>OX596158.1:1953144-3227474 GCA_951394285.1 Epirrhoe tristata
CCATATTTCTAAACAATTATATTGAAAAATACCCTAAAAAGGATTTGCACCGTCACATACATTTACCAAATGCATGGGTTTTTAAATTGGCTGTTATCATTCATTAACTACTTTGTATTCACATGATAATTGCTATCATTGAACTAGGAAATAACAAATTACTTTTAATCAACAAAAATGTTTGAGGGATTCCAAGAATTATGTGGTTTACATTTATTAAATAACCACTACCCTTTAAATACTTACTGGCTTATTCAAAAGCAATAACCATTTGATTTTTCTCATTGCATATTTTTAAAATTTTATTTAAAATCAATAATAACTACAAAATGTATGTTTACAAAAACTCTCTTGATTTCTTACAAGAAACCTCCTAGTGTCTTAACAGACCACATTCTTCTAAATTTATATAATAAGATTTTTTGTAAATATGGATATTACAAAGAGTGCTTGGTAGGTGCAACCATGCAATCTTTTTAAGAGCAGTGAACACCTCTTAAAACTGCTCTCAATGTTTAATAAGTTAAAAACTTCTCAACATTTAATCACTTTAGCAATTTTTGGTATACAAATCAAATCAAACTGATGATGAAGACTTCCTCCAGGTCCTCGGTGGGCATCATGGAACCTGGGCATATTCCTGTGCATCCGCTGCGCTGGTATCCATCGCAACCTGGGTGTGCACATCTCCAAGGTGAAGAGTGTCAACCTTGACTCTTGGACTCCGGAGCAAGTTGTGAGTTGCCCTAAAATTGCTAAAGTTTTACCATATGATCCCTAACACCTAAGTCTTCAGATAGATAAAAAAATT
Organism: Epirrhoe tristata; assembly: GCA_951394285.1. Classification (NCBI taxonomy): domain Eukaryota; kingdom Metazoa; phylum Arthropoda; class Insecta; order Lepidoptera; family Geometridae; genus Epirrhoe; species Epirrhoe tristata. The sequence continues at coordinate 1,953,956 of OX596158.1, forward strand.
TAACCCTACAGGTAGATTGTATTCACAGTGGTTCTAGAGACCATTGTTTCTGATTGATTCCAACAAAAAATATAGTTATTCAAGCATTTAATTTGTTAAAGTTTAAATTTAATTGGTCTCCAGCAATTTAGGGAGACATCTGCCCAACAATTGGAAAACAGAGGTTGAAAAAAACTTACATATGTGTGTACCTACTTACATATATTATGTTTGTTGCTACAAAATAACATCACTGTCATGTTTCCCATAATGCAAGCTTAGCGTAGCTAGATGATGCGTGAAATGTCCAGCATTATTTCACTATCATTTCTGCCATCTGGGGTCGCGTCCGGCACAACATCTGTTCATCCATTCTCCTCTATCAGCTGTCATCTCAACACTCACTCCTTTCTTGCTTATGTCATTCTTCATACAATCCATGCATCTTTTCTTTATATTTGACGACCTCTGTGGCGCAGTGGGTGAAAGCCCGCTTGGGACGCAGAAGGTTGCGGGCTCGATCCACGCCGCGATATAAAATGATTACATTATCAAAAATTTATCTCGTGTTTCTTTGTATAATATGTATGTATTACCACAGGTATTACAAACAAAAAGTATAAAGTACTTATATCAGGTATCTGGTTCTCATAGTATCCCTTTGCTTAGTTTGGGGCTAGATGATGTTGTGTGAAAATGTCCAGCATTATTTATTTATTCCCCAGGTATCCCTACAACAAATGGGCAACTCCCGCGCCCGTGCGGTCTACGAGGCGAATCTGCCGGATTCGTTCCGTCGCCCGCAGAACGACTCCTCGCTGGAAGCCTTCATCAGGGCCAAGTATGAGCAGAAGAAGTACATCGCCAAGGAATGGGTGCCTCCAGCTAAACCTAAAGTTAACTGGTAAGTATCACAATATACAGGGTGTGGCATTTTACCACATTGAGAGCAACTACCTTTTCTTTTGTAGTTAGAAGGTTTTGTTCTTAGGTGAAGGAAAACATCGTGAGGAAACCCGCAGCTTAGTCAGCTCCACACGTATTGACGTCGTCTTTCCTATGGGCGGCTGATTAAGCTAAGAGGATGGTTTAGGTGCCGGGCAAGCCTATTCCATCTCAAACAATGTCCTAGGCACTACAGCGTTGGATGAAACTTGGGATAGGCGTAGATATTGCCCTGGAATAGCATATAGGCTATTCAAAATGTTGGTACCACGCGAGTGAAGCCGCGCGCATTAGCTAGTTTGTAAATAAAAAACAAGTCGGGTCTCAATCAATGCCGTTTCCTACCAGGAATTTCCCTAAGTTTTAAAATAATGTTTTGCATACATATTGAAAGAATAACACGACGTTCTCAGGGACAAAGAAATAGATGAAGAGCTCGAGAAGCAGAAACGGAAAAAGAAAACCAGTTCATCATCAGGAGTTGGCCCGCTGCCCGCACCTTCCGCTAGTGATAAAAAGTACAATGTAAGTTGAACCTTATCTCCATTGAATAAGTCCTACAATGCAATTTTATGACAATCTGATATTGTCAGAATCGGTTACATCGAATTTTGAAAAATTATGTGTCAAATCATTCAATATTGTGGTCCAGGTGAATAGTATAATTCGTTTTGTTCTACAAAGCTCTTCAATTCCACTTAACCAGTTAAGTCTTTTGAATATCTAAGTATTTGACGACCTCTGTGGCGCAGTGGGTGAAGGTCCGCCTGCGACGCAGAAGGTTGCGGGTCGATCCCCGCCGCGGGACAAATGTTTGTATGACATACAGATTTGTCTCGGGTCTGGGTGTTTCTATCTATAATATGTATGTATTTACAAACAAAAAGTATATAAGTAGTATATCAGTTATCTGGTTCCCATAATACAAGCTTTGCTTAGTTTGGGGCTAGATGATGCTGTGCGAAAATGTCCAGCATTATTTATTTATTTTTATTTCTTAGGAAAACAAACAACAAATAAAAATTCACGCTAAATATCTAATTGAGTTCTAGATCCGAGTGTTGAGTTCGACCTTCTGCTGATTACTGCGTCAACTCTTTCGTAACAAAAGGCTTGTTCTCTTCTACCCTCACTTATGCAACATTAAATCATTATTTCATTGTTTATTCAGTACGTACAACTATTAATTTATAAGTTATCTTAAGTTCTCAATAATGTGAAATGTAAAATTTATTTGAGAAAAGTAAATGTCTTTAACCAGAATTCACCTTTATATGCTAACTAGCTTACTTGTTTACAAGAAGAACAAAAGCAAAAAATGATTTTGAAACTGTCCAGAAAAAATAATTCAAAAATCTCTATTTCAGAAATCGGATGTCATCCCGAGCATACCAAAGCCGAAATCATCCGTCAGTCCCAAGCTCGGCCGGAACACGCCGCCGACTGTACCCGAAGCGAAGCCGAGCGGCGCCGCCGACCTCCTCGGCTTAGACACGAGCAAAGCCGAAGGCAAACCCGACGATATATTCTCCAGCTTCTTCTCAGCACCACAGGAGAAACCCGTCGAAATCAAGGAAGATGTCAAACCAGATCTCAAAACAGAAGAAGAAAATTTCTTCAAACAACCCGCGCCGACTGAAAAAGAAAAGTCTAAACTAACTAAAGATAGTATTCTAGCTTTGTACAGTCAAACTCCTTCGACATACCAAGCGCCCGCGACCACGTTTCAACCGCAAACGTTCCCGCAATCCAACCAAACGTCAACCAGTCAGTTCAACCAATCATCAACTAATCAGTTCAACCAGAGTTTCAACCAATTCGGGTCGTACCAACAGCAAGGGTTTAGTCAAAACCAGTTCAGTAATCAGAATGGAATGCCTTTCAATCAGTTTCAAGGAAATCAGTTTCAGTTTGGTATGCAGAGTTTACCGGGACAGAACTTACAACAGAATTTACCTCAGCAGAACTTGCCTCAACAGAACTTACCACCACAGAATGCACCTCAACAGTTCCCCCAGAACTTTTTCAACCAACCTCAGAATGTTGCCCAACAATTTGGGAGTCTTAGCTTAGGTCAAAGTTTCCCGAACTCCTTTGCTCAGAATAATGTCAGTAACACTTGGCAGTAACTTGTGTGTTATATGAGCATTTTCGTTGTCTTAGAATGAGTATTGAGTTTAGTTTTGTACATGAACAGGCTTATTAGGGTCGGTCCACTCTACCATACCTATACGAGAAGACCTCTTTAACTTGTACTACTGAGCAGTTATAAAAAGTCCTTAGACTTTTTTCTTAATAACCATAATAAATAGTTTATTTGTCTCACACAATGGTTCACATAAAATATTGTTAGAACAATATACATGTAAGAGCGAATTCGACGACCTCTGTGGCGCAGTGGCGAAGGCCCGCCTGCGACGCTGAAGGTTGCGCGTTCGATTCCCGCGGCGGGACCAATGGTTGTATGATCTACAAATGTTTGTCTCGGGTCTGGGTGTTTCTATGTATAATATGTATGTATTTACAAACAAAAAGTATTTAAGTAGTATATCAGTCATCTAGAACTATAACACAAGCTCTGCTTACTTTGGGGCTAGATGATGCTGTGTGAAAAGTCCAGCATTATTTATTTATTTAATTGTTAGAACTGTTTGTGCGAGACTGAGAATATTTCACACTAAATGTGTGAACTAACAAGTTGGAGTCAAAATAAGTCTTGATTTTGCACTGTAATGAAGAAAATATTGTCTACGCTTCTTATGAAACACTATAATTATGTATATAAGTATGTACGTAAATACTACAGTAAGCCATACACTAAGATTTTAGTCTGGTGCTTGAAAGGCAGTTCAGAACACCCCAGATTTGGTTATGCTAAATTAAAAATCGTGGCATGGTATAGTAAGACCTTTAGTGTCCGATCACATTTAAAGGAACGCGGCACGCAGTATTTTAAGATAGTATTCCAATAGATCTTAGCCGTTTAAACCATGATAGCCCTAAAACTCCGTCACCAGTTGACCATTAACTCATACGACCTTACTTTAATATAGAACTTATCTAAGTTATCTAAAATTCATCACTGCACAATCAGATCAAGGCATTCGTGAATGATTCTAGGAGGGTAAGCCCTTACGATGCGCAGTAGACCATTTAGTATCAACAAGCCCCACTGCGCATATCAAACTTAATAGTTCAGTGAGCGCGGCTTTCACTGAACTTATTAAGACTTCACATTTTACACCTTTTCGTGCTGTAAATAAGTTCTATATTGTATTAGCTGCGCTCCCGCGGTGTGACCCGCGGTCCCTCGGGATTTTTTTCATTTTTTAGGGATAAAAAGTAGCCTATGTCCTTCCCTGGGATATAACCTTTAACTATGCCAAATTTCAGCTTAATCTGTTCAGCGGTTTGAGCGTGAAAGCGTAACAAACAGACAGACAGAGTTACTTTCTCATTTATAATATTAGTATGGATTGCTGTATTAAAATACCCTGCGTGAGCTAAACTTGGTAACAAAACTTGAATACTAGATTCAGATATAGTTTGTCGTAAACATTGCATCTAAGGAGGTAGGAAATAGATAGGATCAGATAGTGTTCTTTGAGGGCCTAGTGTAAGTAAACGTATGTTATCAACAACAACAGAACTATTCCGTTTCGGACGGTATTGGATGGGGGCTAGACGAAAAACAGTGTTAGATTGAAGAAGTGTGTGTTTAGATATTATTTACACACACCCAATTAGGATTAACCCGCCTTGTTGAGTGCAACTGTAGCAGAATCTAACTCGCAATATCGTGAATAATTCGTTCGTCGAACATTGCTCACGGCGAAACTTACACTAGGCCTTTTATATCGACACTTGTACTTTAAATTATATGGATTATCCGTTTGTGTGGCGATGAAATTTGGAAGGGGTTAAATTATACTGTGAATATACAAGACATCTAAGGATTTGAATATCTGAGATGTGTACTGTATGTATTCTTAGCCTGTCGGATAGTCGTATAGGTTTGTTCAATTTTAATGGCTTAAGCGAGCGAAACCGCGTTCTGATGCTTGTATTAACATCGTTTCAGACTGATAAGTGATTTATTACATTCAAAAGAATTGAGTTATATTGTCAACTCAAAACAATTATTTAAATTAATATCGATTTATTTTTATTACTGTGGATAATAGTGCAATGTGATTTAAATAGTTATTTACAATACGCACAATCGTTCTTTAGCTCTCTGAAGTAGCTGCGCAGAACCTTTGATGACGCCTAAAATCGTGCTATCTCGCTTACTCTACCAAACCTGCGCAATCGTCTATTGCACCTAACTTCAGAGAGCTAAAGATCCGTTGTGCTTAGTATACATATTTTTATTTTTCTAATTAACAATACAATGGGGACTAGACATTGTAAAGGTGATCTCGATATAACTATTATATTGTTTACAAATAGTTTACTTTTACAAATATATTATGTAAGTATGTATTAGGTACAGTTAAGTTTTTTCAACAGCTAGAGCGTAGTTGCGAATATGCTAAGTCAACTTAACTATCTTCGCTGTGTACAAAAATCTTAGCAGTTTTAAAAGGTTTTATTTTTGTGACTTAAATGAAAGTAGACAGCGCTTCCCCATTGTATTAGTATATTTTATGTTCCATGCACATTTTATATTTGTGCATTAACGCTTGTTTTTATAATTGTACTTTATGGATCACAATCGATCACAACATAATTTTAATGCAAAGGTACAGCCGTGAATAAAAGTGTTTGAATTTTTAACATCGTATTATAATTATAGAGTTTAATTTGGCAAGCTGGTGTACAGTGCACGGTTGAATCGCAACGATTACAGCGGTGAAATGTTTGCGTGGTTTTCAAATATTTGTTTAGAGTCTGTGGTGTGGTATCTATCTACCATGGTACTCCGTACTCGCATCTGATACCCACAATACTAAAAGTTCTGAAGGACCTGCTGGGCCATTTACTCTTCGTTCGAATACGTGTTTTTTTTTTTTTTTTTTTTGCGAATACCGTTGAATCTGATGCTCTTCTCAATACGAAAGACTTTCCGATATGATGGACTTCCATCACGGATGCTTTAGAATATCAGCTGAATCGCCATGCAGGACAGGCGCGGATCCAGCCCTCAAAAAAGGTTGTGGGCACACCCGAAAATCGGTCAAGTGCGAGTCGGATCATGAACTCGCTCATGATCTAGGTATATGTAGTGCATTCCTACAAATGTGATGTAAATTACAAATAGATGACGCCCTGACCAAGATTTTGTACAGTGTAAATGTACAGGTTAAATCGGTTGAAAAATGCGATCTGTAGGCGAGAACAGACAGACGGACAAAAGCATTTTTTGGCCAATTTAGAAACTGAGACGCTTCGCTCGCTCGCACGGTCAATTAAGGTTGTGGGCATGCCCATAGTGCCCACTAAAGTGGATCCGCGCCTGATGCAAAACTAGAGACTAGACTTTGTTAAATGTTATTTTCCTGAATTTAGATTAATCATGGTCCAAGTGGTTGGTGCCTGAATATTGTATTTGTGTTAAAAGTACGTATGATATTCAATTATTGTTCAAAAATTACACCCCTATAATAAATGAACGTCAATAATTATTAGTCAGTACAAAATTATTATTCAATTATTTAAAAAAAATATTCTTAAGCCGATTTAAGTTTTCACTTCAAAATTGCAGCGCAGCTACATCACGAATGGGCTAAGTTATACAAGAAGCAACAATCAATTGAATGGAAAGTCTTTATCGATTTTCTCGGATTTTCATAACAAAACAAAAAAAAAACATTACATAAATATTTTTTAATTAATATTTTGAACCCAATCCCTGAAAATGAAAGACCCTATAATGTTCATTATTGATATGATCTGTAAAAAACTGTATACCTTCACTTTACTACACTACCTACTTAATTGTTTTAGTCAAAAGACTGAAAAATAATGTTCTTTTAAAACAGGGTCATGAGTGTAGTTTTACAATCATTGTCATTTCATTTAGTATTTATTTATATGAAGTAGAATCAATAAATATGTATATTTAACTACAGATTTACTGTGAATTGTAACCCAATAATGCACTTACAAAGTAGTTATATAATTATACAATTTTAACTAGTTTTTCGCAGTATTTTAAAATTATGTGTGTGTGTATATAACTAGTTAATAAAATTATAACTATATAACTGCAGAGTGGGAACATCAATAAACACCACGCTCTATGTATTATTGTAAATAATTAATCTGCATACATTTTTACATCCTAATTTGTATGTGCAACGCCAAATTATAGTACTTACCTATGTTGTAACACATTTGTAGAAGAACAAGTTATATATTTAGTCAAGTGTATAACAAGTATTTTTGTCACAATTCAACAAGATATTTTTGTAGTTGACTGTACTTATTATTAAACGTACATTTTACTTATAACCTATGTTTACTGTGTCAGAGCATAGTTTAAAAGTCGTATCATATTTATTTGTATTTAGTAATAAAATTATAAGTAATATAAATTATCTACAATAATAATAATTCCTAAATAATTCAGTCATTTAAACACTATTAACGGGATATTTACCATGATTCAATTTATATGGAGTTTCCCGATATTTCTAGACTATGCTATGACTAGTTCTTCTGTGATCATGGCGTGTGCAACTGCTCCGAAATATCGGGAAACTCCATATAAATTGAATCATGGTAAATATCCCGTTAATAGTGTTGATAACCATGGTAGTTTAAAAAGTTCAATCATTTATAATTTACTAGCTGACCCACGCGACTTCGTCTGCGCATTATTCGGTCCAGCCGTTCACGCGTGATGGCGTGACCAAGGGATATAGGGATTCATTTTTTCCGCGCAAATTTTTTCAGTCATAAGAATCTTCTCCTGACAATAACAAACACAACAAAAAAATATATAGTGAAATCGGTCCAGCCGTTCACGCGTGATGGCGTGGCCAAGGGATATAATGATTCATTTTTATATATAGAGATTAGAAAATGGATGACTATAATATCAGTTATGTGGCGCCTAGAATGTAGAGGTTTTTTTTACCTGTTCGATGTATTATGTTGATAAAAGTTAGATTTATAGAAGCCGAGCGGTCACTCGTCACATTGGCCAGTGCTGCTTGTTCCATGATCCTGTATTTCAGTTTACACAAATAAATTATGCCATTACCTACATAATGTTTTTACTTTACTAATTTCAAGGTTTTATTACACAATGCGGTGTGCATTGTGCAATAAAAGTATTTTCATTCGTCCATTTACCTACTTACTATAATACTATTTTTCCATTAATAATGTAAGTAGCTACAGTTCGCCCAACGGATCTAGGCATTCGTGAAATTAGCCGTTTGTCTGCGTAGTGATCGATTTTTCTTACAAAATTGTGTTCTGCGCAGACAAACGGCCGTTGGGCGAACCTACTATCTCAGACATTATTCAGATGAGATCCCAAACAATAAAAGTTAGACTGGATTTAGTACCTACCTACTTAGTTAGTAAGTGTCCTTGGCTATTATAAGCGTTACCTTTAGACCCTAAGGTATACCTAGGGACCTATGTCAGTAAGTAGTAGTACCTACCTACGAGAGCTGCGAAAAGAGTTGATCAAAGTCAAAAATCATTTAGTAGGACCGCTGGGATCACTTAGAATAGTCAGGGCTGGTTTTAGCCCTACCAGCGCCCTGGGTAAAATTTGTGCAGCGCCCCCTAACCGCAATTTTCTAGTGAAGCGAGCACCTTAATGGGCGAGCGAAGCGAGCCGAATTTTTTTTGAAGTACCTACCTAATCAATATTTTTTTATGATGATTGGGTAGGCTCTTATTACGATACATCTAGTTCTTGACATTAGTATTGGGTACCTACTTCTGTTTTCAAAAGGTACGGTAGGCGTACCTAAGACAAACCCAGATCTTACAATGGCGCGAAATAAACGATACCTGGCAAGTGTTTGAAGTTTTGGTAGATAATGTGAGCGTAGCGAGGTTTTTAATGGGCGAGCGAAACGAGCCGATTTTTTTTAGAAGAAATCGACATAATACCTTCTGTTTTGAATACCAATGATCGACTGTTTTCATGTTCAAAAGATATTGCCGCCGGATGTAAAGGGGCGCCCGGCTTACCACTATTGTCTATGCCTGCTGAAGGGGCGCCTGAGGCCGCCGGATGTAAAAGGGCGCCCGGCTTACCACCGTTGCCATGCCTGACCAAGGGGCGCCTGAGGTTGCCAGGTGAAAAGGGGCGCCCGCGGCGGCCCTTTACCACTGGTGCCCTGGGCGGTTGCCCAAGTGCGCCCTTTTTTTTTTTTTTTTTTTTTTCTCGCTGGGAAAAATGCATTACGCATCCCCTCCGCCGGGGGGGCGAGAGGGGTATGTGGGACTCCCGGGGACTCCCGGTATACCCACTAAACGACCCAGCGTCATTCCGGCGTCGCCTGGAATGGAGGGGGTCTGGGAAACCGGCACAGCCTTTACGTCCAGTCCCCCTCTGGCGATCCCCGCCCTTAAGGCGGCCCCGCGTCGTGGTGAGTAGTGCAAGGCGGACGAAGGTGCCCCCACACCTAGCGTCCGCTACTCACCACCAGAGCTCTCCGCTCCCTTCGTCCACTGCGCACTCTAATTAAAGAGGTGCGCGTGGAGAAGCCTCCAAATACGGCCGCAGAGGACAGGGAGAGCGGCAACGTAACACCGACACTCCTCTTCCACTGCGGCCCCGCCGCCGACGCATCTTACGGTGCGCCACCGTTGTGTCGCGGGAGATAGGGCGAGCGGCAACGAAACACCGACACGCCTCTTCACCCGCGACCCTACCCGCCAGACGCCACCAGGGCGTCCCCGCCTGGGATTCCTTTTCGCTTCACCGTGGGCCTCCAAACCACGGTTACTAAGCCCCCCCATCGCGTCAAGATTGGAATCCATCGGGGGGGGCCCAAGTGCGCCCTACCCTAACGCCGCTATTGAAAATAGTCTTCTACTCGTACGTACGTACTTACTCCTGTTCTTTCGCGACCGCGACGTAAAGAACCAGACAGTTACATACTTACTCTACTAGTGCTGGAAGTACCTACCTACTTGCCTGTCTAGTGCCTATGTATCCTACAGTTGGGTACATATTAAACCTACTGTGTGAGATATCTTGATCAGTCAGTCGAAGTAGGTAAATAATTAGGTAGGTAGCTCTACTGTACCTAGACTAGGTACTGCCACAGTAGAGCTAATTATTTACCTAGTATGTAGGTGCTTAGGTCTTAGATACCTACTTTTTTACCGTTGCTAGTTTCGTTGAAGGAAAAGGCGATGTGTTTATTATATTTTACGCTCCATTCTACGTCAGTTTTGCCTATCAAGAAAGGGTCTAGATGGATTGTAAAATTCTGCGTTGGACGAAACGTTCTCGAGAGTAAAGTTTGTTCCTTGAGTCAAGTTTGGGTGTATTTTATAGTTTTTAGCAAGATTTTGTGTAATTCAAACAAAAAAATAGTGCAACAAAATAACATGGATTGTGGGTAAGTTTTCAAAGTTTTTTAAAGAAAATCTTAGTAAAGTTTAGTCATCAAATTCCCTCTTTGAATGAATACAGATTTGTTTTGGCGCCAGCCAGAGACGCCATGTTGCTCAAAACAGCTGTTCTACGTCTCTTGAGCGCTCCGTTGTTTTTATCATTTTTGTGACAAAAAAATGTTTCTAAATTAATTTACGCGCTACAAACTATGCTATATGTGAATGCTTGTGTTGTGATAAAAAGAACGTGTAGTTATACAGTTCCGGTATGTTTCTAAATTGATGTTTCGCCATGGCCTGTGGAATGCATTGTTACGGCGATATTACTGCTGAGGAGTTAGAGTTCCAAGCGAAATGGAGCAAGTTCTCCGACTGGCTGCACTGCATCTGCGTCGTGACCTTCGATTTGGAGCTGGGGCAGGCTATGGAAAGCGTCTACCCGCCAGGCGTGAAGTTGACCGACCAAGAGAAGTGTAATATTTGCTATCTAGCGTTCCCTGATTCTAATTCTGGATGCATGGGAGACACTCAGTTTCATGTGCGGCTGCGGTCAAGGGCGCCGCTCACTCGTCAGCAATTGATTTACAACGAAGAAAGTGTGCCTACTTTACGCGCCGATTCGTCACACTATTGGGGCTTCGTTTATTTCCGTCAGGTCAAAGATCCGTCCCTGCCTCGAGGTTACTTCCAAAAAAGTATAATTCTACTAACAAGATTGCCTTTTAGTAACTTGTTCTACAAGGTTATCCAGCTCATTGCCCCCAAGCATTTTGAAGAAGGGGAGAGGAGTTTGGAAGCTGCTTGTCACGATATCAACAGATGGCCGACGTTGGACGCTGGTCAGAATGTGCTATTACCAGTGTTAGGCACGGTATTTCAGTCCTATATTCCAAATCAACAAACTGGAAAAATCACAAGGTCCGATATAGCCAAGCCACTTGACTCTCGAAACGTTCCCCATATCCTAGCATCATTGCAAGATGTAAATGTTTTCGATGCATTATCCAGTGTGATTTCACACCTACATTTGCTATGGGAGCTGGTATTGACTGCAGAGCCCATAGTAGTCATGGCCAGTTCTCCGACAGAGTGCTCAGCTCTCGTTCAAGCTCTCACCTGCCTGATCCAACCGCTGCCTTTTTCTGCTGAGTACAGACCATATTTCACAATCCATGACAGTGAGTTCAAAGAGTTCACTAGAAAGCAGTACAATCCACCTTGTGTAATACTTGGTGTAACAAATCCATTCTTTACAAAAACATTGCAACATTGGCCACACACTATAAAACTTGGTGATGCAACATCTATAAAAACAAAGCTAAGGAAAGTTGGGAATATTAAGCTTTTAGACACGGCTCCTGGAGTCTATACTCAATATAAGACCTTTTTAGAAAAGGACAAGTCAATTATAAAGAAGTTGCACAATGGTATTAGGACTGATCGACCATCAGAAGTTCAGACTGCAATGGTAAAGCGTCATCTGCTAGAATTGACTCAAAGTTTCATGATACCGTTAGAAAGATACATGGCCTCACTTATGCCCTTACAGAAAAACATTTCACCATTCAGAGCGCCCCCTGTGCCAAATCCATTTAACCCGGAAGACTTTTTCGCTATGCTCCAGCAATCAGGACCACAGCTGACCTCTGGTATAAAAGGAGACTGGATTGGTCTTTACAGAAACTTCTTCAGAACTCCTAACTTCAGCGCATGGTTTCATGAAAGACACAGTAACTTGACCAACAAGCTCCATGCATTACAATTAGAAGCATTAGCTGAGAGTGACCTAAAGAAATGGTCTATCGGGAAAAAGGAAGTTGAAATAGTAGATATGGTGTTAAAACTGAGAGAAGTGTTGAAGAGTAACCCTCCGGTTGCTGATAACACTCGGACGTTGCTAGCTAGACGATTGGAGGACTTGAATTGTGTTCTGCCGGATGATATGAAATCTATACTGAATGGGGCCTCGTGACATCAGCAATGCTGCGCCTCGAGACTGAGAGGCTGCAGCAATGACTGCAATTATCAGTTCACTGTGTGCGTGTGACTCAGAATTACCTTGTATTCGTGTTAACAGCTGCACGCATGATTCTATAATTATGGAATAATTATGTTTAAGTAATAAGGAATAATTTAACTAGCCATTAAACAACTCTGAGTGCAGCTGTAACTGCTCAAAGTATGAGCACCACATGACTGCTAAAGTCACAGTTGGAGTGTTACCTAATTCTGATTACAATATTTTAAGACAGTTGTAAGGTTTCCGCTGTTTTTAAGGCCATACAAACATGTTAACTTGCCCCATCAAGCTCTGCTTAATTTATGTACTATGTACACTCAAATTCTCGAAACAATTTATCAAACGAGTGATTAAAATCAGTGGTACATTTATAAGAGCATTACTTTTTCAAGTTAAAATTTTGGTACTGGCCATAATAACAGTTGGCTCTTAGATTCAGCAATTGGAATCATCCATACCATAATATGCAAATTAATTTAGCATGATTTATGTAAATATCTATAAGGTAAATGGCCTATGTTTTATAGAGCTTGATTCTTCAGAATTAATTCTGAGTGGTTTATAGGTAATATTGGATGTTTGTTTGTATAAATTGCTCTGCTCTGCAATGACTTTGAAACCGATGACTAAACTTTTATGATAAAGAAAGTATTTGCATACCAAAAACCCTTTAATTGCATAAAACACATTTGGAGAAATGTGTTTTCAACATACAAAATGCTTGCTCTGTCTCTTAGAAAGATAACATGTACATTATGTGTTTATTTACATTATGATGAACAAGTACAGTCACCATCAAAAATACTAACTTGTTCCCTGCCACTTAAATGCTCTCTCAGGGCTGCAGCATTGCATGAAGTAAAATATAAAACAAAATTGGAAAATTGACAATTTAGCTAGTTTTTGAGACTAGACCAACCTTTGAATTACACATTTGATAATAGTCATATTTTTAACAACAGTCCTCGAAAATTATCAGTAATTTTATGTCAAAACTCGTAAATCTATTGTTGTTATGGAAATTTGTGTAGGTAGTTAGTACTACTTAATTTTATGTAAATATTGCATTTTATGAGATATGCTTGGGCTATACAGAGCGTGAAAATAATGAAATAAATAGCTCCATAACATAATCATTTTAGCAGGGCTTTAGATGTTTTTTTTCTTCAGTCGCATGTCAAAGAGATGACAGTAGATTTAGCAGCAGTTAAAGGGAGTCTGTTTTATGAATAACACGGTAGAGTAGAGAATAACTGTATATCGTGTTGAGATTCACACGATTCTGTGTGCTATTCAATTGCTACTAGAACATGTAAGAAAATATTTGTATCTTGCCTATAAACTGACCTACTCAGTAATGAATGTTTCTGTGTATGAGCAGTGAATATAGTCTGGCAAATGAAAGTAGACCCCGAAAAAGAGGCGGCATATTCAAAAATATAAGCGTGTAACCCCATAAGGACATTTGGAAGAACACAACTTGATACTTGGTTATTATTTTCTAGTACCAAATATAATAATTATATTAAGTATATTATTTAGAGTTATTAATTAATAGGTTGTCACGCTTATATTTTTGAATTTGCCGCCTCTTTTTCAGGGTCTACTTTCATTTGCCAGACTCTAGTATCGGTCGGTACCTATACCTACCTAATTCAAATTCATACGCAGGTAATCTAAATTAATAAGCGATGATATATTTAGTTTAGCCAAGCACTCGAGTTGAATGAGATACATTTTGAGATATTGCACAATACTGCATTTATTAATTTTGTTTTTTTTTTCTTTGCATACTTGCTGATTACGCCCGGCGACAGCATCTAGATTCGTTTTCATAACTCTATCTGAAAGCTTTTTAGCTAATTTTTTGTTCAAGAACTAAAGTTATCTATCTAAAGAGATTTAAGATGCTTAGAAGGGTAGGTACCTAATGCTACAACTGCTGTCTAAACCATCTTAAATTGTTCCAAACACTAGCGTATCTAAGTCCATGTCTAAATAAGATGTAAAGACCTAAATTATCATAGGATAATGCATATTTACGTACCTATACATAAAAATAAATGTCGATTATTAAAGTACCGATATCTCTTGGGTATGTAGTATTCTATAATAATATAATTGTGAAAGTCCGTGGCTCAGTAATGCTTTAATGGTAACCTGCATGGCGATTCACACGTTTCCCCATTGTGTAGTCAAGTCACTTTTCGAAGAATTTTATCGAATCGATGCATCGATGGGTTACCAATTATTGACGCTATCTGTAGGCTTGGTTAAGAATCTCTAGTGCTGAATGAAATGAACCTTTCATTTGTAAAATCAATCTGTATTAGATAGGTAGGTTCACATTTGTATCATTATGTAAATTCAATAGTTTTTTTTTATCTATTTTAATTTAGGGACCTTGATCGATTATCGAACATGCCGGTCCCATAGGTCTCTCATTTACAAAACTATTCCTCCAATAGCCTTAGGGTCTGCCGGTAGAGCATGATGGCCGAAATTCAATAGTTAGGAAGGTAGACTTATAAATTCGGTAAATAATCCCTCCATCAAAATGATTTCCTAATAGGTCGTTATAATACGTGTTTTTAATTTTAATAATGCTTTGTGTAAGACCTTGTCTAGAGACAGTGGTAGGTATATTCAATAGACATTATCACTCTCTCGGTCCAACTATGGGAATAAGTAATTAAATTTGCGGACATTTACCTAGGTAGTAGGTGTAGATACTTTAATTTCCATCAGAACATGAAGGTTTAAGAGTTTTATGACATTTTAGTTAGTACCTAGTTGCTAAGTTAATTGTCCATTGATATTCTTAGCCAATGTAAATACCTTAAGTAATTATGTAACTACTAATAGTTTACTTTATGTAACTTCTTTCTTATCTATACGTCTTCCATATCTGTTTGACATTGCTATTTGCTAACGAGCAACAAGTTGTTTCGTCTGTTGTAGGTACAGTCAGCAAGAAAAAAACATTTAACATTTCAAGAAGGTATCTATCTCAACCTCAAATAACACTTTTATTTTAATCGCTAACCTAAAAGTTAATCAAATCACTTTTTGATGGTGATTGTACCTAGACAGTGTGACAATTTCTATTGACTACCTACCTATTCACTCACTAGCTAAAAGACTATAGAAATGTAAAATAAGTGTGTCGGTATAGCCCGCGAATTATTGGATACCTAGCGAACAAAGTCGTGGGCAAAAGCTAGTTGTAATTGCTTGATCAAAATGATCAATATATTTTAGTAAAAGCATGTTGGTGCCAAAATTAGATCTTCGGGTTATAGTATCCCTACATTATCACTTGTGGAGTTGCACCCATTATTTTTGGTACATTTCTAAGCTTACTGGCTATTGCTCAATCCATACTGGTAAATAATCCCATCGTTTGAACCACATGTAAATAATGTACAAATGCACTGTGAAATGAAATAAAAATGTATTTTTCAAATAATTCGTTTTATTAACACTTATGTAAAATTGTGCAATCACCGATCCGGGGCGAACAATATCGGTTTATTAAAAGCACTTTACATGAATAAATCTAAAGTGAGAGACATGGAATAAATAAGTACTCTGCACTTAATAGATCCTTTGGCGATGGTATGAGCATCCCACTCAATAAATAAATATGCTTTACTGTAATTACAAATCTCAAAGCTAAAAAAATTAATCAGCCATATTCAATAGAAAATATGTTCAAACTTAGTTACGAAATACATCATCAGTTTAGCCTTTGATTAAGACAAGTGTTCATGAAATGTGTATTTAAGGTATGAGACATTTTAGGATGTACTAATAGTACTCAAAGAGTATTAACCATGAGTGAGATGCAACATAAATAAAACTAAAAATAAACAGTCTATTCACATATAACTATAGGCGGATTGATCACAATCGGTTGTATTTCGCTTTGCTCCATATGTTGTCATTGTCTGTAACTAATGTGTATACTCCGGCGAGGGTTAAACCCACAGCAGCCCCTAAGCCCATGGAGCGGAGGCCTGAGGTGCTTTTGTAGATGATGCCGGTCGTGGCAGCGGCTATGAAGGTATTGCCTGTGTCTTCTTTGTCTCGGAGCCAGGTTACACCGAGTGCTATGCAGGAGTAAAATGATGCGATGATGCCTAGGGTGCAGCCTGTAGTTGTTCCTGAAAAATCAAAAATATTATTATGCATATTGAATAATAATGAATACTCACACTTTAAACATAATAAAGTAACAGTAATAAATATGAGAAAAGAGCATGTGCATAAAATTAAAGTTGCTTAAAGGAACATGGAGCGTTCCATGCTAGGCATTTCACTGGTTGACCGAGTACCCATCGTCGAAATACAACGAAAGACTAAAGTCGTGGATGTATGTAGGAGGATAAACCAGTTGAAGTGGAGATGGGCTCCTGCCCATGAAGTGTCCTCACTTGGCAAGGCGGGAAGACGGTAGATGGACAAAGGCTGTTACCGAGTGGTGGCCACGCGAAGGTCACAGAACACCAGCCAGATGGTCTGATGACATTGTAAAGGCGGTAGGAAAACATTGGGTTCGACTGGCACAGGACCGGAAGCAGTGGTGTGAAAATGAGAAGGCCTATACTCAGCAGTGGGTGGATGTGGGCTGATTAGATAGAATAAATATGAATTCAATGGATATAGGCATTCGTGAAGTTAGCTATTTCGAGCTGCAGTACACAATTTTTGGTTGTCAATATTTTTGAAGAGCAAAGCTTTTTTGTTTTGATTGTTTAGTTAACATAAAGAAGGGATGACCAGACAGCCTGTAGATTATGACCTACAAATAGTGCAAACAATATACCTTGTTTCATGATGTAGTTAACCACTTGTGTCCTTCGAACTTTGCCAACTTGCCCTGCTAGGGTGGTGGCCCTTAGGCCTTTGTACAGACCACTCACACCTCCCAATCCTGAAAAAATTAAATAATGTAATAAGATTCTTGTATTATATCTATAAGTGTTCAAAAAAATCCCGGTCGGGGTATACTAAAGGGTGTGCAGTGATTAGAAGGCGGATTTACTTTTCTTATAGATCTCGTAAAAAATAAAGCTTTTTTGCCGTATATTTTTTTTTGTCCGACTTGTAGTTTTTGAGAAGATTTTAATATCTTTAATTTCTGGAAAACTATGAGTCTGAGAGAAAAATGGTTTTCAAGAAATATCATTATTTTTGTTCATACTTTAAGTTAAAATTGAGACAAAAGTATGTGTATAGAGTAACAAGTATGTTGAAAAATTTTCTGTCCAGTATAAGGCATGGTAGAAGTTCTCTCTTAATTATAAATGCCTTCCATTCTAAGGTAATCTTGAAACCTTTCATTCATTGAACAATGTTCTTTAGAATATCAACAAAAACGTTGGTGTTATGTAAATTTTCTAGGTTATGATTTTATCATACCTGAACCGGTCATGAAGGACATTCCAATGATAGGTAAGGCTACGTTAGACCTTCGCGCGGTTGAGGCCATGTGACTATCATCAGGGTATAGGAACTCCGGTTGAACTTTCGATATGTAGGAAGGGTCAAAGTTGAGGTAAGGAGATAAGTTCGCCCCAGCCTGGCTCGGCTTATCATCGCTCTTGGGAGACAGGATATCACTTAACAGCGACATTTCGTTTTATTTGTACTAAACCACTAAAATTACACTAAAACGTGTTTCGTTCACTTCGTGAATTTACAGAATTTGTCTGAACTCTGCTTGCTGAATTGAAATCTGACTGATTAACTAAATCCAGCCAGACGTCAAAGTCGAAAAGATGACAGAAAAGATACGTCAAACGTCAAATTCAGTCCGAGTTACCATAGACAAAAAGTGCTGCCAGCGTAATTTTTTTATTATCCCTAGAACCTGGCCAAAATTTCAAATAATAATGATTTCTTAAAATTTTCAAAAATATTATTTTAATATGAAATTTTCGTTGCAGAGAGACCAGAACATCAGAGGAGGTTAGGAAAGTGATAAAAACTGCAAAACTTCACGAGTCTGAGTTAACGGAAACAACACAAATCTTAAGATTTCCTGAGCCCAGTCAGCAGAATGAAAATTTGAGGCTAATGCTGCTTGATGACAATCTGCTTAAACAAATTGAATCAGGAAACGAATTGATTTTCAAAGGTAAAACGTAAAACGTAAACAGGTTCACGACTGTATCTCCAAGGTGCGGTGGACATTCTCTCAGATCTTTTTATGTTACGTATTCCAGATCCTTTGAAGATGTCTAAGGGGGTAGTCAGAGGCATGTCCAAACACATATTTGATACATGCCCACATCTTGCAGAAGTTAGTATTCCATACGTGACAGATTGCAAGCTCATCGCCGCCTATAAGAACACTAACTGGTTACCCCACGATGTTTTCCTTCACCGTTTAGAGCACGTGTTAATATAATAAATTTTAATAAATAAATTTTACGAAACGCAAAATCCATTGATGCACGGCCGGGACTCGAACCCACAAACCTTCGGATTGAAAGTTGAGGTATAACCCCATTCGGCCAACACGGCTCTCCTTTTTCAAAGGATTTTCAAAGGTAACATAAATAAAAATTCGATTAAATTAATTTCAAAAAAATTGAACAAGGATCAGAAGGATATAGGTACTGTTTTATTTCTTCACAGGTGATCCAGATGAAAACGTAGTACTGTGCACAAGCGACAAAACATACGATGTAAAGGAAGCAGAGACATCCAACAGTCTGCTACTCGTGCCAAACCTACTATTTGCCGCCTCCACAGGTCTAGATGAGACCATACAGAACAATTCCATGGACGATTCGGACACGTCCCTAGATAAATCTAACGCCAGCCTAAACAAATCCACCGATTCTGATGACGGAAAACCTCCTAGAAAGATAGAATACAAAGACATAGTCAACACATTCTTTACATACTACGAGCTAAAGCCTTGCAAACCTAAACTATCTAAACTTGTAAAATTACTAGAACATTCCAAATACCAAGGTCCAGAACTAGAATATGCGGTTGATAAATCAAAATTACTCACTCACGAAGCTCTTTTAGAACAAATACAGGCATCTAGAAAAGAATTGGATGCGGAGTTAGTTAAAGTCCAAGCGATAAACATAGATGGTTATTATCGGTTACTGGACTTTGATTTTGAGTTCAGAGTGCTGTCTTACATGCTAGATTTGATTGAGGAGAATTCTTGGCCGTTAGATAGGGTATCTAAGGAGGTAACGTTAGAGAGTTTGAAAGAATTGGTGCCTGGATGTATTTTGGAATCGGTATTCGGGTATTACACAACAGAAACGACTATTGAAGATGGTATTCAGTATTATGAGTATAAGCAAGATCAAGTTTGTAAGTTCTTAGCAAGGGTTTTGTTGAAGAGTGCAGGGAAATTTAATTTGGTTGAGTTTCTGCAAGCGTGGAGGGATTCTGTTCCTGAAGGGATGGTCACAGATGTAAGTTGAATTTTCAATACACTGGAATTTTTCGTTTAGTCTTTCTTAAACATTCGCGTACCTACTCAAATAATTAATAACATCAAAGCAGTGGCGTAGCTAGGTAGCCAAGGGCCCTGGTGCAAAATAAACCGGGGCCCTAACTGAACGGTTTAGGTTTTATCAAGTCAAAATATACAAATATGCACTGCATCAAAGACCATTTGCTAATCTTACAAAAAAATTAGGTGCTATCAGGTTACTGAACAATTTTAGAGCTAGTCATGAGTTATCAAGCCAAAATCTATAAGCATTTTATAAAACTGCTAGTCAAATTAAATCTTCAAGGCGAAACTCAATATTTCTTACCAGAATCCTTGTGCAAGTCACTATCTCCTGTATACAATCTCTCCCTTGAAATTGAACCAATCCACACCTCCGGTTACGGTAAACGTGGTGTATAGTTACGACGGGTGTAACTTAGGAATAACCGTTAGTGTCTATAAAGTCTGTAACTATGTAAAACGTAAACAGGTTCACGACTGTATCCCCAAGGTGCGGTAGACATTCTCTCAGATCTTTTTATGTTACTTATTCCAGATCCTATGAAGATGTCTAAGGGTAGTCACGAGGCATGTCCAAACACATATTTGATACATGACCACATCTTGCTGAAGGTAGTATTCCATACGTGTCAGGTTGCAAGCCCATCGCCGCCTATAAGAAAACTAACTGGTTTCCTCACGATGTTTTCCTTTACCGTTTAGAGCACGTGTTAAAGCGCATATAAATTTAAAAAAAAGCAAAATCCATTGATGCACGGCCGGGACTCGAACCCACAACCTTCGGATTGAAAGTTGAGGTACAACCCCATTCGGCCAACACGGCTTTTTGTAACTATGTATTCTGAAATAAACAACTATTTATTTATAATATTGCATAATCACTTTATTACAGGAGTCGTTACTATCAGGGATAGCATTGATAGATAAGTCTAGTACACCACAGGTCGTCTGGGGGTTTTCCGAAAGCGATTTACCGGAGAATATCAATGAACGATTCAAGATACTGTTCCAAACGAAGCCTAAGTGGACTGTGGACCAGATTTCACCTTACATTGAGTACGTATAAAATTATACTTCTTACTCTTGTGGTGGGTTGGGTACAATGACGAGTTGACCACCCATTTCTAAAATAAAGTAAAATCACTTTTTATTTGAGACAAAATCATCTTTTCTACTGGTATTTAGGTAGGTATGTATTTCTGTAGTCTCTTTAATATGCTTAATTATTTTCTATCACTCGTTAATATAGAACTTTTGGCAAGGCAAACCCATTGACTCTAACAGGAGTATTGTGGTTTATTATGTAAAATGAAATGTATGTTTTTCTTTTCAGGTGTTTTGCAACAGAGAAGTTGAATGTGAATGCATTACTGACTAAATACGCGAGGGCTTCTACTCAAGATGGTGTTAGAGTATTTTCAGCTAAACACATGAAATAAATATTTTTTGAAACTAATTTTAAAACCTCAACTTTTCTAATCCTTGTTTTAAGTTTATTAATATTCTAGCAGAAATCCGGATTAAATCCAAATAAAAGAATTCTTATTTACAATATCTTTTATTAATATCATTTTTAATTATAATTTAGGTAGTCATCTATAAATAAGTATATAACATTAAATTAAACTTAAAATACATTTATTATCCTATCTAACACAGCCCTATTTCCAAAAGAAAAAATCCTTCGATACAAATCTTTCTATTTTAAAATAATCTAAATACTTTAAGCCTAAAAAGAGGGAATGTTTATGAGTTTTTCATTTTATAAAGCGATCTAATCTCGTTACCGTCATGATTTAATTTTAATAAAGTATAATGAGCTGTAAACTACCTCATAAAAAGTATCTAAGTAATGAATATTTTACGACTGTTTGATGTTTTTGCGCAGTCTGTCCAGTTCCTCCCACATCTCAGAGGGCAGATCTTCGCCGACTTCTTCTTTGAAATACTTTTCTATCGCGTCGGCCTGGAAAAATAAAGTTCAGATTCAATTCCTATTATCATTATCTAAATGTTTGAGTTCCAATCACGCCTAAACCAGTGGAGAGATTTAAACTGACTAGTAGGCACTAGAACAGCATGATTATGTAGAGTCCTGATCCCGTGAAGTCGGTGAAAACTAGTCTGTTCTCAAGTTATCTTTCAAAAGTAAAGTAAATTCGTATGAGTCAGTGGCCAACTCTGATGACGGAGTTTTTAGGCCATCTTAAGGCCTCCGTCATTAACTGACAATTTAACGTGCCCTCCGAAGCACGGAAGCGCTCAGATGCAAATGCCACTGGCGGTTCACCCATCAATTTACTGACCGTTTCGAAAGTTGCAACTTCGACGATCTAGCAAGCACGACCACGAGCGCTTCTTTAAAAATAATCTTAAACATAGCTATGGTGATAGATCCATAGTCATAGTTGTAGGTCGTTATATATTTTTACTATTATTATAACAAGCTAGCAAAGCTAGCCATCACTAAAGGAAGTAATCTCACCTCCTGTATCCAAAAGTCCTTAGGTATGCTGAAGAGTTTGTTCATGTCCAATTTGCCGAGATTATCAGTGTTTAATGCGCCGGGTGCTGGCACGTTGCCCAATGCGGTTTCTGTGTGACAGGCTTCGTCGTCACACCGGCGAAGGATCCAGTCCAATACGCGGGAGTTCTCGCCGAAGCCCGGCCAGAGGAATTTACCCTGTTGATGATGATAATGTATTGAAAGGATAGAGTCTGGCAAATGAAAGTAGACCCTGAAAAATCGCTTGTAATATTATTATTAATAATTTTTTAATTAACCTATTTCGTCCCACTGCTGGGCAAAGGTCTCCCCCAAATCCCTCCAATCATTCGTTCGTTCGAGATCTCCCACCATTCTCTTTCGAAGGCGTCGAGATCGTCCCGCCAACGCTTCCTCGACCGACCGCGACCCCGTGTCCCATTGGGCTGCCAAGGTGTTATGGCATTCGCCCATTTATCGTGATTCATTCGGCTGACGTGACCCGCCCAGTCCCACTTATATATTATATTTTATAATTTATACTTATATTTTATTAATACTTATAATTAATGGGTTGCCACGCTCATATTTTTTGAATTTGCCGCGATTTTTCAGGTTCTACTTTCATTTGCCAGACTCTAGGTATGTTATAAAGTTTTGTTTACTGTTTATTCAGAAAGGTTGGTTATAAGTTTGTTTTTTTGAAAGCTGAGGTGTTTATTCAATTCAATTCATTTATTCAAATCAGATTACGAGATCCACGTGTTAGTTAAATCTTAAGGCTAACGACAGGCTCTTAAAAATGCAAAAACAGACAGTCAAACTTAAATAAATTGCTCTTATGAACTACCTATATAACTGGTGGTAGGTGTCTTTGTATTACCTGGTCGTCTTTCCTGAACCAATTGACGTGGAAGATTTTGGGCATCTTGCGTCCCGGCTGTGGCATCGACAGCCAGTGTCGGAGGTACTCGCCAAAGTTGTATCCAAAGAAGGGACGCATCGCGAACGGATCGTGCATCACTACTTTACCCTGTTAACACATTTAAGTATATTGTCAGTGGATGTTGTCCAAGGGGTTCGGTTCGACGAAGTAAATTGTATTATGTAAGCCAGGCAAAGTCATAATAGTTATCATAAAAAAATTTAGCAGTGGAAATTAAAAAAGAAATGGTTGTAACGTGAGTTAAACAGACGATTTTAGCAATGACTAAATACTTGTCTAGTTTAACGTACGCTGTGTTCTGCGGCAGCAGTAGCCTCAGATCTCATAGCAGCACCCATGAAGACTCCATGCTGCCAGTCTCGTGACTCCACGACCAGAGGGACGCCCTCAGGCCTTCGCCCTCCTAACAAGATGGCTGAAATGGGCACTCCTTCCTCGCTCTCCCAGGCATCATCGATGATTGGGCACTGCTCGGCTGGAGTGCAGAATCTGTGAAGGTTAGTAACGTAAATTTAATTATATTGCTAATATAATTAAGACAAAATAAAATCTTTATTAGGCCTCGGCAGTCGTGATCCTAATGCACGAAAGGAGTCTCTTTGAGGCACACTTATAATCCTTCATCACACGGTTTCGAAAGAACTAGTGACACGAAAAGAAGAAGTCGTGATCCTGCGTTTGTTTTAAGTTGCTTCTTAGATCAATAAAAGTTGGAGCTTATATTTTTGTAACAATATAAGAACTTGTAGACTTTTGATCATGATAAATAATTAAGGTACAATATAATTGAAGAAAGAAGACAACCTTAAAAATATACCAAAATTATAGGTAAAATTTTAATAGCTGGCAATAACCTCATCGACTAACCATAAACAATTTAATATATTTTAAAAATCAGCTTAACATTTCTTTACATTCTACCCAATAACATTTTTCATACCTTGAGTTCGGATGAGCTGCAGGCTTGCTACCGTCCCAGGGTTGTCCTTTCCAGTCAGTCAGACCTTCAGGGGCATTGCCCATGCCCTCCCACCAAACACCGCCGTCACTTGTCTCTGCTACGTTGGTGAAAACGGTGTTTTTGAACACCGTCGCCATTGCCATGGGGTTGGTAGCTTCGGAGGTCCCTTAAAAAATTATGTAGGTAATATTAGTACTAAAGAAGGTTTCGATTAGAATTTTGGTAGGCTGGTATTCGTCAAAAACTCCATCTAAAAATAAATCTTTCAACACTCAACTCAAGACAAAACATGCTTTTTTGTAAAAGTTAAAGTGTAGTAGGTACAGTTCGTCCAACGAGTCAAGGCATTCGTGAAGTTAGCCGTTTGTCTGCGCAATGACCGCTTTTTCATACAAAATTGTGTTCTGCGCAGACAAACGGCTAACTTCACGAATGTCTAGATCGGTTGGGTAAACTGTAGAAAGTACTTAGTAGTAAAGAAAATGTAGTTAGGTTCCTATCTATTTTCCTATCCACTCAATGAATTCAATCGGAAATTCTTACCCGGAGCAACTCCAAAGAATCCATTCTCCGGATTAATAGCTCGAAGCACGCCATTCTTATCGAACTTCATCCAGGCGATATCGTCTCCTACACACTCCACCTTGTACCCCGGCAGGGATGGAGTCATCATGGCGAGATTAGTTTTCCCGCAGGCGGAGGGGAAGGCCGCTGCGATGTAGCGCTTGCGCCCGCGAGGGTCGGTTACACCTACGATCTGGGATGAGGGTAGTTTATTAGAGGTGTGGCGACCTCTGTGTACCATCTCCTGAACTACAAGAGATGTCAATTACAGCGACCTAGCTACTTCGGAGCTGTACCACTAGATGGCGCTGGGATCACAGATAAGTGGAATCCCATACAAATGATACAAAAAGTAATGAATCCTGAATCGCGCAAACGATGTTTCTAAGCACAATATAACCTAGTTAAAATGGGCAAACCTTCCCAAGTCCAAGGTTTGCCCTCTTTCCTCGCTCGTCCTCTTTACCATAGTTTAGAGGAATACCTTCTACCCCCAAAGAGGTTTACCTAGTTCGTATGAGTCAATGGCCAACTCTTTAAGGCCTCCGTCAACTAGGTACAGTCAGCAACGAAAGTCGATTAACAGTTGGAATTTTTAAAATGGCTTTTATTTTTGATTACCATGAAAAAAAACTGTTGGGCATTTTATCTAAAGAGTAAAATAAGCACCCTGTTGAAGTTGCCCAGTAGGTACAGTAGACAACTCACCAGCATATGCTCCGCCAGCCATCCCTCCCGGCGCGCCAGCACGGAGCCGAGACGCAGCGCGAAGCATTTCTTGCCAAGGAGGCTGTTCCCGCCATATCCACTGCCTGCAGGTCAAGATTTACAAGTTGTTTACAAGAGTTTTAAGGCCGGCCATGAGGGATCATCAGGGCTTAGGACACATGAAAATTGAAATAGCCAGGACCGTCAAGAATTTAAACCTTGCTTCTGTAGCACGGAAGGGCGCAGCCACTAGCGGTCACCTCATACTGACCGCTCCATACTGAACGAACTCCATATCTCATGAACGTTGGCTCTATCAATAACGACAAAGATACACCACGAGCGCTTCTGCTTTTATCAAGACATCTTACTCGTCCAAGACTTCTATATAGGGTCTTTCATTCTAAACTAACTTAATTCAGGAATTGGGTTCAAAAAATAATATTTATGTAGGTAATGATTTTTTTTCTTTTGTTATGAAAATCCCGAGAAAATCGATAAAGACTATCCTTTCAATTGATCGTTGCTTCTTGTATAACTTAGCCCATTCGTGATGTAGCTGCGCTGCGATTGTTGGAACGACTGTTTTCCTTGAAAATCATTAGACAACAATTCTAAAAAATCTATAAATGATAAATTTTGAAGTGAACTTAAATGGGCTTAGGAATTAAATTGATACTGTCAAACGTCTATTTACAACTCAAATAGGAAGCCCTGTCAGTTTGTGTAGTTTAAAATGAAAGACCCTGTAGATGTAGGATAAACTCACCATAGCTGATAATTTCATTGTCCTCCGGCTTGTGCAGTATGATGGTGCGAGCCGGGTCACAAGGCCAGCTACCCGCGCCTCCGCCCACGGCGTGTAGGCAGCGGACAAACTGCTCATCCTGTCGCAGGGCTTCCAACACACGCGCTCCTGAAGGGCATAAGGTAAGTAGTTTTAGCAAACTAAGCCTAATAAGTATTGGATGCAGGTATCTAGGCACCTATAGCTTGTACAGCATAAGGAGGCAATCATTGCCTACACTCAAGGAGACGTCCTAATGCTTGGGACTTTGTTTTGAGATGGACCGATAGATATACCTACTCGTACTTTGTGATCTAAAGCAGGTCAAGTTCTAAGGTCCAGTCCAGCTCGTCCCAGGAAAAACACAAACCCATCTCATGCACGGCTGAGACTCGAACCCACTACCTTCGGATTGAAAGTTGCACAACCCCATTCGACCAACACGAGCTCTTAACGGTGAAGGAAAACATCGTGAGGAAACCCGCAGCTTAGTCAGCTCCACACGTATTGACGTCGTCTTTCCTGTGGGCGGCTGATTAAGCTGAGAGGATGGTTTAGATGCTGGGCAAGCCTATTTCATCTCGAACAATGTCCCAGGCACTACAGCGTCCCGTTATGTGTAGGAATAGGTTGCCTCCTGACCCTGTACAAATTACCTAATTATACTCACTAATAAATTAGTAAGATTAAGAGACTTACCAATCCTAGTCATGACACGCATGGAGTAGACTACGTATGGAGAGTCTGTGATCTCCACTCCGATCTTGGAGAGCGGGGAGCCTTCGGGACCCATTGAGAATGGAATCACGTACATTGTGCGACCTGCAGGAACATGAATTAAAAAACAAACCCTGCAAACGTTTCACACTTTTTCAGATAGAACAGAGAACTTTGGGTAGACTCACGCACGGTAGGCTATAATAGTCTACTGGAAGCGGCCTTCCGATCGAATTAGCATAATTACCTACGTCAATTTCATTACGTATTTTTTTTTTGTTAAATGTGCATTATTACTGTGTCAGTCAGTAGGTAGGGAGGAAAACTTCGGGAGCCTAAAAGTGTTAAGAGAACGAAAAAGGTGCACTGAAAATCTTTTCATCCACGACACAGAGACAACTACCTTATCCTATTATGTACTCAGGGGATCAGGTTTAGGTATAACTTTTGGGTCTTATTTTCCTTCTTCCAAGAATTAGGTAGGTACCTAACTGCCGAAACTTTTTAATATCTCACCTCGCATACACCCTGGGAAGCGGTCCCCCACCGCCTTCTCATAGTCCCCAGCATTGATATAGTTCCCCAAGGCTGATTTCTGACCCAGGCGTGCAGACGGGACCACGTCGCGTTCGTGCTGGGAGCAGATGAATGTGCGGGACTCCACGCGGGCCACGTCAGCTGGGTCGGTCCTGGCTAGCCAGCTGGACACACATTTGTGAATGA
The DNA here is from genome assembly GCA_951394285.1 of Epirrhoe tristata. NCBI lineage: Eukaryota > Metazoa > Arthropoda > Insecta > Lepidoptera > Geometridae > Epirrhoe > Epirrhoe tristata. The sequence continues at coordinate 1,981,823 of OX596158.1, forward strand.
AGCAAGGGCTAATGACTTGATTTAATAGCAATTTTTAAAAATAAGACAAGTCTCTTAATTAATCTGTTTGTTACCTACCAAAGGTAGTTCAAGCTGATGTGACAATATCAGCTCAATTATTGGACACGTTGATTTGGGAAGTCGTTCATATTTTTAAATAGGTAGGTACCTACCTATTGAAATCTTGCAAGATTCAAACTATAGACGTGTAGGTCGCATTTACAAGCTAGCCAAACTCTTGCTCACTCGCTTGCTCACCAGTGACGGTGCTTTTCATTTGTCTCGCTTGCACACTAGATTGGCCGAGGTTAAAATTACTTACCAGTTGTCATATTTAGGCAGGGGCTTCACAGTTCCCTGCTGCTGCATCAGGCTGAGTAGGGCTCCGGCCTCGGCCTCGGAGCCGTCGCACACGTGCACGTGCGAGGGCTGGCATAGGGCTGCGCTGCGCTCCACGAACGCACGGACCTGGAGAAGACCATTGTTATAACACCAAAGAATCATAGGACCTCAAATTTTCCACATATAAAAAGTACCAAATTCAGTAGATTTTAGGGGTAAATATAAATACAGTCATTATTATTTTCCGGCTATAAATAAACAATATACTACGAATTGCGGTAAGTCACTAAGTGGCTTTGTAAGCAAGGAATCGGGCTGTAGATCAATTCTGGAAACGAATTTTTTTAGCCAGGTCACAGCTTGTATGGTTGACCGAAGTTTTTTTTTTCCCCAAAATGGCTATTTGGAAATTCTAGCTAGGCTTACCTTTGGGGTAAGGGCTGCTAGCTGAGGGTTGGGTAAGGTAGCCCCTCGGAGGGCCGTCTGGTGGGCCGCGCGACTGCAGCCCAAGGCAATCTGCGCGCATCTGAGGACAAAGCATTGTAGGTATGTCAAGACCCAAAGCCATAATAAATAATGCCTTAATGTAGAAACAAAGATAATTAAGCAATTCTGTGCGTTCCACTTTTTACATGGTATATTTGGGCTCACTATGATGACCATACTGAGTATGGACTTAGGAACAATGAATGATTTTGACGTGCCTGTTTATTTAGGTAGGTAATAAAATAAAAGCGTTTGTAAATTATGTTTGTCATTCTAGAGTAGACTCAAAGTCAAAATCAAAATATAATGCTAGGTAATGTCCTAAGCGAATGAAGCGTTATGATTTTGTATTTTTCTTTGACATGTGACTTGGTTCAATTTTAATAACACTAAGGGCTAGTTTCACCAAACTTTATCTAACAGAGCGTTAGTTAATTTGACATCAAATTTAGTAAGAGAAATAACAACGGATTAAGTATTTAACAGACCGTTACGATTGCTCCATCATGATCTAACAAAGGAATATCTTCATTAACAAGCCGCTAAATCTAATCGCTGGTCGGCGGCCGGTTAGCTAACTAAAAAATTATAAATAATTGACTTAAAATATGTCACAACAACCAAAAATCCGAGAGTGACAGAGAGCCGTTTGTCTGCGCAGAACACAATTTTGTATGAAAAAGCGTTCACTGCGCTGATAAACGGCTAACGGTCGATTTATTAACCAGCTGTTAAACTTGACTTTGGTGAAACTGGCCCTTAGCCATCAGAAGTGTCGGCATTTAAAAAAAAAGTAAGTTATTTTAATTAGTGGGAATAGATAGGTAGGTATAGTACCTACCTACTTAGATACATTCACCTTTTTAGACTTTGAAACGTGTGAGCAAAATAAATGTTATCTCTTGGCCTTATATCGAGGTAAATAGGCTCTTTGACAACAGAACTCGATAAGTAGTAGGTACGTAGTAGGTACCTACCTACTTTGTCGGGGCCAGGCATAGATAGCTTGTTAGTTACTACGTAACTCAACCTACCTACCTACAATATTGAGACACAAAGATGTCTTTCATTTGACACAGAATATGCTGTAATTTGTACAATAGAATTAAATGTGAATTTGGTTCTTATTTTTAGCGTTATTTTAAGAAAGTGTTTTTTATACTTTACCTACCTATACCTATAGGTATAGGTGTTTATTGTTAATTACCCTAGGTACTAGGTACTAGATAGTAAAAAAACCTAAAAACCTAGGTACTAGGTTTACTTCTGGCATCTAAGACCTAACTGTGAATAAATTGTGAAGGTATGGTTTTAAAGGCTATTTTGCAAATATGTTAATTATAAAATAGAGTTTAATATTTAAGGTAGTATGTATATTGCAGCTATTAAAAAGTTTGAGATAAAATAGCTAAAAATACTTAAGTAAAACTTACTGCGCAGCCTTCCAGACGTAGTCTTCAGGTACAACTTTAAAATGCAACATATTGAAAATACTAACGAAAATAATTTAAATCAAAATTAATACTCATACAAAATTTTAAAACAACTAGCTAGATTTTATCAAAATTACTAAAACTGAAGAGAAATATCAACCACCTATAATATTTAATAATATTAAATCTATCACCCATTAAATAAGGTGGCTTTTAACAGGATTACGAAGTTATAATGTTTGGTAAAGTGCGCATGAGTGCTTTATATTGTGAGGGAGTGCGCGCACGGAGCTCTGTGATTGGCCGAAACCGCGGGTGTGTCACTACGTGCCTATTGCATAGCTTACACACTAGTAACTATGACGTAGTTTTACAAAAACAATTTGAATAAATAGATAGGTATTTTTGAACGTTTGTGTACCTACTGTTGTTAGTTTGTATAATTAATAATTATCTTCGAGTAGGCTTCGGTAATGTTGTGTATGGTTTCATCAGCTCCATTCCACAAAGCTCAAGGCATGATTGCATCAGTCTGCAAGGGCCGTTGGCATGAATATCGCAAGATCGTGTATTGAATTCCATTCTAGTTTAGTTAGACTCTAGTTCATTTAGTTAATTTAGTTTAATAAACGTTTTTTTATAATTACTTACCTACAGTTTTTAAGCGTGTCAATGAACTGATGCAAGAATCAGATAAAATTATGGACACCTAATGTTTGAACCATTTTTATGTTCAAAAAAATTAGAATTAATAGGTACTTTCTAGGGGTATTTCGCTTAAAATACAATATGGAAACAAAGATAATGATAGTTAGACATAAATATTATGGAAGGATTAAAGATGACAAGGGCTTTTGCAATGACGATGCAACAAACATCCATTCCACGTTTCACTTTTACCTAATTGTTGATATTTTTGATTTTAATTATTTTACTAAAATTGTTTAGGTACCTAGGTGTATATATGCGTTATGGTGGTCGCAGACCTATCCGCGCCGAACTGTCAATTCAATAGTAGAAATGCTGAGACGTCAGAAGCAAGCCGCATTTACTGATGTCATCAGCATTTTTGTAAAGAAAAATGAGTGCGGCCAAATGTGCGATCAGGTTTAGCATCCTAATAGTTTGTGGTGTGTATGTATGTACTATGTACCTACCTACTTAGAAGAAGAATCTAATTATACTGTTAAACTTATACTACTTATTAGTAGTTAGGTATCTAAGTACCTACCTAGATATAATAATTAAAATTAGATGCAGCAGTGTCATCATTGTCCGGGTTCAATTGGATAACTCCTTCATTCTCCATTTTGTTTACAAACTATTTTATTACTGAGGTTAATTATTAATATTAATTAGCTTGTCTTATTTACAATATCAAACTCGTGTAGGATAAGTAGGTACAAATACAAAATACAAAATATTTTATTTCTTTAACTTAAACTAAAATACATTTCATGGGTTTGGGACTCTCGTAAGAAAATACCTGTAGGTATTAGAGGATCTCGTTACTTTTTAGTACAACACAGACAGTGGTGGGTGACTATAAATATTTTGTAAGTCTAATAGAAAATAGAAACAATTAGTATACCTAATTAGTTTTCATAATAAAAGAAAAAAATGAGTAGAAAATAATGTTTTAGTTCTGTAAGAGTTTGCATACCTTGTGTGGAGGTAGCCTACCTTACTACTTAATACAAAAATGTCAAGTGTGAGTGAGATGGCAATCTAGGGGTTTTGAACGCTTAGCATTACCACCCTATCTTTACGTTAGAACAGAGTAAAATGACATTAGAGTTTGAACGATTTTAAGTTTTGTTGCGGTTGTACAAAATGCTGAGTGGTAGCCAAATTTTCACCCACTTAAAAATTGATAGATTTAAGTAGGTACCTAACCTACCTAACTACCTAGTACCTACATAAGTTCATAATTGTAAAACTCGTGTATTGTGGAGAAAATAAAATTTTATTCTATTCTATTCTAAAATATATTTACTTTCTTAAATATATAATTGTATCTAATTAATAATTATAATAATATACTTTTTTTAACAATATTTTTTTCTAAAATATATTTTTTTACCTGATGAAAAATGGCATGTTTTCTCGTTTTATCTCTAAAGTGATAAATCCGATATTTCGGGTGAATGTTGGGTATTTCTACTACGAGCTAGGAGCCAGCTATGTAGGTAGGTAGCTACATGATTATTGCGAATCGACAAATTGTTTGTTTATTAATGCTTTGTTCGTGTTTTTGTCGGGCGAATATCCAGATGTGTCATACTTCTCAATAATAGAGTGTACTTACATAGAGTTTGTGTACGTAGTTGTACTCGTATAGATTACCTACTTACGAGTACATTGCAGATAATAAGTGGGTGTGTAAAGTCCAGTCCTAATCGAAGTCCAATATCCACGAACCGTTTTATTTTAGCATACCTACCTAGATATAAGAAGTTCCTACTTGTTTCTTATTATTCAAGTCGGTATGTGCCTAGATACTAGCTTCCGCCCGCGACTTGGCACGCGTAGTAGCCTGGATTCCAGACTATCTAGTATCTATATTTATTCTGAGTTTCTGTACGATAGAATTAGAGTAAAATTAAATTTGAGGAAAGAGATGAGATTTTGCTATCCACCAACACGGTAAATATGCAGGCATGTCACATACCGCATGTGTCGAATTAAGTCTCTCTGTCTACCTCCTTAGTTATCTTCAAAGGAAAGATAGTGCTTATTATAGATCGTGAGTCGCACCCAACCAGCTCTATTAGGCATTTGAGAAGGAAAGTGACAATGCGCAGTCGCACTTTTTCATACTAATGTCAACTGCTCATAGAGTGCTTTATTTTTTGGAAACAATAACAATTAAACTATGACTTGAAAAACGGTAATACCTATATTGTCTGTGGTGTTACATAAGAAATTTTAGAATACAAAATGTCTAGATGCATCCGTGGTGTAGGTACATGATCTCGTACAAAACAAACTATTTATAAGTAAGTAAGTAGGTACCTACAGTAGTTTTAGAAATGCCAGGATTTACTTTGTGATTGTTGAAGGCCAAGGGACGAAGTGAGTGGCAGACCAGTGGTCACTGGCATTCAGGAAATATATTGTTGATGGATAGGTTTTTGTCAAGTTCTTGAAGATGTCTTTGTTTATATAAATAACTACAAGGTCACGTGACTAACGCCTAATGAAATGTGACGTACCTACTTATCATTGTTATAACCTAGAATGCTAATATTCGCCATTTTACTATCTAATTGAGTATTTATTTAGCAAATAAAAAGTAATTTTACTGTATTTTGTAGGAGTTCCATTACATATAAAAAAATAAGAGTAATTACTTAGTAAATATAGAATAAACAGACCAGTTTATTAATGCAGTTAAACTACTAAAATACTATTTATAAATAATAATTAAGTATTATCAATAAAGTTATTTTCGTAAAAATATGATAAACATTTTTTGCTAATCTTAGATATCAATATTTTGCACATGTTTTGTAATTTTATCAAGGTTTTATAACGATGTTTTGACATTGAAATATCTTTTGACATTACTCACATAGCAATGATTTGATAAAATAAAATATTGTTGGATACAGATTTAGGTAGCAACTGTTTTAGTTAGGTACAGATAGTATTTTTTGGTATTTATGTATTATTTTTCTATAAAGATACGTAAGGTATTTAACCTTCCAACCAGTTGTAATAACCTTTAAAACCAGTAGAGACACACCTCCGAAAAACAAGTTTTGACACTTTAAATTCTATATCATCGGTTGCTGCCCACTGCTAGCTATTCTTTGACGATCTAATTAGGGAGGTAATTTTCCAACCACAAACTCAAAATGGTCTGAATTCAAATGTACTTAATTTTACTTCATTTTACCGTAAAGATAGGGTGGTTATGGTAAGTAGGCAGACGCACATTTTGATTCATAAAAGGAATTAATATTTAAAGCTTCTGTTAAAATTTGTCAATATTTATGAATTGCTTTTACGTGCAATTTAAAACTGATCACACCTTCGGGAATTAAGGTTTTTCGTGAATTAGACTGACTTGAATACAACAAAAAAAAGAATGCCAGTTTGTTTTCGCGCGTTTGGATAGAAACCAGACACATTTATAGCCAGCTGATGCAATACTGTTAGTTGTTGCCAGTTGGACTGATAAGTAGTCTACGTACCTACTAAAGAAATGTAGCTAGTAGCGTAGTAGGTACTTTATATTAATTAGGTAATTAGGTATAGATGTATTAATATCTGAATGTTTTACGAAACTTAGGTACCTACTTACTTTGATTTACTCACAAAAAAATACACTCGAATTAGTTGAGGTTGAGTCTAAATAAAGATGAAATTAGTTCGAAAATTGTCGGAAGGGTTAAAACGACCAATAAAATAATTTAGTTATTGTTTATAGATTTATTAAAACTGCATTAGTGACGTAATTTACCGTTGAAATTTTATACTTATCTAACAATAATAAAATATCAACAACACTAAAAAAACAAATAATATTATTACAATAATATTTTCTGATGATGAAAGAGGGTGTGCGGCCGTGCCTCCCTAGGTCGCGGCCTAAGGGTTATCAAACTGATACTGTAATGTTGATGTAATAAAACAACTCTATAACAATAACGATAAGGTTCAATTTATCCGTGATGTCTGCTATAAATATTATTGAAAACAAATTGAGCTTTATTTCTACGCGGATAAGCGTCAACAGTAAAAGTGGTTGAATTTTCTGTTTTCTTAAAGTGTAGTAAGAAATTATAATTTATAACTTGGTATGCCAAATCTATGAAATAGGTGCCTAAACAAGTAGGGGTATTACAAGAAAATGAGCAGAGTTTAGACCAAGTCTAACTAAAAGACTGTCCCTAGAAAAACGATCTTTAAATACTCGTACATAGAACGCTTTTTTGTGGTAACAGTTTTGTTTTGACATGTGTCAACATAGGGCTCAACCAAGGTTTTACGTTTTTATAATAAGCAGCGTAAAGTTTTGTATTATATATGACATCACCTTATTTTCCGTAAACATACTACCATGCATATTTTACCCTATTCTGCCGTATATAGGTATAGGGTGGTTATGGTAAGCAGGCACCTGTAGTACCTATGGGTGTTTGGCATTGACGTTCAAAATTCGTAAACGACCCAAAAGGTCGATCACGATCCGTCCGCGCCGAACGCGCCGAACTGTCAATTCAATAGAGAAAATGCTGAGACGTCAGAAGCCGTCATAAGTATTTTTTGTATAGAAAAATGACTGCGGCGTGTACGGCGCGGACAAATGTGCGATGAACTTTTACTAGGTATTTGAAAATCAATTAATTTTACTTACTTTTTCGATATTCTCTTGAGGTTGAGAAACACCATCCTGATGACTTCCCTCTGTTAAGTTCTGGAATAAATAAAAAACATTTTTATTTAAGTTTATAATTAAATTAAAATACCTACCTACCTTTACCTGATTACTATTAAGTATATTCTATTTTAAGTATTATTATTTATAATTACATTATTATTTATTAATATTTATATCGTGTATACTCAAATGCATAAATGAACCTACATCAATCAAATATTAGTATTTCGTTTAAATGTATTTAAATCATTCTAATACATACTTAAACCTAGGTAGGTTTAAGTATGTATTAGTAGATTTAGATAAGTGTTAAAACGTTTAACCTAGTGCTTTTTATTACTTACTTTACCTACTATACTTGGCAACCTATAGAGCGTTTGTAACTGTAGGTAGGTACCTACCTACTGTGGAGTTTTGTGTCAGTAGGTACTTAAACATTTTGGTAAAAAAAGTAAGTAAAAAGAACTCTCATCACCAGACCGTCGTCATTCGAACGCACTACTTACTTTCTTAATTAGCTACCTACCTACTTAATTTATCTTAAACCTACTTGAAAACTCAACCAAACCATGGGTTGCAATCAAACCATGATTATACCCCTTTCGGCTTCGGTAGACGTCTTTTTACACCATGTATACCAGGTAGCATATACCTACATATTATGGTCTGTTCCTATACCTAAATACTGTACAAATAAAACATCTTTATCAGTAATGCTAGCGTCTAAAGCCATTAATTTGGGTATTTATTTTTTGATTATTCGGTAACACTTAAGTATTTAAGTGTTACCGGCGCATACATTTTGATGTAAAATATCGCGGAGGAAAAACAACGTGAATTTCCTGCCTAGCATAACCACCGTATCTCTACCGAAGAACACCGTAAAACGAATTTTTTTTAGACAAAAGCAACTTTTTTGCAACGAGATAGAACTCAAAATCGTATAATTTCAAATGCCACTTTATTCTAGAGGTCATGGTAAGATGGTTAAGTAAATTCAAATCAATTATTTCAGTTTCACAAATCCACCATATTTTGTAAGGACTCCACAGATTATCAGAAATCCACAGATTATAAATAAGTAAAAAACTCACCGTTCGAAAACCACAGATAAAAACAGAGTAGGACGTCTACGTCACAGATGTTCAGTAGGCAGGACTTCCAAGATGAATCAGTACACAAGTTATTTTACCCTCAGATATTATGAAAGTAATACGTGTTGTGCTCATAAAAAGCAGTTGATCACTGGCGCGTACAATGTAACTTTTCCACTTGATTGCCAAGTTGTGTTTTTGGAGCCAGTTTTATTATTGCACGCTGATTTGATACCCATCCTTGGAGATATTGATAATCATAGATAGGTACCTACTGACACCTTTTTATCGTATGAATTTTATTAGTCACGGAGATTGAAAAACAAATAAAAAGATTGAACATTCTCTCGGTTTTAAGGCGAAATTATATAGGTATAGGCATAGATTTTATTTATAAATATTTACACGAAACAATAATTATAAAAATACATAAGTAGGTAAGTACATAATTTAACTAAACTTAAGATAAAAAACAGTGTTCAAATCACCGACCGCAGGTAATGTGCTCAAAAGGCTGGCGCATTACCTCGTTGGATGGCTATACTTATCCTCTGTCCGAGGTAAGCTCCAGCCCTTTGGTCATTGGTCTCGTCAATCAACCTCTTGGATTATTCTCTGAAAAGGAGCCACGCCTCTGGAAAAAACGTCATCGCTAACTTCGTACGTATCTAGTAGGTAGGTACCTAATATACCTACTGTAAATAGTTTTAATGGGTACCTACTACACACTTGTTTATTAAGAATAAGATAAGAAATTATGGAATTGTTTTGATACTAAAAATATGTCTAACTTCACACGTCCACTTACCTACCTCATTACTACACAATGGCTTATGTTGGCCCACTTCAGGCGATCGCCACTGTGTACACTTCGTAAAACAGACGGTACGTGTTGCACGTCTTCTTTATTGCCAGTGACACGAGGGGTTCCACAGGGATAAATTTTGGGGCCAATTTTATTTGCCTTGTACTGTGCAGATATAATTCTTAAAATAGAAAATTGCAATTATCACGTCTATGCAGATGACTTACAGTTGTATATTTCCTTTAAAACCAAGTGAAGTTGGCCAAGCTGTTGAAAAATTAAATCAAGATTTAAGTAAGCTAGACGATTGGTGTAAATCGAATTGTTTGATTCTTAACCCTACCAAAACCAAATTCATAGTTCTTGGATCGACAAACCAAATCAGTAAAATTATTTCCCATGATCCTAGGGTAGTTATCAAAGATGTCCCTATAGATAGAGTTACAGAAGTACGTAATTTAGGGCTGCTGATGGACAGCTCGTTGCGTTTTGAGAGTCACGTACTTCAAACTGTCCGTAATTGTTTCTACAGACTATCTGTTTTGTACCGTATGCGGGAATACATCAGCACTGTCTTAAGAATTAGGCTTTGCGATTCTCTAGTCTTATCCAAGCTTAATTATGTGGATATTGTTTTCGGAGGATGTATGCTGGCTCGTTCTAGGAAACTTGTACAACGTGTACAAAATGCATGCATTCGTTATTGTTTTCCCGTTCCCAAGCGAGCCCACATTACTCCATACATCAATGGTAACGGTATGTTGAACATGTTGTCGCGTCGCAGCCTTCATTTTGCAACTTTGTTATTCGGAATTATAAGAGGTCAGGTTCCGTCGTATTTGTATGAAAAACTCAAATTTTCGGCTCTTAATGGCCGTTCTGCCATTCGTTTAATAGGAACGCAACACCGAACGACCGCATTTCGTGGCAGCTTTTGCTATGCTGCCACGAAATGCTGGAACAATATCCCTCCCCCAATAAGAAATTCATTGACAGTTTTCTCATTTAAATCCAAACTAAAGAAATACTTGTTGGATTCACAAAAATCACTTCAATAGTCGTTCGTTGTTGCATAGGTAGGTATATACGCAGCAAGTGCTGCGCCACAACGGGTAAGGCGCCACTGAAAACCAGCGCTCCAGCACTCTCGAGCTGTTCGAGCAAATGCTGAGGGGTAGCCGTATTTTCACCCACATAAAATTGTATAGATTTAAGTACCTATTTTGTAACTGTGTATATGTGGAGAAAATAAAACTTTATTCTATTCTATTCTATTCTACAGGGGGTAATGGTCTATAGTGGCGGACAATTGTCAATCGTGGTGTGCAATCGGGATGTTGTAGGTTTTTCGGCCACACTTCAAAGGAATCGTGGCGTAGTGTGGCCTGTGGTGTTAACACAATCGCCCATCACCGACGCCGAACCGTTTCGTTTTGACTATGAACAATTTTGAAATAAAAAAAATCTAATAAATAAATTCAAAAAGATTCAAAAAGAGACACATCGAAGCACAAGCCGCGGGCACAGCTAGTTTAAAATAAAGATTTCGAATTAAAATGTCAGAACATAAAAATATAATCCCAGTGGGATTTTTTACGCCACTACTTTTTGAATCGAATTAAATTGGAACCTCTAGGGCTCTAGGTAAGGTGATAGACAAGTCCACGACCTCTACCAACCGATTACCTAGAGGTCGTACCTACTTGCAATAGATAATTATAAAGATTCTAGAAGAATATTATAATAGGGACCAGTATAATCTATCACTCATTGTGACCTGTGATTCAAACTCACAATCTTCGAATTGATAAACTAGGTAGGCATACCCGCTCAGCCAACACAGCACGCCAAGGCCGATTCCTGGCCGATTCAGATTAAACTTTGAAGACTTCTAGGTTGATAGATCGTGATGGATCGTGGCCTAGGCACCTATCTCACTAATATAATAAAGCTGAAAGTTTGTGAGTTTGTTTAGATGTTTGTATGTGTGTGTTACAATCAGGCCTAAACCAGTGAACTGATTTGGATGAAACTTGGAATAGGCGTAGATAGTGACCTGGAATAGCATATAAGCTACTTATTCAAAATGTTGGTACCATGCGGGTGCAGCCGCGCGCAGCAGCTAGTCTAAGTATAGTGTCTAAGGGCCTTACTAATAAACGTGGTGTAAAGTTATTCCTCGGAATAAACTAAAAATAACCATACATTTTGACAGTTTACACTCAGGAATAACTTTATACCACGTTTATTAGTATGGGCCTAAATAGTAAATACGCGAGAAACGCCGCGCCGTGCCGTAGGCGGTAGCTAGCTTAGAATATATCTTTGTTAAGTAGATAAACTATTTATTTCCATATTCACAAACGGATAAGCGAATTTCCAAAGCTTCCAAGACCTTTGAGGGATTTCGTTTCAAAGAGAAAATTCCATATCCATAAATATACGACACAATGGCACCCACAACTGTTGATGCAGGTTACAGTCCTCGGCTAGATGGTATCGCGCATCGTTTTAGGCACATCTTGGATGTTGTCAAGAAAATATTTGGTGCCCCAGAATTTGGTATATTCTGCACTTGCAACATGCTAATGGCATAGGTAGGTACAGTCAATAGGTAGGTGAATATATATTTCAGAATTTAATGTATATAAAATTAAATATAAATAAGTTTAATCTAAAAAGTGACATACATAATCATAACCTAAGAAATAGAAATAACATTTGCCTTCCAAAACACAGACTTGCCAAGGTAGAGAACAGCTTTATTATTATAGGTATAAAACTATTTAATAAATTACCAGAGGACACAAGGAAATTAAATGACATTCAGTTTAATACTAGGATAAGAAAAATTTTAATGGACAAATCATACTACGATCTTGACGAAGCCTATGCTGATAATCTGAATGTGACATAATTTATCTTTATTATTATAGATACAAATCTATCTAGTCTATCTAGTTTATAATATAATATAAGTACCTATATAAGTGATAAATTGTAGTGTGTGACTTTTCCAAGTGTACAATTGTATCTTATGGAATCAAATAAATGAAATGAAATGAAAAGTCAGCAACGAAATCGATCGATTAACATTTGATGTTTCACAAAACTGAATAAATATATCCGAAATCCGTCACGTCATGACCAAAAATTTGACTAAAATTCGAAGATAAAGTCTTGGCTAGTAATAATTTCTTAACGTTTATATTTTCTTAGTTATTGAAAACAAAAGTACAACTGTTAATCGACTTTCGTTGCTGACTGTCATCATCTTCCTGCCCTTTTCCCACATTATGTGGGGTCGGCACAACATGTGTTCTTCTTCCATTCTCCTCTATCAGCCGTCATCTCAACACTCACTCCTTTCTTACTCATGTCATCCTTCACACAATCCGTCCATCTTTTCTTTGGCCTACCTCTACTCTTAAATCCATCAACATTCATACCAAGCACTCTCCTAGTTACTTACATGACATTCTTCCCTTCTCATTACATGCCCATACCATGCTAGCCTGTTGCTCCTCATCTTTTCATTCACTGGCGCCACTTTCACACTTCCTCTTATGTAGGTACTCATTCCTTACTCTGTCCATTTTCGTTGCTGACTGTATCTACAAAAATATTTTGTTCTGCCTCTCCAGGGCCACCGCTACCACCTGCAAAACATTTCCATTCAAAATGAGCCACAGCAATATCCGCCAACTTTAAATTATTTTATTCTCTGACCGTTGTGTATGGAGACACCTGGTGGTTCTCAGATATTGTATGATCCATCAAAGGTGCTATATTCCGATGTGTCAGAGTCTTTGAAGGGATTAAGTGACCCTGAGCTTCTAAAGACAGCTAGGTACGCCAGAGAGGCGTTAAAAGAACTGGAAATAGAATAAATAACCCATCCTTTGACAGTCGGGTAAAAAACGTACCTAGATAAATTAAGTTATCATTTCTCGCGTCCCTACAGTTAAATAATTTCAAATTTTCTTATCATAAAGGTGAGTTTTTCCTTTAACCACCTGCTCATAAGTTAGTTTAAGCGTAAACTGGGACCACTCACTGTTTCTAAAAAGCGTCGTCCGTCAAAAGAAAATAGCCAAAAGCGCCCGAACCTACTCATTATTAGGACCTCTACGTCTACAGTACCTACTCATCATCTCCCTGACCTTATCCCACGCTATTTGGGGTCGGCACAACATGTCTTCTTCTTCCACTCACTCCTATCACTCGTCAATTGTGCATCCACTCCTTTTACGTTCATATCATCTCTCACACAATCCAACCACTTCTTCTTCGGCCTTCCTCTTCTTGCATACACAAAATCATCATTCATCTACGTCTACAGTACTCCGAACCGAAAAAATGTTCCTTGAGGTAAAATCAAAAATTTTAAGTTTTTTTTGTTGAAAAGTGACTTTATCGAGAGTTTAGCTTTGAATCATGAAAATCAGTTCAGCCAATCATTTGTAAATTAGGCAAGTATCTATTAGCATTAAACTTAGGCCTTTACATCTTTAATAGATGATTTATACAGCGTCAGGAGGCAACCTATGCCTACACTTAACGGGACGCTGCAGTGCCTGGGATATTGTTTGAGATAGAACAGCACCTAAACCATCCTCTCAGCGTAATCAGCCTGACCCACAGGAATTCTATCAGCATTATTGACGTCTTATTTAGCCATTCTCGTCCCTTTGCAGGGCAAAGACTTTCCCTTCTTCAACATGACATCTGGCGACGGTCATCGAAGGAGCTACGGACGGTTTAAAAATAATCACTACCACTTCACCTACAAATGGCGGTTGAAATTTTTTAGGCGACTGTCACTTGCCTTTTTAAAGCGACAAGATGAGGTACTAAGGGCCCATTTGGACCTGTGGGGTAGGCAGGTTTTTATGACATACCTACGTGCTAAAAGCTCTTATTTTTAATACCAAGGTTGAGAAGATATTACTGCCCTTGGGATGAGGGAGGTAAGTTCAAACTCAAACTCAAAATCATTGGTGTTGGTGGGCTGTAGTAGGTAAGTAATATTACGTAGGTAATACTAAAATCTTCTGCACGAGGAGTCGACAGGACGACAGGTAGAAATTCAGCCCTGTTCAGCTTTCTGTGCCTACTTACAGTCAGACTCCGATTGTTTGTTACAGCTTTGGTGCCATATTAAATGCTAAGGTCGACGTGTTCTATCAGAATACAGCAGTTTTTTTTTGACCGTCATTTTTGGATTTTGGACCAAAATGGATGTTGTCCTTTGGTACAACCTTACTGAGAATTTAAAACTTTAGCCTAGAATATAATTTGAATGTTTTAGAATGAACTATCTCAAGGGAGATATACCTACCTACCTGCGCGGTTAAGAAAAACGTAGATGATAAGGGAAAGCATGGGTTATAAATAGTAGAGTAGAAACGCAACTAGGTAAAAGTAATGTAAGATTTATGTAAGTATAAGGCTTTACTTGTGCTCTTTCTTTGTCAGCTTTCCAAATGTTTGTAAGTAGGTATGTATGTTTGTTCCGGTTAAATAAAAAATTATCAAAAATAATCTAAAAAAATCAGGTCAAAAATTAATAATTTTGGCACTGGCTGCACTTTGAATGCGTTTTGTATGAATTCTAATTCATATCAAACTCATATAAAAGAGCTTTCAAAGGGCTAAGAGCAATAGGCAAAGGCCAAATGGAAAAAAAAAATTGTACCTGATTGTTTATACTTAGACTTTTTTGGCCTGTAAACACCGTCACTAGAGATTTTAAAATACATCCCGAAAATTCCATCCATGCGGGACTTGAAGCGATTAGGGTTACCTACTGATCCGTGGTGTGATCCAAGTTTGAGGTTGTTAACTATTTCCGGTTACAGCGGAGAAACAAAATAATAAATTATTTATTAACTACCTGACGTTCGGCGGGAGTTTCAGTTCTATGTTATTTCTAGTATAATCTCTGTTTCGCGCAGGATCATCCTATCAAGGTATATAAAGGTGGATGCGCATTTTTTAATTCATTTCAGGAAGAACCCTCGAGGGAGTGACATTACTGTGGTTCAATGAGATCTATTCGGTACGGGTGAGTGTCCTTTCACCCCACTTGTTGAAAGAACTAGTGAAACGACAAGAAGAATGAATGTAGTTAGAGCGGGTTTAAAAGTTCCTTGGTGTTGAGATGAGTTTGGTGGTCTGGCGAGTTGGGTGTTGGTTCAAGTCTGATCGTGGGTTCGAATCCGGTCGTGGTTCGGTCGTGCATGAATGAGTTTTACGAACAAAAATGTTCAAAAAATTCTATACCAGTTTTCTCTAACGACAAAGGAAAATATCTTGAGGAGACCATGGCATGACGTAAAACCTCGCAGTTGAAAGTTCAATTCTGTCAGAAAGATCGCCTCTGAGGTGCACATTTATCGGCCGATTTTGAGTCGATAATTATATAGTCGATATTTTATAATTGAATATGGGTCGTAGTCTTACTTTTATTTGACTTATGTTGCCTGTAGTAAATGATTTAAGTAGTTTTTTTTTGTTCTTTCATATTTTTTGTTGCAGGGGTATTCTGGCGATATGGGCGTGTGCGCTAGCATGCGCGGTGGTGTCTGCTCAGATCACGTTCAGCCGCGACTGGACTGGCGGCAAGCGCAGCCCCCACCTGCCTCTGGACTGTTCGCAGTTCACTCGCCTCTGCCGGCATTTCGTAGTGAGTTTCTTCTAGCTGTTACATCTAGAGAGTTAAGTTAGTTTAGCTTCGCTCGCATAGCTGACGCAGCTGCATAAGTGCTTCCCCATGTTGAACGCGCGGGTGCGGGTTCGGTGGTCTGCGTGTGGACCGCACGTGCGTTTGTTCGTGAAAACTTGGATACTACGTCACATGTTTGATATTTCGTAACCGCGTCCGCGCGTTCTACGTAGGTTAGCACTAACTGATGCACACTAAAGTAGGTACCTAAACCTACATTAGGAAAGGCTGTGGTCTGCAAGCTTCATCAGGCTGGGCGCAAACGTATGAATCTTATAGGTAGGTACTTATAGGAACTTTACTTACCTATTATAAATTTGTGTTTCAATCACGTAATATTATATTATAAAGTTTGTAAGTAGTAGTAGTACCTAGGGTACCTTTTGGATTTTTGTTTCAATCATGCCCTAGTGGCAGTGGCGGCGTAGCATGGCTTGGCACCCGGGGCGGATTTTCATTGGGCACCCCCCAAAAAAAAAAAAAAAAAAAAACTAAACATGCTTACGTGACGACTTTAATGTACTAAAGTGTTCGATTACATTGTCGAAATTTATTTTCCGGTCCTTTTCAAAGGACAAAAAATTTTTGAAAAAAAAAATTGAACCGACTTCACAGAACACAAACAGACGAACCTTCTACACACTAAAAAGAGAAAAATAAGAATATAATTTGAAGTCGGTGCTAACTTATCATTTACATCTAAGAAATTCAAAAGAACTTGGGTGCAAAATATATATCCTGGTACGCTATCGCTCGATTTTTTTTTATAGGTACCCAATCGTATTCACTTGGCACCGACTTCAAATTATATTCTTATTTTTCTCTTTTTAGTGTGTAGAAGGTTCGTCTGTTTGTGTTCTGTGAAGTCGGTTCAATTTTTTTTTTCAAAAATTTTTATTTTTCACTTTTTAGTGTAAGTAAATAAATACTGTGTAAATAAAAGTGTACCTAAGTGTAAATAATATAGTAAGCTACAATAAGACCCTGCTTATCGTAGCTTAAGTAGGAAAGGATAAGAGAAGTCATGGGCAGGCCTACTAAAGGACACACCGGAGTTCAGCAAGGGGGAAAACTATCAATCCCTCAGGAAAAATAATATTTTGGACCACCTCGGGTGTAATATACCTACCCTTTCAAACTATTTAATGTTTGACTCAGATTGTGAGTCAGGGTGTGTTGTGTAGTGAGAATGAGGTGTTTTGAATGTTACGGGAAAACTGTCAATCCCTCAGGAAAAAAAAATATATGGCGCCACCTCGAGAGTATACCTCTTTCTAACAAAAAGAAAATTTTGGAAATCGGTCCACAATTTTCTTACAGATCAGTGATTTTTTTAGTTTTACGGGAAAACTATAAATCCCTCAGGAATAAAATTTATATGGGACCACCTCGAGAGTATACCCTTTCAAAAAAAAAAAAATTTTGGAAATCGGTCCACAATTGACGGAAAAATCGCTGTACATACATTTAAAAAAAAACATACATACAGCCGAACATAGAACCTCCTTCTTTTTTTGAAGTCGGTTAAAAATGGACAGATTGGTGAGTCTCGTTTGGCCCATCGTGGACTAGTATGATTTAATTAATTTTAATTTGGAGAAACTTCTCTCGCACGTGGCCACCGAAACACAAATTGTTAAAAATATTCTTAAGCTTAGAGCCCAATTGGGTACGGTCTTTGAATAGTCCCATTTTATTGTGAATTTTAAAAGATCTAAAGTCGTCCACTGAGCCGCCACTTGGGAAGAAATGCTGGCGGCTTCCAAGCGGCGTCTTAATCGTTGAATCTCTTAAATAAAATCCTCTTCTAAAAATTCGTCATAGGTTTTCGTTAAATTTTGTACTACTCTATGAAGTTCGTTTACAGAGCACCCTAACAGAGTTTCAGGCTGAATTACACCGAACGTTAGAAGAATGTCGTCCATGGCCCTGTAACGCTGGTCTAGTTCGCCATGAAATCGATCAAGGCATTCTATCATGGCTCTCTTCATCTCTTCTGGCAATGTTAGACCAGCGTCTTGGGCCATTTCTCCTGGCATACGTTTACGGAATCTCCTCCTTCCTCGTCTTTCAATCGAAATATCCAAGCCATCACATTTTTCAGTTCCGAAGGAAACAGCTCTTTCCACTATCTAAAATTTTTAGGGCTTTAATTTTGGTAACACAGTTTTCCAGCGATAGCCCAGATGTTTGTAAATACTTTTGTGTTTGGTTTACTTCTTCTAGGACCCCACACCAAAAATGAAGGTAGCCTATAAAACTGAACTCACACAAAGCTGGTAGGAGTATGGATGCTGCTTCTCTTGTATCCAAATTTTAATTAAGCTAATCACAGTTTGGTTTGTTTTACACCGAGTATACCACTAGCGCCATCTAGTGATATGAATTAGTAAAAAAAAAGTATGTTCGTATTATGAATCAATGACCTGACCAACTTTGGTGACGGAGTTCTTAGGCCGCCTTCCGTCCGTTAACTTCGAGTTAGGTGGCCGCTAACCACGAGTGAGTTATCATTACGGGTGGCACCCCCCTGGAGCCTGGCACCCGGGGCGGACCGCCCCCCACGCCCCCCCCTTACGCCGCCACTGCCTAGTGGAGATTTAGATGACACTTTGAATGGATTGGGCTTTAAAAAGCTGGTAGGTTAGTGATATTCTAAAGCTAGTGATAGTTTCTCATCACCAGTTAAAAATATGAATAACCGTGGCATTACCGGGTGTGCCGAGAGAAGTGAAAATTTGAACAAAAAATTATGCATTTTTATTCACCCGTTTTCTTATAAATGAGCTTATACAAGTGTAAAAATATTGCCGTAAAAGTTTACCGAGTACAGAATTAGATGGCGCTACTGGTCAGTGAGCAGTCACGTGACTCAGACGTGACCTTTTCGAGGCGAATCCAAGAATTTAAAAAATGTCTAACGCGCCTAAAGCGTTTTTTACTTCAAAAACCTTTTCCTCCATTGGCAGCACGAGCTAAAGCAGACATTGGCTTCGGAGATGGGAGGAAAGCACCAACGCGAGGACCTGGAAAAACCGCCTCTATACGACGATGAATGAACTTCTGCCCCCTAAAACTCTCATTTCCTGCCAGTGTTTGAACAGCATGGCGATTTTGACGTAACATATCTAAAATGGCAGAGCCATAAGGAAGCGCTTATTATGTTCTCTCGCTTGCACACGAGTGATTGCACTAGTGTGCAAGTGAGAAAGCATTATACGTTGCAACGTTTCTTTAGTAAACCGTGTTATGCATTTACATGCAGTTAAAAAACTGCCAGGAAGTAAGAGTTCCTGTTAAGCCCCCTGGATGACGAAAAAATTAACGGAAATAATGGAATAGGGACTAGTTTAAGCAAGCAAGTATAAATAAATGTAATCGGTTTTGTAAATATAATAATATGGGCTGGATTTTATGCTTTTTAAAATAATTTAGTTCATCATCATCAAAAAGAGCTCAGCTCTTGTCGGTGCAATGATGCAACTTCCTCCACCTCTCCCTTTCCAATGCGGTCTCCTTCACTTCTTTACTTTATACATGACAGTGATCTTCTCTTTTATCTGACTCATGAAATTTATTCTGGGCCTTCCTCTTCCTCGTCTTCCTTCCACTTTTCCTTCTATGATGTTCTTGATAAAGCTGTCATGTCGTATAAGATGTCCAATCATTTTTCATCTTCGATTTTGAATGGTGTTCATCAAAACCCTTTTCTCCTCAACACTTTTTTTTATATTATTATTTAGTTCACCAAACCAATTTTCATGTGGGTAAATTAATACTTTACTATAAAAATATAATTGATACCATAGTGCACTTGTTATGCAATCTACAGCCTTGCCACAGACTACAACATTTTGACATTTCTTAACTTTATTATACCTACAAGTTAATATAAATCCAATTTTTTTTTATATTATTTAATACTAACTACTACTATTAAAGGTAAAGATTGAACTAAATGCGCGACAACTTATGATAATGTTTATTCAGAATTATAGTTATCTAGATGTAACTTGTACTTATTAATAATGCAAGATTAAAATCCACGTTATTTGCTAGTCATTTTTTCCCCTTTTTATACTGAAAAACTACCTACTGAACGGATTCGAATGTTATGAAGGAAGGTACAGTAGGCACAACCAATCTTTAGCTCTCTGAAGTTAGTTGCACTCACTGATAACATGTCTGTGGGTGCACTAAACAATTGCGCATGTAGTACATTGCGTGTGTAGAGTAAGCGAGATAGAACGATGCAACAAACTTAAGCGAGTGAGCGAGGCAGCTATACAACACTGTCTTCGTTTCTGCGCACTTCGGAGGGATAGAGATTCTTTGTGCTTACTGTAGGTAGTTTTAAAATGAAAAGCAAACATTCCTTACAAATAACTTTATTGTCATGAAATAAATTGATTTTATTTACACATTGCATATAATATACTACATTTATATTAAACTCAATTATTGCAAATTAAAATCAACACACACACACTTTTCAAAAAAGCTGCATTCACATACTATTTAGTACATAATAAAAAATAAATGAATCAAGAAGTAAATTTATGTAGGTATATTACGGCCCTAAAAAAAAACTTAGGCCTTTACATCTATATTAGATGATTTATTATACAGCGTCAGGAGGCAACCCATGCCTACACTTAACGGGACGCTGTAGTGCCTGGGACATTGTTAGAGATGGAATAGGCTTGCCCAGCACCTAAACCATCCTCTCAGCTTAATCAGCCGCCCACAGGAAAGACGACGTCAATACGTGTGGAGCTGACTAAGCTGCTGGTTTCCTCACGATGTTTTCCTTCACCGTTAAGGGCACGGCCTATGTATCTAGATTCTAGGCATTCGTGAACAACAATGCGCAGTACACAATTTAGTATGAAGAAGCGTCAAATGAGCATGTCATGAGGTCGGATTATTTATAGAACTTCTCTCTGCGTGGACAATTTAAATGAAAACATAATGTTGTCATATGAAGGCACCTATTAATTTTGTTAATATATTGAGTGTGAGTTTTTTAGTATATAGAGGATAATCTCCAGAACTTAATATATTTGAATATTTATACAGGACTCGAACAGTCGGTCCGCTAGTCTAAAAAGTTAGTAATGTTAATTAGAATGAATTTTGTGTTAGTAATCAATTCCTTCAATACACTAATTTAAAGCTAAACAAATCAGTCTAAACCTAGTGTGATACACAACTTAAAATAACCATTAATAAAAATTTTGAAAAAACATGAATAAGGGTGACTATGAGCTATGTTGCGCTGTACTGCGCTGTGCTATGGTTGGTCAACTCGCTCGTCTAATATTTTAATGAGGATACAAACAAACCATGCTGTGCTGAGCTCGCGACCCGTGCACCAACTGGCTTCCACCAACTGGTGGGTGGAGGGGTAATTCCGGAATTACAACTAACAGACCTATAGCATAGGTTGCGAGGAGCGAAGCGACGAGTGGTTAGGTGTATAGTGAACAACCACGCACGAGCCGAGCGAAGCGTGCCGCGGAGGGAGTGATTGTGTGTGTGAGTGCCGGATCCCAATTACATCTACACCCACCGGTGGGTGAAGCCAGTGGGTGCACGGGTCATTGCCCCTGTGCTGCGCGGTGTGAGGCTACGCTCTGTTTAAAAACGCAGCAGTCTCGACCCATGCGCGCTACCCGCCGTGCTGATATTTAAAAAAAATCGTCTTCAGTGGCAATATTTTTTAGAAAATTAAATTCTCCGTATTATTCACGTATGGTGTGTGGTAACAAGCTACCGTAACTGGACTTTTTTAACGACAAAATAACACATAAAATATCCATATACGCTTCTTCTTCACTTTCATCTTCATCGGATTCAACTATGTCGTAATGTTTACGTTTTTTTGAAAATAAAGTCATTTTTGACGAGATAAACTGCTGATTACTTTTAATACTGAGCTAAGCAAAGCGCAGCACAGCTTGATGTTGATTGTTTAAAAAAACGTAGCTTAAGAAACACAGCAAAGCACATTACAGCGCAGCATAGCTCGATGTTGATTTGTCACTCTTGTAGTAAAATTTGTTTTACACGTCAATTAAAATACAATAATGCTGGATACATGGCACTGCCAATCTAAAATAATATTTAAGTACAGAAAATACTTATGATATGATATTAAATTCAAGTCAATATCTATTTAATGAAGCGCTCGTGGTCGTGCTTGCTTAGCCGTTCTTGATAGATCGTCGAAGTTAAGCAACGTTCGAAACGGTCTGTAAGTGGATGGGTGACCGCGAGTGGCATTTACATCTGAGCGCTTCCGTGCTTCGGAGGGCACGTTAAATTGTCGGTCCCGGCTATTTAAGTCGTTATGCCATGACGGAGGCTTTACGGCGGGCTAAAAACTCCGTCACCAGAGTTGGCCACTGACTCATACGAACTTACTTACTTTATCCTATGTGATGTAGGTACTCCATGGGTAACCGCGGGCTATTCTCTTCTAATTCTACTCATCATCAGTAGTACAGAAGTAAATCCATACTAATATTATAAATGTAATTCTGCCGGTCTTTTTTTTACGTTTTCACGGCGTGAAAACGTAAAAAAAAAACAGACAGTCGTGGTTTGGGCGTGAAATTCACGCCCAAACCACCCAAAAAAAGTTCAGAGGTTTTCAAGTATGTTATTTTGCTGACGAAGTCGTAGGTACCAGCTAGTATAACATGAACTTTACGTACAATCATGTAACTAAGCCAATCATTTCCTATTTTATTCTGAAACCTACTTCCATAAGACCGCTGCAGCTAGTTTTTTCCAAAATCTACTCATCAGTAGCACAGCACCGGGCATATTCTAAAGCGCCATTGAGCCTGTCAATCCAGACATCCCTATCAGTGGCTGTATCTGCGGCTAACAGATGTCGTCTGACTACCCCATCGGCTCGCCTCACGTACACCAGCGAGCCACCTTCGGGCACCACTAGGCCGGGGGGGACAGAGGTCTCTAGAAGAATTGTGTGAGGACGGGCGCACAGATCGCGGGGAGCTTTGATTGCTTTCTCGGAGACTACGGTGGTCAGGTCGATGTCGCCGATCGGCATCTGGAATTATAACGAAACAGGTTATTAACAGAATATTTAAAGAGGGAATATAAAATTTGATGGATAGATAAATGATTTGCGATGGAGCGCAGCATACTCGGAGTAAAGCAGATCGACCGTATTCGCAATACCGAGCTGCGCTCAAGAACACAGATCGCCGATGTAACCACAAAAGCCGCCAAGCTTAAATGGGACTGAGCGGGCCATGTTTGCCGTATGTCGGGAGACCAGTGGGCCAAATTGACCACGGAGTGGTGCCCTGATACGTCGCGACGACGCCGTGGCAGACCGCGAACAAGATGGAGGGACGAGCTCGCCAAATTCCGTGCCGACTGGACATTATTAGCACAGGAGAGAGATGAATGGAGCGAGTGGGGGGAGGTCTTTGCCCAGCAGTGGGACATTTGAGGGCTGATATAATAATAATAATAAGATAAATGATTCATTTGACAAATATTTTCAACACAAAAACAAAGACAAGTAACAAGTAGGTATGTGCATAAGTAAAAACAAACTAGAAAAAAATGGATAAACAATATAATTATAGTAACTAATACCACCTAATACGAGCAGTCGAGCACCTACATAGGTGGGTGCAGCAGTGGTCTGTGTGCTGTAGTGAGCCAAAAAGGTCCAGTCTCAGCTTATTGTTACTCCATGCCCGAAGGCACAGAGTAACGCTGATTTTCAGACTGGACCTGAGAAAAAGTGATATCACGTACAGCAGTAATATGAATCCTAGAATTCTGTACGCCTTTTTACAGATGTTCACAATATGGACTCTGAACCTCAACTCGGCATCCAGTCGAACCCCAAGATCCCTCACCGACTCTACACGCTTCTGCTAAATGTTACTACGGAACATATTTTGTCCACATTAAACTGCAACTTGTTTCTGTGGCTCCACTCCGCCACCCTATCCACGTCTTGTAGACTTGTAGAAACTCAAACTCAAACTCAAAATTAGTTTATTCATTGAAATCACTTTGGATTGTTTAGAATCGTCACTTTTCAATTTGTATATAATTATAATACATTTTTATCTTAATTATGTTAAAACGAGTTGGAGCATATTCAGTCCCAAGCTTTTTTGTCATCCAAATAATCTGATATTTTATAGTAGGCTTTTTTGCAGAGATGACGTTTAATTGTATTTTTAAATTTAGTGATTGATAAGTTTTGAAATTCACTTGGGACTTTGTTATAGAAGCGTACACATTGCCCTTTAAATGATTTCATTACTTTATCTAATCTAGTAGTGGGAACAGCGAGTTTATCCGAAGAAGACGCACGCAGTCTCCTTCTTCCTTAATCGGCAAGATCAACTTAAGGTCGTCTGCGAACAATAGACATTTGGTCTCTGTGACAACCTCGGGCAGATCGTTGATCATAACGATGAATTCCAGTGGCACCAAGTTGCTACCTTGGCTCACCCCTGTCTTTGTAAAATAAGGTTCAGACTTACATCCTACATACTCCACATACTGATGTTTGTTCTTCATACAGGGTGTAAAATGACTGCTACCGAAAACGGAGGGATTGCAATCAGACCATGATTCTGAACATATTTATCGAAAAAAAAAAAAAACAAAAAAAAAATTTGACTTAGCTACGTCATTTTATTTTATTTTCTAGTTTTTTGCTACTAGTACAACATAATAAGACCATACCTACCTAATCATTTCATTTATAAATGAAAAAAACAATTAAAACTCAAAATCCAGCAATCTACGTATAAAAACGCGCCCAGTATGTACTGGGCGCGTTTTTAAACGTAGATTGCTGGATTTTGTTGCGTATGTACGCTCGACCAGCTGTGCGAGGTTGGTTTTCTCCGGATATAATGATTTTTTTGGGAAATCCTTTTGGATTTGGCTGTGTTTTGGGATGCTGTACCTACCCCTTTCGGCTTCGGTAGACGTCTTTTTACACCCTGAATAGCTCGCCAGGAACTGCAGCAGTTGGGTAGTGCAGCCGATCGTCGCCAACTTTGTCAATAAGATATCATTTTCGACAAGGTCATGCAAACAGTGACCAGCAAGTTTACCTTTGTGCGGACCGGTCTAAGATCCGTTGACCATGTGCTAACAATTTTTTTTTTTTGGGGGCAAACGAGCCAGTGGCACACATGATGGTAAGTGATTACCACCGCCCACAGACAACTGCAGCATCAAGAAGCACTGCAGATGCGTTGCCGGCCTTTGAGGTAGGAATAGGCTCTTTTCTTGAAGGTGCCTAAGTCGTATCGGTCTGGAAATACCGCTGGCGGCTGATTCCATAAGTCTGTTGTGCGAGGCAGGAATTGGCGTGAAAACCGCACAGTTCAACAATTTTGTTCTTCTTACCTTCTTCTGCACATCGTCAGGGTACTTCCAGTAGGCGAGCCTCGGGGGCTGCAGGCGGAACCAGCGTCGATGCCAGGCGCCCAGCCCGGACACGTCGTCGAATGCTGTGAGGAAGGCGCAGTGGGGCGCGGGGGCTGGCACTCGGAGTCGCGCTGTTATGTCTATGCTGATTGTGCCTTCTAGGGGACTTGCTGCTGGGACCTGGGAATATGTATACACATTTACAACTGGATTTACATGAACAAAAGGATGAGCTGGACTCCTACAAAAAAGATTGGCCTCTTATGGCCCAGGACCGGAAGATGTGGAGGGAGGGAACTGCAGTGGGAAATAAATAATATATAATTAATAAATTTACAACTAATCCTCATCATCATCCGCAGCTGATAATATCTGCTGGGTGTAGGACTGTCCTAATAAAGCTGAAAGTTCGTGAGGGGGTATGTTTGTGTTTCAATCACAAACTTGGCATAGGCGTAGATAGAATCGCATACTAGCCTATTCAAAATACATACATACATAAAATCAAGCCTCTTTCCCTATGGGGTAGGCAGAGACCACGGATCTCCACTTACAACGATCCTGACACACAACTTTTGCCTCAATCACTCTCATTACATTCAAAATGTTGGTAGTAAATAAATAATGCTGAACTTTTTCACACAGCATCATCCAGCCCCAAAGTAAGCAGAACTTGTGTTATGGGCACTACATGACTTGATAAACTACTTATATACTTTTTGTTTATATATACATACATATTATACAGAAAACACCCAGACCCGTGACAAATATTTGTAGATCATATAAACAATGTTACTTGATGTATTTTGTACGTGGAAAGATAGCTCTAAAACCTTGTCTTTGTCACCGTCTTGAGCAACAGTACGCACAACCGATCTTTAGCTCTCTGAAGTTAGGTGCAGTAAACGATTGCGCAGGTTTGCGCATGTAGAGTAAGCGAGATAGCACGATGCAACAAACCAAGCGAGTGAGCGAGGTTATACAACGCTGTCTTCGTCTTTTAGGCGTCATCAAAAATGGGTTCTGCGCAGCTACTTCAGAGCGTGCGTACTGTACCTACCTTATTGAGTGTGAAACTCTTCCTGGAAGCCTGCTGCAGCGCGAAGATGCAATACCCGGCCAGCTGGAACTGGGGCGTGCGCACCGCGAGCGGCCCGCCCGGGCTCTGCACAGCGGGGGCCTTCAGGGACGACTTCGATTTGGGCGTTAGCAGCTTCGAGTTCTGGAATAAATCATGTTTACTTTAATTCTTTTATGTATGAGAACACTCACAAAAATGATTTAAAAAGATCTTATCGTGTCACCAGTTCTGTAGAACCAGTGTGGTGAAAAGATTTTAAGTGCGCCTCGATGAGGCTCCTTTCGTGCACTTGACACCATGTTTTCGAACTTTGTAGGTTCTACGACATGCCGGTTTCCTCACGATGTTTTCCTTCAGCGTTTGAAAGTACTGGCATAGTGCAGATAATTTTTTCGGTAGGAAAACTCATTGTCACGGTTTCCAGCCACGGATAGAAAGTAGATGGTAAATTAAGAGAAGATAAAAGTATGCATTAAGCTCCCACAAAATGTCAACGCCTTCAAAAAAGAATGGTGGGAGATCTCCAAGGAGAGAGATGGAGGTATTTGGGGGAGACCTTTGCCCAGCAGTGGGACGAGATAGGTTGATAAAAAAACAAATGTCAACTAATTTCTCTGTAGCTTAGTTACGAATCTGCCAAATCGTGGGTTAAAAAATGTTTTTTTTCGAAAGTGACATACCTTTTTGCTAGAAATATGGTATTTGACGTTGTGAGGCAACACTTCCTTCGATGCTTGGAGTAAATATACTTCAACTGTGACCTGAAATTAAAAAAAAAATGTGAGGCAACACTTCCTTCGATGCTTGGAGTAAATATACTTCAACTGTGACCTGAAATTAAAAAAAAATGAATATAAAAATACCCTCATATTTAGTGTACTAACAATAATAATATATAATGTGACAGTGTAATACAATCTACTTACACCTTACTAGCCCAAGTCTTCTGGAATTTAAATTGTCAAAATGTGGTGAATGGGGATTCGGGACTTATTATGAATCAATTCATATTATTGTGATTTCTTTATGATTTACTAGCTGCGCTCCCGCGGTGTGACCCGCGATCCCTCGGGATTTTTCATTTTTTCGGGATAAAAGCTGGCCTATGTCCTTCCCTGGGATACAAACTTTAACTATGCCAAATTTCAACTTAATCTGTTCAGCGGTGGGGCGTGAAAGCGTATCAAACAGACAGACAGAGTTACTTTAATAGTCTATTCCTACTCTATTCCTATTTATAATCACCTAGTTGTAAGACTAAGGTCGATTTCTAAGAAAATAAATAACTTCTCCTGACAAATTAACATGTCTTGACATATATTCTTCAAATATTTGTCAAAATATTTGTCATAATTTTACAAACTATGGAAATATTGAGATTTGTGAAACATCAAATGTTAAGCGACTTGGGGCTAAGCAATAAAGACTATTTTATGGCACGGGACAAATACAAGGGTCGTGGCGCGGGCACCACTATTACCATTTATTCAAGCTATTTCTTGTTTGTTCATACCAAATAAACGTTAATAATTATATTTCGATTTTGCCCCAAGCCTTAACAAATGCAGTTGCAACTGCATTTGTTAAGGCTGAAGCTTGGTCAAAATAGAATAGAATAGAATAGAAAAACATTTATTTTGTGTTTCATAAAGCATAAAATACAATTAGGAACTATACTAACACTTAATACTATACACAAAAATAGACACCACTCAAAAAATCAACAAATGGCCTGCGAGTTACCTTGAAGTCACTAGCTAGCCCCTCCATATGGATTTGGTCGGGGAAGTGAAGTCGGGGCGAGCTCGGCTGTGTGGGCTGCATTCCCGTGGCTAGCACACGGTCGCGACACTTAATAAGGCATAATGCGTGATGGCCGACTGCACCATCTGAAATGTAAAAAGTTAGGGGCTGCAGAGAAATCTTAAATTTAAAGTTATTCTATCCTCCTAAGGGAATCGTTTTATTACTGTTTGCCCTCATTTTTCATACGTGGGGATGGATAGCCATAAGCGTTACCGTCTGCCACCGCATGGGGCAGTTTGTGGGGCAGACGGTAATTATTCTAATAGCTGAAAGTTTGTCAGCATGTTTCAATCATGCCTAAAAAGTGAACAGATTTGGATGAAACTTGGCATAGTCGTAGTTTGTGATCTGGAATAGCTTGTAGGCTATTCAAAATGTTGGTACCATCCGAAGCCACGCGCAGTAGCTAATATGTTCGTAAAACCAATACGAGCTCTTAAGGGTGAAGGAAAACATCGCGAGAAAACCCGCAGCTTAGTCAGCTCCACACGTATTGACGTCGTATTTCCTTTGGACAAGGCCAATGAAGCTGAGAGGATGGTTTAGGCGCTACCATCTTAAACAATGTCCCAGGCACTACAGCGTCCCGTTGAGTGTGGGCATAGGTTGCCTCCTGGCACTGTATAAATAATCTAGTATAGGTGTAATCTAATTTTCCTAGGTTATTGTAAATAAATAAATAAATAATGCTGGACATTTCCACACAGCATCATCTAGCCCCAAACTAAGCAAAGCTTGTACGGGAACCAGATAACTGATATACTACTTAAATACTTTTTGTTTGTAAATACATACATATTATACATAGAAACACCCAGACCTGAGACAAATATCTGTAGGTCATACATTTCTCCCGCGGCGGGGATCGAAGCCGCAACCTTCTGCGTCGCAGGCGGACCTTCGCCCACTGCGCCACAGAGGTCGTCAAAAAATTGTACCTGCATTAAGCTGCCTGATATAATCCCTCCTCAATGGCACACTAAGTCCGTTGATATGTAGCGAGGCCATGCCGGCCGTGGCCGCGCAACCAGCGCCCTCTACTTGCAAACGCTGCATTTCGTGCACGCATGCGCTACGACGATGACCTGTTGATATATACGTTTTAAAAACGAATAAGAAAACTCACTTCAGTATTTTTTGAATTTTAGGATGAGGTATTTTTTCATTTTGACTTTTGAAACCCATTGAATGGGTTACTACTTCTTAGGCTACTGGACTTCAATTGTCATTTTCCTATTATTTGATTGGTTGAGCTCTATTGGGATGACAACTGGATGGATTTCATACATACATACATATATAAAATCTCGCCTCTTTCCCGAAGGGGTAGGCAGAGACCACGGATCTCCATTTGCTACGATCCTGACATACAACTATTACTTCATTCACTGTCATTACATTCTTCATACACGCTCGCCGGTTTAGGGTACTTTTGACCTGGCCCTTCTCCAAAATGTCGCCAATTTGATCCAAGAAGGTTCGCCTAGGCCTTCCCCTTCCAGCTGTCCCATACACACTTGCCTCACACACTTGCTTTGTCAAACGACTGTCATCCATCCTCTCTACATGCCCAAACCATCTTAACATACCTTTCTCGATCCTCCACACTACATCTTCTTTCACTCCACACTGTTCCCTTATCACACTATTTCTCACTCTATCATTCAACGTTACCACACACATACTACGCAACGCTCTCATTTCAACAGCATTCACTCTACTCTGATGTTTTTTCTGCCACACCCAATTTTCACTACCATACATCAATGTCGACACTAACACTCCTCCATGAACTGCCAGTCGTGCCTTGTTGGACACTTTCCGGCTGCTCATAAAATCGTGAAGTGCCCCATTCACTCGGTTTCCAGCATTCACTCTTCTTTCGATAGCCTCATCGATCTTCCCATCTCTTGTAAACAATGTCCCCAAATACACAAACTCTTTCACTTGTTCCATGGATGGATTTCAAATTAGACAATAGGGCTGCTGGTTATTATTAAAACTTAAAATAAAGGCCTTTTGGTATTGCCAGCTAGGACTGGTATTGCTCGCCTTAATTCTCATTCCGCAAGTATAACTTACTTGCTAGCAACAGTAATCTCTCTCCTTCAGCTTGTTCGGTGGAGCCACAGAACTCGATTGTAGAAGCGCATAGGTTGAGGGCTTGGCTGGCCTGCAACAAAATCCGCATTTTAAACGAGCTGTTGTTCACTTTAATTTTATTTTTATTTCTGTTTTGTTTTACAATGTGTTAATTTTTATGTTTTCGAGCTTTTTTTTGTTTGTTTACAAAATAGGTACTAACATATACAGAAAGTAAAAAGACGTCTACCGAAGCCGAAAGGGGTAGGTACAGCATCCCAAAACACAGCCAAATCCAAAAGGATTTTCAAAAATAAACATTATATCCGGAGAAAACCGACCTCGCGCAGCTGGTCGAGCGGCAATGGGCGCGTTTTTATACGTAGATTGCTGGATTTTGAGTTTTAATTGTTTTTTTCATTTATAAATGAAATGATTAGGTAGGTATGGTCTTATTATGTTGTACTAGTAGCAAAAACTAGAAAATAAAATAAAATGACGTAGCTAAGTCAATTTTTTTTTTTGAGTTTTTTTTTTTCGATAAATATGTTCAGAATCATGGTCTGATTGCAATCCTTCAGTTTTCGGTAGCAGTCTTTTTACACCCTGTATTTACACGAAACAATAACCATGAATAAGGAGGTACATAATTTAAATAAACTAAAGATAAAAAACAGTGTTTTAGAAATAGCGAGTTACTATTAAAAATAAATAGTAAATACATACATATTATACATAGAAACACCCAGACCCGAGACAAATATCTGTAAGGTCATACAAACATTTGTCCCGCGGCGGGGCTCGAACCCGCAACCTGCGTCGCAGGCGGACCTTCGCCCACTGCGCCACAAAGGTCGTCGTAGTACCTGTGAGATGACAGTCTGTTGCTTGGAGATCTCGTTCTGCAGTTCCTTGATACGTTGCCGTACTGTGGTGACGTTGGCCGAGGGCTCCTCGGGAGTAGCCGAACATTCCGGAGACTGGTGCCGGACTTGTCTCATTGGAGTTGAAGGTGTTGACGACTGGAAAGAAACGTAGGTTCACGACTGTATCCCCAAGGTGCGGTAGACATTCTCTCAGATCTTTTTATGTTACTTATTCCCGATCCTTCGCAGATGTCTAAGGGTAGTCAGAGGCATGTCCTAACACATATTTGATACATGCCCACATCTTGCAGAAGTTAGTATTCCATACGAGACAGGTTGCAAGCTCATCGCCGCCTATAAGAACACTAACTGGTTTCCTCACGATGTTTTCCTTCACCGTTTAGAGCACGTATAAAAGCGCATATAAATTTTACGTAACGCAAAATCCTTAGATGCACGGCCGGAATTCGAACCCACAACCTTCGGATTGAAAGTTGAGGTACAACCCCATTCGGCCAACACGGCTGAAAGAAAACACAAGTCTTAATATCTTTACTAGATGATTTAACAAGTGAATGTGTGTGACCGTGGGTTGATCAAATCAAAAAGAGGTTGAGAGTTCAACTCTTGCGACGGGACAAATGTTTGTATGGTCCGCAAACATTTGTTTCCCCGCGAGAATCGATCTCGCATCTATTGGGTCACAGATGGACTTTCACCCACTGCACCAAAGATAAGATTAAGCTTAAAACAAGCTTCGTAACATTACATTTTATACATTCTTCACGGTCGCAAAGGAACAGCTGTAGAATCACCTATACTCCAGCCAAATTCGATATGGAATTTTTGTAAGCATTGGAGATCAGCTGATTGCTGAGTTTGTCTAGGGTCGTCACTCACGTAATGTTCAGTGCTCACCAAACTATGTTTCACTTATAAATTCTACTAGATTTGTTACAATTTTCAATTGTTACGTCACTGCTATGAAGATACTTAATAATAGAATTCGCAAAACTTCACTAAATTACCGAATACGAAAATACAAATCACGAGAATTTCATCTTTTTATTAAAAATGACAACCCTAAGAAATTTCCGTTTTGACGTCTTGTTCCCCAATGGTTAATTTCTGCTGTCAAGTGAAAGAATTGTCAGTCCAATTTCCATTACCAATTTGGCTGTAGTACAGTTTTAAGCAGACTTCAGGGCAGCATTCAGCAGACTGGATGACATATTAAAATCACATTCTGTTCCACAGTGTTTGAAGACCCGTCTTTATAACCAATGCGTCCTGCCCACGATGACTTACGGTGCCGAGACATGGACGCTCACGAAGGAGACTGTGCACAGGATAAGAGTAGCACAGAGAGCCATGGAGCGTGCCATGCTCGGCATCACACTTTTAGACCATATCCCCAATACCGAAATTCTCAAGCAGACTAAAGTAAGCGATGTCAGCAAGCGTATATTGGGGCTCAAGTGGAGCTGGGCAGGACACTTGGCCAGACGCGGTGATGACCGGTGGAGCAGAGTGATTACCGAGTGGTGCCCTCGAGAGGGCTACAGAAGAGTAGGTCGTCCAGCGGCTAGATGGGTCGACGACATTTTAAAAACAGCAGGTCGTACATGGGTCAGACTGGCGCAGGATAAGGAAGGTTGGCACAAGCGAAGAGAGGCCTATGCCCAGCAGTGGGATGAAAAAGGCTGCGGATGATGATGATGATGATGACAGTTTTAAGATTATTCTAAGTGATCCGATCAGTCCTAATGAATAAATGATTTTAGACTTTGATACTTTAGCAAGATAGTTCATAATCCAGTACTTACAGCACTCTGCATCCTCCTATAGAAGCTTACGCTATGCACCAGCTCAGAGCCCTTATCACGATGGCTCGCGGGGGTGGAGGGTTGCGTTTTGAGGGGGGACTTGAAGGCTGTCTGTTCCTTGCTAGCTTGTTCTTGGTACACGAATGATGATGATGATGATAGTCCGTTCTGAAATCATAGAGCTTTTAAGAACTTTATTTAGGACACGGTGTTACATGAAATAATTATATGCTAAGTTTCGATAGTCATGTCCTACAATCGGAGGTGAGGCTAGGTGGTATTCCCCCAAATTATGACAAAGAGGGAGTACTCGCCTCGCTAAGGTTTGCCCAACTGGCACACTTACCTTAGGGCCTTTCGGCCAACAGTTATAGTCGGATAGTTCTATATAGGTTGAAGTTCCCAGTAACAATCGTCAGCGCGATTCAGAATTTTCCACAGATATAGACATAGCTATTACTTTTTGCGTGTTCCTAGCGCCATCTAGTGGTACAGCTCCGAAGCACGTCTCTGTAATTGACATCTCTTGAAGTTCAGCTTATAGTTCAGCTTGTAGTTCAGGCGATGGTAGATAGAGGTCGCCACAGGAGGTCTTATCGCTCCAGACAACCTTATACTTACTAAGTAGAACTAAAGCTAGGTAAAAGTAAGACAACAGACTACGAAGTTCCGCACTTTGGCATTCACCAGCCCCTGAACTAGTTAAAAAAAACTGTATCATCATCAATACGTAAACAGGTTCACGTCTGTATCCCCAAGGTGCGGTAGACATTCTCTCAGATCTTACTTATTCCAGATCCTTTGAAGATGTCTAAGGGGGGTAGTCAGAGGCATCATCGTCAATACATACAAATAAAATAGAAGAGTCTGTCGTGTTTTCAAAGTAACTGTGTTTTTTAAAGTGCATAGTTTTTAGATCCTAAAACAGAAACATTAAAAAATATTGTCTGTCTTGTTCTTCCGTGGAAGAACAAGTTCCAGAGAGTAGCCTAGCGTGCTAGGCTACTCTCTGGAACGGCTGAACCGATTTTAATGGGAATGATATAGAGGAGGTTGTAGGGCAACATAATAGGCTACTTTTTGTTTCAGGATTCGCACGGGAGCGGGATTTACGCGGGAAAATCCGGAAAAACTAATGAATACAGCCGCACAGTTCGTTTTAAGTAAACCTTCGGGTCTGTCTTATTAAAAATACTTTTTTTTTAATTAACCTATTTCGTCCCACTGCTGGGCAAAGGTCTCCCCCAAATCCCTCCAATCATCTCTCTCCTTCGTTGGCTAGACGATCTCGACGCCTTCGGAGGAGAATGGTTGGAGATCTCGTAGGAGAGAGATGATTGAATTATAAATACTTAACACAATTAAAAATTAATAAAGTTAAAGATAAACTCTTACTAATAAACGTTGTGTAAAGTTATTTCTGAGTGTAAACTGTCAAAATGTATGGTTTTTTTTAGTTTATTCCGAGGAATAACTTTATGACATATTTAAATAAGGCTGTTAGAAGGAATCTACGTAAATCTACAGCTTCTAAATACAAAAACCTTAATTAAGAAAACTGAAAAATGTGTGTCTAAGTATGGTTTCACACTGTAAAAAATTAAAAACTAAAGCTAATAAATTACAAAAAAGATATCGAATCAGTCGTACGTAATCATTTTTTTTCTACAAACAAATACTACTAGAAATAAATAGAAGCTAACTGCATCTAACTCTGTTTCCTCATCGCGATAGTTGATCGGTGAAGACGGTTGCGATCTCAGCGGCGACATAAAACTATTGAACGTGACCCTCTCGTGGTACAAGAAACTTGAAGATGTCCGCCGGTACTGTAAGGAAAACTGTAGTTACGAACTAGCTATTTCATAGTATGTGACATGACATTGTCCCACCTCACCAATGAAAATGAGGCCCTCATACAAACTTATTTTGAAACCGTGTCCTACCCAACACTACTAGCTACGTCCCGTGTAACATTTTAGGGATGGAAAGCCTGTGTTGATCCAAGGTAAGAGCTAATTTTAAATAATATTATATCCAAGTCCAGTCGTTTCAGACATTCGTATTTATAATATTAATGTGATGTGATATACCCTAGCATTCATTTACAAAAATGAATGAATGAATGATAATTCTTTAACTATGAATCAAAATAATTAAATAAAACAAATAATGACAATGTACAATGTACTTATTCCGTTTATCCACCCTAAAACAGCCAACCTGAGGTGGATTGGATACCAGCCAACCTAACGTGGATACTCGAAAACGCGTGTCCATATATCCACCCTGAACGGGGTGGATATTCGTAATTTTGGCCAATGGCGTTATTGTGTTCAACTGATTCAAAGTGATTTCTGATTTGCAAGACGTTTGGGGTATTAACGACTATCTATCCCACTAATATAATAAAGCTGAAAGTTTGTGAGTTTATTTAGATGTTTGTATGTTTATGTTTCAATCACGCCTAAACCAGTGAACCAATTTAGATTAAACTTGGAATAGGCGTAGATAGTTTCCTGGAATAGCATATAGGCTAATCAAAATGTTGGTACCACGCGGGTGAAGCCGCGCGCAGTACCTAGTAATATCTAAATAGCTAAACTTTAATGGGAGTTACTTAGGATACATACATTTTGAGACACTCTACCGGGTGTCCAAGATTTCCTCATGATTGAATTGTAAAAGTTACCACCACATACATTTCAAACTTAGGAACACTGACACAACATGGAATAAATAAAGCGAGTTTTAAAACAGCACGATTTATTTGTATATTTAAAATCTATTATTGAAAATAAGATAAAACTGAAAAGCGAATCTGCCTTAACACCAAAATAACACTGATCAAAATGATCACAACTTCACGGCAAAATTACACTTAGAACCAAGATTTTTTATAAATAATCGTGCAATAGACGGTAAAACAAGCCATACACGAAGGACTTGGTAAATGGATGAGGAAAAACATGTGAACCGATGTAAAAACTACGATTATAATACAATGTGAATTCCTAGTGAGCCCTTTGTTGTCATTACAATGGTAGGCTGATAGCTCTCGTGACGTAGCTGCGCAGAACCCATTTTTGATGACGCCTGAAATCGTGCTATCTCGCTTACTCTACAAAACCTGCGTAATCGTGTATTGCACCTAACTTCCGAGAGCTAAAGATCCGTTGTGCTTAGTATACGGTGGGTAAGTTTATTGAAAAGAGCTACCTATGGAGTTCGATTCGTACTTATTTATTTTGCTTGTGAGGTTGGTGCTTTCACATTATTGTTTAAGTCTTCTTCTTATCGTGTCACCAGTTCTTTCAGACCAGTATGGTGAAAGGATTTTAAGTGCGCTTATTAGAAGCTCCTTTCGTGCACTTCACACATGTTTTCGAACCGTTATGTTCTACGACATGCCGGTTTCCTCACGATGTTTTCCTTCATCGTTTGGGAGTACTGGCATAGTGTGAAATATTGATTAAAAAAATAATGTTAAGACTTTGGTACATAAGCGAACTTAAACTTTTGTTTCTAGTTTTTCTTCATTCAAATTCAAACAAACTCAAACGATTGGACTTATTTTGTTATTTATAATTAAAGTCTGAAATGTTTTAGCGTATAACGTACTGCTAGGCAAATTGAAGAATTCAGCTGTTTTCAACGGAATTTTCGTACCAAACCAAGGTCATGTGTCGAAGACCTGTAAAGATGGTTACCTTATTAACCTTAGGAGGAGTAGGTCCTTCGCTTTCATCAGCTAAAGCCTCGTCCAGCATGTCATCCAATTCGCTGTCGCACGCGTTGGAGCTGTCTGAGTCACTCTCACGCACCGCCTTTCTGTAGCTCGAATTATTCTTCTTCACCACCTATTCACAACGCATAATATGGAATCTGTACATTAGTGGTCGTCCACACTGCGAGCGGGCGCAGGCGCGAAGTGTCGAACATATGAAACGCTAGGTTTCCGCCCACAGTGTGGCCAAAACGCAAGGACAGGAACGTTTAATACTTCACGCCCGCGACCGCGCTAGGCTCGCAGTGTGGACGACCACAGAGGAACTGTGAAAGTGGCGCCAGTGAATGAAAAGATAGAGCAACAGGCTAGCAAGGTATTGGGCATGTAAGTCATGTAAGACGAATGCTTGATTTGAATGTTGATGGATTTACGAGAGGTAGTGTTTAAAGAAATTGTATTTAAAGAAAGGATACGTGTAAAGGATGACATCAGTCAGAAAGAAGTGAGTATTGAGATATGCTGGACATTTCGCACAGCGTCATCTAGCCCCAAACTAAGCAATGCTTGTACTATAGGACCCAGGTAACTGATATACTACTATACATACATATTATACAAAGAAACACCCAGACCCGAGATAAATTGCAGATCATACAAACATTTATCCCGCGGCGGGGATCGAGCCCGCAACCTTCTGCGTCCCAAGCGGGCTTTCACCCACTGCACCACAGAGGTATTTTGGAAAAACATAATGTTGTGCCGACCATACAATGTGGGACAAGGTCAGGAAGATGACTTACGTTCATGACTTCACGTCCAAAGGAAGTTTCGGCCCAGTTGTCAGACTTATTCAGAAGGTCGTTCTGGCTCACTTTTTGTAGGATGTTTTCAGTACTGAAAGATAATAGAACTAGGTTAGTAAAATGTGGATATAATAATGATTTAAATGTAAATCTTCGATCTCTATGTTCTTTTAAGTGGCAGACTCTGGTGACGAAGTTTTCGCGATTTTTGTGAAAGCGTTCGGTTATCGGTCTCAGGGGCCGTATTCGCGTTCCTTTTTTCGTTAAATATTTCGGTTTGGAATATTTGGTTCTAGGTTAGGACCGTGTTTTAACGTTTGAAAAATTGGCCTTTGAAGTCAAAATCGTGGTGGGAAGCATCCGAATATTCATCAAACGAACGAAAAAAGGAACGCGAATACGGCCCCAGTTATGAGTCTCAGTCGTGACCAGAGAAGGCTTTATTTGTTAGCGTTTATTCTCCTTCTAACTGCGAAAATGACAACATTAAAAGTGCCTCGTTAATTGATATGCCAAGATATATTATAATGATACTGTATAAGAATGCTAGTAAAATATCTCGCTAAGATTTGAAAGAAAATCGATAATATTTGAACGTGGCTCTTGACCACCAGTGCGTTTTTTCGTCCATCCATCCATTTCTTTCATATATTAACAATAGACTAGCAGCGTGCGCCCCGATATTTCTCGGGAATGTTCGGGGTAACAAAACCTCCATCCATTCCTAGTTTAGATACGCTAAGCATCCTATGTATATTTAAGTTTCAATTACGCCAAAATCAGACAGAATATCGATTTGAATCAAACTTGGACTATATCTAAGTCTGGAATAGCATCATAATTATGCTTCCAAGCATTGGCAGTTACAGCAAACTTTTATTAAGAGCCATCTACGAGTATACAGAGTGTAAAAAGACTGCTACCGAAAACCGAGGGATTGCAATCAGACCATGATTCTGAACATATTTATCGAAAAAAAAACTCAAAAAAAATTTTGACTTAGCTACGTCATTTTATTTTATTTTCTAGTTTTTTGCTACTAGTACAACATAATCAGACCATACCTACCTAATCATTTTATTTATAAAAGAAAAAAAAACGATTAAAACTCAAAATCCAGCAATCTACGTATAAAAACGCGCCCAGTACATACATACGCAAACAGTAATCTTCAAACGCTGTTTTCTCCGGATATAATGATTTTTTCGTAAAATCCTTTTGGATTTGGTTGTGTGTTGGGATGCTGTACCTACCCCTTTCGGCTTCGGTAGACGTCTTTTTACACCCTGTATAGCCGTTAGTAAGCCGTGAGTGTGGGTGTTAGTGCTATCAATTAATTTGTTTAATAAATTGGACATTCGTTCTCAAGCTAGAATTCATAATTATGAACACACATAATTATACAGGGTGTAAAAAGACTACTACCGAAAACTGAGGGGTTGCAATCAGACCATGATTCTAAAGATATTTAGCGAAAAAGAACTCAACAAAAAAGTTTACTTAGTTACGTCATTTTATGTTATTTTCGGTTATTTATTACTAGGACAACATAATATGACCATACCTACCTGATAATTTCATTAATAAAAGAAAAAAACTTTTTAAACCCTAAATCTAGCAATCTACGTAAAACAACACGTCCAGTATGTAATCTTCAAACGGTGTTTTTTCCGGATATGTTTTTTTCGGAAAATCCTTTTTGATTTAGTTGTGTGTTGGGATGCTGTAACTACCCCTTTCGACTTCGGTAGACGTCTTTTTACATCCTGTATAAGACTCCGCCTAGTCAGCGAATGAATACAATCAGTTCTAGAAATGTTGAGATTGGTACCTATAGTCCTTCGACTTCTGATATCGTTGGTTCGAATCCTAGCCGTGGATCAATATACGCGTTTACTTTCATTCATGTGCATGTACTTGTAATATAATTGAGTCTCTTTACGGGTCCGATTATTACCTATGTCGGCGGCAGATCTATGAATTAGCCATTTCATGACATGCCTAGGCATATCGTTCAACGAAACCATTTTACGATCTAACCTACACCCGCCTTATCGTTCGTTTGACGATTTGGCTAGGCGATACATGGGCATATCATGATATGCCTAGGCAGATCGTGATATAGAACAATTTATAGCGGAATATTACATTTGACGCTGCCGCAGCACGCTCGCTTGGCTCGCTCGCCTCGCACGTATTTTTTCACTAACCTAACTAATTTCGATCTAAGTAAATGTTGTTTAACGTTAAGCATTGAACGATATGGCGAATGTAAGTTAGGCAGATCGTGAAATGGCGTCGTTGAACGATATGCCTAGGCATAACATGAAATGGCTAATTAATAGATCTGCCTACGACACCTACATTATACTATTTTCACATGCTCCAATCTCAATATTTACACATCTTTCGCTTCAATCAATCTATGGCATTCATCATATAAGCTCGCTGGTAGGTTTTGGCACTATTTGGAGAGAGCTTGGTAGGTTTTTAGTAGGGTATTTTTACTGTCATTTTCGCAGAAATCAAGGAGAATAAGAACGCCAAAATCATGTTCATATTTTATTTTATTTACAAATTAGAAAACCATGTAACTATCACAGACAACAAAATATTTTATAGATTAATTCAACCTGAAAATAATTTGGAAAATTAATAAATTAGGACAAAAAACCGATATACATAATAAAAATGTCTTACAATAATAATTATAGATCGTATAGTAAATTGTCGCCGCAACTTTGAAATGGCTCATAAAATATCACTATCCTTCTCACTTCAGTCTATTAGAAGAAGACAGCAATATTTCCACGATAATGTAAAAATGCATCACCTTTCCTAGTTCCACTTATTTGATATTGTTAAGTTTTTATTAATGAAATTCCAATGGACAACTATTTGGCTTAAAAAAAGTAAGTAAGTTCGCATGAGTCAGTGGCCAACTCTGGTGACGGAGTTTTTAGGCCGCCCTAAGGCCTCCGTCATGGCTTAACGACTTAGATATAACCGACAATTTAACGTGCCCTCCGAAGAACGGAAGCGCTCAGATGAAAATTCCACTGGCGGTCACCCATCCACTTACTGACCGCTTAGAACGTTACTTAACTTCGACGATCTATCAAGAACGTTAGCAAGCACGACCACAAGCGCTTCTTCTTTCTTCTTTTAGCTAATTGAATTACATAATATGTACATGTAACATGTACTTATAATAATAACACAATTGTACTTTAAAATTATTAAAACTGTTTAGGTAAGGCTGCCATAACACTATCAAACATAAAAATTGTACAAGAGTAAAGGCATCATACACGATCAATTGTAATGACACAATTCTTACAGCCTTATAAATTTATTAGACTAATACTCTGGAGTATAGTATTATCTATTAATCTATATTTGTGCCAAATTTCATCAAAGTCAAAAGTCAAAGTCAAAGTCAAATATCATTTATTCAGTAGGACCGCTGGGATCACTTTGAAACGTCTTAAAACTAGGTGATTTTACTCCTGTTCCTTCGCGACAAATCTATTCAGAATTGGTGGCGTGATTGATCGTGCATAGGCCTTTCTGATGTCCTATCCTAATTTAATGTACAGACGGTCAAAATTCTACTACTAAATAGGCAACATACAGTCTTATTATGTAGTTACAATTGATATAAATGGCAATAACTATGCGGTACTTATACGTTAGCTACCTTTTAACTAGAAAACGGATATAATTCAGTCTGCTAACCATGAACACGCTTTCTTCGGTGGAAAAGAGTAAAATTATATTTGAGTGTAGACAAAAGTATATTTTTTAGAACCGTGAATGTAGAAAAGACGCTTTTCTCTGCACTTGTTTTAAGATAAGGTGTTATGGTATGCAGGCAGAACATTATGCTGCTTATTATAAAAACGTAAAACCTTGGTTGAACCCCATGTTGACACATGTCCAAACAAAACTGTTACCACAAAAAAGCGTTCTATTTACGAGTATTTAAAGATCGTTTTTCTAGGGACAGTTTTTTAGTTAGACTTAGTCTAAACTCTGCTTATTTTCTTGTTACTTTATTTCACGACCTCTGTAGCGCAGTGGGCGAATGCCCGCCTGCGACGCCAAAGGTTGCGGGTTCGATCCCCGCGGTGGGACCAATGTTTGTATGGGTCTGGGTGTTTCTATGTATAATATGTATGTATTTACAAACAAAAAGTATATAAGTAGTATATCAGTCATCTAGTATCCATAACACAAGCTCTGCTTACTTTGGGGCTAGATGATGCTGTGTGAAAAAGTCCAGCATTATTATTATTTCAAAACTTCATAAAACCGACTTCTCTTGCTAACGTTTATAAAAACATCGATTATAGATAGCTATTAGTTTTCAACAGATTTTTAGTATTAAGTGGCGTGGTTTTAAAGTTGAGTAGAACTGTTTATTTTGTAG
Source organism: Epirrhoe tristata (assembly GCA_951394285.1). NCBI lineage: Eukaryota > Metazoa > Arthropoda > Insecta > Lepidoptera > Geometridae > Epirrhoe > Epirrhoe tristata. Next base: position 2,024,175 of record OX596158.1, read on the forward strand.
TTATTTAGTTTTTAATAATAATATATAATTAAATTATCTCTTTTCGTTTCATCCTAATCAAACATTAGTTTACGCGATCTTTTTCTGTCATTTATAATATTATTACCCGACTGTCAGAAGAAGTGTTATTTTAGAAGGGAATACTTTTTTTTTTTATGATGAATGGGTCGACTCTTGACCTCAGACTTACACAGGCAAGAGTGAGGTCTACGATGGAGCGAGCTTACCCAGAAGGTGCCTATTAACTCTCTTCTTGAAAACAATAATAAAATAAACAACAATATACAGGGCGTCCCACGGCTATGCCACATGGAGGGAAAGTACCTTAAATATTGTAGATGGAACATTTTACTGAAAGAAGACATTATTTTTATTTAAAAAACAATTTAAACTGCATTCACAGATATTTAAATAATTACATGGTTGAACCGGAAATCGAACCCGTTACATGAGAAAAATAGTCATCCTGTAGCTTTATCATACCGATCGAAAGGCTTCATCATAAGGATTATTTTTTGCTAAATAACATAGTGTCACACATAAAAGGAAGGCCATGAATTTTAACATTTGTGTTCAGAAAAATAAATACTTAGCTGACACTGTCGTAAGCACATACAACTGACATTATCATTAGTACGTATTACTAGTAAATGTACCCACTTGAGAAGTATAACCAGTGTGAAAGTGTCCACGAGCTACAAGCAGACTTAGACATGTTATTCGAAATATCCACCACAACAAGATCAAAAAATCGACAGGGAGCGAAATAATCAAAAGAGTTCGACTTTGTATTCAACAGGAAGGGAATCATTTTGAGCATTTGATAAATTGATAAATTTTGTATTAAAAATGTTAAAGTTCATGGCCTTCCTTTTATTTGTGACACTATGTTATTTAGCAAAAAATAATCCTTATGATGAAGCCTTTCGATCGGTATGATAAAGCTACAGGTGACTATTTTTCTCATGTAACGGGTTCGATTTCCGGTTCAACCATGTAATTATTTAAATATCTGTGAATGCAGTTTAAGGTGTTTTTTAAATAAAAATAATGTCTTCTTTCAGTAAAATGTTACATCTACAATATTTAAGGTACTTTCCCTCCATGTGGCATAGCCGTGGGACACCCTGTATAAACTTCTGCAAGATGTGGGCATGTATCAAATATGTGTTTGGACATACCTCTGACTACCCCCCTTAGACATCTGCAAAGGATCTTGAATAAGTAACAAAGATCTGAGAGAATGTCTACCGCACCTTGGGGATACAGTCGTGAACCTGTTTACGTTTACTTACAAAAGTACACACATCTTAAGAAAGTGGAGGGCCCTTTGTATAATCAAACCGGTCTGACTGCTGGTAGATTGGCTTTTTCAAGGTCCAAGGTAGACTTCCTTGTACCTTACAAAACACTCATGCGCATAATATTCACCTACGTACAGTCAGCAACGAAAGTCGATTAACAGTTTGACTTTTTAGAACGGCTTTTGTTTTCGATATCTAAGAAAAAAACACTTTTCTTGGGAAATTATTACGAACCAAGACTTTATCATCAAACATTTGAGGAGACAAAAGAAGATCACCAGATTACTTTGGCAACCAGATTCTGGAACTGTCCATCTCCGGTAAAAGACATAGAGGGAGACAAAAAACCACATGGACAGCTGTGTTGGAACGAGACATGTAGGCATGCAACGTTACCCATGATGCCGTCATGGATAGTGCGTAGTGGAGGAAGAGTGTTAGGAAGGCTGATCTTACCACCATGTGGGATGAATAGTCGGGAAGAGAGAGATTTCAGTAAGAGAAAATTGTAAGTAAAGCACAGTATAAGAGAGAGATCTAAAGATTAATATTGTGCTTACAGTTCGCCTAACGGATCTAGGCATTCGTGAAGTTAGCCGTTTTGCCGCAGAACACAATTTTGTATGAAAAAGCGTTCTCTGCGCAGACAAACGGCTAACTTCACGAATGCCTAGATCCGTTGGGCGAACTGTAAATTAGTTAATTTAGCTTTATAATAATTTATTCAATAAATACTACAAAACGTATATAAATCAGCATATCTTTGAAAACAAAGAATTTACATCAGACATCTAGATATAATTCTGTGATCAGACCTAGCGTATTTCGATAAACTGGTATCTTACTTTAATTTAGAGTTTTTTTCAACCCCTAGATTACAAGAGGTTGAATTCAGTTTATAGTGTATCTCTAATTATGAATTAACCAAAAGGAACATACCATTCAATTTGAAGCAATAAATATTACATTTAATATAATTATTTTCACAACTAATCCTACTAGGATTGAATTGCTTCCTTAACGCATGATTATTCAATCGTTTATCGGTGTATTGTCACTAAAACACTTATATTACTTATACTCGTATATCACGCAAGGTGGTCTTAATTGTGTGTGTTGATTTGTTTCGGTGTGTGTAGGCGATACTGAGCGCTCATTCGTCCAGAGCGTTCCCGAATTTACGCACACAGAAACAACGTGCATGTGCACACACAATTATGACCAACCCGCCTCCGTGAGATAGAACTGTACCTTTTTACAACAGTCACGATTCTAGGCCGATATTCTATAATTAAAGTATACCCTAGTCTAGTTAATTAAATGTTATCTAGCACCTGGATACGGGTGATATCACTAGGCAAGAATATAGCTTTAGGGCAGATTTACACTGACCGAGTGGCTGGCAATAGTCACTGTCGCTAGTGTGTAGGTCCACTGATGCCATTATCAGTGGATAAAACATATAGACATCTCTATATGTAAAAATGAATCCCTATATCCCTTGGTCACGCCATCACGCGTGAACGGCTGGACCGGTTTCACTATTTTTTTTTGTTGTGTTTGTTATTTGTCAGGAAAAGGTTCTTATGACAGAAAAAAATTAAAAATTGCGCGGAAAAAATGAATCCCTATATCCCTTGGTCACTATATCACGCATGAACGGCTGTCGCGCGGGTCAGCTAGTACTCAATAAACAGTATTAGTCACTAGCTCAGTGTAAACATGCATATACTGATAAAGGCAATGGTAACATCGCAAAAGCGATCTTATGTCAATAGTGATAACGTATAAATTGTACTTAAATTGTACAGTAAACCTAACTATTATACTAGTTATAAGTAGAATGGAACATTTAAATCGTATTAGTCCTTCTAAAAGTTACCAGCAGTTTATTTTCCTGAGTTCTGAAAACTTTCGAGGCATGATAAATCCAGATTTTTAAGAACATCTAAGACATCATTGATAATGGACAGAATTAATTTACAGAAAACAAGGTGGGTAGGTATATTTTATGAAAATGTATCAGTACTATTTTCTGTAATTTTATACACGAACGCGATAAATTCTCATAAAATATCTTCACGCAATGTCTAAACATCGACTGAACAATGCCTATACTTCCAAGAAATATAAATACTGCAATTTCTATCTTCGAACTTCAAATTTGTGCATGTCGCCATTTTGGACGCCATCTTGTCCGCCATTTTGTCCCTGTAATTCAAATACATAGAAAGAAAAACACACACTCTAACGTATAATGCCCGCACCTAGATCCACCACAGTCCGAATATTCCTCCTGTGAGTTCGTATTGTCAGTTTCGATGTCAGATAGATGTGGGTACAGTCTGGGCTGGTTTAGAACAGCGCCGTTCGTTTTGTTGTTCACTTTGATACGTTTCACGTCTTCTACTACTGATAGGACCACGGGTGAGTCTTGGGAACCTGAAAATAGAGATATCATCATTAGCAGGTTTAATAAAAAGCAATGGAGATTTACTTGTTTCCTGTACCAAGTTTGTAAAAGCTAATAATACTTTTTGACAGAGCGAGCGAAGCGTCTCAGATTCGAGATTAGCCAAAAATGCTTTTGTCCTTCTGTAATAACGGGCGTCCGTCAGTAATCGCCTACAGGTCGCATTTTTTTACCGATTTTGACGAAAATTGGCACACAGGATCCTTGATTGATAGAAAACTTAAGCACCTAAACCATCCTCTTAATCAGCCTGGCCCACAGGAAAGACGACGTCAATACGTGTGGAGCTGACTAAGCTGCGGGTTTCCTCACGATGTTTTCCTTCACCGTTATGATCTCGTGTTAAAGCGCATATACATTTTTCTAAACGAAAAATCCAGTGATGCACGGCCGGGATTCGAACCCACACCTTCGGATTGAAAGTAAAGGCACAACCCCATTTGACCAACACGGCTCAAAATACAAAGCACCTGTAAATCTATTTGGTTCGCGAGATCTACTAACTAACTTGCTCACAGTTAACGTAAGTTGACAAACTGTTATCTAAATCGGCTAGAAGGATTATTAATTATTTTCATGATTTATTGCCAATTCTGGTGAGGGAATTTTTAGGTCGGCAAAAGATGAGTCCTACACTAGTCACTTTTGAAAAATTACCTTACATATTGTTTATTTTATATCAACTTTCGTTTTCCACAAAATGATGAATGGCAAACGAGTAATAACAAAAACACATGCCTTAACTGAAAACCTCGACAACAAAAGGTTAAATATTAAAACAATACTCTTGCAAGACAAGCCATTTAGGAAATACTCGCTAACAACAAAAGCGGAGAATATCGAGTGACTGAATAAAAAGAAAAGTGTGACTAAATCGCGTCCAATGAGAAAAGAAACGATTTCTTTGTGAATCACCTTTGTTTGAGCAATAGTTAGCTGGTTACAAGAACTGACTGTTACAAAAAAATATATTTTAACTTCTCATTTTTAGGGTTCCGTACCCAAAGGGTAAAACGGGAACCCTATTACTGAGACTTCGCTGTCTGTCTGTCCGTCACCAGCCTGTATCTCATGAACCGTGATAGTTAGACGGTTGAGATTTTTACAGATGATGTATTTCTGCTGCCGCATACTAAGAAACAGAATAAATTAAATATTTATAGGGGCTCCCAAGCTCCCATACAACAAACGTGATTTATAGATAATGGTACGGAACCCTTCGTGCGCGAGTCCGACTCGTACTTGGCCGGTTTTTGTTTACTTTAAATATTGTAATATCACGCAAGTACTAGTTGCAAAAGGAAATGTAAGTTATCAATTTTTATTTTGAATATCTGGTATCTGATTAAAATGTTTGTACCTACATGGTAATCACAAGATGGATCGACACATAAAGTCCGTAGATCGAACATGGGCAAGATTGGCAGAAAGAGGCGAATGGCAGAAGCGAAGAGGCCTACCCAGCAGTGGGATGAGAACGCCGAACGGCTGATGATAATGAGTGGTAATATACCAGGTGCTGATAACGACAGGTGATAAAACTTCCGTTAAAACATCTGCTTCATTATTATAACTCCTACTTTTTGTCAGTTACCTAAGCTTATAATTAGGAGGACAAGTCTATATTTAAGGAGACTGCCCCATGTTTATGAAATGTTAGAAATAAAACGTAAAAAACGTAAACTGGTTCACGACTGTATCCCTAAGGTGCGGTAGACATTCTCTCAGATAGTTTTTTTTTAGTTTTTTTTAGTGTAACCTAGAGTAAATTATGATTAAAGAAAGAAAGAAAATTATGTTAACTTATGATTATGATGATACACAGATTACACTATGGGACTTGGTGCCCTGAGTTTCGGACAAGATTTTCTGTTTCCCGAAACTCTTTTTATGTTACTTATTCCAGAGCCTTTAAAGATGTCTAAGGGTTAGTGTTAGTAATCATACGTGACAGGTAGCAAGCCCATCGCCGCCTATAAGAACACTAAGTGGTTTCCTCACTATGTTTTCCTTCACCGTTTAGAGCACGTGTTAAAGCGCATATAAATTTTACGAAACGCAAAATCCATTGATGCACGGCCGGGAATTCGAGCCCACAACCTTCGGATTGAAAGTCGAGGTACAACCCCATTCGGCCAACACAGCTATATGTTCTAAATAATTTCTATAATTTAGGAGACATTATTGCCTGCACATGTTTATTGTAGATGGCTTGTTGGCAGTACTAACTAGACAGACAGACGACAGACTAGACGCCTCTAGTCCACCGAAGGGACTTAAAATAAAAAAGTAAGAAACGAAAAAAAGCTAGAATTACATCTTCGGGGATAAGACTGCTTCCAAATACTTTAACGGGAGTTTCTTAGCTTTTTATATCTCATTACTTTGATTCCATTTCTATGGGACTAGCGGTTACGTTTGACATTAATGAAATACTGCACTTTTTCGGGATAAAAAGTAGCCTTTGTGTTGTGTTATTTCCGTTCAATTTGAAGCGCTTGTTGCTTAGTCGTTCTTGATAGATCGTTGAAGCTAAGCATAGTTCTGACCGGTCAGTAAGTGGATGGGTGGCCGCAAGTGGCATTATCAACTGAGCGCTTCCGTGCTTCGGAGGGCACGTTAAATTGTCGGTCCCGGCTTTTAAGTCGTTAAGCCATGACGAACTTAATGCAGCCTCATAACTCCGTTACGAGAGTTGGCCACTGAATCATACGAACTTACTTATTTTGAATGAAAAGATGAAATGGAGCGTACTTACTTCTTCGTTTACCCGGTTGCGTGCCAATAACCTCGTTGTTCAAAGCCGTTTCAGACTTGGTCTTCTCAAACGTCACTTTGGGTACATTAGCCACTATTTCTGGTTTCTTAGCGTTGAGGCTTGTGGTACTCCTCATGAGAGGGGCCTGGTCTGACGGCTCGGTGTCGCTTTGATCATCGTCTGAGTCATTGTTAGGTTCTTTTTGTGGTGGCTGAAATAACGGAAGATTATGTTAATATTTTTTGTACGAAAGATAATTTTCTGAGATTGAATAGAATTGTAGTTTTTTTTAATGTATATAGAAGAGACCTTTGCCCAGCTGTGGGTATGGGTATAAGAAAAGAGCCTCTTTGAGGTGCACTAAAATCCTTTGACAGAAAAGGAACCGTTCGAAAGTTTCTGGTGACACGTCACTAAAATAAACCCAAGCAAGATCATTAGGCTTCTTCTGTTGATAGAAAATACTCAATGATGATGATTCGAGTCGTGGTGGGCAGGGATAGAATAAAAATAAATGAACTGAGTAAGATAGGTCAGATGAACATAATCTGACCTATCTTACTCAGTACATGATGTAAGTTTGTATGTCGGTACAAATCGTTTTACACAGATTTGAGTTAGTACACAGAAGTTATGATACTTAAATTGCAGGGTCATATTGACAAGTAAATACCGTCAATCAATACTTCAATTTATGGCATTAGTAAATTATTCTAGCTAGATTGTTCTGCCCTACTTTACAAATTTTCCTCAACACGCACCGTTTGGAAATTATCTACGGTTTAAATATGTTTAAATGCTCTAAGGTAAATGAAAGTAAACTATAAACTGTTGGTTTCGTTATGTTTTTTTTTAATAAACGCAAAAAAATGTTAGGGTTAGGAATTTTCTTTGTTTTATAAGCGGAATGCAGGTTCCCCTTATCTATTATAAGTGCTCTTTTGAGACAAGTTCGATTTTTGAGGGACTAATATTTATTCCCAGTCATTTAAAATTATTTGTTTGCATAAAAAGAAGGTCGAAAACATGGAGATGTTAACCAAACGTACATACTTTCGAATTTTCATTAGCAAACGTCCCAAATATCACACATGTTACATACAAATTATCAGATGTTCAGTGAACAGTTTTTGTATTACGTCATACATGTGCGCGTTTTTCTTGACCCAAAAACTCGTAAACAGATTCTTACACTGTTAATTTATTCATATTTGTATGACTCAAGAATTAAACTTGTCTGGTGGGGTAAGTTTTGAATTGACTTCTGAGCGAATAATGGGCAAAGGGATCTAAAAGATAATAATTAGGCCTTTACATCTTTACTAGATGATTTATACAGCGTCAGCAACTCTTAACGGGAAGCCTACACTTAACGGGACGCTGTAGTGCCTGGGACATCGTTTGAGATGGAATAGGCTTGCCCAGCACCTAAACCATCCTTTCCTCTTAATCGGCAACGTCGTACATCTATGATGGAATACTCTCCATACGAGTAAGGTAGGTTAAAATGTATGTGGACCTACTCTTGTCTCGATGTGTGGGGTTGGGACATCCAACCCCACATATCGAGACAAGAGTAGGAAAACTAAGAAGCCTTCCGTTTTACATAGAGATGTGTAGCTTTGGAAAGTGAAATCTGTAACAGATGGTGTCTGGTATGTTCATTAGAACTTTCGTTCCCGAGCGAATTGCGTAGGTGGTCATAGTAAAGGGAGACCACGATTGCTTCACAATCGAGTAGGGTTCATAAAAAGGTGCGAACTCGAAATGTTATAGTTCAATGATTTTGAATACAACACAAACACTTTTAACCGGCATAGATCGGTTCTAAAGGCTTAGTTATCTACGGGAGTTTAAGATAACTTTTCCACAACGCAACCCTATCAAAGCTTGATTACGAACTGACCAACTAACGTCTGAATATCTCAAACTCACCTTATAATGGAACCTGTTCTGCAGCATCTCCATTTCCTTCTCTCTCTCTTGCTTGAACTTATTAGCAATTGTCGATTCGCTGATCGTCTGCTCCTTGCTAAACAGCGCTTGGAGCTTCCCCTTTATACCACCTCCGAGGGAGCTCTGGCTAATATTGTCATCGAATTCCTCTTTCGAGGTGCTGCTGGAAGTTGAGCTGATGGATTTTGTTGGTGTGCGCTGTTGCGTAGGTGTACGTTGTTGTATCGGTGTGCGTTGCGGTGTCGGGGTACGTGGTGTAGGCTTTTTGTTATCAACTGAAAATTACTAGTAGATTAGCGATTTATCAATTTAAAGAATGCTAGAATTAAAATGTCATGGCTGACCGCAATCGACCTCATATTTACGTTATTTATTGTCAAAGACATCAAAAGCTACCACGCGAGTACAAATTCTTCATTTTCTAACTTCACCAATAGAAAAACATGACAAATCATAAAACTAAGCATTTACTTAGCGATGAATTCTACATGAGGTCGAGGTCAGTGTTCAAGACTAGGTGCCAACAATGACGACTTTTTGTTCATAATCTCTGATGTATTAGCTAATACAGGTTTGTATGTGCAACTTATAGTAAAACACACCTTAGTACATGGTAACACAGTTTAAATTACAATTATTATGTACTGCACAGTACGTGTATTTGAAGTGTTGGTCTGATCAGCGAAATGTATTGAATCGACATGTTTTTGTTCGTTCGTTACGGGAGACAACGATCTGTACATTAATCCATTGCGAGTAATGATGATGCTCAAATGTTGTGAATTACCTAAAAAAATACAGAGTTATGGTATAGAGCCTCTGCCTACCATCTTACTCTACATCAACATATGAACTTGAACAAATGTTCCAATAAATGTATGAAACATTCATTATAAATTATTATTATGTAAATGTGAAATTTCAACCTTGATGAACATTTTTTTGATCGGTCACACTAACTTTCCAATGAACGTGTTAGAAGTGACCTGGTTATCTACTGCTAATTTGCAAAATATAGCCAGAAGCAAAGCAATAATCTACCTAAATGAAATTTAAAATACCAACTACTAAATAGCAAGGTAGTTTTATATTTTCCTATTTGAGAATGCAAACTAAATATTTATATTATATTATGCAAGAAAAACACAGTAGATTATTTCAAATAGTGGGTATATTTCATTTTTATGTATAATGTCAAAATCAGAGTCAAAAAGCATTTATTCAGTAGGATCACATAGAATCGTCTAAAACTAAGTTTACTCCTGTTCTTTCGCGACCAATACCGTGAAGAATCAGGGCAACAAACGCGGATTGGGGCCTCGCATTATTTTAGGTTATCCATTTTAAAACTAAATATCAAGCTTTAGTGCGAAGCCAGAAAAGCTATAATTGAGGCTCGTTGAAGTAAATTTAGATGCTTCTTATGTACAAGGAATAAACGCCTCAACATAGACATAAGTAATTATTAATCATGAAGATTAACAACATTTACCACAATACTACTAAAGAATACACATATACACATCATGAATAAAATACAGAACACAGAAATTATATAAGTACCTAAATGAAACATAATTTCATATTTCACATATTATATAAGCACAGTCACAATTGAATAGAAGCATTTTATAAGTAAAGTTACAAAGTGGGTACTTAGCTTTGGTATCGATCTGCTGCTGCACACTGATCCACATAATCACAATCGTATTCGTTTTATACCCACAAGATTTCAAAATGTCTGCCAGGTTTCTGACCAATCCGAAACCACCAAACATTGAGATTGAACATCTTTGATTATCAGTTAAATTAACAATACATGATATAGTTATATTGTTTTGAATATCTAAACAATGATTATTACAACATTTATGATTAGTAGATTGTGTTCCTTTTACCGATATTTACATAAATTCAAACGACCAATCAGAAAGACTTTGGAATTATCTTACTACTCAGGACATTATAACGATACGTAGATTAGCGAGAGTATTTTAAAAGGTGATAGAGGATTTATACAATTTTTGTTATTATCTAATCGTATCCTTAATTACTGATATCCTTAATTAATTCGTTAACAAAACAACAGTTCATTCAATTGTCTACCTCTTATAGCAAAACTATAAGGTAACTATGATTTAAAGCTTAATGACTACAGTAACAAATCATGTTCTCATTAATATACTACTATAATAACTTAATATAGGTACTATTTAACCTATATCGATAAACTATATCACAATAACAAACATTTTATTGAAGTTTCGTTCAGAAACTGATTCGACTTCACTTTACTTCTTGGTTTATGGCTTCTGTGACTTGTTTAACTGATTGACAAGATTTCGTTCACTTCGTATTATTGTTTGACTTTGACATCTTCAATCAACGTGTCGTTTCGAAATTAATATCTGTCACGGCCATACTGACATGTACTTCGTCCTCGAAGTTCCTACAAATTTAGGTTATTTTACACACGTAGGTATACTTTTTTTTTTATCGGCCACAGCCCTATTCTCGTCCCTATCCACAGCCCTATCCACATCCCTATCCATAGCCCTATCCACATCCCTATCCACATCCCTATCCACAGCCCTATCCACAGGCCTATTCACAGCCTTATCCATAGAGTCAAAGTAAAAATTCAAGTCACAGTCACATCTATATCCACATCTCTATCCAAGCCATTTGTCTTTTAGATTCGCATTTCATTTGAGCAAATACATCACACAAGCAATTTTAACCTCTGGCTTAATACCGCCTTTGGTCCTAATAATTTATATACACAGCATTATAGTTTTCAAATCTTTAGTGTTACGTTTTGATTAGTATAAACGACTTTCAAATTCATTTGCCCGTACACGTAAACGATGTTTACTTATTTTACCATCAGATTCATCTATGTATTATATTGTGTTTTGAAATATCTACCTCTTAGATACGTGATTGTTTGTGTTTATTTAAACCGCTCGGCCAGTCTGACGTATATTATAAGTTGAAACTGTAGTAACTTAACGTTCTACTCGTACTAGCCCTTTAGCACAAAACTTGATCTGAACTTACCTAATATTTATTTATCAGGAGTACGAAATACGTAATAGTATTAGGGATTGCAAGTACAAGTTTTTTTTTTTAAAGCAATAACAAACAGCTACATTATAAAGCTTAACTAAAGAACTTATGGAGGTAAGTCCTTAAATTACAAATATAAATAATAAAATAATAATATATATATTATTAATATAAATATATATGAATGTATTTAAATTACATTTATAACCATGTGAAATAATTTAGACCACAATTCAAAACAGAAGAGGAAGACACACGATTGCTGTTCTACCTTTTATGGAAGTTAAAAAAAAATCCATACTTTTAAATAAATAAATGGAAGTCCTCATTTTAAAAAGTTCACCAGAAAATTACAACTATCTGAATCATTATAGCCCCATTAGCCCAATGAACTAAAAATGAAGTGCGTAGGTTGGGTGATCACTTGATCAATAAGGTAGTTGGGACAATGATTCTTATAGAGGTCTGATAAAAATATAATGGTTACTTGCAGACATTAAAATTTATCACCTTGTGTTTTCGTCAGTGCGATCTAGAAAGTGTCAGTTTTATTCGCACCATCTAGTTATGAATTGAAGTACTAAATACTACACAACCGTTCATCTTAGAATCATTTAAAGTTTGCCTCTCAAACGGTTTGTAGGTTAGGTACGATTTCACCAAATTTATTTAAAAGTAAAACCAACCAACAATCTACAAGAAGGAAAAGGGTCTTACAACAATTCTACAGGCGTCATTATTCAATAATGTGGTGTTATTATTATTATTATAATTTTTCATTTTTTTATATCAAATCCAGCAACGGTCAACGCTAAGATGTTTCTCTTGTGAAATAAACTTTGTTTTGTTTTATATAAAACTAAAGGACCCAGGCGCGACGACGCGTCGTCTGCGCATTGTTTCGTCATATAAACTTTAGAGATAGAACCACCTTGTTCCAATCCAACCCATTAAAAAACTGAATCCATTTTGGATTTGCCGTCTTTGATAATTATAAATAAGTATTGTTTGTAATCTAATAATTTGTGTTGTTTTTAATTTATGTTGTTTGTAATTCCATTGTCGCTTTGGTGTCCTTACTGTTAAGACAATGTACTCTTAGCAGTCGTAGAAAAGATCACATATTACTTCCCAGAGTACGAACTAATCTTGGATTAAAAACCATTACATGTTGTAAACGACTTCACACTACTAAAACAGTAACTGTCCTACTCATATAAATTATACTGTGACGCACCGAGCGAACCTGCACCGTTCACTCTCTAGAATTGTGTACGGTTTTGAGGGTACTTTTGTTTGAATATTTCTGTTTAAAATAACTATCTACCTACATTAACTACTAATATTGCTATTTCTATTTTTAGATTGTTCGAAGCATAATAGAACGAAGTGACATCGCCATTTTGAAAAGTCAAAAGTTATTGGTTGTCATGGCAACCTTAGAGCTGTGCTCAAACAGAGTACTGCCAAAGTTCCTATGCAATATTCCCGTTGTACCTTTACATATTTTTTTTTTTTGGAACGTGTTTCGGGATAAAAGTAGCCTATATGCTATTCTGGAGTTATACCATTCACCTTACCAAATGTCATTGTAAACTGTTTCGTCGTTTGGGCCTGACACAAACTCAAACTTTCAGCTTTATCAAATGCGATTGTGAAGAGATCTTTAGAATAACTGCTCAAGTCTAAAGCTGATTTTCGAAGTATTAAAACTGCATCAAATCATTTGATTTTCCAAATATTCATATCGACATAATAATTTAATAATGCCAGACTGTTCACACAGCATCATCCAGCCCCAAAATAATAAAGTAAGCAAGTGTGTTAAGGGTACTACAGATACACTACTTGTATACTTTTTGCTAGTTTATATAATAAATACATAAATATTATACACATATTATATTTTATCTAATATATAAAATTCTCGTGTCACAGTTTTCGTTGCCATACTCCTCCGAAACGGCTTGAACGATTTTGATGAAATTTTTTTTTGCTTATCCGGTATCTATGAGAATCGGCCAACATCTATTTTTCATCCCCCTAAATGTTAGGGGTCCACCCCTAATTTTTTTTTTATTTTTTTAGACAAAATTTTTAATTTCTATTTTTTTATGATACAACATACAAAAATACATACAATCCTCAATTTTCACCCCTCTACGATCAACCCTTATTTTTTAATAGCGATATAATGGAAAAACAACGTTTGCCGCGGGTCAGCTAGTATTTTATAAATATTAATAACTGGATCGAATTATTCAGAGTTTCAAAATATTATTATCTTTGATTATTATTTTGTTCGTTAATAATAAATAGCATTTTCGAAATATTATTTTCTGCATCGACTTTTGTACTTCTTTCGAAATATTTTCTGAATAGACTTATTGTACTACTTTTCGAAATATAAATAACTATGTTTCGAAATATTAATAACTGCATCTACAAACACTTATTTACAATTTGGCTTAAAAACTACTTACATATAGTATTTTCGGGGGTTTCTAGTAGTCGCTTCCTTTGTTGGCTTTAGCTGCTGTTATGATGCAGCTCCATTTTAATTCTAGAGCAAGCGCCTCGGTGATGTTACACAAACTTATTGCGTTACAGCCATTCTTGTCAGGATTGAAGAAGCAAAGCAGCACGGAATCATCCTTCAAATGAACAGATGACATCATTCTGAAATTTGAAAAGGAATTTAATTGATTTTTCTTAATCGCATCCCACTTCTGATGTTAGAAGTGACCTGGTTATCTACTGCTAATTTGCAAAATATAGCCAGAAGCAAAGCAATAATCTACCTAAATGAAATTTAAAATACCAACTACTAAATAGCAAGGTAGTTTTATATTTTCCTATTTGAGAATGCAAACTAAATATTTATATTATATTATGCAAGAAAAACACAGTAGATTATTTCAAATAGTGGGTATATTTCATTTTTATGTATAATGTCAAAATCAGAGTCAAAAAGCATTTATTCAGTAGGATCACATAGAATCGTCTAAAACTAAGTTTACTCCTGTTCTTTCGCGACCAATACCGTGAAGAATCAGGGCAACAAACGCGGATTGGGGCCTCGCATTATTTTAGGTTATCCATTTTAAAACTAAATATCAAGCTTTAGTGCGAAGCCAGAAAAGCTATAATTGAGGCTCGTTGAAGTAAATTTAGATGCTTCTTATGTACAAGGAATAAACGCCTCAACATAGACATAATTAATTATTAATCATGAAGATTAACAACATTTACCACAATACTACTAAAGAATACACATATACACATCATGAATAAAATACAGAACACAGAAATTATATAAGTACCTAAATGAAACATAATTTCATATTTCACATATTATATAAGCACAGTCACAATTGAATAGAAGCATTTTATAAGTAAAGTTACAAAGTGGGTACTTAGCTTTGGTATCGATCTGCTGCTGCACACTGATCCACATAATCACAATCGTATTCGTTTTATACCCACAAGATTTCAAAATGTCTGCCAGGTTTCTGACCAATCCGAAACCACCAAACATTGAGATTGAACATCTTTGATTATCAGTTAAATTAACAATACATGATATAGTTATATTGTTTTGAATATCTAAACAATGATTATTACAACATTTATGATTAGTAGATTGTGTTCCTTTTACCGATATTTACATAAATTCAAACGACCAATCAGAAAGACTTTGGAATTATCTTACTACTCAGGACATTATAACGATACGTAGATTAGCGAGAGTATTTTAAAAGGTGATAGAGGATTTATACAATTTTTGTTATTATCTAATCGTATCCTTAATTACTGATATCCTTAATTAATTCGTTAACAAAACAACAGTTCATTCAATTGTCTACCTCTTATAGCAAAACTATAAGGTAACTATGATTTAAAGCTTAATGACTACAGTAACAAATCATGTTCTCATTAATATACTACTATAATAACTTAATATAGGTACTATTTAACCTATATCGATAAACTATATCACAATAACAAACATTTTATTGAAGTTTCGTTCAGAAACTGATTCGACTTCACTTTACTTCTTGGTTTATGGCTTCTGTGACTTGTTTAACTGATTGACAAGATTTCGTTCACTTCGTATTATTGTTTGACTTTGACATCTTCAATCAACGTGTCGTTTCGAAATTAATATCTGTCAAACGCAGTTCCTTTTCGGACGGTATCGAAGAAAAAAAAGGAGGCTGGAAAAATATTTTTTTGGAACGAAGTTCTTTTTCGGACGGTATCGAAGAAAAAAAGACTGAGACTGGAAATATAGATAGATAGTTACATTGTTAGTACGGAAGAGCGATTCTAGGATACCTAATTGACAATTAGTTTATTAAATTCCCAGTAAAGAAACGTACTCTTTGCTTCGTTCCAACGAGTGTTCCACGACACTCACGTACTTTTTTTCTTTTTTTTTTAGCACAGTTGGTAGTCAGTGGTAGGTCTGGCCGGGCATTTTTGTTGCTTATTTACACAATACTCATAAAATACCAATTTAATTGTCGAAACTTTTACTTTTCGCCGCATATCGATCTGTTGATTAATCTTTACTGGGTTAATTGTTCTGGTTAACAAGTTTCCGTTTCTGAGGAACATCTGTTCGTAAAGTAGCAGATTGTAACACGATAAGTAAAATTTGATCTACTCAATCGTCCATGAAAAAAAGTACGTAAGTGTCGTGGAAAACTCGGTTGCAACGAAGCTAATTGTCACTTAGGTATCCTCGAAAAGCTCTTCCGTACTAACTAACAATGTAACAATCTATGGACTGTGTCGCGGCTGCGCATTTCGCACTGTGACGATTTGACATATACATGTGACATGACGGTAATATGGAACAATTTTTTTTCTCCAGCCTCAGTCTTTTTTTTCTTTGATACCGTCCGAAAAGTTACTTCGGACGGTTACGGAACAATAAACGGTCTCAGATTCTCACAAAGTTTTTGTTGGAATACCGATTACTCTGGCATAAGCTTTAGTACATTTTAAACTTACGGCTATTTTTTTTTATTCACCTAAAACTAGACATTTCTGACGTAATAATAAATAGATAATACTCAATGGTCAGTCAAACACTAGGTACCTATACCTAGACCCAACACAAATATCTGTAAGATCATGCAAACATTTGTCCAGCTACAAGAATCGAAGTCGTTCCATTTGTCATCCAAGCATACCGCCAGAAACTGGCTATTATTTACCTTCTGCCCCCTTAGCATGGTGATTGTCTAGATACCGGAGAATAGATAAAAATTACAGTAATGACATTAGAATGTGGATAAAAGTAATTATTCACATTCTACCCGTTATATCTACACTCTAATGTCATTACTGTCATTTTTATCTATTCTCCGGTACCCAGACAAACGCCATGCAAGGGGGCAAAACGCTTAAAAAGTTGAAATACAAATGCTTTGTTTTTTTCCGTTATATCTAGTAATTCCTAGCAAGGGTTTTATCTACTTAATAGCGGAAACAGAGATTGCAATCACATTGTGCACGGCACTTTGACACTTCAGTCTAGGCAACAAGTGTTGAAACAATATGCAATTTAACTCTTTGTCAGCTAACGGGACACTTTAAATAACCTAGTTTTGCTACGGAGATAGAAAAAAGTATCTACTACCTACAATGTTACAGAGAATTTTGATAAAATCTACGTAAACAGGTTCACGACTGTATCCCCAAGGTGTGGTAGAGATTATCTCTTTTTATGTTACTTATTCCAGATCCTTTGAAGATGTCTAAGGGAGGTAGTCAGAGGCATGTCCAAACAAATATTTGATACATGCCTACATCTTGCAGAAGTTAGTATTCCATACGTGACAGGTTGCAAGCCCATCGCCGCCTATAAGAACACTAACTGGTTTCCTCACGATGTTTTCCTTCACCGTTTAGAGCTAAAAATAAAATCTATTCTGAATTTATATATGAAATTCATAAGTATACGTTGCAGTCTCTTTGTCATAAGGGTGAATGAATATGAATAATAGGCTATATTTTTACAGTTAGCAACAATAGTGATGTCTAGTCATTTTTTTTATTAATAAATTCTGAATTACTCTTTCAATACACCTCTTTCTCGTAGGTGTTAAGATTTCCACATGCCAATTCTGACATCATCACTAATGTAGGCCTCAAGATAAAGTTATTTTATCACCTCAGAATATAGGTAAGTACTCGACTTATGGCCGGTTTCTCGAACGCAAATCAAATCAACCTTCCTCGAAATTAACCAATCATTGGTTAAATCTGTCATTGGACCAATGAGGACCAAGGAATCCAAGTTTAATCGGTTTGTCAATTTGAAAAGCGTTCGAGAAACCGGCTCTAAAACTCTCAAACGGTGAAGGAAAGCACATTGAAGTAACTGGCAGAACCTAAAAAGTACGAAAACCTTTAAAAAAAAGAAAGTACCTAAAAAGTACGAAAACATGTCAAGTGCACGAAAGAAACCTTTTTGCTCTGGTTGAACTAGTGACACCACAAGAAGTCCGGTCGATTAGATACAACCAATTTTCGGTAATCAAATATCGAGCACAAACATTTACTGGGTTTCATTGCTTCTGTATGTTCAGTGAGCTTCGTGCGGGCACAGAAGCCCTTTCATAGTTTTTTATCGCTTCGATAACTTGATACAATAATCATGGCCACGTCTCTGACCCACCAAACGCTAACGGCTACTCAAAACCGATAAAATATTTACTAAGGAACGGATTTAAGTAGCTGTTACCTCTCTGAGTATGGACATTAGATTAGATAGACACTAGGTACAGTGTAACTATTGAGATTTTTGTATTTGTATTTTGTATATGAAGTGAGTCTCAAAGGAGTGTGTTCAGTGGTTTTTTTAGATCAATACGTAGTATATTTAGATAATATATATAACAACAACATGCCGGCATGTTGTTACCTACAAAGTTCGAAAACATGTGTCAAGGGCACGAAAGGGGCAAGAAAAATCCTTTCACCACACTGGTTCGAAAGAAGATCTCTATAACTCTGATTGTCTGAGATGTAATTTCATTTATAGAGAGTTGTCTTATCACACCCTGTATTTTATAGGTAAGGACAACAACTGTCCCATATTAGGAACGAATCATAAAACCGGCATAAAAATTATAATAAAATCCGAAAACTTCCTCACCGTTGGATTTTCCGTCGTTATTTGTTTTATCTGATCATGTATAGAATAAGAATTAGCATATTCATGTACATAATAACTAAGTACATGCATTCTTAGTAAATAATGTAGTGTTGAAGTCAGCGCGAATTAACGAGTATTGCTTGATTAATATTAAATACTTCTGGTATTGATTAGGTAATCGTGGTTTTAATTTTAGGGTAAGTACCGTATCCAATGGAACCCCATTATTAAGTCTCTAATGTCTGTAAATCAGTCTGTTTGTCCGTCTGTTAGAGAGTTGTTTTTTGAACAAGTACGTAGCTTATAATATTATTATTATTATTATCAGCCATGAGAGTCCCACTGCTGGGCAATAATATAATAAATAATATTTATTAAATTATAATTAAGAGAATATGCACTGTAAAATATTCTACGGCGAGCAGGGCACCCTTTTGTGTGCATGTTCGATTAGCACTTTGCTAATTATTATATCAATTACTCAACTATTATTCATTGAATTGTATTGAGCCAATAATTGATTATGATTACTACTAATTTGATTGTGCTTTTCAACAGGTCATGAAAAACGTGACTAATGGACTTTTAATAAATGTATAATGCAGTAATATCGCTTCATCATCATCATCATCATCCGCAGCCTTTTTCATCCCACTGCTGGGCATAGGCCTCTCTTCGCTTGTGCCAACCTTCCCTATCCTGCGCCAGTCTGACCCATGTACGACCTGCTGTTTTTATAATATCGCTTACAATGCTTTAACTACATACTCGTATAATCAAAGAGAAAAATAATATGAGAAATATCATATTATGGATAATAATAATTTTAGGAGAAACCTTGCCTCAGACGTAATAAATTATATTTTTATTTTATTTCGTGAGGTTAGTTGGTAATAATATTTTAAACTCACATTTTAATAAAAACAACTCCAATTATCACCATTCAAATACAAAATCCACTCACACAGTCACTCACACAAAAAAATTATGCGTAATATTTGAATTCCGAACGGATGAAGGCTGTATGCGCGGGCGCACGTTGCCGCAGAATGGCTATCGCAGAAATCGACAAACGCTTTACCTCTAACGACCGATTACGTAAAACTTGTTGGCGATGGGCAACCAGCTGGCCAATCCTGGTGACATTTTGGTTTGATAGACCGCTAACAAAGCCTCGTCAGGGGTTAAATCGTTATAGTTTGGAATAAGTGATGATTTCGATGTAAGAAACGACCGCGAATAGTAATGGAGATCTTCAGAGATGAAGAATCAAAATTTTTGTAACATGCTTTTATTAGTTGATCGACAACAGTAATTTTATCTAGCTCACCGCCTTTGTTCCATCAGCAAAGAATAGAGAGTCAATCATCATCCAATTATTGATCTAAATAATGTTTTATTACCTATATATTGTATTGTATGTATGTATATTAAAATTATTTATTTATGTAGGAAGGTATATTTATTTTTATTGAGTAGGTATATGTATTTTATCTATATTTATTTTTAATAGCTTTAGGTTTATGTAAGTAGTCTGTCTTATTGCTTTAAAAATTCAATAATCTGTCATCATATGCACCCGTCCAATCTTATTTTCACTGATGTTCCTCTCCATCCAAAGGTTGCCTGGAAGAGGTCGCTTCTTAGCGATAAGGCCGCCCATTGTACATTTTTATTTGGTTTTTCTTTTGTTTTTGTATGTTTTAATTTTATTAATGGTGTGCAATAAAGAATTTTCATTCATTCATTCATTCATCATCTCCTTGCCCTTGTTCCATCCTTGCATCATTCCTATATGTGGGATCGGCACAACAGGTTCTTCTCTTCCACACTGCTTTATCAGCCGCCATAATAGGGAGTGGATATCTCAGGAAATTAAAACAGTTGTGTTGCCTGGTTCTTTTTAGTAACATGTATCTCTCACCCCAGCGAGCCTTGTAAAAGAAGTGCCTTACCTAAACAATATTTTTAAACCGTCTGAAGTAGACACATTCCTATTGATGACTTCTTTTTGAATTACGAATTCTTTGGAAAAATGGAAGCTTTCGGTTGAAGTGTCTTTTATCGCTCATTCATCAAGCTCAAAACAAAATCTATGGGAGAAATTGCTGTTCGTGGGAATTTATGTTTTTCGTGGGAGATATTGTGACATCAATCAATCAATAAAGATTTACACAACGCTATAGTGAATGTTGTAGATGACACTTTCTCTCGAAGGATAATCTAATCGTAAAGTCGATCGTGTTGTGATGTTCGTGATTGTAGGATTATAATATCTGATTTTAGTTTTCATGTCCGCGTGTTGCATGATTTGTTTGCTGCATTTGCTGTTCATTCTGTTCGTGTCTTTGTTTCCGAATACGATTTCATGTTCAATCTAATAACTATGTTAGGACAATCCACTACAGTTTTCCTATAAGATCCGTCTTTCGACCCAATCCAAATTGTGCCTAGCAATCTTGGTGGGTTAATATAAACTCCAGCCTTAAAGTGCTTGGAAATAGTTCATATTAAGCCCCCTGTTCTTTAATCTAAGGAACTAAGTAATAAGGTCCATTGATAGATAGATCAACGAGTACAGTGACAATGATCACTATTTTGTCATCATCACTTATATGAAAGTCATGACGGACATGCTGACATATCCGGAACTAGCTATTGCTATCAACACGTAATAGCGTCCGTACTTCCGAGTCCCACGGCATAGCTTTTGTAGTTTAGACTATTATACGCATCACTGGTCTACTGTGGACCAATGAGGGGTGACGGCGAGAGCTCAATTCTGTGTCAATTCTATTTCATATCGGAAACCGTATTAGATATATGAAGACTGGTAAAAAGCCTGTAATTTCGACTGCGTGTCATGAGGGCGCTTGGGTCGGCATTGTGTACAGTACAGAATAGAATATAATTATTATAAACAATTGTCTTGTGTAGTCAGTATTGTCAACGTTATTTACAGTCAAAACCGAAATACCAAATCATTTTCAATCCTGTTTGTCTAATAAATAAATAAATAATAATAAATAAATAATGCTGGACTTTTCTACACAGCATCATCTAGCCCCAAAGTAAGCAGAGCTTGTGTTAGGGGTACTAGATGACTGATATACTACTTAAATACTTTTTGTTTGTAAATACATACATATTGTACAAAAAAAACACCCAGACCCGAGACAAATATTTGCAGATCATACAAACATTGGCCGCGGGGATGAACCCGCAACCTTTTACGTCGCAGGCAGGCCTTCGCCCACTGCGCCACAGAGGTCGTCAAAAATCTCATATGCGACGTTAAAGTAGGCTAATATAAGGATACCACTGCTTATTATGATGATTATATGGTATCTCATGCAATTTTAAGTAAAATGAACCTCTTGCGAAAGCGAAAACTCCGTAATGATGTAGTCTAGAAAATTACATGGCATCTCATGGTTTTGGAAGTCGGTCACTCTATCACTTTTTACTACAACTAGGTACAATACGAAGAAAAAAGTTTAAAGCGAAAGACACAAAAAAAACTAATTAAAGATTCTCTCATACATTTCAGATGACTTTACTTTACTTAGACTAAGACTAAATAAAAAAATGTCCCTAGAAAAACGATCTTTAAATACTCGTACATAGAACGATTTTTTGTGGTAACAGTTTTGTTTTGACATGTGTCAACATGTTGGTTCAACTAAGGTTTAACGTTTATGTAATAAGCAGCAATATCTACATCTATGCTGTAAGAATTTTTTGTTGTTTTAAGTTTAGTTCTTATTTATGAAAGATGAATATCAAATATATTATCTTAACTTTGAAGTATGTATGATGTCACGTTTCGAGTTGCATAGTTTTCGAGAATTTGACATTTCGGAAAATACCCGTCGAATTATGCTATACTCGTAATTTCAACTTTTGTTTGTTTTAATTTCCGATTGTGATACGATAAGGTCACACAGCAATATATTAGGATTTTATTGTATAAGATTTCGTATACTAAAGACGAAAAGTTTTGTGCATTTTAAGTGGATACATAACCTCAGTTAATTTCAATCAGGTCAATCACCGACAGAACCTTGCAGTTCACTAGTTTGGATTAGATCGTAGTTATATCGTTACTAAAAAATCTGACCGAGGCTGGAAAAAAATGTTTGTTCCATTTTACCGTCACGACACATGTCACAAATCAAATCGTCAAAGTGCGAAATGCGCAGCCGCGACAGTCCATAGATTGTTACATTGTTAGTACGGAAGAGCGTTTCTAGGATACCTAGATGACAATTAATTTATTAAATTCGGAGTATAGAAAAGTTCTCTTCCAACCGAGTGTTCCACGACACTTCCACGACAGGTACTTTTTTTTACATTTTGTTTTAGACATACAGTGCCAGGAGGCAACCTATGCATTCCTTGCTTATAAATGGGACGGTGAGTCTAGCTAGAACGTTGTGGAGGCTTGCCCAGGACATACAACTAGGTATTATCTTGGTTTTATCAGTGTTGTCCACAGGAAAGTCATGGTCAATACGAGTACGAAGCTGACTACGCAGCGGGATTCTTGACGATGTTATTCTTTCTGAAACGGCTTAGGTTTAGATTACATATTTCCTGAACTGAGGTTAATTGTCTATCGTAGAAAATATCGTAGGTATGATTGCTTATTATGGCTGTTTTTAAGTGATGAATTCCTATTTACTTTTGGCTACACATAACCGGCTAAGTTATTCCAATACCGTTAGTTACACAAAAAAACTACATCGTTCATTGTTTATTATTTGTGTTAAGTCCTCATTGTTGGCATCGAATAATATAAAGCAAAATAGCGACTCACCTTTGTTATCGCCGTACAGGGTTTTGACGGAGGGTGCTTGTCCGAATGGCGCTTTTGGCACAATAGCAGCACCCTTATTTTTTTCAAAGAGCGCCTTTCGCTCTCTCAGCGACATTTCCGCCGGGTCCTTGGCCTTAGGGCTCCCGGCTTCGAACATCGCCGCTTTAGATAAAACCGAGGTCCGATCCACATTTCCGTTCAATTTAGGTGCGATACGTTTAATAACAGGGGATCCTTTATCCAGAATTGGCTTTTCCAGTCCGTCAGCCGGTTCCGGCTTTGTTTGTTTACAATTCGTCGCGTCATTGTCGTTCTCCTCTCGCGGTAGCACATTGTTTTCTTTGTCTTTTTCACTTTCACATTCGTCGTCTGTCAGCGCGTTGCTCGGCGGCGTCGGGGCTTTGTACTTCTTCAAGGAGGGTTTCTTGGTGAGCGGTGCGGGAGCGGTCGCGACCATTGTCGCCATGTTGGGGGCTGCTGCTGCACTGGGGGTTGCCGCGCTCGGCTCCTGTCGGCGGGGATCGGCGCGGTTCGGTGCGGTGAAGTCGTACACCAGCCGCGATTGGCTCGCGGAGACGCGGCGGTACCCGTCGCCCTCCTACGATTGGACAACGGGACAGACGGCGCGGGGTGAGCACGTGCGTTCGATACCACCGAGAGTTTACGTTACGCCGCAGTTGCAAGTAGGTTAGCGCTAAAAATCGAGGCGGAGTTGCATCATTCGCGTGTTTTCTCAGAGCTTCGGTAATTAGCTGATTTGAAAACAAAGGCATCCATTGAGGAGAGACGTATATTATATCGCGAGCGGCGCGTTAGCCGCGGGAGGCGTCGTGCATACTACTGGCGGCCGGCGAGCGAGACACGCACGTGTTTCAAACCGGACCAGCTGATAATTATTTTGACGCACAAAGCGTATGCATCATTATTCTAAATCGTCGAATTCCGATTATGATTATGTTTTACAACTTTATAACATTAAATGAGGGTAGTTATTAATTTTTACTGTTAGTATGTTTTACGATATTCATAATTATCATGAAGGAATGGTTAATAACAAGAGGATGTCAAAGAGTTCAAAGTAAACCAGTTGACCTCATTAACCAATTCCTATTAACTACTTGAAGTTCGGGTTATCCCGATATTGTGATAGACGCTCCCCACGTTCCCAGATGTCAATGACTTCAACCAAATTAACTTTTAGGTCAAAAATATTAAATAGATGCTCGCTCATACAAAAATGGTAATTCTTACATCAAATAATTTAAAACAGAGCTTTGTCTGGCGATTATTTTAGGCACATTACACCTTGTAATACATACAGGTGTTCATGGTTGATTTAAAACAAACATAATGACCTAAGTAAGACACACAAACATAGCTAGACGGGGCTACGACGATATCATAACAGACGAACTTTTAGGCTGTCATTAATAAACACGAACTAGGGTGGTATTAGCGCAAAAAGTTTTAGAAGAATAAAACCTCTTTGAATAAAACAGATTGTCAAATACAAATTATTGTCTATCTCTGTCATTCATATAATTAATGACAGAGATAGACAATATTTTGAATGATAATATCATTCGTTCATTTACTCTATTAGTACTAATCCCGATGTAAGGAATGTATTACTCATTCGAGGCTACTACCAGTTTATTAATAACATCAAAATATTCAAGTTGCTCCTTCGCTACTAAAGAAGTAACAAGTCTGAGAGTAGTCTCGTATTAAGCTAGAATTAGGGTATTCTAATTAATAAGGCCATTAAAGATTCATCTGTAAGTACTATAAAATTCCGGTTCGTGATAAATCCCGATACGGCTTGACCGATTTTTTATGCACTTATTGGGACAGTTCAGTCATTCAGTCTTCAGTTCATAAAAAATAAAAATATTATATTTCTTAACATCAAAAAATCCACTATACCGATATCGAGATAGCTATCACTACGCCTGGACAGTCACTAGTCATTTGACTGGATGAATAAAACATTGAAGATGCCTTTGACTTTAACTTGCAACTTTTATTGGGATTATCTTGATTTCTGCAGAATAAGCTTTTCAGTTGTCATACAAGGTTTTGATAGGGATGGGGGATGCAAATTGACGTCGGCTAGTACTTATAATCAGACTAAATAGATTAACTAAGGTAACCATTCTCTCAGTTCGATGCACTTAGGGTGCTCACTATTACAAAAAGCCTGGATAGTAGGCAGCTAGTGCGAACCGGTAAAAGGTGCGCAAAAACACGGTTCAACAAACTGCTGATGGTGCGAGGAAATATATTTTGTTCTCGAGCTGATTGATCAACCGTTTGTCATGCTCGGGCTGTTGTGACTACTTGTGACGTCACCAGTCACTGCAGATGAATGGTTTTTATCGGAAAATTTATGTGTCGGCGGCAGATCGATGAATTAGCCATTTCATGATATGCCTAGGCATATCGTTCAACGACGTCATTTCACGATCTGCTTAACTTACACTGGCCATATCGTTCGTTTGACGTTTTGACGTTTTAAGTTAGGCAGATCGTGAAATGGCCTTGTTGAACGATATGCCTAGGCATATCATGAAATGAGTAATTCATCGATCTGCTTACGACATATGCAAGACACGACAAGAGCTCTAAAGAGGCCATGCAGCGAAGGAAATCCTCATAGCTAATAAGTACCCCCAGCTAGTAGTACTGTTATTTGACTACACAGGCATAAAAGAATAGATAGGGCGGCGATGGGCTTACCTGTCACGTATGGAATGCTAACTTCTGCACAATGCAAGCATGTGCCAATGTTTTTTGACTAACTATACCCTTAGCCTGATGTTTATTTTTATGATTAAAAAGATCTTGAATTGAATAATATTCGTGTGTTGGTTGGAGACAGAAAATACTTTATTGCACAGCAAACATAATACGGTCTAAACAGAAATACGGGGTAAAGTAGTGTTCCTATTTGTTTACCCCAAGATAGTAGACTGTACGATTTGTTACGTCACGACACGGTTTGATTTAATATGTAACTGTGACGTAAAGTTGCGCAAGGTGATAAACCCGGCAGATAGTAAAACTGACAATAAATTCACTCCGGGTGGTTTATTTCACTGGGTTTTGGGGACACAGAAAAGATTTGATAAGATTTATTGATTGCACTAGTTAGGGATGCAAAAGATTTAGTTTTGAAACGAGAAACGTGGTTCTGAATCTTAAAATAAATAAATATTTCTTTAAATTATATTTATTGCAACATGCCAGTCCACCATGGTAGGTAATAGTTCTATTCACTTCTGCCATTCGCCTTTACCCTGGGGGGTTATTCGCGTTCGTTTTTTCGATCGTTTGATGAATATTCGGATGCTTCTTAGTATGAGCTACATAGTATTCAATCAATAAGATTAACTTTAAAACACGGTCTTAAACTAGGACCAAATTTACTAATTAATAAATTGGCACTAGAAGTCAGAAATCGTAGTAAGAAACATCCGAATATTCATCAAACGAACGAAAATAAGAACGGGAATACGGCCCCTGTGCCATTTTAACGTGTACGACGGATGTTTAGTAATCACGTCAGACGACTGTCATATTTACCATTTTGAAAATAATTTTAATTTAACGTAAAACCATATCCCTATTTAAATGCTCAAGCTTTTAAATTCTTAACTTTTAAATAAATCTAGCATCTAGCATAAAATTTAGACTTTTAAGACGTGTCATTTGATAACCGATTTGTAGGTAATTTGCTTTTCACATCACTAGCCAAATAGGGCGCTTTTGCCGCGTAAAAACAGTGAGCAAAACTCTACTCTGCTCACACTATGTGGAAAAGTGATTTGAATTTAGATTGCTACAAGCAATGAGAATCGAATAGCATTAGTAGGGCAAGATGGTCTGATTTTTGGACCTTAGACTGCCACTTGCGGACAAAAAAAATATTTGCGGGAATTGGTTTTTCTTACATCTTGTATCTTTTCGCTAGTATGGTGAACAGTAGTATGTATCACACGAGACCAAAATTATGTGTTGCTTGTGCTTTTGAATCCCTCACTACACTCAGGATTCGAACTTAGAATACGTGCTAGCTACGCTCGTGATTCAATAATAGAATTCTTCGCTTGTTCGGGATTAAAACTCAGCACTCGCAACAAAAACTAATTTCGCTCTCTTGTGGTACAATGTACTATTATAGTTTAGAAGCATTTTTAGAACAGACGAACATATATAAATCTAGTTCTCAACCCTCCCCTTTGCTTCGCGTCGTGTATAAAAATAGATTACCTATAGCGACATTAGTGGCTTGTAAGACAACCATAGAGCAACATAATTTAGTAGCTAAACCATCCAAGGTGACGCTTATTGGCTAATTTCCACAACCTAATGTAAAGCCTAAATAACTTGCCAACGTGAGAACCAAAAACCGAAGCCAAGGATTAGATTACTGCGCACGCTGTATGTGACGCCTAGCGTTTATGTCATTGCTGACTAAAAGTGTTGCAGACTGAGAAGAGAATCTCTAACGTGCTGGCAACCATACTTTTTGGTTGGCAACTCGAGGAGAGAAGCTGATGACAATGACAGCGTGTGACGTGGGTTCCGGCGGCGGACGGGTGATTGAAGTTTGTTGTTGTTGAAATATAACGAAGTAATTGATTAAACATTGGAATTAAACATTGGAAGAAAGCTAAGTCAATAAACGTTCCCGTTTTTTAGACAGCTTATTGAACTGCTAATAATGCTGTAAGCCAGGGTCTGTATCTTTCAGAACAGTTCAATATGGATGTAGATTATTTTTAGGTAAGCGTGTTCCATCATAGACCTTTATGTTGCTGTCAAACGCAAACTATTGACAGTTTGTCAGATAATGGTTGACGGGCACAGACGTGCACGGGACATAATCAAAATTGCTCTTTTCTTTCTCAAGCCTTGTGATTGGGCAATTCAAGAATACGTGATAATTTCCCGCGTATCATATGTAACAAAATGTAAATAACAAATTTTAAAAAAACGAGATGTGATGGTAACTAGCAGCGTGAATAGGAGACCAAATCCTCACAGGTCAGCGGCTCCGTACAGCACATTTACCAAGCGGCAAATCTGACTCACGATCTAGATATCTTCAAACTTTTTATGTAACTTTCTTACTAACTACAGTCTGCGGTTTCACCTGCGGTAAAGTCGTTTAGAAGAAGACTAGTTTAATATGTAGATTATAAAAAAACGTAAACAGGTTCACAACTGTATCCCCAATGTGCTGTAGACATTCTCTCAGATCTTTCTATGTTACTTATTCCAGATCCTTTGAAGATGTCTAAGGGGGGTAGTCAATGGCATGTCCAAACACATATTTGATACATGCCCACATTTTGCAGAAGTTAGTATTCCATACGTGACAGGTTGCAAGCCCATCGCCGCCTATAAGAACACTAACTAGTTTCCTCACGATGTTTTCCTTCACCGTTTAGAGAACGTGTTAAAGATTTAACGAAACGCAAAATCCAGTGATGCGCGGCCGGGATTCGAACCCACAACCTTCGGATTGAAAGTTGAGGTACCATTTGGCCAACACGGCTCGGCACGTAGATTATAGTGTCGTGGAAATGGAAGTTACCTGTAACAGCTCACCCATAGACGGAGAAAAGGGACAAATTAAAGCCTACAAGATATTTTTATAGAAGACTAGATAGAATTTCTATCTTAAATAGATATAAATTCTATCTAGTTTAGTATTCTATCAGCCTATCTATATCCACTACTCATAGGCTTCTAGTCCAGTGCCAGTCGAACCCAATGCTTCCTTGCCATTACATATCATCAGACTATCTTCCCAGACCTACAATTATAACGTCAGAATCGCGTCGATTTTATGACTAAACTTTACTTCGATAAAAACTTAGGCCTTTACATCTATACTAGATGATTTATACAGCGTCAAGAGGCAACCTATGCCTACACTTAACGGGACGCTGTAGTGCCTGGGACATTGTTTGAGATGGAATAGGCTTGCCCAGCACCTAAACCATCCTCTCAGCTTAATCAGCTTAATCAATTTACTTCGATAATTGGTACGTAAAACTACAACACAAACAAACTAACGATTTTATTTTGTTTAGTACCAGTTGTTTTTATAACATACGTTTAGCATAAACAGTGCATTAGCCTTATAACGTAGCACTGGTTTTTAGACGGCTGTTTGATAACGTGGCCTTGAATACGAAGTGTAGTGGTTAACATTTTTCTCAGGTCCAGTCTGAAAATCAGCGTTACTCTGTGCCTTCGGGCATGGAGTAACAATAAGCTGAGACTGGACCTTTTTGGCCCACTACAGCACACAGAGCACTGCTGCACCCACCTATTTAGGTGCTCGACTGCTCGTATTAGGTGGTATTAGTTAGGCACTGTAATAATTTTGTTCATTCATTTTTTTTCTAATTTGTTTTTACTTATGCACCTACCAACTTGTTACTAAAAAAAAAAAAATACTTATTAAAGTCAAGATCGCTGTCGTCGAAATCGATGAGGAGGACTATATTTATATACTTGTTACTTGTCTTTGTTTTTGTGTCTGTGTTGAAATGCTATGTGTGTCAAATAAATCATTTATCTATCTATCTATTTTATATATTTATAAACAAAAAAGTATATAAGTAGTATATCAGTTATCTGGTTCTCATAGTACAAGCTATGCTTAGTTTGGGGCTAGATGATGCTGTGTGAAATGTTTGCAGCATTATTTATATACATATATTTATCTATACAGGGTGTAAAAAGACGTCTACCGAAGCCGAAAGGGGTAGGTGCAGCATCACAACACACAACCAAATCCAAAAGGATTTTCCGAAAAAATCATTATATCCAGAGAAAACCGACCTCGCACAGCTGGTCGAGCGTATGTACTGGGCGCGTTTTTATACGTAGATTGCTGGATTTTGGGTTTTAATTGTTTTTTTCTTTTATGGTCTTATTATGTTGTACTAGTAGTAAATAACTAGAAAATAAAATAAAATGACGGATCTAAGTCAAAATTTTTTTTGCTTTTTGTTTTCGATAAATATGTTCAGAATCATGGTCTGATTGCAATCCCTCAGTTTTCGGTAGCAGTCTTTTTACACCCTGTATATCTAACATGTTTTTGGAACAATCAAATCACATCAACTATATTCTCATGTCCACTTGGAAGGACCTAGTAGCACAAATATTATGCATTGACTATCAAAGACCAACAAATCCTTGTAATCTCTAAAAATGCAGAGATGGCTGAAGAAGATGCACGAAGTTTACCAGGTGCTCAATATGTTGTGAGGTTTTGGGGTCCTACTCAAAAAATTTTTGACTTTTGAAGATTTTATTTTTTAATCTCACTTAGGCTGAGCGCTAGTTTTACTATGCAAGTACAGCAATAGTCTGTCTTAAAATTATCGTGACTAAAGTCTGCGCTCAGCCAAGGAATCATTTTAAGACCTATCAAGAACTTATCTATACAAACGTTATCTAAACATCGGAAAACATCATGAAAAACCAGTTAGTGTTCTTATAGGCGGCGATGGGCTTGCAACCTGTCACGTATGGAATACTAACTTCTGCAAGATGTGGGCATGTATCAAATATGACTACCCCCCTTAGACATCTGCAAAGGATCTGGAATAAGTAACATAAAAAAATCTGAGAGAATGTCTACCGCAGCTTGGGGATACAGTCGTGAACCTGTTTACGTTTTACGTTACGTTATCTTGTTATAATTAGAAATGCTATAATCATATTTCATAGATGTAACTGACAGGACAATGAGACTTCTAAGCAGATCCATTACCAGTTCTCCATAACGAATCAAGGCTCACCATATACGTGAGGTTTTTGTAGAGATTATGGCACGAAGTTTTCTAGTCTCGCCCAGAGTGATGATATATATGACCCTTCCATGTACGAGTAGTACTTACGGATACTTATGTTAAGGAAACTAACTACTGAACCGGTTAAAAAAAACTTCTTTTACTATTAGAAGAAACCAACATTATTTAGAACGTAGACTACGTTGATATTATATACCGAAAGGCGCACATACAATCCTTTCACCACACTAATTCTGCTTCTTCTGAAAGTACGAGTGACACAAAAGACAAAGCCGAGGGCAGCTAATCAGGTCTTCATTTATAAGTGAATTTTACTAGTTCAACCATCGAACAATTATTATTGATCGAAGAGTTTAACCTAAAAATAAACTACAAAAAGTTTAGATAATAGCTTAGTTTGTTATTTTATCTCTAACACAACCATCTGTATTAGTTTAGTTGATTACCGATTGAAACCGGATACATTAACAAGCGATCGGTGTTGGTGTTACATAACGAATTCGGGTCGGACGTACAGTTCGCCCAACGGATCTAGGCATTCGTGAAGTTAGCCGTTTGTCTGCGCAGAACACAATTTTGTATGAAAAATGGGTCACTGCGCAGACAAACGGCTAACTACACGAATGCCTAGATCCGTTGGGCAAACTGTATGTTTAGTTTATTACGGTTCTAGGAAGGGATTACTAGACTAACTGACGACAGGGCCACCCAAACAATGCCATGTGATATGAGTATTATGGTGGAACTACTTGCATGTGATGCTTGCATCGAAAGCACGATGATGTTCACAAATAAAACTGGTCAAAACGATCAAAGGTGTGAACACAACGTTACATAACCCGTACGGAATCAAATCAGGCCGTGCGCACGGAAGCGCCCGTTTCAACACAATCTACTAGATGACAACTTGTGAAATAGAATTCACGGCAGTAGTCCACACTTGGAGTATGAGTATGAATGTGGTTGGATATACTGGTAGGGGTAGGCCTAAGAAAAGATGGATGGACTGTGTGAATGCTGATATGTTTGTGAAAGGAGTGAGTTCTGATATGACGGGTGATAGAGGGAATTGGAAGAGAGAAACATGTTGTGTCGACCCCACTTTAGTAGGATAAGGGCAGGAAGAAGAAGAAGTCCACACTTGGAAATCTCTCAAGGAAACTGGACCAAAATTGGTTGCTGCAGAGAAAATCTGGTGTCGGGTTTCCGGGACCCTGCACAGTGCAAATATTCAGTGCGATTGTGGCAGGACATGATGCACCTGTCTTCGTGTCCTCTGTGCTCTATCAGCTGCAGCCAATAGTACCTGATCCATGCTGATGAGAACGTAGTTAGGATGGCGTCACACTGCCCAAAAGTAGTTTGAAACATTGAAACGACAGAAGCAGACTTACACACACTACACACCGAGACTTATTTATGTATCCGCGCATGTGTAACGTGTTTCTCATACAAAAGAAAGCAATCGAGAACTCGAAGGGCATGGAGTCTCGATTGGTGGGGCGACTGGCGAGGATTATGGCAAAGATGCTATTGCCACTCACACACACAACTGTCATTTTACTCTATTCTACCATATACTTATATAGGATGATCACGGTAAGCAGGCAGACAGATCACAAGTCCACAGGTTCAGCATCATACGGAAGTACCGATCCGTACGTGGGCATAGCTTAAAAGCGTGGTTTAAAACGCGACTATTCTCAGAAACATAAACACGGTCCGCGGCGTCGCTTTAACGACTTATTTTGAGCTTTTACAGCTAAATTTAAAAGTCCTGCCGCGCCGTCTGGGTGGCCGGGATGAAGGACCATTGGAATGACAAAATAAGAACATAAAATGATACGGTATTGTAAAGCGCTTAAAAGATAACGTGATCTAATTGACGTCAACATAGGAAAGTTATACTATGGTTTCATCAGTTTCTTATTACACAAAAAAACCAAACAAGGACCCTTAGGCACGGTAGATATTATCACAGAGTCACTCAAAATCTGCAGTTAGCATGCCATACGTGACGGGTTACATGCCCTAAATACTATCTGAATTCCTAACTAACAATGTTTTCCTTCACCGCTCGGATCTCGACTGGTTTCCTAAATCCTTCACTGCTAGGAGCTCGCGATGCACATTAAATTTCCCGAAACGAAAAACTCATTGTAACCGGTGTTCAAACCTACGACCTTTAGTACTAAATTCCACTCAGCCAACACAGCTGGCCATAAAACCGCAGGTATTCGAAGCCATGATGGGCAATTATATGCGCTCGAGTGGCACCTTTGTTCTGCCGAAATTGTTAAAGATTATGTTGTATTGTTTTATGCATTTTGGTGCAGCTGGCATTTTAAGGATCGTCAAAACATAAAATGCGGTCAAAATATTTGCTGCCTGATCTTAATACACAAAGAGAAGAAATAACAGCACAATGATGTGTTTCCATTCTCTCAGATATATAAGCATTCAAGATCCTTTAAAAATTATTGGCAAATGCCCACATTTTGCAGAATCAGCATTATGACATGATGTATTGTCGACGTAGTAAAATCTGCAGGGCATGGGCTAGATTGGCTTAGGATAGAGGCACAAGCAGTGGGTTGATGATAATGAGCATATTATACCAAAAAGGTTAGAGCCTATTGGTATTTGGCTAAACTAAGTCGCATAATAACGATACGAAAAATCCATGATGTGATTCATTCTAAAAATTTATGTGTATAAACTACACAGTACATTGTACATAAGTACATTGTATATCTAAAATCTACATCCTACGAGAATAATAATAAATCCAATGAATTTCAGAATACGATGTAGATAATATTGTCATATTGCCTGCGCATGCGTGGAATATAATATGAGATAGTGATGGCTCATGGGTTTCACTTTCAAACCCATAGCACGTGATGGTCAAGGACGAACACGTAGTTTTAGATGATATGTGATTTGCATACAAACTTTTCATCCATACTAATAAATGTGAAAGTAACTCTGTCTATCTGTCTGTCTGTTTGTTACTTTTTTTGTAAATAATCATAGATTTTATTGATCCCTGCATGTAATAGGATCGTTTGGCACCAAAAGAGTCTTTACACACATGAAACTGAATCGATTGGCAACAAACATTTTTTTTTACTTATGGCATTTTTGTCGCTGACTGTACAAACTTTTATTACTGTACTTACATTACTGTACTTTTTTTCAAAATCTGTGAATGCAGTTCAATTATCTCAAAAAGTTTGGGAAGGTCTCCTAAGAGCGTTTTCCTGTAGCTACAACGGTTAAGGTCCCTGCCCTCCATGGCCCATCACAAAAATCCACCTGTATATTCTATATCTGTGCCCTCCATGGCCCATCACAAAAATCCACCTGTATATTCTATATCTGAGCCGACTCGACTTACACCAAAACACTTTCAGTAGTTTTTGCGTAAAAGTAACAAACATCTTATACATCCTCAGTCCTCACAAACCTTTTCAACCGACTTCAAAAAAGGAGGAGGTTCTCAATTCGTCTGTATGTTTTTTTTTTTTTGTTTTTTTTTTTTTGTATCTTGTTACGCGATTGTTCCGCCATTTGTTGACCGATTTGCAAAATTATTTTTATGTTTGAAAGGAGAGAGAGGTGGTCCCATATAAATTTTATTCCTGAGGGATTGATTGTTTCCCCGTAAATTTCTAAACACCTTCCCTCCTAGCCATGTCACAAATAGAAATCGAATCGACAGCTTGACGCCCTGAGTCACACCGCGTTTCGAGTCAAACATTGACGTCGGTTTTCTTTTTAGTATTAAAACGTAATTAAATAAATAAATAATAAATAAATAATGCTGGACATTTTCACACAGCATCATCTAGCCCCAAACTAAGCAAAGCTTGTACTATGGGAACCAGATAACTGATATACCTACTACTTATATACTTTTTGTTTGTAAATACATACATATTATACATAGAAACACCAAGACCCGAGATAAATATCTGTAGGTCATACAAACATTTGTCCCGCGGCGGGGATCGAACCCGCAACCTTCTTCGTCGCAGGCGGACCTTCGCCCACTGCGCCACAGAGGTCGTCGAGAATTATTACTATTAGTAGGGAATA
The DNA here is from genome assembly GCA_951394285.1 of Epirrhoe tristata. Lineage (NCBI taxonomy): Eukaryota > Metazoa > Arthropoda > Insecta > Lepidoptera > Geometridae > Epirrhoe > Epirrhoe tristata. Next base: position 2,059,667 of record OX596158.1, read on the forward strand.
GGATGCACAGGTAGTCAAAATATACCGTGCATAATACAATTGAATCAGAATCTGTTTGGTTTTAGAAGTACAATCTAGTTATTTATGCCTACATGAGGTTGTCGAGCAATAAATGGCATCTATAGGATACAAGGCTACTCTAACCATTATGGTCACAATAAAATGTTTTATTTATTATATATATTTACAGGCTTGTAGTCTGTAAATCTAGGTCAAACAATCCATACTAATATTATAAATCTGAAAGTAACTCTGTCTGTCTGTCTGTCTGTTTGTTACGCTTTCACGCCCAAACCGCTGAACAGATTGAGCTGAAATGTGGCATGGATAAAGATTATACCCTAGGGACGGACATAGGCTACTTTTTTCTTTAAATATTTATAAGGGGGCGTGAAAATAAGGGTTGCAAGTGTGTATGGGGAAAAAAAGTTCAGCGACCCTGGGCGAGATCATAAAGATGGGTGACCGCCACTTTTTGCTATGTTCTTGCATTGCAGATTTTTTTTTTTTCTCATTTTGCATGGTAAATGGCACTTGAATCCTAATAATGCGCAGACGAAGTTGCGCGGGTCAGCTAGTATAATATGAAATGAGATAATTTTATAGTTCCGTTCTACAACGCCTGTACTAAAGGCTGTCAGTCTGTGACACTAAATTTTTGTGCGCATTTGTGTAACGCATTCCTATAGTTTGTAAGAACGCAATCCCTCCATTGAATGACGGAATTTCGGAGCTTGGTGATTGGTCGAGTGATCACGTGATGTCGACTCGGGAGTGTTTTGATTGGTACGGGGCGAGGAATGTTCCTTTGTAGAATTCTTAAAGCGTTTTGATAGATCGTCAAAGTTGAGGAACGCTCTGCGCGGTTGTGGGTGACCGCTAGTGGCAATAACTGAGCGCTACCTCGCTTCTGAGGGCACGTTAAATTGTAGGCCCTGGCTATAAAGCCCTTGCCCTATGACAGAGACCTTCAAGCGGCTTAAAACTCAGCAAAAAAGTGATTGTCATGGCATAAACTAGAAGAAATAAATACAACGCGGGTTATACCCGCATGCTACCTATTTTCTGTCAACGCAAACGATAAAATAAAGTAAGGACAATCAAACTTGTGCATGGCGCTTCACAATTTGTTTACAATAGGTAGTTACACGACGTGTGATTGTATCAGCGAATTAGGTGATCGTTTGATTTGTATTCTATGCTGGTTTGGTCGGCGGCTCAATGGTGGTTCAGACAGGGTATACTATAGAATAGTTGTAGCTGAGAAATATAGTTTTTCTATAATTATCTGGAAAGCAGGTTGTGTAATTGTGTTTGTGTGTTTATAATGATGCACTGCACGTTGTTTCTGTGTGCGTAGGCTCGGGAACGCTCCAAGGACGAATGAGCGCTCAGTATCGCTTCCGCACACAGAAAAAAATCTACACACACATTGACCAAGCCTTCGTGAGGTGGAACAACGATAACATCTCTATACATTTCCTTTGAGGACAATTTGTTTGTTAGTTTTATGTACCTTTGGTAGGACAATTGTGTTTACAAAACATTCATACAAGAAGTATCGCCTTAGCGTTGATATAAAAATCTTCATGTTTATATCGTTGTAACATCTCTATACATTTCCTAAACAACGCGTTCATCACTTGACATCAAAGGCGCTACTCGTGCGCAGATTCATCTATTTAACTACGTTTTTATTGCGATAAGGATATCACTGACAAAGAGGAAAATTGTTTTTTAGTAACTTTCGTAGAGCAATTTGTTCCAAAAAGATGACAGACTAAGTTTATGTAATGTAGAGGGATGAATAGCGATATTATTTAGTTGCCTTGTTCTTTAGGAAAAGGTTTCATTGTTTGTACAATACGCACCACCGATCTTTGTCTATCTGAAGTTAGGTGCACTTAACGATTGCGCATTGGTTTGCACGAGTAGGCAAGATAGCACGATGCAACAAACTAAGGGAGAGAGCGAGGCAGCTATACAACGCTGTCTTCGTCTTTTATGGTTCTGCGCAGCTATTTCAGAGAGCTAAAGATTGGTTGTGCGTATTGTACTTGCTATGTTAACTTGTAACGTATTTACTTCGATAGTTGATTGAAGCGGATTGATAAACATTGCGGGTTGCAGACCAAGAGCTAAGCTAAGTTAGTTTAGCTTAGCTCGCATAGCTGACGCAGTTTTCCATACTTGTCTGTAGACCGCAAACTATGCGACAAGTATAGAAAACTGCGTCAGCTATGCGAGCTAGCTCTTGGTCTGCAAGTAGAGTCTGGCAAATGCAAGTAGACCCTGAAAAAGAGGCGGCAAATTCAAAAATATAAGCGTGTAACCCCATAAGGACGTTTGGAAGAACACAACTTGATACTTAGTTATTATTTTCTGGTACCAAATATAATAATTATATTAAGTATATTATTTAGAATTATTAATTAATGGGTTGTCACGCTTATATTTTTAATTTGCCGCCTCTTTTTCAGGGTCTACTTTCATTTGCCAGACTCTAGTATAGGGCAGGTTTAAAATCTCTGCAAGTATTATCTTCTAAACTGCTTCAAAGATTTAATAATTTGAAGGTACCCCAAACGTGATTTGACAATTGAAATTGGTAAAATAAACTACTTTACAAGAGTTTTCGTTGATAAGGATATTGTATGTATAAACTCAATGAATACTATTTTCAAATAAACCAAATAATTATTCATAAAAAAATACGGACCGATTTTCGACCAACGATGATGCAACTGCGCCGTTCAAACCGCCACCAACATAGTTCTTATTAGATAATTTCACCCACACCATTGTACCAATCGTAAGAAGCTGAGGGGTAGTTAGTGGCAAGGGATTTTTATTAGTCAAAAAGAAGAGTTCCTATGATATAAGTATTTTTAGCGACGTGTAAAATATAAACACATGTCACGGAGGGAAGAAATTAAAAAATATATACTTACTTTTCAATTGATATAATAAATAATGCTTTTATAAGCAGCTTTATTTTCTTTTATTTCATATTTAATTTTATGCTGAAATACCGAAATATCACACAAACATATAAAACACGTAATAAAATATGTAGTTTTAATACAAAACCACGTAAGTGCACACGATTTTTTTTTTTTTTATTAACCTATTTCGTCCCACTGCTGGGCAAAGGTCTCCCCCAAATCCCTCCAATCATCTCTCTCCTTCGAGATCTCCCACCATTCTCTTTCGAAGTCATCGAGATCGTCCCGCCAACGATTATCAAATCCAAATGTAAAATTATAATTTTGTCACATGAAAAAAATCAATGATGCGCCTGAAATAAATAGCATAGCAATCTTCTTAACCACTATTAGAATATTTTAGGCGTAACTTAGGCCTTACATCTATATTAGATGATTTATACAGCGTCAGGAGGCAATCCATGCCTACACTTAACGGGACGCTGTAGTGCCTGGGACATTGTTTGTTCTCAACACCTAAACCATCCTCTCAGCTTAATCAGCCGCCCACAGGAAAGACAACGTCAATACGTGCGGAGCTGACTAAGCTGCGGGTTTCCTCACGATGTTTTCCTTCACCGTTAAGAGCTCGTGTTAAAGCGCATATAAATTTATCTAAACGAAAAATCCAGTGATGCACGGCCGGCATTCGAACCCACGACCTTCGGATTGAAAGTCGAGGCACAACCCCATTCGACCAACACATAAATAATCTTAATATTTCAACGGTTTTGTCTGACATTAAATTATGGCATTTAAATTCATCCATAATCTTTAATCTCACGTTCACTAGCCCTATTAATAGATTGATACGCAAACTGTTATTTCTCTAGCTATCAGACGTTTTCTCGCAAAAAAGTGTCAAAATGATGTGTCGCATAAACATGCATTTTCTCGACGAGAAAAGTCGAGAAAATACCTATAATATGAGATGAGATAAAGGGCTGGCATGTTAGCGCATGACGACATGCCAAGTTATCTCGATTTTTAACGAGAAAACGAGACGAGAGACTTGTGTCACGTTGCGCATAGTATGCGCATATTCTGTGCTTTTTGACTATGACTTCATCTGAACATGAGTGACACTACGTAGTTTTGCATATATACGTGGTTTTGTCATACGCAATATTGTCCTAAAACCTAAGTACTCACCAGTTCAGCTACAATCTGCTTCTGAAGTCTCGTGCATTCGTTCACTGGCTTCTTGAATGTCTCCGTGTTCACTTTTGCAGTCTGAAAGAGTAAGAATTTTGATTATAATTTGGTGTACATATTATTATTATTATTATGAGCCATTGCTGTCCCACTGCTGGGCAAAGGCCTCCCCACATTCCCTCCAGACGTCGCGATCCTGTGTACATATTATGTACATATTATTATCAGTGTACATATAAGGTTTTTTTTTTTTTTATGGGAGAGGGGGCAAACGAGCCAGTGTTAAGGTTACCGGGAAGTGATCTCTTTCAGCGATAAGGTCGCCTTTTGTTACATGACGTGTTGAAATTATGTTTTTTAATATTGTTTTTCTTTTTTATGGTTATATTCAATTCTTTAGGTACTTAAATTTTTTGGGAATAGGTTTCTGGAGACGGAGTTTTTAGTTTTCGTTTTTAACGACTTAATAGCCGGGACCGGCAATTTAACGTACCCTCTGAAGCAAGGAACCGCTCAGTTGATAATGCCACAAGCGGTGACCCATACATTTACTGTTCAGAATGTTGCTTAATGCGACAATCTATTAAGAGCTAGCTACGCTCCCGCGGTGTGACCCGCGGTCCCTCGGGATTTCTTATTTTTTTCGGGATAAAAAGTAGCCTATGTCCTTCCCTGGGATACAACCTATAACTGTGCCAAATTTCAGCTTAATCTGTTCAGCGGTTTGGGAGTGAAAGCGTAACAAACAGACAGACAGACAGAGTTACTTTCACATTTATTATATTAGTACGGATGGATATGGATTGGCAAGCTACACCCAAAGCGCTTCACGGGATAAGAAAGGTATTCACCTGTTTAGACTTGGTCGTATGCAGCACTTTATTGATATCATTGAGCGAGTGGATAGAAACATCGAGGGTGGATGCTTCCAGCTTTTCTTTAGTCTCGAATTTTGAAGGCTTTGTTTGTTTCGTAGTTTTCTTAACTGGCTCTGTGTTCTGTAATGAGATAACTGTTGTTAGTACATAATAAATAACGACAGCCGTGGCGCAGTGGGCGAAGGTCCGCTTGCGACGCAGGAGGTTGCGGGTTCGATCCCCGCCGCGGGACAAATATTTGTATGATCTACAGATATTTGTTTCGGGTCTGGGTGTTTCTATCTACACTAATATTATAAAGAGGAAACATTTGTTTGTTTGTTTGTTTGTTTGAATTGAATAGGCTCCGAAACTACTGGACCGATTTGAAAAATTCTTTCATCATTAGAATCCTACATTATCTCTGATGAACATAGGCTATAAATTATTTTCAAAAAAATTAGAGATCCTTATGAAAATTGCAATAATGTAACCAAAGGTGTAAAAATTTTGAACATAAAATTCTTCATATCGCGTGCGCTGCGAAAACTTTTGATGATAGAACAAAAAAATGTTCTACAATATTAAAGAACGTATCAATATCTACAAAAAAGTCAGCGATAGCATATGTCCAACTATTGTGGTTGTGTCAGAATAACAACTTTTATAATTTAAAAAATGAATAAAAATGCCGACCAAAAGCAGACCACGTTATTCTTATTTTGGTATTTATTCTTATGCAAATAAATTCCTTCGTAGTAAAGCCTGTTTCAGTACCCGTCGATTACTTTTTGAATGATTGAAATCGGACATTTTATTCAAAAGTTATCATGAGTTTAAAAATGTAAGATACATCGCGACCACAGAATAAATATCAGTTAGTACGGTAGGACAAGTGTCTGGGATTTTTAACACATCCCGATGATACATCCCGCTCCGGGACCGCCATTTTGTTATTACATTTTTGTTAAATACCTATAATAAGCCCGTGCGAAGCCGGGGCGGACAGCTAGTGTATAATATGTATGTATTTACAAAACAAAATTATATAAGTAGTATATCAGTCATGTAGTACCATGAGTGTAGTACCCATAACACAAGCTCTGCTTACTTTGGGGCTAGATGATGCTGTGTGAAAAGGTCCAGCATTATTTATTCATTTAACTTACAAAGGTATGATGAGACAGATCATCCTCCCAGTTGTTGATCTGGTCAGCCAACGCGGCCAACCGTCCAAACTTCCTGGTCCGGGGCTCAACCGGTCCCGGGGGCGGAGTCTCCGAGTGGAACTCCTGCTCCGTGCGGTGGATCGGAGACGATAGGTTTGGGTTATCTGAACAAAATGATTATTTATAAATACATGGTAGGAACAATTTATTTACATATAAGTCTTGCTGTTGTTTAAAAGAGAATGCATATCTAAGAGATTGTGTAATATAAATAGATTATCATCACCGACTATAATATCCCACTGCTGGGTGTAGGTAGGCCTCTCCCTAAAGAAAAAAGTAAGTAAGTGTCGTGGAACACTCGAAACTTAAACATTTGTCAAATTAATTATTTTTTTAAATCCTAGAAACGCTCTTCCGTACTAACAATGTAACAATCTATGGACTGTTTCGCGATTGCGCACTTCGCACTGTGACGATTCAGCATATACATGGGCCGTGACGCAAAAATTTTTTTTCGTCTAGCCCCCATAACGTCGGTAAAGGAAATTCGTTCCAATAACAAAGGCTATGCCCAGCAGTGGGCTGTCACTGTGGAAAAGAAAAAGCTCATTGCACTGACACTAATATTGATTTTGATTACTTAAAAATAATTGTACTACCCATAACTTTTGTTCTTTCATGATAATCCTAAACAAACTTAGGCCTTTACATCTATATTAGATGATTTATACAGCATCAACCTGTGCCTACACTGAACGGGACGCTGTAGTGCCTGGGACATTGTTTGAGATGGAATAGGCTTGCCCAGCACCTAAACCATCCTCTCAGCTTAATCAGCCGCCCACAGGAAAGACAACGTCAATACGTGTGGAGCTGACTAAGCTGCGGGTTTTCTCACGATGTTTTCCTTCACCGTTTTGAGCTCGTGTTAAAGCACATATAAATTTGTCGAAACGAAAAATCCAGTGATGCACGGCCGGGATTCGAACCCACGACCTTCGGATTGAAAGTCGGGGCACAACCCCATTCGACCAACACGGCTCTTATGATTAATTATCTCTTATGATGATGATAATCCTAATAATGACAGTAAATGCGCCAGTGATATAAATTATTATAATACCAAGTCTTTTAGAAAAATGGTTTTCATGAAATACCTTTAGTTTGGTTCATACTTTAATTTAAAATCGAGAAAAAGTAGGTAAGTAGGTATGTAAAGAGTAAATTGTGTGTTGAAATTTTTTCCGTCTTATTGCCTTTTAGCTGTACCAGAGACAGAATAGTTTTAATAATGTATCCAAGCGAAATCAGTTGTTTAGATTATTCTAAACAACTGATTTCGCTGCACCCAACGGTTAGGATATTGAAAAACAACTAGATGGAAAGACGATCTGGTAAAGGTGGCTGGGAGCCGTTGGATGCAGGCTGCACAAGATCGATCGCTGTGGAAATCGATGGGGGAGGCCTATGTTCAGCAGTGGACACTAGATGGCTGACATGCTGATGATGATGATGAGTGAAAAACAACAGTCAGTTTCTCAAAAATTATAAGTCGTATCAACGAAAAAGTCCTACACACCCTTGGCCCAATAATTAACGCGCTGATGGGCATTGACTTCGCCGTTAACATTGACGTGGGTGTGGCCGTAACATAAATGGATAGGTACTTACCAGAATACAAATTGCCCAGCCTGTCCAAGCGTGACTTAAAGTTATTCCGGAGACCTATCTCCGACTTTTGCTCTTCTTCTGTCATCTTCTCCATCTTGCTGGATGCGTCCTGGTCTGCCTGACCGTCTGTAAATTAATAATAATAAATAAATAATGCTGAACATCTCACACAGCGCCATCTAGCCCCAAGCTAAGCAATGCTTGTATGTACTATGGGAATGCATATTAATCATTGACAACATCTGTGGCACACAGTGGGTGAAAGCCCGCTTTGGACACAGAAGCTGCGGGTTCAATCCCCACCGCGGGACCAATGTTTTTATGATGTAGGTACAGATATTTGTCTCAGGTCTGGGTGTTTTCTATGTATAATATGTAAGTATTTACAAAAAAAGTAAGTATTTTAAGTACTATAACGGTCATGTCAGTTCGCCCAACGAATCGAGGCATTCGTGAAGTTAGCTGTTTGTCTGAGCAGAACACAGTTTTGTATGAAAAAACGGTCACTGCGCAGACGGCTAACTTCACTGTACCCATAATAACACAAGTTCTGCTTACTTTGGGGCTAGATGCTGTGTGAAAAGTCCAGCATTATTTATTTATTAATTTTACAAGCCTTTTACGAGATCTTCAATATCGAATACATTACCAATATCAAGTTTTTTAAAATCAGAGTCAGTCGCTTAATTCACAGTCACTTTAAACAAGACAAAACCACTTAATTAACATAGTCTAATAAAAGCTAAACTTAATTTTCTAAAGTAAACGTCTAGCTGCTTCCACTAAACAGCTAAACCACAGTTTTGTTTACAAGTCAATTCTCTGTAATTAACTAATTAATTTGTTTTATCTGTGGATGAGTAATATTCAGGAAGTTGGTGTCATTACAGTAATGAACTTTTTATCAGAAACTTCGTAGACTGCAGGACTCTATGGTAAATAAATAATGCTGGGCTTTTCACTCATCATATATCCCCAAAGTAAGCAGAGCTTGTGTTATGGTTACTACATGACTGATATACTACTTATATACTTTTTGTTTGTTAATACACATATTATACATAAAAACACCCAGACCCGAAACATATATTTGTAGATCATACAAACATTGGTCCCACTGCGGGGATCGAACCCGCAACCTTTTGAGTCGCAGGCGGGCCTTCGCTCACTGCGCTACAGAGGTCGTCAATCTATCAAGAGAGACAAGAGAAGGATAAGAGAAGTCTAATTGAGCGGTAGAATATAGCTGTAATGGATATGATAAATTTTACCTTCTAACTCCTTGACGACCACATTGCTCCCAAAGGCTTGAGAATCATACACAACGCTGATTGGAGCATCTCTCTCTTCAACTTGAACCTCAATTTGTATATCATTACGATGAGAAATATTTATCTCCACAGATACATCCGAGTTCCGTCTTGTTAGACTATCTCGTTTGGAACTCTTGAATTCTTTTTTGGTCACAATAACATCGTTACGTCGCTGCGGTGATGCCACTAGTGAGCTTTGAGTATTGGATCTCTTATTAGTAACTTTTGCAGGAGTAACAGCTTTCGAAGGCTCTGTGATCGATTTCCGAGGCGACGATAGGGAACTTCTACTGTTTTTCGCAGGAGGCGATGTGATCGAAGTTCTTGATGATTTAGCTGGCGACTTGGATGGAGAATTGTCGGTTTTGATGATGTTTTCAGTCAATGGTTTTCTTTTCGGCACAGCTTGACCGGAATTGGCTAATTTCTGATCGATTTTCTCCTGTCTTGCCCGCGCTCGCTCAAGCATACGCTGTGGATATGTATTAGTTGTGATTAGCAAACGAATTTCACGTAATTTTGAACATACCGAGGCAAAATCTCAGCTCAACTTACTTGAGTGAAAGGATCCATTTTAGTCCTGATTCCTAAATGTTTTACACTAAAAACATAGTAACTTGGCACTTAGAACACTAATTAAACGCGCGAAACGTAGGATTATCAAATAATTCACAAAAAAACTAAAATTCCAAGTAATTCCAACTCGAAACACAATTCGTTCACCCGTTGCAAGTTTGATTTGTTTGAAATTGTTTGACAGTTCCGGACAAAAACGGAATATTTGAATTTAGTTCACTATCTATCCAGTAGGCGTCGCTGTCAAGAACTTTCGTTCAGAAATCTCTGAAACCTCTCTTCTCTCTCCTAATCCTAATGAAATCTTAATTAACATATATATGTACCATGCTAAATCTATGTTAATTAATTACTTAGTTATTAGTCCATGGACAAATGTCTGAAATAAAGAATTTATATTATATTTATTTTACACACACTTATGCATAAAAAATGACAATACACCTTCATTATTACGCACACTCTTGCAAATTCCGTATATGACGTACGTAAAACCCTCTAGGCGTAATACTACAAGACGCACATGATTCCGAATCGTGTATTTTGGCAGTGGGGAAATACAAGGTAAAGGCGCATCTTGTCTTTATGATCTAAGCTTTGAGTATTAAAGATAGAAAATTCTTTTCATCGTAAAAATGACTATCGTAAGAATGTTGTTTTTGTAAATAGAGGATAATTTAATATCAAATTTTCATATTGTTCCGTGGCAGTGACATCCTATAAATATTTTAACATGCGTGAAACTTTTTTTTTTTTTTTTTTTTTGGCTTCGCAAAAAGTGTGCATGCGCCATTTTTCATTGTAAAAATTAAGGAAACAAAAGTTATGAAATACCGCGGACTAGGACGGGTCAGGAGAGGTAGTGGATACAAACGCGTGAAACTTTGAGGAAAGAAGAAATGGTGTCGTAAATTAGTTCTTTAATATTGCTACAGATGGCGCAGTATTAAGAAAATTTAATCCTAACAAAGAGGTACCATACTAAAATGATCCTAACTTTTTCGTTGCTGTACCTAAATACGACCTATCATTATTTTGTGACTGTGCCTGCCTATGGCCTGCCTACGATCAAGAATACGATCGAAGGTGCCTGCAGTAAAACCGGTTTCACTAAAGACTAAAACTGCTTTTTATCGAATACCAATCACGACAACGTCATTTGAAGAACACTACCTAGGTACATCTCGTAAGTACCTTGGTATAAACTTATTTACTAGTAGTAGGTAAGTTAACTAATTTACCTACCTACTTAGGTATACCTACCTACTACCAACTACCACAGACAATATAATAGGTAGGTACGTTAGGTAGGTATGTAGGTAGGTACCTACTACACACACGACTTCGTTGTTGGATCCAGTCGGGCGGGATAGTGTTGTTCTCTGTTGTCGTCTGGTGCCAGTCAGTGACCGTTGTCCACGAGTGATAGTAGATTTGCAAGTAATTGATATGGGTATGACGTATTTTGGAATATTTTATTATATTTGGTGCTAATAATAATAATTTAAATTTGTTATAATTTTAAACATAGCTTTGGGTCTAATTCTATTGTGAACTAATTACCTACTTATTCTAAATTTTAAAAGATGCCCACAGTTAAATACATTGATAAAATACCTAATTAGAACAAAATAAAACTTTAGCTAGGCATTCCATAATTAAAAATATGTATATTAAGTAGGTAACCTAAGTACCTAAGATAAAAGCATTGCATTACCTACCTATATAATTCAAAAGTTGCTTGTTATATACAGACTTATAGACTTTTAGTAGGTTCTATGAGTTTTTTTATTTATTTAGGTAGGTACGTACCTTGATTAGAAATAGTGCAGGTACCTACAGTTCAAATTGACCTATGAGTAGGTAGGTACCTATACAATATGCGCTGCTGGTATATCCTACCTTTAAGATCCTATGATATTCAGGTACCAACACTATTGAATTCATTTTATTCATTAGAGTTAAGAGTTAAGAATAAAAATAATTAGGTTTAAGTTAGAATTAACATTAGGTACAGTTGATATTACCCGAGACCATAAAGTATTACCAATGCCAATTCATATTTTGTTATTAACTTATCATTTCAGTATTATTTGATATAATGTAAACCTTAGTGAAATACTTAGGTCAAATGTTAATTAGTTAAATGCATATCAGATAACTTCCATACCTATAAACATTAAAGATCACGGCCACTGTATCTTTCTCATAACATGGTAGACATTCTTTCAAATCTTAAGGCAATATCCTTTGTAGGTAAGTAGGTATACCTACTATCTAGATTTTAAAGTAGTTTTTGAGGTACTTTCAAATCTAGGTACAGTTCGCCCAACGGATCTAGGCATTCGTGAAGTTAGCCGTTTGTCTGCGCAGAACTCAATTTTGTATGAAAAAGCGTTCACTGCGCAGACAAACGGCTAACTTCACAAATGCCTAGATCCGTTGGGCGAAGTGTAGGTACTTATTGGTTTTTGGCACAATGTCACATGGACACGTCCACATCTTAAAGTTAGCATTCCATATAAATGACAGCTCGCAAACCCAATTAGGTACCTACATTCAAAATAATTCAATAATCGATGCGCAGGAGTCGTCCAGTTACACAGTAATGCCTTGCATAATAACTAAAGTCAAGGACGATAGATGCAAGACTTGCAAAAGCGGCACAACCCGTTTGTTTACAAATAATTGCTTGTAAGTAATTAATAATGTAGGTACAGGTAGTACCTACCTACATAAAGGAACTTATTATTCAAATAAATTAACGATAGGTACATACCTACCTATCAACAGGTAAACCATGAGAAGGAAAACAATTTATCTACATAGATCAATAATATATTATCACTTACTTAATTCATTTTAGGTAAAAAAGTGTTCATAATATCGCTTGTAACATTAAATCAAATCACTAAAGGAAGCAGTCGTCGAGAAAGTCCACTTTTTTTTTTTTTTTATTTACATGAACAAAAAAAAGGGCTTTGTCGCTGAGCGACTATACCGCCCAATCAGTAACATCATAACTGGTTTCACTTCACTTCTTGGTTTCTTCTGCTTCTTCTTTATTTCCTTCTTCTTCTTCTTTATTTCCTTCTTCTTTTTTTTAATATAGGCAACTGTTTCACTTCAAATAAATCCACGTTTACGGCGTCGATACCGAATGGTGAATAAAATTCATACTTAGCACCCTGTATTGATTTTCATTAGCTATGAGTGAGTACCAAAAGATGGCGCTGCTATTTTCCCATACAATTCTGTCTGCTTTTACGGCCTCGATACCGAACGCATAAATAACTGATACTAAGCACACATAATTGTTTACGCGATACAAATACACAAATTACGTAGACCCTGAAAAATCGCGGCAAATTCAAAAAATATTAGCATGTAACCCCATAAGGACATTTGGAAGAACACAACTTGATACTTGATTATTATTTTCTAGTACCAAATATAATAATTATATTAAGTATATTATTTAAAGTTATTAATTAATGGGTTGTCACGCTTATATTTTTGAATTTGCCGATCTTTTTTTCAGGGTCTACTTTCATTTGCCAGACTCTAGCTGCGCGCCCGCGGTGTGACCCGCGGTCCCTCGAGATTTTTTATTTTTTTCGGGATAAAAAATAGCCTATGTCCTTCCCTGGGATACAACCTTTAACTATGCCAAATTTCAGCTTAATCTGTTCAGCGGTGTGGGCGTGAAAGCGTAATAGACAGACAGACAGACAGAGTTACTTTCACATTTATAATATTATGGAAGTATGGATAGTATGGATGGATTTGTGCTTATTATCAGTTCGGCGTCTTAGTGTAGATATCTACCTAAAAGGTAGGTATTTGTCTAGTAGTAGGTAGGTAGGTAGGTACAAATTTCCCCTAGGATCGAATGACTCATGAGGATAACCACTGCTAACACTTTTCTTCCTTTCCTTAACGATTCATCTCATGTTATGCAAACGATGAATAATAAAAACCACGGATTCACCGCAAAATATTAATTAGGTACCTACCTAACTTGTTTAGCAAGTATTTACCTACCTACCTACCTATTTACTTAGTTAAAATATTAAATGGCGCCTGCCTTGGCTTGGTTCGTGTAAATAATGTCTAGGTATATTTTTTCTAGAATAGGTCTTCATGTCCATTACATTTTTATGCATAATTTAGGTAGTACAGTCAGCCAGAGTCACAAACAGGTAAGCCAATTGAACCTGCTGCGTGTCTCGGGTGGCTACCAGTTCGCGACGCTGACTGTACCTAAATTAATGGGCATTAATTTGACATTGAAGAAAATTGGATGAATGAATCAGCCTCAATTATGTTTGATTATTTACATCCTGATTTAAGAACTGATTTAATCCATACAAATGGTGTGTTTTGTATCTTTGTTGTGTTTCGTTCGGTTCGGAAACAGTGAAGGTAAACATCGTAAGAAAACCTAGGAACCCGGCTTAGCTAGTTCCACCATTTTAGTGTAGATCATTGTCTTGCGGAAAGAATGTCCTGCCACGCACTGTACCTAATGTTATTCTTGACACCCCAGTTTAACCCGCACTACAGCGCTATTCACTCACACTCCATTTTACCCCTTTAGGGGTTGAATGTTGAAAAACCCCGTTGGGTTTTGCTAAAAGGAAGCTACCTAGCGTGGATTAATGATGATGAATCAGTCTTTTATAAGTTAGCTACTGTTTTTTTAACTAATAAGTAGATAAAATTAAATAAAAAATTGTAACATTACTGAACTCCTTGTTCCAGGTTCCCTAACGTTGATTCTGGCGGTGCTGGCCGTGGCAATCACCGTGTCCTATGTAGAAGCTGGTAAGTAAGTAGGACGCTCGTGGTGGTAAGTTTTGACAGATCGTGGACAAAGTGGATGGTAGACTACTAGTGGCATTTTCGACTGAGCGCTTCCGTGTTTCGGAAGGCACATTAAAATGTCTATCTCGGTCGTTAACCCTCCGTTTCCATCACTAGAGCTCCGAGGAAGCGTTGGCGGGACGATCTTGACACCTTAGAGAGAGAGTGGTGGGCAATTTAGAAGGAGAGAGATATGGGGGAGACCTTTGCAGTGAGATGTACCTAATAGGTTAATAAAAACCTGTGCTTTCAGCCGGCAACTGCCCCCTGCCATCCAAGGTGTACAGCTGCAGTCCGAAGTGCACCCAGGACTATGAGTGCACCAACGGCAAGGTCTGCTGCGCCAACTCCTGCAACGCCAAGAGCTGCAGCGTCTCCGCGGCGCCTGGTACCGGCACCGGGAGTAGCAGCAAGGGAGGATGTGAGGAACTGATTAATATTATAGTTTCCTAATTCCACGCTTAGTCCATAACTTTCGTAAAAGGGGGGACGAAGGAACAGTCACATAAGTCCTGGGTCCTAACCTTTTATAAGGATTCCCGTCATAGTTTCTGGGTATCAGGAGCTACGCCC
The DNA here is from genome assembly GCA_951394285.1 of Epirrhoe tristata. Taxonomy (NCBI): domain Eukaryota; kingdom Metazoa; phylum Arthropoda; class Insecta; order Lepidoptera; family Geometridae; genus Epirrhoe; species Epirrhoe tristata. Next base: position 2,074,834 of record OX596158.1, read on the forward strand.
TGACAACACCCAGACCAGGAAGAAATATTCGCATTTCCTGCTAACTTTGGTGCCAATCTGAGAATCGAACTCGCTGCTCGGACGTGTCATGCCATCGAGGTCGTCTTCAGGCATTTCATACTAGATTCCATCTTCAACAGTTACTGATGTAGGTACAGTCGACCTAAAGCCATTCTCCAAGGAAACGTAGCAGCTCCACATAATTATCTCTACTGTGGAAAGGATGTTTAAGATGCAGAGCAAGTTTATTCCACTGTTCAATATTCCATCCACAATACATTTCAGCTTGGCTCGTGATGTTGTATAAGTATAAATCATCTAGTAACTACCAACCTACTTAAGATATGCCTAAGTTTATAATGTTGTACCTATTTTAAAACACCATTATTATTTCTTTCAGCTGGAGGCGGCACTGCAGTCTACTGCGACAACGTGAAGTGCAACTCCCACGAGGTCTGCAAGATGGATCCGAAGACCAAGAGGAACAAGTGCAGCCGGGCCTAGGCATCACAATAACCTGAAGACCATGACCATTATAAAAGCTTCACCTCAATTTTATATTACTAACTAAGTAATTTTTTTACAAGGATGTATTTTTGGACGGGTTACAATTTTTTATGCGAAAGTCCAAAAAAAATGAATTAATAAATAATATTCTCAACGAAACGTATTGTGTTTTCTTATAACTAGAGGGAGACCACACAATCTATGAATACCTAGTGCAAATACAAATACCTACAAAATACAAAATATTTTATTTCTATAACTTAAAACTAAAATACATTTCATGGGTTTGGGACCCTCTTTTGAGTAAGAAAACACCTGTATTAGAGGATCTCGCTCTTCTGTTAATGTATAAAATTACTTTTAGTACAACACAGACAGTTGTGACTATAAATATTTTGTAAGTCTAATAGAAAATATAATTAGTTTTCATAATAAAAGAAAAAAACGAGTAGAAAATATTGTTTTGTTGGTGTTTGAGTTGAGTTCTATAAGAGTTTATCTACCTTGTGTGATGTTTTGTGTGTGTGTGTGTGAGAGTGTGTGTGTGGTGTAGTGGATGTGTAGGACCTGCCTGAGTGTATTATAACAATTTGTTTCACGTGTGCTTTAATAATCTCGTAGGCGCTATGTTACCTTAACCGTTGAGGTACTTACCTGTGTAGGTACCTGTCTACCGTGAGACATTACTGCTCTCAACATTTTATGCTAAGTACCAATACTAAATTACCAATACTTAAGTAGGTACCTATAAGCATCCATCCAACGAGGTAGGTAATGCCGCCAGTCTTATGGGCACATTACCTGCGGTCGGTGATTTGAACACTGTTTTTCTTTAGTTTAATTTAATTATGTATTTTTATGATTATTTAAGTATTTCGTGTATTAATCTAAATAAATAAGTAGGTATTATTATCTTCTGAGAGATAGATGTTTTCGACGATGTTGACGACCTCTGTGGCGCGGTGGGTGAAAGCCCGCTTGGGTCGCAGAAAGTTTCGGGTTCGATCCCCGGGATAAATGTTTGTATGATCTGCAAATATTTATCTGGGGTCTGAGTGTTTCTATGTACTTATAATAAATATTTATGTATTTACAAACAAAAAGTATACGTATATTATATAAGTGTATAAATAAATAAATGATGCTGTGTGAAATTTCCAGCATTAGGTATTTATTTATTATTTATTCCTTGTTTATTATGTCACATTGCAAAAACGGGAAATCCTTTTGGCTAACAGGAAATAAACAACGCAGAATCATTATAAGAAAATACCTACAACTTTGTGAAAAATATTATAACTTTACCGATACAAACTAATATAAAATGTAAAAACAACCAAGCTGTATAAAGTGCAACTTACCGCCCGTCATAAAGCTTCCCTACTGAGTCATCCCATTTTACCCCCTAAGGGGTTAAATTTCTAAAAACCCCGTTTAAATCAAGTTCCTTTTATGTTCCTAGGTGCCTTACTACGGCAATGAAAAAATTGCTTTTGGCTACGTTAGTTAAATAGATAGGTAGCTAGTTGGTATGTGTTGTATTTTTAATAAGTAAGTATTTTGTATATATTTTGAGGCCTTTGCCCTGCAGTGGGACAATACGGGCTAAAAATAAATAAATAAATAAAAGTATTTTGTGAAAATTAAAATCTAATTACCTATAACCACAGATGATAATACTAATATTATAGTCTGTGGTAAATCCCTAAGGATATACCTACCCATGTTCACTAATTAACCACTCCCACTATCTTTTTGTACAAAGGTATATTGGTACCTACCTACTTGCCTACACTAGGTAGCTATATAAGCGTATTTAAATGAGCTGTTTTCCCCTATTTATATTAGTTATTATTAAATTTCTAGTGGAGTATTACAGTTTTAGATATGGGTAAGTCTGAAACTTCCTTAATGAGTAACAAGTAAAAATATTTCTTATGTCTTCATCAATAGAGTTTATTTTAATCTTTCAGTTTATTTTATTTTATTTATTTTAGTTTAACAATATTGAATGCCTTTATATTTTATTGTATTTTTTCCAAGTCACACTCTACATCTAAGTTTCTTCAGTGTGATGAATACAAAGCTACTTCACCGGTCAATATTTTTATTTTTTTTATTTTTCAGGAACATTTGAAAGATCAATTTCCTTAATGTTATTTCTTGGGTTAGCCTGCATTCAGGCGTGTGTTGGTAAGTATTTAACTATTATTCAAATAGGTAATTATCTTTGGAATTTATTTAGATTTAAGACTAGGCTAGAAGATCTACCTACTATCATAGTTGCAATTCAACCTATCATGTCAATTGTTCTACTCCTAGAACAATGGCACAGTCAGGGAGTGGTGGAAGATAAGGGTGAATTTAGTTCCCATTCCCCGCGTTTCAAACTATTTCAATTTAATAGTTTAGGTATTTAAATAAAATAAAATAAATAAATAATGCTGGACTTTTCACACAACATCATCTAGCAAGTAAGCAGAGCTTGTGTTATGGATACTAGAATGACTGATAAACTACTTATATACTTTTTGTTTGTAAATACATTATATTATACATAGAAACACCCAGACCCGGGACAAATATCTGTAGGTCATACAAACATTTGTCCCGCGGCGGGGATCGAACCCGCAACCAACGAACGAAAATTCAAGTCTCAACATTTCAGGTGCCCACTGCCCGCCCCCATCTTGGGTCAAGCCAATCCGCACGTGTATTTCGGACAAAGAGTGCTACCCCGGCCTGTGCTGCCTGGACTACCTGGGCAGGAAGTCCTGTGCTCTTCCTCAAGTTCGTCTGTCAAAGACGAAGAAGGTCAAAGGTGGGTCAATTTTATCTGTGAAATGTGTCTATGTAGTTTTGAATGCATAGCGAGAGGCATGGCCAATGCTTCGCTCACGTGGTACCATCCATTTTACCCCCTTTCACCCCTAGAGGGGTAGAATTTTCCAAACTTCTTTCTTATTGCTCCTCTACATCGTAAAGTATTGTAGGCACCTTTCCAAGTTTAATTTTTCTAGAAGTTATGGTTTATGCTGTAGGTTGGTATGTCAGTCAGTCATCAAAGCCTTTTAAATAGACATGCATCTCGAAATTCTTTTTGTAGTTTAGGTAACTAGTCTTTCGAACCAGTACGGTAAGATAATTGTAATAGTTTCAGCTGCTCACTGCCCGCCGCCATCTTGGGTCAAGCCAATCCGCACGTGTTTTTCGGACAAGGAGTGCTACCCCGGCCTGTGCTGCCCAGACTACCTGGGCAGGAAGTCCTGTGCTCTGCCTCAAGTTCGTCTGTCAAAAACGAAGAAGGCCAAAGGTATCTTTTTCTCCAGGGGAAGCACCCATAATAATATTACTACGACATCCTGTATGATCCATCATTGTCACAGCTGGTCACATTTTGACTGACTGACTGACTGAAAAATTCAACCCCTAAAGGGGTGCAAAGGAGTAAAAACGTTCAACAATGAAAGTCTAATAGCAGTTGTACTTTCAAAATGGCTTTTGTTTACAAAAACCAAGAAAATATAAACTTTTCTTGTTTCAGAACCAAGAAAATGACCATGACCAACATTTTAACAAATATTTGAAGTGTACTTCAAATATTAGTTAAAATGTTGGTCATGATGTTACGGATTTCGGAAATATTAAGATTTGTGAAATATAAAATGTTAAGTTATCGACTTTTGTTGCTGACTGTACGATGAGAGCTAAGCCGCGGGCGTGCCACTATATTTTACATAACGTGTCTGAATCATAAAAAGATTATTTCTTGCCAATTTGATTCTTCATAATTTCTAAAATCACTTCAATAGTTTCAGCTGCCCACTGCCCGCCGCCATCTTGGGTCAAGCCAATACGCACGTGTATTTCGGACAAGGAGTGCTACCCCGGCCTGTGCTGTCCGGACTACCTGGGCAGGAAGTCCTGTGCTCTGCCTCAAGCTTGGAATGTCGTTTTTGACAACCCAAGGAAATTCTGCAATGGTATGAAGTGCAAGACTAGGAGTCACTTTGCAGGATATGACGCAGAATCGAATGTCATATTAGTATGAGATGCCCAAATTCTTCCAGAAATAGGTACCTACCTACACAATAGACAAAAAAAATAAAAAATTAACGCTGGACTTTTCACACAGCATCATCTAGCCCCAAAGTTGTTATGGGTACTAGTGACTGATATACTTTTTGTTTGTAAATACATACATATTATACCTACATAGAAACACCCAGACCAGAGACAAATATCTGTAGGTCATACAAACATTTTGTGCCGCGGCGGGGATCGAACCTTCTGCATCGCAGGCGGACCTTCGCCCACTGCGTCACAGAGGTCGTCAATAAAAATTATTAAACCAGTCGAACCGTTTTTTTATTCTCCATACAATTTTACTAAATGTATCAATCCTCAGAGGTCAATAACATTGAATGCGCATGCATTTCCATTTTTCTTCCCCCTTCCTCATAATTCTTACATGAACTGAAAAAGTATAATAATTTATATGTTGCTGTCGCTACCCTTTCTTGGCTGGTGTAGTGTGTAGTCGATATTCTTCAGTGGCCGCCCGGCATTCGCATTGATTCCAACTGCGCGCGGAATAATAAACACGCGAGTTTTGAATTCGGAACAGTTCCAAGGAAAAAGTTTTAATACTTATTTGTGGACTTGAGCAAAGATTCAAAGCACTCTGAAGATTAGGTTAAAAGTGTATAGGTACCTACCTACTTAACTATGGAATTCTGTGGTTGTTGTAACTAAAGGGAAAATTAATCCTGAATAGGTAGACCTAGACCTACCTACCTACGAATCTAAAGTAGCGATTCGGTTAAAAACTCTACCTATACCTACAATCCTATGATGTGTAAAATAGGTAGGTAGGTACCTATCATTCAATTTTCATACAAAATAAATACATATATAACCACTGATTGGAGCCCTGAGACAGTGACGCGGCAGACCACGCAAGCGATGGCGCGACGAGCTGGACACCTTCAGCGACTATCAGTGGCAGGCAATGGCGTTAGACCGGAAAGCTTAAAAACTCGAGGGGAGGCCTTTGCCCAGCAGTGGGATAGTGGGGGCTAAGAACAACAACAACAACAAAATAAAATCCATTAATTGAAACATGTTAACCTTCCTACCTACCTTATTCCATGCGTTCTTGCTAGGTCACATAAGTCCGAATGATGTAGAATCGATGAACTTACAAATTCAGGCCCTATTGCACTACAAACCACCTTTATGTAAATAAATAAGGAGGAAATTACCGAAGACTTCTACAGGGTGTCCCGTAGTGGATAATTCTCTAACCACGGGCAGAGGGCATCATAACGAACTAAATAAAAAGAAACTTGTGCCCAGTAGGTAAAATTTCACGGTTTTCAAGTTAGGTATTGGACATAAATAAAAAAAAACTTTTTCTACCCTTCATTATTTTCGATGCCAAGAAGGAATTTTCTCAATCTGTTTTCTTTAGCATTCTTGTATTATGCTGAATGAAATTCAGAGAAACTCAGACTTTTTTTTTCTGGCTACGGACTCTTGTGCATCGCCATTTACGTTGTCTGTGGATTATGAACGGGGATGTGGTAGACGAGACTCGCTGCGCCCCCTGGCGTCGGCTGAGCTGGTCCCGCTGCGTGTGTGCCAGGTGGTGTCGGCGGCGGAGGGTGGTGCCAGTCAATGGAACAGCCACCAACAGGTACGGGCCTCGAAAATATATTATCTAGGTAGAGGGGTAGATATTTCTAGCGTCTAGCCTTGCACATCCATCTTACATCTTCACCATCAGCTGAACCATTTAACAGGGTAAATACAAGGCAGTTGGTAAGGTAAATAACCATCAATAACTTTTTGAGATAAATTCTGAACAGCATGCATTCACAGATTTAAAAAAAATGCACAGTCCGCGAAAATAGTGAAACAGAATTCCGTAGGTTTATTAATCCGGGGGTTTCATTTTGTAGGTACAGAACCCAAAAAATATGGTAAGTAATTGCCTGACTGACAAAGTGTCAATCAACGTTGACATGCAAAACTGCGCATTGTACTCGTAGGTGAAACCATTTATTATTTAGTAACTAACTTTTATATATTAGGTAGGTATAGGACTGTACCGTTAGTAAACGAATTTTAAGTTTGTAAAAATAAAAATAACAATAAAATAAATAAAAATAAAAAAAGCCTTTATTATTCATATTAACAAAATGAGAGAGTAAAAAAATGGACCCCTCGATGGGTATGGGTAGCACAAGTTTGACAGCGGTGTCTACGAGATTATGCCTTGCAAGATTCGCAATCAAGGGGCCGATGCCATTTAGCAGCTGAGCGAGTGTCGCACTTAGACTTATCAGAGTCATGTTACTTAGTAGGTATTGCAGTTGTAGGCGCCTACTTCTGTACCTAGGTAGGTAGGTACTAGATTTTTCGCTGTCATCGGGAAAGTTTAAATAATAATGCTGGACTTTTCACACAGCATCATCTAGCCCCAAAGTAAGCAGAGCTTGTGTTATGGGTACTAGATGACTGATATACTAAATATATACTTTTTGTTCGTAAATACATACATATTATATATAGAAACACCCAGACCCGAGACAAATACTTGTAGATCATACAAACACTTGTCCCGCGGCGGGGATTGAACCCGCAACCTTCTGCGTCGCAGCCGGGCTTTCGCCCACTGCACCACAGAGGTCGTCAAAATGGGGTTCGTGGAGCCATAAGTTTGAGAAACCCTGTCATTAAGCATCCGATTTTGTATTGTATTCTAAGGACTCAGGTCCGCAAGATGCCTTCGGGTTTTGCTAATGCTGAAACTAGCTGTCCATTAAAATTCTTTCTCATAATATTTTAAGAAATAAAAAGTTGAATGTCGCGAGGCAGGGTTAAAAGTCACGCAGCTGTGGCGTGACATTACCAACTCACCTATATTTACGAGCTCAGGTAGGTACTACTTTGTATAGCTTAGAAGGAAATAGCTTTTACACTATCGGCCTTATCCACAGGAAAGACGACGTCAATGCGTGTGGAGCTGACTAAGCTGCGGGTTTCCTCACGATGTTTAGTTTTAAGAAAAGAAAAATCCATTAGTGCACTTGAATTTCGGATTGAAAGTCTAGACACAACCCCATCAGCTTAGAAAACACAGAACTGAGACAAATATTTTGCAGAACAAAAAAGTTGTCCCGCATAGAATCGAACCCACTCTTTTTTCTCAAAAGTTCATGAGGGTTCATGTTCATAAACGTAGCTGGGTAGCTACGTTTATAAGCTGTTCACTTCACACGCACACACTTATTTATAAAACAATAAATTGCGGATCGCGCACGCACATGGAACTAGGTTAATTAGTCCTTTGGAATACGTATTAGGTACCTACCTATGTAGGACTTACCTCTGACTATAACCTGTTTATGTACCTAATACAGACTAGGGTAGGAGGTACGTATACGCATCCTGGGACAAAATTTTACAGAATTGAAATAAAAGTAACTTTTATCCACATTCGACCCGTTTTATCAACACTCTAATGTCATTACTGTCATTTTTATCTATTCTCCGGTACCTAGACAATCGCCATGCTAAGGGGGCTGATGTTGAATCATCATCTTCCTGCCCTTTTCCCACAACGGCACAACATGACATGTGTTCTTCTTCCATTCTCCTCTATCAGCCTAGGGCTGATGTTGAATAAGTACCTAAATAACTAGTTATTTTTGTCAACAAACGTTATCGCGTAGAACTCAAACAATTGTCCGTAGGGCGGTTATCTTTTATGTCATCTGTTTTTGTTGGCTCACACTTGCGCACTAATGGGGACCGTTGGGAAAAATAGGGGTTTTTTTTATCAAATTATAAGGACTTCAAGGTGCCTTAGAAGTATACTAAGCACAACGGATCTTTAGCTCTCTGAAGTTGGGTGCAAATGGTGCAATAGACGATTGCGCAGGTTTGGTAGAGTAAGCGAGATAGCACGATTTTAGGCGTCATCAAAAATGGGTTTTGCGAGGGGTGCATCAGTTCTGTCGACAAGAGTCCAACTCTAAAGAAGAAGAAGGACATTGAAGACGGGATATTGAATTGCACTCCAGCTAGTAAATATGCGGTGAATAATAAAGTTATGGCTTCGGATTGGCTCGCAGGGCATAAAACTTTGCGTTTTAGTAATATCTTGTAAGTACAGTCAGCAACGAAATTCGATTAACAGTTAGACTTTTTAAAAGAGTTTGTGACCGCAAAAGTTTTTATTCGGTTAGGTACTTTTCTGCTATCGCTACCCGACCTTACATTTTATTGTAGCCCATAAAAACATGACATACTGAAATAGTGTAGAATAACCCTTCAGAAGGACAACACGAAATGTCTAAAATTAAGTTCAATTCGGAGAGGAGGTCTAGCATCAATTGGGCTAACTATTCACGATTTCATTTTCTGGACAGGTGAGATATTTGATCATCATCTCCCTGACCTTATCCCACGCTAAGTGGGGTCGGCACAACATGTCTTCTTCTTCCACTCACTCCTATCACTCGTCAATTGTGCATCCACTCCTTTTACATTCATATCATCTCTTACACAATCCAACCACTTCTTCTTCGGCCTTCCTCTTCTTGCATACCTAGCCACACTCATATTCATAACTCTTTGGGTAACATGGTTTTCATCCCTCCTCATAACGTGTCCAGTGTCCATACCAAGATAGCCTAGCACTCCTCACCTTTTCAGAAATAGGTGCCACTTTCAAACTTCCTCTGATATACTCATTCAGGTGAGATATTTATACCTACCTTATAGACTACTAGCTGCGCTCCCGCGTTGTGACCCCGCGGTCCCTCGGGATTTTTTAATTTTTTCGAGATAAAAAGTAGCCAGCTAAATTTCAGCTTAATCTGTTCAGCGGTTTGGCCGTGAAAGCGTAACAAACAGACAGACCGACAGAGTTACTTTCACATCTATAATATTAATAGTATTTAATAGTATAGTATAGTATGGATATGGATAAGTAAGTTCGTTCGTATGAGTTAGTGGCCAAATATGGTGACGAAGTTTTTAGGCCGCCTTAAGGCCTCCGTCATGGCTTAACGACTTAAATAGCCGGGACCGACAATTTAACGTGGCTTCCAAAGCCCGGAAGCGCTCAAATGAAAATGCCACTGGGGGTCACCCATCCACTTACAGACCGTTTCAAACCGAACCGAAAGAAGTACCTTATAGGCTATGAACGCTATAGATCAGAAGAGCCGAATGGTTCCTTGACATCCCCTACGCTCAAGAGTATTGACGGGCGTTTTCCCGTTACAATTTAACACAATCATCTTTACCTATTTAGTTTAAATGATTAAGAAGTATATTTAGATCTTGTTTTTAAAGACAAAATTTCCATTTATGTGTGGCGACCTCTATCTACCATCGCCTGAACTACAAGCTGAACTTTAAGAGATGTCAATTACAATGACGTACTTCGGAGCTGTACCACTAGATGACGCTGGAATCACAAATAAGCGGATCCCCATACAAAATGTTGCAAAAAGTATAGAAAAGTCTGAATCGCGCATGCAAAGTTTCTATATAGATCTATCCGACTATAACTGTCGGCCGAACAGGCCCTAAGGTGCCAGTTGGGCAAACCTTAGCGAGGCGAGTACTCCCTCTTTGTCATAATTTGGGGGAATACTACCTACCCCCAAAAATTTACCATACATTAATGGAAACGGACCCGGCACTTTTATTAAATGTATATGTAATTTTATAAAACTCATTGTTGCACTCTGGAATCGATAAGCAAGGCATCCCTGACCTCGACTATTTTCTTTTTTGTAATTATTGTATGTCACACTCAAGGGCCGTTCAAGGACACAACACTTTAATAACAATATCTAAAAAATAATTAATTAAGCTGATAAAACAAACACCGAATTTTTTTATAAAAGTGGCGCCCAACGTGGTTTTATAAAGGCACCCAACGCGAGGCAAAATGTTCCATGATAAATAAGGCCACCAAAATGATTTACGACACTTTATAAACCGACGTCGTGAATTTCATATCACGGCTACATAATCGAAAGGTTTATCACGCTACAATCTGTGGGTACGGCCAAGTTTTCCCAATGTTTTGTTTTGTCACATTTTTTAATAGAATATGAAAGTTTGGCCGGATTAATATTGTAATTTAATCACCATTTGACGATTTAATCTCATCGAATATTTATTACTATAGAATTATTACTATAGAAAACATTTAGAAATAAATTGTTTTTTTTTCGAATAGTAAAGTAAAATACGAAAAAATTGTTTTAAATTATCTAAACAGATTTTTACAGTAAATCTTTAGTCGTCACGGCTGCGAAGGAAGTCATCTAGCAATCCCAGAGGTCTTAATGAACTTTGACTTCGTCCCCAGGAGCCGCGAGTCTCGAAGACGCATCAACCACCCTCCTTCAGCCCTATATTCCGCATTGGGCGAGCGTTTTCGCACGAGCACACCAGCCGCGCTACAATGCGCATTGTTTTGCGGTGGGAGTCGCTGTCAGTATGAACAGCCAATGACGCAGCAGAGTGCAGCGATACAAGGAATCTACTCTGATTGGTGAGAGACTGTTAGCGCCATTTACAAGATACCATTCTCGCATACCATCTGTTGAGTTAGGCTGTGTCCCCAGTAGGCAAACTGTCAGCGGCCGACTGAAAGAAGAGCAAGAAAAAAAGAAGCGGCAAACTGCGTACAGTGAGCACAAAACTAGCAAACTGTGGACACTCCATTTCAAATATATGGAAGGGCGTACTAAATCGATACGCCGCAAACTCAGTCGGCCGCTAACAGTTTGCCTATTGGGGACACAGCCTTAATGTCACTTTATGGTGGACTAGCTGCGCTCCCGCGGTTTGACCCGCGGTCCCTCTAGGAATTTTTCGGAATAAAAAGTTAGCCTCTATGTCCTTCCCTAGAATACAACCTTCATCCATGCCTAACGGATCTAGGCATTTGTGTAGTTAGCCGTTTGTCTGCGCAGTGAACGCTTTTTCGTATCTTCACGAATGCCTAGATCCGTTGGGCGAACTGTACTTATCTCTAACTTTATTGCTTCATAAACATGTAGACTTATTTAGATGACCTCTAAAATAAAATGTCGTGTGCCTACCGGCATAGTTACTTAGGTAAGTAATTTAGTTTTAATTGCGTAATAAGCAGCTACATTAGAACTTTTAATTACAAACTTACTTATTTACAGAAACTAAGCTACTAAATACATATATACATTTACATATAAAAAAAAACAGGTTCACGACTGAACCTATTCCCAAGGTGCGATAGACATTCTCTCAGATCTTTTTATGTTACTTATTCTAGATCCTTTGAAGACGTCTAAGGGGGGTAGTCAGTATATTTACATATATTTACTTTTAATTACTAACCTTAACATTTTACTAAATCAACCGAATAATGAACGTGGTTTAAAGTTATGACCTGTACAGGTAAAAAAAACTAATAAAAACCATACTTACAAAATTTAGTTTTAAATTACTGTAAAAACTTTATGGCCTCTATTAATAAACGCGGTGTAAAGTTACGCCGGGGAGTTTAAACCTGGCGTAACTTTACACCACGTTTATTAATAAGGTCCTATGGGTCCAGGGTGGGCCTGCCATTCCAGACTATACCTAATTTATCTCTGAACCTTTCACACATAATACAGTGCCTTTCATCTTTCATCCATCGGCAATGGATTAAAGTGGAACTCAAAGTGGAAACAAAACCATTGATGGATCAGAGTGGAACTCAAAGTTGAAACAAAACCATTGATGGATTAGAGTGGAATAAAAAGTGGAAATAAATCCCTTAGTGGATTTGATTGGATCAGAGTGGAATAGCATCCATTCCTACTGAATGGACATTTTTGGGTCAAAGAGTGACAGATAGATACATAGATGGACAGACATGAATTATCCTCACAAGTTTACGCATTTACATTGAATTAATGAAAAACTCTTTACTGTACACAAAAATTACACAACAACTTAAGTACTGATAAAACCTAATGAAATAATGTACAATGGGCGGTCTTATCGCTTAGAAGCGATTTCTTCCAGACAATATTCTTCCATATAATATTAGGAAGACGTACTAATAGTAGGATTTATGCACCTTCAAGAAAAGAGCCTATTACTACCTCAAAGGCCGGCAACGCATCTGCAGTGCTTCTTGATGCTGCAGTTGTCTGTGGGCGGTGGTAATCACTTACCATCAGGTGTGCCACATGCTCGTTGCCCCCTCTTCCATAAAAAAAAGGTACCTTTAGAAGTATTTTAAATCAATAAATAACGAATGTACCTACTGTCTGCAGGGTGACGGACGAGATCCTGGCGATGGCACGCCCCAGCACCGCGAGCATCGCAGCCAGGAACATCATTCAACAGTTTCATAGGTATTACTGAAATCAAATCAAATCAAATCAAATCAAATCAAATCAAGTTTATTCAGGAACAGTAACAGTGGCTTATGTATACAGTGGAAACGATGATACCTGCAGAAGTTTTTTGTAAAACTGTGTCGCAGGCACCAACGCCCCCATCCGGACTTATACTAGTTCCATCCAAAGAAACGAATGGTCTAAGTTAACTATTTGATTAAAAGTAGTAAAATAACTAGATAACAAAGGGAAAACTTACTAAATATCAAGTTATGTTTTTGAAATGTGTGTGTGAATGTGTGTGTGTGTGTGTGTGCGTTTGTGTGCATGTTTGTTTGAAGCGCGTGTGTGTGGAGTGTATGTGAGTGTAAGTGTGTGTATAAGCGTGTTGATTATGAGTGTGTGTGTGTGTGTGTGTGTGTGTGTGAGTTAGGTGGGTTATTCAGCAACCTTGAGGAGAGCCTAGGAATCATCATAGTTTAAACTAAGAAGCCAATTGAGTAACTTTATTTTACATTTATGGTAAGGTAAAGGGTAAATAGTTAGTATTTTATTTATTCTGTTGTATAAAATAGAGCTCAATACGTAGAAGTGGCGACTAGCTGCAGTTGTAATCTATAAATATAAAAGAGCTTGACCAGACTGACTGACTCATCATCGCCGAGCCGAAAGCTAGAAAGCTGAAACAAGACTGTTCAAAGTTGTATGGGACGTGGTCTATGAACCAATAGCGATACTGTAATGGTATTTGTGTAGGGATGCCTCATCCACATATTTGTGCAAAGGGGCATCAAAATCTGACCCTGCAGAGTTGAGATATACAGGCTGGATTTTTAATCATTATAGTGACAGGAAAACGTTTTTAGAAGACCATGCATAACTTTTTGAGGTATTCTAAACTGCACTAACTTATTTTGGAAAAAGTTTACAGTCAGCGAAAAAAGTGCTGACCAAAAGCGGTCTTTGAACCAATAGCGATACTGTAATGGTATTTGTGTAGGGATGCCTCATCTACATATTTGTGCAAAGGGGCATCAAAATCTGACCCTGCAGAGTTGAGATATACAGGCTGGATTTTTAATCATTATAGTTACAGGAAAACGTTTTTAGAAGACCATGCATAACTTTTGAGGTATTCTAAACTGCACTAATTCATTAAGGAAAAAGTGTACAGTCAGCGAAAAAAGTGCTGACCAAAAGCGGTCTTTGAACCAATCGCGATACTGTAATGGTATTTCTGTAGAAATACCTCAACTTTATCCATATGCAAAGGGGCATCAAAATTGGTTAAAAAACCACGTCCTAAATCTTTGAAACATTTTTTTGGATTTTAGCATTTGTTTCGCTGCCTGTACTGTTTTTCCAAAATGTGTAAATGCAGTTTTGAATATCTCAAAAAGTTATAAATAGCCTCCTACAAATGTTTTCCTGTAACTAGAACGGTTAAGGTACCTGACCTATGAGCTAGTCTCGAAATTCGACCCTGTATATCTCAAAACTAAAGGGTCATATTTTGATGCCCCTTTGCACAAATATGTGGATGAGGCATCCCTACACACATACCATTACAGTATCGCTATTGGCTCATAGACCGCTTTTGAACAGTCTCCTTTGGAGAGTAGCTTGCTTTTATAACATGGAATGGAGACCCACTTAGACGGGATTTTTCGAAATTCAACCCCCAAAGGGTTGAAAAGGGGTGAAAACATTTGTATGAAACTTTTCAATGCGTCGAGCGATTTGCTTGAAACTCAGTTTGAACGTGATTCAGGGTTTTTCAAAACAACCCTCAAAAAGGGCTGAAATGGAGTTTGCACTCACGTGGAAGGTACCAATGTAAATTTTTTTAGCCCCTTTAGGGAGAGAATTTTCAAAATTCCTTTCGTAGTGTTCCCCTACAACCTAAAAGGAATGTAGGTTTCTACTAATACCCTCATTTTGCAGATGTTAGCATTCCATAAGTGACAAATTGCATGGCCATGGCTGGCGTCGTCTGCGTAAAATCCATTAATGCACGCAATGGTTGCGCTGAAAGCATGGTCATACTATTTACTATCTTTTACAAAAATCTTGAGAATGAACTTAGAATGATAAACTCTTAATTTGATTGGTGTACAATAAAGTGTTCATTCATTCATTCATTCATTCTTAATAATAATGATGGTTTCAGCTGGGGTATAAGGACCGTGATAAACCTACAGACACCAGGAGAACACGCCAGCTGCGGCCCGCCACTTACCAAGTCAGGGTTCACATACGATCCTCACATCTTCATGGCCAATGACAGTATGTTACCTTCCGCAGCATCAGCATACAATTGTTCTATAAGTACCAAAAGAAAAACTGTACGAACTTTTTAAATAACCGGCTATTCTTGGCTTTTTATACTACCAACATTATTAGTTCCATGCTTCATCCAGATCAGTATATGAAACTATGGGCCAGAGTTTGGCCATTTCCTTCATCCGTGGTGGGTACGGATTGGTGAAGGTCGTGGGTTCGAATCCCGTATATATCCTATTAATGGAGTTTGATGTTGCGATGCGTAGTAGGCGTAGATATTTTAAATTATTGTAGACAATATTGTCAGCATCCAAATACCGATGATTGAAAACACAAACATCTACAGTTCGCCCAACGGATCTAGGCATTCGTGAAGTTAGCCGTTTGTATGCGCAGGACAACAATTTTGTATGAAAAATCGGTCACTGCGCAGACTAACGACTAACTTCACGAATGCCTAGATCCGTTGGGCGAACTGTACATATACTTACTTTATAGCATACACTTTCAGATTTATAATAGTTAGATGTAAGTATTGTGTGTGATACATTTGTTATCCTGTTTTTCCAGTTTACTACTACAACTTCGCATGGCCAGATTATGGCGAGGCCAGCCTCAGTGGTCTGCTGGACATGGCCAAGGTGCTGTCCTTCGCAGTACAGGAGGGTAGAGTGGCCATCCACTGTCATGCAGGTAAATAAAAGCACCCTTTTTTCAAGATAGGTATCTGATTCCAAGGTCAATGTTCCCTAATATGACTGGAGTATTCTACAACAATGAAAAAAAAAACGCGTATCTAGATACCTACCAAAACGATTTGAACCTTTGTACCTACAGTTAATTAACACGTTCTAAAAAGCAATTAATAGTATCATTGACATTTGCTTTTGTTTATAATTATAAGAATTGACTCATTGACTATCAACCAAGCGTACAGGAAACATGTCTATACTAACCTTATTATTATCGTCTTTTACATATTTAATTATATTTTTTATTGGAAGTATCACAATTCTTCTGATTATCTCAAAAATATACTCTATTATCACAGGCAGAAGGTGTAAAAGTGATGTGAAATTACATGGAAAGATTGCGTTAGTAACTGGCGGTAATTCGGGCATAGGGCTAGAAACAGCCAGGGATTTGGCGAGACGAGGTGCTACTGTCATCATCGCATCTAGAGATGAAAAAAAATCTATCGAAGCTGTGGCCGACATCATCAGTACTACAGGAAACAAGAATGTCGAACACAGACACCTTGACCTTGGAAAGTTCAGCAACATTCGGGAGTTCGCAAAAGACTTCGACAAGTCGTACGATCGCTTGGACATTTTGGTGAACAACGCTGGTTGTGCAGGCTTGAAGCATCGCATCACTGAAGATGGAAACGACATCGTCATGCAAATTAACTACTTCGGTCCATTCCTACTCACAAACTTACTGAAACATAAACTTGTGGAGTCCAGACCTAGCCGTGTCGTCATAGTTTCTTCCATAGCACATCAATACGCAAAATTAGATGTAGAAGATCTTAGAGGACTTAAAGAGATTCACTACTTCACGAATTATGGGAACAGTAAACTGTGCAATGTGCTGTGGGCAAAAGCTTTGACCAAACACTGGCCTGATGGAGTCACAACCAACACCTTACATCCAGGAGTTGTAAAAACAAACATTTTCAACAGATTGCCTCCTATTTTAAGGAAGATAAGCCTGTTTCTGATTGGTACGGTATTCAAAACAGCAGATGAAGGTGCTCAGACGTCGATATATTTAGCAGTGGCTGAGGAGTTGGAAGGTAGATCAGGGGGATACTACAGCGAGTGTCAGAAAGCTAAGGAATCTGAACTGTCGAGAGATGAGGAGCTGATTGAAGAAGTTTGGTCGAGGAGTCTGCTCATTACTAACAGTTGACATCAAAATAAATTAAAAGTGCTCTAATAACTCTTCTTGCGACATTAAAAAAAATATAGGCAAACTATTAGTAGGTAGCTATGTAGTAGGTACCTATAGGTTACTTGTAATCTTTGAAACTGTGTGATTTTAATTAAATGGTTTTTAACCTTTGTTATTGCTTCGCTCGCTTGAACTATCATTACTATCGAGTCACTGCTCATTGTATTTAAATAAATTTGTTACTATGTAAGGCCGAAGTTCATTCCCGATAATTAACGATACGTGACATCACGATACCTTCTGGTCTGTGCACGATACCAACGCTTACTTGAATTGACAGGCCGAGAATGGTTTAGGTGCTGGGCAATCATTCCATCTCAAACTGTCAAGCACTGCAGCGTTCCGTAAAATAGGTAAGTTAGTATGAGTCAGTGGCCAACTCTGGTGACGGAGTTTTTGGCTTCCAAAGTGTAGGCTGCCTCCTGACTCCTCACACAAACGGCTACACATCATAAAATCTGCTCGCGGACGACGGCTATGAGTTTTTCATACCCAGAAGACTCGACGCCTGAAGTTAAATATTGGCCCTTGAAGTCATGGGCCGTATTCCCGTTCTTTTTTCGTTCGTTTGATGAATATATGGATGCTTTTTACTACGAGCTATTGTATTCCGTCGATAAGATCAACGTTATAACACGTTCCTGTCAGAAATCGTAGTAAGAAACATTCGAATATTCATCAAATGAACGAAAATAAGAACGGGAATACGGCCCCAGAAATCTTCCATGAAACATCCGATTAAACATTGATATTTCGACCTCTGTAGCGCAGTGGGCGAAGGTCTGCCTGCGATGCAGAAGGTTTCGGGTTCGAACCCCGCCGCGGGACAAATGTTTGTATGATCTACAGATATTTGTCTCGGGTCTGGGTGTTTCTATGTATAATATGTACTCGTATGTATTTACAAACAAAATGTATATAAGTAGTTTATCAGTCATCTAGTACCCATAACACAAGCTCTGCTTACTTTAGGGCTAGATGATGCTGAGTGAAAAGTCCAGCATTATTTATTTAAGTAAGTATTTATTTCGGATTCAACGCTAGAGAATAAGGCCCCTAGGACTTTACAGCCGGTCAACGGATGTGGGCCGCACAGCGCACTGCTCTAGCACGATCAGGCGTCTAAGTAGGTACTAGTTTCTGAGCGGGGCTCAAAAAAAAAACCAAAGCCACACATGAGTTCCGTTATTAAACTTAGGTACTTTGGTAAGTATATTAAACTACCTGTGCCCGCGACTTCGGTTCGCTCGGGCGGTATTCATTAGTTTTTCTGGTTTTTCTCAATCTTCCAGTGAAAGTCCCATTAAAATCGGTTCAGCCACTCAAGAGATCAACAGACCGACAAACAGACAGACAAGAATTCAAAAAAAGTTTCTTTGTGTTTTATAAGTACATACCTACCTAACTTACTTACCTAGTAGTACCTACGTAGAGTTTAAGAAACTCGGTTTGTTGATCAATTATCATCTACAATTTTAAAATATGGTAACAGCGAGCTATCTGATGATGGAGAATGGAACTCCTCAGAAAATATTTCGATTGAGTTGAAACTCGACACATCGGTCAAGTTCCATAAACAATTTAAAAATATGGTGACAGTGAGCTGTTTTGATGATGGAGTCGTGAGTTGTTCAACAGAACTTCTTATAAATTTGTCTGAATGACTTAAAGCCTATTGGTATTTTACAGGTTTAGGCAGAACAGGCGTCCTGATAGCATGCTACCTGGTATACTCCCTGCGCGTGCGCGCTAACGATGCGATCAGGCTAGTGCGCCGGCAGCGACCACGCGCCGTGCAGACCTCGGGGCAGATCCTGTGCGTGCAGCAGTTCGAGCACTACCTACTTCCGCAGACTGTTGTGTTCAGCTCCAAGTGAGTATCATCCGTATCATAGAGAACTTTTTGAAGTGAAAACTTCTTTAGGGCATTTTTGTTGAGATGAGAATAAATTCTTGGATTCGCCTCGAAAAGGTCACGTGTGTGCGTGTAACGTGACTGCTCACTGACATCTACCCCTAGTTCTGTATTTGGTAAACTTTTACGGCCATATTTCTAAAAGCTCATTTTTTAAGTAGGTAACGGGTGAATAAAAATGCATAAACATTTTTTTGTTCAAGTTTTCACTTTTCTCGGCACTCCCGTGAGTTTTTTTAAATTTTTTTGAAACTACCACTGATCCTTAAAGTAGGTGTCTAGTAGTCTCGTCAGGGTATAATTTTCTTTGCTAGTACTCTTCGGGTTTTCTTCTTGGCTTCCCGTGATGAAAGGAATTTTGAAGTGGGCCTTAAAGCCACGAATGATAGCCTAACCGAGTATTTGCTTTTTTACAGAGAAACCTTCAAACTTTGCAAGGACAGCAAGTCATCTGAGTTTACGCTGCGTCAGCACCTGCACCGACAACGCGCCACACTACATGGCATGGAGGAGAGAACTTTTAAGGAGCTGCCTAAAGTAAGTTTCTTTGAGTGGTAAGCCACATGCAAGATATTAAGTTTGAGTCGAAATTCAAAGTTAAAGAGCATTTTTTATTAGGACCACTAAGTAAGATCA
This sequence comes from Epirrhoe tristata, assembly GCA_951394285.1. NCBI lineage: Eukaryota > Metazoa > Arthropoda > Insecta > Lepidoptera > Geometridae > Epirrhoe > Epirrhoe tristata. The sequence goes on from OX596158.1 coordinate 2,094,538, forward strand.
GTTATCTTCCTTCGCGACCAATACCATGAAGAAACTGGGCAACAAACACGGTTTGGGGCCTAGCTTTTTTATAAGTGATCCATCTGACAAATCCTACACCAAGCCTTGTGAGAGCCTCTTTGTACATTTAGAATCCTATAGCCACACTGGTTCTTAGTGATACGACATGAAGAACTTTGGTTAGCGTCCTTCGAGCTTGAAAGTTTTTTGTGACAAGCCAGCTGTTCTCCAGATAGTCTACTGTCTATGCGAGCGACTGCTCAAACTCTGCGGCTGCCAGAACAGCGCTGGCCTGGACTTCCGAGTGAGGAGTCGGCCCTTCTACAAGAACTTCCTGGTCTTCAAGCTGAGGGAGAGCAAACCACCAGATCCTACTACTCCTGAGGAGTCTACTGGGGGTAAAACTTTTTAATCTTTCCGGATTTAATGATATTTATTCAAGACCAAATTCGACCTTTGATTCGTGCAAAAATGGTCGCTGGGTGCGTGCGTGTGCTCATTTTTGTAATTGTTTCATACTCAACCCTTATTTTTACCCTTTCAATGATTAAAAAGTTGCCCATGTCAGTGCGTTCAAAGGTTAGTGTGATTGGAAATTTGTGTGCCCAACGAGCCGATTGTCTTGAGCAGTGGGGTCATTGGGACTTTTTTTTCTAACTACCCCACTAGTGGGGAGGCTAGTGAGTCGGGAATAAACCAGACAGACTGAAAGAGTAAACTTTCTCATTTTATAATACTAAAGTATGGATTTACTAAAATATTTCAGAGCGAGTAGCTGTACCCACCCTACCGATGGTGGAATGGCGGGATCCAGTAGACGAGGACATCCAGAGGAACCTAGAGACGGTCAGCAGGCTCACCGGCGCTTCCACGTCGCACGACACGCTGCCTGCTCTGGAGATCCATGAGGTAGATGTAACGTTTAGCAGAAAATCCATTATGGATTACCTCCGGCGGCAGGGACATCGGAAGGGTTATGTTGGACTTTCACGTACTAAAAATTGACGTATGGCCGGCCTCCATGCATGTCAAGGGGCTCCGGGATTTATATTGCTATGCCATAACCACGGATTTGATGAAATGAGGGTACTAATATTGTACGCCTACGATGGGCAAACTGCGATCACCTTAATAGACGACTGTCTGCGAAATCCAAGGTCTATCTATCACGGTTTATCTTATCCATAGGGATAAGATAAACCTATCTATAAGGAATAGTCCTTCGTGGCCAGTATCATGAAGAACCGGGCAACAAGCACGGTTTGAACAAAGAGTTAAGACTTTAGAAAAGTATTTTTTCTAGGCGTTCGTATCAGATCACAAGTATCTTCCAGAAGAGAAGCAGAAGTACATAAAGCAACTGCGCAACGAGATCAACCAGAGGAGAGAAGGATTTGCCAAAATAGATGAAGAGGTACGTGCAAATTAAGCTTTATACACACGATCAGCTCAGTATTTTAACAAAGAAATTTTGACATTGTTTTCCTCTCATTTCTATTCCATTATTTTCGATATTCCAACGATATGAAAATCGGACCACAAACTGACCCCAGTGGTATCATTAACAATCGTATCGTCCTATCCTGTCCCAACTTGGGCCTTGTCCTGCCCTGCTATTCTGTCCATTCTATTATATTCTACTTTCAGGAGGATCCAATGGTGCTGACCGGTCTACTCTTCGAATGGTTCGAAGGCTTGAAGCAGCCGATTCTGGACAGAGAAGACCTGTCCACCATCGTTGGCAGAACGCATAATGTGGAGTCTTGTATTCTAGCTATGCAAAGGGTAAGATTTAGGGAACTGTAGGAAATCGCGATAGCTTTTTCCCGGGATGCTGAATGATAATTACACTGAGTAGAAAATATATAAAATAGAGTAAATAAGTGCGGTTTATGTGAATGATGCTGAGGCACTGGCTTACGTGTGTCGCCCGTCCGGCCTCGCGGTGCGAGCGACCTACTTAGGCCAAACTGCTGATCATGCTGAATAATGTGTTCGATGAATCGAACAGGAACCTACTTAATTCTACCTGCTATAAATATATGTTTTAGGGTATTAGGTAAGCCAAGGAGGCTGCCCTAGAAATAACTTAAGTGGAGAAGGATGTATTAGCTATGCTGACAAAGGAGAATAAGTAGGTAAGTATAATAGATTAAAATTGCAAGAGGCAAGAGGCCTCTGACAATTTCTAAGATATCTTCAAATGAAATTCAGTGCGTGGATATAGCAGTTCATATTAAACCCCCTGAACAGTCTCCGTCCATGGAATTCCATTTATCCATAGCATCGATTGCCCAATTTGCCCATAGCTGATATAGCGAGGGCTGGTGAGGTCGTGGGTTCAAATATTGCATGTGTACAATTTATTGGTCTGTTACCAAGTGTGATCCAATTTTGAAAAATCTTATTTTTTTCCAGGAGGACATAATGTTAATCGAATACCTCCTACACTTCGTCACGCGGCTTCGTCCGCTCTCAGCTGCAAAGAAGGTGGAGATCATCAAGCGACTCCTGGCTTCACTCTCCCACCAAACTGTCACCATCAGCTCCAAGACGCTTCCCAACAAGGACTTCCCCAAGATAAGAGATGGGACATGCAGTCAGATCGTCAACTTCATGCTGAGAATGATAGTAGAGATACAGAGGGAGGCTGTGAAGCCGGGAAGGGATGATACTGATGTAATTGTTCCTTATCGGCGGAGAATAAAAGCATGGAAATGATGTGATGTGTTTTTATTAAGAGAAGAGAAAGGTCTAGTTTAGTCTTTATAAAGCTTTCTGCTCGGTCGAAGTGGTTGCTATTGTAGTGACCACCCGTAGCCACAGCCCTGAATAATGGCGCCATTTTCATTCACAAAGGAGCACCCACCGCCATTACCCTTAAGTCTTTGTAGTTGGGCTGAGTTGCAAGTTTGGGTCCTTCTCCCCTTAGCTGTGATGTCAAAGCTGGAAAAAATACTTATAGTTAAAACATCTTCACTCGACTTGGTTAGAAAAAAGGAATAATAATATTTTGAGTTCAGTCAGGCAACTTAGTACTTCTACCACTTAAAACTCATCGGCTAAACTCTAATGCGCCTAACTAAAGGCATCTACCTCACAAAAGCGGGTTGGTCTTAGTAATGATTATGCACATGCATATTGTTTCTGTATCCGAGCGTTCCATGGATGAATCTCGCTCTATCGTTTACACACACAGAAACAAATCTACACACACTCAAGAACAACTGTACTCTCTACCGTAGAGAAGGGGGTTGTACTTACTCCGAACGAGATATCTGGTTTGGTTTGTATGCAATCTTCACAGTGCTTGTGTTTTTATTGTACGTTACAGACGGTTGGCTCAAATTGTTGTAGATCGTCACCGAAATATACTTTAGGTCCACACATGTCGCCTAAAATTTAATACTTATTAGTTTTAACTTAGCACATCACATCCTTTTCAAAAACACAACAAATCATAACATAAAAACCATCCCGTATTTCTCAAAACTGCTGGGTCAGATTTTGATGCCACTTTGTACAAGGGCATAGTGGAGGTATCCCCACAGAATAACCACCACACTTAATAGATCGCTTTTGGTTAGTCTCCTTTTAATCATTTTTTACTTAAGCATTTTTAAGCTAGATGATTTTATACAACATCAAGTGGCTACATTTGCCAACTTTCAGTGGATATAGTGTAGACAAATCTGGCCTCTAAATAAATAAATAACCATTTATTTCAGACAGAACAAATTACAGTGATAAAATGCCATTGACCCATATTTATAGATAAAGTGCCTGGATATTTTTGAACCATTCCACAACCAACCATCTGTCCACAACGACAACGACAATGTCCGTGGAGCTGACTTAGCGATTTCCTCACGAATCACGAGGTTTTCCTTCACCATTATGAGCTTGTGAGTAAAATCATTAATAGGAAGGTACCTACTGTTACTGTGGTTATGTTATACATACTTCTATAGTAATTTCCGTAATATACTCCTGCTGCTCGATTTCCCCGCTGAAACTATTAGCCACTACCAGGCTCTGACTGTCCCGGCCGAACTCCCATTTCAAACACTCTACTTCCAGCAGGAATCCTGTTAGCCAGAATATTCGCCACATACTTGCCACTTGCCAGAATTCTGTCAAAAAAAACAACTGGAAATCTGGCCAATCGTGATCGATGCCAGCGATCCCACACAGCTTACACAAGGTATTCCTTACTTCTGTATTGCCGGAAAATTCTTTCAATATTGGCATAACAATTTTTAATTCTAATTTATTATAGAGAAATAGATTTTTAATTACAAAATTATCAGTGCATGTTTCTAAAATTGCCTTACGATTACATAATGTTAGTAAGTAGATTTACAGCGTACCTACTAAGGATTTTCAATGTGGGCAAGCTTAATGTAGGTATTTGGAGGTGCCTTTGCCTGCCTACGCTTTTATAAGTCTTCAAAATGATCAAATTGCATAATTCACGTCAGGGACTGCAAGACCGTTTCAGGGCAGTGGTCCAACTGCTCTGTCCAATTAGTAGTTGGACTATGGGCCTTTACTAGGGGCCGTGGTTCAACTATCTTTGCAGTTGGACCACGGCATCATAGTAGAGTTCCCAGGTCCAATTAAAACAATTTCAAATAATACAACTGCAAACAAGACGCGGTACCTTCTCAAAACATCAACTCTCTGTTCTTATTATATTTTATTCGTAGTTCTTGTAACCACATCTCCGCATTTTGTCATTCCATACGTGACAGGTTGCAAGCCCATCATCGCTTTTAGAATACTAACTGGTTTCACTATGTTTTCATTTGCGTGTACATATTCCAGAAACTAATTTTGGAAAACCTCACTTGCTTCAGTGAAATTAAAAATGTGTCAGGTTCTCAACTCTGAAAATGCTGGTAGGCTAGGCGCGGGACAAATACAAGAGTCGTGGCGCGGGCGTGGCGCGGGCCACGCCTCCCGTATTTGTCCAGTGCCTTAGATTTGAGAATGAAGATTGAGTCCGTCAAATAAAAAACACCTTTATTTCATTACGAATTTTATTGTAAGACAGAAAATGCAAAGGATTACATAAACAATCTTGAATCTACCCATTTCGAAGGTTGTCTTTGCATTCCTGGGAAATATGTTTACTCACAATAAAACTTAATTATGTCTCCTTCACCACCGCTGCCACTACCAACCACTCCAGCTGCTATCACCACTCACCCCACTATGGCCACCTACTCCACTGTGGCCACTCACGCCACTGTGGCCACCCACCCCACTGTGGCCACTAACCCCACTATGGCCACCAACCCCACTGTGACCACTCACCCCACTATGGCCACCTACTCCACTGTGGCCACTCACACCACTGTGGCCACCCACCCCACTGTGGCCACTAATCCCACTATGGCCACCTACTCCACTGTGGCCACTCACACCACTGTGACCACCCACCCCACTGTGGCCACTAACCCCACTATGGCCACCCACTCCGCTGTGACCACCCACCCCACTGTGACCACCCACCCCACTGTGCCCAGCAACACCACTGTGGTCCCATACCCCACTGTAACCGCTCACACCACTATGGCTGCCCACTCCGTTGCCAACCATCCCGCTATGGCTACCCCCAATATGGCCACCTAGCCCACTTTGGCTACCCACACTACCGTGTTCACTCACTCCAGCGTGGGCGCCCCCAATATGGCCACCCACTCCGACCTGACCACCCATCCCAGCATGGATATCTATCCTGCGCCAGCCGTGGCCCCCACCATTAACCCCACTGTGGCCATCAACAACAATGTAGCTATTATCAACAACCACCTCGCCAGCACCATTAATTCCACCACTACCACCAACCACTCTACCATGCTTGTCACCAACACTGCCGTTGCCGCTACCGCCCCTGTCTTCACCGCCCTCACCTGCACCGCCCCAACTAAGTTCTTTTATCGTTTCTCCATTACAGTCGGGCATTGCTATAAGGAATCCTGTCAGCCAGAATACTCGACACATAGTGCCAGTTCTGTCAAAAAGCAACTGTAAATTCTGGCCTTTTTCTATGACAGCGATGCCCAAACACAGGTGTCCGATAAACTCAAATGTAATTTTACGCAAAATGAGTATTGATATTTATTTATTTATACTGTCTGGATATGATACAAGCATTTTCTTATGAAGAGATTAAGGCATGCAATATTTTAATTACAATAATTTAATTATCACTGGTAGAATAATCGATTTATAATTAGGTACAAATTACACTTCATGTTTTTAAAATTACGGTTACATAACGTACCTATGGTACCCATGGTATATTCAATGTGGGCGTGTAATGTAGTGTAAATTTTGTACTGTTTTTTTTAACGGGACGAGATCGCGTAATAATCAAACTATTACCTTTCCTCGACGGTTCGACCGGGTTGCACCGATCGTGGTCAGGAGGGGATCGTGGTCCCCTCGTGACCACGATGTGGTGTGTTTGTTTGTTTGTTGCAAATAAATCATTTAATTTCATTCAATGTATTTGGATGTTCCTCTGACTTCGACCATACATCCCTTTGCACGACTAAAGTCCAATTATGAAAAATGACAAACGGTCTAAAAATGTCCATTCATAATAATGCCCAATCATAATAATGTCCATTCATAATAATGTACAATCATAAATATGTCCAATCATATTAATGTCCCATAATAATGTGTAATGCGGAGGGATGAAAGTCACGTAACTAAAAGGGTCATGGAAATGAATGTGGATGGATATAAGAGTAGAGGTAGACCAAAAAAAAGGTTGAAGGATGGATTGTGTGAAAGAAGATATGGGTAAGAAAGGAGTGGATACGGAGATGACAAGTGATAGGGGAGAGTGGAAGAAGAGAACATGTTGTGCCGACCCCGCATAAGCGGGATAAGGGCAGGAAAATGATGATAATAATGTCCAATCATAAATATGTCCAATCATAAGAATGTCCAATCTTCAAATGACTTTGATTTATGACTATCCCCGTGGTAGATATTTTCTGGCTAACGCATAAAAGACACAGTAGTACAGGCACTGTTATCCACCAAATATAAAGATCCATGCCCCATGCCATATGTGACAGGTTGCAAACCCCCTTATGATAAAACCAACCTATCATGATTTGTTTGTGGGTAGGTACTTATTAATGTTATAGTAGACCAATGAAATAGCATCTTTACTTATAATAAAATTTTATTGTAAAATAAAATATGCTAAGGTTTAAACAATTTAATTTACCGATTTTGATGGTATTCCTGAGAAATAAGTTTGCAGTAGCAGTTGTAAGTAGGTACCAATAAATAGTGTGGTTCTGACACAAGATCAGCGTTGTGTTTTACAAACACGACATAGTGCTGAGTCGACTTCATTGTAACATAAAGTTTGTATGTACCTAACTTAAAATCTTGTATTGTTGCAAATAAATCATTTCATTTTATTAACTTAATTTTATTACTGTCTCTGCTGCCATACAATGCCAACTACACCGACGGGCCCACCCATTCCATTGTATCCACCGTCACCCCATTGCCCACCGCTTCCGCTGTATCCACCTTGCCCACCGTTTCCATTGTATCCACCTTGCCCACCGTTTCCATTGTATCCACCTTGCCCACCGTTCCCATTGTATCCACCTTGCCCACCGTTTCCATTGTATCCACCTTGCCCACCATTCCCATGGTTTCCACCACCTTGCCCACCATTACCATTGTATCCACCTTGCCCACCGTTACCACGGTATCTGCCGTCACCACCTTGCCCACGGTTTCCACGGTATCCACCGTTACCACCTTGCCCACCGTTTCCACGGTATCCACCGTTACCACCTTGACCACCGTTCCCACGGTTTCCACCACCTTGCCCACCATTACCATTATATCCACCTTGCCCACCGTTACCACCGTTACCACGGTATCCACCGTTGCCACCTTGCCCACCGTTTTCACGATTTCCACCACCCTGCCCACCGTTACCATGGTATCTACCGTTACCACCATGTCCACCGTTTCCACCATTTCCACCGCTCTGCCCACCGTTACCACGATAATCACCGTTACCACCTTGCCCACCGTTTCCCCGGTATCCACCGTTACCACCATGCCCACCGTTTCCCTGGTAACCACCGTTACCACCTTGCCCACTATTATCATGGTATCCACCGTTACCACCTTGCCAACCGTTTCCACGGTTTCCACCACCTTGCCCACCGTTACCATTGTATCCACCTTGCCCACCATTTCCATTGTATCCACCTTGCCCACCGTTTCCATTGTATCGACCTTGCCCACCGTTACCGTGGTATCCACCGTTACCACCTTGCCCACCGTCACCGCGGTATCCACCGTCACCACCTTGCCCACCATTACCATGGTATCCCCCGTTATCACCTTGATAACCGTTTCCACGGTTTCCACCACCTTGCCCACCGTTTCCATTGTATCCACCTTGCCCACCATTTCCACTGTATCCACCTTGCCCACCGTTACCGTGGTATCCACCGTTACCATCTTGCCCACCGTTACCGCGGTATCCACTGTCACCACCTTGCCCACCATTTCCACGGTTTTCACAACCTAGCCCACCGTTACTACAGTTTCGGCTTTTCGAATGGTCTCCGTAGATATCTCTGGCTATCCTAAATTCTTCCTCACAAAATTTTTCTTGGTCTGTCGCCCATTTGTTCCAATTGTCTTCGAGATCACCTTTTAGCCAGCCTTTGGCATCAGTAACAACGACATGGAGAGTGCCAGAACCAGCATGCAACGCGCCGGGGGCACCCCCACTGACTACCTTGCCGTTTCCATCGACAATAATGATACGGAGATCGTCAAATGCAGAATCATTGCCGATGCCACCGTTTTTGATTACCTTTCCTTCGCTATCAACAACAACATAGTTATTGCTACCTCTATATTGTTTTATGTTGACACCACCATCAACCACGGTGCCTCGGGAATTAATAACAACATAGCTGCCATTTGGGTCCACAATCACCTCGCCACCACCATTCGACCCACCACTGCCACCAACACCACTACCGCCCCCATCCTCACCGTCCCAGCCCTGACCGCCTCCGCCCTGACCGCCCCCATCCTGACCGCCCCAGCCATGACCGCTCCCACCCTGACCATCCCAGTTCTGTCCGCCCCCACCCTGACCGTCCCAGCCCTGACCGCCCCCGCCCTTGCCCCAGTGAAGTTTTTGTATCTTCTTTCCTTTTCCCCCACCTGCACTGCCCCCGCTAAATTTTGGATTGTTTGCTTTTTTACACTTTGACTTTCTTCCCTTAGCTATTATATCATACCTGAAAATAAATACAATAAAGTAAACCTGGTTGTGCCATTGTGATTTAGCTTGTAGTATTTTTCACGTAAGAACGTATCCCTGACACATACAACTTTTACGTTTCACGCTGTACAGCTATGAAAAGTTATGAAATATATATAATAAATTAAATCTAGTGATAATACTAAAAGCAAAACTAATCAAAAAAATATGTTTTTGTCTATTTCCTTTTGAATAATCTCAGATAGGTACCTATCAACCTAAAAGAGCAGTCTCATGTGAAAAGGACTATACGAACCACCTAGCTATTTATTGTTGTAGGTAATCTTATTTGTCAGGAGATGGATTACTACTAAGTAAATATTGACATTATATTATGTCAGTATTCTTTTGTTATGTCACTAGTATTTTCAAACCAGTGCGGTGAAAGGATGGAGGATTCAAGAGCCTTATCACACTGGCGGCTGGTCGTCAATCGCTATAATGATAAACATCTTAAGGCCCGTATTAATAGTTGTGACTCAACAACGTACTCAAGTTCGATATCATTTGATACGCCATTATGACGTCATCAGCATCTCAAGATTATTGCTAATTAATAGACACATAAATACTATAATCACATCTCAAGTCACAGACTGCCTGCACTCACGAAATAGCATCTCAAGAACCCGCACTCATTGTATACTTAAGTTTGAGTTTCGTTTATTAATCAGTCCATCACTCAGTTGATGACGTAAACCTATCCGCAACTTGAGAACTTCTATAATCATGTCTATTACGAGTAGTATGATCAGGATCTCAATATTGATATCAAGTGCGGCCTCTTGAGCTGAGTAAGGTTTATTAATATGGGCCTTAGTGCGCTTTTTTCCGTGCACTTGACACGATCAAGCATTACATAACCCAAACGAAAGGTTGTATGATTTTTTAACTAAGTAGGTACCTTTAAAAACATCATTCTATACTTACTTAGATCGACTCATCTGATTGAGGGGATTGTAAGATATTTTCACAATGCTAGTGTCCTTATTATAGGTCACAGTCGGCGTACTGATATCATTGTGGACAACTACACCAACATATTGGATATCCGTGCAAAATGGCGCCTGGAAGTAAATTAATAATACCTAGAAAAAGTACGTGAGTGTCGTTGAACACTCGGTTGGAACGAAGTTTCAACTTAGACATTTTGGCATTTGTCAAATATAGAAACGCTCTTCCGTACTAACAATGTAGCAATCTATGGACTTCTTCTATCTATGAAGTTTTGACATATACATGTGTCGTGACGCAATAATTACGTTTTTATACTAAAAAGAAAACCGACTTCAATGTTTGACTCGAAACGCGGTGTGACTCAGGGCGTCAAGCTGTCGATTCGATTTCTATTTGTGACATGGCTAGGAGGGAAGGTGTTTAGAGTTTTACGGGGAAACTATCAATCCCTCAGGATATGGGACCACCTCTGGAGTATACCCTTTCAAACATGAAAAGAATTTTGCAAATCGGTCAACAAATGGCGGAACAATCGCGTAACAAGATAAAAAAAAAAAAAAAACATACAGACGAATTGAGAACCTCCTCCTTTTTTGAAGTCGGTTGAAAATCGAACACATCTTTCGTCTAGTCCCCATCCGTTACCATCCGAAAAGGAACTTCACTTCGTTCCAATAAAGTTTTGTGCAACTGGCTTCCCACTGGGCATTGACTATTAGTACTAGTATTACTATTATTATTATTATTAGTATTAGTATTAGTATTACGAGTAGTAGTATTTAATCACCATTCACCCCTAAACTTACTTGTACAGCAATCTGCGTAGTTTTCTCCAATGGTCGAATATGCCCACTGATATGCTCTACCACTTTTAAATCCTTACTGTCCTTTCCATACTCCCAGTTTGCCGAATCCACTGACTTCATCAGCAAGAGTCCAGCCATCCAGAAGACTCGCCACATGATAATGCCAGTTTTGTAGTCGAGATGAACTATTTACAGTTTGTAAAATAGGCTAATACTCGGGGCATTAGAATAATGTGATCACGTGCTTGAATTGACCAGTCACAAAGCTCGGAGACCTTTAGAAATCTCCGTTGAGCTTTGTGATTGGTCTATTAAAGTGCGCGTGATCACCTATTAGCCTATTTAAAATTCTGTAACCTATATTTTCAGTGCTGTTTTCACCAACGAGCAAATTACCAACATAGATAAGACCCAGACCAATTTTAGGTTTTTTTTCGTATTAATAGGCTAGCCAGAGCATTTTTAATGGTTTTAGTTCGTAACTGAATGGAAAAATTATATACGGCAATGCAAGCAAATTATTTTAATTCTAATAGGTAAAATTTACAATGGCATGTCTCTTGATTGAAAAACATGTTTTATAATTACCTATTTATTAACTTTAAACCCGCAGCTTAGTATTGACGACGTCTTTCCGGTGGGTTAGGCTGATTGAGCTGAGAGGATGGTTTAGGTGCTGGGCAAGCCTATTCCATCTCAAACAATGTCCTCATAGGTTGCCTCCTGACGATAAATGATCTACTACACATAGATGAAATAGCCCTAAGTTTTTAATAACTTTTAAAACTATGGTTAATAAGTTAGGTTAGTTCGTATGAGTCAGTGGCCAACTCTGGTGACGGAGTTTTTAGGCCGCCTTAAGGCCTCCGTCATGGCATAACGACTTAAATAGCCGGGACCGACAATTTAACGTGCCCTCCGAAGCACGGAAGCGCTCAGATGAAAATGCCACTGGCGGTCACCCATCCACATAGAGACCGTTTCGAACGTTGCTTAACTACGACGATCTATCAAGAACGATTAAGCAAGCACGACCACGAGCGCTGTTAATAAGTGTTACCTACATACTGGCCAATTGCGGAAGCGCTTTGGCCGCTTCGTCTTTCAATCCGAATGACGCGCCTAAAAATTAAAAAAAGTGAAAAGCGTTTGCAACAATTGCAGCTAGGTAGGTATAATAACAACGAATTTTTAGCTCTCTGAAGTTAGGTGCAATAGACGATCGCGTAGGTTTGTTAGAGTAAGCGAGATAGCACGATTTTAGGCGTCATCAAAAATGCATGTGCAGCTACTTCAGAGAGCTAAAGAACGATTGTGCGTATTGTACCTATAGGTGGCGATGAGCTTGCAACCTGTCACTTATGGAGAATGCTTCTGCAGAATGCGGGCATGGCATGTGCCAAATACTTATTTGGGTGCTCTCCTCTGGCTATACCCTGATGTATCATCAAAGGTTTGCGATGCTCCAACACTCTCGAGCTGTTGGAGCAAATGCTGAGGGGTAGTCGTATTTTCACCCACATAAAATTATGTAGATTTAAGTACCTATTGTAACTGTTGTATATGATGTGGAGAAAATAAAACTTTATTATATTCTATTCTATTCAAAATACATTGAATGATTACATAGAATACTATCGAATACTATGTAATCATTCTGCTATTCAATCAACCGCAACTACTTAGGTAATCGCAGTGCAGGAAACGCAACTTTTGGACGAATTCCACGGAATGGTTTCGTCGCGGATGCGTTCTGAAGTTGTTTTGTTTGGATATTAATAACACGAGCTCTTAACGTTGAAGGAAAACATTCGTGAAAACCCGCTTAGTCAGGTTCACTGTGAACAAGACTGATTAGCCGGATCCACACTCCGAACGATCCAACGCGCTCCGATCGCGCGCGGCAGGAGCATTATCTATTTTCTTGTTCTTGCCACGCGCGATCGGAGCGCGTTGGATCGTTCGGTGTGGATCCGGCTATTAAGCTGCGAGGATGGTTGAGTTCAATCTCAAAGTCCTAGGCACTACAGCGTCCCGTTAATTGTAGGTCTCTTGATGCTGTAGGGTAGATAGATCATCTAGTATCGTCATCAGAGTTGGCCACTAAGCTCATACGAACTAACTAACTGACCACAAAGGTACGCCACGTGTGTTTAGAGGCGGGTTCTTTACAAAACGCTAAATACATTCAAGTCGAGTTCTTTCGACTTGCCAACTCTTAACTAAATAATAAGGTGAATCCAGTGGCTGAGGAGAGTTTCTCGCACGCGAGCGGCGATTTCTTCTAGGCAATAATATGGTCGCCTAGAAGAAATCGCCGCTCGCGTGCGAGAGCGTTTTGTAAAGAACCCGCCTCTAAACACACGTGGCATTGTGTAACAGCCGCTTCAGGGTGCTTAGTATGAATTTTATTCACCATTCGGTATCGACGCCGTAAACGTGGATTTGTACCTACTGATTTTCATTTGTTATGAGTGAGTACTAAAAGATGGCGCTGCTATTTTTCTATACAGTTCTGCGTTTACGGCGTCAATAGGTACCGAACGCGTAAAAAACGAATACTAGGGGTTACTGATATCTTTTGTAAGATTTTGGTGAAATACTGTGATGAAACTTCAATCCATGATGTCCTTGTAAACACAATGAAAATGATAAAGAACTTTATTTTACAACGCAATGGATATTATAGGATTTTTTATTAATATATAGCTAAAATCTCATTATAAGATTTATTACTGATCAATCCTTACATAAATATTGTATTTTATAAAGATACCTACATAATAATATCTATCTTCTCACCTTTTATAATTTAAAAGTAATGATTTTGTTAACAATAATAGTAAAGTTATTATTTCTCTAGATGTCTGATATAAACGAAATTCAGTAGCTATATACATTTTTTTTTATTAACGGTTTTGTATTATTCCTGCAAAATAGGGTCAATATAATAATCTTAAATACCAACTGCGCTAACACCACGGCCAACGCCAACATCAACCACCCACCCTTGCCGCCACCACCACCTACCCAACCGTGGCCACTTTAACCCACCCCACATCTACCATATACCAACTACCCTAACCACCGACCAAGACCGCCACCACCATGTACACCACCACCTATCCCACCGTGGATACCAGCACCTATCCCACCGTAGACACCGCCGCCTATCCCCCCTCCTATCCCTCCACCTATCCCAGCACCTATCCCAGCTCCTATCCCAGCACCTATCCCAGCGTTGACACCAGCACCAATCCCACCGTATGCACCAGCACCTAAGCCACCGTAGGCACCACCACCTATTCCCCCACCTATCCCAGCACCTATTCCAGCGTTGGCACCAGCACCAATCCCACCGTATGCACCAGCACCTATGCCACCGTAGGCATCACCATATATGCCTCCGTAGGCACCACCACCTATCCCCCCTCCTATCCCCCCACCTATCCCAGCACCTATCCCAGCACCTATCCCAGCACCTATGCCAGCACCTATCCCAGCACCTATCCCACCACCTATGCCACCGTAGGCACTACCACCTATCCCACCGTAGGCACTACCACCTATGCCGCCGTAAGCACCAGCGCCTATCCCTGCTTGGATACCAGCACCTATCCCACCGTTGCCACCGCCCCAGAGAAGTTTTTGTTGATTTTGATTCTTCCTATACCCAGCGTTGCCACTGCTCCAGAATAATGTTTGTTTTCTCCTCCTATTCCCACCCCCTTGCCCACCATTGGCACCACGGCCTCCGCCCCAGCCAAGGTTTTGTATTTTCTTCCTTCCGCACTGTAAACGTATCCCCTTAGCTATGACTTCATACCTAAAAAAAATTTAATAATCTTTGAATGCTGTAAACAATTCGATTAAAAAGAAATACCAATTAAAACTAATAAGCTACATCGATGACTTTATCTATTACTGACTTTTTGACCTAATTATTATTATTATTAACTTTCTAATCTAATTATCTAATTAATGGTTAACATCAGAACGCTGTGGCCAACCACGTAGAGACCTGGATGCTATCCTAATGTTTAGTGACTCGTAGAAAACTAAAGCCCCAAATCATACGAAAGCACAGCTTTTTGTTACTACGGTGTGGTTGTGTGTTATGAGAAACATCTCACTCCACCAGGCCATCACGGTTCCACACCACAAAATATAAAACCACTTACTTAGATCGACTTTTCTGACTAAGCATAATGTGTGGAATCATCACAACGTTTATGTCCTTTTCAAAGGACACAGTGGGCTTGCTGATATTGTCGACCATCACCAAAATATACTGTACGCATGGCGGTACCTAGAAGTAAATAGTTAGAATTTTTAGAATTAGAATTCAGACAGAACTCCAAACATCCAAATTCTCCAACATTCAAATTGTCTTTTGCAAAACAGCCTATCGACAAATATTCAAAAAATGTTATGACCGAATTTTGTTCAAAAACAAATTTTAATGATAAGTCATGATTAAGCAAGCAAGTGATAAATTAAGAGTGAACAATCAGCGTTCTTTACTTACCCTCAATGCAATCACCGTAGTTTTCTCCTCTGGTGAAATATTTCCCTTGATAGAATCCACCACCTCCAAGTCCTGGCTGTCCTGACCATACTCCCAGGTGTACTTGGACTCTGCTGTCACTGTCGCCAGCAGGAGCCCTAATATCCAGAATACTCGCCACATGGCACCTAGTGTTATCTGGTCAAGTACTAAATACTAACAAATTCTTTCCGTAATTTATACTTAATATATTATTTTATGTTTTGAATTAACTACTGGTGGAACTGGTATGTTTTTTTAAATTAGATGATGTTTTGTGTAATGATTGCCGGAATTATAAAAAAAGCAAAGTACGATTGCTTTGTTTGTTTTTTCTTTTATTTGTTTGATTTTTGATTGTCGACGACATATAAAAATAGCAGGTCGTACATGGATCAGACTGGCGCAGGATAGGGAAGGTTGGCACAAGCGAAGAGAGGCCTATACCCAGCAGTGGGATGAAAAAGGCTGCGGATGATGAAGATGATGATGACGATTGCTTGCAGATTAGGGTTTTTTATGTTTTCCTTCATAGCTTTAGACACATGACGCGATGTAACATTGAGGGATCTAAGCGGGAGAACGCAGCTCAGCGTACAGACTGGAGACGGACAATCCACGTCCATGCCAACTAGTATCAGGAAGAGCGTCGTCTTGCTCTGGACAGAAAACGAGATGAGCTAAAAGACAGACCACCTGTGGCCATTTCGTACAATTACATTAGTGGGGTACTTATTGCCCCAATGATGACGATTGCTTGCAGATTAGGGTTTTTTATGTTTTCCTTCATAGCTTTAGACACATGACGCGATGTAACATTGAGGGATCTAAGCGGGAGAACGCAGCTCAGCGTACAGACTGGAGACGGACAATCCACGTCCATGCCAACTAGTATCAGGAAGAGCGTCGTCTTGCTCTGGACAGAAAACGAGATGAGCTAAAAGACAGACCACCTGTGGCCATTTCGTACAATTACATTAGTGGGGTACTTACATGCCCCAAGTGCGCACGTACCTTCTCTAATAAAATGGGGTACTCAAGTCCTAAACTGAACTGCTTCGCTTTAGCGTATCATGACGTATGATAATAAAAGTTACTTATAATATAAACTAGACTTGTCGTGTACAAACTGATTCGTTTTCAATTATCAATCATAAAAAAATAATAAAAATAACCTTACTAATAGGTGCTTTACTCATTTAAATATGTTAATATGTAGTACTGTAAATAAATCTTCTTAGGTTATTCTTCTTACTACCAAAGAGAAAATAATTTACAATGGACCCTGCACTTCCATATCGCGGGAGTCTGAGTGAAAGGTAATTAATACAATTAATTACACTATACTAAAATACTTAAGTACTTACATATTAGTATAAAATAAATAATTAAATATTTTATTAAATGAATATATATTTATTTATTTACTTATATAAATGTCGCAGCCAGCTGGTTTAATCCGCCGTCTGATTAAACGCCTAGCCATTTGATTAAACGGCGCTGTTCAACTAGCGGCCTGAATGATATAAGGCAAATGGCTTGGAGCTATTACGTTTAACTACTTGCCTAGTCAAGTCATTTCTAAGTAATGTTGAACGGGTTTGTGTAACAATTAGTACCCAATATCATAACTAGATGGCGCGACTAAGTTGGTTAGGTTTAAAGTTAGGATAGTGAAAACTTCACGCGAGGCTTATTAGACTTTAGCTACGTACGCGCACGCGCCGATTCACCTAAAAGCTTTTAAATCTATCTTAAATCTACACTAATATTATAAAGAGGAAACATTTGTTTGTTTGTTTGTTTGAATTGAATAGGCTCCGAAACTACTGGACCGATTTGAAAAATTCTTTCACCATTAGAATCCTACATTATCTCTGATGAACATAGGCTATAAATTACTATATGCTATAAAATACGGTGGTTACACCGTAGCCGCCATTTCCTTCCACCCCGACCCCGACCCCGACCACCACCACCTCTACTACCTCTATTATCACCTCCGCCACCACCTCCCCAACCCCGATTACCTCTATTACCAACACTGCCACCGCCACCACCACCGCCTCCACCACCACCTCCACTACCTCCCCAACCCCGATTACCTCTATTACCAACACCACCACCGCCGCCACCACCACCACTACCACCACCTCCACCACCGCCACCACCACCGTAAAGTTGTCTGTAAAGTCGGTTTACTGACGATAGTTGAACGTGACAACGCAAAGGCCGATTGTGCTTCTTTGTCGCTCGTTCCGCGCTCTCGCTTGCACTTCAAGCCTTACATGGAACGCCTCAGAGCGAGGTAACGCCGCATGACGTCATGTTTTTCGTGCGTGCAGCCGGCTCTATCTAATTATAAGACGTAGTCACGTCAAAAAACTTTACCTACCTAATAAGAAAGCCAGGCCTGAATCGGCGCATTAAGCGTTGCGTAATTTGAATACTTATTTGATTGCAGTGCAGGCCATTTCCTTAAAATGACTCTTGAATCACTATAGAGATAGAACATGTTTAATGAAGCAAAACTTTAAAACCACATACACCGTATGTTGCGCGACGCATCTTGATAAGTATGTTGCGTTTCGTACATTTCTACAAACCTACTACAATTCTAAAAAAAATTCTGGAAATCCATAAGCTCCGCCAGAGGAAAATCTCAAAACTCAGAGTTGGACGCAATCAGAGATCAGAATGGAATTATAGTGAAAGGTGAAGAGTGTATATTAAAGAGGTGGAAGGAATATTTTGAGAGTTTGTTTGAAAGGGAAGATACGTCGGCACCTACCACAACGAGTTCATGTGAAGACGAGGGCAGAGACGATAGTATCGGAATGAATGAAATTGTGAATGCTTTAAAGAGTATGAAATCTGGAAAAGCGGCTGGGTATGATAAGATTACAGCCGAGATGCTAAAGGCTGGACATGGCGTTGTAGCTAGTCAGTTATACCGTCTTTTTAATTTGTGCTGGAGCTCTGGCAGAGTACCGAGTGATTGGTGCAAGGCGGTTATAGTTCCACTTTATAAAGGGAAAGGCTCACACCAAGACTGCAAAAGCTACCGAGGCATTAGCCTTCTCAGCATCGTCGGCAAACTGTATGCAAAGATTTTGATTGAAAGAGTTGTGAAAGAAACCGATAAGAAAATATGGGATGCACAAGCGGGTTTTCGACAGGGAATGGGATGTACGGATCAGGTTTTTTCCCTACGAAGCATAGCCGAAAAATTTTTGGCCAAAGGTCAAAAAGTCTATTGCGCATTCGTGGATTTGGAAAAAGCCTATGATAAAGTGATGAGGAATGAACTTTGGTCGGTACTGTCGATGTATGGAGTGAACAGCAACCTCGCGCGAGCTCTGAAATCTCTCTATGAGGATTCCAGTGCTTGCGTGAGGATACATGGGTCATACACTGAGTGGTTTAACATCCAAAAGGGCGTTCGGCAGGGATGTGTAGCGTCACCATGGTTGTTTAATCTATTCATGGACAGTTGCTTGAAAGATTTGAAAGATAGTGCAAATGGTTTGAGAATGAATGAGTTACTCGTCAAATGTCTTCTCTATGCCGATGACCAGGTTATACTTGCGTCGTCGGAGAATGAGTTGCAGGAGATGGTAACAGTTATGCATGAAGCTTTTGAGCAAAAGGGAATGAAAGTAAATGTGAGCAAGACGAAAGTGATGGTTTTTGAAAAAGATGAATGTATGACAGCATGCAATATTCTGATTGGTGATGAAAGAGTGGAACAAGTGAAAGAGTTTGTGTATTTGGGGACATTGTTTACAAGAGATGGAAAGTACGATGAGGATATCGAAAGAAGAGTGAATGCTGGAAACCGAGTGAATGGGGCACTTCACGATTTTATGAGCAGCCGGAAAGTGTCCAACTTTCCGGCACGACTGGCAATTCATAGAGGAGTGTTAGTGCCGACATTGATGTATGGTAGTGAAAGTTGGGTGTGGCAGAAAAAACATCAGAGTAGAGTGAATGCTGTTGAAATGAGAGCGTTGCGTAGTATGTGTGGGGTAACGTTGAATGATAGAGTGAGAAATAGTGTGATAAGGGAACAGTGTGGAGTGAAAGAAGATGTAATGTTGAGGATCGAGAAAGGTATGTTAAGATGGTTTGGGCATGTAGAGAGGATGGATGACAGTCGTTTGACAAAGCAAGTGTATGAGGCAAGTGTGTATGGGACAGCTGGAAGGGAAGGCCTACGAAACTTCTTGGATCAAATTGGCGACATTTTGGAGAAAAAAGTAAAAATCATCAAAAGTACCCTAAACCGGCGAGCATGTATGAAGAATGTAATGAGAGTGAATGAGGCAAAAGCTGTGTGTCAGGATCGTAGCAAGTGGAGATCCGTGATCTCTGCCTACCCCTTCGGGAAAGAGGCGTGATTTTATGTATGTATGTATGTATTTACAAACAAAGGCTGTCATAATAAACACGAACTAGGGTGGTATAAGCGCTAATCCAAAGCATAAGGCTGTAGTAGGTCAATTCAGTATTAATAAACAAAGACCAAGGAGGAACTAAGCTAATTCGACTCTACTCTCGGAGAAAGAGTTACTCCTAGGCGCCACCTAGTATAGAGATGGAGTAGGCAGACGTATCATGAATTTTGTCATTTTTACGTCACAAAAAAAGGTTGTGCAAATAGGATGGATTATGTTGATGATTTGAGGAAGAATTGAATTAGGATGGATACCAGTTTCAGAAATGTGGCGAGTGAAAATTTACAAGAATCTATTGGACGATCTCGAAAAACTGAACTTAAAATCCAAGTAACACTGCATAGGTATAGATTTTGTGGTGAAAAACCATTCGGATTAACAAGAAACAATAAAACAGTTAAAATGACTAAATACTTTTTATGTATAATATTAATTAATAGTAATAATAATTAGCAATACGTCCTTACCTATAAACTGTGCATGTACCATACTACAGTGGTTAATGTACTCACAGTCAAAACGGCTTGATAACGCATTCACTATGCTGTTGCAGCTGGCCCGAACCCTGCACCCCAGGGATGTGCACCGCTTGCGCATGGGTGTAGGTAGAAACAGTCCACACGCGCAGCGGCGAACATCCCCGACGCGCTACAGAAACGGGGCAGCCCCACCACCACCCGGAACGCGTTATTGTATAATAAAAATAAATAAAATAATAAATAAATATTTTTAATTTATTAGTTGAACCCAATTCCTGAATTAAGTTAGTTTAAAATGAAAGACCCTATATAGGTAAATCCTAGAAGTACAATGTCCGTTTGTTTATACTCTTAATACCACAAAAATAAATATTTAATTTACTTAATCTTTTTTGTACTCTAAAACTGATTCTTTTTCAGTTGAATTACACCTAGAATACAACACCATACCTAAATAATAATATAATAATAATAAAAGAACAAAGACTAAGACTAAACTAAAGACAGAATAGAAGCCACATAGGTTTGATAAACTGTATATGGCCATTTTCCAACCAAACCAAATGTGCACCAATTACTATAGTTATTTAAACCACTACAACTACCATAACCTACTAACACCACCACCACCGCCCCAGCCAAGTCTTCAAAAAAGTAAACTCTTCCCAATCCCAGCCTATCTCCCATATCCACCACTGCCTATGCCACCGTATGAACCAGCACCTAACCCACCGTATGCACCAGCACCTATCCCACCTCCAATCCCAGCACCTAAGTTACCTCCGATACCAGCGCCTAAATAACCTCCTACCCCAGCACCTAAGTTACCTCCTATTCCACCACCTAAGTTACCTCCTAACCCAGCACCTAAGTTACCTCCTAACCCAGCACCTAAGTTACCTCCTAACCCAGCACCTAAGTTACCTCCTAACCCAGCACCTAAGTTACCTCCAATACCAGCACCTAAGTTACCTCCAATTCCAGCACCTAAGTTTCCTCCAATACCAGCCCCTATGCCACCATTAATACCAGCATTGCCACCGTCCCAGAAAAGATTTTGGTTCCCATTCAAACCTTGTATTCCACCGTAGGCACCAGTACCTAATGCACCGTGTGCGCCACCACCCATCCCACCGTTGCCTCTACCGCCTGCTCCACCGTCGGCACCTCGACCATGGTCATGGCCATGGCCACGGCCACGTTTACCATCACCCAAGCCAAGTTTATTGATATTTTTCTCATTGCACTGATGTATACGTCTCCCTTTAGCTAAGATTTCATACCTAAAAATAAACATTTTAATAATACAATATCTGCGCTGCGTATAAAGGTAGGTTTCAATCGATTTTTCATTTTGGTTTGATTTTTCCCTTCACTATAATACTTTATGCCTTTAGCCATGACGGAGGACCTAAGCTTAGGACATAAACTTTTTATTTATTTTTAATAAATCATTTCATTTCATAAGGTGATCTTCGTCACCAGAATTGTGGCCACTAACACAAAATATAAAAAAAGTACGTGAGTGTCGTGGAACACTCGGTTGGAAAGAAGCAAAGAGTACTTTTCTATACTGGGAATATAATAAATTAATTGTCAATTAGGTATCCTAGAATCGCTCTTCCGTTCAAACAATGTAACAATCAAATGACGATTTGACATATAGGTACATGTGTCTTGACGGTAAAATGGAACAATTTTTTTTCCAACCTGTCTTTTTTTTTTCGTCGATACCGTCCGAAAAACTTCGCTCCAATACTAACGATAGAAATCAGAATTTATAAAACCATGTTCTCTGGCAGACGGACAGACGGTGAAGGAAAACATCGTGAGGAAACCCGCAGCTTAGTCCGCTCCACACGTATTGAATAGAATAGAATAAAGTTTTATTTTCTCCACATCATATACAACAGTTACAATGGGTATTGACGTCGTCTTTCCTGTGGGCCAGGCTGATTAAGCTGAGAGGATGGTTTAGGTACTGGGCAAGCCTATACCATCTCAAACAACGTCCCAGGCACTACAGCTACAGCGTCCCGTTAAGTGTAGGCATGGATTGCCTCCTGACGCTGTATAAATCATCTAATATGGGTAATATGTAGATGGGGTCTAAGTTTTTTATGTCTTTTTCGTAATGTGGTATGCAATAAAGAATTATCTATCTATCTACTTACTGACCGGTCAGAACGCAGTTTAACTTCGACGATACCATTCTGGCATTACCATTCTTGCCTCTTGCATTCGCAAACACAATGGAGCAAGAGTTAATATTCTGTGGCACGAAGCAAATATGACGTGTACCTTTCACTTGTTTATACACACCTCCACACTACTAACAGCTACTTACGTAGATCGACTGTTCTGACTCAGCTGAAGGTATGCAATCTTCACAACATTATCGTCTCTATTGAAGGTGACATCAGGCGCGCTGATTTCATTTTGGACCTCCACCGAAATAAATAGTATATACATGCATGGTGGTACCTAGAAGTAAATATAGGGAATTGATTACAAGTTAATCCATACTAATATTAAGCTGAAAAGTAGAGGATTAGCGAGTTTATATGTTACGTTCCCCAAAACGCAATGACAGCGCGATCTAATTTTTCCTGTGGCGCCATCTATTATGTAGTAAAATGTGTCTGTCTGTCTGTCTGTTTGTTACCTTTTCACGCCTAAACCACTGAACAGATGATGCTGAAATATGACATGGATAAAGATTATGTCCCAGGGACGGACATAGGCTACTTTTTTTTTCAAAACGAATCTGAAGGGCGTGAAATAAGGGTTGAAATTTTGCATGGGGACTTAAAGTGAAGTTCCAGTTGAAGGCCACTAGATGGTGTTGCTGTCCTATGGCTGAGGTCGAGATGGCGCTATTATTGAATTTTTATTTTTAAAAGTATCAGAAGAGAATCTTCTGAACAGCAATTTTCAGTTCTGTTTTTATTAAGTATATGTTATTTTGCTGACGAAGTCGCAGGTACCAACTAGAAAAAAATAAAAATAAATTAATGCTGGACTTTCACACAGCATCATCTAGCCCCCAAAGTAAGCAAAGCTTGTGTTATGGGTACTAGATGACTGATATACTACTTTATATACTTTTTGTTTGAAAACACATACATATTATACATAGAAACACCCAGACCCGAGAAAAATATTTGTAGATCATACAATCATTGGTCCCGCGGCGGAGATCGAACCCGCAAACTTCTGCGTCGCAGGCGCGCCCACGCCCACTGCGCTACAGAGGTCGTCAAATTCCTGGCATTATGTAAATCATCGGTTTGACATAATGCCAGGAACCTGAGACGATATTTGACATTCAATGTAAATACCTACCAACTACCAACATATATTATATGCAGTACAAAACAAATCGCGCTAAATAATGCCATTAGCAGCAGCATGTCGACGCATCTTATTCTTAGTATTAAAGGTGCATTTAGACGATACGGTATGAGCACGTACGATTTAACATCGCATGCCAATTTTCCCGTGTAAATGCTCACCGCACGCTAAATGTCTTAAAAAGTGCGACGGTCATCGGGTCTAAGTTACTTAGTTACCTAGTCGCACGGTGAGCGCGCCGGCGGCTAAGTCTGCGGCGAGTAGGGTTACCATACGGAAAATTTGAAATGCGGACAAAGACCAGAGAAAAAAATCAATTTCAATGGAAAAGTCGCGTGTGTTGTTGGTACCACGTAAGTGAAGCCACGTGCGTTCCGCAAGCTCACATACCTAAATGTACGTATAGGTACACGTTGATATTTTTATCTTAATAATAATAATCGTCCTGTTGTAGGTGAATTTGATTATTTTTCTACTTAAAAAAAGAATCTTAAACATATTTTGTATCCTATTATCTTAGAAAAATCCTGATAATTCTAAAATAAAACGACATGTCTGGAGAAATTTTAACGTATGGTCACTGTAAAGTAGGCGGAACCTGGCCACAGATTACAGAGAGTACCAGTCATAGTTACCTAGTCATGCGTTTTAGCGTACGGTATAACGAGACTATACGATATAATGTTGTATGAACCTTTTTAAAATTTCGGCGTGCAAATCAAGTACACTTTGGTGTAGTGGTCTTGTCCGCCGGTTCTCAATATGAGATGTGCCGGTTCGATACCATTAGAATATTATTTTAATTTTGCTTTTTTTTTTTGCTTTACTATTTTGTATTTTTTTTATGTTGATTGCGAAAAAAGAAAATAAAATTTAAATTCAAGTTCCAAAAAGAGGTACCTACACTACTTGCCTAGAATAATTTTGTTTTATTTTTTCTTCACTAGTTTGTAATTATTTTATGTTAATGACGAAAAAAGAAAATAAAATCAAATTTCAAGGTCCAAAAAGAGGTACTTACACTACTTGCCTAGAATAATTTTCCTTTTTTTTTTCTTCACTAGTTTGTAATTTTTTATGTTAATGACGAAAAAAGCAAATAAAATCAAATTTCAAGGTCTAAAAAGAGGTACTTACACTACTTGCCTAGATGGTAATTTTATCAATTTTAACCTGACTATCATAGGACAACGTACCTACATACCTACCATTCCATGATACCTACGTACATACCTAAATGGTATGGTTCCTATGACACCTACCTATCTAATGGTAGGTTTACCTAATGATGCTCATACCTAACAGAAAAAAGTGAAGCAAAAACTAAAAGAAACTGGTTCACGACTTCCAAGGCACGGTAGACATTTTTTCAGATCGTCACTCAAGATCCTTTCAACACTTTAAAGTTGTCAAAGGGGTAGGTAAATCAGATAGGCTTCCAAAATTAATAAAAAGTAGGTAGGTACTTGGGTAAGTAAGTTCGTATGAGTACTACATAGGTAGGTAGGTACCTACTCGTACCTCCGTGGCTAAGTATGTAACTAAATAAGTAGGTAGCATCTACCTATTTGGTTACATTTTTTTTTTTTTTTTTTTTTAAGACATTTTCACACAGCATCATCTAGCCCCAAACTAAGCAAAGCTTGCGTACTATGGGAACCAGATAACTGATATACTACTTATATACTTTTTGTTTGTAAATACATACATATTATACATAGTAACACCCAGACCCGAGACAAATATCTGTAGGTCATACAAACATTTGTCCCGCGGCGGGGATCGAACCCGCAACCTTCTGCGTCGCAGGCATACACATAACATATATATTACACATAATATTGTACTTACACACGTATAGGCACAGATCATATTATGCTGTTATAGGGAATAGGTTTTGCTGTGGATCTACCTACAGCACCCTACAGTTAAAACTGAGGAGTTGGCCACACTGCCTGTGGCTGTGTATCTAACTATAGAAGTCTAGAGAAACGACAGAGAGTTGCTTCATTAATGTGTTTCTAAATAGGCAGGTACTTATCTACTGGGAAATTTTGCGAAATTGTGAATAAGTAGGTACCTACCTACTAGCTACTAGTATACTTACCTTACCTATAAATGTATAACCTACCTACCTAGAAGCCGTGTTGGTCGAATGGGGTTGTGCCTCGACTTTCAATCCGAAGGTCGTGGGTTCGAATCCCGGCCGTGCATCACTGGATTTTTCGTTTCGAAAAATTTATATGCGTTTATACCTGAGTACCTAGGTACCTACCAACAGGAATACTCTACGTAGGTACCTATTTTGGTACCATACTACCAATGTTGGTAGGTACCTAAATAAATACTTACACGTACCTAAGTAGGTAGATAGACGAGAATATGTACTTAGGTATGCTACCCGGGTAGGTAGGTACCTGCATACTTCTAAGTAGAGTTGAGAACCGTGTTAGCCTAGTGAGATGTACCTACGTACCCTCATCAACCTACCTCCGAAGGCTGCGAGTTCGAATCCCAGACGCGCAGATATGTAAATTTATACCTAGGTAGGTACAAACTTTCCTAACTGTGAAGATTTTATTCTATAAAAATTTGTAGGTAACTTCACGAATGTCAAGATCCGTTGGAAGAACTGTACCTGTCTCAGCTTCCTTAGCATCATAGTAGCGAATTGTCTAGGTACCTACCGGAGAATAGATAAAAATGACAGTAATAATGACACTGTGAATGACACACACCACAGAACTATAGTTCTGTGACACACACTAATGCGTAGTTCGGACTAGTCTTGTATTTTAGTCGAGTAGCGAGTTACTTATTACCAAAACGTGTCCGAACAAAAAAGTAATTATCTAAGTACTACACTACCTACCTACCTACCACATTGTTGGGATGGTAGGTACCTACCTAGTAGGTAGGTAGTTATGTGATACAGCTTTATGATAGTACCTAGGTAGGACCGACCTACCTGAGTACCTACCAACAGGACTAAACCTATTAAAAAACTCTACGTAGGTACCTATTTTGGTACCATACTAGTACCTACTTGGTATCGAAACAAATGTACTTGAATCGAATCGAATCATGTACGAACGAACGGAACTATTTTTTTGAACGCATCTTATATTATACAACCTATGAACGCGCTGCAATCCTCGTCGGTGCGTCATCGCCCGCCACTAGCCAGCCAATAGCAGCCATTTGTTTGTTTGATTGAGCCAGCCTTATTGGTTCGATTGTCGGGATATTTCCCCATATTTATTTTCTGACATTGTCTGTAGTAGCAACGTCAGTGCCGAGCGAAAGTCTTTTTTCCGTACCTAAGGGACTAGCAGCTTTGGGCACACGAGAAGGTTGTCTGACATAGTGCTCTAGTACAGTTCGCCCAACGGATCTAGGCATTCGTGAAGTTAGCCGTTTGTCTGCGTAGAACACAATTTTGTATGAAAAAGCGGTTGCTGCGCAGACAAACGGCTAACTTCACGAATGCTTAGACTCGTTGGGCGAACAGTAGGTACCTAATGTAGTAGGTACCTACCTACGTATCATAATATTATGTACCTATCTATCTACCTACAATTTTTTATAGAATAAAATCTTCACACATATATATAGATAGGTAAGTTTGTACCTACTTAGGTATAAATTTACATATCTGCGCGTCTGGGATTCGAACTCGCAGCCTTCGGATGTAGGTTGATGAGGGTACGTAGGTACATCTCACTAGGGTAACACGGTTCTCAACACTACTTAGAAGTATGTACATAGGTACCTACCTACCCGGGTAGCATACCTAGGTACATATTCTCATCTATCTACCTACTTAGGTACGTTTAAGTATTTATTTAGGTACCTACCTACATTGGTAGTATGGTACCAAAATAGGTACCTACGTAGAGTATTCCTGTTGGTAGGTACCTAGGTACTCAGGTATAAACGCATATAAATTTTTCGAAACGAAAAATCCAGTGATGCACGGCCGGGATTCGAACCCACGACCTTCGGATTGAAAGTCGAGGCACAACCCCATTCGACCAACACGGCTTCTAGGTAGGTAGGTTATACATTTATAGGTAAGGTAAGTATACTAGTAGCTAGTAGGTAGGTACCTACTTATTCACAATTTCGCAAAATTTCCCAGTAGATAAGTACCTGCCTATTTAGAAACACATTAATGAAGCAACTCTCTGTCGTTTCTCTAGACTTCTATAGTTAGATACACAGCCACAGGCAGTGTGGCCAACTCCTCAGTTTTAACTGTAGGGTGCTGTGGGTAGATCCACAGCAAAACCTATTCCCTATAACAGCATAATATGATCTGTGCCTATACGTGTGTAAGTACAATATTATGTGTAATATATATGTTATGTGTATGCCTGCGACGCAGAAGGTTGCGGGTTCGATCCCCGCCGCGGGACAAATGTTTGTATGACCTACAGATATTTGTCTCGGGTCTGGGTGTTACTATGTATAATATGTATGTATTTACAAACAAAAAGTATATAAGTAGTATATCAGTTATCTGGTTCCCATAGTACGCAAGCTTTGCTTAGTTTGGGGCTAGATGATGCTGTGTGAAAATGTCTTAAAAAAAAAAAAAAAAAAAATGTAACCAAATAGGTAGATGCTACCTACTTATTTAGTTACATACTTAGCCACGGAGGTACGAGTAGGTACCTACCTACCTATGTAGTACTCATACGAACTTACTTACCCAAGTACCTACCTACTTTTTATTAATTTTGGAAGCCTATCTGATTTACCTACCCCTTTGACAACTTTAAAGTGTTGAAAGGATCTTGAGTGACGATCTGAAAAAATGTCTACCGTGCCTTGGAAGTCGTGAACCAGTTTCTTTTAGTTTTTGCTTCACTTTTTTCTGTTAGGTATGAGCATCATTAGGTAAACCTACCATTAGATAGGTAGGTGTCATAGGAACCATACCATTTAGGTATGTACGTAGGTATCATGGAATGGTAGGTATGTAGGTACGTTGTCCTATGATAGTCAGGTTAAAATTGATAAAATTACCATCTAGGCAAGTAGTGTAAGTACCTCTTTTTAGACCTTGAAATTTGATTTTATTTGCTTTTTTCGTCATTAACATAAAAAATTACAAACTAGTGAAGAAAAAAAAAAGGAAAATTATTAAGCAAGTAGTGTAAGTACCTCTTTTTGGACCTTGAAATTTGATTTTATTTTCTTTTTTCGTCATTAACATAAAATAATTACAAACTAGTGAAGAAAAAATAAAACAAAATTATTCTAGGCAAGTAGTGTAGGTACCTCTTTTTGGAACTTGAATTTAAATTTTATTTTCTTTTTTCGCAATCAACATAAAAAAAATACAAAATAGTAAAGCAAAAAAAAAACAAAATTAAAATAATTTTCTAATGGTATCGAACCGGCACATCTCATATTGAGAACCGGCGGACAAGACCACTACACCAAAGTGTACTTGATTTGCACGCCGAAATTTTAAAAAGGTTCATACAACATTATATCGTATAGTCTCGTTATACCGTACGCTAAAACGCATGACTAGGTAACTATGACTGGTACTCTCTGTAATCTGTGGCCAGGTTCCGCCTACTTTACAGTGACCATACGTTAAAATTTCTCCAGACATGTCGTTTTATTTTAGAATTATCAGGATTTTTCTAAGATAATAAGATACAAAATATGTTTAAGATTCTTTTTTTAAGTAGAAAAATAATCAAATTCACCTACAACAGGACGATTATTATTATTAAGATAAAAATATCAACGTGTACCTATACGTAC
The DNA here is from genome assembly GCA_951394285.1 of Epirrhoe tristata. NCBI lineage: Eukaryota > Metazoa > Arthropoda > Insecta > Lepidoptera > Geometridae > Epirrhoe > Epirrhoe tristata. The sequence goes on from OX596158.1 coordinate 2,124,264, forward strand.
ATTTAGGTATGTGAGCTTGCGGAACGCACGTGGCTTCACTTACGTGTTACCAACATAGACCTTGTCATAGGAGAAATTCTGAGCCCACGCGTACGCCCACGCCCACGCCCACGCCCACGAAAACGCCCACGCACTTGCGACTTTTCCATTGAAATAGATTTTTTTCTCTGGTCTTTGTCCGCGTTTAAAATTTTCCGTATGGTAACCCTACTCGCCGCAGTGTTAGCCACCCGGCGCGCTCACCGTGCGACTAAGTAACCTAGTCATACGGTATACCGTGTCGTGTAAATGCGCTAACTCTAACTGGTGACCGCACGCTGAATGGACTTAGCTTAGCAAAACGTGCGTCATACCGTATCGTCTAAATGCACCTTAACTCTCTATTCTTTTTCTATTTTAATAATTGCTAGGGGGTTGAATCTGCAAACGGCTCTCTTAAAATGCATATTTCTTCGTCATTTTCTTTTTTTTTTCAATTTTTAATCCATACGTACTTGTAATGCAACCTGCGTAATTCGCTCCAGTGGCTTAATTTGCCCATGAATAGTATCCACCACCTTCAAGTCATGACTGTCCCGACCATACTCCCAGGTGACCTTGGACTCCGCTGTCACCAGCAGGAGCCAAACGAGGCAGAAAACTCTCCACATGGTAGCTATAGCCACTAACGAAATGGTAAAGAGAGAATGGTTATGATATGGCTAATACTTTCAATAGGTATCGCATTTTAATTTAATTTATAATTACTTTTTATCAATAATTTTGAAGAGTTTTTTTTTGATTTCAGATTATTAAAGCCTGGTTTTTAGGGGTGTGTATCCAAAGTTCTTTATTCTGTTCTAAAGGGTAAAACGGGACCCTATTACCAAAGACAATATATACTAGGCTATTACTAAGACTCCGCTGTCTGTCCGTTTGTCACCAGGCTGTATCTCATGAACAGATGATGTATTTCTGTTGCCACTAAAACAACATATAATAAATATTTCCCATACAACAAACGTGATTTTTTTGCTGTTTGTAACCCTTCGTGCGCAAGTCCGACTTGCACTTGCCCTATTTTTTTAATTACCTCGCTTACCTACTACACTATTATTAGTAAGAGTTGAGGAGAAGAGGGTTTTGATGAACACTATTCAAAATAGAAGAGGAAAAATGATTGGACATCTTATACGACATGACAGCTTTATCAAGAGCATCATAGAAGGAAAAGTCAAAGGAAGACGACCGCATTGGAAAGGGAGAGGTGGAGGAAGTTGCATCATTGCACCGACAAGAGCTGAGCTCTTTTTTATGATGATGACCTATTACACTATTAGTTATTCCTTACGTTATGCTTTGCCTTACTTTTTCAACCGACTTCAAAAAAGGAGGAGGTTCTCAATTCGTCTGTATGTTTTTTTTTTTTTTGTATCTAACAAGATACAAAAAAAATACAATCGGTCAACAAATGGCGGAACAATCGTCATTTGTTGACCGATTTGCAAAATTCTTTTCATGTTTGAAAGGGTATACTCCAGAGGTGGTCCCATATAAATTTTATTCCTGAGGGATTGATAGTTTCCCCGTAAAACTCTAAACACCTTCCCTCCTAGCCATGTCACAAATAGAAATCGAATCGACAGCTTGACGCCCTGAGTCACACCGCGTTTCGAGTCAAACATTGAAGTCGGTTATCTTTTTAGTATAAAAACGTAATTATTATAACAAGGATCATACCTACATAAAGCAGTCAAGATCATACAAGTTTTACTCAAGAATCTCATGTTTCATACTTCGTATCACACAAGTTTTATGTCGGTAGAGCTTTGATCGAAGCGTTAGAGTCACTAACGTATACGAGTACCTATAATACAATCGTTATTTAGCTCTCTGAAGTAGCTGCGCAGAACCCATTTTTGATGACGCCTAAAATCGTGCTATGTCGCTTACTCTATTAAACCTGCGCAATCGCACCAACTTCAGACAGCTAAAGATCGGTTGTGCGTATTAAACCAACTTATTTCCGTTGCTTAGTATCGGTTTATATATGCAAAAACTTTACTAAGGGACGATTTAAGCCGTTAGTGACTCTGAGTGCGGCCCTTAGAAAACTACATGTGAATTTCAAATGAGTAGACGTACCTATTGGTAAAAGTAAAAGTAAAGTAAAGTATTATGTATGTTTATGTTTTTATTTAATTTAGATTTCACCCAACCTTGCCAAAACCCGAAAAAAAATATTAGTTCCTTCCTTCCATATTACGATGTGTGAAGCTAGCTGACTAAGCTGCGTGCTTCCTCGCGGTGCCCTTCTTAAGAGTATATTCGTAGTTCGCTCGTGTAAAAATTTGAGTATCAAATAAAATGTCTCAAAGCTTCAGTATGTAATTTTTTATTAAATTTTCCTCCACAACAACAAACTTTAACTATGCAACAATTATAAATTCTTAACATAATGAAATAACTGATAATTAAAACTGACAGCAAACTTATTCATTTTGGACGTATTTTATTGCGAAATAGGGTATTACTTTAATACCCCTCTGCTTTTTACACTGCCATCGCTACGAACCCAACCTTAAACGCTATTTTACACGATAACATTCTGGCACCTGCAAGAGGTACGACCACAGACAGGGTAAGACTCTTGGAGCTAATATTCTGTGGCAAAAGGCAAGAAGGATATCGTGTAATTGGCGTTTTAAACTACCACCCTTCTCGGTTGTGGTTGCCACTACCCCGCTGTCACTACCACCCTCCCCCCCAGCCACCGCCACCACCCATTCCACCGCCTCCCCAGGAGTCCCAGCCATTACCACCCCAGCCACTTCCTCCCCACCCATTACTAGACCACCCATTACTAGCCCACCCATTATCACCCCAGCCACCCCATCCTCCATTACCTCCCCACCCGTTACCACCGTCCTGTCCATCGCTACCACCCCACCAATAACCACCACTACCGCCTTTGCCGCCACCACCACCTCCCCACCCACCACTACCACCCTTGCCACCACTACCTACCCAGCCACCACTACCACCCTTGCCGCCACCACCACCTCCCCATCCACCACCACCGCCCTTGCCACCACTACCACCCGTGCCACTACTACCACCCTTGCCACCCTTGCCACCCTTTCCACCACCACTTCCCCACCCATTACCACCGTCCTCTCCATCACCACCACTACCTCCCCACCAATAACCACCACTACCGCCTTTGCCGCCACCACCACCTCCCCACCCACCACTACCACCCTTGCCACCCTTGCCACCACCACCTCCCCATCCACCACTACCGCCCTTGCCACCACTACCTACAAACCCACCACTACCACCCTTGCCACCACTACCTCCCCACCCACCACTACCACCCTTGCCACCCTTACCTCCACCGCCTCCCCAGCCGTAACCACCATCCTCTCCATTACCACCACCACCTCCCCAGGTAAAACCAGTCATCCCACCGTGGCCACCAAAATCTCCCCAGCTAGCCCCACCAGCTCCGCCGTTGCCACCATTACCCCCCCAACCATCACCACTATCCTCTCCGTCACTGCCATCAAAATTCCAGTTACTCCAAACACCATCATTTTGATATTTGCCGCCAACTATTCCTTTGCTGGCACAAAACCAGACCACACCACCGCCCTTAAAAACAACTTTCTTCTTAGCTCTAGGACCACACCATTTTTTGGCATTCCTTTCAGCGCCTTCACCGAACCAGCTGCTGCCGCCAACCCAGCTGCTACCACCACTCCAGCCACCAGCTCCCAGTCCGATGACGTCACAAAGCCATCTTGGGCCAATACCGCCAAGGCAAGACCAGCCTCCGCCTTTACCACCTTTTCCGCCCTTACCGCCAACCCCACGCCCATCCTTTCCACGTTTACCACCTGAACCACGCCCGCCCTTCCCACCTTTACCACCCTTTATCCTGCCATCACCGCGACCTCCTATTTCTCCTCCCCAACCACCCCACCCACCCTGAATACCATAGCCGCCCCACCCGCCCCAGCCAGTCCCACGATTGCCGCCAATCCCATTACTGTTGATGCCATCACCAAAACTAAAGCCATATCCCCAGCGTCGCAACTCTGGTTCACTACACTCTGGACTTTTGCTTCCTTTAGTTGTTATGTCATACCTAAAACATACAAAAAAATTAATACCTAGCTACGTCTATGACGTAAGATGACGAAGCAACAGACCAGTTGTACAAAAAATACGCCTTGCGAATGAATAGGACTTGAATTTAGGTCGTGAAATGATTTAAAGCGATGCATAATATTTATATCACTACATGGTTCCGGCACTACTTTTCAAGGTATTATATGAGCATTAAACATTATCTATGTGGTCTTTAGTTACTTACTTAATATCAAGCTCTCTGAGCTGTTTGTATGAAATTGTTAGAGCTTTGGTATCCTTATCATAGTCCACAGTCGGCGTGTCGACGGTATTGTGGATCACCACCGAAACATATTTTATATCCGTGCATTCTGGCACCTAGAAGTTAACAAAATGTATACGATTTTGACGATGTGCGCGAGCCTGGAACGCGTGAAAGCGTAGCCTAGAACGCGAGAACGCGTAGCCTAGAACGCGAGAACGCGTAGCCTGGAATGCGGAGTCCATAAAAGGCTTAAGAAGTCTTACTTGTAAAGCAACTTGCTTGGTATTCTCTGGTGGCTTTATTTGCCCGCTGTTTTTCTCCACCAACACCAAATCTGGCCTATCCGTTCCATGCTCCCAAATAAACTTGGACTCCGCTGTCCACGCCAGCAGGAGTCCTGCCAATAGCCTAGTGCGGGGTTCGTGGTGAATTATTTTATAATAATTATTATTGTAATATTTATGTATAATGTTTTATGAATAAATTGATTGATTGAATACTAACCACATGCCAGGTAAAACAAGCTCGACTAATAAAATAAACTGGCAAATTCTATCCGCAATTTAATTAGCAATGGTTTACAACCTTTGTTATAAATAAAGTGCTGCATGTTTTTAAAATTAGCTTATTAATTTTATATTAGTGTAATGTTTGCAGTAAATAATAAAATGCAGGAACTTTATAGGTTAAAGTTCCTTACACTAAGGTTTCATGTTTCTTTGTTGACGCGTCACGCATCCTACATCAGCTAAATTAAAAATCAATGCCATTAACTTTGTTATCACCGATATCTCCGTCAATTACTATGAAACGATTTTAAATTTATTGTCAATTTGATTTTTCCAAGATACCTGTCTCTAGCCATATTACAAAATTAGAAATAGACAGATAACGCTAAGACTCCATCTGCGTTTAACGGCATTATTTAGAGCCATTTGTTTTGTGCTGCATATCGGCAGGTGAGTTCCTGGCATTGTGTCAAACTGACGATTTACTTAGTCCCATGCGCAGAGTTATATTATAATGCCGGGAACTTACATGTCCCGATACTTGCTTGATATATATGACTACTTTCTATACTAAATGTTAAGATGAGGTAATACGTATGACTACTTTCCATACTTAGTGTTAAGATGAGGTAATACGTATATAAGCGTCTTACTTACAGCGGCTGTAATTACTTACAGCCGAGGAAGACGCTTATTATGTCAACGTTACTCCCTCATTTTTTATTGAAACTATCAGATATTAGGTAGCTACCAGTGGTTTTTAATAGGTAAACAGCAAATTCAGTATTGTATAGTTATAATTTATTCAGCGTTATTTTATTTTCAGCTTGATACTTCTTGGGCTTAAGTATTACCTATTGAAGCTAGATGACAAAATTAATGTCTCACAGTTAGCCCCTGCACCACCCACAGTCATTTTTACCACTATCACCACCACCGCCCCAACCACCCCAACCACCACTGCCACCACCACCACCCCAACCACCACTGCCACCACCACCACCCCCGCCGCCACTGCCACCGCCACCGCCACCACCACCGCTACTGCCACCGCCACCGCCACCGCCACCGCCGCCACCACCACCACCTCCACCGCCACCACCACCGCCACCGCCACCGCCACCGCGACCGCCACCACCACCTCCACCACCACCACTGCTACTGCTACCGCCACCACCACCGCCGCCACTTGCTCCTCCACCACCACCTCCACCACCACTGCTACTGCTACCGCCACCACCACCACCACCACTGCTACTGCTACCGCCACCACCACCGCCAGCACTTGCTCCTCCACCACCGCCACCACCCCCACTACCACCACCCCCTCCACCTCCGCCACCACCACCTCCTCCGCCACCTCCACCACCACCTCCAGCCCAATCACTAAAGCCACCCCATTGCCAATTACCACCGCCACCGCCACCACCACCACCACCACCACCACCACCACCACCACCACCGCCGCCGCCACCTCCTCCACCACCACCACCACCACCACCACCGCCACCGCCGCCACCACCGCCACCGCCACCGCCACCTCCGCTAAGTTTTTCATGCGGATTGTATGAATTGCAGTGTGGATTTCTTCTCCCCTTGGCCATAATTTCGTACCTAGAAAGCAAATGAGTATTATTATTAATAATATCATTAATAAAAAGCTTTTTGGTAAAATGGCTGATAGATTATACAGGGTGTAAAAAGACTACTACCGAAAACTGAGGGGTTTCAATCAGACCATGATTCTGAACATATTTAGCGAAAAAAAACGCAAAAATGTTTTTTACTGAGCTACGTCATTTTATTTTCTTTTCTAGATAATTACTACTAGTACAACATAATAAGACCATATCTACCTAATAATTTCATTTATAAAAGAAAAAACAATTAAAACCCAAAATCCAGCAATCTACGGATAAAAACGCGCCCAATACATACGCTCGACCAGCTGTGCTAGGTCGGTTTTCTCTGGATATAATGTTTTTTTTCGGAAAATCCTTTTGGATTTGGTTGTGTGTTGGGATGCTGTACTGCCTTTCGGCTTCGGTAGACGTCTTTTTACACCTTGTATAACTAGCAATGTTGTGGAGAAATTGAGGCACTTACTGAGATCGACTCAACTGGAGCAGTCTGTATGAGATCGTCACAGTCAGTGCGTCTTCGTTGAATGCCACAGCCGGCGTGCTGAAATGATTCTTTACCATCACCAAAACATATAGTACTTCGATACATTTCGGTACCTGGAAATAAATTAATATTGGTATTTAAATCTTCTTTTCAAGACGCATCAACAAAACTGGGATCCTGCTCCCCTACCCATACATATAATAAATAATGCTGGACTTTTCACACAGCATCATCTAGCCCCAAAGAAAGCTGAGCTTGTGTTATGGGTACTAGAATGACTGATAAACTACTTACATACTTTTTGTTTGTAAATACATACATATTATACATAGAAACACCCAGACCCGAGACAAATATCTGTAGGTCATACAAACATTTGTCCCGCGGCGGGGATCGAACCCGCAACCTTCTGCGTCGCAGGCGGACCTTCGCCCACTGCGCCACAGAGGTCGTCAATTTCAAATATCCCAAATAGAAATAGAATAAACGGAAAACGTTAAAACTCCACATTTATTGACATAAGATGCCAAAACTGCCTATTATAATGTATATTAAATATCACGGCAGGTGAGTTCCTGGCTGTAAATCGTCAGTTGACAATGCCAGGAACTCACCTGCCGCGATGTTTGACATGAAATGAATGCAGTAGGTACAAAAGTTCGCGCTAAATAATGCAAGTGATCTGTCACTTAGTTACGTTTCGTACATCCTCTTTCGGATGACTTCTGATTGTTGTCACTTTTTGCGCCCGAGGCAGAGGGATTCGAAGCGACGTCCTTGCGAGGTTGCGCGAATGTGTAGGTATTCACAGGAACTCGGCAAACTTCGGCGAACTACGTCGAGTAAATAGACTTAAATGCCTGCTTTTTTAATCAAATAAACCAACTTAAAAGACTTACTTGAAGAGAAATATGCTTTGTTTTCTCTAACACTCTAATTTGCCCGTTCTTTTGGTCAACCACGAACAGGCCTGGACTGTCCTGTCCAAACTCCCAGTTCACGTTGGACTCTACTGTTCCCAGCAGGAGTCCTGCCAGACAGAAGACCCGCCACATGGCTGCGTCCTCTCGCTGAGGTTGGATTAAATGAGATTCTAGCAAACTCAATACCGCAATTCAATAAACAAAAAAAAGTAAATAAAAAGTAAAACGGTAATTAATAAATTAATAGATTTATGATTAAAATTAATAAATACGTGTAAGAATTAATTGATATGTTTGCTTGCATAAAACTGTTATTTATGCCATTTACACGATACCATTCTGGCATACCATTATTGCCTCTTGCCACAGAATATTAGCTCTTTCCCGTAGAGTATGAGAAAGCAAGAGGCCAGAATGGCATGCCAGGATATCGTGTAAAATGGCGTTTTAGGCAGCGTTTTACACCTGCAAGAAGCTACACCACAAGTTTCCAATAGATACAGATGCTGTCACGATAGTCATGACAGCACTTGCTACAGAGTTTAGGTACAACTTGCAAACAGCTGTCGGAAATATTCTCTGACATATTTATTACTAGTGAACCCGGGCGCGACTTCGTCTGCGCATTGTTTCGTCATACAAACTTTAGAGATTTACCACCATGTTCCAATCCAACCCATGAAAACACTGAATTCATTTTTGGATTTGCTGTCTTTGAAATATAAATAAGTAATTAAGTACCCATAAAACGGGTGGGGTAGTTTTGAAAAATAATAATAAATACGTGTCTCGCTATTTATTAAAAAATATTTATTTAGGCATCACAAATAGTCTTTTAATAATTAAAATTAGATAATACAAATTGTTCAAAGGATAGTAGAACAACCAATACAATTCATAATTTTGTAAACCGATAAGGACAGGTAGATTCGCTTCAGGCTGTTTGCATTATTCGAGGCTAGTGCGAAGTAACAAGCAGAAGTATTTAAGAAGTATGTAGGTACGTATTACGTCTTCAAATCAAGACTTAGTAGGTTTCTTCTAGGAAAGCATGCTTCATCTTAGACCTCACTATTGCATAACATGAGGCAAAGAGGTCAAATGCTGACCTATTTAATTAAAAAAAAAGTACAGTGCCTTGACTTGGCGTTTAGGAAGCTGCTAGTACAAGTAAGTACGAGTCCAATGCTTAGATATAGGTAAAAAGTTTTTATCGACACAACATATCAATGGAGTCAGTATTTTTAAATTGAATCATTTCATGACTCAATGAGACTCTCATAGTCAGTTTCACCGACTCGATCATGTGGTCTTTCCTTTCCTGGACGGAATATAGCTAGATTCCTGATTGGTTCATTTATTAGTGGGTCTTCATCTGGATTATTCGACGTCCATTTTGGAATGAACCGATCATCTATTGGCGGAAAATTAAGTATTTTCAAAATTCTGCGTGGTGTCCTTTTTGACGACGGGGGTTTAGTGTATTTATCTATTGTATCTAATATTTTGAAAGGTGATTTTAATTGTAAATCTTTCTTAGGGCGTTTTTTATTCTGATGATTCTTCTTTATAATGCCACTCCCTCTAAGTCTAAGTTTCAATTGGGGATTAAAGTTCTTGTATTTCAGGCCATGAATAACTTTAGCAGGTTCAGAATAATATGGAAATTTAGGGTTGTACATTGCATAGGGTATTCTTTTACCCTTGTAGATTGATAAAATATGTTTAGGCGGACGACCACCCAATACGTAAGCATCATAATCCGATGGCTCTGCTGACATCCCACGTAGACTCAGGAAGCCTCCATTTTGATAAACGTTATTCTGAAGTGGTACATTCGGAATATTTTGGTATAAGGGATTTCCGTTGCCTACTCCCCCCGGATATAATGTTTCGCAAAATTGTTTACGTCGACCTTTCACCGTTATGTAATAACTGGAAAAATTAAAAAGTATTAGATAGGTAAGTGTTGGACAAAGGAATACTTATCGCAAAAAAGGCGGAAATACATATCTATCGGCGATGGGTATATATTTCTGCCTTTTGGTGTGGAAACCTTAGGTCCATGGGGTCCAGAGGCATGGCTCCTTTTCAGATAATTATCCAAGAGGTTGATTGACGAGACCAAAGACCAAAGGGCTGGTGCTTACCTCGGACAGAGGATAAGTATAGCCATCCAACGAGGTAATGCCGCCAGCCTTTTGGGCTTATTACCTGCGGTCGGTGATTTGAACACTGTTTTTTAGTTTAGTTAAATTATGTACTTTCCTACTTCTACTTATGTATTTTTATGATTATTGTTTCGTGTAAATATTTATAAATAAAATCTATTTGTAACATGGCTAGTCTATTCTATTTCTATTTATAAATGCAGAGATGAATAGAAAAGTAGGTAATTGGACATATTTATGATTGGACATTATTATGATTGGACATTATTATGAATGGACATTATGATGATTGGACATTATTATGCTTGGATATTATTATGATTGGAGATTATTATGCTTGGATATTATTATGATTGGACATTATTATGAATAGACATTATTATGAATATACAATATTATGCTTGGATATTATTAGGAATGGACATTTTTAGAACGTTTGTCGTTTTACATAATTGGACATTAGTCGTGCAAAGGAGGTACGTACCTAGAGTATGACATTTGCAAAAGCTTGTATTTTATCGTGACAACCTGTGTATTTTTGTTATAAGACACATCTGGGGTACTTAACATGTTGCTCACTTCGACAAGAACGTAATTTATTTCGTAGCATTGTGGTGCCTGAAATAATAACATATGTTTTATGAAATGTCAGTCATGATCATGACTTATATTCAACACTTGTCAGTCCCGGTTATAAAGTACAATCAGCAACGAAAAGTCGTACTCTCCAAAATACGGAAGCTCAGTTATTGATAATGCCACTAGCGGTCACCCATTTACTTCTGACGGCTCAGATAGTTGCTATCAAAAATGACTAAGCAGGCTACACACCAAGGTGTGTTCACTAGTGGGCCAGTTGAGAAAAAAAATCCCAACGACCCCATTTACAGCCTGTGTTTTATTGATTACAAAAAACTTTATTGTAGTACTTACTCGAATGTCTACTCGTGTAATTTTCTGAAAAACCTTGATTTTACCCTTGGTTACGCCAAGCAGCTCCAAATCTGGGCTATCCAGGCCAAACTCCCAAGCTGCCTCAGCCAGGACCAGCAGACTGGCGAGGATACACCACCTCATCTCCACATTTGCTAAAAGTATCCGACCTCGTGGTGTTTTATACTGCAACTCTTTAATGTAATTACTTTTTGTAAATGGTGAACAGTGTTTAGAGTTAGGTATACCTATTGGCATGATGTAAAATGTTTATGTAGGTAGGTACCTAATATTTTTAAATCGCTACCTACTACGAATATAATTTTTGGCAATGAAGTTGTAGTAGGGGAGAGCGGGGTTGGAAGTGCCGGGGGTAAGTAGTGCCGGCGAACATAACTCGAAGACGAAAAGAGATAGCTCCAATTCTATTTTGCATCTCAGAACGTCTAACGCGCGTGCATCGCCGGCAGCCACTTTAGTAGCGGCTGCGACGCGTACCGAGTGGTGGCATGCAGTGTGATGCTCTGACTACACGTTAGTAAATATTTAGTGTTTTAAACTTTTTGGTCAATCGCCTTGCTTTTTAAAGGTACTTATGCCAGTGTTTCACTAGGTCAGTGGTTATTTATTCATACATCGCTTTTCGGTTTGTTTTGTAGGTTCTGATAAGCAAAACATTTTAAATTTGACAGAAAGTGCGTGTACTAGTAACGGGGCTGAAAGTGCCTCTCATTGGGGGCTAGTTGTGCCGCGGCACAACCGACCCCAAGCGATCCATTGTTATAGTCTACGTTTTTGTCTTATAGTATTCTATATATAATATGTATGTATTTACAAACAAAAAGTATATAATTAGTTTATCAGTCATTCTAGTACACATAACACAAGTTCTGCTTGCTTTGGGGCTAGATGATTCTGTGTGAAAAGTCCACCGTTATTTTTTATTATTATTATTATAGGATGAGGACAGACAAACGAAAGACCAAGAGAGGGATTACTTCGAAGGAGCTTCTACAAAGAGCTGCTGATGCCGTAAATTGAAAACTGTAGCTGGGAAGGAAAAAACGACATGCAGCGCATTAAGAAAATCAACAAATGTATAATGTATAATATAATAAATATACATAATAAAAAATGTATAATTATTATAACACTTAAAAATGAAAATTGATCTCTCTGATAGTGCAAGAGTGCAGTTATGTTGAGTTTTTTAGTTAAGAAAGAAGAAAAATGTTGATTGTTTTTGTTGTTATCTATGTCAGTTAGTTTAGTAAGAGTTTAATTAGAAAAAACATTGTGAATGTAAGGAGTATTTTTTGTTATATAAAGAAATAGCTTAAATATAACAATTTTTGTCTTATTTTTTATTTAAACACCATTATTTTTTATATAAAATATCCACTTTTAGAACGGCACAACCAACCTCAGCATTGGCACAACCCGCCCCACGACGGGGTCAATTGTGCCTCAAGGTCTCGTTGCACTAATTTCAATGTCACAAAAAAACTATTGCAAAATAGCCAATTATTAATTTAAATTCAAAAACTACAATAAATTTAACATAAGTGTTAAAGAAATTGAGAATGCACGATTTCATTTCAATAGTTTTTTTAAGTGATTTATCAAAATTGGCACTTTCAGCCCCGCTCTCCCCTACTAAGGCAATAATTTCTCTTGTAGAGGTCCAGAATACACAGTGAGTTTAGTCGAGGGTCCTCTGAGGAAAAATGTTGTTAGGAGGCATGGACTCGATTTTGATAAAATTCAAAACTGCATTAAAAAAAGTTTTTTTTTTTTTTTTTGCATGCTCTATCTGATAAGAAACAAGTACTGTATTTTATTACTGTTTTATTCCCTACAGCGTCAGGAGGCAAACTATCTCTGCACTCAACGGGACGCTGTTGTGCCTGAGACATAGTTTGAGATAGAATAGACTTGCTCAGCACCTGATATTTTAGTGTCGTGATCGTGCATGTCGAAATCCGTGGTCTCTGCGAAGGGCCCCTAGAGAAGCGTGATTTTATGTAATGTAGGTACCTAGGTATGAACCTAGGTACCTACATTACATAAAATCACGCTTAGGGTTCATACCCTATAACATTTAGCTTGCAGACACACACTTATCCGTATTTAGTATAAAAAAAAACAATTCTTAGCAATTAAGTACTTAGCACTACAAATCAAATTAAAACCGCCTGTTAGAAAACAACTCAATTTGTTGTAAATATAATTACTTACAACAATCAATTCTGTGCCTAACAGTAGGTAATTTATTAGATTTTATAAACAAAACTTTAGCTTTTTATTTACCAAGTTATTATTTTCAACTTAGCAATAGCAATAATAACTTAGCAATATTTAGAATAGGGCAGAATCGCATAAAAATATAACAGCAGCGCCACCTACCATATCTATTTTTTTTTAAATCATCATTAGCACCATTAGTATGTTTACGGTAGGGACGTAGGTTCTTATAAAAGACCACTTATTATTATTTAGGTGGTGGCAAAGGCCTCCCTTCCCTTCATCGCGATAAAAAGACCAATAAAAAAAATGGTCTTTTCTTTAGTTAAAAATACCTATACATTTTAATACATTTAAAACAAGAGCACTTTTTGAACTGCAGGGATTCGATACCGTCTGCCACCGTGGCACTAGACGTAGTGGCAAACTTATTGGGTTATCGGCCCCCACGTGAGCTAAATGGTGCAGATAGGAATACAAACGATAATTATGTGAGTACTTTATACACAATATAAGTAGGTATTTCTATGTTAAACAACTGTCTGTTAATAAGTTACCTACCTAAACTAAGTTAAGTATCATATTTTTGTATCTCATTTTAAGTGAACATTGAGAAATAAAAATTCTTTAACCTCAATAAGCTCAGTTCCACTGCTGATCTTGGCCGGATAATCTCGGATCGGATCTTGATCGGATAATAATATACCGGAAATCCCGTCCCAGATTATCGTTTTTAACGATCCTTAGCTAGCTTAACTGATTTATTGTAAAAATATGCAGGTATCAATATTATAATATCAGTTCCACTGCTGATCTTGGCTAGGATACTGAGGCTGATACGGCGGCCCCACGGGGTTCTTCTGGTTTTGCATGCATTGCCGGGTTCTTCTTCCTTTAGCCATTACGTCATAACTGGAAATTAAAATATTAATAACAGTCCGTCGCGGTGTTACCCGCGGTCCCTCGGGAAAACTTCACTTTCCCGGGATTAAATATAGAATATGTTTATCAGGGATAATGTAGGATTCTAATGGTAAAAGAATTATTCAAATCGGTCCAGTAGTTTTGGAGCCTATTCAATACAAACAAACCTCATTATAATTTTAGTGTAGATAATTAGTTAACTTCTAAACTATTTAGTTAGGTGTTGAATAAAAATAAATAAGTACTATCATTACACCGTTTTAACTTGCAAAAAAAAGGGGCCCCTGGCTACTGAAACCCCAAGAGTTTTCGGAGAAAATTTAATCGAGATAATTACCTACTTAAAAATTAGTTTTTTGTAAAAAAATATTTTCTCATGTGGGCCCCAAAGGCTAGGTTATCGGCCCCCCTACCAAATTTTGATACATGGCCGTTTAAGACCTCATTTATTTACAAAGACGCGGGGCGTTAGTCGCGCGACACGTGTGGCGCAGCATATTATGCGTATCATCACAAGCGTAACCACAAAAAAATCGCAATGTAGTACGGAGGCCTTATGCAAGCTACGCCACTGGAGGTATAGATAGATAGATAGATTAACGCTTCATTGTACACATTTTTTTTTAATACAGAGAACAGCAGCCTTTATACGCACAATCTATCGCGAGGGATACAGCCAATCGTGATAGAACGCGTAGCTTCAAGCTTCAAAAAACATATCACTCGCGATTGCTCGTACATGCTTTAGCACGAGCGTTTTAACCAGAACTAACGAGTAATCGCGCGTGAAAGAACGCGTAGCATCAAAATTATCACCCGCGATTGCGTGCAGGTTTTCCCGCGCGCAATCCTGTACGCTCAATCACTCGCGAAAGATTGTGCGTCTAAAGGCTGCTATAATAGGTATATAAAATTGAGACATTGTACAATGGGCGGCCATATCGCTAAAAGCGAATAGGTACTTACGAGATTAGGTACTTACGTAGAAATATAGTTATCCAACACCCCGTATTTCATGTAGACCGTGTTAGTATCCCTGTTGTAAGTCACTGCTGGGGTCGACAACAGGTTCTCCACTAGTACAAGGACGTATTTGATTTCCATGCAAGTAGGGACCTATAAATACTCTTAAGTAACAATAGGTACTCAGATTACGAGTGAGTATAAATAAGTACCTACCTATAACTATTTGATTTCCATGCAAGTTGGGACCTATAAATACTCTTAAGTAACAATAGGTACTCAGATTACGAGTGAGTATAAATAGGTACCTACCTATAACTATTTGATTTCCATGCAAGTTGGGACCTATAAATACTCTTAAGTAACAATAGGTACTCAGATTACGAGTGAGTATAAATAGGTACCTACCTATATCTATTTGATTTCCATGCAAGTTGGGACCTATAAATACTCTTAAGTAACAATAGGTACTCAGATTACGTGTGAGTATAAGTACCTATAACTATTTGATTTCCATGCAAGTTGGGACCTATAAATACTCTTAAGTAACAATAGGTAGGTACTCAGATTACGTGTGAGTATAAGTAGGTACGTACCTATAACTATTTGATTTCCATGCAAGTTGGGACCTATAAATACTCTTAAGTAACAATAGGTAAGTACTCAGATTACGTGTGAGTATAAGTAGGTACCTACCTATAACTATTTGATTTCCATGCAAGTTGGGACCTATAAATACTCTTAAGTAACAATAGGTAGGTACTCAGATTACGAGTAGTAGCGTAGATACCTATAATTATCTATACGGACATACATACAACTTCTGTAGTTATGTGGGTTGGGTATGAGAACTACTTACTGCAAAAGTGACTTTGGTAACTTTTGAGCCAAATGGATTAAGATGCTCTAGCAGGCCGATACTTCCTTGCTTCTCAGCAATCACAACCAGATCTCTGCTGTCCTGCCCAAACTCCCACCTGACAGTGGCCTGAGTAAGTGGAACAAATACCACCAGTAAGAAAACGAGCATCTTCAATCACCAATCAAGGAATGAGAAAAGAAGTTTATTAAATTCTAGACTTAGGTGATATTTAATTTTCAGTTAATTAATTAGGTGAGTTTCATTTATTGAACATGGTGTTCAATCAAAGATTGGCTTCAACACTCGGCTTCTTTAGTCGTAAGGTAAGAAAGTAAGTTGTTGATTGTTACCTACAATAAAAGTACAGTCATGTCATGTCTGAAACGTGGTCCCATTCTCTAGGCCTCATAAGAAGTTTAGATGCTCTTAAAGTACGAAGAAAGAACTAACGCCTCAACAAAGAATGCTATATGAATTATTAGATTAGATGACGCTTACTATACCTACCGATATGTACAATAAAGTGTTTTTCTATTCTATTCTATTCTATGTACCTATAGGTATACAATTTCAAAGATTTTATCTGGACCTCAAAGGTGGTTCCACTGTGAAATTTTCTAACTTTTCAACATTTGAGTGTGCTTTGTATCTATCGGTTCTACTGGTAATAAATAAAACAAATATTAAAAATTGCCTTTAATTGTATTTTAGCTGTAGGTAATCAGGGGGATAAACAGTAGATACCTAATTAATTAATTCCATTTATTCATTTCAATTTTTTGGAACTGTGCTCTTACCTAGGTACATCGTAATTTTAAATGAATGAATGAGAATTCTTTATTGTACACCTTAAACTATGAAACAAAATAATTATATAAATCAAATAATGTCAATGTACAATGGGCGGCCTTATCGCTAATGAGCGATCTCTTCCAGGTAACCTTTGGATGTACAGGAACTCAGTTAAAGAAGGATTGGTCAGGTGTATAATAAAAAGAAAATGAATTCAAAGCTGATATAGGCTAAATACATATATTGGAAAATATACCGGAAATCCCGCCCCAGATTATCGTTTTTAACGATCCTTAGCTTAGCTTAACTGATTTATTGTAAAAATATGCAGGTATCAATATTATTATATCAGTTCCACTGCTGATCTTGGCCAGGATACCTATCGTTTGGCCACTGCGGCTGATACGGCGGCCCAACGGGTTTGTCCTGGTTTGGCATGCATTGCCGGCTCCTTCTTCCTTTAGCCATAACGTCGTAACTATAAATTAAAATATTAGGTATTCATTAGACAAAAACCTTTGAAATTCTCATGACACCGTTTCCGAACGAGTTAGGTACTCGTTACGTCAATTACCGTCAATACGTGTGGAGCTGACTAAGCTGCGGCTTTCCTCACGATGTTTTCCTTCACTGTTAAGAGCTCGTGTTAAGTATAGCGCATATAATTAACAAAACGAAAAATCAATTGATGCACGGCCGGGATTCGAACCCACGACCTTCAGATTGAAAGTCGAAACACAACCCTATTCGACCAACATGGCTTATTGACGTTCTCTTTCCTGTAGACCAGGCTGAGAAGGAGGGTTTAGGTGCTGGGCAAGCCTATTCTCAAACAATGTCCCAGTCACTACAGCGTCCCGTTAAGTGTAGGCATGAAGGCCTAAGTTTTTTATACTTACTAAAGTTATTTAATTAAGTAAATTCACTGTAAGCATTTTTTTCCTGAGAAAAAACTTTAATCTTATTTGGGGCCCCGAAAAACTACCTAGGTATTATTATTGGGCCCCCAAAAATTCTGATACATGGCCCGCTTCTTGTTGACGCGGGGCGTCGCCGCGTCGAGTCACGTCATCGCGTGTAGCGTTTCGCGTATTTCAAAAACCCGAACTGAATTCAAGCATATTATGGCGCTGTATAGACAGCGCTATATGCTTGAATTCAGTTCGGGCCACGCCGCCCAACCGCTCAAAGCAACGCGCGATGCCACGCTTTCCCGTAACTGAAGCGATAGGAAAGCTACGCCACTGGATATAGGTAATTAATAGGTAGATAGGTGGGTAAGTACTTACGTAGAAATATAGTTATCTAACACCCTATATTTTATGTAGACCGTGTTAGTATCCCTGTTGTAAGTCACTGCTGGGGTTGATAAAAGGTTCTCCACTAGCACAAGGACGTATTTGATTTCCATGCAAGTTGGGACCTATAAATACACAACAATAGGTACATACCTACATATCTACCCACTAGGTATACGTACTTACGTACAACTTCTGCAAAATGTTGGAGGCATGTGCCAAATAAGTAAAGTAAAGTAAAGTAAAATAATAATAAAAAATTGAGAGAAATTAATCTAGAATCTAGAAGAGAACTCAAAAAATATTCGTCTTTTTTGAGTTAGCTCTTAGCTTACTAATAGGCTAATTAAATATCTCTCTCATAAAAGAAAGTCAGTGAAAAACATATCCATATCCACAAAAATAGCAGTTAAGCTTGTCCAATGAAAGATTCTGTGTCGACGACACAGAACTTACTAGGTACGAATATAAATTTCTCCTGTTTTCAAAGCCAGTTAAAAAAAAGATAAGAAAACTTCTCTATTGCTCAAAGAACTTTATACTACAGCCAAGAACTACTTACTGCAAAAGTGACTTTGGTGACTTTTGGGCCTAAAGGATTAAGATGATCTAACAATCCGATTTTTCCTTGCTTCTCAGCAATCACAACCAGATCTCTGCTGTCCTGCCCAAACTCCCACCTGACAGTGGCCTGAGTCAGTGGAACAAATACCACCAGTAAGAAAACAAGCATCTTCAATCACCAATGTAGGAATGAGAAAATTTTATTATTATTAGGTATTTCTCTAGGTTGTTTAATGTAAGTAGGTACTTACGAATTAATTTTCAGTTAATTAAGTAGGTAAGTTTAATTTATTGAATTTGGTGTTCAATTATAGATTGGCTTCCACCTGCGGCTTCATACCATGGAGGTACCTTCCAACGTATTTGGACATTACATTTACATTTTATATGTCACGTCATAGTCTACGTCCCCACTTGTAGCCCGAGGGGGCCTAAAATGAGAAATTTTGAACTGCGTGCAAGGGGGCCCCCTTTTTGGTGTTGATGACGCTGACTGTACCTACTTACCAATACGTTGTACCAACGTTCAAATAGCTGTACCTAAGTATGTATGTACCTAATAGGCCTAGTAGGTAGGTACCTAATAGGTAGCGGTTAATAATACCTATCTACTGGATAAGAAATAAAATTCATTTTATATGTGAAAATAATGCTTTTTATTGTATTTTTAGTTGTAGGTAAGTCCTACCTTCTAGTTCTTTCTAACTGCTACGTGTAGGTAGATTATATAAGTTTATATATTATATAAGTAGGTACTTACCTACCTATGGATCTAGAGTGATAAGTACCTACCTATTTTTTTTTTGTTGAAAGTAAGTAGGTAGAAAAAGTTCCTTTATTTTATCCCCAAGCGGCTCTTGGAGCCTTAAACCACGGTTTCTTATGACCTCGTCCGATAATATTCCACTTCTCTTCAAACTTTTCTACATTAGAACCATCAGTGCCATTTGACACGCAGCCCTCTTTCTCAATCCCTTTGGCTATTATGTCGTAACTAAAATTAAAAAAAAAATACAAATTAAAAACTTCCAATGTAGCTTTACTACCTACCTACTTCTCCAGCAAGAATATCGGTTCATATGCTGAGTCCAACCAATCACTCAAATGGTCCCCAGAGGGTGGCAGTGAAAACGTTAAGGGGACCCCTTAACGTTAACCACTCGCTAATAAGGAATAAGGATCACGGGGTGAAGCGAGTATAATAAGTATAACCACTGGTTTAAACACTAACTAACTGTAGATTGACATGGGTTATCATAATATCGTTATCATTAAATATCATTATCGAGAAACCAAAATCTAGATAGAGAACTAAAGAGTTTTGTGATTTAATTCAAACCATTGTCCCGTGGAAACCGCCCGGTAAACGAGTGCCGAATATTATAGCCCAGACCATAAAATAAAATATACTAGTAATAGGTAGGTAGGTCATCTGTCAATGGATGGATGATCCATGGATAGATATATCTGTATGACTTGTACCTAGGCAGACTTAAAATAGGCCATTTGGTGAATGAATGAATGAATGAATGAATGAACTTTATTGTAAGTACACCAATTAATAACAAAACAACATAAATAAAACACGTTCGAAATTAGTACAATGGGCGGCCTTATCGCTGAAAGCTGAAGGTGAAGAGCACAGCGAGGCAGCCTTACCTATATTAAGCTTC
Source organism: Epirrhoe tristata (assembly GCA_951394285.1). Lineage (NCBI taxonomy): Eukaryota > Metazoa > Arthropoda > Insecta > Lepidoptera > Geometridae > Epirrhoe > Epirrhoe tristata. Next base: position 2,144,625 of record OX596158.1, read on the forward strand.
AATTCTTCGTGAACTTACTGTGACATTGTAGCTTGCAACGGCCTATAAGATATGGGTACAGAGTTCTCGCTACTCTTAAAACTAACGAACGGATCGTTCAACTGATTCTTGACTTCAACTTGAACGAATCTTATTTCTGTGCAGTTTGGAATCTAAAAGAACATTAACACTCGTAAAATGCATGTAGGTAGAAGTTGCACGGTGGGGCCTCAGATGAGTCGTACAAGCCAAAAGAAGTGATCACTTCTCGAGACATAACACTGCCGATGCCTCCTCTTTTCAGTAAGTACCTATGTAAGCGTTTCGTCTTACGGTCTTAGTTTTGGAAAGAAAAATGCATGAAAAATGCATTGGCTACGCCGCCCTAACGAGTAGAGTTCGCGCCACAAAAGCAGTATTTTCGACGCTAGTGTCTACGTGGAAAGATATCGCTGCCTCCAGGGAATAAACGGATAACTGCCATTATCTTAGTTTTAGTGTTATGCCATATTTGGGATCTCTGGGTGCTAATACATCTGCTCAATTTTTTTCGTAACATTCGTACAATTATTCACGGAGATACAAAATATTACAATACTTTTCGATGTTTCTAGACATGCCTAAACTTACAAGAATAAAGTTGTAATATAATATTATCAAAATGTACCCACACCTTTTAATATGACAAAGAGTCATACAATTATATTCACGTAAGAAATATTCGTCTATACAATGGTAAACGCAGGTTATCATTTTATTCTCGTGAAAACATGTCCATACGTTTCGTATAATACCGCTGTTAGAGTCTGTGCGAAAGGGAACCGTCATAAGATTTGATTGTTAAAGCGGTGTATAATAACCGTATTTGTTAGGTTGACAACATTTAAGTGCGACTAACGCAATTTTGAACATTCTAGGACGTCAACTTGCAAAAAAATCAATGGTATGGATCAATGGTTATAAGATTTTGTTAGGTACCTAGTTCTATTTTAAATTAAACCAATCATGGTAGTCAACAACTAACATACAATTAATGGACTACCGTGGGCTGATTAATATGAGCCCAAAATCGGGTAGTTTACTGCTACTCACTGAGGAGTTCCATTGAACAGCTCCTGATTTAATCATCAGATCAGCTCATCGTCACCATATTTTTAAAACATTAGAGTTGAAACTCGAACGATGTCTTAAGTTCCAACTCAATAGGACTATTTTCTGAGTAGTTCTGTTGAACAACTAAACACTCCATCAATATGGTGACAGCGAAATTATCAGAAGCTCACTGTCACCATACTTTTAAATTGTAGACTAGATTGTGAAACCCTATGTCCAGTCTACTTCGATTTTAAGTAATTTCCTTGATGTGTTCTCCAGAACGACGATAATATTGACTAAGACGTTAAAGAGGATGAATACGTGATGAATAAAGTTGCCACAGGTCTCAGGGACGATATGCAAACCAAGGAAAAGATGGATATTAGGAAATGCAGAAGATGGATGAAAGGAAAGTGCATGTTACCGCGATGCAAATGAGTTGGATGTATGTATGCTTGTTTATCCCACCCATGGTTAGATAAGAAAAACTTTTACATCTTTAATAAATGATTTATAAAGCGCCATGAGGAAACTTACCTATGCCTACGCTCAATAGGACGCTGTAATGCCCGGGACATTGTTTGAGATGGCTTGAGGCTTGCCTAGCACGTATAGATAACTTCTTCTTATATTTACGTAGTTTAGAGCTGATTAAGCTACAGAATTCTTCACCATGTTTTCCTTCATCGTTAAGAGCTCATGTTAACGGGTAAGTAAGATAAGGAATGAGTACCTATATACGGGGAGGGAAGTTTGAAAGTGGCACCTATTTCCAAATAAATTGGCATGGTAAGGACAAGTTATGAGGTGGAATATGAGTGTGGCTGGAGGTATGCTAGTATAAAAAGGCTAGAGAAGAAGTGGTTGTAATGTGTGAGAGATGATATGAATGTAAAAGGAGTGGATGCACAGCTGTTGACGAATTATAAGAGTAAGTGGAGGAATAACATTATGGCATGGACCAGAGCGTGAACTACCCCCTGTGTCGACCCATCTTATCATGAGATAAGGGCAGGGGGATGTTGATGATGAAATATGCTAATTGCTAATATTTTTATGTGATTTTATGTCTGATTTTTATCGTTATTATAAAAAAATCAAAGGAAATCTAGAAGTTTTTAATGCTTGACATAGCTGAAGGCTTGAAAAGACTTATGAAATAGTTATGGTTATTTCTTACTCATCATAATTTTATTTCAAGGCAAGGTAACCTTGTTCTAATACTTTAGAACAGTTTTGAAGAGGTTTGCTAGTTAAAAAGTACTCAAAAACATCTTGAAAATAATAAAACAATAGGTGATTACTTCTACCTAACTTTATTTAAAAGCGCTTAACATAAACGAAGTGACACAATATTTACGAGATTAGAATTATAATCACCTATTATCATATACACTTCGACCCTAAAAAAGCGTTGAATAAAATGGTAGGACCGTGGTACACGTGGTAGAATATTAGGTTTACGCTAGAAAATACGGTGAATAAAATGATAACCGACATTAGGCAACATGGACGATGATTAATTTTGACTAACAAGAAGATAACTTCTTGTTTTCAAAATATCTCTTCTTACGCATAAATTACGCGTGTGTCAGCATAACATTCAGATTTCATAAAAAATCAGCTATGCTTAAAGCTATCAACAATCCGTCTAAGTCCAGTATTAGTGAAGTTATTAACGAAAACATGTTTTTTGCTTCTCCTGAAAAGTTGTGTTTTTGCAGTTATCCTTTTATTCCCCGGAGGCAGCGATATTGCAACTTTTCATTAGTTCTGCTTTATTCCGCAGGCCTTCGTGGCGCAATTAATTTCTACTGCGAGCGAAGCAGCTCAAGCAGCCAGTATCATGTTTTCAAAAGAGGAACGCAGAGTTTGAAGTTTCATGACAAAGAAATTAATTTTACACAATCAATTTGTTTATTAATAATTATTTCTAGCCAAACTTACAGTGAACACAATGGTCTTCTCATATTCAAATGGTTTTATGCGTCCAGTTTTTTGATCAAGAACAATAAATGCAGGATCATCGTTTCCACCGAACTCCCAGGTGGATGAGCCCGCCTGTTGAACTAACAGGAAAGCGGCTAGGTAGAAAAACATTAAAAAAGCCAAGCACTACTCTACAGGAAGACTTGATAAGATCTAAGTATTTAGGGTAATAAATTGCTAGGTAATCTTAGTAGGTTGTACCTAGTTAGGTTTACCTACCTGTTTTATTGCTAAAGTTTATTGCTGTAAATTGCAATGAATTTGAACAATTTATCGTACCAATTTCCACAGTACATGTTGAATAATATTTGGATTAGTTATGGTTAGAGAGGGATCCGCCCGCAAGCAAAATGAAAACAAAATCGTTTAAGAATACAGTTAGGTAGGTACATACTTACATACGAGTACCTATAAGTATTTTTAACGAACCCTTCGTATGCATGTGTCCAGCATTCGCATTAAAATTAAATCTTACCGCGAATTTCGTTATTTCTTTGAACCACCACAGACTGTACCTACTGGGAAAACGAATTGCACAGATAAAAAACCGGTAGATAGAAACTGATAGAAACCGAACCACGATCACCTCTCTACTCGTCACACACAGCCAGCATGCACTAGCAACGTTTTATTTTCAATTCATTCATTCATATTTTGTTTGACATTTCAAATCGAAGCTACCTGCCTGCCGTGTTTTGTACACGTTGTACCTACACTAAGTGCAAATAATCAGTGACGTCGGCATTTACCGCTTGATTTTGTACAATTTTATACGAATTTACACATAACCATGTCGTCTACAGAAGACACCTCTCAAAATAAACTGGCGGGACATCCACCGGCAGGTAAAATTTTATCCTTTGTTTCTAAACTTGCCAATACTTACTACGTAATTTTATACGTGTTTTTATTGGTTCCAAAACTCGTTTCAAGCTGCACAACCTACACAGATTCTTCGGTATTTATTTGCGATTACTAAGCTTTCTAGTGGGACACAAACGACGAATCTACAATGTGAAATCATATTGGTTGTGTCGAATAGGAATTCCATGTAACTTACATAGGTACTTACATTTTATTGTGTTGTGCAAGACCTTGCAGGCTCTACATTCATGACGTCAGAGCATATCAGTTCAACGCTACGGAAACTAAAGAATTATGAATGTTATTAAACAAAGAAGTGAAGGTCAAACACAAAGTTTTTTCTATAAGTTCCTAAGTGCGTGGCTATTTTTTCATAATCATCTTACGTCGAACACACCACAGTTGGCAGGCCCGTAATTCATCAAACCACACCTTCCACACCGAGATTCAACTTTATAGTATGAACAAAAACCCGTAACACAGGTACTATATTTACCCTAGCTGTGCTCCCGCGGTGTGACCCGCGGTCCCTCGGGATTTTTTCATTTTTTCGGGATAAAAAGTATCTAGCCTATGTCCTTCCCTGGGATACAACCTTTAACTATGCCAAATTTCAGCTTAATCTGTTCAGCAGTTTGGGCGTGAAAGCGTAACAAACAGACAGACAGAGTTACTTCCACATTTATAATATTAGTATGGATAGTATGGATAAAAGGGGGTTTCCAAAGCATTTATATCATTATATAGATAAAGTTAACGAAATAAACGATTTGATTTGATTTGATGTACGAGGGACGTTCATATAAAGTTGAATCTCCAACAGCAAATATTCGTCTAGATGGTACTCCTATATGCATTAGTAAAAGATAAGTTTATTATTTGTGAGTTAGCATTAGCATCTATGGCAGAAGTGAAGAGCCTATACCCAGCAGTGGGATGAGGAACGGCTGATGATGATAAATAGCGCTTAGCTACCAATTTTTTACATAAGTTTATCTTCATAGTAACTTAAACAAGAGACATAGGTACATGCTCAATCTATCTATCTGTCTATCCAGCCGGTAGCACCCACTGTTGGGCATAGGCCTCTTCTCTTTCACGCCACTCCTGGTGGTCTTGTGCCAGCCGGATCCACTGTTCTCCCACCGCCCCCACAATGTCGTCTGACCATCGGGCAGGTGCTCTGCCCCGAGGCCACTGCATATCTCTTGACCACCACTCGGTAACCGCTTTGGTCCATCAGTTGTCGTCCCGTCTGGCCAAGTACCCCGCCCATCTCCACTTAAGCCTCGCTATCCGTATACCTACATCCTCAACAACAATTACATGCTCAATAAAAAATATAATTTACAGTGAAAGCCGGAGGGATGAGAATCACCCAGCACAAAGTACCTCACTCTAAAGACACTGCCAAGGAGCCCGCAGGTGAAGACTTCACTGGCTTAGCCGGGCCTAACCCAGTCCCATCAAACCCGGTATCTATAGCCGGAGCGCCAAACCGGGGTAATGCTGACTATACACCAGAGGCGGCACAAGTAGCTCACAGCCCAAAGCCTCCAGCATATGTCAATGTCAACATGAAACCAAACATTCAACAGCCTAGGAAGTAGATGATGACTGTTTGTAGGTAGGAGAGGTACAATTACATAGATAGTCTATTTCATGAAGTTTTAGAGATGTTTGTATGGAAAGGCCTGAAGTGTAGTAGACACACAGTCCGTCAATAAATTTATATTCATTGTTTCTCATACCAAACGTTTGATTAAGAAGTTCAAGCTGCATTTGTTGAGATACAGCCATTTAAATGATGACCGCATTGGTTGCAAAGCCATTCTTTTGCCTGATTCTTAATATAAATTAGTTCCTGCAATATCAAAACATTATTTTTTTTCTTAAGAATTGCATAATGGCAATTTTACCACCCGGATCAAACTACAACTAATGATGGAATAGATTATCTATGATTACATCAATGGCTAAGAACTGTTTGCTAATATAACCCTAAGTATTCTGTTAAGTGTTGATGTTAAACACACTAAACTTGATAGGATAAACAGTAGAGTTGATTCTGTTTTATACCTTAAAAACTAGCCCTAATTTATTAATGGCATTATTCTAAACTTTAAAGGACAATGCCCATACCCTGTACCACGTTGCGTCACTGATATATTAAACCAATAGTACTTTTTTTGTTTTTGTCTATAATTTATTGATAAAAATAAGCATTTACTGAACTGCACTTAAAAAAATACATATATACAGGGTGGATTTTTGAGACGGAACATTAAAGGCCTTAACCGTTGTAGCTTTTTAAAACATTTTGAACTGCATTTACAGATTTTGGCAGTCGGCGAAAAAAAAGCAAAAATACAAAAAATGTTATAGTGCCAATCGATTCTGTTTCATTTAGGGATCAAAAGATTCTATGGGACCATTTAAGGTTAGAGTACTAGAAATGTCAGAAATCGTCAAAATCTTTCCCCATACATTTTGTACTAAAAATCTGTTTCAAAAAGTTAATTGGCTTTGACGCAAGCTGGTACGGCTCCCCATACAAAAATGGGCATGGTACTTTGTTGCAAAACAGAACTAACAATATTGTTGACAATTATTTTTCCTCGTGCTAGAACAAAACTCAGTTTAAATCAAATTTGATAGGTTTTGGATTTGGTTTAAACATGATTCCTAATGTGAGTATTGTTTTAGCATACTACTAAAATATTGGATCAGTGATGCAACCATTTTACCGTGTTTTCATTGTATCTATTGTGCAATGTCAAAACATTTCTTATCTACTTTGATAACAGTTATTCATCTTTGTATCGAGTGTGGCTCCATAAAATAGTATATTATTATGTACACTGTTAATAATTAGCTACAGTTATCTGTTAGTTACTGATTATATATAATTATTTAATGTTTATTATATCTTAGTGCTGTAGATTTTGAAATCTTTTATTAACATTGAGGTCAAACTGCTGTTTCAAAATGTTTATTATTGAAGGCAAACTGCATAGCAACAAATACTACCAGCTAGTATCTAACTCATTTCAAATTTCTGAAGGACTGTCAGGCATGGCTTGATATTTAAGATATAGATAATGTTTTTCTACTTTCAATAGTAGCACACTTGCACAACTAAAGTGTTCATGAATATAAGTAATAAAAATAATATATATGAATGAATATAAATAATAGTATATAAGTAGTATATCAGTAATCTAGTACCCATAACACAAGCTCTGCTTTGGGGCTAGATGATGCTGTGTTAAAAGTCCAGCATTATTTATTTTTATTTATCACTAGCTGCGCTCCCGCGGTATTACCCGCGTCCCACGGGATTTTTAAATTTTTTCTCGATAAAAAGTAGCCTATGTCCTTCCCTGGGATACATCCTTTAACTATGCCAAATTTCAGCTTAATCTGTTCAGCTGTTTGGGCTTGAAAGCGTAACAAACAGACAGACAGACAGAGTTACTTTCACATTTATAATATTAGTATGGATGTTGTGTTCTAAAAAATTCTGTATTTGACAGTTCTTTTGTGGCACTTGGCCAAAGTCTGTATTTAGATTCAGTATAATTCCAGATTTTGTTTACATAGGTACCTACTATTAATTTTTACGAAGTTTTGAAAACATAGCAATAATAATCATTTAAAGATGAATTAAGTTTGTAGTAAGTTCATGTGAATAAAGCGGCTAACTTCGACGTTTTAGGCTGCTTAGCCTCGGTCCTGGTTTACTACTAGACCATATTATAAAATTGATTTATCATATCAGTAATCATAAGATAAAGACTACATTGAAAATTAATAATCATTTTTAGGTATAAAATGTGTGGGAATTTAACTTGTTAAGAATTATTGTAATCATGTTAAATTCTTTGCGTTTGTACAAATAAAAAACTTAGTACTTAAAAAATGATCAATAAGTTCTATATAAACTTAGGCCGGCCTTTTCTTTTTAATGATGAATGTGTTGACTCTTCCTCGAAACTTACACAGGTAAGAATGAGGTCTACGATGGAGCGAGCCTACCCAGAAGGTGCCTATTAACTCTCTTCTTAAAGACAACAGGGGGGTTATTCGGTCGATAAGACGAACATTTTAAACACGGTCCTAAACTAGGACCAAATATTCCAAACCGAAAAATTGGCCCTTAAGTCAGAAATCGTAAGAAATATCCGAATATTCATCAAACGATCGAAACTAAGAACGGGAATACGGGCCCGGGGTCGTAGCTCAGCGGAAATACAGACTCAGGAAGCTGATTCCAAATGTTTGCAGTGCGCATAATAAAACAACACTGAAAGCGCTTAAGCTGGTTTTCCTGTCACGCGTACCGTCAGCGCTGATAGAAGCATACTCTTTATTACAATGAAGTAAAGATACTAATGTCTCAGCAGAATTGGCATCGCTGTTTTCCCTCTGCGCTGCTGTACAATCAGTATCCTTACTACATTGTAATAAAGATCACTCATATCAGCGCTGAGGGTCAGCGTGACTCTAAAACCATACAGTAAATTTTACTTACGCACAGTTCGCACAACGGATCTAGGCATTCGTGTTAGCCGTTTGTTTGCGCAGAACATAATTTTGTATGAAAAAGCGTTCACTGCGCAGACAAACGGCTAACTTCACCAATGCCTAGTTCCGTTGGGCAAACTGTAAGTTACTTAGGCCGGCCTGTATTTAGCGCAACTTTATAAATTCTAATTTGTGCACTAACGAATTTCTTGCTTCGTCTAAATTTTATTTAAAAGTCTAATTTATTCTTTATACATGGTGCTATCCAAAATTGATTAAGATTGATTGCATTTTTAACATTCCTATTTTATGTTATTTTCTACGTGTTTTGATTATTTTTTTCTCGTCACTAAGGTCAATGTTGATTATGTGCTCAAATAACTACATAATATGCACTTTATAAGAAAGATAATATTTCACAGATTTTCTGTAAACACTTAGCATTCTTCCATAGCTTTTGGTGTAAGGTATTTTTAACTTCAGCAATTTATTTGTGCACATTTTTAACACTGTTCGTGACTTTCATTGTCTGTTTCATTGTGGGCATGGCCTTATGGTCTATGGTTTGTCATGGGACCACATTATTTCTTAGTTTTAAAATAAAAATGTATAAAATAAATGTGTTTTTATTTTATTCACTACCAATCGATGATCTTTTAATACTATCATTGCTACCAATCCTTTTAATCATATTCCTCAAAACTACATGCTCTCTCATACGCACACACAGATCACAAAAATAAGTAGGTAGATAAGATAGGTTAGATACCTAAAGAATAATGTATTTACTTATTATTTACACCTACAAGCTCGCATGACCGTATAGGTAATAAAAATAATCTTTATAAATTATGTAAAAGAATTTATTTATAAACCGATATAAATAAATAATATACAAAAACGTAAACAATAAAAGATTCGTAAGTTCGTCAGTGTGAATTATTCTTTCGCTCAAAAGATCTCTTCGTCTTCAAGAATGATGTGTTGTATATCTGAAAACAAGAAAATTGTTTCAGCTAGGTACGCTAACAATATTGAAGACCCATCCACAGATACATAAGCTGTGCACGAAAGGAGCCTCTCTCCTTTCACTACACAGAAGGAATGAATAAGTTAAATAAAATAAAAAGAGCTTTATTTTGAGTCACACACAACAAATACTTACACATTATGAAATTAAAAAAGAGCCAGATAAATATGTAGGTAACACAAAAATGGTCGCCACTCAGCATTTTTGCAATAGTTAGCAAAGGCTAACTTAAGTATAAAAGTAAGTGGTTCCCATTATACAAGTTTTGCTTAGTTTGGGGCTAGATGATGCTGTGTGAAAAGTCCAGCATTATTTATTTATTTTAGGTACTTAAAAAAATAAAATACCTCTTCTTCGGATTCCACCCGTTGCTGCGCGACAGATGAGTGTGAGCTTAGTTGCACGCCAATCCTACCGTCTGCGCCAGATAATAGTACATTATGGTACTAGTGTGTTACATTGGTGATTACCGCCGAGGCGTTATTTGAGAGCCGAGCCGTTAGGCGAGGCTCTTAACAGAGCCGAGGCAGGTAATCATCAATACACACGTGTATCATACGACGTTTTTCAACACACTTGTGAATAAAATGACAATAAAAACTCATTTTCAACAGTGAAAATGAGTTGTGAAAAATGTTTCGTTATTGCGGGAAAAATTAATCAGTTTTCCTATGCGCGCGCATTGCGATCGGCCACAGACTATATTTCCGCGCCGCGCATAGGGTTTGCGGCCTATTCTGCCACGGACAAAATGGGGAATTTAAAGTTTTCTTTTATTACAGAGAAAACAAAAGTTATATTTGAGTGAAAGTTTTATTTATTAAACATGTACGAGTTAAAATTATCTATTTAAATAAGAAGTTGCATGAAATGAGCAAGCAATAGGAACATTAATTTATTTGTTCTATTGAACACGATCTTTTTTCTGAATAAAAACTTTTTTAAGAACAAAGCAACTCAACCAATACAATTAAAAAAAAAATCTATAACTCACTAGTGAGTTATAGTAATGAAAATGTCACAGTTTGATTATGGGTGTCATTATGTGCCTAAATGTTGTTGAAAAATTAATATTATAATCGTATTTTTAGTACTTCGGGACCTAAATACTTTATGATAGGTACATTCAGTACGCACAACCAATCTTTAGGTCTCTGAAGTAGCTGCGCAGAACCCATTTTCGATAACGCATAAAAGACGAAGACAACGTTGTATAGGTGCCTCGCTCACTCGCCTAGTTTGTAACATCGTCCTATCTCGCCTACTCTCTGCGCAATCCTTTAGTGCACCTAACTTAAGAGAGCTAAAGATCGGTTGTGCGTACTGTACTTGTAATTTAACCAACATACAAAGTAACAATTTGCTACATAGCCTGCTTTATATGTACAAAGAATATTCAGAGCAACTATTAATAGGAACCAAGCTGAGGGCTTATGCTAGTAATGCAATAACTTTATTACCTTTTGATTTGTCAGGCTCCAGTTTTTCAGGCTGTAAAAAATCAAATCAAAACAAGATTAACCCTAACTAACTGAAGTACAGCACGCACAACCAATCTTTAGCTCTCTGAAGTACAAGACAAAGACAGCGTTGTAAAGTTGCCTCGCTCACTCATTTAGTTAGTTGCATCGTCCTATCTCACCTAATCGTGCAAACCTGCGCAATCGTTTAGTGCACCTAACTTCAGAGAGCTAAAGATTGGTTGTGCGTACTGTACCTACCTAGATAGGTACTACTTCAGATAGACCAAAAAGTTAGAAAAAAATACAGGGTTATTTGTAAAACACCGGTAACCTCTCAGGACTGTATTATTATTATTATTACTCACTCTTGCCTGTGTAAGTTTGAGGTCAAGAGCCGACCCATTCATCATAAAAAAAAAAAAAAAATATCATTATAAACAACAAATTTTGTTCTACGACAAAACATAATACCTACATTTACTTACCAAAAACAAACCTTCAAGATTTCGTTGTCCTATCTAACAAACAACTCTGTATTAAATAGGTCGATTTCAAGCGCCCCCGCCGCCCTAACCCCGCTCCCCTCGCTATTGCATTACCGCTTTCTTTTGCTTCGCATAGTCTTCGTAACATTATATACGGCGAATAGCTGTGAACCTACTATACAGACTTTTTAGTCTTAGTGTGGGGAACAGGTTTAACCTGGGTACAGACCTATCATGAATCAATGTATCTTTTGTACCGCTATAGGTACCTACCTGTTTTTGACACAATAAAATTTATCTTATCTTAATTAAAATATTTTTATTTTTGTATAGAAAATATGATGAATTTTTGTCATAGAAAGTCATAGAACAAAAGTTGTTGTTCATGATGATAGTAATACAGTCCTGAGAGGTTACCGGTGTTTTAAAAATAACACTGTAGGTATAAAAAATCATTGACCAAAGGATATTAAAGATGAAAAATGGATCAGGTATTATACAGGGTGTAAAAAGACGTCTACCGAAGCCGAAAGGAGTCCGAAAAAAATCATTATATCCGGAGAAAACAGCGTTTGAAGATTACTGTTTGCGTATGTACTGGGCGCGTTTTTATACATAGATTGCTGGATTTGAGTTTTAATAGTTTTGTGAATGCAATTATTAGGTAGATATGGTCTTATTATGTTGTACTAGTAGTAAATAACTAGAAAATAAAATTTAATGACGTAGATAACAAAAAAAAATTGCGTTTTTTTTCGCTAAATATGTTCAGAATCATGGTCTGATTGAAACCCCTCAGTTTTCGGTAGCAGTCTTTTTACACCCTGTAGTTTAAATAACTTCAAAAAGTATGAGATTCTATGTTCAAATGGCGAATATAATATCACCGATATCTCAGTCAATAATTAAACGATTTTAAATATAATTAAGGCTTAAAGATGATCTCTAATAACGTCGCTTAGCCTCGACTACCACCACAAGCCCTCTGTTTTTTTTATGATGAATGGGTTGGCTCTTGACCTCGAAACTTACACAGGTAAGAATGAGGTCTACAATGGAGTGACTCTCTTAAACCAAACGTTATTTATTATAATTACCAAGTCCACCAAACTAGGCTTGTAGTATTTTGAACTTAGCTCTTTCTCGCTCACTCCGCCAGCTAGCATTGGAGTCGCTGTTGAAGTAAAACTTAGGTTAACTAGGATTATGCGTCAGCTGGCTGACGTTACATTTTGTGTACCCCAGTAGGGGTTAAAATGTAACGTTGACGCGGCGCAGGCGACTATCATACTGCTGTGTGAAGGGGACAATGTCACATACCAGCCTGCTCTAGACTATATATACTCCAGCGTACTTACCCCCAGATTATCATGCGTCAGCTGTTAACGTGGAGTTTCAATGTAACGTAAGGTTAGCATTTGGGTTAATGTGTGAACGTGGGGTTAAAATATAACGTTATGTGTGTATCTGGAGTTAAAATTTAGCGTAATATTGTTAACGTGGGGTTGAAATGTAACGTATGGTGCGCAGACCCACCGCACCATCGCCCATACGTGGTACGATGGGTAATTATTTCAGTTGGCATGGTGTGTATCTGGGGTTGAAATGTAACGTAATGTGTGAACGTGGGGTTAAAATGTAACATAATATGTGAACGTGGGGTTAAAACTTAACATAACGACGACCTCTGTGGCGCAGTGGGCGAAGGTCCGCCTGCGACACAGGAGGTTGCGGGTTCGATCCCCGCCGCGGGACAAATGTTTGTATGACCTACAGATTTGTCTCAGGTCTGGGTGTTTCTATGTATAATATGTATGTATTTACAAACAAAAAGTATATAAGTAGTTTATCAGTCATTCTAGTACCCATAACACAAGCTCTGCATACTTTGGGGCTAGATGATGCTGTGTGAAAAGTCTAGCGTTATTTATTATTTATTTTATTTATAATGTGGGGCTACAAGTATCAATACTTACAAGCCTGCTTGCCCCAGACAGACTCGCGGTAGTTGACGCGGCGCAGGCGGCGTCGCTTGGGGCGCACGGGGCGCCGCACACGGGACTCCACGGATAAACGACGCGCTATTTTGTGGTACAGACAGCGGGAGGATACGCTAGATACCTGGAAATACCAGTTTACTATGACCGTTGCGAGTAACTCTACGGTAGGAGAGATTATTAGTAGGTAACTAATCTATACTATCTATACTAATATTATAAAGCTGAAAAGTAGAGGATTAGCGAGTTTATATGTTACGTTCTCCAAAACGCAACGATAGCGCGATCTAATTTTTCCTGTGGCGCCATCTATTATGTAGTAAAATGTGTCTGTCTGTCTGTCTGTTTGTTACCTTTTCACGCCTAAACTACTGAACAGATGATGCTGAAATATGACATGGATAAAGATTATGTCCCAGGGACGGACATAGGCTACTTTTTTTTTTCAAAACTAATTATGAAGGGCGTGAAATAAGGGTTGGAATTTTGTATGGGGACTTAAAGTGAAGTTCCAGTTGAAGGCCACTAGATGGCGTTGCTGTCCTATGGCTGAGGTCGAGATGTCGCTATTATTGCATTTTTATTTTTAAAAGTTTTAGAAGAGAATCTTCTGAACAGCAGTTTTCAGTTCTGTTTTTATTAAGTATGTATTTTGCTGACGAAGTCGCGGGTACCAGCTAGTAAATAATAATAATAATAATAGATTACAGTATACCTAAGTACCTACAGTACGCACAACCAATCTTTAGCTCTCTGAAGTAGCTGCGCAGAACCCATTTTTGATGACGCCTAAAAGACGTAGACAGTTGTATAGCTGCCTCGCTCACTCGCTTAGTTTGTTGCATCTGAGCGCTTCCGTGTTTCGGAGGGCACGTTAAATTGTCGGTCTCCGTTATTTGTATTTGTATTTATTCAAAAAACATTACATATATCCTTACAGGTATTTCACCTAATGCAATTTTAAGTCGTTAAGCCATGACGGAGGCCTTGAGGCGGCCTAAAACCTCCGTCTCCAGAGTTGACCACTGACTCATACGAACTTACTTACTGTGTCATAAATAATAACTTCTTCTTATTTAAGGATTTACCCTTGTCGGCACAACTGATGAATCCCTCTCCATGTATCTCTTTCTAGGGCTGCTTTCTTATACGACATGACAGCTACCTTCTCCTTTACTTGGCTCATGTGAAAAATAACATATTTCTTTAATTCCAGAACAGCCCACCGCCTAGTGTTCCCCAAGTCGTCACAACTTATAGTAAGCGCGACGTGTCCTGCCCTGCCTCGCTCACTCGCTTAGTTTGTTGCATCGTGCTATCTCGCTTACTTGTGCAAACCTGCGCAATCGTTTAGTGCAACTAACTTCAGAGAGACAAATATCAGTTGTGCGTAGGTAGGTACTGTACCTTCTAATGACATTTGAATGTGGACGATTTAGTAGAAATAAGGTGGTCATGGTGAGCTAGTATTTGACTTTGGGAGCGTGGGTTGATTATTAGATATTAGATAATTTATTGATTTTATAGAATTATTGCATGATGATTTTTAAGAGAACAGACGTTCCACCAATCGCAGCGCAGCTACGTCACGAATGGGCTAAGTTATACAAGAAGCAACAATCAATTGAAATCTTTATCGATTTTCAAAACAAAATAAAATCATTACATAAATATTTTTTTATTTATTTTTTGAACCCAATTCCTGAATTAAGTTAGTATAAAATGAAAGACCCTATATACAGACCAGTTCACATTGTGCATCATCAATTTCATCCTCCATGATATCCATTTCATCAGCATCCTTCGCCGGAACAATCAGTAGTTTGGTCTCAGGACACGTCGCGCTTACTATAAGTTGTGACGACTTGGGGAACACTAGGCGGTGGGCTGTTCTGGAATTAAAGAAATATGTTATTTTTTACATGTGCCAAGTAAAGGAGAAGGTAGCTGTCATGTCGTATAAGAAAGCAGCCCTAGAAAGAGATACATGGAGAGGGATTCATCAGTTGTGCCGACAAGGAGTAAATCCTTAAATAAGAAGAAGTTATTATTTATGACACAGTAAGTAAAAAGTAAGTAAGTTCGTATGAGTCAGTGGCCAACTCTGGAGACGGAGGTTTTAGGCCGCCTCAAGGCCTCCGTCATGGCTTAACGACTTAAATAGCCGGGACCGACAATTTAACGTGCCCTCCGAAGCACGGAAGCGCTCAGATGAAAATGCCACTGGCGGTCACCCATCCACTTACAGACCGTTTCGAACGTTGCTTAACTTAGATAGAGATAGATTATTTATTGTTACACCATATAAATTACAAAATTAAAAACGAAAAAACTTAAGTCTAATCGCTGTAGTAGCCCATACAACCATTTTCGGTCGCAAAATTTTAAAAACGTCGCAAATTTGCAATTTGTCGTAACAATAACGTAACTTGTGATTTTGGTTGCAGCGTGTATTAAAGGTGTTGACAATTTGTATCGAAAACATTACAGTAATAGTGTGTGTGCTTTGTGTCGATAATTTTCGTCATTTTGTTCTTCATTTTGTTCTTGACACATTGTGTGAACTTGAGTAAATTGTCAACACATTGACGACACTAGGTAACAGTAATTGTAGTAAAGATAACGACACTAATTGTTGGATTTGTCCAAACAGAAAACCAGTGGTTCTCAAGCTTTAGTGGTGCTCAGGGACTGGTTGTTTGTGCAGATGAATATAAATTACTAGCTGCGCTCCCGCGGTATGACCCGCGGTCCCTCGGCATTTTTTCGGGATAATAAATAATAAATAAATAATGCTGGACTTTTCACACAGCATCATCTAGCCCCAAAGTAAGCAGAGCTTGTGTTATGGGTACTAGATGACTGATAAACTAGATAAAAAGTAGATAAAAATAAAATAAAAAGTAGGATAAAAAGTAGCCTATGTCTTTCCCTGGGATCCAACCTTTATCCATGCCAATTTTTTTCCTAATCTGTTCAGTGGATTGGGCGTGAAAAGGTAACAAACAGACAGATAGATAGACAGACAAAGTTACTTTCACATTTACAATATTAGTATGGAGTATAGATTAGTATGGATTGTTTTATAACACACAAAAAAGGTTAAGTAGGTACCTACTCTTAAAATAAAAATGAAAATCCAAGTTTAATTTTTTTGAATTTTATATCACATTAAAAAATGGAGGACTTTTTCGAATGTAGGAATGTCTCCTAATTTTACTCTGCATTTCATTTTCTTCCAGTTTTTCTCTGGAATGCTGTGTTCATTGCATCATAGAGCTTGTATCTCGTTTTTTTCAATGAGCGAGGTCAAAATAGGTAGGTTACATCTACCCACCCTTCTTCCGCAGAAACCTCATTAAATGGCATGTTGAGAACCACTGTGAACATAAAATAAACAAAACTCCATTTTATAAAACAGTCGCCCTGTAACAGTTCTTGACACAATTTTGAAATTTTTCAACATATTAACGTAACTGTGGGTCAAGTTTTATCATCAAGTAAATACATATTTTTTCATTGAAATTTACATAACTATCCAATATAATTAGTTAAAAACAATACACTTTGCTTATTTTTATAGACAGTATAATATAAATCATTTATGTGGTTCGAAAATATTGTATTTTGACTTTTATTTTATTGAAAATGATCACAATAACAGAAAACATTTGAACTATTTTATCAAATCCTACAGGCGCATCGGTAAATTTGGTTAAATTACACTAAACTGCACGATGAATTTCAATTCGCAGAGTATTTTAGGTCGACTAACAAGCAAATATTACAGAATAATGTAGGTACTCACATTTTTATGATGGCGGCGAAAAATAAAATTAATGTCACAACACACCTTTCAACTAAAAAAGTACACTTCAAAATTTCTGTTCATAAATCTGGGTAGATTATAAAGAGGAATGAATGAAATGAACCATTGAATGGTAAAGTGAACACAATAAGGTTGCCATGTTTCAACATGGAATCGAAACGATGCGACAAAAAATACTGTTACGATTGATCCCCACTTTTCGACATTTTAACGACACATGTTTCGTAATGACGACAGAGATTTACGTAAATTTATAACCAAAAATTATTGTTACGCGAAAATTGTTACGTCATGTTAACGTAACGGCGACAAAAATGGTTGTATGGGAGGATTAACTACGCTAACTGGGAGAGTGAAGCTGAAGATCGTGATGCCTGGAGGAAAACCGTGGCTGACGGTGTTATCGCACATGATAAAACTTGGCTTAACCAGTTGGCACAAAAGCGGTCTATTCGCCACCAACGAGCCGCAAACCCTGCAACATCCCCAGGGTCCTTTGTTTGCACTAAGTGCGGTCGTGGCTGCCACTCCCGTATAGGCTTATTTAGTCACGAACGAAAGTGTTCGGGTCTTAATTACTGTAGCGTGTCCTGACTGGCGCCGCCTAAATCATCTGTAATAGATGGATAAAGAGGCCAATGATGGGAGGATTCTTAAGGTTAACTAATACCTAGGAATGTAGCAAGGCGGTTGAAATATTTCCCTCGTTGCCATATCCTGACAGACACCGTCTAGTAAAACTATGTCTTCCATCAGCTCATTCACCACGAACACCTGGAATTAATTTTGTACATCTAAAAAGCCATTTTGAAAAAATCCATTCCAACCTTAAGTTCGTATGAGAGTTAGTGGCCAATTTGTGACGGAGTTTTTACGCCACCTTAGGCCTTCGTCATAGCGTAACGGCTTAACATGCCCTCCGAAGCACGGAAGCTTGATAATGTCACTAGCGGTCACCCATCCTATAATGACCGCACAGAACTGTTGCTAAGCCATGACGGAAGCCTTAGGGCGCCTTAAAACTCCGTCACCAGTGGCCAAAACACATACGAACATAATTTTTTTAAGATGGAACAGGCTTGCCCAGCACCTAAACCATCCTCTCAGCTTAATCAGCCGCCCACAGGAAAGACGTCGATACGTGTGTAGCTGACTAAGCTGCGGGTTTCCTCACGATGTTCTCCTTCACCGTTAAGAGCTCGTGTTATAGCGAATATAAATTTTACGAAACGAAAAGTCCATTGATGCACGGCCGGGATTCGAACACACGACCTTCAGATTGAAAGTCGAGGCACAACCCCATTCGACCAACACGGCACTGTGAAACCTTTAATATTACAATGTATTTACCTTGAAAGCCTTCAAGCACGGTACAAAAGCATGTTCTAATCTCATACTAAGTTTCTCTGAAGACCAGCCGTGGTAGGCGGGTATGGTGGCTAACACTAGTAGAGATAGTTTTATACCAATTTCTCTCCACATTACTGCTTCTAGACTGAAATGAAGATTTTGAAAAAAAATTATTTTTTTATTGAAAAAATATTTTTTAAACATGGTCTCGGTGTCTGTTACTGATCACATTTATGTAGTTAAAATGAAAAAAAAACAAAAAAACTAAAAGGAGACGAGTCAAACATGGATTTATGATAGCTACTGCGGTTTTACTGACTGGGGATGATACGAGAGCATAGTTTGAATGAAATCCGTACACGATTGTTGTCTGCAGTACTTATTTGTACAGTTTTCATAAAATTTTGTTCGGTTTTGATTGACTACAATCCTCAATAACTTTGTGATAGTTAAATAAAAAAAAACTGACATTATCATTTTCTGCATCTATTGCAGCCGTCCTTTTTTGGTAGTCATAAAATACATATGTATTTAATTCAACTTTGACATGAGTGTGGATTGGTTCCTTAAACAAAACCTCCTGCTGCATACATAGAAGTTATACTCGTAAATTGTTAATACCTAGCTGTTAGTTTTCCTAAAATTAGTAAAATAAAATATAATTAAATAAATAATGCTAGACATTTTTCACACAGCATCATCTAGCCCCAAACTAAGCAAAGCTTGTGCTATGGGAACCAGATAGCTGATATACTACTTATATAATTTTTGTTTGTAAAAACATATATTATACATAGAAACACCCAGACTCGAGAATATCTGTAGGTCATACAAACATTTGTCACGCGGCGGGGATCGAACCCGCAACCTTCTGCGTCTCAGGCGGCCCCTCGCCCACTGCGCCACAGAGGTCGTCGAAATTAAAGCTATTGGGGCTTATTACAATAAAATGAGCAGAGTTTAGACCAAGTCTAACTAAAAAACTGTTTCTAGAAAAACGATCTTTAAATACTCGTACATAGAACGCTTTTTTGTGGTAACAGTTTTGTTTTGACATGTGTCAACATGGGGTTCAACTAAGGTTTAACGTACTTTTTGGACTTCTTTCGCCATTTTTGAAGGAGCTAGTAGCTCTGCTATTTTATTTACTTTTCTCGTGTATTACTAGGTATGTTATTTCGGTGGCATTTTACTTATGAAGCCTTGGATTACGTAACAGGAGATTTGGTAAATGGAATGGGGGAGTATTCAAGAAGATTTCTCATTTGACGAAAGATTTCCGTTTGAGTTTTGAAATGACAAGTCGCCATGTTTTTTTCAAAACCAAATTGACATGACTTGACTTGACATGACATGAATACTTATTTAAAACTTGACATTGGCAGAATTATACTGTTAATCAATTAGTTGCCATTAATAAAAAGAAGAAGAAGGTTTAACGTTCATTCGGTTTACTTACCCCATGATAGGGTGTGGAGCTAAATTGAACGCTTCCCTTACAACGGCCATTGTAATGTAATAAGCTTGTACGGCTGAATCGCATCTCACAGTGTAGCTATACGGACGATTTGTTAGCACCTGAAATCAATACATATAAAAAAAAAGACGTGTGGCACTCGGAGACTGCCGCGGTAAAGTTATGCATAGCATTTTTTATCAACTTATGCAATTATAATTATTTATTTATTTTATTTATGCAGTATTTAACCAATGCCACCTAGAGGCGAGTTGGTGAACTAAAGAGACAAGCGTGATATTTCAAAAAGTCATTAAAAGTTCTGCTATTCATCGATAGATGGCAAAACTAAAAAGTATCACCGCTGTGCCGGTCGGAGTGGGGTGTGTTAGGTGTTATTTTCGTTACGGAATTTCTGGATTCGGTCTCCACGCTCAAGGCCCGCGATAGAAGCTATGCAATAGCTTAAAAAAAACTTAGGCCTCTACATCTATATTACATGATTTATACAGCGTCAGGAGGCAATACATGCCTACACTTAACGGGACGCTGTAGTGCCTGGGACATTGTTTGAGATGGAATAGGCTTGCCCAGCACCTAAACCATCCTCTCAGCTTAATCAGCCGCCCACAGGAAAGACGAAGTCAATACGTGTGGAGCTGACTAAGCTAAAAATACATATAATACAATAAATATTTGAGAGCACTGATGGACTAGTGATAATGGCCCCGCCTACCGATCGTAAGCTCGTGGGTTCAATAAGCCCGAAAAATATATGTGCACTATGCCAGTACTCTCTAACGGTGAAGGAAAACATCGTGAGGAAACCGACATGTCGTAGAACCTACAAAGTTCGAAAACATGTGTCAAGTGCACGAAAGGAGCCTCTTTGAGGCGCACTTATAATCCTTTCGCCACACTGGTTCGAAAGAACTGGTGACACGACAAGAAGGAGAATAGATATAAATAATATTTAACTGTCTGCCTGTGACTTGATAATTGATTTTAATTTAGTTAAGAGTCTTAAAAAAAGGTATAAATAAGTAATCCCTTCGCGATTAAAACCCGTGACTACGTTAAAATATGTCTGCCTGTGGTTTCAAAACAACTGTGTTTTCTCAAGTGTCAAATTCAATTTCAAAAAGTCAATTTATATTATAAGTACCTACACAAATATTACTTGCCTTTATATTAAGCTTTTTGTTAAGTACCTACTACATTCTGTGTATTTTTTTGTTGTGGCACAAAATAAACTATTTTATCTTATCTTATATATCTTAAAATACGGTAAAAAGTAAGTAAGTAAGTTCCTATGAGTCTGTGGCCAACTCTGATGACGGAGTTTTTAGGCCGCCTTAAGGCCTCCGTCAAGGCTTAACGACTTAAATAGCCGGGACCGACAATTTTACGTGCCCTCCAAACTGCATATTAGTTATTAATACCATTGTCTGCGTTAATACAACATAAATTGTGATCGATAAATTTTATAATCCTAGAAACGCTCTTCCGTACTAACAATGTAACAATCTATGGACTGTATCGCGGCTGCGCATTTCGCACTGTGACGATTTGACATATACATGTGTCGTGACGCAAAAATCTAACACTTTTTTTCGTCTAACCCCATCCGATACCGTCCGAAAAGGGACTTCGTTAAAAAAATATAGTTACTTACTCCTAGCACTCCAACAGCGTTCCCAGACACAACATAATCAGAGCTAGGTTCATGGTACTTCAGCTCAGTCAGAAACTCGTAGTTGGGTATCGCTTCATCAAACTCCTCTTCGGGAGGGAAGTAGGAAGCTTCCACTAAACCTGATACTAGGATATACAGGCCTTTGGGCTCGTCTCCTGCAATAAATACATTTTCAAATTACTCAAAATGTAGACAAAAGTCGTTGATCTTAAGAGGAACAAAATGGCCCTAAAGGTCGCATGTTCCTGCCTAAACAGACACACAAACAAAACATTATAAGATTTTAGTCTTCATAATTTGTAAAAATGTTGTTCGAGATGTCATTCTAATTTTTTGAAACATAAATAAAAATAAATAAATAATGCTGGACTTTTCACGCAGCACCATCTAGCCCCAAAGTAAACAGAGCTTGTGTTATGGGTACTAGATGACTGATATACTACTTATATACTTTTTGTTTGTAAATACATACATATTATGCATAGAAACACCCAGACCCGAGACAAATATTATTTTGTAGATCATACAAACATTAGTCCCGCCGCGGGGATCGAACCCGCAACCTTCTTCGTCGCTATATATAGATCGATTATTTATTCATAAAAAAAAACGTATATAAGTAGTTTATCAGTCATCCAGTACCTATAGGTACCCATAAAACAAGCTCAGCTTACTTCGGAGCTAGATGATGCTGTGTGAAAAGTCCAGCATTTTTTTTTTATCTATCTACTATCAAGAACGACATAGCAAGCTATACCAAGAGCGCTATAAAAAATTATTCATGAGGGTAGTTGTAAAATGTACCTCGAGATATAAGTTAAAAACTATTCATGAGGGTAGTTGCAAAACGTGGTACCTCGAGATATAAGTATGTCTTCATGGTTAAAGTTGAGTATCTCAGAGTTTTCTAAAAAGAAATCAGCCACTCTCTCATTTCCTTGCAGCCAGGAGATAGACCTTAACTGTGTCTACAAGAAAAATTCAAAAATTTACTGAAGGGAGACGATGTCGCGGACGGCCAAGAAAGCGCTGGAGAGACGATCTCGATTCCTTCGATAGTGGGTGGTGGAACCTATCCTATATTTCAAAGTGATCCCAGCGGTCCTACTGAATAAATGCTTTTTGACTTTGACTTTATCAAAGGAGAGAGATGGTTGGAAATAATTGGGGGAGACCTTCGCCCAGCAGTGGGACAGTATAGGTTAAATAAAAAAAAATCTGAGATGTTTTGAACCATTTAATTTATAGCTGCTCCGTGTTACCTGCGGTCTTTGGAGAATACATCATTTTTTCCGTGTTAAAACTAGCCTATGTATTCCAGATTATAATCTATCTCTGTGCCAAATTTCACCCAAATTCGTTCGCCGCTTCAACGTGATTGAATAACAAACATCCATCTTACAAACTTTTTTTAATACTAGCTGAGCCCGCGGTGTGACCCGCGGTCGCTCGGGATTTTTTCATTTTTTTCCGGATAAAAAGTAGCCTATGTCCTTCCCTGGGATATAACCTTTGACTATGCCGAATTTCAGCTTAATCTGTTCAGCGGTTTGGGCGTGAAAGCGTAACAAACAGACAGACAGAGTTACTTTCACATTTATAATATTAGTATGAAATATTGCTTGAAAACCGAAATGCCTGAGATACGGTCATGAGGATGTTAATAGTATAATCACTACTTATTTTGAAACAATGAATGAATGAATGAAAATTCTTTATTGCACACCATTAATAACATTAAAACAAACAATAATAACAAAAGAAAAACCAGTTAAAAATATACAATGGGCGGCCTTATCGCTAAGAAGCGATCTCTTCCAATCTTTGGATGGAGAGGAACATCAGTGAAAAGAAGATTCGGGTGCAAAAAAAGACAGATTCAATGCATGAGAACAAGAATATAAAATGGGAACTGATTAAGTAACTGGTTTTTTTATTCAACCTATTTCGCGAGCCGTGTTGGTTTGTGCTTCTACTTTCAATCCGAAGGTCGTGGGTTCGAATCCCGGCCGTGCATCACCATTTCGTTCATCATCATTTCGAAAAATTTATATGCGCTTTAACACGAGCTCATAACGGTGAAGGAAAACATCGTGAGGAAACCCGCAGCTTAGTCAGCTCCACACGTATTGACGTCGTCTCTCCTGTGGGCGGCTGATTAAGCTGAGAGGATGGTTTAGGTGCTGGGCAAGCCTTTTCCATCTCAAACAATGTCCCAGGCACTACAGCGTCCCGTTAAGTTTAGGCATAGGTTGCCTCCTGACGCTGTATAAATCATCTAATATAGATGTAAAGGCCTAAGCTTTATTTATTTCGTCGTATCTATTTAATTTGAAATCTCCCACCACTTAAAAATAACTGATTATCAGATAAAAGTACCTCAGGCGAAGAGGGCGCCACTAGGCTGCCTTTGTGGCGACATTGTTGCACCTTTTCTTCAATCGCTCGTACCAGTAATGTATATTCCATCTCATCTAGGAAGCCTGGAAGAATTCACCTATCACCACACTAGTTCGAAATAACTAGTGATACGAAAAGAAGAAAGACTAGCTTTTCACAGTACCTTCCTCCTTTAGCTGCATAGCGGTGATAATCATGATATTAAGAGTGGAAGTGGTAGCTTGTCTGGTCTTCACAGTAATGGCGGTCCACGGTCTATCTCTTTGTAGTAAACCTAACTGCCGTGTTACTGCTAATCTGCCAATTATGTTAGATTAGTTCAAAAACTAAAAACTTTTATGGGTTACCCTGTTATTACACCGACGCATTCGCATGCGAATGCGAACCCATTGCGAACTTCTGCGAAACTACTGCGATGCGAAACACTTGCGGAAAGTTAGTACACCGACGCAATCGCATGCGAATCAACGAAAAATCTGTCAGGTAGTCAGTCCAGCCAACTCCAACTCAGAGAAAAACTGCAGACATGCGTAGGAAAAAGTGTGCCAACTGTATAAATTGATTTAACTGAAAATCTACAGAATACATTGGAATCAGACAAAGCAGGGAATTCCCGAGTACCTATAAAAACTAAAATTTTGATAAATGCCTAAACTAAAAAACTGTAGATCTACAGTTAAAACTGAGTGCGAAACAGCGTGAAAATCTGTCCGCACCGACATATCGCATGCGTTCGCATTGCGATGCGAAACAATGCGAAACACCACTCACGAAACGTCAAATCAAATCAAATCATTTATTGCGAAATATGGTAAAAGGTCTCAGATAAATATAGGTATCACATATTTCACCAAATAACATTGGCATGCAAAATTTTTAAATCATGAATAAAAAAAAAAAATTATTAATTAATTACACAAAATAATGAATGTCAAAAAAAATACTTAATATAATTACAAAAGAATGTCATACCTAATAATATAAATGTTGATTAATATCTTCTTAGTACCTACTTAATGTCCAAGAGCTCATTCACATTCTGCGTCTGCGTCTGTGTAACGACAAGTTTCGCATTTCCATGCGAAACAATACCGACAAGGACGCACCTAATTCATTAGCTATGTGCTAGAGTGAGACAGAGCGTGTGCGAAACTCTGCCATACTACCTGACAGATTTTTCGTTGGTTCGCAACGTTTTATGTGGGTGTAAAAAAATAAAAGTTTATTCTATTCTATTCAATTTGGCTTTCTCGGCCATCATTTCAGCATTCCCTGAATCAAAGCGTTGTGTTTTAAAAACAACATAGTGCTGAGTCAGACTCCATTGTAACATCATCATCATCCGCAACCCGATTTCACCCACTGCTGGGTATAGGTATAGGCCTCTCTTCGCTTTTGCCATTCTTCCCGGTCCTGTGCCAGCCTGATCCACTGTACATACTTATGTACTTTATATCTTGTACCTACTATGTGTTTGTTTATGTTGCAAATAAATCATTTAATTTTTCATTTCAAAGTTAAAAATGCAAAATGTCGCTGGCTGAAATGGGAGGGGGCCTTTGCCCAACAATGGGATGGTGTGGGCTAGTTGTAATAGTGATATAATATTACCTGTCAGCTTCAAGCTTCGCGTATAGATTGTCCTGTATTTGTTTATTGTCCACCAACTGCGGTAGAAGGTTGCAAACCTCCTGTTCTCCGGTCACAAAACTCTGCAAATCCATACTTCCATACTAATATTATAAATGTGAAAGTAACTCTGTCTGTCTGTCTATCTGTCTGCCTGTCGGTCTGTCTGTCTTTTTGTTACGCTTTCACGCCCAAACCGCTGAACAGATTAAGCTGAAATTTGGAATAGTTAAAGGTTGTATCCCAGGGAAGAACATAGGCTACTTTTTATCCCGAAAAAATCCCGAGGGACCGCGGGTCACACCGCGAGCGCAGCTAGTAGAAAATAAAATAAATTATAGATTTAGATAAAGCGACATCTCTTCGTCATTTGATTCTGAATGTAACTTCGGACAATGAGCATGAGTTCACTGAGTGAAACATGTAAGTAGATGGCGCTACCGGTGCTATAACCGATAAAATATGAGCTTATCAAAAATTTCGATTGTGACGACACGGATTCTGTAGCCGAATGGTAAGGCACTCCGGCTTTAGGAGGATCATCTGATCGTTGCGGATTCGAATTCCGTCGGAATCGAAAATGTTGATAAGACTAATTTATCTTTTTATCTCTTTCTATCAAAAACGACTAAGCAAGCTACATCACTAGTGCTTGACATGATCAGAGTATACTCTGACAGAGTGTACTAGGATAGCTGTTACCATCATAGTTGACTCGGATCATTTTCTTTGTACTCTGATTGACTTGTGCTATTTTTCTTTGATTGTTCTATGCAGACGCTATTTTGTTTGCCTACTCGTACGAGCCAGCTCTGATGCGTAGAACACGGTCCTAGTCAACTCTGATGGGCCGCCGACATCAGAGTGCACTCAGATTGGGGTTGCCACGATCTAAGTAGCGTCCTAGTAGGCATCAGAGTCCACTCTGTCAGAGTATACTCTGATCGTGTCAATGCGGCTTTAAAGAATGTAAGTTTTCTAACCTTCCCAACGTCATATCCGAAAGCCAGTTGAATGTCAATCATATGATCGATGTACGACATAATTTTTGGAACGGAAACCCTGAAAATTAATAAGATAAGTCATTTAATTTATTATTATTTATTATAAATATTATTTATTAATGTAACTTCGGACAATGAGCATGAGTTCACTGAGTGAAACGTGTAGATGGCGCTACCGGTGCTTTAACCAATATATGAGCTTGTCAAAAATTTCGACTGCGACGTCTAGTGGTTCCGTGGCCGAGCGGTTAAGGCACTCCGGCTTAAGGAACCTCTTCTGATCGTCGCGGGTTCGAATCCCGTCGATTCATACATAATTTAAAACTGATAGGAAACAGTTTGATGCACTTTACGTTAAGACACCCCATTTTACCCCTTTTAAAGGTTGTTAGGGAACTATTTTAAGGGCAGGCAACTTGGCGGTTATCTACAAACATAACCCTTACTTTAACAGTCAGGACAAAATACGATACATAAACGTTAGAGTACTTTTAAGCGTACAAAGTGGGTAACAGCTTAAGAACCTGGCTAGTTTACAGAGCCTTAGGAACCGTAGCATCCTCAGGAGTTTAGTAGCAGTCAACACGCTTGAGTTTAGGTTATTCCATTTGTCCCACGGAGTCAATGCATCTAGTATATCTAGCACTAGATCTGAAAATATAAGTAGGTGTTATAATAACTTTGAAATAAATATGAGAAATTGACGACCTCTGTGGCGCAGTGGGCGAAGGTCCGCCTGCGACGCAGAAGGTTGCGGGTTCGATCCCCGCCGCGGGACAAATGTTTGTATGATCTACAGATATTTGTCTCGGGTCTGGGTGTTTCTATGTATAATATGTATGTATTTACAAACAAAAAGTATATCAGTTATCTGGTTCCCATAGTACAAGCTTTGCTTAGTTTGGGGCTAGATGATGCTGTGTGAAAAATGTCATTATAAAAAAAAAAAAAAAAAAATATATTATAATAAGTGAAATATACAGGGTCTTTCATTTTAAACTACACAAACTGACAAGGCCTAATTTACATACATACATAAAATCACGCCTCTTTCCCGAAGGGGTAGGCAGAGACCACGGATCTCCACTTGCTACGATCCTGACATACAACTTTTGCTTCATTCACTCTCATTACATTCTTCATACACGCTCGCCGGTTTAGGGTACTTTTGACCTGGCCCTTCTCCAAAATGTCGCCAATTTGATCCAAGAAGGTTCGTCTAGGCCTTCCCCTTCCAGCTGTCCCATACACACTTGCTACACACTTCCTAATTCTTGGGTTGTAAATAGACGTTTGAGCGTATCAATTTAATTCCTAACCCGATTTAAGTTTTCCCTTAAAAATTAATCATTTATTGATTGTTTAGAAATGTTGCATAATGATTTTCAAGAACAGACGTTCCACCAATCACAGCGCAGCTACATCACGAATGGACTATGTTATACAAGAAGCAACAATCAATTGAAAGGATAGTCTTTATCGATTTTCTCGGGATTTTCATAACAAAACAAAAAAATCATTACATAAATATTTTTGAATTTATTTGTTGAACCCAATTCCTGAATTAAGTTAGTTTAAAGTGAAAGACCCTATATATGTGTGATGTGGGGTAACGTTGAATGATAGAGTGAGAAATAGTGTGATGAGCGAACAGTGTGGAGTGAAAGTAATTATTGAATTTTTCATTCATTCAAGAAACAGTCGTAATCCTGTGGTAGTGGTTCTGGTACTTGTTCTATGGGTCAGGGTTAAAAATGAAATGCTTTTAATTCTGTGGTTGACTTAGATCAGTAACACTTTTAAAACACTCGTGGTCAGTCGTTCTTGGATAGATCTGCGAAGTTAAGCGACGTTCTGTATAATCACTAGTGGATAGGTGAACGCTAGTGGTTACTGAGCGCTTAAGCCGTGACGGAGGCCTTAAGGGGGCCTAAAAATGTCGTCACAGTGTTGGCCACTAACTTACTCTAACAACAGTTTGATACCTCCAGTAGCCATCACGATTATGAAGAAGTCCAGCTTGTTCCAATGGGACTTGAAGTATCCTTTGACACCGAGACCGTACAGTTTAAGGATCATCTCCATTAAGTATACCAGGTAGAAGAATCTAGAACAATGTGTATGAACTTTAAAAATTGACAGAACTACGATCCACTACCCGAGACCTTGATGTCTTTCAAAGCCTTCAACGGCCATAAAAATAGAATCACGAATTCACGACTGTATTCCCAAGGTTAGGTCATTTAAATAAATAAATAATGCTGGACATTTCACACAGCATTATTATGGATTGATTATATATTGGACTTGT
Organism: Epirrhoe tristata; assembly: GCA_951394285.1. NCBI lineage: Eukaryota > Metazoa > Arthropoda > Insecta > Lepidoptera > Geometridae > Epirrhoe > Epirrhoe tristata. The sequence continues at coordinate 2,173,729 of OX596158.1, forward strand.
ATTATGGACCCAGATAACTGATATAATACATATATACTTTTTTGTTTTCAATTACATAAATATTATAAGTACATAGAAACACCCAGACCCGAGATAAATATTTGCAGATCATACAAACATTTATCCCGCGGCGGGGATCAAACCCGCAACCTTCTCACTGCGCCACAGAGGTCGCCATTATTCTCTCAGATAATATAGGGATTAAGTTCCTAGAGTACTTACTAAGAGGGTACTTAGCTATTCTAATATTCTTTCTTTTGAAATCTGAAAGTGTGTTTCAATCACGCCTTAACCAGTGGATCAATTCGGATGATACTTGGAACTACAACTTGTATTAAGTAGCCTGGAATAGCATACAGGCTCAAAAATGATATCGAAGTTGCGGGTTGAAGAAATCTATCTACTTATCAGCCTGGTTGCACCCACTGCTGAGTATAGGCCTCCCCTGTATAACGCCGATCTTTCCGGTCCTGTGCAGTCCTTTCCCACGCTTTCCCAGCTACGAGAAATTGAACAGATAGATTAAATTGATAGATTATAACTTTATTGTACACCAAAAAAAAAGTAACAAACAAAATAAAAACCTTGATAACAAAAAGTGTAACAAACCTTATCGCTAAAAGCAATCTCTTCCTGGTAACCTATGATAGGACAGAAATTACTAGAAAAAGGACGTCGGCGTACAAAAAATCGAAAGAGAAATGAATAATAATTGTACCTAAATATAAATTCATAAGCACTTACAAATTCAACACCTTGATGGTAGTCATAGCCGTGCTTTTGGGGGCCTTCAGTAGCACTTCGCTGAGTATAACTGGTGTGTTGCAAAGTATCACTAGGTAGATGAAGCCGTCGAACCAGATGGATGAGATGAGGGCGTGACAGCGGCGACGGCAAGCGGAACGAGGGACGGAGTTGGAGTTGGACTCAGTGGCTAGCATTCGCATTATCTTGCGACGAAGCCAGACTGCGTGTGCCTGGGAAAATTCTATATGTGACTTCTTGAATTATACATTGTTAGGAGGCAAACTTTATCTTTCTATGATTTTGACCATAGAGACCATACTCCATAGGTACTGTGTGCGGTTTCAAATGGTTACAGAGAGTTCATTCAGTGGGGTAGACTATTTTTTTATGATGAATGGGTTGGCTTTTGACCTCGAAACTTACACAGGTAAGAATAGTCTACGATGGTGCAGCTACCCAGAAGGTGCTAATTAACTCTCTTCTTAAAAACAACAGGGTCGTAGCTCAGCGGAAATACAGACGCTGGAAGCTGATTCCAAATGTTTGCAGTGCGCATAATAAAAGAACTTTGAAAGCGCTTAGTTCTAATCTAAGACACACGACAGAGATTACAAAAATCTAGAGGGTGTTAAACAATAAACAGCATTCAACAGGCAGGGTTCTTGTCTTCTGTTAAAAAGACACAAAACTTATCAATACCGAAGAAAATAGCCAAAAAAAGGATAACCAAAACATTCTCTGGAAAACCTCTGATTTTGGCACCTTAGTTTCTTATCACATACTTTCTCAGGAAAATACCTACCCCTCTTATTTTGGCACCAAGTTAGTTATCATCAGTTCATCTTCCAGTATACCTTAGGCTTCCACAGCGTGCCGAGCTGATCCAGGTTTATCCTGCCGTCGCTAGAGTCGGCAGCCACTTCCACTGCTTGGACCAGCAGTCTCACGCCATCCTTGCTCACCTTACCGTGCTCGTATTGACGCCAGTACGAGATTTTCAACGCTTTGAGGACTCGTTGATTTGCTTCCCTGTATGCAAAGGAACATTGGATACCCACGGTAGACATTTTCTCAGATCTATTTCTGAGGAGTGTAGATCACGAAATTGTTAAAAGGGTCAGGGCGTCAGGGGGTCAGATTCATGTCCAAATACGTTTTTGGCACATGCCCATCGCCGCATAGAACACTAGAAATAAGAAATAAGAAATAAGAAATAAGAAAAATTTATTGTCCAAACTGTGTTACAAAGAGCTAGCTGGCTGCCTCACGATGTTTTCCTTCACCGTTCAGAACTCATGTTTGTACCTTTATAAATTTTTCGAAACCAAAACTGCATTGTTGTCTAAAATACCCAAGAAGCAAGCTAGGACTGACTAAACTCATAACTTCGTCGTGTACTTGATAGTTAAAATGCCCGCTTTATAAAAGAGAAAGGTAGAGTAAGCTAAAATGTCAAAATTTCCTCTTTTAAAATGAGATAGGTAGAGTACCTCATCATCTCATTGTACTCTTTCTTTGTCGGTTCATTGGGTATCTCCCTCTCGCAGTCCGGACAGGTGGAATAGTGGTACCCTAGGTACGCGTCATCATCACTGTCTTCGTCTCGCCCTGAGATCTGTAGCTGGTATGGGTGCTTTATCGTTGTACCTTGATTTTAAGTAAGAATTTTGTTTTTACATGTTTAAGGACAGAAGTGTATGCTTTAGACTTGTTGTACGTTTAAAATGTATGCCCGCAGAAGGGGAATTTTCAAGTTCTTTTTTTTATGATGAATGGGTTGGCTCTTAACCTCGAGACTTACACAGGCTAGAATGTGGTCTACGATGGAGCGTGCCTACCTAGAAGGTGCCTATTAACTGTCTTCTTAAAAACATCAGGGTTGTAGATCAGTGGAAATACAGACGCTGGAAGCCGATTCCAATTTATTGAAGTGCGCTTAATAAAGTAATTTTGAAAGCGCTCAGTCCTAATAGATGGAATATCAACAAAGTGGAGATGATAGTCAGCTGTGAGTTGTACCCCGTTTTGTTATAATTAAGTATTAGGTTGTAATGATACTGAATTCTGAGAGAATATCTTGTGTGGGTCTATCTATACCTTTTTCCAACAGAACAGATAGATACATATTTTTTTACCAAAAAATATGTAGGTATCTATCTGTTCAATCAGGAGATATGTTTTGAGCAAGGCTACAATGAACCTTACCTTCTTGAACAAGATCCCAATTAGCATCAGCCAAGAACTTGTCCATCTTCAGCATAGAAATACAACGGTCCCGAGTAAGCATAACCCGTTTCACGCAATTTGTCATGTTGGCTTTCTTCGCAAGGGAGATCTCCGCGAGGCCCAGCATCTTGTGGACTTTGCGCATGGTTGTCGCGTTTATAAGGAGGGACAGGATCACCAGACCAGCTGTTTGGATGATGAAGATCTATGGGGGAAAATGCTGTTATATCAGTAGGGTTATGGTGAAAATATACAGGTAGGCAAAGTAAAGTAAAGTAAAAATATGTTTATTCAGATCGAATTACAGTTGAGCAAAAATTACAAATAAAACGAAACTGCAAAAGTTGTAAAACTGTGAAGCAGTCTCAACGCCCACCTCCAGAACTGGTGTGTAGGTTCCGATGGAGAACTACATGGAGAAGTTTTTTAAATATAAAGAACTTACAACTATACAAAATATGATGTCAAGCATAGATTTAGCATGGTACCTTTCCTAGATGATGCTGTGTAAAAAAGTCCAGCATTATTATTATTATTATTATCAGCCATGAGAATCCCACTGCTGGGCAAAGGCCTCCCCCCACTCCCTCCAGACATCTCGGTCCCCCGCAACATCCCGCCAGTCCGTTAAAAACTGGTCGAGTTCGTCCCGCCATCTCCGTTTTGGTCTGCCGCGTCGCCTTCTCGCTGGGTCGGGGCGCCACTCGGTGGCTACCTTCGCCCACAGCTCATCTGGCATACGGCAGACATGCCCAGCCCAATTCCACTTCAACGAAGCGGCCTTCGAAGCTACATCAACAATTTTAGTTTTGGAGCGTAGTTCGGTGTTTCGGACTCTATCCGTGAGTTTGACACCCAAGATGCTACGCTCCATTGCTCGTTGGCAAACTTTGAGCTTGGACTTAAGAATGTTGGTCAAGGACCAAGTTTGCGCACCATACGTGAGAACGGGGAGGATGCATACGTCCATTAACTTCCGCTTAAGCGATAGGGGTAATTCTCCCTTCATCATATCCCCCATGGACCAATAGCTCCTCCATGCATTTTCGGTTCGCCGAGCGATTTCCTTAATTTGCCTGTCTTGGAAGGACACTATTTGGCCCAGGTAGATGTATTCTTGGACGTATGCTAGGTCTTCTCCATCCACCGCTATCATGGTCTCAACGCTGTTGGTCATAACTTTGGTTTTCGACCTATTCATTCTAAGTCCAATCTCAAAGCTTGCGGTGCTCAGTTGTTGAAGCATCGTTTGTAGCTCCGAGGCTGATGCAGAAAAAAGGACGATATCGTCGGCGAAGCGGAGGTTAGTCAACCTTACTCCGCCAACATCCACTCCTTTCTCCTCCCAGGCGTCTGCTAGCTTGCGGAAGATTTCTTCTAGGGCACTAGTGAACAATTTCGGAGAAAGCGGGTCGCCCTGTTTTACTCCTTTGGTGACTTTGAAAGATGGTCCAGACGAGTTTAACTTAATTGAGGCCGTGCTATGAGTATAAATATTTCGCAAAAGGTTGATATACGTCGGTTCTATGTGTTGATTATGGAGGGCGTTGAATATTGCGATGTGTGTAAGGCTATCAAAATTTATTTTATTATGTTAAGCTACATTTATTATTTTATTTTTAGCCAGCATTATTTATTTTATTTTTATTTTTTTATATACAGGGTGTAAAAAGACAACTACCGAAAACTGAGGGGTTGCAATTAGACCATGATTCTAAACTCATTTAGCGAAAAAATTATGCAAAAATATTTTTTGACTTAGCTTAGTCATTTTATGTTATTTTCAGTTATTGACTACTAGTATAATATAATTAGTCCATACCTACCTAATTATTTCATTTTTAAAAGAAATAAACAATTTAAACTCAAAATCCAGCAATCTACGTAAAACAACGCGCCAAGTACATACTAGAGGTGTGCGCCGATTCCTTCTTGACCGGCGGCGGACGCCGGCTTAAAATCAGTCGGCGGCGGCGGCGTAATCGGCGTAATCGGCGTGGACAGTATAATTATGGGAGAACTCCAAAGGCGTGGAACGAGAGCTTGGTGGTTCTGTTTTTTAACTCATTCAGTGCCGAGCCCGCCGATCGGCGCGGACTGAAGTTCTTGACTCACATGCCGATCCCGCCGATCAGCGGCATGTATGTATACCAATGTATGGCGGCATGGGGGGAGATTGTACTATCTAGGGAGGCGATGAATGAGTTAAGAAGGGAGATAAAAATTACAGACCCATCGCTCCTGAGCCACGTTTATAAGCTGTTCTCTCGGGTTATTATGAATCGTCTCGCCAAAAGACTCGACGAGTTCTAACCACCGGAACAGGCCGGGTTTGGTGGAGGATATGGCACCATAGACCACATTCACACAGTGATTCAGATTATACAGAAGTCCGAAGAGTATAATTAGCCCCTGTGTCTGGCTTTTGCGGACTATGAGTAGGCCTTTGACTCTGTCGAAACCTGGGCTGACAAGTAGACTATCGTTATATCAAAGCTTAGAGATGTCTGTATGAAGCCGCCACCATGAGTGTCCCGAGTACAGGACCAGCAGTCTAAGTCCATCCTACTGCGCAGAGAAGTGAAACAGGGAGTAAGAAACTGGACTGGAAAGGTATGGGCATAAACATAAACGGCGAGCACATCTCACACTTACGATCCGCAGAAGCCATCGTTTTACTGGCGAAGTCGCTGGAGGAGCTACAACGGATGCTGGACGGCCCAGCATCAGCCTCGCGAGCGATGGGTCTCAGCATGAATTTGGATAGACCAAAGGCATGGTCAATGACCGAATGGTCACCTTCCTGAAGTTTTTCCGCATACCTCGGGCAGATTTTGCAGTTAGGTAGAGACAACTTTGAGTAGTAAGCCAAAAGGAGGATTCAGCTGGGTTGGGCAGCATTTGGAAAACTACGTCGAGTTTTCTGGTCACCCATACCGCAATGTCTTAAAACGAAAGCTTTCAATCAGTCAGTACGTCCTACCTGTCATGACATACGGACACAGTACGGCTAGTCTACCAGTTTAAAGTCACTCAGCGAGCTATAGAACAAGCTATGCTTGGAGTTTTTCTGAAGGATAGAATCCGAAACGAGACTATCTGACATAGAACTAAAGTTAACGACATAGCTCAGAGAGTTAGCAAGCTGAAGTGGTAGTGGGCTGGCCATATCTGCCGAAGAACCGATAACCGCTGGGGTAAACGAGTTCTTGAGTGGCGACGGTGACTCGCCAAACGTAGCGTAGGACGCCCTCCGGCCAGGTGGAGTGACGATCTGCGAAAGGCTGCTGGTAGAAGCTGGATGCGTTGAGCTGAGGACAGAGCTCAATGGCTCTCATTAGGGCAGGCCTATGTCTAGACTGCTATAGACTGCTATAGGCTGATGATGATGATGATGGGCGGCTAACTGTTCTCTCCTACTGACTGAACGCCTAACGCCGCGCGGCGCGAGCGTATTGAGCGAGCTGAGTGAGCACAATGGACACTTCATAAAAAATATATAGGGAGGCGAACTTAGAGGCAAATAGTTAACCGCTCACAGTTCGCCTAATGCGTCCACGGCCTAATTCGTCAGAGAAAATCGATTATTTTACAAGTAAAACTTAGTTTGATAGGTATTAAATTGTCATCGATTTTTTGACAATAGATTTTTGCCCCATCATCTCAAAAAAACAACAAATTGCAAATATGTCAGCACCCATGCTATGTGGAATTGACTATAAGGATTTTGTACATACACAATATTGGCGCCGATTTCACGCCGATCAAATCGTCGGCGGCGGCGGCGTGAGCAAAAACGTCGGCGGCGTGCGCCACGCCGATCGGCGCACACCTCTAGTACATACGCAAACAGTAATCTTCAAACGCTGTTTTCTCCGGATATAATGATTTTTAAGGAAAATCATTTTAGATTTGGTTGTGTGTTGGGATGCTGTACCTACCCCTTTCGGCTTCGGTAGACGTCTTTTTACACCCTGTATATGATGTCAAGAATGGTGGCCAAGAGACGCACATCGACCACGGGGCAGACCACCAGCCCGTTGGTCAGACGACATAGTCGGCGTGGTTGGACGGCAATGGATGAGGATAGCACGGAGCCGAGAGGAGTGGCGGGTTAGAGAGGAGGCCTACGCCCAGCAGTGGGTATTGATAGGTTATTGATGATAATGATGTCAAGAGTTATGCAATGCGAGAATGGCAGGTAGTATTTGAAGTACATACAGTCAGCAACGAAAGTTGTCGGCAGCTTAACATTTAGAATGGTTTTTGTTTTAGTTATTAATGAAAAACTAAACTTTTCTCGGGAAGCCATTACGAACCAAGACTTTATCTTCAAATGTCAAAATTTTGGTCATACGAAAGCGACGGATGAAAGAAGAGTGCATGCGACAGAGATGCGAATGTTGAGATGGATGTGCGGTGTGACGCGAATGGATAAGATGAGGAATGAATATATTAGGGGAAGTCTGAAAGTAGCGCCGGTGACTGAAAAGTTGAAGAGCAATAGGTTAGCGTGGTATGGGCATGTAATGCGATGATGAATGAGGGATGAAAGTCACGTAACTAAAAGGGTGATGGAAATGAATGTGGATGGATATAAGAGTAGAGGTAGACCAAAGAAAAGATGGATGGATTGTGTGAAAGAAGATATAGGTAAGAAAGGAGTGGATACGGAGATGACGAGTGATAGGGGAGAGTGGAAGAAGAGAACATGTTGTGCCGACCCCGCATAAGCGGGATAAGGGCAGGAAAATTATGATGTCAAAATTTTGGTCATAATGTTACGGATTTCGGAAATATTCAGATGGAATCGACTTTCGTTGCTCGACTTAAAAAAAACTCTATTCAGAGTCAAGAGAGAGCCAATGTCCCATGTCCTAGCCACTGTATTAATATACTGCCTTTAATAGGACATTGTTTTAGATAGAATAGGCTTTCCCTATTCCATCTCAAACATGGAACTCCTCCTCGATTTGTTCACAGGCAGGAGCTAACCTGTGGATTTTCTCACGATGTTTTCGTTCACGGAAAATAACATCTTTGAGGCGCAGGCTCTGGATCTAGGGATTCATTCGGCTCTGGATAAGAAACTTTACTAACCTCGCCTGCATCAGCTGTGGCCGGAGTCTGCAGCACTAAAAGTGCAAGGCAGAGGGACAGTGGCCCTCGCAGGCCGCCCCACACGCAAGCCATGCAATGCTGCCACGACATCCGATACCCGAAGTATTGCAGCAACGGGTACAGCGTAGCGAAAACCATCATCCTGTGGCAGTCTGATAATGAGCACTGGTGGTCTAGTGGTAGTGGCCCCGCCTTCCGATCGTAAGGTCGAGGGTTCAAGCCCGGTCGTGCATCAATGAGTTTTTCTGCTGCAATTATGTGCACTATGCCAGTACTCTCAAACAGTGAAGGAAAACATCGTGAGGAAACCGGCATGTCGTACAACTAGGCGCACTTAAAATCCTTTCACCACACTGGTTCGAAGAAGTCTGATAATCAGTTCGTGGTACCACAAATCTGTGATAGTGACAGTCAGTCTGGAGTTCTAGAACCTGTGATGCAGAATGTTTGTAGTATAATCATTCTGTGATAGTTATTTAATGACACAGTAGTTAGTGTGACTTTTGGTAGGTCGTCTTGCCATCTCTTTATCTGCCGTCCTCTATTGCGTTTGCCAAAAGACTAGCGCAGAGCATGTCTGAACCGCAACCATTGGCAGAACCTGGAGGAGGCCTATGTCAAAGGACAATCTGGGCATCATTGAAAAATTGAAACCTAAGTTAAGAAACGTACCTTTACGTATTACGTGGTATTACGTACCTTTCGAATAACATCCATACTAATATTATATAGCTGAAAAGTAGAGGATTAGCGAGTTTATATGTTACGTTCCCCAAAACGCAACGATAGCTCGATCTAATTTTTCCTGTGGCGCCATCTATTATGTAGTAAAATGTGTCTGTCTGTCTGTCTGTTTGTTACCTTTTCACGCCTAAACCACTAAACAGATGATGCTGAAATATGACATGGATAAAGATTATGTCCCAGGGACGGACATAGGCTACTTTTTTTTTCAAAACTAATCATAAAGGGCGTGAAATAAGGGTTGAAATTTTGTATAGGGACTTAAAGTCAAGTTCCAGTTGAAGGCCACTGGATGGCGTTGCTGTCCTATGGCTGAGGTCGAGATGGCGCTATTATTGCATTTTTATTTTTAAAAATGTATCAGAAGAGAATCTTCTGAACAGCAGTTTTCAGTTCTGTTTTTATTAAGTATGTTATTTTGCTGACGAAGTCGCGGGTACCAGCTAGTACAATATAATTTTACCAGAATAAATCAAAAAGCTAGTGCAAAACTCACCTCGAACAGTAGATCGTGGTATACGTAACAAAGATCAAAGAAACTTGTCGCACACTTATCACATTGGTCACAGTTTCAAATATCACCACACCGACCATAGTAAACACAAGGGTGTTAGCAACATGCGCCATAATCGTCCAGAAATGCGTCACAACTTGTTCCACATCACCCGCTACAGTAGACTTTTTATTGCTCACTAACACTCCAGCTAAAACTGTCCCCAGCAGTCCAGAAACGTAGAGAAATTTCTCTCCGATATAATACGTTAGATAAGCGCCTGATAGTGTCACTATCACAGCGCATAATAAATCGTAGTAGGTCAACGAAAGTAGAGCTCCAATTATCTTTCCCATCACGATGCCCAGAAGTATTCCTCCTCCAGCATATCTTAGGAGGAGAAGAGACATTTGTGATGCATCAGTGACAGCCATAGCTAAGTATCCAAATACCGCTGTAAATTCGATCATAACTGTCACGTCTCCGATTAATCCTTCGCCTAATAGCAGAACACTTAAATATTTTCCTCTACTCATCTCTTTCAATTGTTTTACAACTTCCATTGGGTAGATCGGAGAACATACAATCCCGAATAGAACTGCTGTGGCAAAATTCCACGAGGATTCAATCAAATAATACGCCATGAATGATGTTATGAGCGCTGTAAGCAACGCCCCAGGTACACCAACCAACAAAATCTGAGGGAAACTTCTCCAGAATGAATGGGCATCGACGCTATAAGACGTACTGAACAGCAATGTAGGCAGGAATATAAGAAGAATTGTGTCAACGTCTATAAAGCAAATAGCTACTATCGGTTTGAATTCTGGATATTTCGTCGCACAGTAGCCCAATACGCCTCCTATCGAGAACATTATAACTCTGTATGGCACGCAATGTAGACCAGTCCATAACATCATAGCACGTACTACCACACCGATAAGTAAGATGAAAAATATGAAGAGGAACCCAAGTGCATTTGGGTAGCCGAGTGTCGGTCTGTTTGGATTGTCCAGGAAGGTCGAGTTTCCCGCGAAAGATTTAGTTTGGCATAGTATTATGAGGAGCAAAAATAATTGTGTTCGTGCCATTTTTGAGGCACGGGTAACTAGATTCATAGGGACGGGATAATTACTCAAACGAGAATGGACGAGTTATTGACAGAATTTTTCTTTCAACATTTTCTGCCAGTTTTTGCGGGGGATTATTCATGAACAATGACAATATACCCTAATTTTTACGCACACTTGCAAATTTCAATGAAGTACGTAATAATAGTACAAGACGCACATGATTCGGAATCGTGTACATTTTTACAGAGAGTAAATACAAGTTAAAGGCGCATCCCGTCTATGATCTATGGATAATTAAGTGTTTTTTAAATGGTTCAGCAGCACCAGCAGTTATGTTATATATTTTAATTGAAATCATGCCAATTATAAAGTGAGTCTGTAATGGGTTGGCAACTATTTGGGAAATAGTCAATTTTAGAATCAAAAACTTAATATACTCTTTCTATAGACTTATCGCACTGGGGAAAATAGTGTTACTTTTTTACGAATTAAATTAAAATATTGAATTACAAAAATACTTAATTTATTGACATCAAACAGGAAAATACACGTACAATCTATTCCTATCTCAATACTCAATTTAAATGAATACTTAAACAATACCTTAAACAGGCTTAAATATCAAACTAAGCAAAAGTTTAAGAAATACACGAAATAAGTATACCTACACTTCATTAACTTCATTTAGAATGAGTAACTAATAAATTCTGTTCATCGTACCTACTTCCTATTTTTTTAAATGCGATTTTTTTGGATGGATGTTTGCTGCAAGAGAATTATGGAGGTAGCTTGTAGCCTGGATTAACGCACTGAGGCTACTTCATCCTACTAAGTTAGTTCGTATGAGTCAGTGGCCAACACTGATGACGAAGTTTTTAGGCCGCCTTAAGGCCTCCGTCATGGCTTAACGTTTTGAATTGCCGGACCGACAATTTAAAGTGCCGGGACATTTTTTTTTTTACCTGGTCTGAAATAATTTTATAATTGCAATACCTAGTAGTTTATTTAGTAGGCATTGTAATAGATAACATTTGCGCGATATTCCTCTATTTGCTTCGCCTCAGGGCAGAAAATCTATCTATCTATCTATCTAAAAACAAAAAACTTACACATATTCAGGTAGCTCAAAATTAGTATTAGCGCCATCTATCAAATCATAACTCAAGCGGAAACAGCAGTCTTACTCCATTGATTTTGGCTGGGCTTTTGTATGGGGAGAACTTCTGCGGCGTTTTTCTGGGAGACCTTCTTGGTGTCATCTCCCTCTCTTCTACTCTCTTTTCGTGAGACCCTATTCTCTTTTCTCTCTCTGCCGTTTCTAGTTCTTTTAGTTCCTTAAAAGCCGCTTCGAGCATACGTCGCTTCCAGTCTTCATACGGTTCAATTTGAGGCTCAGTTGGTTCTTCTTTGTGAGGTATGTCAACTTCCATTGTCTCTGGTTCAGCTGAAAAAAAAAGTTTTATGAAGCGTACCTAAGTATAATTTAGGACGGAATCTTTTGAAGTGTAAAAGAAGCAAAACCGCGGCCTGAACCTAGTACAGCGTATTTGAACCAAAACCAGTAAAAACATTGAGAAATTAAATCTTATCAAAATTTTCGATTCCGACAGGATTCGAACCCAGACGAACCTCCTAAAGCCGGAGTGCCTAACCATTCCGCCCCGGAATCCTTTGACGTCACAATCAAACAATTTGATAAGCTCATATTTTATCGGTTATAGCACCGGTAGCGCCATCTACATGTTAGATAAGACTTTTATAAAAATTAAAAATTTGGTTAAAAAACATGTAAATTTCAACCCTCCACCTACAAAATAAGGTTCAAATTACCTTCAACATTCTTCTTTGGTCTGCCCCTCTTTTTCTTGGCCACAGCGAAATGTGCGTCCACGAATTTCGTCCAATCAGCGTCGAGTTTCGCCCATTGCGCGGGTTTTAGGCGAGATCTCTCTATAACTTTGCTTTTTGGTATTTTATGCATGTTTATTCGACATGCGTGGAAGACGGACATGCAGACGTATTGAGGGAGGTTCAGGTCCACTTCCTGTGAAAAAAATATATTTATTTTCCTGCTTAAACATGGTAAGAATTCAAAAAAATTTTGACGATCTCGATACATTCCGGGCTAACTGGTGAGACGAAGATGGCGACCGCAAGTCTTGGAAAATAATGGGGGAGACCTTTGCCCAGCAGTGGGACAACATAGGTTAGGAAAAAAAAATATTAGTTTGGATTAACTCAATTGTATGGAAGATTTATGACCATCATCCATGTTAGCTCACACTCAGGTATTGGAAGTCAGAGATCCAATTTAAAAACATTTATAATTTTCGCAATTAGATTTTAACCTATGTTGAACAATAAACAAATTGATTTGATTTGAAATTAAATTATGAACTCCTATAGCTGTTCCCTAACATCATCTAAGGGTCAGAGCACAGGTGGTCTAGTGGTAGCGGCCCCGCGGTCGTGGGTTCAATCCCGGTCGTGCAGCAATGAGTTTTTCTGCCGAAAAAATTATGTACTCTATGCCAGTACTCTCAAACGGTGAAGGAAAACATCGTAAGGAAACCGGCATGTCGTAGAACCTATAAATTTCGAAAATATATGTTAAATGCACGAATGGAGCCTCTTTGAGTCGCACTTAAAATCTTTTCAATACACTGGATCGAAAGAACTAGTAACACGATAAGAAGAAGAAGAATCTCAGGGTCATATCACCCACAGCTGGGGTCTGGCCTCCCATTCTTTTATGCAAACCTCCTTCATCTTTTTAGAAATAGAAATTAGCCACAACAAACTGAGACTGTATCTTTTTGAGATATGTGTTTACAACTTTATTTATACACACCCATCATTGTTCACAACAATTTATCTAATCTTAGATTAAAAAGATTACCATTTTAGCTTGCTTCTGGTACTCCAGCAATATCTGATCAGCCAAGCTCTGTACGCTTGTACACTGCAGTGCAGCGCAAAGTATAGATGTCGTCAACCTATCACAGTCCAGTTCTAGAAGATTCTGCACCATTTTCTTGCAGTTAGTGTACGTTGGTGGTTTGAGGCCCGAGTATTTTATAGCTGTTTTCTGAAATTAATTGAGAAATAAGTGATATTCAAAGGAGGAGAGCCCCTGAAGACTTTTTCTAGCTCACTATAGGAGCATTGTCATGTGGAATGGCCACTGGGCTCTCACAACTTACACCTTTTACGCACGGAAGCAGAAAATAACTCTAGCACAATACCCAGAACGGCAGTTGGCAAGATTTGAAGGATGAGAAAAAAGTACACAATTGGAATGCACTACCAAATTACATTATTACTGCTACCTCGGTCAATTTGTTTAAGAACAAGCTCGACAACTGGCTACGAACTAATAAATCAGTGCTCAAAAAGATTTACCTATCTTGAACAATTGGAATATTTCAACACTGTGATGTACACACATCAGCAACAGCTGCTCGTCTATCAACAATAAATAAAAATAAGTACATAAAATACATTAAGTTAGCTTTATATACCTGTTTTGCTGATAGTTTCCATTCTATGAATTACCTATGATACTCACACTAAATAAAATTAGTATCGTTAGTATCAGATACTGACGATCTACAGCTACGGTCGTTCAACAGCTGCATCTTACCCTGCATCACTTACGGTTGCGAAACTTGGTCACTCTCAAGCATTCACAGAGACATGTTACATAAATGTCAAAGAGCGATGGAGAGAAGCATGTTGGGAATCACACGACAATACCGATATAGAAATACAGTTATAAGAAGCAAAACCAAAATCACAGATGTATTGTCTAAGATAGATCTTCTCAAATGGAGATGGACCGGCCATATGCAGAGAAGCAAAGAAGACAAGTGGAGCAAAACTGTAACACACTGGTATCCCAGAGACAGTAAACGAAGCAGGGGAAGACAGACCATGAGATGGGAGGACGAACTTAAGTTTACAGCTGGTCCAAACTGGAGGAGAGTCGCCAGAGATAGAGAGCAGTGGAAATATTTGGAGGAGGCCTTTGCCAGGAGGCACACTGAACAAAGAGACATTTTATAAAAAACTCAAAGAACCTCATTCTTGTTCAGGATAATATATAGATAGATAGATATAGATAGAATAGTAGAAATACTATAGCACATTCTAAGAACTGGGATCAAATGTATTCTTCCTCCATCACTATTAAGATACTCACAATATCCAGATCAGCTCCGAACAGCCCAGCAGCCAGGTCCAAGCAGATCACAACCTTGCTTGTGTCTGTCATGTTGCTGCCGGCTATAGACTTTGTCTGCAGAAGTCGCTCAAACTCTGCTGCTTTGCTGCAGAACAGATAGATATTATTACTATTATTTATTTGGTGATCTGATCCTCGAGTCACGGGAGTCGGTAAACGGTTATGCACGGGCCTAAAGCAAGTGCGCATTAGTGTGCAGGGCTAAATCAGTTGTTATTGTTGTTGTTGTTTTTAGCCCCCACTATCCCACTGCTGGGCAAAGGCCTCCTTTTGAGTTTTCCAAGCTTTCCGGTCTAACGCCATTGCCTGCCACTGGTAGTCGCTGAATAAAATCGCTAAATCAGTTAAATCTTTATTATTATTAGGCAGAGACATTATATACTATGAACACCAATGAAAGGTTAAATAAATAATGCTGGACATTTCACACAGCATCATCTAGCCCCAAACTAAGCAAAGCTTGTACTATGGGAACCAGATAACTGATATCGAGACAAATATCTGTAGGTCATACAAACATTTGTCCCGCGGCGGGGATCGAACCAGCAACCTTCTGCGTCGCAGGCGGACCTTCGCCCACTGCGCCACAGAGGTCGTCGAAGACACTCAGGTTGAGAGGACACTCACTAAAGCTGCATCGTGGGACAAGTACCAGCAAACCAAGAGAGCACATATTACCCAATCGCATCGTACACAATTGGAACCGGTTACCAGAGTCAGTGATAAGTGCCCCCTCAGTGAACTCTTTAAAAAACAGACTGGACAAATATTTAAAGCGCACTGACAAGGACTAAGATATACACGCATCAGCTCTGAGAGCTGCCTGTGTATTATAAATAATAATAATAATTCTCGTCCCACTGCAGGACAAAGGCCTCCCTTCCCTTCTTCCAGTCTTCACGATTTAATACTGGAACAGGCCAGGTTCTTAGATGAGAGTCTAGCTCGTCTCGCCATCTCATTCTTGGTCTTCCACGTCTCCGTGTCACATTTTGTGGGGTCCACTGTGTGGCTCGTTTTGCCCACAAATTGTCCGACATGCGGCAGACAGGTAATAGATAATATTAAAAAAATATAAAAAGGTAAGTACATATACAGTTCGCCCAACGGATCTAGGCATTCGTGAAGTTAGCCGTTTGACTGTGCAGTAAACGCTTTTTCATACAAATTTGTGTTCTGCGCAGACAAACGGCTAACTTCACGAATGTCTAAATCTGTTGGGCGAACTGTACTTACACTTTTGTGTTTGTCTCTGTGTTCTTTAATCAGTCTCGCGCGGATGTACCTATTGTCAGTAGGTAGCACTTTTACTACGCGACTCCTTAAGCATTTTGCTAGATTTCCTCAAAAACTTGGCGTACAGGCAACGGCTTCCCTTTTAGTGAAGGATAATATTATTATCACAATCAAACGACTAGTAAGCTTAGCAGCCGTTAGCCACGACTCCCGAGATCAACTTAGTGGAGTTCGAGATTACCTTAGCACTTTTTCTTCATCGCCAAGCCCCAGTTTTGAGGCTATTAAATGTAATGTTTTATTGTGTGTCGCCATTTTCAGTCTGTTGCTAGAAGCAAAGGTAAAACAAATATTTATTTCGTCAACTACACTGACTGTGCCTGGTTTTCTTTATAAATTTTATTAGCCGCAGCTAAGCTAAATAATTTCTTTGGCGGGCCGTTTTATTTTTGTTGACGCTAATTTGAATGATTTGAAATTGAATTTTGACTTTGAATGAACTGGATGTGGTAGACAGTTGACTTGACATGACACTATGACATTGACACAGACAGAGTAAGAAAATTTGACATTGAAATCCAGTGTCATTTTAGCAAACAGCTGACATTGACATTTGTTTTTTTTTTTCATGTTGTCACTCAATCAAACGATGGCGCCATAGACAATCAATCAATAGACAAAAATAAGGATTTCAATACGAACGAGTTGTAATTGGAAATCTCGGAAATAGTTTAATAATCGATATTTGATTCGATTAAATTTGTTCGATACTCTCTTCAAGCGATTAACAAGTTAGGTGTTTTGTTGAGTCAAGCTAGCTTATTTTCCAAAACTGAAAAATATTATTAAAATTGATAAAACAATTACATCACGCTAAATATTTTATTCTCAATTTCACATTTTTGTACATATTTTCTAATACCTACTATAATTGTCATCCCTTAATCCTGCCTTATTGATTCTTTCTTACCTATTAGTTTCTATTACTTATTTTAAAATAGATAGGTATTCTTAGTACCTACTTTATCCCTAGGCTATTTAGGTAGGTAAAAAAAATTGGTTGTCTTTAAAGTCGTTTTACTGACGATAGTTGAACGTGACAACGTCTACGCATCGCTCACTCAAGTAGGAGAGTGACGGATGTCGAACGCTGCCGAACGCAAAGGCCGATTGTGCTTCTTTGTCGCTCGTTCCGCGCTCTCGCTTGCACTTCAAGCCTTACATGGAACGCCCCAGAGCGAGGTAACGCCGCATGACGTCATGTTTTTTCGTGCGTGCAGCCGGCTCTCATCATCATCATCATCATCAGCCTTTGTCATCCCACTGCTGGGTATAGGCCTCTCTTCGCTTTCGCCATTCGCCTCTATCCTGAGCCAGTCTTGCCCATGTACGACCTGCGGATTTCACGATGTCGTCGACCCATCTTGTAGGTGGACGACCGACACTCCTTTTTCCATCTTTAGGCCACCACTCAGTAAGCACTTTGCTCCACCTGTCATCATCACGCCTGGCCACGTGTCCTGCCCAACTCCATTTGAGCCCCAATATTCGCTTGCTGACATCTTGGACTTTTGTCTGCTTGCGAATTTCGGTATTGGGGACTCGATCTAAAAGTGTGATGCCGAGCATGGCACGCTCCATGGCTCTCTGTGCTACTCGCATCCTGTGCACAGTCTCCTTCGTGAGCGTCCATGTCTCGGCACCGTAAGTCATAGTTGGCAGAACACATTGGTTAAAGAGGCGGGTCTTCAGACATTGTGGAACAGTGTGGGATTTTAATATGTCATCCAGCCTGTGGAACGCGCCCCACCCCAGCTGTATTCTCCGAGAGATCTCCTTGAGCTGTAGTTCTTTCCCGAAAGACAAAACATGGGCGAGATAGACGTATGAGTCTACAATCTCCAGGTTCTCGTTTCCAATCGAAATGTTTGGAACCGAGGATCTGGAGATGTTCGACATAATTTTCGTTTTTGCCATGTTCATCTTCAGGCCTACTTTTAGAGATGCACTTTGTAATGTATTAAGCATACTTTGGAGATCCTCTAGATTCTCAGCAAAAAGGATGAGATCGTCTGCAAACCTGAGGTGGGACAAGAAGACACCGTTGATTTTAATTCCAGAGCTGTCCCATGCAAGCGTTTTTACGACGTCATCTAGAACAGCCGTAAAAAGTTTGGGTGATATTGTGTCTCCTTGTCTCACCCCCCTTTTGATGGGTATAGGATTAGTTTTGCTGTGAAGCCGCACTTGCATGGTAGCCGAGCTGTAAAGCTCCCGGAGTATATCCACGTAGCGGAAATCGATGTGGCAGCGATAGAGAGAGTCAAACACGGCCCAATGCTCAATGCTATCAAAAGCTTTTTCGTAGTCTACGAAAGCCATGCATATGGGCCGGTTGAACTCTTGGCTCTTCTCCATCAGCTGCTTCACCGTGTGGATGTGGTCGGTGGTAGAGAAACCACTCCGGAATCCGGCTTGTTCCACAGGCTGATATTCGTCGAGTTGGCGGGTGAGCCTATTACAAATGACCTTAGAAAAGAGCTTGTAGATTTGGGAGAGTAAGCTTATCGCCCTATAGTTACACAACTTAGCAGTATCGCCTTTTTTGTGGATGATAGTGACTAAGGCGTTTTTCCAGGAACCAGGAGTACGAATATTCGACAAGGTCTCATTGAAGAGTTTGAGAAGGACATCCATCACTGGCTGTCCTCCGGCACGAAGTTGTTCGGTCGTGATGCCGTCTTCACCGGGAGATCTTTCACTCTTCATTTGCTTAAGTGCATATTCTTTTTCACTACCTAGAATGTTCGGAAGGTCTTCAAGATCTTGAGTTCTAATTGGTGGTGCTATAGTATCACCATCATTAGGTTCAACGTCGCTAGATTGAGAAGCGTACAGGCAACCATAAAACTTTTCAACGATACCTAGCATCTGCTCTCTGTGAGCCGGCTCTAGCGAATTATAAGACGTTGTCACGTCAAAAACTTATTTCTGCAACAAACTTAGCATAATTTTTATATTTTTTTATGTGAATGGAACCGTGAAATTAATTTCAAAATATATGTGGTGCTAGGGTAATAACATCAAGCTACAAAATTCCCAATTTATTCAAAATATAGCAGTCCTTAAAATTTAGAAGTTATTTTACTCAATCGATTTATCACATCTCGAGTTGACCACGCCCCTTTATCTCGATTTTGAAGTGTCAATGATAAAACACCTTGCAATATCACAGGAGACATGTTGATTTTTTTCTATAGGTTCTGTGAAGCCGATACGGTACGGATCCGCTGTCATTGCTACAAAATGTCTTTGTAGATACCAGGGTGTAGGTCATAAAATTGTAGTCCTACTAAATAATCCGTGCTAGTTTTCGTTATACGTATCGCAAAAAGAAAAGAGAAGAGGATCCTCTCCACCCGAACCAGGGGTGTGTATGCAGTGACAGACCGATATAGATTTGTATCAAAATAATCCGAAGCTATTTATAAATATTATTTTCTCAGCTTTTACTTATGTTCAAACGTTAATAGTAACGTCTGGTCTATAATTAAACCGTGAAAGTTTATAAATATTACAGTATTTTATGGTGGTGTCGCGAGTTCTGTCGGTTCTCTATAGCCATAGGTTGCCATTTTTCAGTGATTTTTTGGCGTTGTGTTGTGATATCAGGGCGTGATCTGGCGTGTGATGCTGTAGATATACCCTAGAAAGAAGTAGAAAAGTGGTAGTGCAGTGTAGTGGTTCCTGGTAGATATGCAACTGGTGTCAGTGTGTGTAAGTTGAGTTGGAAGAAGTTGAGTGAGTGAGGATGTGGGTACAGTGAGGAGAGACAGCGTCACCACGGCTTCGTCAGTGGCGGGTGGCGCGCGGGGAGCCGAGTCTCCTTCGCAGGCCAATCAGGACACGGTGGAGAACGCCACACCCACTTGCTGGTGAGTCTACCAACGTCTTACAAACTTACCCAAAAACCTTCCATTTATAACAGAACTCTGACTGCTAAGTATAGAGTTCTTGTATATTATACGCAGCTCATAATATCCGCTGAAATAGTAGGAACATCTTACGATACGATCATAGAAAGAATAAACAATCATGTCAATGTAGTAAACCGACATTCATATTCCTATATCAATACATAAGTTTTCTATGTGTTGTCATTTGTATTATTTGATACCTATACGAGAGCAAACCGCAGAAAAAGTATAAATAATTTTATATATGTATTTAATATAGATAGTCATAGCTATGACATTAATACTAAACTGTAATACTACGGTGGTCAGGCATTTGTTAAGACAGCCATTTCAATGTGCAAAGAGAACACACTTAAAATCTATTCACCACATTGTTTCGAATAAACTAGTGACATAACAAGATGATTTTTTTGAATTGTTAATTCTATTACCTATATAATATATTAGCCGAAAGTTTGTATATTTTCATGTTTGTGTTTGAAACACCGATTTGGTGAACCGATTTAGATGAAACTTGGAATAGGTGTAGATAGTGACTTGGAATAGCATATAGGCTAGCAAAATGTTGGTACTACGCGGGCAAAGCCATGGGCATTGCTAGTAACTTCTAACTTAATAATAGAATACTTTTTTGACAGTTTTATTTATCTAGTTTGATTTATGGACCTTGATACAGAGAACATGTTGGTCCCATAAGTCTGTAGAGCATGCTTGCTTGTCAGATGCAGGCGTGGATCTACTAAGTGGGCACTAAGGGCATTCCCATGCACAACCCTTATTGACCGAGCGAGTGAGCGAAGCATCTCAGTTTCGAGATTGGCTAAAAAATACTTTTGTCCTTTAGAGATATATTTTTGTAACAGGATTTTATCGCGTATTACCTTTATTATTTCCCGACGTTTCGGCTGTATTGCAACAACCGTGGTCGCGGGCGAACTCGCCCGCGACCACGTAATAATAAACAAGGTAATACGCGATAAAATCCTGTTACAAAAATATATCTCTAAAGATGAATTGTGATCGCGAAAGTTTAAGAAAGACTACTTTTGTCCTCTCCTACATGTCGCATTTTTCAACCGATTTGTCCAAAATTGGCAAGTTCCTTGATATATAAAAAAAATCACTTTAAGTTCATATTATAGATCATGAGCGAGTTCATGTTCCGACTCGCATTTGGCCGATTTTTGGGTGTGCCCACAACCTTTATTGAATGCTGGATCCACGCCTGGTCTGATGTCTGAGCAGCCAGTCCTACATCAGACAGACCTACATCGAGCCAGAATTTCTCATAGAACTGCTCCGAACACATTATAACACAACTTCAACATAAGACACATTTCGCAGTTAGGGCTAGCTATATTTAAATAATTTTTCCAGTTTGATTTAACTAAAAAAATATTTTGTCAAAGGCAGACCTTGCTTGATGCTTGAGGCTTGATGGTCGGATATGAAGTAATAAATGCCGGGAAAGCTTAGTAGAGGACTGTAAAGGACCAGACGAACTTACTTTTCTATTACACCACTCTGGGTGTAATAGAAAAGTAAGTTCGTATGAGTCAGTGGCCAACTCTGGTGACGGAGTTTTTAGGCCGCCTTAAGGTCTCCGTCATGGCTTTACGACTTAATAGCCGGGACTGACAATTTTACGTGCCCTCCGAAGCACGGAAGCGCTCAGATGTAAATGCCACTGGCGGTCACCCATCCACTCACTGACCGTTTAGAATGATGCTTCGACGATGACTTAGCAAGAACGACCACAGGCGCTTTGCGGTGTAATAGAGAGGAGGTCTATACCCAGCAGTGAGTGCAACCTAGCTGTTTAGTAAATCATATTTAAATTAGGTTATTCCCAAAAGATTATTATAATTCCCGCCGTTTTCAAACGACAAAAGCTATTTGCCTTGTGAATAACATGGTTTGTTTAATTTAAATGCTGGAACAGTCATAAAATTTGTACACACTAACTGACTATAAATTCTTTAGTGTGTTTCTGAGGCTTGCAAGAGCCTACACAATCATTTACTAGAGAAATCTGGAGTAGTTAAGTTTTTGTAGAAATTCAGGCCTTAAGATTGAAGATTTCATGCAGCGTAGGAGAACCTTAGATGCCTATCTATCTATTACTCAACGGGACGTTGTAGTGCCAGTGTATTTAAAATGTACAATACGCACAATCGTTCTTTAGCTCTCTGAAGTAGCTGCGCAGAACCCAGTTTTGATGACACCTAAAATCGTGATATCTCGCTTACTCTACCAAACCTGCGCAATCGTCTATTGCACCTAACTTCAGAGAGCTAAAGATCCGTTGTGCTTAGTATAATAGGTTTGTCAATCACCTAAACTAGCCTCTCATCTTAATCCACCAGTCTTTTGATAAAGAGACAAAGAAGAGAGATTGAGAAAAAGATGTATGTGTAGTATATAGTAAGCTTAGTAGAGGACTGTAAAGGACCAGACGAACTTACTTTTCTATTACACCACTCTGGGTGTAATAGAAAAGTAAGTTCGTATGAGTATGTGGTCAGCTCTGGTGACGGAGATCATGGCCTAACGATATATTGACACCTAAAATTTTACGTGCCCTCCGAAGCACGGAAGCGCTCAGTTGATAATGCCACGAGCGGTCACCTATCCTTTGTTACCGCACCGAACGTTAACTTTGACGATTAAGCAAGATACACTAAGCGCTTTGGATAATAATAGGACACCTAAGTCTATTCCACAAATAACCCTACAAGTTTCTATAGGTATCTGCTTTATTTATACATAGTCTAAAAATAGTCTTATCGGTAAGACTATCATTTTAAAATGAAACCCACTGTAAAGAAGGATAATACTTATTGATTTTAGTGTTTTTTTACCTATTTTAGATCTCTTAACAGTGAAGAAAAACATCGTGAGGGAACCAGTTAGTATATGTGATAGGCGGCGATGGGATTGCAACCTGCAGTTAGCATTCCATTGCCAATTATGGCATTTAGTTATTATACCCCTTGGAAGCGTTCGTGGTCGTGCTTGCTTAGTCGTTCTTGATAGATCGTCGAAGTTAAGCAACATTCTAAACGGTCCGTAAGTGGATAGGTGACCGCCAGTGGCATTTTCATCTGAGCGCTTCCGTGCTTCGGAGGGCACGTTTAATTGTCGGTCCCGGCTATTAAGTCGGAGCCATGACGGAGGCTTTAGGCGCCCTAAAAACTCAGTCACCAAAGCTGGCCGCTATACTGATACAACATTTTTACCATTACTATGGTTTTCTAATGAATCACAGTGACTCATGATATGTTGTACGAGTAGTTAGCCTATTAAACAACATATTTGTCATTGTTGTTGTTATTTGTTTACTTGTTTTTAATAGTAAACATTTACCTTTTCTAGGTAAAGTTACCAAAATAATACAGCTTTAGCGTAAAAAGTTAAATTACTACAAATAAATTGTCCCGCGCCGTGAGAATCAAATGCGTCTCAGACGAGCATTCACGTGCCATGGTATCTCACCATGTCTAACATGGACATACTCTAATTTTGCAAAAGCACAATAGCTTAATTTAATTTTGCAAATTTTGCTTAAGTTATCTTTCCATACATGACAGGTTGCAAGCCTATCGCCGCCAACAGTGAATCTCCCGTCTATATTTAATCGTTATACAAAAATAGACGTCTGAAAAGCAAATTTAAAATCAGATTTGTAACTGTCAAAGACTCCTAACATAGACATGGTGAGATACCATGGTAGTAGACATGGTGAGTGTGGTCTAAGAATACGGGATGTTCCCACCTGTGGGATCATTGGCTAATAGATGAAATGGCTTCTATATTTATCCCTAATTAAGACTTCTCACGGCAGACGTTGCATTGTTGTTTTTGCTCGCCTCGGTAATCGGTTAACTTATTAGATGCCACAATGGATTCAGATTGAGGACATAATTACTTTGAGCATTTACACGATGCATTTGCCGTTGCCAGTTAGCGGTCGAGCGAGCGTTGCACTTTACTAGCAGCTGACTTTTAGCAGCCGATGACCGACACGTAAAAAAATACAGTGCGATCCTAAATCGTATCGGCTGAATTTTTCCGTGAATTCTCTATTACTAAGACTTTAAGCAGCCCGATGACCGTTTACACGTAAAAAAATCCAGTGCGATACGATGTCGTATCGGTTGATTCCCCACCATTGGCTAAAAATTTGTCACATGAACTGGGTCTAGCCAGATTTGACAAATGAATTAGGGCAGTCTACTTACCATGACCTGTGACTACCTCTCTACGGGAGAGAGCAAAATTACCCTCGAGTTTAGGCAAAAGCATCTTTTCTACAACCGCTATAAAGCTCAAAATAGTCTAAACTGTATTTTTATTCTATTCTACCGTAAACAGGTGGAGATAGCAGGCAGATTAGTTTAAAATGACAATTTTCTCCCCACACGGCATGTGGCTTTCGTTGTCAATAATTGGCGTTGTACCCTATGGACTACTTAAGTTTTACAGCTTCCAGTTTTATCAAATACTAATGCTGGAGGTCAGGTACAATATGCGAGAAACGTTGATGTCCATGTAAAATTTAAATAGTAACGTGGTTATTCTGTATTGGATTTTTAGTTGTTGACTGTCAACTTTTTCATCTTCATGTAAGAGCCGTGTTGCCCGAATGGGGTTGTACTTTGACTTTCAATCTGATGGTTGTAGATTCGAATCTCGGACGTGCGTCTATGGATTTTGCTATTCGTAAAATATTTAAGCGCTCTAACACTTGTTTTAAACGATGAAGGAAAACATCGTGAGTTTCGCGAGGAAAAAAATATATAAGAAAATGTCCACCGCGCCCGATAGTCGTGATTCTCGTGGTGCTGTTCTTCCGGAAGTAATTTTCTACGTGTTAATCCCACTAATTTAATAAAGCCGAAAGTGTGTGAGTGTATGTATGGTTTGTGTTTCAATCACGTCTAAACCAGTGAACTGATTTGGATGAAACTTGGAATAGGTGTAGATAGTGACCTGGAACAGCATATAGGCTATTCAAAATGTCGGTATGTGTCGCGCGCATTAGCTAGTAAAACATAAAGGACGGAATAATAAATGAACTCTCGTATTTTATTTATTTTTGACGTACACATAGTAGGTACTTAATCAGATTCTCAGAACATGAATTCAGGTGTTGTCTTTCT
Source organism: Epirrhoe tristata (assembly GCA_951394285.1). NCBI lineage: Eukaryota > Metazoa > Arthropoda > Insecta > Lepidoptera > Geometridae > Epirrhoe > Epirrhoe tristata. The sequence goes on from OX596158.1 coordinate 2,198,751, forward strand.
CGTGTTGATGAATGAATCAGGCCGACGTAGTTAGGAGTCTTTGACAGTTACAAATCTGATTTTAAATTTGCTTTTCAGACGTCTATTTTTGTATAACGATTAAATATAGACGGGAGATTCACTGTTGGCTGCGATGGGCTTGCAACCTGTCATGTATGGAAAGATAACTTAAGCAAAATTTGCAAAATTAAATTAAGCTATTGTGCTTTTGCAAAATTAGAGTATGTGCCAAATATGTAATAGGACGTACTTCTGACTACACATTATTCTATTCATAAGGTCTGGAGTGCCTTGAATCTAATAGAAAAACACTTTATAAGGAACACATTTACAGGAAATACACGAAAACAAGTATGTAGGTACAATGGGCGGCCTTATCGCTAAAAGCGATCTCTTCCAGACAACCTTTGGATGGACTGGAAAAGTAACACAAAAACGGCGGTGTACAAAAAGTCAAACATACAGAAATACCCTAAAAGTAGTTATGAGTAAGTAAGTAGGTTCTAATCAACAAACTTAGGCTAGGCTAAGGGATAATGTCAATGATCCTGTTTTTAGACTATTTTATTTTATTTTATTTTCACACTTATTTTATCCCCTTCCTATTCCTTATTTTATATATTATAGTGTACTATATGTGTAATAAGTACTATTCCTTATATTATTTTATTATTTTCATCATGGTAAATATCCCGTTATTTGTGGTAAAAATCCTGTTTGTTTGTGTAAAAATAACAGTCTGTTCAGTTTGCCCTGTATTAATCAACTCGACAAATAAAATCCCAAATTAGAATACACAGACAATACAATTTTTTGCTGTCACATTGTTTACCGTGCTATTTATCGCCTGGATTTAGGAGCCTCTTTGACGCGCACTTATAGTCCTTTCACCACTCTGGTTCGAAAGAACTAGTGACACGAAAAGAAGATCGCCTGATTTGGCCCTGCCTTTTTCACAGTCTAATTTTAGATCTGGTATGGTTTAGCGAACTGATAAATAAGCTAAATTTGTCTGAGGGCTTGACGGGTGCAATACAACTACCCTCTTTTACCACCCACGCGCCACGGGGGGACTTGTCACAATAACAGTTTGACGCCCCTTTCAGTTTAATTTCTATTCGAATAACTTTTTTATTCTGAATGCTCTATTCTATTACATAACATCACGGCTGTACCCTTAATAAGATCCTTTTCGACGTAAAGATCCTTATTTAATAGATTATATTTCTTCTTTTGTGTCCCATTGCTGGGCAAATATCTCTCCCCCTTCCCTCCATACATTACGACCTTTAAATCTGATAGGTATTGAAAGATGCTAATTGTTTTTTTAAAATATTAGTTGATACGTTAGACTTAGATATTAAGAAATTAAAAGTCTTATTAAAATTTTCGATTCCGACGGGATTCGAACCCGCAACGATCAGACGACCCTCCTAAAGCCGAAGTGCCTTACCATTCGGCCACGGAACCCTTGTCGTTAAAATCGAAATTTTTGATAATCTCATATTTTATCGGTTATAGCACCGGTAGCGCCATCTACTTACATGTTTCACTCAGTGAACTCATGCTCATTGTCCGAAGTTACATTCAGAATCAAATGACGAAGAGATGTCGCTTTTACTTAATCTATAATTTTTAATTACGTGAGCCGTGAGATATTTTACCAAGTATTTTTTTTTATAACTGAAAAATCTCGGTCAAAAATCGCAGCTTCAGCAGTTTGTCAGGCATTAATATACGGGTTAATCTAGGAGTCGTCTAGGTCGACCTAAAAGTTTCAATAAACATGTGTCAAGTGCACGAAAAGAGTCTCTTTGAGCTGCACTTATAACCCTTTCACCTCACTGGTTCAAAATAAATAGTGACACGTTAAGATTTTGAGAGCCAGGGCCTCTATGAGCGTAGCGTACAAAAACTCATCTGAGTAATAAATTGTAGCGTTTGTTGTATGAAGTTTTGTTTTGTCCGTGGTGTGACCATGTTGAAAGTACGCCACAGATGGTGGCATAATGCGCTTGCATTCCTTGTGTCCACATTCGGGAAAGTTGGTTGCGTCACTCTTATCTTCACGCATTTCTTTCCTTGTGAAGAACTACTATTTTTGTGTATAGTGATTACGCATCAGTTGAACGCATTTTCTCGTACATTTTTCGTAGTATGCAGAGTAGAAAATTACCTAATTGAGGGTAGCTGCCTTTTGTTTTGTGGTGAGACGATTTTTTTGTTGGGGGTTTTTTGGAGAAAATAAGTACGGTTTAATAAAGAAAAACAGCACCCGGACCCTTTAAAAACTATCACTGAAGTACAACCAGCATAAAAATTACTGTATAATTTGGAAAAAAACAAGTTGGTCTCAACTTTTTTAGGTAGCATCTTATAAGTCCACCCTGTTTATATACTTTTGTTGTAACATAGTAATAGACACGGGGTTGTTATCACGTTTCACGCCCGAGGACTTTATGCAAAATCGACTCAAAGTTTCGAGAAAAGGATTAAAAAGTTGCACGAAGCAATTGGCAATTTCCCGGGTGTTTCCGGGGCTGGAGACGATGCCAATCAACTGGTGTTTGGTTCGGCGTTACGAGTTATTGCGCGAATACATTCATTTGACGACCTCTGTAGCGCAGTGGGCGAAGGCCCCCCTGCGACGCAGAAGGTTGCGGGTACGATCCCCGCGGCGGGACCAATGTTTGTATGATCTAGGTACAAATATTTGTCTCGGGTCCTATGTATGTATTTACAAACAAAAAGTATATAAGTAGTACTTATATCAGTCATGTAGTACCCATAACACAAGCTCAGCTTACTTTGGGGCTAGATGATGCTGTGTGAAAAGTCCAGCATTATTTATTAGTAGCGCGACTTCGTCACCAAAATAACATACATACTTGAAAACCTCTAAATAGAACTGAAAACGGCAAGAATCTTCTGAAACTTTTAAAGATGCAATAATAGCGCCATCTCGGCCTCAGCCATAGGTTAGCAACGCCATCTAGTTGCCTGTAACTGTAAATTTCAACTCCCCATACAATCATTCAACCCTTATTTCACGCCCTCCATGATTATTTTTGCAAAAAAAAAAGTAGCCTATGTCCCTGGGACATAATCTTTATATCCATGTCATATTTTAGCATAAATCTGTTCAGTTTTAGGCGTGAAAAGGTAACAAACAGACAGACAGACAGAGACATTTTGCTTCATAATAGATGGCGACACAGTAAAAATTAGATCGCGCTATAGTTGCGTTTTGGACTGTGTAACATATAAACTCGCTAATCTTCAGCTTCATAATATTAGTATGGATTTACGTTGAACTACCTGTTTACCACAACCCCCCTACGAGAAAAACTACATTTGACCTGTTTACCACGACCGTTGGCCCTTGAAGTCGGAAATCGTAGTAAGAAACTTCCGAATATTCATCAAACGAACGAAAATAAGAACGGGAATACGGCCCCTGAGACAGTGAGACGGCGCGGCGTGATGGCGCGACGAGCTGGGGCGTATTCGAACGAAAGAAAAAACGAACACGAATAACCCCCAGATGACATTTGAGTGACAAAATCATCTTTTCTACAACCGTGATAAAACTCAAAATAGTCTAAATCAAATGGCATTTTGTTCCCTTCTACCGGAGAGAGAGTGATCATGGAAAGAAGATCTTCGTTATGAAGTTTGTGCTCGAAGACAGGAAAGAAGAATTGTCCCAAAATAGTTCTTGCATTGGTATTCGTAAATTTCTAGTGCAGGTCAGTCGTGCGTGATGACAACATTTCCACACAAGGGCGCATTTAGTGGCTATCAATGAGATTTTGCTGCAGTTTCTATGAACCGCTGAAAATATCATTGGATCTCATTAAGAGCGTGTACTTAACTCATTCCTATCTCTCTCGCACTCAGAGACGTTAACGGCTACTTAAATCCGTTCCTGTTAACGTTTCTGAGTACATTAGTTTTCCAGATAATAAACTCGCCATACTAAAAGGTAATGAAAGTAATCAGCAAATAGCAAAAAGCCTGTCCATTCTATAAAATATGCATAGTGTCAGGATACGTTCTCCATTAAAAGATTAGCGTGCTTAAGAATCTTAAGATGCGATAATCCTGTGGATTGTGCTTAGTTAGTTCCATCCCGATTCTATCGAGTTTCTCGAAGGATTTCACCATGCCTGAATGTATAGTGTTTCAGGTTAGAGTTGCTCTATGTCACGAAGACGGGTTGGCCTTAATTGTGTGTGCAAATTACGCACACATAAACAACGTGCATGTGCATCTACACACAATTTAGCTCCTAGTTTAAAGGCATTTTAAAGGCAAAGGCAAAAATATATGACTTCGATTTTTGCAAATCTAAAATCAATCATCCATTAATCGATCGATCCGATGCTTTTCTTGTTAGATCTATTTAAACTAAGCAAGCTAAACCATGAACGCTACAGATTAAAATTACCAATTGATGCGGAATCGTTCGTACGTCTTAAACCGTGAAATTTTCAAGGTGAATTTTCATGTTTTGTTGTTGTTTGCCGGTATTCTTTGGAGCCTGTTATATGAGATGAAGTAGGCTTTCTCGGCATGCTAGACGGATCTGATGGATAAAGTACTAATAGCATAGACACACAAAAAGGTACAATACGTAAAAAAAAATTATCAATTATTAGTGTTCCACTACTGGGCAAAGTCCTCCCACTACTTCCAGATTTCGTGAAAAAAAATAACAAGTAACTATAATTCAAGCAAAGACAAGAAAAACAATGCCTTTAGGCACAGGGTAACGCTGGGTTTCAGACTGGGCTTGGGGAAAGGTGTCTCCACGAAGAGAAATAGACATCTAAATCATAAATTGAATCACCCTTATCTTCAGGAAAGACATGGTCACTACGCTGACTAATCTGTGGGTTCCTTCACGCATTTTCCTTCACAATTAATGATTGATAAATGCATGTGCACATTTTATTTTCCCACGTTTAAATAACTGTGCTACTCGTACCTTGATAGGCTACATAGAAATACTTCCCAGTAGTTTTGAAAATGTTTTGTCTCTCTTCCTTTCATGATTTCTCTGTTCTGGTTGTTTCTTAAATCTGTCGAATTAGGCGTTAGGGGCATTGTAACAAAATCAATGGCCGGTGGTTTTTTTTTAACTCAAGTCTGAGCCTCTCGTCAATGTAAAAATCGGAAGGTTGCCTGGATGAAATCGCTTTCAGCGATAAGGCCGCCCGTTGTACTAATTTCGAACGTGTTTTATTTATGCTGTGTTTTGTTATTGGTTGGTGTAATAAAGTGTTCATTCATTCATTGAATCGATTGTCGAAATCGAAGGTAGAAAAGTTCAGTTGTATGGAAGTAATCATTCGATCTTGTCGATATGTTGATGGAAACGAACTGTAAGTACATAATCTATTAGTAATCTATTCGTTGACAACAGATCACGTGACATATTTAAGGCACAAGTCAACCCCATACATTTTTGTACTTTTCTACCTTCGCTTTCGACAATCGATTGTTACATTGTCTAGAGTCTAGAGTCTCATAAAAAGCTTTCACTTAATATTATTCTTTCAGATATCTAGTATCGTTTATCGTTTCATTCACCACACTGGTTCGAAAGAACTAGTGACACGACAAGAAGAATAACACAAGTTTCGTTTTATGAAAGGCTAGATTTCGCTATGTGAAATACGCATGAAGACAACTTTCTGATCGAGAAAACTGAAAACCAATATCTCTCTGAACTTGAAATATAGAAAAACAGAAGCAGCTCAGATATATTTGACCAAAATCACTTAGCATATGTCCACGGCTCATAATGGCCCCATTAGCATATTTGTTGCATTACTGGCGAGTAAGCTGTCAGAATGGCCCTACACTTGAGCCACAGTGGAATAACACACAGTAGGACAAACCTAGCGAGTGGTGGCAGACCATTGACAGACCATAGTCAGATGACATGTCACCGTGGTTGGGCGACAATGAAGATACAAAGGCTTGCCTTATGCCTATCTATCGCTGTCTCGCTCTCTGTGGGCAGACCCTCTGCCTAAGTCGGGAAATTAGAAAGAGACGGTCTTCTCCAGAACTTGTGCTGACTCCACGTAAAGTAGGATACGACATTAGGGATGTAACAGGAAAACCAAGTCAAAGTGCGAGAACACAATAATGATGACTCAATGTAGGAAATGTATGCACTCAAAAATTCTAAAACCGTACTTCCATCTTAGTATCAACCGGGTTTTTCAATCTTACGAATGGATAGTACTTCGTCGGAAGTTTTACATGTTTTTGTTTAGTCATTTACCGTATGTCACGGGACTCCGACTGACAGTCCAGTATAAGTCAGTCGCGAAGATCATCACCTAGTTTTATGACTAGACTTATTGATCTCAGCGGTTCTACTGAATAAATGATTTTTGGATTTGACCACAATCTTTCAACACGGAAGTGTCGAAATCATACATCAATAAATACTTTCTTCTAAGTATGTAATCAAGTTGTTCTTCTGTGGACGCATGGTGTATATTTTCTGTGGTCAGCTCAATGTGAGCGCTGAACGGACGTGTGAGGTCACTATTTCGGGTATAGAATTGTCTTTTAAGCTGTTTAGTCATATGGATGTGTCGGCTAAGAAATATTGAATTTGAATTTGCGTTATGGCGTCTTCGGAAAGTTAAAGGATATTGTGAAAATTATGAGCAATGATGAAGATTCTGCTGAGGAGACGGGGTAAGACATCCATTTTTTATTGGAGAATTGAAAAAAATTAAGTTTATGTAATTTCTTCTTGTTATTTCTTAAAATAATTTACTGATGTGTAATTGATCGAAGAATGTGGACCGTTCCCTGTTCTTCCATGTCGTGATCACTTTTCGTTTCATCAGATGATCTAAATGGCTAAAGATTTGTCTATAGCCAGCATATCATTTGATTATGTATTCTGTTTATGTACTTAAAGTACCAGAACCGATAGTATTTATATTGATAAGAATTTATTGAATACCATAAAATGTGATTGTAAAATACAGTATCTTTAAATGTATTATGATTCACAATTTTGACGGAAATAGCTTCAACAAATGATTTAATTAAACAATCCCTCAATACATTAACTCCACAACAATTAATATCTTCATGTACGGACATCACATCAACCACAGTTCTTGTATTTTTGATTGAGGTTTTATTCTATATAATAGTGGTGCGTTTATAAATATCGTACAGTTTTTTTATTTAACATTTGTCCCTAGGCGGGAATCGATCTCGCACCTCTTAGTCATAGGCGTTATTTCGTCTAATGCACCACAGAGTTCGTCAAGACAGATTCGGCTGTAGGTGGATGTCTCCACGACCTTCGTCCCATCAAGTCTCATAATCTCATATCAATCGTTGTGCCATTTGTAACTTTAAACAAATTTGGCAGACATAGTTCACGTTCATTTTCTTTGATTTCAATTTAAATCTGAGTGTCAGTCTGGTTAAAATCAGCCGTGATAGACATTCTTATCATGTTGCTAGTTAAATAAGATTTTTACAAAAAACTAAACCGACTTCAAGGTTCACTTAAAATATTTTGGTAATTCCTACTAATGTTATAAATCCGATTTTTTTTTCTTATCCCTGAGAAACAAAGTTGAAAGAAAGGAGAAGGAAACAGAGGAGCCCTGTAATTAAAAATATACTGGAGCTTGAATCACCTACAATAAAGCTATAGGCCCAAAAGTGTGTTGCCCTTCCTCTTCACTGTATTGGCCTCGAAGGAACAGTAGAATCACCTAGTTTTAAGACGTTTCAAAGTGATCCCAGCGGTCCTACTGAATAAATGCTTTTTGACTTTGACTTTGAATCCCTTAGTTTAAGACTAATATTGTGTTGTGTGAGTGATCCCAGCAGTCCTACTGAATAAATGCTTTTTGACTTTGACTTTGAATCCCTTAGTTTTAAGACTAATACTGTGTTGTGTGAGTGATCCCAGCGGTCCTACTGAATAAATGATTTTTGACTTCACAAGCAGACTTTCATGATGATGATGATGATGAGAAACAAAGCGACATGAATCCACGTGTTTTACACAAATGTTCTTTGAATTACCGTCTAGGCAGTGAAAACCGTAGCGAAACAGCCTTTCACACTAGTTTGGAACTGAGACGCTTACTCTACTGACTTTAGTTATGATTGGACTGATTTATTTTAGTTTGTGGTCACACTTAACTAACATGCATGAATGTGGATGGACATGTTAGTAAGAAGACTATATAGGGTCTTTCATTTTAAACTACACCAACTGACAGGGCCTCATTTTTGGGTTGTAAGTAGACGTTTGACCATATCAATTCAATGCCTAATCCCATTTAAGTTTTCACTTCAAAATTTATCATTTATTGATTTTTTAGAATTGTTGCATAATGATTTTCAATGAGAACAGACGTTCCACCAATCGCAGCGCAGCTACATCACGAATGGGCTAAGTTATACAAGAAGCAACAATCAATTGAAAGGATAGTTTTTATCGATTTTCTCGGGATTTTCATAGCAAACAAAAAACATTTTTTTTTATATATTTTTTGAACCCAATTCCTGAATTAAGTTAGTATAAAATGAAAGACCCTATATAGCTAGGATTGTTGGTTGTAGAATTGGAAGAAAAGAATAAGTTTGCCCAAAAATCTTGATGATAGCACTTACCCCCCTTTCTCCGTCACCAGAGTTATTCACTAACTCGTACGAAGCGAACTTATTTGTTCAACCCCCATATATCTATTTAAAGTTGTAGTTTTACCGGTGTGACTCTGAATATGTCTATGGCATGGTATCTCCCAGGACTTAAACGGATAAACCAAAGAGTGAGAGATGTGTGCTCTTCTATGATTTAAGAGAATCAGTTTGCAGTTTGAACGTTTCTGGGGTTATTTAATAAACATTTGTAGGTAAAGATGATATAAATCCTAACTGACCATAAAAATACTCACATTTATTCTGATTTGTGGTAGGAACTAGAGATTATGCAATCTTTCCGGTAATCGAGTACTTAAAACACTGTAAAATGCAATCGGTTCGTTCACCTCAACTTTACATTACATTCCTCAAACAATGTCTGCGTGTATGGCGACTTTTTTGTAGCAACAGTTACGATGCTTCGACCGATCGTGAAAATTCGCCCACAAAATAAATAAATAATGGGGACACACACAGCACCAGCCCCAAAGTAAGCAGAGCTTGTGTTATGGCAACCAATGACTGACTGATATTACACAACCTATACAGGGTTATTTGTAAAACACCGGTAACCTCTCAGGACTGTATTACTGTCATCATAAACAACAACTTTTGTTCTACTATGACTTTTTACAAAACAAACCAACATACATACATACATTTACCAAATACAAACCTTCAAAATTTCGTTGTCCCAACACATTTCAACTCTGTATTAAATATAATTGCTTCGCGACAAATTCATAGATCATACATACAGGCGGGAATCGAGCCCGCAACCTTCTGCGTCTCAGGCGGACCTTTGCCCACTGCGCCACAGAGGTATATAGGATACAAGTGCGGCTGCATCACTACAAAAAGTCGCGTTGGCAGATTGCGCATGATGTTATGGATCCCATTTTCCTGTAGGTGAAATTCCAGATACAACGGACAAAGTCCAACCAAAGATTCAACTTGACCCGATTGATTCAGAGCCGTTGGTAAACAAAAGTAGCCTAGGTCAGGTTGGATGATGTATCAAAACAATTACTCAACATGTATTGTCTTGTTAGCAAACTATATTAATAACTCCTTACAAAGTCAAAGTCAAAAAGCATTATTCAGTAGGACCTCTGGGATCACTTTTAATCGTCTTAAAACTAGGTGATTCTACACATGTTCCTTCGCGACCAATGCCGTGAAGAACCAGGGCAACAAACACGGTTTGGGGCTTAGTCAGCTACTGTCAGATACATGCTGTCGATCCCGTGGGTATCAGGAACTAAAAGTACCATGGCTCCGAACTTTGAATAGATATTTGTGTGAATAGTTTTGGATTTAATGTTTTCTTTGGGTGTCTGGAGCCGTTAATCTGAACCGGTTTGTAAACTTGGTGACTCTTCTTCATGCACAGGCCGGCCGCAGTGTAGAAGCTGCTTCTACCATAGTACCTACACTGCGGCCGGTGGATCTAGGCATTCAATAAGTAAGCTGTTTGATACGAGGTAGACAATTTAGCGTGGTATAGTTTCACCGTACTGTGCGCACGTTAAAATTCAGGACTACAAAAAAAAACACAAAAATAATCAATAACATCGGTTTAAAGCTGCCTCATGTACCACAACCATATTTATTCAACACATACCTCCAATGCTGGTTAAAAAGTTCTCTCTCGATTTAAAGAAGGTTTCCCGTTGATTCCAGGTGGGCTGCGTGGTCGGCCATGGGCTGTTTCGGTTCCCCGGGCGGGAAGAGCGGCGCTGAGGGCGATGACATCAAGTCGCAAAAGCGTCGCAGTGATGCCATCACCAGGCAACTGCAGAAGGATAAGCAGGTAAGTCTTTTAAGACTGTACGGACTCAAACACACAAACGTTACAACGTAACTGCAACGGGATAGCACCGTGACGTGACTTTTAGAAGCGGATTTCTTGACTTACAATCCTAAGTTCCTGGGTGCGAATCCGGGCGTGCAGCAATGTTTTTTTCTGTTGAAAACTGACCATGCCAGTACTCACAAGGTGCAGGAAAATATCATGAGGAAAGCGGTATATGTTGATTATTGAACCTAAAAAAAAAGTTTGAAAATTTGTCTAGTGCACGAAAGAGCTTTTTTGAGTCTTTACCACACAGACTCGAAACCACTAAGTGACACTACATGAAGACCTGCGGGTTAATTTAATACTTATGTCACAAGTCACAACATTATTTGATTACGTTAATCACGTGGCGTCACCATGTGACTAACCCCCTAACTCCATAAAATTGCACGTCCCCAATTGCTGCACTTAATTTAGTCATAGGATTCCATGGTGGAGTCAAAGACCTTTGCAATATTGTTGCACCATAAGATGATGGTAAGCATTTATTGAAATAAGAATAAGAATAAGAATAAATTTATTTGATTCACACAACACAATACAATGAAATTAAGAACAATAAACATTTAGACGAGTAGGTACAAAGAAACATAATAAAAAAAAAAATTAACAAAAATAAGAAACAAACTATCCATTGTGTGGTGCCAAAAAGGTCCAGTCTCAGCTTTAGTGCTGCTCCCAGGACAGGGAGACAGCGCTGATTTTCAGACTGGGCCTTACAGGGTGACATCAGGCGCGGTTAACATAAACAATAACAAGAAATAGATACTTAAATAAAATAAAACAATTGAACAGAGAAGTCAGTGCCACTTTTATTATTACTTGACGGTAATAATAAAAGCGACACTGACAGTGACAAACAGTAATAAAATAATAATTTGTTTTGTCGGGTTGGTTGGCAGAATTGTGATTGTGAGTAGTGGGATGGTGGGAAAGATGAACGAAACAAGAAAGCGCTAGCTATTTGAAATTACAATTTTACAAAGTAGGATACGTTTTATATATAGGACAAATACATAATAAAATATAAATCTGGTATTAATCTGGTATTAGGGATTGGAGGCATTAATATTACACAAATTACAAAATAAATCCATTTAGGTGACGAATATGAGATTTTGACCTAACTCTGATTAGCTCAAGTCTGATATGTTTTTTATTGTTTTTTTTCATGGTGTGCAATAAAGCAATATTCTATTCTATTCTATTCTCATCGTTATTAATTGACATGACTAGCCCCTGCTGTACGATGCTGTGAAAAATGTTCACTGTGCATTATAACAAGAAAAATAGTTTATTTTTCAAATAGGTTATGCTATACTAATATGCTATTTTGACGACCTCTGTAGCGCAGTGGGCGAAGGCCCGCCTGCGACGCAAAAGGTTGCGGGTTCGATCCCCACGGCGGGACCAATATTTGTATGATCTACAAATATTTGTCTCGGGTCTGGGTGTTTCTATGTATAATATGTATGTATTTACAAACAAAAAAGTATTTATAAGTAGTATATCGTCATGTAGTACCCATAACACTAACTCTGTTTACTTTGGGGCTAGATGATGCTGTGTGGAAAGTCCAGCATTATTTATTTATTTATTTTTATTTTTATACCTACGTAGGAGTAAGTTATACTCTTGAGTATTTTTTTGCCGTAAAACATAAAAAGCCACATTCTCTTTTGTAATTTTCCTTTTTTATAAAACTATAATAGTATATTGTAATTTCGTTTCAGCTATACCGTGCGACGCACCGCCTACTTTTGCTGGGCGCTGGCGAATCGGGCAAGTCCACTATCGTGAAACAGATGCGCATTCTACACGTGAACGGCTTCTCCGATCGCGAGCGTCGGGAGAAGATTGAGGACATCAAGAAGAACATACGAGACGCTATACTCGTGAGTATTGGTTACATAGATGCCCGCGACTTCGTTCGCGTGGGTTCATTAGATAGATAGATAAATAATTTATTTGACACACAGTATTACAACACAGACACAAAAGCAAAAACAAGTAAAAAGTATATAGGTGCATACGTAAAAACAAACTAGAAAATATTAGTTCTCCCGGTTTTCCGAAAATCCGGATTCCGTGGGGATTTCGGGATAAAGTAGCCTGTATGTTGCCCTACATCCTCCTCTATCTTTAGTGAAAGTCCCATTAGAATCGGTTCATCCATTCCATTAGCCCGGACAAATAGACAGACAAAATTTTATAAAATAAGCTTATATTTTGGTTTTTATTATCGTGTAAATACCTGCACAACACTTTTTTGAATTCCTAATAAACATTAATTATTAATTGAAGGAAAAAAAATGTTAAACCTGCTGTTCGGTTGCAATAAAAAACTTTCGTCCTGAAATAACTATGTGATCTGAGTGCTGGGTTACGAAAGCGACGGATGAAAGAAGAGTGCATGCGACAGAGATGCGAATGTTGAGATGGATGTGCGGTGTGACGCGAATGGATAAGGTGAGGAATGAATATATTAGGGGAAGTCTGAAAGTAGCGCCGGTGACTGAAAAGTTGAAGAGCAATAGGTTAGCGTGGTATGGGCATGTAATGCGGAGGGATGAAAGTCACGTAACTAAAAGGGTGATGGAAACGAATGTGGATGGATATAAGAGTAGAGGTAGACCAAAGAAAAGATGGATGGATTGTGTGAAAGAAGATATGGGTAAGAAAGGTGTGGATACGGAGATGACGAGTGATAGGGGAGAGTGGAAGAAGAGAACATGTTGTGCCGACCCCGCATAAGCGGGATAAGGGCAGGAAAATGATGATGACTATGTAAAATGGCTGGCAAATAACTATTTGTTGTTCCGTTTCAGACAATCACCGGAGCGATGAGTACCCTAACACCCCCCATACCTTTGGAAAAACCTGAGAATAAGGCGCGTGTCGACTATATTCAGGTAAGTCATTGTGCCCAGTTGATCAACTACTGTGCCTAGTTTTATTCATGCGCAAACGTGGATTTGTATTGGAAAGTAGCAGCGCCATCTTTTGATACTCGATCATACATTATAACTAATAAAAACTCAGTTCTTTCAAATTTAAATTTCAATAAAACTGGTACAGATATACGTTCACGGTGTCGATACTAAATGACCATTAAAAGTTGTACTCGGCACTCAGTTCCCATGAACTGTATCTTCTAGTTTTAGCCTTTACACAATGTAAATTCTTAGTTGGAGTGAAATCGCGTTAAGGTTTTCGGATATTATAGGAGGACCTCTGTAGCGCAGTAGGCGAAGGCCCGCCTGCGACGCAAAAGGTTGTGGGTTCGATCCCCGCGGCGGGACCAATGTTTGTATGATCTACAACTATTTGTCTCGGGTCTGGGTGTTTCTATGTATAATATGTATGTATTTACAAACAAAAAGTATATAAGTAGTATATCAGTCATCTAGTACCCATAACACAAGCTCTGCTTACTTTGGGGCTAGATGATGCTGTGTGAAAAAGTCCAGCATTATTTATTTATTATTTAATTTATTATTCACCAGCAGATATTCTTCTCGTAAAATTTTGTCACTAAGTTCTTTCAAACCTAGGTTTGAAAGAACTTTGAAAGAACTTTCGCTTTGTTATGATAGTATTTTAAGAGCGTTTCAAAGTTAATTGTTTTTATTGACTTTGAATCGTAAGTAAGTTCGTATGAGTCAGTGTCCAACTCTGGTGACGGAGTTTTTAGGCCGCCTTAAGGCCTCCGTCATGACTTAACGATTTAAATAGCCGGGACCGACAATTTAACGTGCCCTCCGAAGCACGGAAGCGCTCAAATGAAAATACCACTGGCGGTCACCCATCCACTTACAGACCGTTTCGAACGTTGCTTAACTTCGACGATCTATCAAGAACGACTAAGCAAGCACGACCAGTGGGCCTATGATGAACACCGTGACTGAAGTCTCTCGTCTCGTTTTCTCGTTAAAAATGGTCATAACTGGGTCTGTAGTCATGCGCAGCCCGTTATTTCATATCGTTATGTCAAATTGTGAGATAGTGTGACATAGTCTCTGTCATGGCGCTCATATTAGCGCAAAATGATAAAAATGCCGGCATGACAAATGTTCTTATCTCACGCCGTGACAATTTCACGTTGCTCATCATAGCCCCACTGGAGCGCTTCTTCATTATCATCATCTTTGAATCGTATATTTCAGGATGTAGCATCTCAGCCCGACTTCGACTATCCCATGGAGTTTTACGAGCACACGGAGGCGCTGTGGAAGGATCAGGGCGTGCAGCGTACCTATGAGCGTAGCAACGAGTACCAGCTTATCGACTGTGCCAAGTAGTAAGTCACTTTGCCCAGTTCTATGTCAAAGTCAAAGTCAAAAGGCATTTATTCATGGGATCACTTTGTCACTGAGCCTTGTACTTAAATAAGCATTCAAGTGTCAGTATCTAGCTTATGGACAGTACCAAGTAGTACCGGTTGGTGACGTCGCGCGCTAATAATGTTTACGGCGAGAGGACAGCGAGCTACCTGGTTCCCCGCCTTTTTAACAGTTTGCCTAAAGAGTTAATAGATAGTATTTCGGGAAAAAATATCAAAAGCAAATTAAAAAAGTTTTTTCTCCTCAATCTGGAACACTATATGTAACAACGAAACTTTTTTTTTTTTTTTTTGTAGTTAGACTATTTTTAGCTAGTATATTCATATTGTAGACTTATTAGTTTTAGTACAAACCTCCGTGGTTTCTTAGAACTAATTTAATTGTTTAATATGTAAGATTTTATAAGATAAATAAATATATAAAAAAATAAAAAAGTAGTTACTGTGCCTAGATATAAGTTTCTTTGTATGTGCCTTCTTTGTATGAAAAAACATTGATTTATGTGTATACTAGTGGACCCGCGATTTCGTCTACGCATTGTTTCGTCATACAAACTTAAGAGATAGAACTACCTTGTTCCAATTCAACCCATGAAAACACTGAATTCATTTATGGATTTGCTGTCTATGATAAATATAAAGAAGTACCCATCATCACAACCCCACAAATAGACTTTTAATTTAAGTAATAAAAATTGTTCAACGCATAGTAGAACGGAATGACATCGCCATTTTGAAAAGTCAAAAGTTATTGGTTGTCATTGCAACCTTAGAGCAGTGCTCTTTGTGTCAAACAGAGTACTGCTAAAGTTTTCATGCAATAGTCCCGTTGTCCTTTTACATATTTTTTGGTTTTCAGGAACGTTTTTCGGGATAAAAAGTAGCCTATATGCTATTCTGGAGTTATACCTTTCACCTTACCAAATTTCATTGTAAACTGTTTCGTCGTTTGAGCCTGATCCTTACACAAACAAACAAACATCTAAACAAACTCACAAACTTTCAGCTTTATTATATGAGTGGGATATTTTTTCATTTCAGTTTCCTGGACCAGGTGCACACAATAAAGCAGCCAAACTACACACCGTCTGAGCAGGACATACTGCGTTGCCGAGTTCTCACCTCGGGCATCTTCGAGACGCAGTTCGTCGTCGATAAAGTCAATTTCCAGTGAGTATTGCTGTCTCTTTTTCTCCTATACAGACATGTAGGAGATCCCTGCATTAGGCTCAATCCACATTGAATTGGCAGCGACGCGACGATCATTTTTAATAACAAGACATTATAAACCTTAATAACAATGCTATAGGATCGTTTGGCATCAAAAAATCGAGTTATTTATCGATTTTTATTAAAAAACTAGCTGATCCGCGCGACTTCGTCTGCGCATGATTAATTTTTTCCGCGCAATTTTTTAATTTTTTTCTGGCATAAGAACCTTCTGACAATAACAAACACAACAAAAAAAAATTTGTGAAACGGCCGTGATGGCGTGACCAAGGGATATAGGGATTCATTTTTATATATAGAGATGTATGGGAAAAGTTTTTATTTTTAACGATTTCTGACTTTTCTAGTACTAAACCCAAAATGGCCCCCAAAGAGACTTTTGATCCTTACATGAAACTGAATCGATTACCATAAAAAAATATTTTTTTTTACTTCTTCACAAGTGGGCATTCACTGCGCCACAGAGGTCGTCATTTATGTTCACAAAATAACATTTCAATTTAAACATAAGTACATAAATATTATTTCCTTCCAGTATGTTCGACGTTGGCGGGCAAAGGGACGAGAGACGCAAATGGATCCAGTGCTTTAATGACGTGACAGCCATCATATTTGTGACCGCCTGCTCCTCCTACAACATGGTGCTGCGTGAGGACCCAACGCAGAACCGGCTGCGGGAGTCGCTTGACCTCTTCAAGAGTATATGGAATAACAGGTAACATACATAATAGTATAGTCCTAGGATGAAAGGGCTCTTCTCACGTTCCTAAAATCGGGGCCGATTTCGAGAGAGTTTCGTGAGGCACCCTGTATTCCTTCCTAGATCGCCACGTGTGTAGGCAAACCCCGACTCAGAAACTAGTAGGATGCACTGACCAGTGTGACCACTTTTTTTCTGCGTAGGTACCTATCTACTAAAAATCTTGCGAAAATCTACTAAACATATTTAAAAATCTAATAATGTTTGCAAAAGTCTACAGTTTTGCTCAAATAATTACGTTTTAAAAACTAAAAAGAGGACCACCTCAGGAGTCCCCTTTCAAACAAAAAAAATATATTTGAAAATCGGTTAATTCGACCTAATAAATAATCATACTTTGGGCCTGAAATCTTCTAAAAAAGTAGAAATTTACCAAAAGTGGTCACACTGATACTGACCGGAAGGAACGAGTGTGAGCAGAACCGAGCAACTTCTTCTCGCTCACACAGTAGCCGATATCGCAATACTGGGTGCCCCTCGTCACTCTCCCGAAATCGGCCCCGATTTCAGGAGCGTGCGTAGAGCCCTGAAGTATCAAGTAGTTTCTAAAGAGGCCGTTATCACAGCATACTATAGACATATTTACAGTGTTTCCATCACTGATTTTACAGATGGCGTGATTTTGTTTTAAATGGATTTATTTGACGACCTCTGGCGCAGTAGGTGAAGGTCCGCCTGCGACGCAGAAGGTTGCTGGTTCGATCCCCGCCGCGGGACAAATGTTTGTATGACCTACAGATATTTGTCTCGGGTCTGGGTGTTTCTATGTATAATATTTATGTATTTACAAACAAAAATTATTTAAGTAGTATATCAGTTATCTGGTTCCCATAGTACAAGCTTTGCTTAGTTTGGGGCTAGATGATGCTGTGTGAAAATGTCCAGCATTATTTATTTTTTGTTCTCATTATTCCGCCGTACGGTACTCAACAATATAGAGTTGTAAGAAGCGCTCGTGGTCGTGCTTGCTTAGTCGTTCTTGATAGATCGTCGAAGTTAAGCAACGTTCGAAGCGGTCTGTAAGTGGATGGGTGACCGCCAGTGGTATCTGAGCGCTTCCGTGCTTCGGAGGGCACGTTAAATTGTCGATCCCGGCTATTTAAGTCGTTAAGCCATGACGGAGGCCCTAAGGCGGCCTAAAAACTACGTCATCAGAGTTGGCCACTGACTCATACGAACTTACCTTTACAGGGCAACGGCCTAGCCTGTAGAGTCTTAAGGGCTCGTTAAAAAAGTTCCCCAAGGCGCCGACTACTTAGATCTTTCAATCAGCTCTTAATAAAAAATAACACCAATTAATTGTTCTCAGATGGCTGCGTACGATATCCGTGATCCTGTTCCTGAACAAGCAAGATCTGTTGGCGGAGAAGGTACTCGCGGGGAAGTCGCGTCTAGAGGAGTACTTCGCGGAGTTCTCACGCTACAGCATCCCATTGGACGCGCCGCCCGACGCGCGGGACCATCCCGACGTCACGCGCGCCAAGTACTTCATACGCGACGAGTTCCTGGTACGTAGTACGCCGTCTGACGTCGAATGTTTAGTACACCGTCCGACGTCAATGGGTAATTTGTTAGTGTGAATCGGTCAAGTAGCCAGTAATAGCGTTGCATTCAGTGTGTCTGTTGCGCGAGTGGGGAAAATCTGGCGATCTGGTGTTTCATATTTGGGGGTAGATGGTATTCCCCCAATCTAGCTAAGAGGGAGTACTCGCCTCACTAATGTTTGCCCAACCGGCACACTTACCTTAGGGCCTGTTCGGCCGACATTTGTAGTCGGATAGTCTATATCCATACTAATATTATAAATGTGAAAGTAACTCTGTCTGTCTGTCTGTCTGTTTGTTACGCTTTCACGCCCAAACCGCTGAACAGATTAAGCTGAAATTTGGCATAGTTAAAGATTGTATCCCAGGGAAGGACATAGGCTACTTTTTATCCCGAAAAAACGAACAATCCCGAGGGACCGCGGGTCACACCGCGGGAGCTAGTAGGTTATATGTGCTTAGAAACATCGCTTGCGCGATTCAGGATTCAATACTTTTTGCATCATTTGTATGGGAATCCGTTTATCTGTGATTCCAGCGCCATCTAGTGGTACAGCTCCGAAGTACGTCGCTGTAATTGACATCTCTTGTGATGGCGATGGTAGATAGAGGTCGCCACACATATGATTATTATCAAATCCATACTAATATTATAAATGTGAAAGTAACTCTGTCTGTCTGTCTGTCTGTCTGTCTGTCTGTTTGTTACGCTTTCACGTCCAAACCGCTGAACAGATTAAGCTGAACTTTGGCATAGTTAAACGTTGTATCCCAGGGAAGGACATAGGCTACTTTTTATCCCGAAAAAAATCCCGAGGGACCGCGGGTAACACCGCGGGAGCGCATCTAGTAAGTTTATAAATGTCTGTGTTCACAGCGTATCAGCACAGCGTCCGGCGACGGCAAGCACTACTGCTACCCACACTTCACGTGCGCCGTCGACACAGAGAACATTAAACGCGTGTTTAACGATTGTCGTGACATTATACAGCGCATGCACTTGCGTCAGTATGAGCTGCTCTAACGCACTGTGAGTATATTACGACCTCTGTGGCGCAGCGGGCGAAGGTCTACCTGCGACGCAGAAGGTTGCGGGTTCAATCCCCGCCGCGGGACAAATGTTTGTATGACCTACAGGTATTTGTCTCGGGTCTGGGTGTTTCTATGTATAATATGTATGTATTTACAAACGAAAAGTATATAAGTAGTATATCAGTTATCTGGTTCCCATAGTACAAGCTCTGCTTAGTTTGGGGCTAGATGATGCTGTGTGAAAATGTCCAGCATTATTATATTATTATGTCCAGCATTATTATTGCAAACATACTGGCGAACACTTCGTCAGTCAGCATAATAACATACTAAGGGCTAGTTTCACCAAAGTCAAGCTTAACAGCTGGTTAATAAATCGGCCGTTTGCCGTTTGTCAGCGCAGTGAACGCTTTCTCATACAAAATTAACGGCTAACTTCACGAATGCTTAGAACCGTTGTAAAAACTGTACATAATAGTTGGCGATACAATACATCTGACACTCTGTGGCGCAGTGGGCTAAGGCCCGCCTGCGACGCAAAAGGTTGCGGGTTCGATCCCCGCCGCGGGACCAATGTTTGTATGATCTACAAATATTTGTCTCGGGTCTGGGTGTTTCTATGTATAATATGTATGTATTTACAAACAAAAAGTATACAAGTAGTATATCAGTCATGTAGTACCCATAACACAAGCTCTGCTTACTTTGGGGCTGGATGATGAATGAATGAATGAATGAATGATTTGTCCATGAAGCGTTCCCCTTACGCACACAGATACAAGGTGCATCTGCAAACACAATCAAGAACCCGCCTTCCTGAGGTACATAATTTCATCACAATTTAATATATTTTAATGGGGTTGTGCCTCGACTTTCAATCTGAAGGTCGTGGGATCGAATCCCGGCCGTGCATCAATGTATTTTTCGTTTCGTAAAATTTATATGCGCTATAACACGAGCTCGTAACGTTGAAGGAAAACATCGTGAGGAAACCCGCAGCTTAGTCAGCTCCACACGTATTGACTTCGGCTTTCCTGTGGGCGGCTGATTAAGCTGAGAGGATGGTTTAGGTGCTACAAGCCTATTCCATCTCAAACAATGTCCCAGGCACTACAGCGTCCCGTTAAGTGTAGGCATGGATTGCCTCCTGACGCTGTATAAATCATCTAATATAGATGTAAAGGCCAAAGTTTTTAATATATTTTTGTGTGTTCCAGAGCAAACACGTTGCTAGGCAACAGTTGCGGTGCGCCGCAGCGGCCGCATGTCCGGTACAGCAATACTTACTTATATAACCGTTGTAAACTGTGTCTCATTGTAGGCTCGCTAGGTTTGCACGGGGGCGATACTTACTTCATACACTTTCACTGAAAAAACTTATCAATTTCCCCTTTTTTGCAACCTGTAACTACTGTAAGTCAAAAAAACACTTTCAAAATGATTTAATTTCACTTTTAGTTCAAGTTACAATTGTTTAAAGTAAAAAAGCCTTTTTTCTAAACATTAAACATTTGACCTCACTCTGCTGACTAAGCTACAGTGAGGTCTGAGATGAAAAGCATTATTCAGTTGGACCGCCCACTCAGTTGGATCACTTGATATTATCGATAACACGTACTTCACTAGCACATCACTACGTCAAAAAAAGTTGATCGGAAGTAATTTTATTTAAAATTAATATTATTTTTATTTATAAAAACCTGCTAGAAAAAAATATTTTTTGTACTTAAAAATATAATAAATTTAAAGATTTGTATCGCCTCTCGTGTATGCCATACGATCGCAACGTAGTTATAACTTCAAAACTAACACCAAGGACTTAATTATCTACGTAATAAGGTTCAAATTATTGTTGCGATCTTAGCATGATGCCAGTTATATAACTGTGATTCTTATTAGTTATAAACTTTCTCTGGAGAACATCGATTTCGCTTCCAGTTACCAAAATCATTCGAATATAAAATCGATTGTTAGAATTCTTATCGATAGTGTTACCAAAGTATAAAAACTAGCGACATTTTACACGAATAAGAAGTATCGGTCCAATGCGTTGTTGATTCATTAATCACTTAGTTCAATCGCGTATCGAGTAGATATTTCATTCGATTTTACTATTAATTACTTGAAAATGGTAAATCGAGCGATTATCCGATGTTGAATAGACGAAATGAACTGATACTTTTGATTTATGTCTATTAGACCATTAGCATGAGCATACTAGACAATTACATGTCTACACAAGTGTAGATAAAATATCAGATGACTACCATTGGAAAGAATAAGAAATAGAGGTTTTAACTCACTATTATCTTAAGATGTTTGCGATTTTCTACACTGGTATTTTCTCTATGCCTTCGTAGACTAATCTTTGTCTACTATGCTCAAGGTGTGTCGCTAATGTATGTAAGAAACGATATGAAGCGAAACCGATATAATTCACACGCAACATGGTGTTTCCGATTATACAAACCGCATCGCTGGCAACTATCGATAGTGAAATGCACATCACTACGACCATAGACAATTGTTTTATCATAGCATGTAAATTCGAATTGGCATTTTGAAATATAACTAAGTTTTTAAATGAAAATATTTCTAGATACAAAAGATAATTGTAGAGGGCGTCATCACTGTCACAAGTTTCAATTGGTTGAAATGCACCGCCATTTTTTACGTTGTATGATTGGCTGAGCTTTCGCTAGTGGCGCCAATTTTCTGAGCTGTCATTGGCAGGTTTTCTAGAATTTTGAATTTGGAATAGGTAGTGATGTGGTAGTCTTTTTCGGGTTGTGAAGTTTCGGTTATACATTAAAAGTTTTTTTATTAGATATTTATTTTGTTGAAATGCTAATGTAGTGCTGGGAACGTATCGATGTTTTTGTATCGATAGAACAGCGACGGACGTGCGGTGTCGATACCATTTTATATTAAGGATCATCGATAAAAATCGGTTTACCTCGAGGCTAGTAATAGTATTCTCTTCGCGTATCCGTAGAAAACACAAGCTTTTATGTATACTGAAATAGTTTTTTTCTGTTTTTTGATTAATGCATATCACTTGTTAATTATTGAGTGCATGTTAAGCTCAAACTAGGCCAAATTCTTTATCACCTTATTTATTTTGTAGCCAGAATGTATTTACACACAAAGTAACATAAATATGAACATACATTTTGTACAGTTTATTTTATTTTATAGTTTGACGTTTACTAATTTGAATTAATTGTTATGTCTGTATATTTTTGATTACAGAATCAATATTTTATTTTATAGACATTATGTCGCATTATTGTTTTGATTCTTTTAAGGTTTATTTGTATGTTTATTTTATAAATTGTATGTCTTCCATTTAATCTTTAATTTTTATTAACATATTTTTGTTTTGGACGTCGTAAAATCTGCGTTCGACTATAGCACAATTTTTTTATTACATTTAACAACAGGCAAGTGCTTTGCTATAGATTTTAACTTAGATAATTTAGTATATTTTTTAATGTTATGAGCTTTTAGTGGTAAAATAAGGTCCAAAGATGCAAGATACGGGTCGTATTCGATGCGGCCAATGAAATAACGTAACTGTAGCAGTATTTTAATTTCAAATATTTTCAAAGAATTAATTATTCGGATTATAAGATTTTTTCATTCGTTAAGGACACTTTTAGCCGTAAGTACAAAATGTAACTAACCCTATCGCCCTAACATTTAATAATTATAATGATAGCGTTATTATTTATGGAGAAATTGGTTTATGTACTTACCCCTGTTCTATTTTAAGAAAAGTTTATTAATATAAAAAAATATCTATATTACCTATCGTTATCTTGATGAATCTAAGTGATTTTTTTTGTAAGTAACTACTAAATTTTTTAACTGAATAGGATCGAAAGAACAATTTATCGATAAATATCTGTGTCACATCACTATACCATAAACAGTTAAAAATACGTTATTTATAGTTTAATTTAAAGTATGGTCCTTAATATAAGAATGTCGAGTTATTTTTGTAATATTGTGCCATAAAGTAGTGTTGCCAGGCGGAAACACCATAAATAATGTTACCATACTTAAAAATCAACAAATTATGAGCAAGTAATTCCTTCCTTGTGTAATATATAACGCTATTTTTGCTTTTTAATCGTAACAAAGTTATTTTTAATATAATATAATGTGTTTTGTTAACGTTAAGTTTCTTTGAATGTAAGTAGGAAAGAAAATATACATGCGTATAGAATGGAAATATACTGTTTGTCATTGAGTATTCGGACATTGTCTAATTATAAGAAATTTGAACGATTTTGACTTAAATCATATTCTAACTCTAAAAAACCTAAGTTGAGTATAAATATACGTTCTATGAATAGGAAACAGACTTCATCCAATCCATTTAATGCACTTACTGCTCTACTCAGAGTCAGTGTCAGGTTTTTCCATATAAAACCGTTACTAAGCAACGGAGATAAGTAGACTTGAGTACCGACTTTAGCTACATATTTATTTCATTACAAAAAATATAAGAATAAAAATTTTATTTACACGAAACAATAATCATAAAAATACATAAGTAGGTACATAATTTAACTAAACTAAAGATAAAAAACAGTGTTCAAATCACCGACCGCAGGTAACGTGCCCAAAAGGCTGGCGGCATTACCTCGTTGGATAGCTATACTTATCTAATATAAGATTTAAAAAAAATAGATATATCTGTTTATTTCATTACAAAAAATATAACCATTCAAATCGATTAAAAACAATGACGATATATGCCCCAAAATATCAAATTATTCAAATCAATTCCAATTGTTTTAAAGTCAAAACACTTGGGAGCGCAATAAAACCATAGCTGTTTTATTGGCGAGATCGTTTTAAAGACCATAAATCACCCTGTTTAAGAACTAAATCGAGTAGTAGCCACAGTTCTTGTAGCTTTGAATGTCTTCAAAATCGATCAATTTTCTTATTTTTAATAATCTTCGAAAAATAATCATCCTGATTCATCACACTTGCTGATAACTTATGCATGTAGCATGTGTAGTCAGCGATAGAAATAACTTTGCAATACTTAATGTGAAAGTTTTTGTTTTTTTTTAATTGTCAACTTATAAATTCTCATGGTAAAAGTGAATACAAGATTCAATCATATTATTTTTTCCTTTATTCTAAATCATCTAGGGACATAGTTTAGATGTAGGTATTACGTCAAATAATGACATTGCTACATGCATATAATATCCCAGCTGCGATTGGTAGCTTATAAGTAATAACGATCAAGTACTTAGGTACGTTTCTAAGTTTAGGCATGACTTCCATAGCTTACTGAAGAAAAACAAAACGTCACAATTTCAATAGAACGAATGAATGAACACTAGTGTACACCAAGAAAAAAAAACAAAAATAAAATCTTAATTAGGAAGGCCTTATCTATGAGAGCGACTTCTTCCAGACAAATTTTGTATGAAAAACTAAAAGAATCAGAAATAATTCATTCCTCGCTCCGCACCAATCTCACTCCCTGGTCTTAGCGATCTTAAAAACGAGGAGCGCGTTACACAGATGCAGTGTAAAAAATGACACTATGGTATTTTTCACATTTCACGTATCCCTGACACATAAAACTTTTGTTTTTTTCGCGTACAACAAGGAACTTTTGAAATAAATAAAATCTAGTGATAATACTAAAAGATACACTTAAAAAAAAAGGATTTTGTCTATTTCCTTTTCTGTGTCACGGAACCGTTTCTATGTAAAAAGGACTATCGTGTCTTTGTCTGTTATTCGGTAGGTAATTTAAAATGCTCCGGTCGGCGTTATAGTTGGTGGTTGTAGGTGCTAGCTATCCTTATGCTAACAGTCTGTCTTCTCAACTGAACAGTTTAAAATGCAGGTAGGGTTGGAAGTCATGCTATTAATTCTACCTTGTATGCCGAGGACGATTTGGGGAAAATATTACCTAAGCTAAAGGAGCTTTAAACACCAATGCCAAATAGAAAGAGTCCGATTTGTTTACACTAAAATCAAACAGCTTAAAACTTGGTTTTGCGCGGTTAAAGTAAGATATTAAAATCAAATCATAAAGTTACCGTTATTTTTAGCTACTAAAAAAGTAAGTTCGCTATTAAAATAGCCATAACGATAGTTTACACACTTAATAAAAGTACCTAGCTCAATTTTGTTTGATCTATCGCTCACATATTTTATTTACTTCTCGAGACTTAAGAATACGTAATTTATTTTGTATATATTTTCTATTTCGCGCACTTGCCTATGAACGATAGAGCAAGTCTCAAATCAAATA
Source organism: Epirrhoe tristata (assembly GCA_951394285.1). Taxonomy (NCBI): domain Eukaryota; kingdom Metazoa; phylum Arthropoda; class Insecta; order Lepidoptera; family Geometridae; genus Epirrhoe; species Epirrhoe tristata. The sequence continues at coordinate 2,224,521 of OX596158.1, forward strand.
TAACTTAGCCCGTATAGTGTTTTTGAGTGTAACCGTTCAAAAAAGGCTCTTTTTGTTACATAAACTGAGATATTTAGAATTAAAGGAATGTGGTAATTATGATTAACTCGAATGATCGTGTTAGATTAGAACTATTGTATAGTTACGCTTATAAATTTATATTTGAATTGAGCCTTCAATATACACCAAATCTTGTGTATTTAAATATCCGGCCCCGCTGAATACAGTTTGAGCAATAAATCAAGTGAGTCTTGTATGTATAAAGTAGCTTAGTCTACATTTTTCTATATTTTTTTCAATATTTAGACGAAATACTGCCAGTGTCGTAATATATGTAGATACGTCATTATTTTGCGTAAATCGTGAGATGGCGCACGTTCCGCGGTCGGATTCTTGTAGCATCTTGTTCGTCCGTTGCCAATAACCAAATAGTATTCAAGTGATTCCTCCTTTTTTAATATATCTTCATAGTAGTTAAGTGATGTACTAGCGCACAATGTATGGTACATGTACCTCTCAAATGCAGCGGTGGCTGCAAATATTTTTGGTAAATTTTACCTTAGGGTTTAAGAGCACGCGATACTTTTAGTATCGGCGATTGATGGTGTGACAATTGAGGATGGATTTCGTAGCGACTTTCTGTGGTTGTCGCTATAATGCGACGTGGAGTTTGTATGTGTTCAGGCAACAAACATACAAATTGAGACTAAATTGGCCGATTCTAAAAGAAACGTGTGCTAACGCCCTCACAGAGCAAACATTAGATCTGTCTCGCTATAGATATTATTGGTGGCATTTAACTAGTGCTCATAGATTTCTTTCCATTGTAGCACAAAGTATTTTCTCTTGATTTTTTTGTCCGTAGTAACGATTGTTTTTTATTAGATTTTTGTAGCATATCTCAACTCATTACGGTTCTTTAGCAACACTTGAGCTAGCTCCGTTCCGGTTGACGGATCGCGTTGTAACCAACGATTAAAATATATACTGAAAGTCTATATTTTTAACAAATTTAATTTAAAATAAACCTAATGAAATTCCTAAAGATAAAAATTAAATTTTTAATATTATGTGTATAGTAGTGTGAGGTGAACTAAATAACGCTTATATTTTTTATTGTCTCCACAAAATCAATAATATAATTTTTCTGTCCAAGAAATTAATTCTTAACTGATGTGTACACAAATCAGTATGTTTCAGACGTTTTGAATCCGACTTAATGTATGTAAAAATAAATGTTGTTTTAAAATTGTGATTTTTTATTTTACCCCTTTTAAAACCAATTAAACTGAGACTCAAATATCTAGATAAATGTAGAAACAGATTCTAAAAACTAAATTAAAAATCAAGTATTTTACAAAAATCAATTTTATTTAAAACCAAAGAACACTCCGTGTAACTTAAAAACACTTGGAAAAGAACAAAATGCATGCGAGTCTAAGTAAATAAAAGTACTATTAAAAATAAATATTATTCACATTAGATATGGCAATACATAAGGTACAATATCTTTGGGTTGCCAAATACAATAAACAGGCAAAATCGGCAGTTCAAGTAGAGTAAAAGCAGCAACGAAGTAGAGTACAACCGATCTTTAGCTCTCTGAAGTGAGGTGCACTAAAAGATTGCGCAGGCGCAGGTTTGCGCATGTAGTACATTGCGCATGTAGGCGAGATAGGACGATACAACAAACTAAGCGAGTGAGCGAAGCAGCTATACAACACTGTCTTCGTCTTTTAGGCGTCATCAATGGGTTCTGCGCAGCAACTTCAGAGAGCTAAAGATTGGTTGTGCGTAAAGTATATATTTTTAATATTTAATTTAGTGGAATGTAGAAAGTTACATTCTATACTTTCTGAGTTCAGTTCAAAGACCTTATTCATAATATTAAAATTAGTAAATTTAGTAATCTCGACTTACTTAATCTGTTAACATTTCAATAAATTGCCAACGTCTGGCAGGAAATGCTAGCAATGCAATTTGCATGTAATTTGAATAAAAAAATGCTCAGAAAAAAATAACAACTTTTGAGAAAGATATACTAACTATTTAATCTTAAACTTACTTAACTAGCAATTTTGGTCCCATTTGGACACGTTAATACAAAACTATAAATATAAGCGTACAAACTGACCATTCACATTCAGAGAGCTAGTTAGCAAACTCTTAAAATAACAAAAATGTTGAGAATTTTTTAAAAGTATCTAAATAATAAAATAATGACATCAAAAACGTATTGTATATACTAAGTTCGCATTATAAAATGAGGTATCTATGTACTAAAGTACACAATCAATAGTTAAAACACTATACAAATGACTAAGTAACACCTTAATCATAATTCTATAATAGTTTCTTAAAAAAAATCCAAAAATAGTATCTTAATCGCTGTTTTCTCGTGGTCCCAGGATTTTGTCCCATTAATGGGACCACAAGGGAGAACTGTTTCTCGTGTCCCATTCCTATGCTCAGTAACGTATTTATCCTCCTGTATATATAGGTATATGCTCCTACTGAACACAAAAATCACGGGGATCTGGCACTCGCCGGCCGCTACCGCGGCACGCTTCGCTCGGCTCGTGCGTGGTTGTTCACTATACACCTAACCACTCGTCGCTGCGCTCCTCGCAACCTATGCTATAGGTCTGTTAGTTACATACCTATATACAGGATAAATACGTTACTGAGCATAGGAATGGGACTACGAGAATCAGTTCTCCCTTGTGGTCCCATTAATGGCACAAAATCCTGGGACCACGAGAAAACAGCTATCCTAATTAATTGTAAAATGAGGCACTTAAACATTGGCACTGTCTTTCTTACATTAACATATCCTATCTTAAAACATGCCATTTTTAACTACAATACGTTTAACGGATCTAGGCATTCGTGAAGCCGTTTGTCTGCGTAGTGACCGCTTCTTCAAACAAAAATGTGTTCTACGCAGACAAACGGCTAACTTCACGAATGCCTAGATCCCTTGATCGAAGTGTAATTTCATTTAAAGGATAAAACTGCTGTTTTAAGCATTGAAAATTCTTGTAACATGCATTACATTTGAGATTAATATAGGGATCGGACATACCTTCTTCTTATCGTGTCACCAGTTCTTTCGAACCAGTGTGGTGAAGGATTATAAGCGCGCCTCAAAGAGGCTCCTTTCGTGCAATTGACACATGTTTTCGAACTTTGTAGGTTCTACGACATGCCGGTTTCCTCACGATGTTTCCCTTCACCGTTTGAGTGTACTGGCATAGTGCACATACATTTTTTCGGCAGAAAAACTCATTGGTGCACGACTAGGGGGGTTATTCGCGTTTGTTTTTTCTTTCGTTTGATGAATATTCGGATGCTTTTTACTACGAGCTACATTGTATTCAGTCGGTAAGATCTACGTTAAAACACGGTCCTAAACCTAGTACCAAATATTCCAAACCAAAAAATTGTCCCTTGAAGACAGAAACCGTAGTAAGAAGCATCCGAATATTCATCAAACGAACGAAAATAAGAACGGGAATATGGCCCCAGGATTGAACCTACAAGCTTACTTTCGGAAGGCGGGGCCCTCAAAAAGACATTCCTTATGATAGTGGATTATTTTGGGAGACCTTTGCCCATGGGGACACAAAGTTGAGCATGCAATGAATGTCCCAGACACTACAGCAACCCGATGAGTAAGTAATTCGTATGAGTCAGTAGCCAACTCTAGAGACGGAGTTCTTAGGCCGCCTTAAGGCCTCCGTCATGGCTTACCGACTGAAAAAGCCGGGACCGACAATTTAACGTGCCCTCGAAGCACGGAAGCTCAGATGAAAATGCTACTGGCGGTCACCCATCTTACAGATCGTTTCGAACGTTGCTCAACTTCGACGGTCTATCAAGCACGACCACAAGCGCTTTTCATTAAGCAGGCATAGGTTGTCTAAATACTAAAGGTATGAAGGTCACTGGAATGCCAACAGGCCCTTGATTCATAATACAGCGGAATGCATTCGGTTCGAAATCGACCGACAGCAACCAATCACAGTGCAGGAATTGATCCGAATTTGACATTTCTTGCACTGTGATTGGTTGCTGTCGGTCGATTCCGAACCGAATGCATTCCGCTGTATTATAAGGCCCTGCTTACCATGAGAACCCTATCTGAACAGTAGAAATTAGTAAAACTAAATTTGACTTTAGACGACTTTTTACAACCGAGATAAAAATCATAATTGACTAAATTCAAATGTAATTTTGTTCTATTCTTAAGATGATTTAGAACACATCCGTCAGATTCCACTTTCGTCAGAAGTAGTTTTTTGTATAATTTCAGTTCAGTTTCGTCATGAATGACGGATGTGGATAACTTCTAATGACCCTTTCGTCAGATTTATTTATTTCTGGCGCTTCGGCGGCCGCTGCCGCGGCACACTCGCTTCGCTCGCTCGCCTTGCGCATGGTTTTTTCACTATCCTAACATAACCTAACCAACGACCCATTTGGTTAGGTTAGCCAGAAATGTAGAATAATGGAATCTGACGAAAGAGGAATCATCGTTTCGTCAGAGGTAAAAAAATCTGACGAATGTGGAATCTGGCGGATGTGTCCTAAAGCCTTAAGATTCCTAATTAATTCTAATTCCTAAACCCTTTTCAGTCTAAATACACATAAAAGTTATCCGTATCGCAGTATCGTGACGCCAAAGCTTTACCCGCCAAGGTAGGTGCACTAAAGGCAATGTCTTCAGTTCGTAACGCGACGCCGTAGAGGAAAGACGCGCGTGCGCAGTCTAAAAGGCGACGAGCGATGCCGCGTCGTCTGTGGTTTATGTGCGTCCATATACGGGAGATGCCACATCTGCAGGAAAAAAATAACAGTCACACACAACTCCACACTAGAATTCCCTTTCAGAACAGACTAAGACTTAGTGCATAAAATAGTGTAAAAAAAATATAACCTAAAAAGGAGACGAGACGAGTCAAACATGGATTTATGATAGCTACTGCGGTTTTACTGACTGGGGATGATACGAGAGCATAGTTTGAATTAGAGTGCGTACGCGATTGTTGTCGGTAGTACTCATCTGTTCAGTTTTCATAAGATTTTGTTAGGTTTTTGTTGACTACAATCCCCGATAACTCTGTGATAGTTCAATATAAAAAAAACTGACCATGCCATTATCATTTTCTGCGTCTGCTGCAATTTGGTAGTCACAAAAATTAAAAAAAAAATAATAATAATTGAACCGACTTCACAGAACACAAACAGACGAACCTTCTACACACTAAAAAGAGAAAAATAAGAATATAATTTGAAGTGAGTGCCAAGTGAATACGAATGTACGAGGTACCTATAAAAAAAAATCACAACTGACGGAAATATCGGTGAACATACATAAAAAAAACATACATACAGCCGAACATATAACCTCCTTTTTTTGAAGTCGGTTAAAAATAGCGGTGTATATCGATATTGGATAGAGTTTCAAAGTACTCACTTGACTGGGTAATCCTCGACGCTACAGCAGTCGGGTTCACCAGGAATCAACTTGTATGCTTTGGTTTTAGTCTCAGCTATCAGACAGCCCACTATCTGTTTCTTATCTATGCACAGGAAGGCCTGGAACAAAAGTTTAATTAATTCCTGGTACAGTCAGCAACGCAAGTCGATTAACAGTTGGGCTTTATAAAATGGATATGGTTTTCGAAAACCAAGAAAAAAAAATCTTGGGAAATTATGGAGCAAGACTTATCTTTATATTAGTAAAAATGTTGGTCATGATGTTATGGATTTCGGAAATATTCAGATTTGTGTAACATAAAATGTTTATCGACTTTCTTTGCTAAAAAAAAAAACATAGACCTTAACATTTATATTAGACTAGCTGCGCTCCCGCGGTGTGACCCGCGGTCCCTCGGGATTTTTTAATTTTTTCGGGATAAAAGGTAGCCTATGTCCTTCCCTGGGATACAACCTTTAACTATGCCAAATTTCAGCTTAATCTGCTCAGCGGTTTGGGCGTGAAAGCATAACAAACAGATAGACAGACAGACAGACAGAGTTACTTTCAGATTTATAATATAAGTATGGATGATTTATACAGCGTGAGGAGGCAATCCATGCCTACACTTAACGGGACGCTGTAGTACCTGGGACATTGTTTGAGATGGAATAGGCTTGCCCAGCACCTAAACCATCCTCTCAGCTTAATCAGCCGCCCACAGGAAAGACGACGTCAATACGTGTGGAGCTGACTAAGCTGCGGGTTTCCTCACGATGTTTTCCTTCAACGTTAAGAGCTCGTGTTAAAGTACATATAAAACAAATCGAAAAATCCATTGATGCACGGCTTTTATTCGTTTCCTGTTTATGTACATTAAAGCATATCTATATACTCACAGTCATGCTATGTACATCGGAATTGCTGAGCGGTCCTTCATAACCCAGCTGTGGATGTATCACCCTCTTTAGCAAGGTGTCCACACGACGCCAGTTGGGTTCCCCCCCGCGCACTCGTATATACCGGCATGTCTCTGAACGTTCTATTACACATTCTTCTTTCCAGCCCTGAAAATTACATATAAATATTATTATTAAATCTTGGGTTTGTTTTTTTAAAAAAAAGGAAACTTAAAACTAAACTAAAAGGAACTTCGTTCCAAAAATCAATGAAAAAGTACGCGAGTATCGTGGAACACTCCTTGGAACGAAGTTTTAACTTTGACATTTGGCATTTGTCAAATTATAAAATCCTAGAAACGCTCTTCCGTAGTAACAATGACTGTTTTGTGACTGCGGTCTTCACACTGTGACGTTTCGACCTGTGTATGTGTCGTGATGCAAAAATCTAACCCTTTTTTTCGTCTAGCCTCCATTCGGTTAAGTCCGAAAAGGAACTTCGTTTGAAAAAAATTGCATTGGGGCGTCATTTTTACTAAAGAACGCGGTGTTGGACGGAACTTACATTGAATCTCAGAACGTCGGTGGCGTTGTGATGAACTAAATGATCATACTCATCTTGAGGATCACCGATCTGAAAATAATAAGGTTTTGTTTTTTAACCATAAGATTATTTTGGAGAAAATATTACAGCATTTTCGATTTTTCATAACTTGCATAATCAGCCTAGAAAATTACAAAAAACAAACGAATTTACCCAACTTTCAAAAAATATATATTCTAGTCTAGACCAGCGATACTATTTCCTATAACGTAACTTTCCTAATCAAATCTTAAGATTTTACAAGCATCATCATCTCCCTGACCTTATCCCACGCTTAGTCGGCACAACATGTCTTCTTCTTCCACTCACTCCCATCACTTGTCAACTGTGCATCCACTCCTTTTACATTAATATCATCTCTCACACAATCCAACAAGATTTTACAAGTATAAATAAAGTAAAATAAATAATGCTGGACTTCTAACTAAATAAATAAATAATGCTGGACTTTTTCACACAGCATCATCTAGCCCAAAACTAAGCAAAGCTTGTTTTGGGTATTGTACTATGGGAACCAGATAACTGATATACAACTTATATACTTTTTTTTCGTAAATACATACATAATATACATAGAAACACACAGAGATAAATATTTGCAGATCATAAAAAAATTATTTAATGTGGTTATATTGAACATTGAAGTTCTGCGTTGAGTCGACGAAGAGAGATCGCTATTGCAAGTTGTCGAGAACAGAAGGGGACATGACAGTTTCATTAAGAACATTATAGAAGGGAAAGTGGAAGGAAGAAGAGGAAGACCGAGGATAAGCTACATGAGCCAAGTGAAGAAGGAAGCTGTCATGTCGTATAAAGAGGTCAAGGAAGCAGCCGGAAAGAGATACATGGAGAAGGATTCAACAGTAGTGCCGACAAGGAGTAAATCCTTAAATAAGATGAGATTTTACCCCTCAGTACAACCCGTTCACAGCTACAAAACATGTATGCAACATTGTAAGATATAAAACTTGTAGTGAACTTGGGGTATCTTACTTGGTAAATGGTTCCACACTCGGCGCACTGCGTGGCACCAAACTGCTTCTGTCCCGCATCAATCACATATTGATCAATGCCTGTCTTGAGTAACTTCTTACTGCTTCTATCTCCTGGAAAATAATAGAAATACTTTACTCAAAGCCCAAGTAATTTATTTATTGACAATCCAGATCACAAAAAGCTGTGGGTTCGTTTCCTACTGCGGGCCAAATGTTTGTATGATTTGGGCGAATTCTATAGTAAGTATAATGTATGTACAAAAAAGTATTTACAGTATGTTCAACGGATCTCGACATTCGTGAAGTTAGCCTTTCGTCTGCGATTTTTCATACAAAAATGTGTAATGCACATTGAAACGGCTAATTTCACGAATGCCTAGATCATGTGAACGTACTGTATGTAGTATAATTATCAGTCATATGGCTCCCATAACTCAAGTTCTGCTTATCTAACGCCATTCAGATTCATGATCAACCCGTTGGTTTTATTACGTCGTAGATCCATCCAGCTGGCGGACGATTCTTTTATAGCCGTCTTATTATACGTACAGTGCGCACAACCGATCTTTAGCTCTCTGAAGTTAGGTGAACTAAACGATTGCGCAGATTTGCGCGAGTAGGCGAGGCAGCTATACAACGCTGTCTCCGTCTTTGAGGCGTCATCAAAAATGGGTTCTGCGCAGCTACTTCAGAAAGCTAAAGATTGGTCGTGCGTACTGTACGCAGTAAATACAGTTTCAAATAAATATTATGATAATGTAAACTTGACGTACCTTTAGATGTCGGAGTGCATACTCCAGGGTTAGGCTTGCTGAATATCGGGAAGAGTTTTGGCTTCTCATTGGCTTTTGGTTTAGATGGCGATTCTGAAATATAATGTTTATTAACAACAATAATAATAATATATAATAGTTTATTTTTCCAAAAAATAGACAAGTGTACAGATAATACAGTAGGTAAGTTCTTACTAGGTTACAATTGGTTTCCATTGTATCGTACATCGTACATGTCAAAGTCAAAAAGCATTTATTCAGTAGGACCGCTGGGATCACTTTGAAATTGTCATGTGAGTGATTAACAGAAACCTGACTACAACAATCACTGTATTTCTATGGCACGGTAGACATTCATGATGGCTTGCAACTTAACGCGGCCTCTTTCTCTTTCTTCTTCTTTTGTGTACTTAGGTTTTGTTGTCACTTGTCTGCCACCAACTTTTGTATGTTTGTTAAATGTATGTCTGTGTGTGTTTCCAAATAAAGATCTTCTATCTAGCTATCTAGATGGTTTGGGCACGTAGAGAGGATGGATGACAGTCGTTTGACAAAGCAAGTGTATGAGGCAAGTGTGTATGGGACAGCTGGAAGGGGAAGGCCTAGGCGAACCGTCTTGGATCAAATTGGCGACATTTTGGAGAAGGGCCAGGTCAAAAGTACCCTAAACCGGCGAGCGTGTATGAAGAATGTAATGAGAATGAATGAAGCAAAAGTTGTATGTCAGGATCGTAGCAAGTGGAGATCCGTGGTCTCTGCCTATCCCTTCGGGAAAGAGGCGTGATGTATGTATGTATCTAGCTATCTATCTCTACACCATGAGCCATCAGTCATGGTCGTGGAACACTCGGTTGGAACGAAGTTTAACTTTGACATTTGGCATTTTGTCAAATAAATTATTGTCAATTAATAAATATACAATAGAAACGCTCTTCCGTACTAACAATATAACAATCTAACGACAGTTTCGCGCCTGCGCGCCTCGTGACGTGACGCAAAAATCTAACACTCTTTTTCGTCTAGCCCTTCCAATACCGTCCGAAAAGGAACTTCGTTCCAATAATTACCATTGACAGCGCAGTCTGTGGACGCGATTACAGCCTCCGCATTGATATTGTTGGTCTCGGCCATCCGAAGAATCTGTTCATCCAGCATCTTCAGCTCTCGATCAATCTCGTCTAAATCTGGCAGATCTTCTTGCGCTAAAAGATATTAAAATCTATAAAAGTTTTATGTTAGAGCTGTGATGGCCTATCGGATATCCTCTAGCTAGACATTTAAACCGAAAGTAAAACAGGTTCACGTCTGTATCCCCAAGGTGCGGTAGACATTCTCTCAGATCTTACTTATTCCAGATCCTTTGAAGATGTCTAAGGGGGGGTAGTCAAAAAAAAAAAACCGAAAGTTAAACCGAAAGTAGAGAGTTCTAATACTGGCCGTGGCATTGGTCCCGGCTTAAAGTCGTTCCAGGTTAGTAAGATCAGAATTTACCACGAACTTAATCAAAATTCGAAACAGATTTAGAAAAGACGAGCTTATACCTCAATACAAGATTTTACACTTTACTCAGATAATACTTAAAGCAAAAGTACTAAAAGCAATCTTTAAAAAAACTTCTCAGCTAATTTACTGAGAAAGTTTTTTTTTTTTCAACCTATGGTGTCCCCCTCCCCCTTTATTCCACTTCTTGCGCTCCAAGGCCACGGTTTGCCAGTCTGGCTCGAATGCATCCAGATCGTCTCGCCACCTTTTTCTGGGTCTGCCGCGTCGTTTTCGACTATTTTCAGGCACCCACTGAGTGACAATCTTCGCCCAACGTTCTGGGTGGATTTCGGTATTACGGACTCTATCGGTTCTTACAAAAAATTTAAAATAATAATATTTACCTGGAAGTCTATTTTCCTCCACAATGATATAACCACCTTCAACTGGTAAGAACTGTCCATTTTTCGCAGAACCATGAATTTCTTCATGACTTGCCATATCCGTCATTACAACATCTTGCAATCCGTCTGTCACCGTTATTGGGGCTGTAGTCGTCCCATTCTGGGTTGTAGTCGTCCCATTCTGGGTTATAGTCGACCTATTCTGGGTTAAAGCCGTCACGTTCTGGGTTAAAGTCGTCCCATTCTGGGCGATAGTCATACCATTCTGGCATGTCATTGACAATTCTTCTTGCACATTTTGAGTTTTACCTCCCAATTCTACAATAACAGCTGCGTTATCCCGAGGAATAGAGGCGGCAGTGACGTGCACAGCTGTGATTGGCTGGAAGATCTGGTTAGTTTCCTCTATGACAGCGTTGCTGAAGCACGGTAGCTCTTTGGGCTTGGAGTAGGTTAGTTCTGACGCTGGTATCTCTTCTTCCTCCCATTGGCTGAGGAGTGCCTCAATTGTTTGCTTCTCTTTGTCGAAAAGGTCGTGTTTGTCTGCCAAAATAATAATATTATGAATCCTGTTGTCAAACAAAGCTACTGGGGGGTTATTCGCGTTTTTTTTTTCATTCGTTTGATAATATTCGGATGCTTCTTACTTCGAGTTAAATTGTATTCAGACGATAAGAATAACGATAAAACACGGTCCTAGCCTTGGTACAAATATTGCAAATCAAAAAATTGGCCCTTGAAGTTAGAAATCGTTGTAAAAACATCCGAATATTCATCAAACGAACGAAAATAAAAACCGGAATACGGCCCCTGTTTAGTCGATTGATCGTAATTATAACCCTCAGTATGAGTTTAAAGTGAAATATTCGAGAGGAATTGTTTTTAATAAGACAATTTATACGTTTTTATATACAGTGAAAGTAAACATGTTTTTATTGTCAAACATCCTTCTTTAGTTTAATATCAAAGTTTGTAAAGTTACGTTAGATTTGGGGATGAGCTTGGGTATAAGATTAAAGTATAGCCGTCTTCACCTATAAGTGTAGAGACACTCAGAAAGTATAGTTGTCATGTTTCTTTATGGGTATCATTTAAGCTATCACCAATTTAATTAGTTTTGTGTTTCTTAAATAATAGGGTTTGTCCTCAGAATAGTAGATCTGTCACCAAAATGTAGTCACCAAACAATGCAAAATCAGTTCCACAATAAATCACCTAAAATCCTGAGATATAAGGTCTAGTACCAAATAAATGTTTTTGTATGTATTATAATAGGTGTGTATTATAATAGGATAACTTCTAATGACCCTTTCGTCAGATTTATTTATTTCTGGCGCTTCGGCGGCCACTCGCTTCGCTCGCTCGCCTTGCGCATGGTTTTTTCACTATCCTAACATAACCTAACCAACGACTGTTTGGTGACTACATTTTGGTGACAGATCTACTATTTTGAGGACAAACCCTATTATTTAAGAAACACAACTTGATGACAAATATAAATTTTGGTGATAGAAAATATAGTTCCCTTTCTTTATTCTTAGTTAGGGTGTATTCTGTGTTGGTGAACTAATAAATATAGCTTCAAGACTTGTTTTAAACAGTGGATGTATAAAACTCACCATTCCCCAATTCCTGTGAAGAGTTTTGGCTGATCATCGACGCATTGTTAGTTGCATTCGATATCGTCGAATTAATAGTAGAATTCATAGTAGAATTCATAGTCGAATTCATAGTAGAATTCATAGTCGAATTCATCGTAGAATTGTTTGGGGTTATCTTCCCTATATACTTTACATTCTTACTCTTTTGTTTGGGTTTTCGGATCTTATGACGAACTCCCAAGTTAATTTGTCCTGGTTTTCGTTTACGCTTGCTTGTGTGAGAATGGAATGATTTCCTGTGGGCTGTGCTGACTTCAATTGCTGTAGATATCTTAGCTGTGACGTTCGTGTTGAGTTCTGGGTTCGTTTTGCCGTAGAAGGATTTCGTTGATAGTATCTCCTTTAGCCTATCGCTGTTGAAGAGTGATAAGCGAGCTTTCGGTGCGTTTTCTAAGCGTGGGAACTTTGAGTTAGGCCCGCTCTCTGTGATGCTTTCATTTCGAAGTCTCTTATAGCTTTTCTCGCTGTCGCAAGTTGATTCAGGGCTTTCGGCGATTTCGATACCACATCTACGATGTCCTATTTTCGGGGGTGAATCGGCTTCTGTCGTATTCTGCGGAGTTTTGAGTATCTGCGATGGAGATATCATGCTAGTCATATCCATTTTAGTAAGGCAGACCACAGCTGTCTTCATAGGGGATATTCCTGCAGGAGATATATTCTTCTTCTGTTCAAGCAGTATACCTTTGAAACTGTGGAACTTGGGAGTTAGTTTCAAAGTTCGGTTGGAACGTCTAACAGATTTCGTTGGAGTGTTTTCTTTGGAGTCAGTAGCCGAGTCCGAGTCGAAGTTTAGATCTTTAAGGGAGCTACTGCAGCTTTCTGTATCGGCTATAAGACTAGCCAGGCTTTTTCTAGCCCGGCTCGAAGTTGATGAGGTGGTGTGAACGCTGGTGCAGGAATGGGTGGATGAAGGAGTTCCAGGGTGAGTATTGAGATGAGGTGTGACGGGAGTGGACACAGATCCTGTGCATCTTGCGTCCGGATATGAGCATCTGTTCTGGAATTTCTTGAGCGTGAAAGGAGACTTGATGAAGTTCTTCAAGTCATTGTTCTCTTTGAGAAATCTACGTGTCTGACTTCTTGTCTCATCTGTGGAATAAACATGAGTTATACGTATTTAAATTAATTATGAAATTCGGAGGTTGTTTTTCGTTTTACGTAATTTAAATACAAAGGGGCTGATGCAACTGGGTAAAGTAAAGACATAAATATTCTTAAGTTTATAATAATTACATAGGTAGATATATTATGTAATTTGTAAAGTAAATAAGTATCTCGTCATGTGTATGGACAGAATTTTTTTCATATTTTTATCGATATTTCAATAAGATAATTTTATTATGTAAAATTCAATACAAGGATGATGTCTAGCGTAAATACTATTTCATTAGTTACTTATGTGTAACTTTATGTATTAAGTTGCACATCTTTCGCTAGGTAGGGTACAGATTTCATATGCTACAGCTTGGACAGAAAAGCAAAATGATGCTTTAGTTCGCATATTATACGTTGCAAACCCACCTAAATAGTTTTTGCACCTTGTACATACTCAAGTACTTAACCTATACTAGTATATATCATAAATCTTACTTATGCCTATTATATAAGTTTTTGAGGATGTTTTCAAAAACTACTGAATAACGGATGAAATTTGGTAGAGATAGAGATTGTCTGAAATAGCACATTAGGCTACTTTTGATCCCGGAAAAGTGAACTATTCCTAAGGGACCGCAAGCAGTACCGCGGGGCGCAGCTAGTGTAAATACTACGTGAAACCAGTTTTATCATTGAATGCAAGGACATTAAGAATTAAGAAGTTTTTTGTAACAAAAAATACATACCGGTAAGTTGTTTTTGAACCTTAAAATGTAAGGTTAACAAGTTACATACAAGTAAAAATAAAGTCTCATTAGCACGTAATAATATAAGCTTAGCTTTAACTTAAAGTTCACATGTATAGTTGTATATTTTGCGACCCGCCCCGGCTTCGCACGGGTGCAATGCTGATACTAAATGCATGTATTATACATATAAACCAGCATTTTGAATCATCCCATCCATTAAAAAAAGTAAAAAACCGCATCAAAATCCGTTGCGTAGTTTTAAAGATCTAAGCATACATAGGGACAGACAGACAGACAGCGGGAAGCGACTTTGTTTTATACATGTAGTGATGAACTCAAACAATGTCCCAGGCACTACAGCGTCTCGTTAAGTGTAGGCATGGATTGCCTCTTGACGCTGTATAAATCATCTAATATAGATGTAAAGGCCTAAATAGTGATGAACAGGACCAAGAATTATAGAACGAGAATGAAGCGCTTGTGGTCGTGCTTGCTTAGTCGCTCTAGATTGGTAGTCGAAGTTAAGCAACGTTCTGAACGGTCATTAAGTGGTGACCGCCTGTGGCATTTTCAACTGAGAGTTTTCCGTGCTTCGGAGCGTACGTTAAATTGTCGGTCCCGGCTATTAAGTCGTTAAGCCATGAGTTGGCCACTGACTCGCACAATAAACATAGATTGATAATTTTTTTTTTTTTGGTGTATGTCCATCCAATTAGCAACATACTGGGGCTTATTACAAGAAAATGAGCCGAGTTTAGACCAAGTCTAACTAAAAAACTATCCCTGGATAAACGATCTTTAAATACTCGTACATAGAACGCTTTTTTCAACCGACTTCAAAAAAGGAGGAGGTTCTCAATTCGTCTGTAAGTTTTTTTTTTTTTTTTTTTATCTTGTTACGCGATTGCTCCGCCATTTGTTGACCGATTTGCAAAATTCTTTTCATGTTTGAAAGGGTATACTCCAGAGGTGGTCCCATATAAATTTTATTCCTGAGGGATTGATAGTTTCCCCGTAAAACTCTAAACACCTTCCCTCCTAGCCATGTCACAAATAGAAATCGAATCGACAGCTTGACGCCTTGAGTCACACCGCGTTTCGAGTCAAACATTGAAGTCGGTTTTCTTTTTAGTATAAAAACGTAATTATGTGGTAACAGTTTTGTTTTGACATGTGTCAACATGGGGTTCAACCAAGGTTTTACGTTTTTATAATAAGCAGCACTGAGTGCCACTAGCCCACTAATGAACATGCTTGATTATGCTGCAGAAATCATTGCTTCCCTTGAAGGGGACATAGGGTGGCAGAGAACCAAATGAGGATAGGTTACAAGCCTATCACCTGTTACATTTTGCGAATTATTAATAACTATCTTACAACCGTGGCTTCACTTGCACGGTACTATTTAAATAGCTTATTAAGCTATTTGAAGCTTCTTTTTTTTACATGTCACTAGTTCTTTTGAACCTGTGTGGTGAATTTAAAGTGCGCCTCAAAAAGGCTCTTTTCGCGCACTGTTTCAGGCTATCATACAACTATTCAAGTTTCATTAAAATCACTGGATAAGTTTTGACACAAACATCGAAACTTAGGCCCTTACTAATAAACTTGACATAAAGTTATGTCATGCATAAACTAAAAATTTGTATGGTTATTCATAGGTTATGCATGACATAACTTTATGTCAAGTTTATTAGTAAGGGCATTAGTTTCAAACTTCCAGATTTAATACGGTCCACGGTTAAGGGTGGTCGCACCGCCCGCGCCGAACTGGCAATTCAATAGAAGAAATGCTGAGATGTCATCAGCATTTTTTGTAAAGAAAAATTACTGCGGTGCGTGCGACGCGGGCAAATGTACGATCAAGTTATGTTGTGATTGAAACAAACATCCATAGTCACAAACTTAATATTAGTAGGATAATCATCTCACAGAAAAACAATTAATCTCAATCAGCTACAATGCTCGACCTAAAATTTGATAATTTACTAACGCTAGAAGAATATTGAGGTCATACTTATAACAAAGGTTTTGAGGTCATAACCTTATGTTATGTTAGAAAGATCAGAACTACAATGATACTCCATTTAATGTTTATGATTATTTTATTATTATATTAAAGTGCGTTTAGATTTTACATTAAAAGCGCTATTTTATTCATATTCTAGGGTTATAGGTTGATTTTCATTTCTTCAAATAATTTCTGGATTAACAACAAGGACTGTTACTGTCTGACAAGCTCTAAAAAATGAAAAAAATAGGAAAGGAAATTATTACCTATCTTTCCAAAAATATTTCATGTAAAAAAGTTATGAGATCTCTACTCTAGTAGTAGAGCCAAGCCCCTACCTGAGATACAATTTATGCAAGGAGTCTCAAGACCAAAACATGCTGTGCTCTTAATTAACAAATTTATAATATTTCTATAGAGTGCCTTTGCCCAGCAGTGGGACAGTATAGGCTAACTAAAAAAAAAAACAAATAACTGTACCTAAATAATACCGACTCTATGAAGGCATAAGAAACCAGTTAGTATTCTTTTATGGGCTTGCAACCTGTCACATATGAAATGCTGACTTCTGCAAAATATGTATTTGATCATGCCTCTATAGACATAGTAAGTTCGTATGAGTCAGTGACCAACTCTGGTGATGGAGATTTTAGGCCTCCGTCATGGCTTAACAACTTAAATAGCTGGAACCGTTAATTAAATGTGCCCTTCAGAGGGCATGGAAGCGTTCAGATGAAAATGCCACTGGTGGTGACCCCTCCACTTACAGACAGTTTCGAACGTTGCTTAACTTCGACGATCTATCAAGAACAACTAAGCAAGCACGACCACATGCAATTCATATAGACATGAAAATCTGTGAGCAAGATGGATTTAATCAGATCCAATGACATTCTAGATCTGATAAAATCCAGTGTCCAAGTCATTGTATAAAAAAACAGTCACTTTCTTTAAATTAGAATGTTTCTGGGTCCAAGTACAGTTCGCCCAACGGATCTAGGCATTCGTGAAGTTAGTCGTTTGTCTGCAGTGAACGTTTTTTTCAAACAAGATTCTGTTCTGCGCATACAAACGGCTAACTTCACGAATGCCTAGATCTGTTGGAAGAACTGTAACAACCGATACTGAAGCAACAGCTTGTTCTTCAGAAACAGTATACTATATCACGAACTCTAGTTAACCTTAGAGAATGCAAGTACATCGTGATTAGAAAGGTAAAGTAAACCAAAGAGAATACTTACGCCAAAGGTGTCTTTCAGGCGTCTTCGGAGTTCCTTGTTCGTTCTCATCCGAGCTAGAATCCAAGGTACTGATGATGCCAAGGTCGCAGTCTTCACTGTCACTCTCACTGTCCACCACAGGCAGCTTTCTGTGCTTCGTTAGCGAATCCCTGGGTGGTTCCGACTCACACTGAAATAACCCCTTCTTACGATCGGATAATTTCGGCGTGTGAGTGTGAGGTAGCCGCGAGGATCTTCTAGGAGTCGTCGCAGCCATGTTTTTAAAGCTAGTTAGAATGTCCGTGTATCAAAAATCTAAAAAAATACAATGCCACACAACTTAGGATGCGCGGCAAGGTTACTTCGCCGAGCTTGTAGCGACGAAAGCACAATGATTCTGACACATTATTTAGCAAAATTCGTAGAAAAACAGTAAATATGAAAGTCCACGATAGTTTTGAGTAAAATAACTGAGAAAAGTAGTCGAAAAACAAGTAAAACACAATTTATCAAACGTTATTTCGCCAGACGAGCAACCATTGTTGTTTGGCGCGTAAACACCTGTCACTAGGCAATGTTGCCAGCAAAAACAAATGTAAATTGTCATCGAGCGTGCATTAGAAAACGTGGAAATTTATAAGAAAACCTCATTCACGTTAAATTAAAAGGTTTATTATTTTCAGGTACCTACTTTTAAGTCCATATTTTTCTTTTGATTAACTTACAAAAGAAAAGCTCTCAGATAAACTGTGAAGGGTTTGCATTTTAAATGGCAACAATATTTTTGGCGGTAATATTTAAATTTTATTTTACCCATTAATAGTTTATTTGAAAAGGAATGCAATAAAATGTTTTTCTTTCTTTCTTAACTGGTAAAACATTATTATATATGTACATAGCAGGTCGTTAGGAGAGTTCTAACGGCTAGATAACTTTGATTGGACATAATGATGATTAGCATTAGAAAAAGGAGTTCAATGGTAGGTATGCTCAGTCATTTGTGCCGGCGCACACCATTAATAATGATCTACGTTTGTCATAATTACTGGCCATGTGCAATCCGTCCATCTATGGAAGAAAAAGTGGATTTCCGGCTAGCTTGGCGGGAAATAGTTCGCATATCGATGACTGTCCTGTCCATAGCCTAGGGTATTTTAGCGTTCTTTATTATAGCGTTTTTGTAGGTATTCATAATAAGTAGGTATAATACGCACAATGAGAGAGCTAAAGAACAATTCTTTAGCTCTCTGAAGTAGCTGCGCAGAACACATTTTTGAAGACGCCTAAAATCGTGCTATCTCGCTTACTCTACCAAACCTGCGCAGTCGTCTATTGCACCCACAGACCAGAGACCATTTCTTAAATCCGTGATTGCACCTAACTTCAGAGAGCTAAAGATCCGTTGTGCTTTTAGTATACATACCTACTCATTTGTAAATTGATATGTAAGCAGGTATATGTACAGAGTATAACTTTTCAGCTTTTTCGCTCTGTCTCTAATAGGTAAGAGGTAACTACCTTTTATAGTAGGTAAGTACCTACCTACTTACTTACCCATAAGAATGAACAACTCTCTGAATGCTAGTGAATTAGTGTGATCATACCTAATTGGGTTAATTATTTTAGTGGCCGTTATGTGAGTACCTACCTACTTATGTCTGCAAAGGGCATTTATTTTACCGGAACTAGGTAGGTAAACCTTAGTAAACGTAAAACAGGTTCACGACTGTATCCCCAAGGTGCGGTAGACATTCTCTCAGATCTTTTTATGTTACTTATTCCAGATCCTTTGAAGATGTCTAAGGGGGTAGTCAGCGGCATGTCCAAAAACATAAAGTAAGTAAATAGTAGAATTATATGCATTTACCTGACACACATGGAGCGATATGATTACAAAATGGCAGAACTTTGGGTAAAAAAGTTTTGAATTAAATTAACTGGTCAAGTAGGTGTTTTGTCGCGTTCTAAGGGTTCTGTAGTTTTTGGTTTAGTTTTTAGTTTTTGTTCTCACAAATTGGTATTTTATTTTATCTGTCAATTTATGTACCTACCTAGGTATACTTAGTGCGCATCGAAACGGCTAACTTCACGAATGCCTAGATCTAGATCCATTGGCCGTTGTGCACCTAGGTACAGTTCGCCCAACGGATCAAGGCATTCGTGAAGTTAGCCGTTTCGATGCGCAGAACATAATTTTGTATGAAGAAGCGGTCACTGCGCAGACAAACGGCTAACTTCACGAATGCCTAGATCCGTTGAACGAAGTGTAGGTACCTGCTCCAAGCCACGGAACTCTAAAAAGTACGTCAGCCGTGTCAAGCAGGAAGGGAACCGGTTGGTTCATGCATCGACGAATATTTTTTTTAATGCATGCGTGTTCGTAAAGGGCAAGGAACGAGAGAAAGGTATCTGTTGTGGTCAGTTAGCCACGTGTTCGCGCCATGGCTAAGACCAGCACACAAATTAAAAGATAATGGGTAGATTGGGTATCTAGGTACGTTAGGTAGCCCTAAAGTTTTTGAAGTGAAAATTTCTTTAGGCGCGTTGGGCATTTTTGATAAAATGAGAATAAATTCTTGGATTCGCCTTGAAAAGGTCACGTGTGAGTCACGTGATTGCTCACCGACACCGAGATACCAGTAGCGCCATCTAGTTCTGTACTCGGTAAACTTTTACGGCAATATTTTTACATTTATAAAAGCTCATTTTATAACTAAACGTGTGAAAAAAATACATTATAATTTTTTTGTTCAAGCTTTCACTTCTCTCGGCACTCACACACAGTACATAAAAACTACATAAAAAATTGGCACTCCTGGGCCATTTTTTATGTAGTTTTTATGTAGGTACTTAGGTACCTAAGTAGGTACCTTCTAAGGTTGGTAATTTTTTAAATGTTATTGATGCTAAGAGTACCTACCTTTAATATCAACTGTAAGCAGGTAAGAATTTGAGAAGAATTTGTTACGATTTCTTCTAGGCATTAATATGGTCGCCTAGTATAAGTAATAAAATGCCTCGCGAGAAACTCTCCTTGTGAAACACCGTTTAAGTGGGGTCGGCACAACATATTCTTCCTCCACCCATTCCCATCACTGGTCAACTACGCATCCTCTCCTTTTACATTCAAATCCTCTCTCACACAATCTAACCATTTCTTCTTCGGCCTTCCTCTACCACTTGCATGTGACTGCTGCATATCCCCGAGGCACACTCATCAAAAATCCGATGGATTCGTAGGTACGCCAACAAACATGGTTGTCACTGAACCCCATGCGCGGTAGAGCTACATTTTCAAGATCATTTGAATGAGTCTGATTTCACTGCTCCATAAACTGAATACAAGTCGTTCTTGACGGCCATTACAAACAATAATTACAGTTCTAGCTTCAATCCAGCGAGTTGAATTGGTAGTTTTTGTAGCGTAGCTATAATCCAAATCGTATATCTGTATGCTTGAGTATCTATTACCTAGTAGACCTGACAATTGGTAAGGCTGATGTTGAGAAAAATGTCATACTAATAAATGTGGTGTAAAATTATTCTTCGGAATAAATTAAAAATAACCATTTTGACAGTTTACATTCGAATAACTTCGTTTATCTATCTCGCCATTATAATTATCTCGTCATTTATTCCGCTAAGAACTCACTTATTTTTCGCACTTGGATATCCAACCGCATCTACAAAATACCAATATTTGTTTTTATCTTTCTTAGGCCCGTTGTAGTAGATAACTAGACACTTTAGGTTAGGTCTTTCTTTACATAAAGTCAGGGCTTTTGTCTTTTTTTTCTTTTGTCTTTTCTCCTTCTCGTTATTCTACGAAACTTACACATTTAAATGTACCTACCTAATGTTCCAGGCACTACAGCGTCTCGTTGAGTGTAGGCATATATTGCTAGTAATCATCTAGTACCTATAAATAGATGTTTTTTTTTAATTTTTTATGATGAATGGGTTGGCTATTGACCTTGAAACTTACACATGTAAGAATGAGGGTTACGATGGAGCGAGCCTACCCAGATGGTGCCTATAAACTCTCTTCTTAAAAACAACAGGGTCGTAGCTCAGCGGCAATACAGAAGCTGATTCCAAATGTTTGCAGTGCGCATAATAAAATAACTTTGAAAGCGCTTAGTTCTAATTAGTGGAATATCAACCAGGTGAGGATGTACCTAGGTACTTAGATCTTTTTAAAGATAAGTGCATCGACAAATTCGACAACCTTATCAGAACAACTATGCTACATCTATATTAAAATTACCTACTTAAAGCACTTTGAAAGACAAATTATCTCCAGTGACTACCTGTAATTTACTGTGAATTTATCTGACGTAGGTAAAGTGACAGCTACAAAAACACAAAGTTAAATAAAACTAGTCGTCCTCTCGGTCAACCACTCAAATACAGCAAGTTGGTATTTACAGTATAGACCACTTAGGGAGTTACATCGATTTGAATGACAGTCTAACGTACACGATACCATTCTTAAGTAAAGTAAAGATTTATTGCGTGAAATACATGTAGGTAATAAGTACATGGTGGTTGTTTGCGCTCCTTTTAATTTGAATTTGGCGGCGTTTCGCTAGTCAGAGACTGAAGACTAGCTGTTTGACAAAGCCGGTCAGAATTTTGTTTTTTAGAACTCAATCCGGAAACAATGTATTCTGCCAGTATGGCGTGCAATTTTTAAATTGATACAGGGAAAAAAAATTAAATAAATTCAAACAGTCATTTAAAATTAAAGTAAAAAAAAAAAGTAAATTAAAATTGCATGCCGGAATTAAAATCTAAATCAATTACAATCACATAACAAAACAAAAAAAAAAGATGTCATTCTGGCATACCATTCTTGCCTCTTGTCACAGAATACTTATTAGCTCTTGCTCCATTCCCTTTCTCAAACTCAATGGGAATGCCTCTTGCCAAGAGGCAAGAATGGTTGTAAATAGCGTTTAAAGATTGACCACAAGCGACCATAGAAGATGGTGGAGACTGGTCTATCCAATCAAAGGCTTGGTTTTTCTGATAGATCTAGACTCTAGATTCTAGAACTTAACTTAGCTATTCCAAGGCCACTTTAGGTCTTCTAATTAAGCTGCAATTTATTCGTCCTTTAAATATAGTAAGTCCTAACTTAATATCAATTTGATATGTGGTTGGTATGTTGCCCTATCAACACTTTAATCTCTACTCTTTTACCTTACCGATGAAACCTTTGTCATGTGTCGTGCTGTACCTAGGTGCTTATTTAATAAAACCTATAGGTATTACCTTAGTTGTATTGCTATAAACACCAGCTGTTTTTACATGTTTATGTATACCTACACTACATACAGTTGTTATGAAGATGATGGAATTTCTTCGTGCAATTGAAAATAAAGTGCGCCTACATAACATACCTACGCACTTTCTCTTAAAATGTTGCCATATTAAGGTCATATTTTAATAAGAACCTACAGCTTGTAGAGCCGTGTATAGGTATAGTGCAATAATTTTTGATTCGATGGTTTTAATTCCGGATAAGTGAACTTTTCCCTTCAAAAATTTCGTACGGATTTCGATAGAGTGGCGGTTGAAAGAGGAGGCTTTATGTCCATCCATCCGTCCATCCGATAGCCGTGTTGGCCGAATGGGGTTGTGCCTCGACTTTCAATCCGAAGGTCGTGGGTTCAAATCCCGGCACTACATTAATGAATTTTACATTTCGTAAAATTTATTACTCAGCTCCACATGTAGGTATTGACGTTGTCTTTCCTGTGGGCAAGGCCGAAGCTGAGAGGATGGTTTAGGTGCTGGGCAATTCCATCTTAAACAATGTCTCAGGTATTACAGCGTACCGTTGAGTGTAGGCATAGGTTGCCTCCGGACGCTGTATAAAATCCACTACTATAGATGTAAAGGCCTGAGTTTATGTCCATCCAGCAGTCGGCTTGAGCTGCTGCTAATTTTGATGAAGACCAATGGAAACTCTCACTAACTGCGCTCTATTACCTACCACAGTATTACTCCTGCCAGTCCCTCGAGATTACTTCACTTTTCCAGGTTAAAAGTAGGTAGACCATGTGCTATTCCAGACTATAATCTATCTCTGTGCAGAATTTCATCTAAACCCATTCAGTATTTCTTGCGTGATAGAGTAACAAACATCCATACATCTTTTAAAATCTCGCACTTTTAATTAGTACCTACGAAGACATAAAATAGGTATTTAAATAACAATAACATTCTAAGCATAACTACGTGTAGGTATACTTAATACATTTCTGCTAACTAATATAAATATAGGTCATCATAAATCTGGAGACGTCACGTGATACAATGGCATCCATCTTGGATTTATAATGAGCTAGCCAATGACGTGAGGGGGCGGCGCTTTGACATATTGTCAACAAACTGAAGTTCGTAGACTGTAAATATGCTCACGGTTTTAACTCAAGCGCAGATTGATCTCACTTGATTTAAGGCAAGTAGGAATAATCAGAGACAACATAGATCGGTCCGGGGACATAGGTCTCTAAGTCAAATTACCGACCTGCACTTACGACTTTATGTTAAAATAGCAACATACCATATCATCTGAAAGTCAAAATGCTTTAGGACCCAAAATATTGCCGCTGGTAGGTACCTAAGTGGTTATTAATCAGTTTAAATACGTACAGATACAAAAAAGTTTATTAGGTACTGCTAAAAAAAACTATAAGTAGGGTAGCTACCTACCTACCTACTTACAATACAATTATCTGTATTCTGTGCAGATGGTCTCCGCACGAGGTGTAAACCTGTATCGC
The DNA here is from genome assembly GCA_951394285.1 of Epirrhoe tristata. Lineage (NCBI taxonomy): Eukaryota > Metazoa > Arthropoda > Insecta > Lepidoptera > Geometridae > Epirrhoe > Epirrhoe tristata. The sequence continues at coordinate 2,248,693 of OX596158.1, forward strand.
GGGAGACAGAGTTGTACCACATGGGATTACCTAAACTAAGTCAACGTAATAAAGGACAAAGATTAAAACACAAAAAGTATACCTAAGTAAGTAAGCAATAAAAATATGATTTAGGTACCTATAGGTAGGTACATTATACTCGTAGTAGTATGACAGCGGCCCAAAGCGTAGGTATTTCAGATCTTTTTGTTATCAATATTAAGATTCGATCAGGTCGGTAGTTATCTACAGTCAGAAAACGGAACTGCGTTGTTTACCTACATTTTCACCTGTTGTTTTGTAGGTAAGTACTTAATAGTCTTTGGCAACCATTAAAAGTAAAATATCTTGATGTTTACAAAACTTCAGCTGCGTCTGCGCATGACATTGTCCAATTTGGCAACTCAAGGTCTCAGACAATGAGACGATAATGTATCCGTGGAGGCTTCTCATCATTATCATTATAATAAGAATAATAAGCTTATTACAAACGTAAGATACTCCCAAAAAAGTTGCTAACGTACTTTGACGGACGTCAAGGTCTGCCTGATCGTAGGGGACACGGTATAGCAGTAGGTAGGTACCTACTATTGCTTGAAAACTAAGCCATCTTCCAGAGATATCAAGATTCGCCGTTGACGGACACGTCAAAGATGACATCATCACCTACTATTGCTACTATAGATTATTAAGCTAAATTAAATCCCTTTCAAAAACTGCATTTAAATTATATACACTTTCAGAGAAATTTAAACGTTTAATATGTAAGATTTTATATAATTAGCTGCAAGTCTTCGTAATTTTATAATTTGACGACCTCTGTGGCGCAGTGGGCGAAGGTCTGCCTGCGACGCAGAAGGTTGCGGGTTCGATCCCCGCTGCGGGACAAATATTTGTATGACCTACAGATATTTGTCCCGGGTCTGGGTGTTTCTATGTATAATATGTATGTATTTACAAACAAAAAGTATATAAAGTAGTTTCACAGTCATTCTAGTACCCATAACACAAGCACTGCTTACTTTGGGGCTAGATGATGCTCTGTGAAAAGTCCAGCGTTATTTATTTATTATTTATTATTTATAAAGGCTGAAGAGTTTGTCTGTGTATAACCCCAGTATAGGTATAAACGATCCCCAAATATGAAGTTTGGGTCGTGGTGGCTTTGAGATTGAATTATTGAATTGTAATTTGACGGTCGACGACTTTTTGAAACCATTATATTATCTGAAACAATCTAAATATAACTAAACAAACCTCATCAGTAGCATAATTTTTGGCAGAATTTGTAGTGTGAATTTCAAAACCCATTGGCTCACAATCTTTATGGTGATCCCAGCGGTTTTATTAAAATCGAAATAAATTTATTTTTGACTTTGATTTAAATTACAATCACATTAGAAAATTAGTTTTCTAATGTGATTAATGTTTAAATTAATGTTTTCTAACACAGGGTTTCTCAAACATCCCGATGACAACGAACCCCCTACCGTTGAATGGCGAAGGGGTTCGCGCACACCACTTTAAGAAACTCTGTTTTAATTGATTAGTTTCCATTCCAGTGCAGCCACAAAGACAAAGTGAGTTTTGTCAAGAAATTAATGCATAAAACTTTGTAGAAGGGGTTATAAAGCTAAAAGCATTAACCTTCGTTTCGCTGGCAGTCTCATAAGCGGAAAAGACATGAAACAGTGTCACAACATTGAACCCCCAGCGTAATAGACGTGGGGCCAGGGGTCAACGCGAACAAGTGTAATTACACTTTGAATATCCGCGTTCTCAAACGGTGTCAGTACTCTCAAACGGTGAAGGAAAACATCGTGAGGAAACGCATGTCGTGGAACCTAAAAAGTTCGAAAACATGTGTCAAGTGCACGAAAGGAGCCTCTTTGAGGCGCATTTAAAATCCTTTCACCACACTGGTTCGAAAGAACTGGTGACACGATAAAAATAATCATCATCTTGCCCCCCTACCCTGCCCTTATCCCACTTTTATGTAGGGTAGGTAAAACAGTCCCCTTAACTTTCTACTGGGTAATTTCTTCTCGTTTTTACCTGAAGTTTATATTAATTCGTTTTATTGAGATTTTCATTGACTTCCGGCGACAAACCTGAAGCTATTATGAAAGAAGAAAGAAAATATTTTATTTTGCAACATACGAGTAGATAGGTTCACAGAGTTGATAAAAGGAAAAGATAAAAAAATACATACCTAACTCAGCATATGCTGGGTTGTGAACAACCAGCGCTGGTCTTCCGTTAGGGATGACATGATATCTATGTAAAGTTCTACCACAGAAACGCTAAAGTTATTTAAGTACAACAAAAATCATATAGGATTGATAACAAATTGAAAATAAATAAATCTTATGTACCCGTACATAAGATTTTTTTTAGAGTAGGTACAAAAGATTTCAACGCGCACTATTAAATTTTCCTGCTTGTGTCAAATCAAAACTAAATAAGTATTACAATTAATTATTTAAGTGAAAACTTTTTTACTTAGTTCTTTAAGCGCGTTGGGCATTTTTTTCGAGATGAGAATAAATTCTTGGATTCGCCTCGAAAAGGTCACGTCAATGACCAACAGATATTTGTCTCGGGTCTGGGTGTTTCTATGTATAATATGTATGTATTTATTTACAAACAAAAAGTATATTAAGTATATCAGTAATCTGGTTTCCATAGTACAAGCGTTGCTTAGTTTGGGGCTAGATGATGCTGTGTGAAAATGTCCAGCATTATTTATTTTATAACCCTTCTTAGCAGTCGGGTAAAAATCAAGGCGCATGTCAGACAATAAAGTTGGAATGACGCATGTTTTTGCGAACGCATGGCCTTAATCCCAAATGGACAACCTTAACCTTAACACTTTTATTTTTAATTCTTAGTTGTTTTCGTCTCTTTAAAAGTAGCTTACCTTAAACCAGCGAGCTTGTATATGTAATATGAAAAGAATAAATGAGGCGGAAAGATCGTAGCAAGTGGAAAATCTGATCTACATACCTTTACAGAAACGTGGTGTTATGGTATACCTATGTAAATTCTGTGAAGTCTTTTATTTCTTGAGCTCGCACATTTTTGGCTCAAAGGATCAGCATTGCCATCAACAGCCATCATCCACAGTGGCCCAACCAATAAACAGAACTTGAAAGAGGGAAAGGTTTTTGGACTCATAATAAATATTTATTTTAATGATAATACTGATAATTAACTAACGTATCCGAGTTGTCATCCAGCGTGGTAATGCCGCCAGTGTTTTGGGCACGCTTCCGATTGACAGTGACCTGGATCAGTTGAGCTATCTATAGATCGTTTCTAACGATCCTTAGATAGCTTGACTAATCCTGTTGTATTTTGTAAATATATGTATTTACATATATTACATAATTATTTATGTAGTAGCTTAGTTTCTGTGAATGAAAAATTCTTGATGATTATTATAATATTACATACCTATTTATAGCTTTTTTTTATAGATGCACTAATGACGTCCTCTGTTGCGCAGTAGGCGAAGGCCCGCCTGCGACGCAGAAGGTTGCGGGTTTTCCAGGATCCCCGCGGCGGGACCAATGTTTGTATGATCTACAAATATTTGTCTCGGGTCTGGGTGTTTCTATGTATAATCGGAATGGGTTTTCAAACAAAAAGTATAAAAGTAGTATATCAGTCATCTAGTACTCGCATAACACAAGCTCTGCTTACTTTGGGGCTAAATGATGCTGTGTGAAAAAGTCTAGCATTAGGTATTTAGGCTTATGATAAATCAACGTAGGTATAGGTAGATACCTACTATACATTTGTGTTAGCCTTGCTAACATCTTAGAAAAAATATCGTCAATCTTTTGAACAATTACACAAAGACCCCTAACTAAAAGTGCTAATTACAATGTAAACTAAGAACATTGCAGTTAGGTACAGTCAAAACAAAAGCTTTGCGCTTAGTAAGTAGTAACACACTAGCGAGTTCTTGAGTGGAGACCGCGACTCGGCAAACGTAGTGTAGGACGCCCTCCGGCCAGGTGGAGTGACGATCTGCGAAAGCTTGCCGGCAGAAGCTGGATGCGTCGAGCTGAGGACAGGGCGCAATGGCGCGCACTAGGGGAGTTCTATGTCCAGCAGTGGACTGCCATAGGCTAATGATTATGATGATGAACACACTTCCACTCGCGGCTTCGCTCTCATAGTAGGTATACTAACTTCTTAAATCGCTATGTAGGTATTGCTATTTGACACCACTAGTTTCGTCCAAAGCGGTCCATTCTACGACATGACTTTCAGATTTAAGTACATACTTCCAATATAAGTAAAACCATTTTCCTTGTCACGGTACGAAAACTTTGCGATTCAGATTAGGAATCTCAGTTTGGGTAGCAAACAAACTGAATTGTAGGTCATGGTACGGCACAGTATTGTTTATACATTATTATTATTAAAAGCCCTCGATGTCCCACTGCTGGCCTGCCCCCACTTTTTCCATTCATCTCTCTCCTGTGCTATTCGTCGTCGTTCATCCCTCCATCTTGTTCGCGGTCTGCCGTATTGTTATATTATTCATAGGTCTATGTTATTTGCAAGTAGAATTCAATAAATTAAATAATTTACCCATTTTTGTAGTATGCAAGCGATTGTATGTACCTACTTAAATATGTAGGTGCCTTCTGAACGTCAAATGCACAACACGGCCTCAAGTTAATAGCCAGATAACGATCCGGTGGTCAACCTGACTCAGTTATAAATTAACTATAATTATATTTCAAAAGTAGCTATTAAGTCAACTAGAATCTACAGAAACTACTAGAAAATCAACTATAGGTTATACTCGTAAAACGTTCGGTGCCTGGGACGTGCAGTCAGCGTCACCAATTGGTATGTTATAACTCATTTAGCAGCACCGTACGCGCCGTACGCATTTTTCTATAGAGAAAATGCTGCTGACGTCAACGCGCCGCATTTTCTTACGTCATCAGGATTTTTTCTATAGAAAAATGCGTACGGCGCGTACGGTATTGCAGCTAGATCTAGCCGCAGTACCGTACACGCGATAACCAAAGACGGTTTGAACTGAACTGCGTGCCTTGTTTAGAGGGAGTTACCATTACCAGTTCATGACGCTAACCGTTGAGCTCTGTGGTCTTCTACCCTTTGAAGCATCGCAGATTGGCAGGGAGCGTGTTAATGGTAGCCCCCGACAGTCAAAAGATTACCTACATGTTCTTAAATCATACCCAGCTAAGAATTAAATGAAAAAAATGTTAGGTAATGCATGTTTCCGATATCCTTAGGTAGGTAACAAATAGTAAAGCCGACTATTTATTAATTTATTCAATTTATTCTTAAAAACATATTTACATAAAATTACAATTATTATAAATAATATACATCTTAAAACCCAAAATCCAGCAATCTACGTAAAACAACGCGCCCAGTACATACGCAAACAGTAACCTTCAAACGCTGTTTTCTTCGGATAAAATGTTTTTTCGGAAAATCCTTTTGGATTTAGTTGTGTGTTGGGATGCCGTACCTACCACTTTCGGCTTCGGTAGACGTCTTTTTACACCCTGTATACTGAATGATGATATAAATGATTATACTGGGAGCGAGGTTAGGTGCTACAAGCCTATTCCTATTCCATCTCAAACAATGTCCCAGGCACTTAGTCCCTGCCATGAATGTAGGCACGTTACCTCCTGACGCTGTAGGTATAAATCATCTATTAGACGCCGTTTATACGATGCCATTCTGGCATACCATTCTTGCCTCTTGCTTTCGCAAACTCAACGGAAAAAGAGATAATATTCTGTGACAAGAGGCAAGAATGGAATGCCAGAATGGTATCGTGTAAACGGCGTCTTAAAGATGTAAAGTTCATGTCAGAGGTGTCTTCGGTTTCTCGGACGCTTTTCAAATTGACAAGCTGATTAAACTTGGAGTAGGTACTAAGTCCTCATTGGTCGAATGACAAATTTGAAGGATAATTTTCGTTCGAGAAACCGGCTGTTACCCTTGGAGACTCCAATGGTTACAGTCTCTACAGTTTAGCACTTCAAGTTGGAGTGCTAAACCGTAGAGATTGGCAAGTGATCTTATTTGAAACTATCGAATTCCCTAAAGAAACAAAATGGCGTTACTCACAAACGCAAATCAGAAGTGGGATACGATTAAAGTATATATTTCAGTAGGCAAATAGTTATTTTACTATTTTTATGTGTGTGATAGTGTGAAGTTTGTTAACGCAACCTACGAATTTTTTTTTCTCTATAATTTTTTACCAAAACAGGAATCGATAATTTACCACAGAACATAAAACATCCAATTTAACTAATAAACAAACATTACGGATGTAGACCTCCACGATTGAACGAAACCAGTATTTTACCTCACTATGCCATCTTTATTATTGAAATCTATCGGAGTATTTCAAAGAGATGCCGCAATGTAACGTAAAATGAAAAGCCTTAACAAATTGTCGATAGATCGACCTTGCTTTGATTAAATGAACGCGGTAATAGTCAAAACAATCGCAAAACACACAAACTATTTCCACTTTCCCTAAATTAACTCAATGAGGTTGTCAAACTGCATACGCAATGTGTTTTAATGTCAGCGACAAAATTGTTACATTCGCATTTTTCAAAAAAATATGATACGTCATTATTTTACCAAGCGAACGAGTTGCGATATTCAAAACGTGCGCGCTAACTATCGACGCTTTAAAATGTAATTTTGAAATTCAAATGGAATATAACCAGCAGTTTACCTGGTGGCAACGGTGCGTGAATTTCGAAACGTGGTAAGGTAAGCTAAGCTAGCTATCTCATCATTGATAATAATGCTCGGTTTGGCAACGTCGCGTCCGTCGTTCACCTGGCGCTACCTGCGCACTGTCAACAGGGGGGCAAGCGAGCAGCGGCAGTCGATCCACCGATCCGACAGACACACTCGTGTCTGTCTGCATTCTAATTTCAAAAAAAGATTCCATCAATACCAACAAAAACTAACCAATCAGTGCAGTGTACCGCGAGTCAGTGCAGACAATAACATTTGAATCTCGAATCTGTGGCACGAAGCCGAAAGCTTCCGAACTGGGCTACAGACATTCGTGTAACAAATAATGTGAGTTAATTCTAGATTTTCACCTACAACGGAAACAGCTTACGTAGACTAACGGTAAAACTGCGTCCGCGCACGCGATTGAGTAACCGTCAGGTTTCTAAAAAGTGCTTTCAAGCGACAAGAAAACTCAAAACTGACACCTACGTAGCGCGTCGGAGTGGTTTTGGTACTTTACCGTTAGAAAGTGCAAACGTGAAGTGATCGAAGAGGATGGTTTGTGCAAGAGTGTGACATTGCATGGCGCGATGATCAGCGGTGGCTGGGTGTGTGCGCTGCATGTGCGCACGGCAGGCCTCGGAGGCGCCGCGCTCGGCTCCGACGAGGAGGAGATAGTCTATCTCGCGTTTGTTGTTATCGACGTACTCACTAATCAGGTAAGACTGATGAACAAACCCCACTACACGCGCAAATGTACGAATGTTTTCCATTTCGAATGGTAAAAACGATCGGATTACACACCTAGGTTATTTGCGCGAATGTGAGTGACCATACCATAACGCTAAATGTATGAGATTCACAGTAAACTACAGACACTTCTTGCACACTTGAGTTTGAATCGCTAGATTAGTTTATGCTCTATCTACTTGAGAGAAAGAGAGAAAAAATTATAAAACTTATATCAAACGACTATAAAAAAATAAAAATATATAAAACTTATCATATCAAAACATATCAACTTTGCGTTAGTGAGAGAAAGGACAAGAAAGGAGAAAAGTAGTTTTGACCTTAGCGCAGACAGATCTTAACTACTTAACCAAAGAAAAGAAGATTTAGTTTAAGTTTAAAGAATTTGAATACCTATAGAAAGAAGGAAATTAATAAGCAACTGATATTCATTTTGTATTGTAACTTTATAAACTACTGTTTATTTCGATGCCTTAAAACACTCAAAGTGATGCCGTCCCTTTCTTAAAGATCGGAATAACAAGGACCGCGATATTTTTATAGCTGTCATAATTATTAGCTTTGTTTGGGATAACGAATATTAATTTTAAAAGTTAAAGCATATTGTTTTGATAACAGTAGAAAAAGGCTTAGGTAAGTATATCAACTTTAAATTGTTATAAGTTATAATTTATAACAGTTATAATTATAACCCATGAGCCTATTAATAGGTAGGTTCCTTTTTAAAGATTTGGTACCTTAGTAAATTCGTTTGCAAGAACTGGTTTTAAAGCATTACAACTACTCTTCACATATTATTTATAATTTTTATAGCGTCATGCTTGAGGCAACCTTACCTATCTTTACAGCTATCATAAAAAGAACGCTACGAATGAACATAGATTTTTAAATAAATTAACACTATAATAATTAAATTATGGTGAAATGTTAATCTCCTTCCGTCCAAAAATTTGCGCAATCTTGCCTGCTGTTATTGGGGCTTATTACAAGAAAATGAGCCGAGTTTAGACCAAGTCTAACTAAAAAACTGTTCCTAGAACGCTTTTTTGTGGTAACAGTCTTTTTTACATGTGTCAACATGGGGTTCAACTAAGGTTTTACGTTTTTATAATAAGCAGCATTAAGTATAAAATTTAAACTGTTTTTATTATAATGCCAATTTGAAATTAGGTATTTATTTGTAAATGGCAGATTTAAGTCTACATTTTTTATTTCACACCGTAGATTTTTAGACGTTTAATACCATTACAGAATAGGCCAATCTTCCATGAATGAGTCTAGCTCAGCTCATAGATAAGATAAGATAAAAATGTATTTTATCAGAATTATTCTCGCCATCTTCTGAGCCTGTCATGACGTAGTCTTAGCCAAGAATAATTAAATAAATACATGTATTTGTTCATAGATAACATAAAGCCACAAATAAATAAAGTTAATGGAAGGTACTTGACCCCGATATCTAGAGTCCGTAGATTTAGAAACTTAAGTATTGATTATACTTGAAAACATTTAAATAACTGGTTTTGTGTGAATTAGTAAAATATGGATTTCCGATGGCGTGGTCTATGGAATCATATAATCTTCGGAATCATTAAGATTATAAGGCAATTTTTTATTGATAGAGGCTTTTATACAAATAAATTTATCAAACCTCAGTAAAAAAACATAGAAAAAAACAATTTTGGTAAATATATCTAGAAATAGTAGGAAAAGGTACCAGATACCTAAACGGTTATTCGTGACGAAGTTTATTTCGTATCAACTACAAGTTAAAAAAGGTACATGAGTGTCGTGGTACACTCGGTTGGAACGAAGCAAAGAGTGCTCTTCTATACTGGGAATATAATCAATTAATTGTCAATTAGGTATCCTAGAAATGCTCTTCCGTACTAACAATATAACAATCTATGGACTGTGTCGCGGCTGCGCATTTCGCACTGTGACGATTTGACATATACATGTGTCGTGACGGTAAAATGGAACAACATTTTTACTAGCCTTTTTTTTCTTCGATACCGTCCGAAAAGTAACTTTGTTCCAAATTCCAATAAATAAATAAGTCAAAGCTACTGCGTTATATTCATTCTAAATAGTTAAAGTACCTACCTAGAAAGTTAAAAAAGGTTTTAAGTACTTGCAATAAGCAGAAATGTAACAAGAGTAAACAGGCAGGTACTTTGAACAAAAGGAAACAAAAGCCATAAGAGTCATAAGCTTAGTCTTAAAGAAACCAAGATGTGAAGTGAAACCAAGAAGCAAACTAAGCTAAGATGTTACTGATTGGGCGATATAGTCGCTCAGCGACAAAGCCCTTTTCTTTTATTCATGTAAAAAAAAAGGGTCTACTTTGAAATAATCCTAAGGTGCTATGTAGAAAAACGTCAAAAAACGTGGTTCAATAAAATGGATCCACTTAGCAAAAAAAGGAATTATTAACTAAAGGAATGCTACTTACTTAAATATAATAAAAAAAGGAAATAAAGATTCCTCTATAAAAATATTCTCTGTAGTTTTACTAAATTAAGTAAGTTGGAAGGGGTTAAAAGTAAGTAAGTTCGAATGAGTCAGTGGCAAACTCTGGTGATGGAGTTTTAAGGCCGGCCGCTTTAATGCCTCCGTCATGGCTTAATTAAAGACTTACCATAAGGTAAGTCTATTAAGCCAGGACCGACAATTTAACGGGTTTTATGTACCTACATAAAAGCTGTTAAATATTATACGTATCCATCTCTTTTTACTGACATAAGAGTGATATGAAAAAAATATTCTGATAAGACTTGCTCAATTAACAGATTTTGATGAGATAAACCGCAAAATAAAAGTAAGTTTATTTATAAAAAAATATAATGAAAATGAAACAGATATTGAAAAGTTTGTCGGAAAGTTGATAGATGATAATGATCTAGAAATCTGGCTCATGAAGATCTCTTGAGAACTGAAGAAGTTTACAGCATCCATTTAAGTAGTTACACACAAAAGATAAGTTGCCTAAAACAATAAAACGATACAGATTAGGTGTGATTTTGTATAAAACACTAGCTGACCCGCGCGACTTCGTCTGCGCATGATTCATTTTTTTTCCGCGCAATTTTTTATTTTTTTCTGTAATAAGAACCTTCTCCTGACAATAACAAACACAACAAAAAAAATTTAATGAAATCGGTCCAGCCGTTCACGCGTGATGCCGTGACCAAGGGAAATATAGATTCATTTTTATATATAGAGATGAAGAAATAAGTAAGTACAACATGTGAACTAGAATACGAGAATAGAGGGCGCGCTACTAGTTTCCTTTATTGATACTAGCTATTAAAGCTAGCTATTACTAGCTATTAAAAAATATGAAACTTTCAAACTCCGTTTCAGCCCTTTTTGAAGGTTGTTTTTAAGTTTCAAGCAAATCGCTCGACGGATTAAAAAGTTTCATACAAACTTTTTCACCCCTTTTCAACCTTTTGGGGGTTGAATTTGAAAATGTGTTGTAAAAGGAAACTACTCTCCAAATTCTAGCTTCAGCGGTTTCGACTCGGCGATGATGAGTCAGTCAGGTCAAGCTCTTTTAGGTATACATTTTACATTTTTTCAAGGATGTGTATATTTTTGTGACACAAAATAAACCTACCTTAATTGTATTTATACGTAGGTACCTACCTAATATACTCCCATTAACTATCATTGTTTACTGCCACTTGCTTATTCTTAATCTAGCTACTGCGCGCGGTTTCGTCCGCGGAGTACCAACATTTTGAATAGCCTATATGCTATTCCAGGTCACTCTACGTCTATTCCAAGTTTCATCCAAATCGGTTCACTGGTTTAGGCGTGATTGAAACACAAACATACAAACATCCAAACATCTACACAAACTCACAAACTTTCAGCTTTATTGTAATGGGACTACATACGAGTATTTCACTCGTTTTGAATTCTATCACGTAGCGAAATCAACTGATTATGCAATTATGCTTTACTGTCTTTGTGTTAGTTGGTCACCAGTGTTTACGTACATATTAGATAGCTCCTACTATCTACCATAATCCGATATTATCTTTTGATAATATTTTGACATTATTTATCACACCTTTACAAGTGGTTCCTGCCTGATTCCTAATAATTTCCTGCCTGAAGCCGCTGAAGTAAGAAAGCTGAATGGAAGCTATGACGATCAATAGAAAATTGAAAGTAGATCAAATTGGCTTTGGGAAAAAAACATAGACGACACAGTTTTCAGGATTCTTAAAAAAATCCTGCGATTGTCTACTTGTCGTGGACAAAATATCTTCTCTCTAAATAATATTAATACTTACCTATTATTTTAAATGCTTTAAGCAATTTAAAAAGTCTTAATAATTGTACTTAGTTATAATTAAAAAAAGTCGCTAATAATAATTATTAGTCTCTAATAGGACTTATTATTTGACATTATTATGAACATGTATTCATTAAAAAAATGCCTGTTTGTTTTAACAATTTAAAAAAGTAAAAATAATGAGTAATGCAATTTTAGGAACTATTTAAACAAATTTAATTTGAAAGGATCAAAATTCGTGCGTCACTCTATCGTGTATAAACTTTAAACATTCATGAATAAATTAGTTTTTTAAATAAGTAGGTACCTACTGATTTATTTGAGTTTTTCAAAAAGAAGTGAGAAGGATTTCTCGCAGAAGAGGGTTTTAATCCCAGTAATATTTTTTTCCGAAAAATGTATACTAAGCTCAAAATACATACTCTCAATGACGAAACGCTTGCTTTAGAAAAAAAAACTTATTATTATCATTGGGGATAAAGAGTTCAGTTGGTCTTACTATACAGGTTCACGACTGTATCCCCAAGGTGCGGTAGACATTTTCTCAAATCTTTTTTTTTTATGTTACTTATTATTTTTGTCTATTATTTTTTATTATTATTATTTTTTACTTTGGTCTTACCATCGCTAGAATATACAAAAGTGCCTTCAACTTCACTCGATTGCTCACAAATTTTAAAAATAATTAACTGTCAAACTTGTGGGACTTCTAAATTAATGGATAAAAAATTTATGATTTTTCTTAATTGTATTTATTTAGACGGAGGGAAATCTTAAACCGGTTCTTAACAATTTTAACCAAGTAAAGAGTTTAGGGTTAAATAAAACATGAAATTTTGCAGGCTTCGGATTAAATTGGTTTGTATAATCTTATATTATCTTGTGTACCTACCTTCCTTCTGCTTATCGTTTACCAATAATTATATATCTAATTTTTAATATATTAGGTAAGAAACGAAAGAAACATTATTTCCTTTTATTGAAAAGGGGGGGGGGGGTGGATTGCCATAAGTGTTACCGTCTGCCACCGCGAGGGGCAGTTGCTGGGGCCAGACGGTAAAAATCCAATATTATGGATATAATTATCTAACTTAGGTATAACAATTATTCAACCTTTTTCTGTATGTAATTGTGTAATTACGATAAATTTATTAAAATATTGGAAAAAAATTACTGTGTTACCAAATTTGGTAACTAATATGATCTTTTGACCAGTCTGACGTAATTCCTTGTCTATTTCTGTAAACGTTACCTTGTCTCCCGGCCATTGACATCGTATCAGATCCAACCAGTTTATACCTACCTCCCATTTGAATACCTAAATCAATAGTGTAAGGTGTAAGTTCGATTCGCGGAAAGTCAAATGTTTGACACTGAGGCATTTATTCTTACGAAGAAAATGTTCAAGTTTTGTGGATTTATAGTCTTTCGCGCATTTCAATATTTTTTGATGTCTCCTTTCAACGGGACGCTGCGGTGCCTGGAATATTGTTCGATATGGAAATTTATTGACGTTAGGTTAAATTAGGTTAAACAAAGAAAAACATACCTATAGGTAAGTACCTTCATTTACGTAATACGAGTAGGTACCCACTCCACTTATGTAGTCTTAATAGAAAAGCAATTGATTTAATATTGGAACGTGAGATTAACTAAGCATTACATTTAAAATCTATTAACATAGAAAATATCTAATTGTTTTACATAATGACACATTTTGATCATACCAATGTCTTAATTATTTACCACTAAAACGTGCGGAAACTCATTAATTATCTAATTTTGTTAATAAGTCAATTTAATGAGACAGCCATGAGTCAAAACTTTTAATCTAAATTTGATTATAATTCAAGGAAAGTGTTAAGCACTGTACAATACGCACAACCGATCTTTTTCTGTCTGAAGTTAGGTGCACTAAACGATTGCACTCCATGGACAGATGAGCGCTCGGCTCAGTACCGCTTACGCACACAACAACCAGTCTACACACAATCAAGACCATAATAACATGAGTCAATAAAAAAAACTAGACGAAAAGTGTTAGATTTTTGCGTCACGACACATGTCTAGTCAAATCGCCACAGTGCGAAGTGCGCAGTTGCAAAACAGACCATAGATTGATAGATTGTTAGTAAGGAAGAGCGTTTCTAGGATTAGTTTAAGTAATAGAATTTTATATAGGTAGTTTCGTTAATATAAATACATAATTGACAATAATTTATTTGACAAATTATGCCGAATGTCAAAGTTGAAACTTCGTTCCAACCGAGTGTTCCACGACACTCACGTACTTTTTTCTTCTTTTTAAAAGGACATCGACTGAGCACTACGGATTCACACGCAGTGTCAATAAGATAATATTGATATCACGCTTATCGTCTAAACTGTGATGCGATATGCGATGCTGATAACTGTATTTTCGTCTCACAAACTTATGTATAACATTATATTGCAATGTGCTTTGTAGGAAACTTTGTTTAGCTATATAAAAAATACTTATAAGCACAATCGTTCTTTAGCTCTTTGAAGTAGCTGTGCAGAACCCATTTTTGATGACGCCTAAAATCGTGCTATCTCTCTTACCAAACCTGCGCAATCGTCTATTGCACCTAACTTCAGAGAGCTAAAGATCCGTTGTGCATAGTATACCTGCAAGTCGGGAATGCTGTAAGGTTAGACTATACAGAAAACAAACACACTCAATACAACTGTTAATCGAAGTTTTTCTGTAGTAAAGAGTTTAGATACCTAGTTTACTAGATGAGAAAAGTTCGATACGAGACGGATACGCCTCCGCAGCGGGTCGCGGGCATTTCGGAGATCGGCCCAGGCCTTTGAGTGACCAAAAAGTTAGTAGGCCTCCGTCATAAAATTGCCAGGCGGGACCGACAATTTAATGTGCCCTCCGAAGCACGGAAGCGCTCAGATGAAAATGCCGCTGGCGATCACCCAAACCCCAGACCGTTTCGAACGTTGCTTAACTTCGACGATCAAATCAAATCAAATCAAATATATTTATTTCAGTAACTTAATCTACTTTAGTTACATGGGTTTGAGACCTCCTTTTAAGTATGAAAATACCTGTATTAGGATGTCTCGCTCTTCCGTTACAGAATATCTTTAAAGATTAAGTAAAGAAAAATAAGGTAAAAAGTAAAGTAAAAAAGAAAATAATAACAAAAACCATAATATACGATCACTATCAAGAACGACTAAGCAAGCACGACCACCAGTGCTTCAGTAGCCATAACATATGTGCTTAGGATGTATGTCCTACCAACTTTAGGCATGCAAATATTTTATTTAAGCTAGAGATTGGAAATTAAAATGTTGAGATGACGGCTGATAGAGGAGAATGGAAGAAGAACACATGTTGTGCCGACCCCACTTAATGTGGGAAAAGTGCAGGAAGCTGATGATTGGGAATTAATCAATAATTAAGGAATTCATCAATAGAATATAAACATTTTGAGATCAGCCATTTTTTAAGTTTAACATAGAATAGATTTCCGTTAAAGCTTTTAATATCCTCTGGTAGATCCTCCTTTCGCTTCTGCCAATTTTTCGGTCCTGTTTTTAAAGTATTTTACTTATTCATATAATTACATAGTTCTTCAGGCGTTAAACACATTAAGCTGTTTTCGATCGTGAGTCGTGACACACCTGTATCTACCAACTTTTTGCTTGATTTTTTTAATTGGTCGTGAAAGAACAGTTGATAATTTTAATATTGCATTAAAATATTGCAGTTGATAACTTGACAAAGTAGGTGAATCTCAATGCTTCAGATTAGATTATGTATGTAATGCTAAATTAATTGTTCAATGTTACTATCAGTGATATCGAGGCTACCAGAGATAGAAGTAGCTACCCGGTTAATTGAAGTTACCAACCAGCGTCACCTGTCACAAGCCAAATTTACGTAACCGAGTTACGTATAACTTGGTATTATCATACGTTTACGTGGTAAAAAGTTGTTTTTGAAGTCTTGCCAGAAAATACTATCCTACTACTTAGTATCCATACTATACAGGGTGTAAAAAGACTGCTACCGAAAACTGAGGGATTGCAATCAGACCATGATTCTGAACATATTTAGCGAAAAAAAAAACGCAAAAAAAATTTTGGCTTAGCTACGTCATTTTATTTTATTTTCTAGTTTTTTGCTACTAGTACAACATAATAAGACCATACCTACCTAATCATTTCATTTATAAAAGAAAAAAACAATTAAAACTCAAAATCAACCAATCTACGTATAAAAACGCGCCCAGTACATACGCAAACAGTGATCTTCAAGCGCTGTTTTCTCCGGATATAATGATTTTTTCGAAAAATCCTTTTGGATTTGGTTGTGTTTTGGGATGCTGTACCTACCCCTTTCGGCTTCGGTAGACGTCTTTTTACACCTATATACTATATACTATTATAAGCTGAAAATTATAAGATTAGCGAGTTTATATGTTACGTTGCCCAAAACGCAACGATAGCGCGATCTAATTTTTCCTGTGTCGCTATTATGTAGTAAAATGTCTCTGTCTGTCTGTTTGTTACCTTTTCACACCTAAACCACAGAACAGATTATGCTGAAATATGACTTGGATAAAGATTATGTCCCAGAGACGGACATAGGCTACATTTTTTTCAAAACTAATCATGGAGGTCTTGAAATAAGGGTTGAAATTTTGTATGGGGACTTGAAATGAAGTTCCAGTTTTCCAGGCAGAGCTAGATGGCGTTGCTAACCTATGGCTGACGTCGAGATGGCGAAATAATAGCGCCATCTATAATAATATATATATAAAATTCTCGTGTCACAGTTTTCGTTGCCATATTCCTCCGAAACGGCTTGACCGATTTTGATGAAATTTTTGGTGCTTATCCGGTATCTATGAGAATCGGCCAACATTTATTTTTCATCCCCCTAAATGTTAGGGGTAGTCCACCCCTAAATTTTATTTTTTATTGTTTAGACAACATTTTTAATTTCTATTTTTTTATGATACAACATACAAAAATACATACAATCCTCAATTTTCACCCTTCTACGATCAACCCTTATTTTTTAAAAGCGATATAATGGAAAAACAACGTTTGCCGCGGGTCAGCTAGTATATATATATTAACATTGTTATTTTAGAAGTTCCAGAAGAGAATCTGCTGAACAGCAGTTTTCCGATCTATTTTTATTAAGTTATTTTGCTGACGAAGTCGCGGGTACCAGCTAGTTTTAATATAAATCTGTTAGTGCACTACGACCAATGGATCTAGGCATTCGTGAACTTAGCTGTTTTGGTGGCCAGTAGACTTATTTTCGCATTGACTTGAGAGGACTTCACGATTGCCTAGACACGTTGAGTGGATAGATTTTGACGAATCTTCAAATAGATGTTGATTGCGAATTGGAATATAAATTAATACTAAAAAGAAAACCGACTTCAATGTTTGACTCGAAACGCGGTGTGACTCAGGGCGTCAAGCTGTCGATTCGATTTATATTTGTGACATGGCTAGGAGGGAAGGTGTTTAGAGTTTTACGGGGAAACTATTAATCACTCAGGAATAAAATTTATATGGGACCACCTCTGGAGTATACCCTTTCAAACATAAAAATAATTTTGCAAATCGGTCAACAAATGGCGGGAAAATCGCGTAACAAGATACAAAAAAAAACATACAGACGAATTGAGAACCTCCTATTTGAAGTCGGTTGAAAAATACAGACCCTCCTCTTTATTTTCAAAGTGATCCCAGCGGTCTTACTGAATAAATGATTTTTGACTTTGACTTTGACTTTGATTTGAAGTTGGTTAAATGAGTACCTACAAAATATGTTAAATGACTTCCAGAAAACATAAAACCTAATTTATAGAAGCTAGGTTGAACAGATAAATCCTGTTTGCAAACCGGTTGGTTTTTGTTCAGTTTCATCAAAAACAACTTGTTTTGTTGATTAAAGTTTTTTCTTTACACCTACCTATATCATAGTACTTATACTCGTAGTAGACAGACTGTGGTTTCAAGCAGTGGCGTAGCTAGGTAGCCAAGGGCCCAGGTGCAAAATAAACCGGGGCCCTTACTGAACGGTTTAGGTTTTATAGAGTCAAAATATGCAGGGTGTGGCAAAATGTAAACGTATTTATTTTTGTGTAAAAACTTAAGATTTGATTCGTCATTTTCTGGGTAACTATTTCAAAAATCTAATAATGCAGTTGTTTTTATTTTCGAAATAATCTATAGTTTCCTAAGAACAAAACCTTCCAGACTCTCGGGACTCAGAGTCCGAGGGCCCCTTGAGCTTGGGGGCCCCGGTGCACTGCACCGCCTAGCTACGCCACTGGTTTCAAGGTGTCAAATCTTTGTATAGGTAATCCTAATATACTGTGTGAGTTTTATCGAGCGCCCCCTGACGGGAAAATCTAAACGGCTATAGTTATGGAGAAATGTTGTAATTAAAAACTGCATTTAAATAAATTACAAAAGTTTTTTATTTATTGAGTTTGTTTCATTTTGTATGAAAACTAAAAATTTGGATTTTCAAGCGTAACCACATTCAGCCCATACTTATTTTGGAGTTGGTAATTGTTAGTTAGCAGATAGAGCATCCAAATATGCAAAAAAAAAAAAAAAAATCTCAAACAATTGCGGAATTGCGGAACGTAGCTAGTAATATTAAATCAGGCATTCAAATTCATCATAGTTATAAATACTTAGGTAGGTACTTAATTTAATACCTATTTGAAATTCGACCATGCAGGTCAAAAAGTTAAACGAAAACTTTTTTAGAAATAGTTCAAGGATCATGTATAAAAACATCAATTTACATTTAGGTACTTACCCATAGATTTAGCATGGGACCTTTTTACTTACCTAAGACAAATAGGTTTTTTATTGTATTTATTTAAGACATTACTTACATCTTTTATTACAGGTATGGATGCAAATTAATGGGATGCATTTTAGAACGCTTAACGACCCCAAAGTGTAAGTTTAAATTACACTATAACAGACACCTTCCTATATCGGCTTAATCCACGGAAAGATGCTAAAAAATTTTTTAAATATTAATTTGTTTCATCAGAATTTAACCTTCGGAAACATCTGTGTAACATAACTGGCAACTGATAAAAATAAAATACCTAGTTTAAAAAAAACTTGAATTTGGCGAATTATGGGTTCAATATGACCAAACAGATGTTTTATCTTTGGAAATCAAAAACTATCTTTTCAATAATTAATTTGACAACGCTGTCAACCATTTTTCCTAAAAATTACAGTAAAAAAAAAAATTACGTTTATTCTATGCTACTCAGTAATGATAATTCAAAGATTTATAAATAATTAAATGCAATAATTCTAGTATAAATATGCGGAAGATGTAAGAAAAAAACAATAAATATTATTTCTTTATCATTTTTACGTAATTAAAAGCATTATTAATAATTTCTCATCGGCGTCTCATGCTGCTAATTATCACGATCTTTTGTCATAGAATAAAGTTATATAAGTCTAGTCCTATCCTAATTCATATAATATCCTACTTCCTACTCATTTTATAAACTAGCTAAATTCGTTCGTACCGCCGCCATATTAAAAAATCTGTTCAATAAAAAAAGTTTTTATAAACCTTTTTTTTTGCGGGGTCCAGTATTCATTATCTTTATCTTTTATCTTGCTAGGACTACTAGTACATGTAGTACTACCTAAGTACATGTAGTGTAGATAGGTAATCTTTTTTTTTCAGGTAAGTATAGGTAAGTCAGGTAATCGACTTTCGTTGGTGACTGTACTTTGTTGAAGTGAACGTGGAGTAAGACCACTTAAAATACTTAGTTACTAAGTACTAATTAGGCTGAAATTAAGTCGTAAATATGATATTACCAGACGTGTCATTAGTCAGAGTCAAGGCCTGCCCTGCCGTCCTCTGTGATCTTAGTGTCAGGTTGTCAATGCAATTAACTAGTTACAACATACTGGTATTTATCTCGGGCTTAAGTTCACCAACTAACCAGCGGTTATCATAATCACTATAAAAACTCATTTTCAATAGTGAAAACAAGTTGTGAAAAATGTTTCGCTACTGCGGGAAAAATTAATCAGTTTTCCTATGCGCGCGCATTGCGATCGGCCACAGACTATATTTCCGCGCCGCGCATTTGCGGCCTATTCTGCCACGTACAAAATGGGGAATTTAAAGTTTTCTTTTATTACACAGAAAACAAAAGTTATATTTGAGTGAAAGTTTTATTTATTAAACACATTATCTATTTAAATAAGAAGTTGCATGAAATGAGCAAGCAATAGGAAAATTAATTAATTTATTCTATTGAACACGATATTTTTTCTGAATAAAAACTTTTTTAAGAACAAAGCAACTCAACCAATAAAATTTAAAAAAAAAAATCTATTACTCACTAGTGAGTTATAGTAATGAAAAAGTCACAGTTTGATTATGGGTGTCATTATGTGCCTAATTGCAGTGACCATAGAGCCACTTTATGAGCAAGTGTGTTGAAAAAATATGAATTATCAATTATGACGACCTCTGTAGCGCAGTGGGCGAAGGCCCGCCTGCGACGCTGAAGGTTACGTGTTCGATCCCCGCCGCGGGACAAATTTTTGTATGATCTACAGATATTTGTCTGGGGTCTAGATGTATTCTATGTATAATATGTATGTATTTAAAAACAAAAATTATATAAGTAGTATATCAGTAATTTGGTACCCATAACACAGGCTTTGTTTACTTTGGGGCTAGATGATGCTGTGTGAAAAGTCCAGCATTATTTATTTATTAAAGGGATACAATCGTGTCCTGTTTCGTTTCTCAACCCTAACCAGCCGTTATGTTGATGTAAGTGACTTCGATTTAAGGCGTGTTTTATAACTAAATCGAGTTGTGGTGTAAATAGAACAAAATAGATTAAATAGATGAGTGATTGAGATGCCATTTTGAAATATTTCTGTCTGTTTATTATACAGAGTGTTCCATAAAAAACTTTGACACAAATAAGAAAATCTGGGATTGTAAAAAATGAGAGTGCATTTTTGATGACAAAATTTTAGGTAGGGTAAGTAAGTACCTACTTATGTGTATAAAAAATAACAAATGTATGTATATTGTGTAAGCATATTGGATGCGTGTTTTTATTAAGAAGTACACAACAATAAAATTGACACTTTTATAGTATGTAGTTTTTATTATTTAATAAAAAGAAGAAATATCTATTGTTTTGACTTTGACTTAGTATCAATTAGTTCTTATAGATATAATTATTTTATAATTTATTAATGTATAATAATTGGATTCACGCAAAGTTGATAAAAGTATATAAAAAAAGCTACATAGGGAATCTATTCTGCTTAAACACAATCAATATAATTTATAATACTTATTTATTTAATTTTCTTTAATAATGGTTTTATGGCATTAGTTTCTACCTGCAGTTCAAGTAAAGCCAGAAGAGTAGATACAAGTATTTAAGTACCTAGCTTCTTAGCGATAAGGCCGCATTGTACATTTTTATCTGGTTTTTCATTTTGTTTGTTTTAATTTTATTAATCGTGTGCAATAAAGAATTTCCATTCATTCATTCATACCTATTTAGGTATTGACTAGCATAGCGATTCACACTTCAGCGAAACGCATCCGTTCCACTAGGCTGTTCTATCGATAGCAAACCGATCGCAGGAAGCGTCATTTTTGTACAATTCGACGGAACGGTTTCGTCGCAGATGCGTTCCGCTGAAGTAGCAGTGCGCAGTGCTGGTCCTTTCTTAAACTTACTTATAATTCGTGTAATTCAACCTCGTAATGCTGCCTCGATTTCCAATGTGCCCAATACCCTTATACAGCTTTTAAATTGCCCAAAACAGTTCGACTTGATGGCCGTCAGATCACTTTTACATGAGGCCAAAAATAACAGTCGAAGATGTCAAAATTGACAGCTACTTATAGCAAAGCTACTACTTATAGTTCACAATTAGCTAGCTAGCTCATCAATAAATATTTTCGAATTTCAATTTCTATAATGTTATCTTTGTGAGTGACTCCGCATTAGAGGGATAAAGGCAGGCAAATTATGCCAAATAGCCAGTGGCGTAGCTAGGTAGTCAAGGGCCATGGTGCAAAAAAAAAACTGGGGCCCTAACTGAACGGTTTAGGTTTTATCAAGTCTAAATCTGCAGGGTGTAGAGTTTTTTGTAAAAACCCATGATTTTATTTGGCATGCTACTTTGGAATAATTACGTTTTGATTTGAAGTCGGTTTTCTTTTTAGTATATAAAAAGAAAACCGACTTCAATGTTTGACTCGAAACGCGGTGTGACTCAGGGCGTCAAGCTGTCGATTCGATTTCTATTTGTGACATGGCTAAGAGGGAAGGTGTTTAGAGTTTTACGGGGAAACTATCAATCCCTCAGGAATAAAATTTATATGGGACCACCTCTGGAGTATACCCTTTCAAACATGAAAAGAATTTTGCAAATCGGTCAACAAATGGCGGAACAATCGCGTAACAAGATACAAAAAAAAAAAAAAAAACATACAGATGAATTGAGAACCTCCGCCTTTTTTGAAGTCGGTTGAAAAAGTGTTCCTGATGGGAAATAGCGTCGATTGACACCAACTAGTCTTTTTTTTACAAATGTCATTTTACTTTCTAAATAATTACACCTATAGTTTCCTAAAGAACAAATCCTTCCGGACTCTCGGGCCCTGACTCAGAGTACGAGGGCCTATAGCTTGGGCGCCTAGCCCTCCGGTAGCTACGCCATTGCAAATAGCATCGACCTCTGTGGCGCAGCGGTCGAAGGTCTGCCTGCGACGCAGAAGGTTGCGGGTTCGATCCCCGCCGCGGGACAAATGTTTATACGACCTACAGGTATTTGTCACGGGTCTGGGTGTTTCTATGTATAATATGTATGTATTTACAAACGAAAAGTATATAAGTAGTATATCAGTTATCTGGTTCCCATAGTACAAGCTTTGCTTAGTTTGGGGCTAGATGATGCTGTGTGGAAATGTCCAGCATTATATATTTTATATCCAGTCGAGTAGTTTTAGCGTGTAGAGTAACTAAGCATTCATCCTCACAAATTCATTTAGAGGCCAATTCTATTCTGCTGATTATTAGGATAACAAAAAGTAAGCAATCTATGAACCACGGAAGCTGTTAATGGCACTAGATTACCCATTAATTTTGTAACCGCGGTATCAATCATGGACGTAACACTAGCGCCATTAAAATTACTTTAGTAAAAAATACGATTACGTACAACTTAAAATTAAATCAATCAAAATTTGGCCTTATCGCTAATTTTCAAGCCAAGGGCGAACTTCAAGGCAGTCAATTATCCATCTTTAACCCTGTGAATGACGTGAAGTTTGTGTTGAAGTGATGAATAAGTAAGAGGTATCTGTAGTAGTCACGCCAAAAAAATAAAACCTACTGAATTTAGAAAAAGCTATGCAATTTACTAATTTGAAGACTTTCTACCTAGTAACCTTGATAGATAATTTTATAAAAACCTACCTTCATAACTTTGCAAACGACGACGGCGAGGTTTTTGGAACGAAGTTCCTTTTAGAAGGTATCGAAGAAAAAAAAGGCAGGAAAAAAAATGTTGTTCCATTTTACCGTCACGACACATGTATATGTCAAATCGTCACAGTGCAAAATGCGCAGCCGCGACACAGTCCATAGATTGTTATATTGTTAGTACGGAAGAGCGTTTCTAGGATACCTAATTGACAATTCATTTATTATATTCCCAGTATAGAAAAGTACTCTTTGCTTTGTTCCAACCGAGTGTTCCACGACACTCACGTACTTTTTTCTATAGTTACGTAAATTAAGTGTCAAGTAAAGGAAGTGAAAAACTTTAAATCTGTAAAATCCCACTATCCCACTAATATAATAAAGCTGAAAATTTGTGAGTTTAGATGTTTGGATGTTTGTATGTTTGTGTTTCAATCACGCCTAAACCAGTGAACCGATTTGGATGAAACTTGGAATAGGAGTAGAGTGACCTGGAATAGAATATAGGCTATTAAAAGGGTTGGTACCACGCGGGCGAAGCCGCGCGTATTAGCTAGTATATAAATAGAATCGATATTATCAAGTAGTATTACTTTCACGGATCAGACAGGGTTTTACTGTGAATTTATGATAAAATTCTATGGTATTTATTCATGATATTCAAAGAGTCATGTTTATTTTGGTTTCATTCACATTGCATCCAGGATGTAAGTTCAAATTGCTTGACGTCAGTGACGTTACGGCTGACGTCAAAGTTTTCCACTTCACTTGTTTCATCTGTTAAATTGTCTATCTAAAGGCGCCTAAATATGGACGTCAACTTAAAGTAACTTACCTTCTTAATTTGTTTACATGATAGCGTAATATTTGTTTACAGAAACGGATATCATTGTATCGAAAAAACTTAGGCCTTTACGTCTGTAGATCATTTATACAGCGTCACCTATGCCTACATTGAACGTTAAACATCGTGAGGAAACCCGCAGCTTCGTGAACTTCACACGTTGTCGATGTCTTTCCTGTGGAGAGTATGGTTTAGGTGCTGGGCAAGTCTATGTCCCTGGCTACTACAGCGTTGCGTTGTATCGATTATAGTCTTAACCCTAGGTACTAGAAATGTTCCACATTTCGATTCTTGGGGGTCCAAAAACAATTCTCCATTTAACAACCCACGTGACTTTAACCTGCATTTACACATATCTTGCATAATAAGTATCTAGTTGATCTCAGAAATAATTACTTATTTAATCGATTTGTTTGAACTGCACTTACTGCTTGCTCGCAATTCCATTATAAATAATGCTATAGATAAACAACATAGTAACAAATTCAGCATCACAATCGACTCTTTAATGTGTGCTTTATAAAGCAATCAAAATTCATAATGCAATAATTATTAAAATAATAAGCACTTACTTACTTTTTAATGAGCTTGTTAGAGTCAAATGTAATTTGACGGTCAATAACGATTTGAAAAAAATAACAAAAAAACGAATGAAAAAAATATGTTTTTATACTCAACTACATATTATCGGTTGTATCAATTTTATCGTGTTCTATTCGGTCTGTTTGCTGACCCAAATGTATTTTTCTCGAGAAAGTTTTATCTATTACTTGCAAATGACTTCGTTATTAGAGTTACGTAAACTTCCAAATAGCAAAAAAACTTAGTATATAATGGCGGAATTACACGTACCGAGTAGATGGGCGAGACAGTGATCTCGGCGTAGTGTTCGGTTGGTACGTGCATGTAGAGATGATGAACGAGTGCTCTCCGAGCGATCTGAGCGCTCAACTCTCTCGGACCAGTATAAGTAGTTGTTCTATCTCATGAAGGCGGGTTTCTGTGTGTATAAGCTCGGGAACGCCATCGAATCGTGAGGTAGAATAACTGTAGCATTTTGCTATCTAGTCCTACTCGGCACGTGTAACTCGGCCGTAATTTACTGCATAGTCTAAGTACCATATAGCGTGACGGAGCGTCTATTTCTGCACTTCCTTGAAACAGGTGATGACCCTAGAACTGCACTTAGTACATTAACTCAGAGTACTTATTTGCGAAGCAATACATTCTGTTTATATTGTTCAACTGTAAAACGTTTCGATATATTAGGTACCTAAGTAGGTACTGCAATAACATTGAGTTTGTTCAGCATCACATCAGTAACATTAATGATGGTTTCAGCAACGCTGTCAACTGAAAATAAGCTGTAGTTTAAAATCAAAGTACCTATGAAGTATTTTTAGTTTAAAATCTTGTGTACATTTGTTCATTCGTCACATTTCAGTTTGGGAAAACCCTTTTATTCGCTGTGATCATATGATACTCCCTAGCAGAACCATCTCAAATACATAATTATTATTAATATACAGTTAATAGCTTAAGCTATTAAAAACATAAAAAAGGAGAATAGCTTTGGTCATTTTCTTGTGGTTTTCATAGATGGCAGATGATAAACCGCTCAATCAAGGTAATATCACACTTTATTGCACAATTTGAATTAATGATAATGATACCTCAATAAAGAAATAATGCTGGACATTTCACACAGCATCATCTAGCCCAAAACTAAGCAAATCTTGCACTATGGGAACCAGATAACTGATAGACTACTTATACTTTTTTGTTTGTGAATACATACATATCATACATAGAAACACCCAGACCCGAGGTAAATATTTGCAGATCATACAAACATTTATCCCGCGGCGGGAATTGAACTCGCAAACTTCTGCGTCCCAAGCGGGCTTTCACCCACTGCGCCACAGAGGTCATCTTCAATAAATTTCAATACGTACCTACGTTCCGGGGTTACTTTACTTGGCAGTTAAAAATGCTCTTAGGTCAAACACGGTATAAGGTTTTCTCCTTACATTGTACTTCATCAATTAATGCTTTCATTGACTTGTGTCCTAAATCGCCATTTACACGATCCATTTGGGCATATTATTCTTGCCTCTTGCCCAGTGGCGTAGCTAGGTAGCCAAGGGCTCTGATGCAAAATAAACCGGGGCCCTAACTGAACGGTTTAGGTTTTATCAAGTCAAAATATGCAGGGTGTGGCAAAATGTAAACGTATTTATTTTTGTGTAAAAACTTAAGATTTGATTCGTCATTTTCTGGGTAACTATCTCAAAAATCCAATAATGCGGTTATTTTTATTTTCAAAATAATCATACCTTTAGTTTTCTAAGAACAAAACCTTCCGGACTCTCGGGACTCAGAGTCCAAGGGCCCCTTGAGCTTGGGGGCCCCGGCGCACTTCACCGCCTAGCCATTCGGTAGCGACGCCACTGCTCTTGCCACAGAATATTGGCTTGCTCTGTTGCGTTTGAGAAAAGAAGAGGCAAGAATGGTATGCCAGAATGGTATCATGTTAATGGCATTTAAATCTAGGTATCGCACGATGTCATTGACCGAAGTCTAGACCGCTATGCAAATCTTCGAATCCATATTTATAGCGATTGGATATTACAATATTAACGACTATCATAATTTATTATTTGTTCCACTTTCTCACTTCCTTAAATATAAGTTTTTTTTAATATTATCTAGATTTATGTAAAAAATAATCGAAAAATTCATAACGTTTTAATTTTTTTATGCAGTTTTGATTTTTATAAAAACCAGCGCGAGACTCTAAACCAAAAATTTTCCATAGCTATAGATCATTTAAATTTTCCCCTCGGGGTTCGATTGAGAAACTTGAAAGCTTCTGCGCGTCAGTAACGCGGGAAGTGACTCCGAAGCGGGAGCGTCTGCATCGCGAAACGAATATGTATGAAAATATTCCCACCTTGTGGTCGCGTAGGTGTGCAAAGCGCCATAGATAAAGTATGGGTAGCGTCCGCCGCGCAGCAGACGCTCCCGCTTCGCAGTCGCTTTGGTCGCTTTGGCCGAAGAATTAATATACATTGAATCATGATCAATATCCCGTCGTTACTCCTGACGCTGTGTTTACATAATAGTGTTAAAAGTTACAAGTGGTTGTTGTATTGTATGTCTGTAACAAATAACCTTACTGACCTATGTCACTGAAAAGGCCATTATACACAATATGTCCTAAGTAAGTTCGTATGAGTCAGTGGCCAACTCTGGTGACGGAGTTTCTATGCCGCCTTAAGGCTTGCGTCATGGCTTAAGGACTTAAATAGCCGGGACCGACAATTTAACATGCCCTCCGAAGCACGGAAGCGCTCAGATGTAAATGCCACTGGCGGTCACCCATCCACTTACAGACCGTTTCAAACGTTGCTTAACTTCGAAGATCTATCAAGAACGGCTAAGCAAGCACGCGCGCTTCAAATATGTTCTACCTGAATTTCAATAGTCCCCAGGGCTATGAGAACCAGGTTTCACAATGACACGAGAACTTGACGTGAAGCTATGAATGACGTATCTCGTCACGCAATAATAACACAAATACTAAAGAACTAATGACTGGTTGACACGATGCTAGCTCACGATATCTCGTGAACTTGTAAGCTTTAGACAGTTTTCGAAAGCTCGCAATAAAAAACAAAATCTAGTATTCTCGTTTGAGAAGGTTCTCATTGTGCAAAGTCAATGCAATCGGGCAGTTTTTGTGTAATTCTGCCATTAATTCTGTAGGACTGCTGGGAACTTAATAATAAATCTTACAAGCTAAGTAGCTGGCCTTACTATCGTGTGAAACATCCGTTCTGGCCCGACCAACACGACCACAGTTGTCATTTTTTTTCTCAAGGATTTTTTTTTCTAAATTCGGAATACTGGTTCTGGGTTCTTACCCTCAACATCGAAAAAACTAAATGCATAAACTTCAGCATCTCCAACCGCACAGCTCTCAAATCTTACTTTGGCCTTAAACTTCACAACCACTCTTACTCCGACGGACTGACTTGCACCTGCCCGAGCATTGATAAAGTCAATAAAATAAAGTACTTAGGCGTGATAATTGATGAGAAGCTATCATGGAAACCTCATATAACTGCAACTTGTGGGAGATTACGCAAGCTGCTATACATCTTTAAGCAATTAAGATCTTGTGCAAAACAAAAAACAATAACACTGGTGTATCAAGCGCTCTGCCAATCAATACTCACATACTGTATTACTGCTTGGGGCTCAGCATGCAAAACGCACTTACTTCGCCTAGAACGAGCCCAACGGGCAGTACTAAAAGTAGCCTTTCAAAAGCCTTTCCGATACCCTACCACTAACCTATATCAAGATGTCAAACTACTCACTGTCAGACAACTATTCCTACTCAATACTGTTCTAAAGTTTCACAAAACTGCTCTCACAAACATTTCGATCTCAAACAACCGAAGACTAGTTTGGAAAACGCCCAAAACCAAAACAAGCTTTGGCCAGCGCTGCTTTAATTACCTTGGACCTCACATTTACACTAAACTAAATAAGCAATTAAAGATACATCTACTTACTAGAAGAATGTGTAGGAAAAAAACTAAGGAATGGCTCAGTACCTTAAACTATAATGAATGTGAAGCCTTTTTCACCCCCTCAATATAACATAATCCACTGGTCCTCCCCACATAGTACTAATAAACCCCTCCCCAAATCCACCCGTTCCCCCGTCATCTTGTGTTATTATTATTATTACTTTCTTCTACTAATCATTATCTTATATCATTATAAAACCTATACCTACATATTATAATATCTATATAACATTGTCCTATCTTAATTTATTTACCAGAATACTAACTATGTACATTGTACATAGGATTAGGTACTATTGATTTAATTATCATTACTAATTTTATTGATAACATTATCTACACACTGTATCTATTTACAAACCGCACTAAACTAATTAGTTATTAAACTAGTTTATAATTTACCAGTCGACCGCAAAAACTGTCGTACTCTCATCTAGCGTATAAGCAACTGCGGCAACTCAACTGACACAACGTTCGAAAGAGGCTAGCTACCCACAACACAGGTTCTCCTAGGGTGGGAGCTAGCGCACTCGCAAATTTCTACCCGCAATAACCAATTTATTTTATTTATTTTTATTACTAAACTAAGTCTTTTGTTACTACTTATTTTGATTATATAAACAAGAATTAATATTAGTTAGTAAGTTAAAACTTCTCTAAGGTATGATTTGTAGCTATAGTTAAGCACTCAAGATTGTTACACCTGAATAAATAAATTAAAATTAAATTAAATTAAACAAACTAAGCGAGTGAGCAAGGCAGCTATACAAGTCATCAAAAATGGGTTCTGCGCAGCTACTTCAGAGAGCTAAAGATTGGTTGTGCATACTGTAGCTCGTAGTAGGAAATGTCCGAATATTCAGTAAAATATGAGATTTATCACACGAAAGGTGCCTTCGCGACAAATGCCTTACGCAAAAACTTTACAATTGACTCTTTTTTATAAGAATGTAGGTATCACGTTTTCAAAATTTTTCTTGTCGCGTCCTTGCTATTGTATTTTGTTTTCAAAAGCGTGGGATTCATTGTCTTCTGTCTGCCTAAAATTATTATAAATATAATAACTAATTAGCACTTATTATATTCGTAGGTTGTAAATGTACAAAATATTTACATGTCGTATTTTCAAAAAAAAACATTGTTGTTTTTTGTATTTATTTTATCGCTTAAACGTTATCTAGCAAGAGTTAGATCGCAATCAGATATTCGTTAATAAAAAAAATGTGAGGTACATACATACCTAAAAATTTTAAATTAAAACAAAAATTATCGCTCGTAGCAAGTGCTACGTGCGTAGCACCTACATACAAAAGACATAAACGCGTATAAATATATTTCTCAATTGTTTTGGTGAGTCAATATAAGTTTTAGTTCGCCTGTCTATTTATATTAATATAAGAACTACTAGAAACGATTGGTGCTGGGCCTATCCATCCATGAGATATCCATCTTAAACAATGTCCCAGGCACTACAGCGTCCTTGATTTTAGAATAGGTTGCCTCCTGAAGTCCTGACGCTTTCTAACTCCAAGCTAACTTCACTGGCCCGTTTAGTAATTTTGTATGATAGTTCTCTGGTGACGGAGTTTTAAGGCCACCTTAAGGCTTCCGTCATGGCTTAGTGACTAAAAAAACTTACTGAATAGCCGGGACCGACAATTTATCGTGCCCTCCGAAGCACGGAATCACTCAGTTGATAATGCCACTAGGGGTCACACATACCGCTCAGAACATTGATTGCTTATCTTTCACGATCAAGAACGAACTAAACAAGCTTCACCACTTCTCTCAGTTGTCTCGGTTCGTGTAATCCCGCCATTAAGTTTGCACGGACTAGGGCCAGTTAGGCCCAGTATCTGTAGCAACTGCAAAAACTGCAAGTAGGTACAGTACATTGGAACGCCTAATCCGTACAATATAGGGTCTTTCATTTTAAACTAACTTAATTCAGGAATTCAGGTTCAACAAATAAATAAAAAAATATTTATGTAATGATTTTTTTTTGTTTTGTTATGAAAATCCTGAGAAAATCGATAAAGTCTATCCTTTCAATTGATTGTTGCTTCTTGTATAACTTAGTCCATTCGTGATGTAGCTGCGCTGCGATTGGTGGAACTTCTGTTCTCCTTGAAAATCACTATGCAACATTTCAAAAAAATCAATAAATGATAAATTTTTAAGTGAAAACTTAAATCTGCTTAGGAATAAAATAGATACGGTCAAACGTCTATTTATAACCCAAAAATGAGGCCTTGTCAGTTTGTGTAGATTAAAATGAAAGACCCTGTATGTATACATCAGCATCAAACCAATTTGTATTTTGGAAAGTAGATGTCATAATAATTTTTAATTTTGCCTCGTCGAAGCGTTTCCCGCTATTGTCGCTGACTTCTGAACTCTGCATACTCAATGCGAGTCGTGACCTCGATTTTACATACAATGAAGTTGAATTTACTCACTAAAACCACATTTTTTATTCAGTACCTTACCTAATCAAAAGTTTTAGGCCTGTTCAAAGTCCAATTTCAGACTGCTCGAGATTTGGTTTGAATGTTTGTAAATTGTTGTTTGTAAATAAATAAACTCAGAAAATAATGCATTGGGTGCAAATGGGCAGATTATGACGATTTGTTATGCGACTACTCAAGCCTTTATATCACTATGAAGATGATATATCCATACTAATATTATACTAATATAATATTATAAAATATGTGAAAGTAACTCTGTCTGTCTGTCTGTCTGTTTGTTACGCTTTCACGCCCAAACCGCTGAACAGATTAAGCTGAAGTTTGGCATAGTTAAAGGTTGTATCCCGGAGAAGGACATAGGCTACCTTTTATCCCGAAAAAATCCTGAGGGACCGCGGGTCACACCGCGGGAGCGCAGCTAGTACACTATACAGCGTCAAGAGGCACTATGCCTACACTTAACGGGACGCTGTAGTGACTGGGACATTGTTTGAGATGGATTAGGCTTGCCCAGCACCTAAACCATCCTCTTGTCCACAACACTACACTAACCGATAAAATAAGCTTATCAAAAATTTGGATTGTGATGAGAAGGGTTCCGTGGCCGAATGGTAAGGCACTCCGGCTTTAAGAAGGTTGTCAGACCGTTGCGGGTTCGAATCCCGTCGTAATCGAAAATTTTGATAAGACTTTGCATTTCACAACTACACTCTAATTTTTACCAAATTTACTATCTTATCACAGTTTAAAATATAGCGAAACACGCACTTGGCCAGTTTTTTAATAGTTCAAGCTTTACTTGTAAACAAACTTTTTGCAACATCTTTCCATACTTCGTTTATAAGTCAGAATGACTTGCGATTGTAAATATCAAGTTAGAATTATAATTAGCTACAAAGCTGAATGCAACATAGTGTAAAAACTTAGGCGCTTATTACAAGAAAATGAGCCGAGTTTAAACCTAATCTGTGAAGAAATAGTTTACACAGCTTCACAAAATATGTAGTCTTTCACTTTATCCGATCCGATATCCTGCACTAAAAAATGAAATTAAACATAAAAAAAATATTGAAAAATAAGATCGGAGCTATCAATTTCATACATTTTACTTGCCCCGCCATCGTCCGCCATCACCGATATCGGATCAAATAATGTGAAAATAAGTGGAGCTATGTAAGTAAGGATAGTTGAATACGATCATGGTAACGACCATCCGTCTTATTACAAGAAAATGAACCAAGTTTAGACTAAGACTAACTAAAAAACTGTCCCTAGAAAAACGATCTTTAAATACTCGTACATAGAACGCTTTTTTGTGGTAACAGTTTAGTTTTGACATGTGTCAACATGGGGTTCAACTAAGGTTTAACGTTTTTGTAATAAGCAGCTAAGAGATAAGCGTTTCGATAATATTAGCTGTGTTCAAGTGTAGACATGAATATTTTAGTAACTTTATTTACAGAAACTAAGCTACTACATATTTACAAAATACAACAGGATTAGTCAAGCTATCTAAGAATCGTTAGAAACAATCTATAGATAGCTCAACTGATCCAGGTCACTGTCAGTCGGAAGCGTGCCCATGTGCCCAAAACACTGGCGGCATTACCACCCTGGATGGCAATGCTGATCCTTTGAGCCAAAAATGTGCCAGCGCTCGGATCACGCATCACATGAATTAAATCTATATTACTTACCTCATAGAATACTTATAAAAAGATAGATAGGTACCTATTTTAAAAAGAAATAGGTAGGTACTTACTAAATAAATTTTACCTACTTTACCGAATATTTAAAGTACCTATAGAATTTCCATTATTTTAGGGGTTTAATAAGATAATTTTGTTTGAAATTAAAATAGTCTACTTAAAAATCTATTTCAGGCAGTTTTGTGCATTTATGAACCGTCTTAAAGGAAATAAAAATAAGGTAATTTTTAGTAGGTTAAAATGGTTAAAAGCGCCATTCCCGCCATAACACCGCCATTATTGTTTAATCGTTCCCATCACCTGATTGGCTAATCCTCGCGCATACCTAATCACATTGTTCTCTGATTGGCTGACTTCAGCACGTCCCAGTTTGAAATTAGAACCGCGTGGGTTGAGCTGGGAATCGGCGTAACCTATAAACAAAACGAGACGATTGTATGAAGTGTTTCATTTCATTTTTAGCCGACTTCAACTGGAGGAGGTACTATGTTCGCTTGTGTGTATGTTTTTAAAGAAAATAGTAGTTAAACGAAACGCCAACTACACGATACCATTCTGGCATACCATTCTTGCCTCTTGCCACAGAATATTAGCTCTTGCTCGTTGAGACTTGAATATGATAAAGCAAGAGGCAATTATAACGTTTTCACATTATCCGATCCGATATCGGAATTGGACTCCGATACGATATCGGAGGCAAGTAAAATGTATCAAATATGTACCTGTCTTTCACTTTATCCGATCCGATATCGGATATCGGAGCTATCAATTTCATACATTTTACTTGCCCCGCCATCGTCCGCCATCACCGATATCGGATCAAATAATGTGAAACCGCTCTTAAGCGTACTTATGCCAGAATGGTATCGTGTGAATGGTGTTTTAGTTATAGGGTAACATGTCCATTTTTAATTTAAATTAAAGAGGAAAGCAAAAACATTAGCGCCCTTGTAAAATTTTCAGATTATGAAAACATTTGTCCCGCCGCGGGAATCGACATTACCTCGCCCAGTCTATCATCCCCTAGGATGAATTGAATGATTCTTTAGAATAATCTTTAAGTCGCGTGCCAGATTATACCTTCCACGCAATGCTCTAACGACATTTTAAACACATTTGTCTGCGGCTTTTATAAACCAAATCTTAAAGCAACAACACGAAATAAGCACACCGAAAACTCCACCAAATTAGACCTTACTACATCCAAATAAGATGGTAATTTCGATGGCAGATGCAAGTAGGTGAGTTGGGCAATGGTTCGCGTAATCAAGCCATAAATGCGGGTTACTGTCGTTTGGGACACAAAAGTTTAGGACACTTTGTCCCTATTGACACTTTCGATTTTAAATATTTTTTTCACTGTCATTTGGGACACCAATAGAAAAAGCTGTTTTGTACAGTCAGGCAAAAAACCTCTAACGTTATAGTTTTTGAAACTATCGTGGTTAGGAACATAATTAATGTTATCTACGAGATAATTATCATGATTTTTGAGTTAAACCTCTAACGATACCTCAACAGTAGAAATCTTAATATCAAATTTGCATTTTTAAAAAGGTAAAGTATTCGCTCAGGTGCAGTAACGAGCGAGCAAGCGCTAATGCAAAACTAGTTCTAGAAAGCATAGAAATGTTTCTATTTCTTTCTCTTTTGTTCCTAAAGGGTTCATTTGTTCTTTTTGCTCGGACGCACGGCCATTAATTAGTCTACCTGAGTCATGGTCAGTGGTTAAGTAAAAAAATAGTCATGTGGCGGTTTGTGTTGTTGTTCATGTTTTTTGGAGGTAAGTTAACTATCATTAACGTAGCATTTGTTTATTGGTATTATACGCTTTTAGGTACTTAATTACTTTAAATTTAGATCTAAACTGATAAAAAATTGTGTGTATTGTAAAAGATATTTAATTTCATTCATAATCGTAGTCATTATATTCAATGCATCAATTTATGGTTTTGTTAGATACACTGTTAGGTACAGATATTCTTGTGAAATGTTCATAAAGTAGCATATTTGTTTTTTCAGGAGATCCACCAGCATCGTCAAGTCAAAAATCAAAATGGAATCGAAATAGTAACGTCGAAGCGCGGAAAACCGATACTTCTACGTGCTGGCTATAGATACCATAAAAGATAAGAATTCTAAGAATAATGTGCCAAATATTGTAAAAATACTGTGATTTTTTAGGTTACTTTTTATCTTTGGTTATCTTTTGATTTGTTTGATATTTTAGCTTTAGTAGAGTATTGTGCCAAATGCTGTGAATATACTGTGATTTTTGTAGGTTATTTTTTTTAAAGATTTTTATGTATACACAAAAGATTTTAATAATAAGTAGGTAATGTTATGACATTATTATTGTTAATTAATATAAACCGATATTTTGAAGATGTGGACTTTACAACGTAGTAAATAAATATACATTTTAAATGAATTTTCGTAGTTTTTTTAAGTCGAAAAAGACTTAAAAATTATTTAATTACAATGATCTGATACCTATACCTACACGTCGCCACCATG
This sequence comes from Epirrhoe tristata, assembly GCA_951394285.1. Lineage (NCBI taxonomy): Eukaryota > Metazoa > Arthropoda > Insecta > Lepidoptera > Geometridae > Epirrhoe > Epirrhoe tristata. Next base: position 2,284,187 of record OX596158.1, read on the forward strand.
TCTAGTCCCTTTAAGCTACTTTAAAATAATCGTATTATAATTATTTAAAAACTTTTTGATCTGACTGTACAAAACAGCTTCAATATTTTGATAGTGTCCCAAATGACAGTGAAAAAAACATTTAAAATCAAAAGTGTCAATAGGGACAAAGTGTCCCAAACGTTTGTGTCCCAAACGACAGTAACCCATAAATGCAGTCGTAAACACGCTTCATTTGTGTCTAATGATGTATCACCTCCTTGTTAGATCTCTAATGAGCTGGTTCCTGATCACAAAAAAGTTTTCATGCTAGAAAAAAGTCCAGCCTGCTACTATAGACAATTTATGTCCTCTTCTTCTCTTTCTCTCTTTTATCTTTACGATAGAATAGAGTAAAAGTCTATTTGAAATTAGACTATTTTGATTTGCCTAATACCACATAGGTATATTTTTACACTATTCTGCCGTAGTGCTCAAAAGCTCAAAATTAAAAACACATTTCAGAAAATACGCTAATTAATAGGTTGGAACCACCTGTATGTAAGTAAAATGTACAGTCAGCCACGAAAGACGATTAACATTTGATGTTTCGCATATAAGAGTATTTTGAAATCCGTGGCATCATGGCCAACATTTTGCCAAATTCTGAAGAGTAGTGCTTAGTAATTTCTATGTAATTTCTCAAGAAAAGTTTTTTTTTTTTTCTTTGAAATCGAAAAGTCTTGCTGTTAATCGAGTTTCGAGGCTGACTGTACATTCGTACAGATCATTAGATCGCCTCACATAGCTGTATACCTAAATCATATTCAAATATGCTTTTGTCTGACTGCATAAGCTAATAAATATTTCAATATCGCTTCAGAGACAAATTATATTTTATTCGGTATTGTTTTTCAAATAATGTGGTTACTAAAGTTACCTATTTACTGAAACTAATCTGTGAAGGAATAGTTTACACAGCTTCACAAAATTCGTACCTGTCTTTCACTTTATCCGATCCGATATCGGATATCGGAGCTATCAATTTCATACATTTTACTTGCCCCGCCATCGTCCGCCATCACCGATATCGGATCAAATAATGTGAAAATAAGTGGAGCTATGTAAGTAAGGATAGTTGAATACGATCATGGTAACGACCACCCGTCTTATTACAAGAAAATGAACCAAGTTTAGACTAAGACTAACTAAAAACTGTCTCTAGACTAGAAAAACGATCTTTAAATAATCGTATATACTCTTAGAACGCTTTTTAACAGTTTTGTTTTGACATGTGTCAACATGGGGTTCAACTAAGGTTTAACGTTTATGTAATATGCAGCCATATGTCTAATATTATGTACTGATTTGTGTCCTATCAGAAACCATGAGTACCATCAAAGTATAAATAGCTCGACTGATCCAGGTCACTGCTAGTCAGAAACCCAAAATACTGGCTGCATTACCACGCTGAATGGCAATGCTGATCCTTTGAGCCAAAAATGAACGTCACCCTGAATTGAGTAATAGCAATGGGGCCCCTGAACCCCACATTCCTATCTCAAGTTCTCAACCTTAAATGATTCAAATCTATTATCAAGATTTATAATTTGCGCCTTTTGAAATCCTCAGCCGATTATAGTTAATTTAAATTGTTTCAGATAATAGGAGAGCGGGAATATGCAGTGCGACCTACGAGAAGACCGTCAGACGAACTGCAGACCGGACAGCCCTTAGATATAGTTGTACAACAGGTAACATTCTAATAATAATATTGATAACTTGCTGGTACCCGCGACTTCGTCAGCGAAATAACATACTTATTAGCAACGCCATCTATTGCATTTAACTGGAACTACCAACTCCCCATACAAACTTTCAACCCTTATTTCACGCCCTCCATGATTAATATATAGATTTTTTCTGTCATAAGAACCTTCTCCTGACAATAACGAACACAACAAAAAAAAAATTTATGAAATCGGTCCAGGCGTTGTTGAGTTATGCGCTTACCAACACATTTTGCGATTCATTTTTATATTATAGAAGATTAACGCTCATATAACTTGAAAATAGGTAGGTATACATTCCAGAATTGCTGGAATTCATTTTTATAATTTACATCAATCAAAAGCTATTTGTTTCTCAAACAAGGGTGGTCGCACAGTCCAGCCGAGCCGAACGCGCCGAACTGTCAATTCAATAGAGAAAATGCTGCTGACGTCAGAAGCGAGCCGCATTTTCTGTCATTTTTTATATAGTTAAGCATACATTTTTAGATATTATGATGTTTGTTTTTAGGTAATTTTCGTATTTAATTCAGTAAACTATCAATTTTAAAAATAGCATTGAAATACTGCAAAGTTTTAAAGTAAGTCAAATAGTTTTGTAAACCTTAAACCATACCACCATTTTGATCCATAAATAGTTGAAGTCCCTGGTTTAACCCGCATAATTTTACCTTTGAGTTGATAAATATTCAAAGGCATTAAACCGACCGATTAAATAAAGATAAGTCGTGTACAGAAAAAAATTACGAGTCGTAAGCTTTAGCAAAGTCTTTTGGGGGAAATAAAGCTGTTTCTTTGTTTTTTTGAAAATTACCAGATGTCCTCGATCAGACAGACACTCATTGAAATTTTTATATGTATTTTTTTACTAAATTTTAATGACTGTTGTAATTAAATCTTGACTTAATGTTTGGTTTAAACGCATTTACAACACTTTACTTTCCGGAATATACTTTCAAGGTTTTTCCATAAAAACCAAATAAATTCCCTTCGCTTATTTGATTGACAAGTACATTAAGAGATTTTAAAGATAAAGATAATGTATGACGTAAAAAAATTAAAGATTAACGAGGACAAATAATGAAATAGAGCATATAATTATATGTAGTATAGTGGAACGCATTACGCCAATAGCGAAGCTTGTATGGAGTAAAAGTTTTTATAAAAATTCAGACGGTAATGCTGTTATTCTCGTTTCCCAAAAAAAACTGTACTTATAGGTATTTCAGCCCTTCCATGATTTTGAGCATATTTCCGGAGCAATGGATATCCTAGCAATCTATCTATCCTTTAATAAAAATCTTTTCAGCGGGTTATGTTTAGGAGTGAATGGATAAGCACTGGTTAAAAACTTAGGCCTTTACATCTATATTCGATGATTTATACAGTGTCAGGAGGCAATCCATGCCTACACTTAACGGGACGCAGTAGTGCCTGGGTTTGAGTTGGAATAGGCCCAGCACTTAAACCATCCTCTTAGCTTAATCAACCTGGCCCACAGGAAAGATGACGTCGATACGTGTGGAGCTGACGAAGCTGCGGGTTTCCTCACGAGGTTTTCCTTCACCGTTAAGAGCTCGCAGGCATATCAATTTTACGAAACGAAAAATCCATTGATGCACGGCCGAGATTCGAACCCACGACCTTCAGATTGAAAGTCGAGGCACAACCCCATTCGACCAACATGGCTCTGGGACAGGTTATAAGAGTACATACTTTTAACATTTATTTTCATAGCTTAGGTAACATTTCCCATAGCTGGGTTAAGGTCTTTCTTCTACTTTCCTATCATGCAAGTCCACAGATTGCCAGTCGATTTAGTGATCTAAAATTATTCTCCAGAACAAATTGACATGCCTTTTATAGATTGAGGCCTTTGACCAGATTATTCAGAGGTTGGACGTTTGACCACGTAAGGAAACTTGACCAAGTATTGAATTACTGCGAAATCCGTAAACACAGACAAATATAGCATGTATTACTATACATCCACTTATTCAAATGCTAGATATATATTCATACGAAAATTCTTTAGAATCAAAGAGCTTCTTTGAAAATAGACCTTCGATTCGATTAGGTTTTTGCGATTCATAGCGTAGGTATGAACAGAAAATTTTGTCATAGAGAGACAAACAGCTGAATAATGTTGTTTGCAAATAATATATAAGCGTTACTGTCGATTCGATTTCTATGTGTAACATGGCTTGAAAGGCAGGATCACGACTGTTTTCCCTTAGCGAGGTAGACATTCAATTGATATTGAATTCCTTTTAAGATTTAATATAAACAACCTTTGTAATCACAGTACAATTAAAACGTAATTTGAATATTATGAACTGTTCGTATCATTACTCAGGATCATAGATAATTCTGCTTGTCAGAATCAGAACTGGATTCTTGATTGTCAGGTCAGGTGTCATGGCTAATATTATGTACTTGAATGGCCATATACATTTATATGTATAATACCCTGTTGGGCAAACTAGGTATGTTCAATTCCTTTATATACTTAGTGCCAAATGTTTACCGCGGCCCGTTAAAAAGTTTCCAAACTAGCTTTGACACTCCGTTTCATCCATTTTGTTTTGTTTTTTATTATACCTTCGTACGCGTTATGTTTATAATTAAGAAACCAAGCAAAATCTACGTAGGTATAATACGTACAATCGTTCTTAAGCTCTCTGAAGTAGCTGCGCAGAACCCATTTTTGATGACGCCTAAAATCGTGCTATCTCGCTTACTACCAAACCTGCGTAATCGTCTATTGCACCTAACTTCAGAGAGCTAAAGATCCGTTGTGCTATAGAAGCATAGAAAATGGTAAAAACTGGAATAAATATATCTATTACTCTACCAAACCTGCGCAATCGTCTATTGCACCTAACTTCAGAGAGCTAAAGTTCCGTTGTGCTTAGTATACACCTACCTATTTGCGCATTTTAAGATCGCCAGCCAAAATAATGAAAAGAAATCAAGCGTTCGTATAAAATTGCCAAAGTTCGTATTCTCAAACCGGACAAGAGAAAGCGACCGAGTTTTGGGACCCTACAGACTGGTTTATAACTGTAACTGTGCCTGGGAATTATCTGTTCCAGGCGACTAATATAAACTCTTATTTCCTGGCATTTTTTGAACTGCTTTGCAATTTCAGAACTCAGTTCATAAAAACGAATCTGAAATGGCGGTGCTTATCATGTTCATGCAAGTGGGATTTGTTTGTTTGAATTGAATAGGCTCCGAAACTACTGGACCGATTTGAAAAATTCTTTCACCATTAGAATCCTACACTATCCCTGATGAACATAAATTATATTTTATCCCAGGAAAGTGAAGTTAAATCATATAGTAAGTAGGTATTTACCTATAATATCATGTGGGACACAACACAATCTCTGCTTAATAATGCTGTGAAATTTCCACCAATAGGTATTTATTTATTTCATTCTCTTAGTATCAATAATTTAACTCATCTTGATATAAAACCTCACAATTTTTTTTTTACTACAAAGTCAAACCTATCTTTGGCTAAACCCTAGATTATTCACCGCCTTACCTATTAGCCACTGCCATTCGGGTTAGTAAGTCGGCATGCCCTCTGTTTGTACCTCACAGAATACGTAGGTAATATTTACTTTTAATAAATATCTAGGTATAGTTAGCTAAATATTTTATTGCTCATCATCGTCATTGATTTTTTTTATTTCACCATAGACAAACAAAACATTATAGACCGCTAATGTAGAACAACATTTTGTGACTTAAAAAAAAGATAATTCCAGGCTACTTCTAGAAAACGCTGCCTTGTCAAATAGCTGTGTGCGGACTGAGAGTCACTTCGCTGAAAGCGGTTAAAAATATTTTAGGGATGTAGTAAGATAATTCCAGGCTACTTCTAGAAAACGCTGCCTTGTCAAATAGCTGTGTGCGGACTGAGAGTCACTTCGCTGAAAGCGGTTAAAAATATTTTAGGGATGTAGTGAATGTTCCAAAAGTTTTGTGAAATTGATATGGGATTTTGTGACAATCAAAAGCACGCTGAGTCTCATTGTACTTTCAGACGACCTTGCGGAGTATGCATTGAAATTAATAATTGCATACCTACCCACTTTTTGTGTAGACAAAATATGTTTTTCATTGAGAACAATAGATTTACCTAACATTTTTGTTTATGACAAAACCGTGGTGAAGCTAAACATTTTTTAAATCAGTTTTATCAGACAAATATGCATAGGTTGTTCATAAACTTTATATCGCTAACATCTTAGTTTCACCCTACAAAAAAAAACCAACAACTTCTTAAATTGTTTTTCTTTCTCTTCTTTAGGATATTAAGTAGTCTTAATGACCGGATAAGCAATCCATAAGGGGAAGTCGCCGAAGTCGGTGTTTTTCACCACCGCATTCCGCGCTAGCAGACATACCGTCAGACTTCAATGTGGGAACCTGTTTCTAACTGTACCGGTCGCGGGTTCGACGCCCGGCGGGTATTTGTACAGACAGTTACTACGGAGAAACCCAGTGTTTATGAATTTAGCTGAGATATATGTTTATTTGTTAGTGTTTATAATCCTACTTTCCAGTAAACCAATGTTCAGAGAGAGTACCTATTAATGTTTTAAAAATAAAACAGACTTCAATGTTGGACTCAGGTGGAGCAGATGTTTTTAAGTTTGCGAGAAAATCCTATAGGAATAAAATCTACATGGGATTTCATTTATTCGGGACAAAAAGTAGCCTATGTCTTCCCTGGGATACAACCTTTATCCATGCCTTTCTTTTAAGCCTAATCTCAGCGATTTGGGCGTGAAAAGGGAACAAACAGACAGAAAGACAGACAGACTTTTATGCAGTAAATAGTAAGTATAGATGGATGATAATGTTACGTAGATGTGCGTTACTTCTTACTCTTTTTCCACACAAGGAAACGAAACAAAGCCTATATTACAGGAAAGTAACGCGAATAATTATTTTAACACACATAGAGTATGACAATGTATTTAGCGTGTTAAGTGCCCGGTCAAGTATTGGTTAGTGAAAACGGACAACACTTGTGTTTACAATCAAACAAAGTTGGTGATACGGTACTTCAGTATACAATCCGGTTGTACTTATATAAATAGACATAGATAATCTTTTTTTCGTTTTATTTATATGTTTTTAGGATAAACATGATTTTTTCGTGATAAAAAGTGCCTACGTCCTTCCCTGGGATACGCTAAAATTCAGTCTAATCTGTTCAGCGTTTTGGGCGTGAAAAGGTAACAAACAGACAGATAGACAGACAAACATGATAGATATAGACGTAAAAGCCTATAAGGCCATTTACACGATACCATTCTGGTATTCCATTCTTGTCTCTTGTCTTGCCAAATAAGCTCTTGCTCCGAGTAAGAGAAAGCAAGAGGCAGAATGGTATGCCAAAATGATATCGTGTAAATGGCGTTAAAGCATTTTATTACAAATAGCAACTAATAAACCTTCAATATGTAATTTCGAACAATTAACGGCAAATGATTGCGTTCAACAGCAAAAACCCCGGCAATGGATAATTGATGAAAATAATACGTTATGACTATGTAATTCTCATGGACTAGGTACCACTAGGCCAGCAAGGCCAAGACTTTCGATACAACGGTAGCAGGTTCGAATGTCTCAGCTTATAAACTTGGTTTGAGAATGGAGATTCAATTGAAAACGATTTTGACCAAGAAAGACATGTCTTTATAATGTGGATGGGGTGAAGTTGGGTTGATAAAAAAATGTAGGCTTTATTTTATTACCTATGTGCCTAAACATCTAATAAACTTGACATAAAGTTATGTCATGCATAAACTAAAAATTTGTATGGTTATTCATAGGTTATGCATGACATAACTTTATGTCAAGTTTATTAGTAAGGGCCTAAATAAGTAAATAATAAATAAATAATGCTGCATCATCTAGCCCCAAAGTAAGCAGAGCTTGTGTTATGGGTACCTACTACATTAAATCCCTACTACATGACTGATATACCTACTACTTATATAATTGTTTGTAAATATATCATACATAGAAACACCCAGACCCGAGACAAATATTTGTAGATCATACAAACATTAATCCCGCCGCTGGGATCGAACTCGCAACCTTTTGCGTCGCAGGTGGGCCTTCGTCCACTGCGCCACAGAGGTCGTCATCTTTACGAGATCAGACAACATAAAGTACCTACATACCTACACAGAATAAAAGAGAGACTGCATTAAGGGGTAACCTATGCCTACACTTAACTAGTCGCTGAAGTGCCTGAGTGTAGGATCGACTAGCAACATACATACAATGTAAGTTTTATGATGTCATCTTACAACCTAAGTGGCTTACCTCGAGTGGAGTGTTTGATAGCTACACACTAATTAAAATATTGATGAATTTGTTTGACCTGAAGGTGAAGATTTCCTGTTTTTAGTATCTATTACGAAATTGCTATAATCGTTTGACGAAAATAGTTGTTAATAAGGTGCCTACGATAACTTTATATTATCTAGGGTTTTAGCTTAGGTAGGTATACATATTTATATGTATAGGACTACCCGCTGTCCTTTTGCTATCTTAAGCTCCCTTGTTTCACTCGAGATTTACCTCAAAAACTCCCTCGCTGACGCTCGAGAATGACTACTTCAATGCGCTCAGGGATTCAATAAGGTGTACGTGGCATAAGACAGCCCAGCCTACCTAAATCTATTTTTTTTTAATTTAGAATTTCGAATGACTTGATTTTTTTCTACGTTCCAGTTTGACGACTTTGTAAGATCTCTACAAGTGGATCCCCACTCGCCTCTCTTCAGGCTTGTCACGGATGGCCAGCCACCTCTCAGGTAATCCAAACCTTACTTTAATGCTACTTATTTGGTAGCCTAGATTTCAAATCAAATAAAGAAATAGAATAAATAAATAATGCTGGACTTTTCACACAGCATCATCTAGCCCCAAAGTAAGCAGAGCTTGTGTTATGGGTACTAGATGACTGATATACTACTTATATACTTTTTATAGTTTTTGAAACTATCATGGTTTTGAACATAAACACGGGATCAATTTTAACGGGATAATTACCATGAAAACCAACATAAATACCACGGATTTAAAAAAATGAGATAAATACCAATATCGGGAAACAACAAAAGTATACAATTATGGTAATTATCCCGTTGATAATAGTGTTTGTTTGCAAATACATACACATACATAGAAAACACCCAGACCAATGACAAAATATTTGTAGATCATACAAACATTGATCCCGTCGCGGATCGAACCCGCAACCTTCTGCGTCGCAGGCGCACTGCGCTACAGAGGTCGAAATTTCACGATACTTATGTTACCTAGGTACTTAGTAATAATTATTACAAAAACACTTACCTATTTACATGTAGCATACATTGTCATTTCTTTTTTTTCTTTTTATTTATACAATGTCATGTGTTGTAGCTTGTGTGATCGAAAAAGAGGATGCAATAGATAGTTGCATCTCTGATCATATCTTTCCAAATAGTTCATGTCCCCCAGTTGTAGATCAATAGACCATTGAATTATTAAAATAAGCTTATGCCATTCAACGCGATACAAATCTTTTGACATCCGGTGTTGCTGCCATAGATGACGAGCTCGTCTCCGAGATTTTATCGTACGGTATTATCGTACGACTTTGATAATCTTTTACACTTTGACACGAAAAAATAGGAAACAAATATTTTAGGTTCATTGATTAAAAAAAAATCAATAATTAATTAAAAAAATAATTGACAAGTGATACGAGTGAGTGGAAGAAGAAGACATGTTGTGCCGACCCCACTTAGCGTGGGATAAGGTCAGGGAGATGATGATTAAAAAAAAACAAAACAGTTTCAAATTATGGCTACATTATAGATACTCAGTACCTTACCTTACATAAAAAAATTAACAAACGTATTTTTAATGTTTGATTTGTTCATTATAAAGCTAAACGGCCACTAAGGTGAAACGAACCAAAAATGTCTAATGTGTTTTCGAAAGAATCCGTAAATTAAAAGTTGTTTATGCATGTAGCCCTTGAATAAATAAAGATATAGGCATTAATGGTTATTTTAAGCAATGGTATTCTAACTTATACCGTGCGACAATGGGAACAAACTTTGATAATATCTTTTCATACATTATTTAGTTAAAATCGGGGATCATGAATATTTTATTGCCCATGTTTTAAGTGCAAAGGTTATTCAGTCCCAAATTGAAGAGATTTAAGTAATTATGATATCTATGATCGGTCATCCTGTTGTGACAAAAAATATTATTCAAAAAAATAGATTATTCTACACATTTGAATAAGTAGTGGTATCGTATGTATGTTTATTATTTCGATCGAAAACAGTAGGTAGGGCAGTAAGAAACACAGATAACCTAATTATGTAAATAATTTTATGTTGATTTCATTCTAAGTCAAATATCATTACAGATGTCATATCCTATCCTAGACAGTGGCGTAGCTAGGTAGCCAAAGGACCTGGTGTAAATTAAACTGAGGCCCTAACTGAACAGTTCAGGTTTTTTCAAGTCAAAATATACAGGGTGTGGCAAAATATAAACGTATGCAGAATTTTAATAAAAATTTACGATTTGATTTGTCATTTTCTGGGCTGACTGTAGTTACATAAGTTAATTTTTTCAAAAATATCGAAATGCAGTTGTTTTATTTTCCAAATAATCATACCTATAGTTTCCTTAGAACAAAACCTTCCGGACGCTGGGGTTCTGACTCAGAGTCCGAAGGCCCCTTGAGCTTGGGGGCCCCGGTGCACTGCACCGCCTAGCCCTTCGGTAGCTACGCCACTGATCCTAGACCTATCTTAACGGTGAAGGAAAACATCATGAGGCGTGTCAGCTCCTAACATTTGAACATTTTTCATGGGTAAGGCCGATTAAACTTAATCTGGACAAGCCTATTCTATTAGAAACAATGTCCCACAACACAACATAGGTTTAGGTTGCCTTCTAACTCTGTAGGTATTTAATTATCTAGGAATCTCCGTATTTTAATGATGTAAAAGCCTTGTTCTTTTATTTCAGACAATGTCTCCACCCAGAAGCGTGCAGTAAAGACATCAGTCTACCAACATACTACGCGCGTTTTCATGACATCCGCAAGGAGTATGTACGCGCGTACACGTTGCGGGCGGTGGCTCCCCCCCGCGCGTCCGCGCCCCCTCCCCCGCCGCCTCCGGACCATCCCCAGTCGCTGCACGATATGTTAACTTGTATCCTTTTACGTGATGGGTTAGTGGACGGTAGCCTTATGCATCCTTAACGGCTTCTTAATAAATCCATTCCTAAAAATACTTTAAAACCAAAGTTGATGACTCTGAGTACTGACATAAAACGCGCACTAGACGCTTGTGAAGCATTAAAATAAAACAATTATTAAGAGTAGGTAATGTGATTGGGCGCCTACTCAAATATCATAACTATCAATTATTGGAATGAAGTTTCTTTTCGGACTGTATCGGATGGGGGCTAGACGAAAAAAAAGCGTTAGATTTTACCGTCACGACCGACACAGTCATGTATAGTATACCTATGTCAAATCGTCACAGTGCGCAGTGCGCAGACACGAAACAGTTCATAGATTGTTACATTGTTAGTACGGAATAGCGTTTCTATGATTTTAATATTTGACAATAATTTATTTGACAAATAAATGCCAAAATGTCAAAGTTGAAACTTACTTTAAACCTACTTTTTTATTAGGGGTTTTTTTGGGAACCTCGAGGGTTTTTAATTACTTACAAAAGCTCTTTGTAATTAATGACAAATACATTAGTTTCGAGAATAAGGACTCGTAATCTTCATCATTCATAGCCTGACCTCAGCCACTAGGTAATGGATATAGGCCTTCTAAGCTTGTGTCACATGCACATAGCTCGTAGAACTGACGGCCGTTGGGGCAGAAAAGTTCTCGAGTGGAGGCCACGTACTGGAAACCGCAGTAGAGGACGGCCCCCACTAGATGGAAAGACGATCTGGTAAAGGGGGAAGCCAGGGGTGCAGGCTGCACAAGATCGATCGCTGTGGAAATCGATGGGGGAGGCCTATGTTCAGCAGTGGACACTAGATGGCTGATATGATGATGATGATGATGATAATACTACCCAACTTAATATATTATTAACGGTGAAGGAAAACATCGTAAGGAAACATGTCGTAGAACCTAAAGTTCGAAAACATGTGTCAAGTGCACGAAAGGAGAGGCTATCGTTTCGTGCACATGACACCTGTTTTTTTTGAGGCGCACTTAAAATACACCACACTGGTTCGAAAGAACTGGTGACACGATAAGAAGAGGAATTTAATACTTAGGTTTCTTTTCAATGATTGTTCCTATACATGTGTACAGATTTAGGTATAGCTCCATACACGGGTGACAACTTCTACGCCGCGGAAGTAAAAGACATGGCAAGTGTGATACAAAGGATTATTTCTGACGGTGAGCGCCTTTTATTATTTACTTTGCAAACCACAGCACGATGTATTATTTTATTATGTATTATAGCGCCTTGTTGCTCCAATAGGTTTTCAATCCTAAGTCGAAGTCCATAGGTGGCTTTAAAACTCTGTCATCAGAGTTGGCCAATAGCTCCTTTTTAAAACGTGGATTCGAATCTGAATTTGATTTTTAACGATCAATGAATTTTGAGCTCTATGCTATAATGGGGATGGAAAACCTCGATAGGAAAACAATTTTTCGACTTGGGACTTGGAGATACGACCGCAATTACATTATATCATATATTATATCATTACACATTCATTGTCTTATGGCAAATGTAAAATATGTATCAGAAAATGGCTGTCTTCTCTTGCCTATAATGAAGTTAAAGCACTCATCGAAATTACAAGTTAATATGGTTTCATTTCTAAATTAAACACCTATGCAATCCACCATAAAAACACACACACACACTCACACCCATGCATTCGCATACACACACACACACACACAAACACACATATTCGCAACAAATTAATACATCATCTTAGCCAACATTATTTCGACGATAATGTGGGAGACTTGTTTCCATTCCGTTCTATTTTAGATAAAATTAAGTTACGTTAACTAAAATATTACTTAAGTTACTACCATTATTAGTATTTATATAAACTTTCTACTAGAAACTATTTGTGCCCTAGTCCTAAGGTCGGCCGCTGAAAATTGCGAAATAGTTTTTACTACTGCAATTTCTCAGCGTTCATTAGTAATAAGTACAAAATTGACAAACAATTTCACAAATAAATAAATTACAAAATTACCGTAAAAATGATAACGTTTGTTTAATTAGTATTTTTTTTCAGGTTTTCGGTTAGAAATCCCAGAGACTGTCGACCTAGTTTTAGAAACTGGAATTTGGTAAGTACATACGGAAACTAAGCTACTACATATTTACATATATTTACAAAATACAACAGGATTAGTCAAGCTATCTAAGGATCGTTACAAACGACCGATAGCTCAACTGATCCAGGTCACTGTCAGTCGGAAGCGTGCCCAAAACACTGGCGGCATTACCACGCTGGATGGCAATGCTGATCCTTTGAGCAATACGTGTACATACGTATCTTAATAATGAAATAATGTAATCACCACAACACTATTTTGCTATTTTAACCCCTAATGTTAATTGAAAAGCAAAGTTTGAAGTTTGCACATTTGACGCGTAACGGACAGGCGCCGAAGTGAAATAAATCAAAATACCTACTTCAAATAATTAATTCGTGATAACATGAAACACCTAAGCGCCATTTATATGATACCATTCTTGCCTCTTCCGTTGAGTTTGACATTTGCAAGAGGCAAGAATGGTAGGTATCGTGTAAGTAAATGGCGCTATAAGATATGACTTATTTAACCGTTAACGTCTCTGAGTGCGGATGTTGTCAGTTAAATATTATTAAATATCGGTCGGTGCGTTTAAAGGCATTTTTCATTAGGTACTTTGAACTTTGTTATCCATGTTCTTACCTAATACAAAGGTAGTTTAGATAATTTTATGTAGGTATATTTATACAGCATGGTTTTTGTAAAAAAAATATTTTTTGCTTTAACCTTCAAAAACCACATTGTAAATTGTAATGTCCCAAGACATGCCTCATCTAACGCCAGTAAAAACAAATTATCATAGCGCTTTGATAAAAGCTAGTAGAATCTTGCATTGCCTTTTAGGTTATCTCAAAATGTTCATAATAATATGCTGTTTCATTTAAAATGTCTGAAATTAATGTATTGAATTGAATTGAATTAAAAAAATGATTGGTTGGTACTTTTGTCATCAAAAATGGGTTCTGCGCAGATACTTCAGAGAGCTAAAGATTAGCTGTGCGTATTGTACCTACTGTATTTGTCAAACTAAAAGGAACTAAACGTAAAACGTCGTATGGGATCTGTAAGTTTTTACCGAAATGGGCCTTTAAATGTTGAGTCAATTGGTCCTTCTAGTTAGGAGAAAAAAATAAATAAATAAAGGAGTTTGGTGTGTTAAGTGCTAACGATATAACAGTGAGGTCAGTGCTTTTGTCCTATTTAGTGGAGTGATTCAGCTGTTTCCTCCAATCTGTGTTCTTGTGGTCATCCGATAAATATTGCATTCGTCCTCTGGCCCGACCTTGCGGAGACCACGGGTCTAATAACGTCATTACTGTCATTACTTGAATCGTTTCTCGATGGCAGAGGTCACGCTATTTCAACCCACTTCAAACAAGGAGATTTTCAATAAATTCATGTTTCATTTCCCCAAATATAGGATCGTATCACAGAAACAGAAACTTAACCATTTACATCAAATTAATTCAATTTATTGAATCAGACAATTAATTGTAAATCCATTTAGGTAGTGTTAGTAGGTATTTATATAGTAGGCATATGTCCGTATGAGCCGTGTTGGCCGAATGGGGTTGTGCCTCGACTTTCAATCCGAAGGTCGCGCGTCGAATCTTGGCCGTGCATCAATGGATTTTTCGTTTCGTAAAAAGTTTATATGCACGAGCTCTTAACGGTGAAGGAAAACATCGTGAGGAAACCCGCAGCTTAGTCAGCTCCACACGTATTGACGTCGTCTTTCCTGTGGGCCAGGCTGATTAAGCTGAGAGGATGGTTTAGGTGCTGGGCAAGCCTATTCCATCTCAAACAATGTCCCAGGCACTACAGCGTCCCGTTACTCAAATACATTTAGGTAGGTTATTAATTGAGTAGGTCTTTCATTCATGCTCCAGTCCATCAGTGCCAGTGATACTGCTAGACTAGAACCCGACTGAATGATTTAATAATAGGTAGATCATATCTATGGTATGACCTGCAGAATGCTGTTGGTGCTGCCCCGCAATCTGCTGAGCAGTGAGGCTACATCGCTATCAAACAATTTACGCTTTTTTTACAATGTCTAAAGTCTCAAACTTTGAGACATATTGTGAACACGTGTTCAATGTTTTTTTTAGCTATTGTTTAAATGAAGTGGGCAAAAGGGACACCATAATCTGAGCACTTTACTACACACTTTACTAAATTTTAATTAATGTACTATTATTTTTGGGGTAAGAAATAATAAAATTAAATCACTAATTTTGAATAAGTTATGTTTTATACCTATTTTCCATTAAAAAAAAGGTTATTGAGTAGGTACAATATTTTTTGTTATTATCCGCAAAAATGACTGCAATTTTTTTTCTGAGTATGTAATATGGATACCTAATATTGACATGTCGAAATAGTGGATATAGGTACATAAGTAAAAAATACTGAAATTATTGTTTTGTGTTTGGGATGTAGAGTGTAGGTAGGTGAGCATAGCATAACACCTTATTTTTAGTTGAGTAGGTAAAAAAATATCCTAAAGACAAGGACGAATTAACACCTACGGTCAATGAATCTATTCGAAGCGCAGTAGATGCTTTTTTAACCGACTTCAAAAAAAGGAGGAGGTTATATGTTCGGCTGTATGTATGTTTTTTTTTTTATGTATGTTCACCGATATTTCCGTCAGTTGTGGACCGATTTCCAAAATTTTTTTTTTTGTTTGAAAGGGTATACTCTCAAGGTGGTCCCATATAAATTGTATTCCTGAGGGATTAATAGTTTTCCCGTAAAACTAAAACAATCACTGAACTTTAAGAAAATTGTGGCCTGAATTCCAATATATTTTTTGTTAGAAAGACTTCAAAATATATTCTTATTTTTCTCTTTTTAGTGTGTAGAAGGTTCTTCTGTTTGTGTTCTGTGAAGTCGGTTCAATTTTTTTTTTCAAAAATTTTTTCATACAAAACTTTACTGCGCATCGAAACGGCTAATTTATCTAATGTCTTATACATAGAAACTATGTCTTATGAAGACAGCTTATGGTTTTCTGAAGTTAGGTGCACTAAACGATTGCGCAGGTTTGCGCGAGTAGGCGAGATAGGACGATGCAACAAACCAAGCAAGTGAGAGAGGCAGCTACACAATGCTGACTTCGCAAATGGTTTCTGCGCAGCTACTTCAGAGAGCACGATCAGGTTTCATGAGATGTATGGTAACAGCATTGTGACGCCATTTTCAAATAATTCGATAATCTAGGAAGATTTCAAATTTAAAATACCATTACAAATTCCAACATGTGAATTAAAAAAAACCATAAACCTATTCCTGAGAGTTAAGAGCACAATAAAAAATGATTCAGTCAGCCAAAACGGTCGAGTCAGTCTAAAGGTGGTCGCACGATCCAGCCGAACCGAACGCGCCGAACTGTCAATTCAATAAAAAATGCTGAGACGTCAGAAGCGAGCTGCATTTTCTGATGTCATCAGTATTTTTTGTATAGAAAAATGACTGCGGCGAGTAGGTAAGGCGCGGACAAACGTGCGATCAGCTTTACACGGTAGGTCACCTAGTAGATTACATGCAGTTACATATTGATTTTTATTTATACTTAGATATTAATAGGAACCTACATAGTAATGAAAGAATTAATGTTCACAATCTTTAATCACCTGCATGTACGTGTGTAATCTTATGATAAGACACCTATATAATTAGGTACTGTACAAATTTGATAGGTACCAACTTACTTACTAGGTAGTACTGATTGAGAGAGAGCGTTTCTAGGATACCTAATTGACAATTAATTTATTATATCCCAGTATTGAAAAGTACTCTTTGCTTCGTCCCGACCGAGTGTTCCACGACACTCACGTAGGTACTTTTTTTCTCTTGATCTGCAGATTCGCGATTAGTATTTAGCTTAGAATATAAATAGGTTCTACTGGTTATTGATTTTTGAACAACTATGCCGTGATAGCCGGTGTGTAATGTCTCGACTTTCAATCTGAAGATAGCGGGTTCAAACCCATGCATCAATGTTCATATTAGGTACCTACTTAAGCACATTTTAACTTTTTAATACCTAAGTCTTGTTATAATCATCGTAAGTGTTATATTCTAAAAATCGGTAGGGGCGTAGGAGAACAGGGAAGTTTTAAAACATAAAATATTGACCAAACGTGAAAAAAGGTGTGCAAAAACTACAAGCCAAAGTAAAATAAATACCTACCAAACACAACAGAAGCGTAATTTGACTCTTCAGTCAGCAATAAAAACCACATGTCATGACGAGGTAGGTGAGGTACCAACGTCCAAACAAGGTTAGGTCCATGCTTTACATCTTTGAAATCAAGAAGAGAAAAAAAGTATGCGAGTGTCGAGGAACCTCCGTGGAACACTCGGTTAGAACGAAGTTTCAACTTTGAAAGGCAATTGTCAAATAAATTATTTTCAAATATTAAAATTCAGGCACTAACAGTGTAACAATCTATGGACTGTTTTGCGTCTGCGTACTTCGCACTGTGACGTTTTGACCTGATGTATGTGTCGTGACAGTTTTTCTAGCCTCCATCCTCGATACCGTCCGAAAAGGAACTTCGTTCCAATAAAATGCCTCGTTTTGCTAAACCTCAACTTCTTCCAAACAGCCACAAATCCATAATCTCAAATCACAAAACAACACAAAATCATGCGCAAACGCACATCGTCACCCGCTCCCCGCATTCCTCCGCCGACCGTCGCGCGGTACGGACGTCTTACCTTGCTTAACCTAAAGTTATCCGAACTTTGAAAAAAAAATCGGTTGCCAGTGTAATAAAAAAGCGATAACAAGTCCTGGGTCTGAAGTGTTTGACTGTTTGTCTTGTGATAAGTGTGCTTTTGGAGCTCTGGTGTTATCGCTGTGGCTACTGCGATAAGGAGGTGAGAAGGCGATAGCTTTAGTGTAGGGTTGATATTTCCTTTCGTTCTAAGACGTTTGATTTCTTCGAGTTATTCTTTATGAATTAGCAATACGGCTTTCGGAAATAACCCTTTTAATCAATTCTATGTCTTATTAGTTCTTCTAATTATTTATTGTAAAAGATAAGAGAACAATAACCTATACTTAGGGGAAGGAGAGAATGTAGGTGTAACAAAGGCAATCTTAACCATATAAGAGATTTCTGCTGACAAACCTTTCAGAGTCTTTGAGTCCATTCCACGTTTCCATCCAAAATAAAAACCATACTTACTAAACAAAATTACGTCGATTATGCCATAAAGTTGAAGGATAATTTGTGTTGACATAAAATCACTCATCTGATGGCTCGATATCATTTGTAGACCATCTTCAAATGCTAAGGAATGACAATCAAAAAGCAATTTAATAAGACCTAAATCACTTATGAAGAATATCAATTGGGTAAAAAAACTACAGTTGATATTTTTACGGAGAAAATTCCTCCGGTATCGAAATATCAGAACTCCTCCAGACTTTACGCTTTCTAAAATAAAAGATTTTTTTCGGTCTTCATTGAACGGAGAGTTAGACATCATCATCATCTTACTGCTCTTCTTATCCCATTAAATTGAGTCTATCACTAGTCTACTTAATCCACGCACATATCCGCATTCCGCATTCAGCAGTCCATCCTTCGATCAAAAAATAAGATTCTTGATCGAAGAGTCCATCCATCTTTTCATAGGCATACCCTTAGCGTATTAAACATCCGATAAAAAAGATACCTGCTAGACAATTAAGAGCCCTTACTGTAGTTGAGGTACTTATGGGTCTCAATGATATGTTACCTAACTTTCTTCTTCCATATAGCAGGTATGCTTTAAAGTTAGGCACAACCAGAATACTATATCCCTACTTCCTCCGAAAGTGAAGAAGGATGTTGTATTTGTATAAAATTTGGCACAGATATAGATTACAGTCTGCCCCTTTAGCATGACCATGACTATTTCCACGGTAGAGTAAAATGATATATGAGTTTACGCAAAAGCATCTTTTCTACGACCGAAATAAAACTTAAAATCGTTTGAACGAAAATGTCATTTTCTCTATTCTACCGTAGAGAGCGTGGTCATGGTAAGGGAGCTGGAATAAACAGCGTATACCTATAGGCTACATTTTGTCCCGGAAAAGTTTTTTTTAATCACACAATAAATGAGCTTTACAATCATGTAAGTACTTAAATCTACTAATCAGTATTTAAGTGGGTGCAAATATGGCTACCCCTCAGCGTTTGCTCTAACAGCTCGAGATCCTGTTGGAGCGCTGGTTTTCAGTGGCGCCTTACTTAAACGTACGCCGTACGTAAAGGAGTGGAACATGAACTGTCTGGGAACATACTCGTATTACAGCAAGCATCCATCTCTTATCATAACGTAAGCAGACGTATGTAGTCAGTTGACTTGTAAATGCAAGACGTACGTAAGCATAGTTTTGTTATTCGCTGGCGTCTTAAAACTAAGCTGAGTTTGAGTCCCAAGGAAATGGATTTGCGTAATCCAGTTTCAATTTACATGCTTTAAAAAATATGCTTACTAAAAATAGTCATAAAGATTTGTATATTGCCAAGGCATTTCACTTAAACCTAGAAACAATAGGCAAAAATAATATACTCTTATCGCAAACTGCTCAGCAGAACCGATGATAACCACGTACTATACAAGTTCAAAGTCCCAGTTATTCTTGCGAAAGTTGACGTCATTGGAGTCAGGTGTCGTCAATAGATGACGTTCAGTTACCTTCTGTCATAAAATGGGAGACTGGCTATTAGGTAACAACCAATCGCTTCCTTACTTCGGGATGCAGTTTCAACCAGACGTGTCTTTAAGACCCCTTATAGCTTCATAGGATCTTGAATGACTTGATCTGTCTGACAGTACGTCTACCGTGCCATGGGGATACAGTCGTGATCCTGTTTATTTGAAAAGGACGTATAGAAGATAATGAAACTGTATATATAGGGTCTTTCATTTTATACTTACTTAATTCAGGAATTGGGTTCAAAAAATATATTAAAAAATATTTATGTAATTATTATTTTTTGTTTTGTTATGAAAATCCCGAGAAAATCGATAAAAACTATCCTTTCAATTGATTGTTGCTTCTTGTATAACTTAGTCCATTCGTGATGTAGCTGCGCTGCGATTGGTGGAACGTCTGTTCTCCTTGAAAAGCATTATGCAACAATTAAAAAAATCAATAAATTATAATTTTTTAAGTAAAAACTTAAATGTGCTTAGGAATTAAATTGATATGGTCAAACGTCTATTTACAACCCAAAAATGAGGCCCTGTCTGTGTGAAAGACCCTATATACGATTTTAGACCTTGTGCCACAGAATAAACTTGTGCTTGCACAAAGTTATCTAATTAAATAAAAATGTATACCTACCTTTCACAAATTATGTGCATGCTCCGTTGAACCAAGTTAATTAATTTCCTTTCAAACCTACTCGATGTGTTATCTATTACGTCATGATTGCTTCACTCTTTTGCCCTCTTAAAATAACAACTGAAAAAAAATATCATTTAGGACAAAAAAGATATTGTGTCCAAACTTGACCCTCCTCCCCTCTGGGTTCTTACTTTTCTGCGTCATTTAGTTCATACTAATGATGTAGTTTTTCATTGTTAATTCTAAAGAAAGGTAGAAATAAATTAAGTTAGAACATAAACAAAAATGTACAGGGGGGTTATTCGCGTTCATTTTTTCGTTCGTTTGATGAATATTAGGATGCTTCTTAATTTTTTGATTGATTGTATTTAGTCGATAAGATCAACATTAAAACACGGTCCTAACCTAGGACAAAATATTCCAAACCGAAAAATTGGCCCTTCATAATCATAATCATTTATTCGCAGGAATGTAGGTTACAATAGGTGTTGCTAAATAGTTGAGTACTTAACTAGATCCTACACATTCTGCCTCGTCGTTAAGGCGTGCAAATTTTAAAAATAAATTAAGTAGGTTATAAAGTATTAGTAGCGAAACTGAACATAAAGTGTTATAATTTAAGCATCATCAAGCATAATCAGGTATTATTAAAATAAATTGAATTAGTATACAAAATGTCAATTCTTATAATCTAAGTATTCATTAATGTCGTAAAAACATTTGTCTAGTAACCATTTTTTTTATGTCCCTTGAAGTCAGAAATCGTAGCAAGAAACATCCGAATATTCATCAAACGAACAAAAATAAGAACGGGAATACGGCCTCTGAACTAAATGTACTAACAACTGACCTACCTCCAGTTCGCCCGCGACCACGGTTGTTGCAATACAGCCGAAACGTCGGGAAATAATAAAGGTAATACGCGATAAAATCCTGTTACAAAAATATATCTCTAAAGATGAATTGTGATCGCGAAAGTTTAAGAAAGACTACTCTAATGTCATTACTGTCATTTATATCTATTCTCCAGTACCTAGACAAACGCCATGCTAAGGGGGCTGATTAAGTAATCTCTATATATAAAAATGAATCCCTATATCCCTTGGTCACGCCATCACGCGTGAACGGCTGGACCGATTTCACTAATTTATTTTTTGTTATGTTTGTTATTGTCAGAAAAGGTTCTTATGACAGAAAAATGGTATACAGTGTGGTCCAGTTTATATGGAAAATTTTATTCCTTGATCCGATTCACTCTAAACTCGGTATAAATTGAAAAACTCCCCTTAGGGGTTGTGCAAGGCAGTTCTAAAGATCGTTGACGGAACAATGCGCAGACGAAGGCGGGCGCGGGTCAGCTAGTACTTCAATAAAAGGTATTCTCAAAGGAAGAAGTTATCAAATTCAGTTTATTTGTTTGCTACGTATTGTCGGTGCATAGTTTTAGCATGCGTTCACCGTTTCCGATGACTCCGCGATGTTTGGTTGCGAAAAAGGAAAAAATAATTTTGCAAATACCGATTAATACCGATCCATATTATGATCGGTGTTAAAAGGGTATTCTACATGCTGTACTTATACGAATCGATAAAAAAAAAAAATTAAAAAAAAAATTGAAAAACCTTTCAAAAATAACTTTTTTCAATACATTAGAAAATATATTTGTTTAGGCAGGTTATCGTTTACCGTATTTAAGCTAACACAAACGGAGCTCCATAGAACAGCTCTCCACTTCATCTCATCATCAGAACAGCTCAATCTCACATTTGGTTTACAAAGACTCATCTTAGGCCATTTACCAAAATTCAGCTGAATTGGATACTGAGAAGTTGGTCAAATTCAACTTACTAGATGTAACCTGGGGCCTTATTGTGTAATTCAACTGGCAATGGACATGGACTTCATTTTGACATTTGAAACCTATTCTGGACATCAATTGTCATTTTCGTATTATGATTGGTTGAGCTCTATTGGGATGACAACTGGGAATGGATGTCAAGTTAGACAATAAGTCTGCTGGACCAAAATAAATGTCCTAAATATTTACATATGTGAAGAGATCTAATTATGATGCTTTGAAGTTCCTAAGTTACTATCCTATACCTACAAGTTACATGTTTGTTGTGAACGTGGTGTTAAAACACACTGCTGACTTGACCGAAATGATTTCTCCGAAAACCACTTGGATTTTACAACAGAGCGTAATGCGAAACCTTGAGCCTTGGATTTGAAATACCTACGTTGTGTCTGTTGACTGAAATTATTAAATAAATAAATAATGCTGGACTTTTTACACAGCATCATCTAGCCCCAAAGTAAGCAGAGCTTGTGTTATGGGTAGGTACTACATGACTGATATCAGTACATTCTTTTTGTTTGTAAATACATACATATTATACATAGAAATACCCAGACCCGAGACAAATATCTGTAGATCATACAAACATTTGTTCCGCGGCGGGGATCGAACTCGCAACCTTTTGTATCGCAGTGCACTGCACCGCAGAGGTCTTCGCAACGTTATTATACGATCTCTCGCTCGTCCAACTAGCCCTTGGCGGGTTTTTGTTTCATAAGAAACTGGAACTCTGGAAGCCTTCTGAGATGCCAAATTTACAAATCATTTTCATCTAACAGTTAATGATTGTTGATCAAACGTATTTATCCCTTTTTAGGTATAGGTACATACATACGTTAGATCTCAGAATACAGAATGTTCTGTATTCTGAGCGTTAGATAAACAATCATTGTGTCAAAGTTTACAATAATACCTATAACCATAATGTCTAAAAGAAATCATTTAAAATCTATTCTAAGATTACGTTCCGGTCATATCCCTTCAAACATATTTGCGTTTCTCATGAAAAAAGTAACATCTCCAAATTGTGATGACTGTGCTCTTATAGGCCCTTATTAATAAATATGGTGTAAAGTTACGCCAGGCTTAAACTCCAAAAATTGTATGGTTCCTCCTAAGTTACACCCTGCGTAACTTTACACCACGTTTATTAATAAGGACCTTAGAGGATATTCAGCATATTTTGTTAGAATGCATTCGAAATGCAGCATTTAGATCTACGTGTTTTGATCGAGGCGCAGCACCCGGCGACTGTGAGAAATGGACTAGGGTTGTTGCACCAGGGACGGGTGCAACGTAAGAGGCGAGTCCGTGATGTAAGACTGAGATTTGCTAGTTGGAATGTAGGTACGATGACTGGAAGAGGAAGAGAGTTAGCGGATGTTTTAGAAAGAAGACGAATAAATGTGGCCTGTTTGCAAGAAACGAAGTGGAAGGGATCGAAAGCCAGAGAGATAGGAGTGGGTTATAAATTTTATTACTGTGGAAGTGATGGGAAAAGGAACGGTGTTGGCGTCGTATTAGATAATGAGTTGAAAAAGTGTGTGACGGATGTTAAGAGAGTGAATGATAGAATGATAGTTGTAAAATTAGTGTTGGAAGATGTAGTGCTTAATGTTGTAAGTGTGTATGGACCTCAGAGCGGAAGTGACGATTCTGTTAAAGACAAGTTTTGGGAGGATTTTGACAGAATGTTTATGGAAATACCTGATAATGAGGAAATTTATATTGGTGGAGATTTTAATGGGCATGTGGGGTGTCTGAATGGAGGGTATGAGAGAGTGCATGGAGGGTTGGGCTTTGGAACCAGGAACAAAGATGGAGAAGCCTTGTTACAAGCTGCGTCTGCATTTGACTTGGCTATTGTCAACACATCAGAAAAATTCAATTTTTCAATTCAGTCATTCAAAAAATCAGACCAGCATCTTATTACATACAAAAGCGGTAACCATGCTACGCAGATTGATTATTTTCTTCTAAAGAGAAACCATATTAACACAGTAAAAGACTGCAAAGTCATACCGGGTGAAAGCTTGGTCTCCCAACATCGATTACTGGTCTTAGAGGTAAAATTAAAAATCAAAAAAGTCACGAACAAGACAAAGCCCCCTCCTAAAATCAAATGGCAACAATTGCAAAATAAGGAGTGTGCGGAAGAATTCCGGAAACGAGTTGTAGATAGAATGATAGAAATGAAGGACTTAGAGGATATGTGTGTGAATGAAAGTTGGAATGAAATGGCGACGTGTATTCGGGATGTAGCAAGGGATGTGTTTGGGGAAACGAAAGGCAAAGGTAAGATAGATAAGGATACGTGGTGGTGGAATGATGAAGTAAAGAAGGTTTTAAAAGATAAAAAGTGTGCATTTAAAGAATGGAAGAATGTTGACAGTGATGATGATGTATTGAAAGAGATGAAAAGAAATGTGTACATGGAGTGTAAAAGGAAGGCTAAGAAAGTAGTCGCTGTTGCAAGAGCTAAGGTTCAAGACAAGCTATACCACTCATTAGAAAGCCCCGACGGACAGAAAGACTTGTATAGAATAGCCAAAGAAAGAGAAAAGAATGCAAGGGATATTGTGTATGTAAAATGTATTAAAGACGAAGTGGGAAAAATTTTGACGAATGATGAGGACATAAAAGAAAGATGGAAAAGGTATTTTGAAAAGTTGATGAATGAAGAGAATGAGTGGAGTGGAGTGTTAGAAAAAGTGCCAGTAAATACAGGTGTTGTGAAAGATATTTGTATGGATGAAGTCAAGAAAGCCGTGCAAGATATGAAGAATGGTAAAGCAGTCGGTCCTGATGGAATTCCAGTGGAAGTATGGAAGTTTTTGAAAGCGGATGGATGGAAGTGGCTGACCTTATTCTTTAATAAGTTGTTGCAAGAAGAGGCGATCCCGGACGAATGGTGCAACAGTTCTCTGGTACCCATCTTTAAAAACAAGGGCGATGTACAGGACTGCAACAACTATCGAGGAATTAAGCTCATGTCACATAGTATGAAAGTTTGGGAAAAAGTGATAGCGAGAAGAATGAGAGAAGAGAGTGAGGTATCACAGAACCAATTCGGATTTATGCCTGGAAGAGGAACAACAGACGCCATATTTGCCATCCGCCAACTGTGCGAGAAGTACCGGCGCGTGCACAGGAACTTGCACATGGTGTTCATAGATCTGGAGAAGGCATACGACAGGGTTCCCCGAAAGGTTCTGTGGTGGGCAATGAAAGAGAAAGGAGTGCCTGTGAAGTACCTGCAGCTTGTAAGGGCCATGTACAGTCGACCTTGTACCCATGTTCGGTCCCAAGCTGCCGTCACTGGTGAGTTCAATGTGGCTGTAGGTTTGCACCAGGGGTCGGCTTTAAGCCCTTATTTGTTCCTCCTGATAATGGATGCCCTGACGTCGGACATACAGGAGGAAGCACCCTGGTGCATGCTTTTTGCCGATGATATTGTTCTCATCGGAGAAGACGCAACCGAGGTCCAGAACAGACTGGAAAAATGGCAGGGCAAATTGGAGAGTGTCGGACTGAAGATAAGCAGGACAAAAACCGAGCACATGTTCTGCGACTTTGGTGGTCCATCCAGTTTTGCCCATATTGCCTTAGATGGTGTATACCTACCAGTCTGTTCCGATTTTCGGTACCTCGGTTCAGTAGTACAGAATGATGGTGAGATAGAGAAGGATGTAAGAAGTCGAATAAATGCGGGATGGATGAAATGGCGACAGGTCTCAGGAACAATTTGCGATCCACGTATGCCCCTTAAGCTTAAGGGGAAAATATATAAGACGATCGTAAGACCTGTCGTATTGTATGGGTCTGAGTGTTGGGCAACAAAAGGGACGGATGAACAAAAGATACACGTGGCTGAGATGCGAATGCTGAGATGGATGTGTGGAGTGACGCGAATGGACAGAGTAAGGAATGAGTACATAAGAGGAAGTGTGAAAGTGGCGCCAGTGAATGAAAAGATGAGGAGCAACAGGCTAGCATGGTATGGGCATGTAATGAGAAGAGAAGAAGGTCATGTAACTAGGAGAGTGCTTGGTATGAATGTTGATGGATTTACGAGTAGAGGTAGGCCAAAGAAAAGATGGATGGATTGTGTTAAGGATGACATGAGTAAGAAAGGAGTGAGTGTTGAGATGACGGCTGATAGAGGAGAATGGAAGAAGAACACATGTTGTGCCGACCCCACATAATGTGGGAAAAGGGCAGGAAGATGATGATGATGAAATAAAGGCTACGTGAATATTTGATACATACCTATAGGCTACGTGAATATTTGATACACATAGGCTACGTAAATTCTATTCTTTCGGAGCCTAAAGTTAGTAAGCAAACAGACTTCTTCGGACCCTTTTTGTGATTAACTACGTTTTAAAAAATAAAAAGAAAACCGACTTCAATGGTATCGCTCAGGGCGTCAAGTGAAGATGAGGTTTTTTTATTTTTACGGGGAAACTACCAATCCCTCAGGAATACAATTTATATGGGACCACCTCGTGAGACCTTTCAAACAAAAAAAATAATTTAGAAAATTCGTCCACAAATGGCGTAATAATCGCGTAACAAGATACAAAAACAGACTCCTTTTTTGAAGTCTGTTGAAAAGTAGAGGTTATAAGAGTAGGGTTTACAGAAGTAGTTAAGTTTTAAGTTCTAAACTAAGACCTTTACATCTATATTAGATTATTTATACAGCGTCAGGAGGCAATCCATGCCTACACTTAACGGGACGCTGTAGTGCCTGGGACATTGTTTGAGATGGAATAGGCTTGCCCAGCACCTAAACCATCCTCTCAGCTTAATGAGCCGCCCACAGGAAAGACGACTTCAATACGTGTGGAGCTGACTAGCTCAGAGAATAAGCAAGCTGAAGTGGCAGTGGGCTGGCCATATCTGCCGAAGAACCGATAACCGTTGGGGTAAACGAGTTTTTGAGTGGAGACCGCGACTTGGCAAACGTAGTGTAGGACGCCCTCCGGCCAGGTGGAGTGACGATCTGCGAAAGGCTGCCGGCAGAAGCTGGATGCGTCGAGCTGAGGACAGGGCGCAATGGCGCGCACTAGGGGAGGCCTATGTCCAGCAGTGGACTGCCATAGGCTGATGTTGATGATGATGATGATGATGACTAAGCTGCGGGTTTCCTCACGATGTTTTCCTTCACCGTTAAGAGCGCGTTGGTAATTCTTTTTTTTATGTTGTATCAGGGTGATGTGGTCAATTTAAAAAAAAAATATCAACATCACTAGAATTACCTACCAAGGTAAGTAATAAGTATAGTGTAGTGTAGATAAAATCCGGTAGTATGTTACTATGATATTTGATTTAGATTAGGTATCTTGGTGGGTCCTTGCTTATCTGCCTAATTGATGAACTGATTTGTAACTCACGTTTGTTTTATCAAATTATGATTCCTTATGTAGGTAGGTACTTACTTAGCATAGAGCCCAAAACACGAATTAAAATTAAATTAACTTTGATAAATCGTCGCTAAACCTGTAGGTTACCTATAGGCCCTTAATAATAAACGTGACGTAAAGTTACGCCGGGTGTAACTTAGGAGTAACGGCACAATTTATGGAGTTTAAACCTGGCGTAACTTAACACCACGTTTGTTACCCTTAAAGCTACAGATAAAAATGAAGTCCACAAGTCGAAAAACTAGTCTAGTCTAGTGATAGGTATTAGTTATCACTGTCTCACTCTGTGGCAGAATTTTCATTTCGAAAATGTGTTGCGCCAAGCGATAAATGGTAAAGTCGGCGCCAGACTTGCTTCAAATGTTTGAACACATAGTGTGGCACGAGAGTTTGTAGTCAAAGTCTCGTGCAACACATGTGTTCAAATATGTGTTCAAACATTTGAAGCTTAGTCTGGCGCCGGCGCCGAGGTAAAAGAAGCATTGTATGGAATCTGTTAGTAGGCACATAATCTAAAACACGATTGATTTGCAATACCTATCTGCAAAATATGGACCTATGCCGAATATGATTTGGGCATGCCTCTGACTACCACTTGAACATTTTTCACTTGAATTCTATATCTGAGAGAATGTCTCACGAAAACTGGGCCTAAATGTAGGTACATCTTTACTATCTTTTATCTATTTACTTTACATCTTTAACATATTTACTAGATGATTTAAGCTGATCGCACATTTGTCCGCGCCGTACCTACTCGCCGCAGTCATTTTTCTATAAGTACAATAATTAATTACGTTTTAATACTAAAAAGAAAACCGACTTCAATGTTTGACTCGAAACGCGGTGTGACTCAGGGCGTCAAGCTGTCGATTCGATTTCTATTTGTGACATGGCTAGGAGGGAAGGTGTTTAGAGTTTTACGGGGAAACTATCAATCCCTCAGGAATAAAATTTATATGGGACCACCTCTGGAGTATACCCTTTCAAACATAAAAAGAATTTTGCAAATCGGTCAACAAATGGCGGAACGATCGCGTAACAAGATACAAAAAAAAAAAAAAACATACAGACGACTTGAGAACCTCCTCCTTTTTTGAAGTCGGTTGAAAAATACTGATGACGTCAGAAAATGCGGCTAGCTTCTGACGTCTCAGCATTTCTTCTATCATTATATTGTCTTTGCTTCTATTGAATTGACAGTTCGGCGCGGATGGATCGTGCGACTACCTCTTATTAACAGCATTACGGAATTCTACGAGACGCTGTGCCTGGAACATTGTTTAAGATGGAAGGCTTAACAAAGTCCTATAGTTCGTCGATGATAAGTTATATTGTTAGGTGTGACTGTGTGTAACATTGATTGTTCCATGTTTTGATTCTCAGTCGTCCGTCTGTATACCTACTGTGTGTGTAGGTATGGATGTGGGATTGTTCACATGCCCATAGCTACCAAGTCACTTGGCTTGAACCAGTTCAAATCAAATATTTTCGTAGAGGCTATAAGTTAACGAATAAATTCGGAAGATAACCTAAACATGCGTAGAGCGTAGTAGGTACTTATCATCATCTACATTCTACAGCATCATCTTGCTACAATTTCAAAATTTTACATTTTAAACTTTTTTTTTCTTATTTGCTGACATAGCATCATTTTTATCTTTAGAAAATGCGTACGATGCGGTAGGTAGGTGCGGCTAATAAAGTTACTCTGAGGTTTTTGTGAATTTGTTCAGATAATTTGTGTTTGCCTGTATTTTTTTTTTTGCTTTGTATATTATTTGTATATAATATTATAAATAAATAAATAAATGTGCTATGACCACAAAGGTTCTATTTTTCGCTTAGGTAAGTAGGTACGTAGGTACGTAGGTACCTCGTTTTAAAGGACAGAAAACTTTGTCGTCGTAGACTTCGCTAATGTCTTGTAGGTATCTTGAAACCGATATTGCCTAGGTGAAAAGGTGGGGAAAAAAAGTTGAAAACGTGGACCAAGTAGGGGCACATGTTTCCCACTCACTCCTATCATTCATAAATGATTGTAACTAATCGAGTTATCACCACGTCTCAAGTAAAAATGCAATACGTGATAGGATATTTCCTCTCCACAAACAACTGATAAACCAAGATAAGCGGTCGCACTCGTAATCGCCAATTAATTTAATTACTTATGCATAGTTATCGATTGCAGGGAAATAAAATCTTTGCAACTTCAATCTGACATAGCAACTGTCACTCACTGCAATCATTACCTATATCTGTGATGGAATGTGGGTAACTGTGTATGTAGGTAATTCCAAAATGTTTATGGTGTGGCTTTTGCCGCGTTTTCAACAAGAAAAATTTCGAAGAGAAATGTTCAACAGTAGCTTTGAAGTGTAAAAATCCGTAGTAAGTACTGTCAAACTAACTACTGTAACTATGTCTGTCTATACTTGTCTATCTACTGTGCTACCAAACTATCGTGACAGCATTTGCATGTGTCGAATAAGTTCATACTTCTCGCGGATGTTATTCTTGCAGATGGAAACACAGTCAGAATGTTAATATTTTTTTGGAACTCATCCATTGTATTAAATTGCACTCTCTAAGCACGGCCTCTATAGGAAGCGCACTACTATAAGTAGTTTCCATTGACAGTGTTTTGCTTGACACCAGGTTCTAGGTCATGATACGAACCCTGATAATAATAATATGTTCATAGATACAAACTTATTCAAGTCGATTGCAATTGATCACTACAAAATAATTTCAACTGCCCACTTGTACGGAACCGTACGTGATTAGAGTGTGATGGATGCAAAATTGATACGAACTTGTAAATTAGATAAACTTGCTGTATTCAAGAACTTTACGTTACGCTAATGATTATGATGATTTATGCTGCTAATGAGTGCGAACCGATAGCAGTCCGAAAGTGCACTGACTAGGTAAACCGCGCGATGCACCTCGTGCGACCTACTTAGCCAAATCTGCTTGCTAAGGTGTTCGTGTATCGAACACCACTGTTTTTATTACTTACCCAAATAGTTTTAAATCGAGCTCGCTCAATATTTACCAGCACGGATAAAAAAAATTGGCCTATCTACTTGCTAGATGATTTAAGTAGGTATACGGATAAAATATATAGTTAAGTTTTATATACCCACCTAATGCTGTTCATTTTACACGGTGTCATCTGACCCCAAAGTAAACAGAGCTTGACGTGTTATGGGAACCAATATGACTAAAATTGACCGTGTTGTCGTAGGTAGGTACCCTATGTTGATGAAGATTGTATAAATAAATGTTTGTCTGTTTGTTACAGCTCAAAAGACGATGAGATAGACGGCAACTGCATAGTACGAGCGAGAGGTCTGCCGTGGCAGTCTTCGGATCAGGATATTGCCAAATTCTTCAGAGGACTCAATGTGTCAAAGTAAGTAAAAAACCGGACAAGTGCGAGTCGGACTCGCGTACGATGGGTTTCGTAGCATTATTTATAAAAACGGCAAAAAATATCACCCCCTATCCCCTTAAATAGGTATTTATTTTATTCTGTTACTTACATCATCTGTGAAAATGTAAACTGTCAAACTATCACGGTTCATGAGATACCTACAGCTTGGTGACAGACGAACAGACAGCGAAGTCTCAGTAATAGGGTTCGCGTTTTACCCTTTGGGTACGGAACCCTAAAAATGGCCTAATCGCTCACTAGTTTTTTTCAGTCTGACCTTGTTATAAATAAATTCAAGAGTTTGTCTAAATTATTTTACCTATATGCAATTTTTTTCGATTTACCTCTCTCCGATGCAATAATTTTAAACCGACTTCTCAATTCGACGTAGGCAACATTGATTTTCTTATGTGATTTAGGTACCTACTTTTGTTTTTAAACGTAGCGTAGGTTAGGTACTCGTACCTTACCTACCTAATACGTTTCAATTGATACCTTCTTCTTTATCCGACATGGCAGCGAAACGTTCTGTTTTAAACTAAACTATGACTTGATTAACTAAACATAATAATGTTATTAGGGGTGGAGTAGCATTGTGCCTATCGCCGCAAGGAAGACGCAACGGCGAGGCGCTGGTGCGGTTCATATCGCAGGAGCATAGAGACATGGCGCTCAAGAGGCATAAGCATCACATCGGCCCGCGGTACATCGAGGTGAGCAACCCAATGGTCCAGCATAGGAATTCAGCAAATCATAGTGCCTGGACACGAGGGCGGGATAGTGAGGGGAGCAGCGAACAGCATGCTTTATCAGGCAGTTTGATGTTTGCTGGTACCCTATTGGTGCTACCCTCGTGTGCAAGCAGCATTACGGAAGCCTGACTGTCAGAGAAACTTTTTCTATTCCTTAGGTTTTTTGTCTGAGATTTTATGTGACAATGTAACAATCGATTGTTGAAAGCGAAGGTAGAAAAGTACAAAAATGTATGGGGTTGACTTGTGCGTTAAATATGTCACGTGATCTGTTGTCAACGAATAGATTATTGGATAATGTACTTACAGTTCGTTTCGATCAGCATATTATCGACAACATAGAATGATTACTTCCATACAATTGGACGATCGATTTTTTTATATTCTAAAGAAACAACTGAGCATATGTCATAAAGCTCGCTTCTATTTAAAATGTAGAGCGACATCTGAGCCTTCAGCCTAGGATGCAAGAAAACTTCCGAGAAATGTCCGACAGTTTCGTCAGTCTGTCCGACAGTTTCGTGACAACACTTCTAGTTCTATTTATTTATTTATTTTATTTATTCTTTATTGCACAAAGAAATTACATTATATAGAATCTTAAAGAGAAGTAATGGCAGAGGCGAGCTTAGTTTTACGGAGTTAACACTTGCAAACTGCTGAAGAAGTTTCTTGCATGTGTAAACGCGGCATAAATGATCACTAAAGTTGACCACTAAATCTATTATCTGCAGGTATACCGGGCCAGCGGCGATGACTTCCTGTCAGTGGCTGGAGGGGCGACGTGCGAGGCCGCGGCCTTCCTGTCGCGAGGGGCGCAGGTTATCGTGAGGATGAGAGGACTGCCCTACGATGCTACGCCTAAACAAGTTGTAAGTAACGTTCTGCAAGACTAGTTATCTAGTATTAGTCAGCGTCACCAACTGGTTACCCCACCCCCTGCAGTGGCGTAGCTACCGGAGGGCTAGCCGGTGCAGTGCACCGGGGCCCCCAAGCTCAAGGGGCCCCCGGACTCTGAATCAGAGCCCGAGAGTCCGGAAGGTTCTGTTCTTAGGAAACTATAGGTATGATTATTTTAAAAATAAAAACAACTAGATTTTTGAAAAAATGTACCTATGTAGGTAGGTAACTACAGTCAGCTCACAAAATGATGAATCAAATCGTTAACAAAAAATTGACGACCTCTGTGGCGCAGTGGGCGAAGGTCCGCCTGCGATGCAGAAGGTTGCGGGTTCGATCCCCGCCGCGGGATAAATGTTTGTATGATCTACAGACATTTGTCTCGGGTCTGGGTGTTTCTATGTATAATATGTATGTATTTACAAACAAAAAGTATATAAGTAGTTTATCAGTCATCTAGTACCCATAACACAAGCTCAAGCTTACTTTGGGGCTAGATGATGCTGTGTGAAAAAGTCCAGCTTTAAAAAAAAAAAAAAAAAAAAAAAATTCAAAATACACCCCCTGCATATTTTGACTTGATAAAACCTAAGCCGTTCAGTTAGGGCCCCGGTTTATTTTGCACCAGGGCTACGCCACCTGCCCCCTGGAAGATGGTTTTAACCGTGAGTGCCTCGTGCAGGGGGGTTACAAGTTGGTTGAAATGATCCTAAGTAGATTAAGGTTAGGTATGGTTAAGATAAGTGGGTATGAAAACCGCCAAGCTCAAGTGCTGGGTGGCCTGGGGAAATAGGCCAAGATGCTCACGCCATGGATGCAAGAAGGACCAGACAACAGAGTCCTCCAAAACGTTGGCGAGACATCGATGAGATGACAGATGACGAAGAAGGTGGAACATAGCGGAGGATAGAAACCGTTGTAAGAACAACGTGCTGACCCGTCAATAGGTGGATGGGTGACCGCTACTGGCATTATCAACTGAGGGCATGTTAAATTGTTTTAAGCCATGATGGAGGTCTTAAAGTGGCTCAATAACTCCGTCACCAGAGTTGGCCACTACTCGAACTTACTTTGTTATTCACTCACTCATTCTTTAAATCCAGCTGGAGTTTTTCACGACGGGCGACGACCCGGTCCAAGTGCTGGACGGCTCTGATGGCGTACTCTTCGTGAGGCGAGCTGATGGAAGAGCCACGGGAGACGCTTTCGTTCTCTTCTCTAAAGAGGAAGATGCACCTCGCGCCCTCTCTCGGCATAGGAAGCTCATCGGGGCTCGGTATATCGAGCTATTTCGGTCAACTACCGCTGAAGTTCAACAGGTATTTAATTTTACAATTTAAATAATAATAAATCTTATTTAAATAAGACGGGTGTAACTTAGGAGTAACCATAAAATGTTTGGCTCTTATTAATAAACATGGTGTAAAGTTACGCCAGGTTTAAACTCCAAAAAATGTATGGTTACTCCTAAGTTACACTCGGCGTAACGAGTCAAAGTCAAAGTATTCATTGCTTACATGTGTGTGTACAAGGTCTTATAAATAGGTGTACTAGGTAGCTAACACATGAGTCCTGTAAGGACATCGCAATTTTTTATATTAATATAAAAAATGTGTTTGTGTAACAAACATTTCTTAAAGCTATGAGATCTTTTATTAAAATCTTAAAATAAAAACATTTTGGTATAAAATTAGAATTTTATACCTACCTACTAGTGAGGCTAGTTGAGTCTAACGAGTTAACGTGGTGTACATACCACGTTTATTAATAAGGGCCTTTGAGTTTAGACCTGACGTAACTTTACACCTCGTTTAATAATAAGGCCACAAGGTCATCTAGTTTGACTTTATAAATACTACTCCATAATAGTACATTATGGTACTAGTGTGTAACATTGGTGATTACCGCCGAGGTGTTTTTATGAGCCGAGCCGTTAGGCGAGGCTCATAACAGAACCGAGGACGGTAATCATCAATACACACGTGTATCATACGACGTTTTTCAACACACTTGTGAATAAAATAACAATAAAAACTCATTTTCAACAGTGAAAACGAGTTGTGAAAAATGTTTCGCTATTGCGGGAAAAATTAATCAGTTTTCCTATGCGCGCGCATTGCGATCGGCCACAGACTATATTTCCGCGCCGCGCATAGGGTTTGCGGCCTATTCTGCCACGTACAAAATGGGGAATTTAAAGTTTTCTTTTATTATAGAGAAAACAAAAGTTATATTTGAGTGAAAGTTTTATTTATTAAACACGTACGAGTTAAAATTATCTATTTAAATTAGAAGTTGCATGAAATGAGCAAGCAATAGGAACATTAATTTATTTGTTCTATTGAACACGATCTTTTTTCTGAATAAAAACTATTTAAAGAACAAAGCAACTCAACCAATAAAATTAAAAAAAAAATCTATTACTCACTAGTGAGTTATAGTAATGAAAAAGTCACAGTTTGATTATGGGTGTCATTATGTGCCTAATTGCGGTGACCATAGAGCCACTTTATGAGCAAGTGTGTTGAAAAGAAAATTAAACTCCATAAGAATACAATAATTAAAGATTATCTACCGACTTATCCTGTGTCAGTTCTTCGAACCAGTGTGGTAATAGTTCTTCCGAACAAGTGTGGTGAAAAAATTTTAGCACCGCTCGAAATCAATCAAAATAATTATGAACCTTCAGAAACTAGACTTTTAAAACTAAGCTAGTCTCCTTTAAATCTAAATTCTTAAACTTTCTTCAATAAAAATTTATTAGTAGGTAGTACCTAATAAAAACTTATCAGCAATATGACGAAGTGCTATTGTATTTTTATGTTCCAAGCGCGCCCTTGAAAACTGGTGAGTAGTGTGGTGCCTATGAATATGATAATAATTATTCTTTGATTTACTTTAAAATTTTAAGTTATTATTTTTTTATAATAGATATTGAATATAAGTACTTATTATATTCTTCTGATTTAATTATTACCTACACGTCAACAAAGCTATAAAAATTCAATAGATTTTTTTTTAACTGTGTTATTTTTTTTTTACAAATATTAAATTCCAATAAAAAGCTCTTACGGGTTTAGTAAATAGAAAAAGTTTATAGTAACTAATAAGACTTAAGTATTATTAGTTAAGTACTAAAAGCTTATTTAAACTTTTTAAGGTTACTTAGTAGGTACTCATTCATAATTAATTAATTAATCACTCATACATCATACAAAATGTAATATTAAAGTTACAACGCAGTTATAAAAGCTTAGTTTTCATTTAATTTTTTGAAGCGCTCGTGGTCGTGTTTGCTTAGTCGTTTTTGATACGAGTAGATCGTCGTAGTTAAGCAACGTTCGAAACGGTCTGTAAGTGGATGGGTGACCGCTAGTGGCATTTTCATCTGAGCGTACCGTGCTTCGGAGGGCACGTTAAATTGTCGGTCCCGGCTATTTAAGTCGTTAATCCATGACGGAGGCCTTAAGGCGGCCTGAAAACTCCGTCACCAGAGTTGGCCACTGACTCATACGTTACTTTTATTTCATTTCAACTTCATGATTACATTTTTCCATCATGAGCTCCACATGGTCGAGTCTTATAAATCTTCTGTCCACAACCAGGTCCTCAACCGATCTCTAGAGACGCGCGCGAGCCAGAACAGCACGCCGGCCGCCGCGCCAGCACCCGCTGAAGGAATGTTGCCGGTCGCGCTTGTGCCTCAGCATGTTATCACGTCTGGTACTGCTAAGGACTGCGTGAGGCTCCGTGGTTTGCCGTATGAGGCTCAGGTAATGTGTTAGCTATCTCAGCTTATTTAAATGTGAAAAAGATTGTTCTAAGCCATGGAGAATATATAAATTTATTCATTATAATAATAATAAATTCTTTATTTGTTTCTCTCACAAATAGGTACACAAGTTGTTATATGTAGAGTAAGTAAGTAAATGCTTAGTTTTATTTATTTATTTATTTATTTACCACTTCTTATCTATTTTTACAGGCTTAACCTAATACAATAGTGTGGCCAAATTCGAATATTAATAACTCTCTTAAAATATTACTAATACTTACAGAACAATATTAACTTAATTAATTTAACTTATTACAAAAATTTAAATGTCAATTTATGTCAATTTAAAATAGAACTTAATATGTCAAAATTTATTATTCCTAAAGTTTACCTACTTATTACCATAACACAATACAAACAGTGCAGCCTTTTTGACTTCGTTCAGCGGAGCATGCAACACATGTTTTTTTTTTAAACCTGTATTGTGAGAGAACTGGTTTATTCATTTAAATCACTTAAAGTATATTCTATTTACTTATATTTACAAAATACAACAGGATTAGTCAAGCTATCTAAGGATCGTTAGAAACGATCTATAGATAGCTCAACTGATCCAGGTCACTGTCAATCGGAAGCGTGCCCAAAACACTGGCGGCATTACCACGCTGGATGGCAATGCTGATGCTTTGAGACAAAAATGTGCGAGCATAAATTTTATAAACCATTTTCCTTTAGCCATGGATAAATTATATTCTTTTGACTTGCAGGTGGAGCACATCCTGACCTTCCTGGACGAGTTTGCTAAGAACATAGTGGTGCAAGGAGTGCACATGGTGTACAACGCCCAAGGGCACCCGAGTGGGGAGGCTTTCATCCAGATGGACAGTGAAGCCAGCGCGTTCCTCTGTGCTCAGCAGAAACATCACCGATACATGACATTTGGGAAGAAACAGCGATATATTGAGGTAAGGAAAACGAGCTCGTCAAATTAAGGTGTAACTTTTGGAAGGTGGTTTGATATAACCTGATTTCTAGTCAGTGGCGTAGCTACCGAAGGGCTAGGCGGTGCAGTGCACCGGGGCCCCCAAGCTCGAGGGGCCCTCGGACTCTGAGTCCCGAGAGTCTGGAAGGTTTTGTGGGTATGATTATTTCGAAAATAAAAACAACTGCATTATTAGATTTTTGAAATAGTTACCCAAAAAATGACGAATCAAATAGTAAGTTTTTACAAAAAAATCAAATACATTTTGCCACACCCTGTATATTTTGATTGATAAAACCTTAAACCGTTCAGTTAGGGCCCCGGTTTATTTTGCACCAGGGTCTTTGGCTACCTAGCTACGCCACTGTTTCCAGTATGGTAGAGATCTCTTTCAGTGAGGTCGGCGTTTGTGAAACATGTATGAATGAAGTTACATAGCTGTAATCCAGTGACTGTTTCCCGGCTTAATCAAATCAAGGCCAAACATTTGCACAAAACATAAAAACTGCCCTGAATGTGCCCCTACATTTGTAGGTCCGGTTTTATGTGAGTGTCCGGAAAAACACAAATCATGGCATGTCAACAATTAATTGCAGGTGTTCCAATGCTCCGGCGAAGATATGAACCTAGTCCTGACCGGCGGCGTGACTCCCGCCACCTCGCCCAAGGTGATCTCCCCCGGTACGTTGATGTCCCCCCCGCCCCCCGCGGCCCCCGCGCCCCGCCTGCTGGCACAACACATAGCTCACCAGAGCCTTCTCGCGAGACAACACGAAAACCTCCTTCTAGCTTCCCTTCGCCCACCCATGCTCCCAATGCTGCCAACATACGCGTCACTACGATCCCCTTCCCCCCAGCAGTACGCTCTCCCGCAACTGCCGACAATGCTGCCGACCAAACGGAGTTACGACCGCGCTTTTACACCGGAAGCGACGGTCGCGAAGCGTCAATACACCGTCCCGCAGATGTCGATGGCGCCGATGTCGCTTCCGGTGCTCTCTTACGGTGCTTCTGCTCCTATTTTTTCATACGCGAACACAAATCCTATGCTTTCGACTTATGCTAATAGTTATTCGTTGCCTGCGGCGGTGCCGACAGCTTTACCGGCAGGATACGGTGCAGCTCTTTCCGCAGCTATGCCAGGGTCAATGGCCTCTATGGGCAGCCCCTTCCCGTTGTCTATGTTCCCAACTTACCCTTACTATCCCGGGGTTTAAGTTGAAAATTCGTAAATAAGTAGTTTTAGAAGATTTTATTGGCGAGAAATTACTTTAAACTTCATAAATTGGCGGTAGACGTATTTATTGCTTTGTGCCCGCAATATTAGCGTTCGGACAATCCAGTAGAAAGCGCTACTGTGAAAGTACCTGTCAAAAATCAGCTTGTGGTACCTTGTTTTATAGTTATTTTTTCCAACTTTATATTTGAACAGCAAAACATGATTTATTTTAAATTTAAAGTATCAATTCTTTAAGCTATATTTAAAAGTAGGTATATTAAGCTATTTGGCAGATATAAACAGGGTAAAATAAATGACAATAAGCTATAAACAGCTGTGTTGTGCCTTCTATGCATTTTGGATATTCAAATGAATTTACTAAGAAACGTGAATCACTTTAAGATTATTTTTAATAACTTTTATAATGATATAATTATGAAAATCACTTTTATTATAAATGAAAATCAAAAAGTTACTTATTAAATGATTTTAGAAATCGTAGGTACATGTTATTTAGAATACGGCAACTATTAAGCAGCTCCAGATATTCCATTAGGCTAAGGTTACTTAAAAACTTATTGTTGAATTTAAATTGACTTTAAAGTTGTTACTCTCATATTTTACTTAATAAGTACTTAGTGAATCAACGGTTGTTAAAAGTAGGTTAGGTCCTTTTTTGTGAGTTTTAATCATAGACATTCCAAGTTAAAAGACAATTATTTCCATGATGTTTGCCGATAACCAAGGCTGACTTATTATAGTCTGAAAGCAGTACTATGAAATCATTAATTTGATTCAGTACAATTCACTTATATTAAGATATACACTTTTTATAGATAGGTAAGTGTATTGTGTTGTTTTTGTTTGCATTTTTGCACATTATGAATTATAGGTTAGATTTTTAGTTGGCAG
Organism: Epirrhoe tristata; assembly: GCA_951394285.1. Lineage (NCBI taxonomy): Eukaryota > Metazoa > Arthropoda > Insecta > Lepidoptera > Geometridae > Epirrhoe > Epirrhoe tristata. Next base: position 2,323,944 of record OX596158.1, read on the forward strand.
CATATTCCTATACCATTCGTACCCTGACCCTGTTACGGTGACGTTAGCCACATAACAACGCATCCACCTAGCTTAACGTCATATTATTATACCTACCTCACACCACATAATGTAGTCATTGTCTACTTAAACAATATTAAAAATATATTATCGATTGTGTGCTCAATTTAAAAGTAAGTACTTAAGGCATTCGAGAATATATATTTAAAATTGGGTGAAAAGCTAATGGATAGAATAATTAAGTTAACTTCATTGTTTTATGGTGTTGCCATCGTCTCAATATTTCACAACTAGGTTTATGGGGCTTCAGTCACAAACACGGTGTAAAGGCTAATCTTTGTTCTGTCATTCTGAATATCTAACTGTTATCGGTGTAAAATGTTTGAAGCAGGTTTTTACCAAGTATTTATTTTTCAGTGACTTGACTGTTTGTACATGAATGTTGAGTAGCGTAGAACAGTATTTAATTTTTTTCTTTAAAACTACCAGAGAAAAGATAAACTACTATGAAAATTACACAAAGTCGAAGTACTAACAGTCAAGTTATTGTTTTTTACTTTGGCAAAGCAATTATCGTATTCTATTGTGTCAAATGCGTGTTCTTGATTTGCCAATGTTTAGTGTATGAACTTCAAATGAATATTGTGTTCATTTCGGAAAGAACTGATTGTAAGATGGTGTATCCGAACGGGGCTGTGTTTTGGAAAATTGCATGTTTCCGTGGGTTACGGTAAGTTATGCACTGTTTAGAAAAAAAAACAACCATTTTATGTCTTAAAGCAACTCTCAGTGGGTAGTTCAACTAAAGTGTTTCTTAAAAAGGATGGTAGCATGTGCTTTGTCCGAGAATTATGTTGCATGAACTGTTTTTAAAGCTTGGTGTACCTAAACTAGCATTTTCCACAGCACAGATGCGCCCGGGTACAACAGTTAGACATAGTACTGCCGTCCAAAATCAAATGAGTTAACAGTCCAAAATGAGCGTTAACATACTATACCTACTTTTGAACAATGAAATCACTAGCAACAAAGTTTAATTGTTAGTCAAATAATTAAACATGTTTTAATATAAAGTGAAGTATTTAACTAAATCTTGTTAAATAATTTAAATCTTGTTAAATTGAGAGTCATCTTGTTAAAATCCATATACGAAGCAATTTGATTTTGGATTGTCGATTCCGTTTCATACCTAATATTAGGTAAAGTGATTACCTAGCTTCATCTAGAACCGGTCTAGGCTTCCTCCAGTCATTGATGCCTTTTTCACAGCTTTCTATCCTATGCTCTTGACTATAAAGCTATCTATAAGCTTATTATAGCTATATAATATTGTTGTCTGATATCTCACGACGGGTTTTCAATAAGGTTCAGTGCATGTTACCGTTTTATCAATAAAATACCGTAATTCAATTATGGGCTATTGAGCAAAATGTTTTACCGACCTTTCGAAGAACATTAAATGTTTTTTTTTATTTGAAACTAGGCAATGAATAAAATATAAAGCCAATATATATATCGAGAGTTTTGTAGACTACGTTTAATTGTTATTTTGGTAATTAACTGAATTTTATTGAAGTTTCCGGCATTTAAGTGACTGGGGGATGTGGTGTGAGGACTGTAAGCGTTTAACTGTTTCGGGGTCACAATTTATTGCATTGTTTTAATATAACAATGTGTTGAGTTTTGTTTTTACTAAATCAATACTGGACACATTTTGTTGAAACCTTTTAAACATTTTATTGATTAGGATTTAAACTGTTTATTTTCTCTAGATTTACAGTTATTAGTTGTATTAGTTGATTAATTTTACTTTTAACTTTAAAATAAATCAGTAATTTACGTGTTAGAATAACATTGCGAGTTTTATATGGTCTATGGTTGTGCTATCGTATCTATTATATATCTGTAGAATATTGTAAGGTACCTGTGAAGGAGGGTTTACTAACTAATGCTTATTTCTACCGTAATGTCCGTATGTGTACTAACTCTACTTCATGTGACATACATTTCTGGGTGGTTGGGAAATTATATGACCGGTAAGTTACATGAAAATGTCTGTGATATTTGCGTCTCAATAGGTAGGTAGATCATCGTTGGTAGTAGGTACGTAGCTACGAAGATTTAATAGGTTCGTGTGGTGTTATAATTATTTAAGTGTAGCCTCTTCTCCAAGGATTCACAGATCTTCACAAATACCTATTTTAGTAAAATATACCTAAGATTTCAGAGAAAGCAAAAATACCTCCGAAGTACGATCCGCCAGTGTCTGACTTTGACCGTCAGCTAGGTAAAACTAGAATTACAGTATTGAGTTAAACTACCTAGGTATTAATGTATTTATTATAGTTTTATATAAAAAAAGGCATTTGCCCAGCAGTGGACAGCTACGTCTGATAATAAATATTTTTTACAAAGTAAAAACAACTCACCTACACTCATAATTAGTTAACTTTCCTTCACAATGTACATCTAGATACTATACGCACAATCATTCCTCTCCCTAACAGCTTTTAACCTAAGTTATGTTACATGTATGGGACTGTACAAACTCATGACAAGTGAACGTCAATGGTTTCTTCAAAGCACTTAGCTTCGACATTATTTAACAAGGTTTGGGGCTCAAATCGGAAGTAATTCAAGAAATCTCAGATACTTAGTCATTTTATTATTTCTTCTAGTACAAAAAAATATTTAACGAAGTTTAATCATATTTAAACTTTTAATGTCTGTTAATTTTTTTATTTGAATTCAGTAAATAAAAAAGAAATCGTTGTTAGTAGGTTAAATTAAATCTAATTGCATTCTGTCACTTAAAAACCAGCTTGAATTACTTTCGAGGAATTTAGACAAAATTGCCCCAACAGAATCTACATATTAGCTTAAATGCATGGAAACTACAGGTGACAGAACGTCTATGGGACAGCTTAGTGTGTCGTAGAAGGAACCAGTTTTTGTGCTTGAACGATCATGGGTAAGGTCCTAAGGTGTATGTTAGTGCCACAATCAACTATAACAAAGTAAGTACTTTCTTCATTGTTGTGGGATCACATAAATATCTTATACTTGATTTTACTGCTACTATTGTTGCGCTCTCAATTTCTTACAAATAGCTTTTAGTTTCTACTGTCTACTAAAACGTTAAATGGCTTTTATTAAGTGCACAAAGTTTATTACTAAAACAAAATTAAGTATGGTTGTAAAAAAATTAGATTTTTTTTATAATAATTATGTATTTTAAGCTCTTAAACAAATAAGCTTGAGGTAGTTTTGGCTTTAATTTGAAGTTGAGTCCGCAACAACCGGTGCCTAAGTACCAGGGCTACATACGTTAGAGGCGCTAAGTAAGTCCGCAGCTTGGTGTGGGCGGCAGCGACGACGTGTGTAACAGTATTGGTGTAAATGCACTGCTTTGGTGGACTGTTAATGCGAACTGAGACCCTGGTGAGTGTTCATCTTGTTTTTAATATTACACGGCGTTATAAGGCATGGAAGTTAAAAATATTATCGGGTTTTATGTTACTCTTCCTCACGGAATCTTTTAAACTATTGCTACTTATGCACTTTTAACAATATTTAACAAGTTTTAAATTGTCATGTTTTAAATTGATAATGTAATTAAATAGGTGTATCTTATGTCGCAGATAGTAAAATATTGTTATGTCTTTTGTCATTAAACTTTTATTAATATAGGTACCTAGCCTTTTATCGCCTCGACATCGCCCAATAAAAATAATACCTACTACTTCCAGAACAAATAGTTTTCTACTGCCAAAATTTTTATCATTTTTTTTGTGTACTTATATTTCTATGCCTTATAATTCTAACATTATTGTTTACGTCTCTGTATCGTCGAAGTCACAGCAAGATTAACTTCTAGCATTATACCTTAGAGCATTTTACAGTATTAAAATTTATTTAGTATATTTTGTTGCGTTGATATATTTTATAATTTTGACTGTTAAGTCATGGTTGTAGAAAAACTCCGGTGGGATTTACTAGTTTTATAGTCGCCTATATGAATTTGTCAAAGTTGAAGACTTAGTTAAGTCCTATTATGATGTTCATGGTTCATGGGTTCATAATGGTACTATAATTATAAGTGATTGATTTGGGTACGGGATATTCATAGACTAAATAAACATTGGGATCAGAACAATATTATATTTCTTGTTATTTTGAAATCTATTCAAAAGTTTTAAATATTTTATAATGTTATATTATATTAGTGTGACTAACAAATGCATGAAAACAAATTATTGGGATATTATGTTTAGTAAATTGATTATCATTGGATTTAAATGGTCTGTATGTTCGTTTCAATCAAAATTATATGTATTCCAAAAATAACAGTCAACATAATTTGTGAAGTCTGCGCATTAAAATAACTAACTTAACCTTAAACTTATTTAAATTCCGTTAAAAAGTGTACTTTACATAAATGTCTGAAGAGTTAAATTAAATTTAGTTAAAATAGTTAAAATTTTAATAGCTATGTAAAATCAATGTAAAATTTTAATAGCAGTTTTGTATCTCAGGTCCACTGACGTACTACTACCCTGCTATGGGACCGACCCTGCCGCCACCACTGGTCTACTGGGGGTACCCCACACCCCCTGTGTCTCCCGCTCACTACTATCATCCACCGCACCACCCACAACCTATTGTAAGTAAGAAATGTGATTTCTTGTGTATTTTTTAGTTTCGTATTTCTCAAGCAGTATTTTATGAAGGTACCTACCTACTCTAAGCTGTTAAGTATGAGATTGGTGACTTTGACAAAGCTTTTTTTTATGAATATATATTTGTTTAAATGTTTAAACAATTTAACACTTAATTTAAATATTTCCAATTTTAATGTGTGAATTTTAATAAAAACGAAAGGACTTTTTAATATCGAAATTTTTAAAGATCTTTATTTCTTTTAGATGCCCGAAGTGATGTCCGTTAATGGTGGTTCCCCCATCCCCATACCACCACCAGCCGCTTGCCCTGAATGGCCAATTTTCATGGTCAACTAAACACTTCCAGATGACAACGATTTACAATATTATCAAAATGATATCTTATTATATGACGTCATTTTGATTCGACACAAACAATATTTAAAATAAATGGATTTATTTTATTTATTTATATGACAAATGTTATTAATGATGTTAAGTTTAAATATTTTCGTACTATATTTTAAAGTCTTTGTTACACAATCAATGTATATTTAAGTTAAACAAAAATATTAACAACTGTTATAGATGTTTGACTAAAAAATCCGAGATGTTTTTAAATTCCAGATATTTGTTAATGCAAAAAATAATTTACTTCCTAAAACAACGAATGCTACAGTGATATGAAGGTGCTGTTGTTATTACATTATAGAGTTTAAACCAAATAATATATATTTTAGTATAATTTAGTTTTTAGGTAGATCGAAGCTCAATTAGATATACTGATAGTGAAATATACAAAATAATCCAGTTAGACTTAAATGCTGTCAATGACTATTCAATCGGAAAATTTTTGAGCAATAATCGTGTGTAAATAACCATATATAAATATGCCATAATTTATAAGATAATTTGCTTCGCGTGAACTTATTAATTAGGAAATTAAAATTAAGAGTATTGCTTAAATGATCTTGCTCACTTTTTATATTTGCTTAGATATTGTTTTATAACAGTCAAGCCAATATAATTATATTTAGATCCTTATTATTTGTATTTTTCTCTTGCCCGCAAAAACGGCCAGTAAATTTTTGATTTTGGCAATTAATGGCTTTAGAAAAACATATTAGTATTAGTCTAATAGACAACTGCTATTTATTAAAATAGGTGAAATTTATATTAAAAAATATATAGTTTTGCTATCGGTAGGTTACGTAACTACAGTGAAAGAAAATATCGTGAGGTAGCCCGCAGATTAGTTAGCTACAAAATAAATTATTAGTGTAGCTAAGACTACTTCCTGGCTTAAAAACCTACTTTTTAAATTTAATTATTATTAAGTAGTAAGTATAGATATAATTAAAAATAGTAGATACCAATTATAATCTCGAAGCATACTATATTAGGTATAACTAATCTTAAGTTGAAATTGTTTTAGTAAAAGTACACAGGTCCAAAATTCTCTCAGGAATGTATTTGAAACGATTTTTATCATAACAAATCTTAAAACCCCTTGATATACAGGAACTTTAGAAATAATAACTATTCATTCAATAATTATTGAAATAGATAATATTTTTATATTCCTTCGCCTTACTACAAATAGATGAAAACGTTTGAGAGAATTTTCAATATGAAAACGTCTTGATTTGATCTAAACCATAAAAATTAAATACATAAACACGAAATGAAATATGTAGGTAGGTACTACCTAAACATATTATTATATCAAATAAAACTATTGTGAAAAAGATTCTTATTAGTTTAGGTTTAAAATATATAAATTTTATTGTTCGCAATAATAAACAACAAAATCTAAATGTCTTCCAATATGTCTTTAGATAAAAAACGTCACAAAATATTGTGATAGACGTGTTAATTAAAATAGTAAAGTTATATAATTGAGGTTATTATAAAATTTTATAAATTTAATTATATTTAAAATATATAAAAGTATATTTCTGTTTTTATTATTATGTACCGTTTCATTCGTTTGTTGTGTACATACCAAATATAAAGTTGTTAAAATGCATAATTAGGTATTAGTTATTGAGTTTTTGTTTTGATGTGGTTTTGTTGTCAAAATATTACTTTATAAATATATATTTGTTTAAAAGTTACAAATTTATTAGGATACCTAAAGATTTCTAATCCCTAAATTTTATTATTTACTTAACTAATACTTATTAAAATATTTTTATCCATGACATAGTCTAAAAAAATCACAATATTGCAGTGCAGTTAGATATTTATAGGTTAAATTTTAATATATTCTTTATATTATTTTGTTACTTTTTTACTTCTAAAATTATGTTACTTTGTTTATTTATCCAGTGATATTATCTTTCGAAGTGATCTTTCAAGTTTAATATTAATATTAAGTTTTAAACTGACAGAATCTAACATATTTTAATTTTGCGTCATTTCCTAGTGAGATAAACGCTAATTTTTGAATTGTTCTTGGCTTTTTTGCAATTCTGTAAAATTATTTAAAAATGATGTCATTTATTAAGAAATTTACTTTGCCTAAGCTTTACCCGGCAAACACAATGACATAACTTCAAACGCATTGATGAAAACTTAGCCCACTCTTTATTGTTGCAATATTTAGATTATAAATTTAAAATTGAGCTACCTTCCCCTGCCTACTTATTGGCTCCACCTTCTTAGGAACTTCTTACATGGTTCCTCTAACAGCAACAAGGGTAGTGAATGGCCAGAAAATGAGATGGCCATGTTGGTAATGGCCATTTCTGTCGCTATGTTTACTAGTGTTCCTAATCACAATATTTATCTTCGCAAAAAATGTTTTGTTAATTTTCTGTCAGTTTTTCCATTTTTCCTGACGAATGTCTGTTAAGTAGACTATTTTAAGATACATGTACTTAGTAGTAAAATAGAACGTGCAATTTTAGCATTAGAAACTTAATATATTTAATGCCAAAATAGCTGTTTGGTTTAGATACAAATTAGTGAATGTTCCGATGAATAATAAAATTTAGTTGAATACTTACAGACATGTTTTTTATTCCAAGTTGCAAGTCCACCACCGTAGATACAATCATGCCGTAGACTAAGGTTGATTTACTCATAAGCTGCCAGCCACATTTGACCTTGAATATCAGCATAGCTTTGGATCACAGCCTGGGCCTGGAAGTAGAAAGGTGAGTGTAGTTAAGATAAGAAAAAGAAGGATGAGCAAATATTTTTTTGACTTTGAGTCATAATTTTACATACAAACCCAACTGTTTAGGTAGATTTTAATTTTACTATGATCTTTCATTATCTATTTCTAAACAGTAGGATGACAGACGTAGTTTTCTAATCGTAATTTAAATCGGAATACTTACTGGTATAATTTTGGAATATGGTAGGTAGTTAATTCAAGCTCACTTATTAATCATACACATAATAGGTAAGAATCTATGATTCTATATCGAGACAAACAATAATGTGATAATTGTATCCTGATTGTTTTTATCTTATGATGTCCAGTGAATTGGTAGTTTAAATAAAAAGAAGTAAATTACATCATTTCGATTTATTCTTACGTCACCACAAATAGTATGACACATTACAGGATGGACTTAAAGTTACAAAACTAAGAAAATTCATTCAACACTGTCGCTCTCAATAATCTTTTAAAAACGCTGTTTTAAACACTGCGTAAAGGTATCCATGTCACTGTCTTATCTCTGTACAATGGAAAGAGATGACATAACTTTAAACATTGTTTAAGCATTAGACTATGTTAGAATTTGGATCTTGTTTAAGATCTCATTTTTAACAGACACATCGAATATAGACAGTTATTATAACTTATAAAATGTGGGAAAATGTGAATGGACATTTCAGAAATGGTTTGAAACTGTTACAGTCCAAGACAGATCTATGCAAACTACCTCGTGTGTTAGCTTTTAAATATCTTACTAAAGTTAATTAAAACATTCACCAACTTATGTATTTATTTTACAGCAGTTGTTAATATCCGAATACTGTATATTATTGTATGAGAGCGACCAGATATATACAAAGGCAACTAAATATAACTTGACATAAAGTTATGTCATGAATAACCTATGAATAACCATACAAATTTTTAGTTTATGCATGACATAACTTTATGTCAAGTTTATTAGTAAGGGCCAAAATGTATGGAAAGAACAGGCATACGCTAATATAGTATTTTACATTTAATTATCGCATCAATGCGAACATAAAGTTCAAAGCATTTTCAGTGCTTCCAAATCAAAAGATATAAAACACACTTGTTTTACTATAAGTGAGCAAGTTACATTTTGTATTACGTATGATAGTTTTTAGTCCAGTACTGTCTCTGTACTATATTTTACAATACCAAACCCATATCAATATGGAAAATATGATTTAACCTAAGTAGTATCACCACCATTTATGTCGTGTAATTGGCCTATAACTGTAATGGCCATGGTATGGTAAATGGCTAGAACGTGACTTTATCTTATTGTAACCAGACCTTTCGAAGAATGTAAAATGTGTTTATTTTCATTGCATCTGGAAGCACTGGCCAACAAAAACATGATTCGATATTACAAAAATATAAATACGCGTAAATGGCATTGATCGATAGGTTTTAAAGCAAACATCGTCTAAGATTATTTAATAAAATAAAAAAGCATTCAAAAAAAGTAAACCCACCCCTACTCACAACCACCTAGACTGATCACAGCTTTAAAATGCGTTACTTACTAACTTTATAAATAACCAGATGCGACAAGATATTCTTTGCTAAAATATTTTTTGAAAATAAGCATGGTTATCATGAGCTGACTCAAATGAGCCCAAACACGAATATTTTACTGTTATTCAATGAAGAGTTCCATTGAACAACTCCCGACTCAATAAATGAGCTAACTGTAGCCATATTCGTAATAGGTGTGGCACAATTCAGCTCATTTGGACTTCAGGAAATAGTTCAATGTAACAAAAAAAAAAGGAATTTTGTATGAGTCGTTGGCCAACTCTGGTGAAGGAGTCATTAGGCCACCTCTGGGTCTCCGTCATGGCTTAACGACTTAAATGTAACTTGAAAGTTATGATTAAAAACAAAAATGACACTGCCTGAGTAAAGAAATTGACCTTAAAAACTTAACCACAACGTCAAGTTTTATCAAATTTAAAAAGAAAACACATCTATGTTTTCTTTTTAAACCTGATATACACATCATGGCATTATTTTTCTCATCGATTTGGTCGCATCGGGTTACTTATTCGACCATTTTCCAATCCTTAATAAAAATAAATGAATCATTATGTACAATCTTTCCATTGTACGTTTTTTACGACAGTTTATTCAGTACAATACAATACACTACAATAATTTTGAACTGTATATCAGCATCAGAATATTTTTTTAATTCATTCAATGCAGTCGTCTCAGACTGACCAGTTACTTGGTACTTGGGTTTTATATGAGTAATGATTATATTTCCAAAATGGCCGAATCGGTCAAAAGAGAAAAAATATATCGAGAAAACGAAATTCCCCTAAATTCATTGTTGTGAGGTGCGCATTTCATATTAAGCGAAAATACCGCCTGGCGCCTGTTATTAATACATTAGGTAATTCATCGATAACTTATTATAAACATATATAGTTCATTCATTAATTTATGACTATGGAACGCGCAAACCGTATATTAAAGTAGTTGTTCTAATTCACGATGGCGGGTTGGTTTTAATTGTGTGTGGATTTGTTTGTGTGCGTAAGCGATGAGCGCTCATTCGTCCATGGAGCGTTTTCGAGCTTACGCACACAGAAATAACGTGCATGTGTACACACAACAAAAAGATCAACCCGTTATCGTGTGATGGAAGAACGAATAAATATACGAAATAACAACGAATAATTTATTTATCTGATGCTGATAAACAGTAGACATAGGTATGTAAAAATCTTACAAAATGGAAGTCTCAAGCACAGTAGACCATGAACTGGAATGCTTCTCAAACGGATGAGCGAATTTAGCTATAAATTACAAATCGTTAGATTAGTGCGCAAAAGCCTCAACAAGCGAGGCGCACCGACTCCTTTCGACACACTGGTATTTTTACAGTCGCATATAACGGCCAATGGTTCAAGGCATTCGTGAAGTTCCGATTCTATGCGCAGTAGATTAGTTAATAGTTTCTATGAAAAAGGATCTAATAGCACAAGTAATGGCGACTTTAAAATTACCAGTGTGTCAGAGGATTAGTAGAAAAATAAAACCTTATTCGATAGTTAATGTTTTTTACAATGTCACACATTGCGTAGACCGTGATAGATTATACCTAATGTACTTATTTAGAAATGTGTAAGTAATTACATAGGTACCGTGGTTTAGCAAAATTATTATACACTTGGCTGTCTTAGACGACCTCTGTGGCGCAGCGGGCGAAGGTCTGCCTGCGACGCAGAAGGTAGCGGGTTCGATCCCCGCCGCGGGACAAATGTTTGTATGACCTACAGGTATTTGTCTCGGGTCTGGGTGTTTCTATGTATAATATGTGTGTATTTACAAACGAAAAGTATATAAGTAGTATATCAGTTATCTGGTTCCCATAGTACAAGCTTTGCTTAGTTTGTGGCTAGATGATGCTGTGTGAAAATATCCAGCATTATTTATTTATTATATTTATTTTAGCTTAAAAATGAGAAGTACAGAGCTTTAGATACGCAACGTCATTTACGCCAAAACACTTTTTACCTAATCACAAGTTAACTAAACAACCAATCGAAAAATTAAAAGACAACTAAAGAAATACTTGTAGGTTTCTTGACAAAACAAAAATCCACCAAAAAAAGTGTGCTGTTCCTGAGATAAATAGCAAAATGTGCAAAACATGTATTTTTCAAAAATATATACTATCAAGAAAAATTTCACCAATCGTGTTTTTAAAACACGTAATCTAAGATCCAAGTTCGAAGTATAATTTCACTAAATGTGAAGGTTGTAGCTTTCACAGATTGTGAGATAAATAAATACAAAATGGCTTAAATCGCTCCAGCACACCCTTAAGATAAAAAAGCTGACGGTGTCTAACTAATTTAACTAAGTCGAAAATTAGACTTCCAATTAGTCGTTATCAGAATTTTTACATGTTAATAATTTTGCCATACCATTAATGGTATACATAATTATATCCTAAAAGAGCAAGCTTAGTGAAGAGACCAAATCAGTTTGCATTATTGTTAGTTTTGCAAATTAATAAACTTAGGCCTTTACATCTTTAATAGATGATTTATACAGCGTCAGGAGGCAACCTATGCCTACACTTAACGGGACGCTGCAGGGCCTGGGACATTGTTTGAGATGGAATAGGCTTGGCCAGCACCTAAACCATCCTCTCAGCTTAATCAGCCGCCCACAGGAGAGACGACGTCAATACGTGTGGAGCTGACTAAGCTGCGGGTTTCCTCACGATGTTTTCCTTCACCGTTTAAAAATAATTATAATTATTATATTAATTAGTGCAAAATTAATATGTATTTACTCAACAAAATATTTACTCTACTTACATCTAGGCATTCGTGAACTTACCCGTTAGCAACCAGCGGCGCTTTTCCATAATAAATTATCGACATCGCAACAGGTAACCTCACGAATGCCTGATTCTGTTAAATTAATTTATTTCTATAACAAACAATGTCTTTTAACCTTGTTTTTTTTAAATTCAAGAATCAAGTTTTATCGTATTAATACAGACTGATTTAGCCTCAAATGTACAAGACGAAGAGTGATTACGTACGACTACGTATCTATGTGTAATGTCATTGAGTCAATGCGATGCAAGATTTATAAGATAAGATAAATTTTATTTCATAAGAAATGGTTATAAATGAAATGGTATATAAACATGATCTATTAATACAGGACAGTTCTTCTTCTTCTTATTGTGTCACTAGTTCATTCGAACCAGTGTGGTGAAATGATTTTAAGTGCGCCTCAAAGAGGCTCGTGCACTTGACACATGTTTTCGCACTTTGTAGGTTCTACGACATGCCGGTTAGAAAAACTTATTGGTGCACGACCGGGATTGAACCCATGACCTTACGATCGGAAGGCGGGGCTACCACTAGACCACCAGACCACAGGACAGTACGCTTAACGGATCTAGGCATTATGGAGTTGGCAGTCTCGATGCGCAGTAGATGTTTTTTCATAAAATTGACAACTGCGCATCGAAACGGATTCACGAAGATCCATTAGGCGTACAATACGCACAACCAATCTTTAGCTCTCTGAAGTAGCTGCGCAGAACCCATTTTTAATGACGCCTAAAAGACGAAGACTGCGTTATTTAGCTGCCTCGCTCACTCGCTTAGTTTGTTGCATCGTGCTATCTCGCATACTCGCGCAAACCTGCGCAATCGTTTAGTGCACCTAACTTCAGACAGACAAATCGGTTGTGCGTACTGTACTAGGCGATTTCGCCATTTCGAGAAAAATACTGCCATTTTTTGTTATTACTGTAGTCACTAGAAATTAAGTAATTCCTTTTCGAGAATACAATCTGTCGACTGGCTAAGGGATGGCTAAACGTGATATTCATGGTAAACATAATTTTGAATTTTATAAATCTCGCATCACATAAGTTCGCGTGCTGAGGGTGAATTACAAAATAAATAAAATACTTAAACAAGCACCGGTAGAGGTAGAAGAGCATTGTATTGCGCAATTATTTATTTGATGACTCTGCTTAGACGTAAAGAGCGAAAACTACTCAAAAAAAAAAAACAAAAGATCCATACTAATATTATAAACTAGCTGCGCTCCCGCGGTGTGACCCGCGGTCCCTCGGGATTTTTTCATTTTTTCGGGATAAAAAGTAGCCTATGTCATTCCCTGGGATACAACCTTTAACTATGCCAAATTTCAGCTTAATCTGTGCAGCGGTTTGGGCGTGAAAGCGTAACAAACAGACAGACAGACAGACAGAGTTACTTTCACATTTATAATATTAGTATAGTATGGATGTGTTAGTAACTCTGTCTGTCTGTTTGTTACCTTTTCACGCCCAAACCGCTGAACAGATTAGGCTAAAATTTGGCATGGATAAAGGTTGTATCCCAGGGAAGGACATAGGCTACTTTTTATCCCGGAAAAAATGAAAAATCCCAAGGGAGCGCAGGTAACACCGCAGGAGCGCAGTAATCTATAGATACGCATAGATGCAAACCATAATGTGACAACGATGAGTCAAAAAATATCAAGTTATAAAACTGCAACATTAGACAGGCTATGTTTTCCATTTGCATTTGAAACGATCTATAGATAGCTCAACTGATCCAGGTCACTGTCAGTCGGAAGCGTGCCCACAACACTGGCGGCATTACCACGCTGGATGGCAATGCTGATCCTTTGAGCCAAAAATGTGCCAGCTCTCGGATCACGCGTCGCTTCGACCAGACGCCCTGAAAGAATTTTGAAAACCCGAAGGGCTCCAGAACCTCACGGACCTACGACGAACCCCAAATGGTTCAAATATATAAACCCTATCAAGATTTATATATTTGCGCCTTTTGAGATCCTCAGCCGAATCTGCCGCCGCGATCAGTTGAGCTATATATAGATCGTTTCTAACGATCCTTAGATAGCTTGACTAATCCTGTTGTATTTTGTAAATATATGTAAACATGTAGTAGCTTAGTTTCTGTAAATAAACTTTCATTTCATTTGTAGACATTAATTTGATCAATTATAATTATTATTGTAAAAATAAATGAAATATTATTTAGATTCAAGTCAAAATCCTAACATAATAAACCAGGCTTAAATAAATAACCGCGCAATATTTATAAACGCATGAGCTTCGGAGATATACGCAATAACATACGTTTAAAAATGGCGGCGATGGGCGTGGCTTGAAAGATTTTTGAAAAATGTATAAGTAGGAGCTTACAAACTATACAAATTTTCGGCCGAATATAAGAAAATGAAAAATCTGTTTGTATGAGTTAGTTGCCACTCTGGTGATGGAATCTCTAAGGAGTTATATAGCAGTAATACATATACACTTCGCCCATCGGATCTAGGCATTCGCATTCGTGAAGTTAGCCGTTTGTCTGCGCAGAACACAATTTTGTATGAAAAAGCGGTCACTGCGCAGACAAACGGCTAACTTCACGAATGCCTAGATCCGTTGGGCGAAGTGTTAATAAATAAATAATATTTTTTAACGCTATTTTTGTATAATCTATACAATTTTTACGTACAAAATAGGTACTTAGCTAAATATTAAGGTTTCAATTTATTAATTGAGCGAAAATTTAAAGAAAATTTAGTTTTTTGTTTAAAAAGAAATATGGCTTTTAGCCACACCCAAAACCGTTCTCACTCTATAATCTATGGCAACACTGTTACATAGTTCAATAAAACCTTAACACGAAAATGACAAGATACACCTGATCACCTGATTGTACCAAAACAGCCCTCGCGAATTCGTTAACGCTATCTATCTCTTTCACACTCCATGCAATCTGAAACAAAATGCGATTTATGATAAGAACAGCATATTAATATTAGCCTCGTAGCATCTATGGCTTATGATATAGCTACATGCGAAGTTTGGAACGGCTAAACAGATTTAGATGAAATTCGTTGTAGAGGTAGAGTATGAAAATGAAGTGTTCACGAAGAACCGAGGATAAGTAAGTTAGCTGCTATTTCATAGTCCATTGTGTAGTATTGTGTAGATTTATTGGCCTCAGTTTACATCGCGTTGTCCACATAGGAGTAGACATTGCGTTGTCATACTCACTGTAGTGATCACAATCACACAACAGGAATCTACTTTAAGATTTCACTGGCTCACTGTTACACACAGATTCGAGCGCATGCGCACATCCAACTCGCATCGCGCCTAGCGTCAGACTGCTGGTTGACTGCTACGCCCTCTACTGGTGTACAGTGCGCACAACGGATCTAGGCATTCGTGAAGTTAGCCGTTTGTCTGCGCAGTAAACGCTTTTTCATACAAAATTGTGTTTTTCGCAAACGGCTAACTTCACGAATGCCTAGATCCGTTCGGCGAACTGTACATGAGACAATGTACTATGTATATCTATTATCTAGATACAAACACTACACTCACATTGCGTTGTCAGTTCTTGTGGAAGTGGTGTATGCAGAGCTTGCAGGACCAGGATCCCTCTGGGGGCGTCTCGAGTGGCGGTGCCAAACAATACATGTGGTAGCCGCGGTCACAGTCGTCGCAGAACAATAACTGGTCCTGGGAACAGAGCATAATGTTATATTGCGCAATGTAGCGTATTGTGCAATATTATTGACCGTTTAGGGTTAATATTGAAGATTGCGCTATGATTGAACGAAAGTTTGTGAGTTTAATTTTTATTGCACCATATTTTTTTATTTCGTCGTGTAAGGTAAGTATTGCGCAATATTATTCAGTTTTTGTTTTTAGTGAAACGTCTGGCTAAAACCATTGCGCAATTCCTATTATTGTGCAATTTAATTGATCGTTTGGATTCAAAGCACATTTCAATCGTATTGTACAATAAAATGTATTTAAGACGTTTCAAAGTGATCCCAGCAGTCCTACTGAATAAATGCTTTTTGACTTTGACTTTGACTTTAAGTGGGATGAGAAGAAACAATACTCACATCATTATCACTCGTCCCGCAAATAGAGCAGCATTTGCACTCGATGCACTGCCAACGGTACTTGCGAACCGACACGATCATGTTATCCGTGAACTGCAGACACGTTGGGTGACCTGCACGCGAACAATGCATTAGATGTCGAACTTTATATCTATGACATAGAACATAATTATATAAACACCTAATCACATACATAGATGATTTATACAGCGTCAGGAGGCAACCTACTGTAGTGCCTGGGACATTTGTTTGTCATACGCTTAGGGAGAATAATACACCCAGTAATAACATACCCAGTGAGTGAAGTGAGTGAAGTCAGGCTGTGGATGATCTACATAGCCCTAATCTCAAATGATTCCGTATGTCGTGGGTTCGTGGTATTTTACAGAACTTCACTCGCTTTATTTTCTTAAGTGATTCATGATGTGAAATAATCCTATGTGTTTTTGAATTGAAAGACTTAAAAAAACTATTTGTAAGGCACATAACATTCTTACCTTGTCATCTTCTCTCTTCAATAAACAGCGTTAGATCACAGTAAATATAAGGGTATATAATGCTATGTGCCGAACAATAGTGAAATAATAAAATAAAACATAATACAATAAATAATTCTTACAAAATTACAAAGTATATTCAATGTAGTATGGAAGTGCCACTTTCACTATTCTTCAGCACAACTAAATGAAACCATTTGTTGAATTATTTCCGTTTAATTCTAAAACACTGTATACAAAATTAAACAATAATGGTATGTAACTTGTTCTCCAATGCAGATTGGACCAAAATACTGAGCATTTTATTGACTATGATGAAGTACCATCTGTGTTAAAATTAAATTGACACACGACTTTCTCAAGCAATCTCTTAGTTCTACAAACTGTTCTGAAACTCATCTCAGGGGGGTTATATCAGCTCTATAGCAATTGTAATTTTAATGAACGCCATAATACAGTCAGTCAGTGGTACATATAAACTGAACTGCCTGGAACTTGTCAAGTTAAATAAACAATTCGCTTGGGTATATCCCGGGGAAAAGGCTCTGATATATATAGCTTTCCAAAATATTGAAATTTGAAACCTGTGAGGATCGTGTACTGTGTAAGAAGCAGTGAGGTTGTTTTCAAAGTTCACTTATTAATTTACCAAAAATGCTCAGTCAACACTCAAATCTGCACTGGCCCGCACGCATAACATGGATAATACACACAACAGCGTTCTTTGGCTGTAATAGCACTTCCAAACTTGCATTCTATACTTTGGTTTTGTATAACGACTTGGTCTTATCAACTAAAGCTGATGCTTCACTCTCTAGCGTCGAATCCGAAATTCCGATGAATATTCGGATGTTTCCTACTACGAGCTACATTTGTATTGGTCGATAAAATCAACCTATAAACTCGGTACTAGCCTAGCCGTGTTGGTCGAATTGGGTTGTGCCTTGACTTTCAATCCGGAGGTCGTGGGTTCAAATCCCGGCCGTGCATCAATGGATTTTTAGTTTCGTAAAATTTATATGCGCTTTAACACGAGCTCATAACGGTGAAGGAAAACATCGTGAGGAAACCCGCAGCTTAGTCAGACACACGTATTGACGTTGTCTTTCTGATTAAGCTGAGAGGATGGTTTAGGTGCTGGGCAAGCCTATTCCATCTCAAACAATGTCCCAGGCACTGCAGCTTCCAGTTCAGTGTTGGCATAGGTTGCCTCTTGACGCTGTATAAATCATCTTATATTGATGTAAAGGCCTAAGTTTAGCCTAGGAACAATATTCCGAACCGAAAGTCAGAAATCGTAGTAGGAAACATCCGAATATTCATCGAAATTCCGCATTCAACGGTTGAGAGTAAGGCCCCTGATCACATTTTGTCAGCATCGTGCGCGCCGTACGCATATACCTTTTATGAAATACACTACGGTTGGTTCGTGAAGTCAGCTGTTTCGAGGCGTAGTATACGCTATTTCATACAAAACTGTCTGACTTTCAAACGGCTAACTTCACGAATGCCAGGAGCCGCATTCGCGTTCCTTTTTTCGTACGTGTGATGAATATTCGGATGCTTCCCACCACGATTTCTGACTTCAAGGGCCAATTTTTCAGTTTGAAATATTTGGTCCTAGGTTAGGACCGTGTTTTAACGTTTGAAAAATTGGCCCTTGAAGTCAGAAATAGTGGTGGGAAGCATCCGAATTTTCATCAAACGAACGAAAAAAGGAACGCGAATACGGCCCCTGGATCTGTTTGTGGATTTTTACGATTAATTCTGCATTTGTAAAGGCACGTGAGTCGCGTTCTATGCTTACAAAAATGCGATCACCACGGCTGTACACAGTCACAATGAACTCTTTTGTTCTAAAATAAATTATACAATAATTTTCTGTGTACAGCCGTTATACATATGTACTTAGATATGTTATTGTAAACTTATTTTGGTTGATATGCTAAAGCGTGGACACCGTAAACATTTATCTGCGCTTTGATTGATACTACGACTTAGAACAATTATTATTGGGTATTGCAATCCGAATCCAAAAAATAAGAAGCCATTATAACTACACAAAAACATGATAAATATTCAAATGGTATCGAAATAGATACAGACTTCAATATTAACTTCAGTATTCTCGGATTCGGATAAGACATTGCATACAGACTCTCTGCCTTATAAAACAAAAACTAAATATATGTTAATATATGTTATGTGTGCCAAATAAATATTTTATCTATCTATCTATCTATCTATATATTCTTTTTAAAACTCTTCGCTCGGAAATCAAAAAGATGATTATGAATTTACCACGAATGTTTTCATTTTGGTTTCTAGCTTAGTCCCACCTGTGGGCCAGGCTGATTAAGCTGAGAGGATGGTTTAGGTGCTGGGCAAGTCTATTCCATCTCAAACAATGTCCCAGGCACTGCAGCGTCCCGCTAAGTGTAGGCATAGGTTGCCTCCTGACGCTGTATAAATCATCTAATAAAGATGTGAAGGCCTTCCATGACCACCCCTATTTCTAATGTAGAAAAGAGTAAAATATATAATATGGTAGATATAATATATATATATATATCCTTAGTTTTTGTTTTATAATAAGGACCTTTCTATACATTATTTTTAGACAACTGTGCAAAAACATATCTGTGAATGTACTTTATTTTTAATATAAAAGTTGCTTTAAAAAAATAAAATAATTGAGAATGAAAATAGGGGTCTGTTGATATTTTAGTGTGCAGGTTTTACAAATATGTTATTATGTATAACTTTTATGTACAAAGGTAGAACATTGCACAATATAAGGCACGAAACAAGGGGAATCTTAACTACAAAGTACAGAAAATTTAAAATAGCTTAGAATTAAGAATATTTACTAATTGATATAATTGTCATAATATAACATTTTAATATAACATAGTTCTAACGTAATCTATATATTTATAATAAAACAAATAAACTATAGGAATGAATATCAAAGTTCTTAAATCAATAACAACGAGTTAGTTTTGATTAAAAAATATTTTTTTAACACATTCGTTTCAACATCTTTGGGTTAAATTGGTGTTTTAATTTAAGTTCTATAGAAATAGCTTTAAAAATCTAAATAAAATAACAGTAATATAGGAATCTAAGGTTTTCTATAACAAATCACAAAGGCACTAGTAAGCTCTGAATTGAACAGAAATGACTTTTGTTTGTTTGTGATACTTTCACAACACAGGGGGGTTATTCGCGTTCGTTTTTTCGTTCGTTTGATGAATATTCGGATGCTTACTACGAGCCACATTGTTTTCAGTCGATAAGATCACGGTCCTAACCTGGGACCAAATATTCCAAACCTAAAAATTGCTCTTTAAATCAGAAATCGTAGTAAATAACATCTGAATAGTCATCAAACGAACGAAAATAAGAACGGGAATACGGCCCCAGGTTCTACCAAAGTTATCAACCTAATGTTGAGTCTTTAGAGCATTTACACGATACAATTTTTCACTTTTGGTATGCCCATGCCATTTAGCGGCCGAGCGAGCGTCGGCCAACAAGACTCACAACGTTCGATGACGTGCAGTGCGATTCTAAATAGTACTGGATGAAATTCTTCCGTGTAAAATATTTCAAATTGACTCAACACAAAACTGGTTAAGATAGAACCGATATAATTGTTTAGTTATACAAAAGCTAGCTTAAAAAGTGACTAAAACACAGCGATGATGGCATTAAGTGACTTGATGCAATCGCAAAGCTATCATTATTCTTTGTATCAAATAAATACAGGGTGTAAAAAGACGTCTACCAAAGCCGAAAGGGGTAGGTACAGCATCCCAACACACGACCAAATCCAAAAGGATTTTCCGAAGAAATCATTATATCCGGAGAAAACAGCGTTTGAAGATTACTGTTTGCGTATGTATTGGGCGCGTTTTTATACGTAGATAATTAGTACTTATATATAATAGTAAATCTTCGTTTGTAATTTTTGACCCAAGTCGGTATTCTTTTTAGTTTTAAAACGTAATTATTGATACATTATATCGTATGCAATGGCGCGTGTACTAGTTAAGTTTACGGGTGCAATTAATCGCAATGACTTTATTTGATGCTTGACTAGAAAAGCTAGGATTAAGCCGCGTTGACACGATCAGAGTATACTCTGACAGAGTGGACTCTGATGCCTACTAGGACGCTCTGATTGGCCGCCGCCATCAGAGTGCACTCGGATTGGGGTTGCCACGATCCAAGTAGCGTCCTAGTAGGCATCAGAGTCCACTCTGTCAGAGTATACTCTAAACGTGACAACGGCTTTAGTATTCTTGTTACAACAGAATGTCAGTCAATAGATAATTATATTTCTCATAGATACTTCTCAATGTAAATGGTAATAAGTATTATTTCCAGGCTATAACAACGGATTATAAAAATAATAAACATTTGAATTATCAATAGTAAAATAAATTACTATTATTGTAAAGATACGCATTGATCAATTTGCAAAAAGCCACGACAAAGTATAAGGCACATTTTATAATACAATATACTAAAAAAAAACTTTATATTATTTTGGCATCACGCGAAACTATTTAACAACATGGCAACACATTATTTTAAAGTGCATTCGATCAATTTGACAACGAGTTCAATTTACGAATTTGACAGACGCCATTTTGTGTTGCTATCCCTTTCTCATGCACAAAGTTAATGAGAGAGGAAGAATGATAGGCATAAAAACACAAATATAGGTTTGTTTTGTGGATAAGAAACAAATGTAAGAAAATTATTAGCTTTCGTATATAACAAATATATTGTGTTTATAACTTTAGACTATGCTGTTTCATCGAATTCTAATAAATATATAGAGAAAATGTTATTTTTAACAGACATTTTTCATTTACTTAACAATAAAAACTACATTCCCATACAATCACATCTAGATTTATAATATTTTATTCTAGTGACGATATTTAACGTCAAAAACGTTTTTAAAATTGTATTATATATTAAAATATGTTGCAATATATATCTATATAAAAACAATTGATAAAACTCGTGGAACAACAAAATTCATTGTGTCATGTATAACATCAACTATAATTTTCTACCAAGTAAGTACCTTAATGAGATTATATTAAAACTATATTATGGAATGTCCAAACAATATAACTATGTAAATAATTTCTCTATCCGAATAACTTTGGTAAATCTAATCACGTCACGGTGTTGTGACTGTATATTTTTTTTTAATATAATAATATATAGGTTGACTCAACATGCTTTTGTGGGAAAAATCACTACATATTTTTGGAAAGATGTATGTAAGATTTTAGGTTTTCCCTTCAATGGAAAGAGCCCACCCTATATATTTTTATACCCGTTTCAACTGTAAAATCTTTTCAATAACAAAAATAAAATACCGAATATTTGGTATAATTACATTGGTTCATACTACCTTAAATACGACTTGTTTAATAAACCATAATAGATCGGACAATTAATAAATTAGCAGTTGCTAAAAATCGTATTAGGTGTCTATTTGAAGTTTGTCCATCTTTTCGATCTTAATGAAATTAAAAAATATGTATTGTATAACACACTTTTTAAAATGTTAGGATGACTGCAATGTCGTTTGGTCAATATCTCGACTACGCTACTTGACGTGTCTAAGATAAGATGCATAAATAAAGGTAATGTATAAAGCCAGATATGTTTGTAGGTAGAGGAGAATTCCTAACAGCGTAGAAAAAAATTGAACTCAATAAATATACGACAAAGAAATTCTCGACTACGCCGTTCAACTTGACGTAGTCTACCTATTCTTTTACAAAGTAGGACTCTGTCTAGACGGCGGCGAGACAGCGTTAACATAATCATCCTTCAGCAATTTTGTCTGAGTAGCGAAAGTATCGAACGCATCAGCGGAGTACGACATAGAGGTTAGGATCTCGACTACGCCGTTCAACTTGACGTTGTCGATGAGATGCTTGTGCCGCTCGCAGACGCTATTCTCTTTGTGGTAGCAGTTACCTGAGCGACCGCAGTCGGAACAGCTGACTAGTTGTTCGGGCGTGCCCGTCTTTTTGTTCTCCCGGTCGTCGCCGAGGCAGAAGTCGCAGTACGGAGATGGCGATGCCTACAAATTAAGGAATATTTAGTCACTAGCTGGTACCCGCGACTTCGTCAGCAAAATAACATAAGTAGGTAGGTACTTGAAACCCTATAAAAAGAATCGAAAACTCTATGCAAAAATCTGTAATAACTTTTCAAAACTCAAAATAATCAAAATAATCTCTAGCTCCGCTATAGTAGAAACACCACCTAGGAGAAAAAAGTAAAAAGAAGTTTTGACCTCGGCGATATAGATGGCGTTCTAACCAAAGCCAAGGAAAAAGTATTTTATTATCAAAAAAATCTTAATTTCGGATGTATTGATGAGTGGAAATGTACATGTTACATGTTGTTTATCATTAATTTTAAAACCATTTATCATGCAAAACAAAAAAATTAAAAAATCTGCAGTGCAAAAACAGAGCAAAAAGTGGCGGTCACCCATCATCTTTATGACCTCGCCCAGCGTCGCTCAACTTTTTTCTCCATACAAACTTGCAACCCTTATTTTCACGCCCCCTTACGATCATTTAAAGAAAAAAGAAGTCCCTGGGGTATATTCTTTATGCATGCCAAATTTCAGCTTAATCTGTTCAGCGGTTTGGGCGTGAAAAGGTAACATACAGAAAGCCAGACAGAGTTACTTTCACATTTATAATATTAGTATGGATTCCTCATCCATCATCGTACCTTGCTATGTCCCCCAGGCACCGGTCTCGCTTCAGGCTTCTCCACAGCCGGCGGCGTTGCCGCAGGCACTGCCACAGTTGGCGGCACCAGCGGGGCATGCGTCGAGTCTGAACTGGACGTGTCAGCTGATGCTGGACGGGGCGGTGGTGAAGGGCGGCGAACCGTGGGCGGCGCGGGAGCTGTAGGGGAAGGTTATGTTACGAGAGGGGAGGGGCGGTACCGGAACCGTTAGTAAGCTTTTAGGTGTATGTTAGTACTTAGTTGACTTATCTCTGTATGTGAATACATTGAACACGCGAGATTGAGCCTATTTAGCTACACATAGTGGAAATGCAGTTTTAACTCTTTCAGATACTTTAAAGCCTGAATATTATTTATACTTAGCATCTTAAAGTGCCTGAGCAGAGTGAGTTCATGCAATTTCACTTGAGCTGTTTAGATAAATGAGCCACCCAATTATACAAGGGTTTAGTAATAGACCTAACTCGGAAATTCAACTGTAGAATTTTATTTACATTTTAGAGCTAGGATTACAAAAATCTCATTTCGAATTAGGTCTCCTTCATTATAAACGTGGGTGGACTTATTAATATCAACTAGAGAAGCAACAGACAGTTTTACAATCCGGTATTCGACTTATTCTATATTATTTAATAAAATGAGATACCATAAATGTTTGGTTACACGAAATGTTTGATCAAATGCCATGAATCATTTAAATTCCTGGGTCGAGATTATCAAAACCCTGACTGCAAACTATCCATTGCATTTCTAGTTCCAACCCAACACTGGACTGTACCTTTTGTGATGAGCACCAACGATTTATGTTATGCATGTTATTGCAAAACAGAGAATATTGAATGCGTTATCATGGCTATTTGCGTAAATTACAAGCTCAGGAATGTAACCATTATTTTAAGAATCCTCGGATCATGTTTCCAACCGGTATTAACACCACGTGGACTCTGCTATACGGGAAACTTCGCGGTAGACCACGCCGTAGATAGACGCCCACGTGAAGGATCCACAGTGGCCCAACCAATAAACAGAACATGAAAGAGGGAAAGGTTTTTGGACTCATAATAAATATTTATTTTAATGATAATACTGATAATTAACTAACGTATCCGAGTTGCCATCCAGCGTGGTAATGCCGCCAGTGTTTTGGGCACGCTTCCGACTGACAGTGACCTGGATCAGTTGCGCTATCTATGGATCGTTTCTAACGATCCTTAGATAGCTTGACTAATCCTGTTGTATTTAAATATATGTATGTATGTAGCTTAGTTTCTGTAAATAAACTTAATTTTCTTTAAAAAAAAACTAACGTATGATCCCAGAAGTGGATTAATTTATTATTACAAGGTGTTAACCGCGAGATTCATTTAAGTATATTAAATTTGATTAACATTATGAGCTATAATTTATGCAAATGGCACCATATGCATAAAACGCGAAAAGCTCCCGGAAACTGAAAGGGAAACTTCAGACCATGATACTGACTCGTATAGAAAAAATGCCATTTTGAGCATATCACTTGATTGTTCAAAATTATTTAATAGTACATTCAATCAAAATGAGATGACGTTACGAATTTCACACTTAAATCGTGTGTCGAATGGCAAGACCTCGATAAGTGGAGATCAAGGGAAAGTCTTTGCCCAGCAGTGCTGATGCAGATGCTGCAGTGACCAGTGATTTTTTAACTTAAATACCTCAAGTAGGTATAAACTAGTTACAATAATAATCATGATCCGGTGGTTTCAGTTTCCGATCACAGTAAAAATACCTTTAAAACCGCCTCACGCCAAGTACCATTAAACTAATCGGTGATGGATACGGCACAGTACATAGTACTCACCGCTGCTCGGTGCACCGGCTGGGTTATTCAAAAACGTGACATAACTGTCTTGATACTCGGTCGCTGGGCCAATCGGCGCTGGCGGTGTGTGCGCTCCGGCCCGGGAGTCCCTGGAGTCGCCGTCAGATGTCGCTGTAGGCATTGCCGCAGCTGCCTCCTTGTGTGTGTGCGTGAAGTGGTAAGTCAGGCCAGGACGCGTCTTGTATTTAGCGCCGCACACTGTTTGAGATTAGCCGTGTTTAGTTTGGGAATGGGGAGTAAAATTGTGTTAAGGGAATTGACGAATGTTATCCCCGACGTTTTATGTTATAGAATTTCGCTGTGTGACTTAACATCAAACTAATAAAATCTAGTGAGTTTACATCAAGACTTGACCTTGTAAAAAGTTACAGTAGACATGCCATGATTACAGTAGAGGACCAAGACTTTGTGGTCGACTTTTTATGAGAGAGACGATTGAATTTGGCACCTTCATCGATACATTATGACTATACTATTAGCTAAATATGCTTACTAGCCTCAATTTTAGCATAAGACAGATGTACAAAATCGGAACCTTCATTTACTGTCAATAAGAATGAAGGTAAATAACTGTCTTTACGTTCATTCTTATTGACACATATCACAACACTCGTCAATTCCCATGTATTAACAAAACAACTCACCGTGATGCCTCCTCGTTGTTCGCGCCTATCTAACGTAAAGGGGTGGGGAAGCCCGCGTCATCAGAACAGAGCAGAGGAGGCACCACGGAACCGTCGCCTTCCTGATTATCCGTCATCAATCAAATACACGCACAACGAGTTTATACGAACGAGTTCTTACGCTTAACAGCTGAATAAAAAGCAAAAGTCGCATATTGAAACCAGACATAAAATAAACCGTTTGAGGGTAGTTTGACAGTTCGTATAAACTCGCTGGAAAGCCGGGTCGTCGTGATGTCTGTTCGGTTCTAAAGACGCGAGCTCCAGTGGGGCAAGTTTGATTGATGACTTCAAATCAATGGATCCGCCCATACAGTTTGTAAAATAATAAAAAATATTGTGACACTGTTTGACTTTACTCGCACGTATGAACAGTCGTAAAATCTAAGTAAACTCCTAAATATAGGTACTCAAGCATGATGTGATGAATGGTCGACATGATTCGTGCTTGAAATGGGGCCTTTTATAATGTAATCGAAACAGCCCGCTGAATCAAAAGGCCTCTTTTTCTTAATCCACCCCGGTCCAAAGCTTCGGGTCGCCAATTTGCATAACGCGTGTCCAGTTCGTTCCGCTATCTCAATGCTTATATTTAGATTTTACAGGATCTAAGATAAATTCTTGATCCTTAATTAAGTCGTTGTAACCAATTATCCGCCATTTTGATATAAAAATCACCAATACAAAAATCATCTAAATTATGCAGCATAATTTACACTTCACAAACTAAGTAAATTAAAGTTTGTGAAAACGAATGTTCGCAAACGAATTCCTATTTCGAATTTACTGTTTAGGAACGTTTTGAGTAAAGCCATTTTGTGTCACAAAAAAGATCCAACTTTGTAGTCCAATCAAAACATTTAAATCATAATAAATAAATACATTGGATAATTTTATTCGTTTATCAACATAAATATTTCTTGTATAAATTCATAACAATCTTTGGGTGTTTATGTACACGACGAGCAAAAATTGTGTCTATAGAAATACGGTTTTCCAACAGTTATTTTACAAAACAATTTCATATAATTCTATCAAATACTACAAATGTCAAAATGTTATTGCGTTTTTGCACGCCAATGCAATGTGGACCTTAGGATAACGCAGTCTGAGTCTGTTTCACAAAACAATGTCACTAGGAATAAACGGAGATTTCAATCTTGAATTCACTATTCCATCCTAATTTTCTGATTGTTGTGGTTGGTTTCAGTTTCACAGAATACAAGGGCCACTAGGCGTCCACACCAAAGACGTATAAACCTTTGATTAACTACACTAAGGATATATCATCATCCGGCATCTTAAACTTCGCCAAAATGCAGCTGTTTCCGTTTACTGTTAAATAGCGAATCTATACACAAAGGATCGCTTAAATAGTAATTTTAGCCTTACATCGGTAGAAATAGAGTGCCTGTTTGATTGAAAGAAAGATATTATCCCTGTGTGTGGTTGATCAAAGAATAAACCACACCGATTAACTAGAAGTATTACCTCAAACTCCACATCTTTGGTGCGCTATCTAAGAGTGCATAGAAACTTGCTACATATCAATTCTTCCCATACATCAGTTATTTATTCAAAAAAATGTTGCTTATTTTTATTAAATTTTATTATTATATTCAAAAGGAGCTTGCATAATATAAAATTGTTTTTTTAATACAACTGATGTAGGAGCGTTATACGATGCCACGTTATTTGCGACACTTGAAATCATTTTATTACTAAATAAACACTATAATTTCTTCGTGTAGTTAAAGTGACATAATCGTGACGCATTAAATAACGGATTGCCAAACGAAGCAAATTTCTAAACACTGGATAACATTCTGATATTAATTATTATACTAAAATAAGCTTTAAACACAGTACAATCAATAAAATTTCTTACCTATTATTTATATAAACAAGAAATCACTTAACACTCAATCAGACAAAGATTTCGAAAAATTGATTAAAATCTTTTTAAATTGTCTATGTATAAACAATCATCAAAACTTCATTATTGATTTACAATGACTAAATTTTTACTTGAACACTGAAAATTTATGAGGATCTAAAAAATACGCTTTTAACAGTCAATATTTCTGTTTTTTTTTTATGAGATGGAAGACCAAAAATAATTCAGGAATTTGTTTATGAATTATCTAATAGCGAACGACAAAAAATATTAAAAAAAAAGACAGAAGCAATCCTTTAAAACGCCACAAGCAAGCAATATAAAACAATAAGTTAGCAAAGAAATAAATTAAATAAATAATTGGTTTTAAAAAACACATGAAAACAATATGAATAAGGCCTTAAAAGTCGATTTAAGACAACTTACGCTCTGAATAGATAAAACAAAGATTTTTTTTAATAAATAACTAGTTAATGGTAAAGTAGGTAAATACTTTCGAGTTCATTTCGAAAAGAATAATCGTTACGTCTTGAGGTTTTTGTAAAATCGAAAACTTTAGTCATTGCACGATACATTTTCCTAAGAACGTTCTAAAAGGAAATGAAAATAAATAAACTATCACAGACACATGAGTCAAACAAACCAATCAGTGCAAAGAATACATAGTAGTGATTCATAAGATTCCGTTTAGAAATGAAGCCGCCGATGCTTCCAACTGCGTTGATTCTCAATCAAAGTTTATGAGTATTTTTATTTTAGCTTGTATTGCCTTGCACTTACAAAATATTATTTTTTTTCACATACACGTCGTGTGAGTATACAGGGTGTAAAAAGACGTCTACCGAAGCCGAAAGGGGTATGTACAGCATCCCAACACACAACTAAATCCAAAAGGATTTTCCAAAAAAATCATTATATCCGGAGAAAACCGACCTCGCACAGCTGTTCGAACGTATGTACTGGGCGCGTTTTTATCTGTAGATTGCTGGATTTTGAGTTTTAATTGTTTTTTTCTTTTATAAATGAAATAATAAGGTAGGTATGGGCTTATTATGTTGTATTAGTAGCAAAAAACTAGAAAATAAAATGACGTAGCTAAGACATAAAAAAAAATTGCGTTTTTTTTTCGCTAAATATGTTCAGAATCATGGTCTGATTGCAATCCCTCAGTTTTCGGTAGCAGTCTTTTTACACCCTGTAAAATTGTGCATGGATTTGATTAAGTAAAGCTTTTATTATGGGAACATAACTGAACAGATTTTTTTTTGTATTCTAAACTTTTTTCTTGTATGTACTTGCATTTTGTTTTTTTTTTTTTTCAATTCAAAGTTCGAATTTGACTTTGAAAGAGAATCAACGCAAAAAATCTAACCTACGCCTAACCTAATCTAAACTACTCCGCTGATTGGTACAACTTGTGGCAGTGTTTAAACCTATTTACTTAAATTGGTGTTATACATTTCCATTCATACAATATTTGAACTTGTGATGTAATTGACGAAGATTAAAAGGAAACTAAGCATAAGATAGAGTTTTTAGTAGAAGAGGAAGAGTTTAAAAACTGAATTCCTTAACGATTTATTTTTGATTTGAGACAAAAAAAAAGCGTCTGCCCAAGATTGCTTATATTTTTAACAGAACGCGTCTGTTTAATCATTCTGATTTTTGCAAGCAAAAAATTCATTGAAATATTTTTTTAACATTGACTGCAAGTGATGATAACTTTAATTTGAATAATTTATTTGCCATTTCATACTGATAAATGGTAGTTTAGTTTTATAAGCGAAATAAATAATGGTAAAGATGATTTTGCTAAAATATAGAAAAAAAATTAAATCCAGTAAGGGCGAAAACACAAAACAAAATACACTTAACTATAAAAATGATTCAAGATTTTAAAACACTAAAACACCTAAAAAAATCAATGTAAATGCACAAACTTTTCGATAAATAAGATTAAATAAAAACCAACTACAAACGAAAATGTTAAAACAATTCTGAAACACATATCATTTCATCCTACCGCCTACATTACCTAACTTTTTTTAATATTTTTATAATCCCCACTCCCCATTTACATACGAACGATTTAAGTATAAGATTCTGCGGATTTCATTCACGCCTAACACTTAAATGTCCTGAGAAATATCCACAAGGCCATTAACATCTTGAACCCCAGACTTAAACACAGTACAAATAAAATAACTGTCACCATAACACCAGCACATACAATACAACCAATGGATCTAGGCACTCGTGAAGCCAATTCGTTGCGCAGTAGTCAATTTTATGTAAACTGAGCATCGTAATGGCTTCACGAATGTCTATATCCGTAGAGCGTACTGTAACGCTGTATTACTCGTCTATTAGCTATTTTATTTGGTCAACTCAAGACATTACCGAGTTGCATCTGGACATCTTATCAAGTCAAGGGTTAAAAACATCTCAAGTCAGGTGTAAACGTCGTCATTCGCTTTATGACACCTGCCTATTTTGTTGCTAGTCAGTAAAAATCAAATCTAGGTCAAATGCCAGAATGAAATTGTGTACGATAAGAATTAGATTACTCTAATGCAATATGTTGTGATGTTAGGGCACACAAATATAAATCGCACACTAAGTGTGTGAAGTTCACGAACATTAGTCCATTTTCCATAGGCAAATAATTCCGTGTCGGAACGATGTCGTTAAAGTGAGCGACAGAGGCCCTACCCGCTCCGCTCTGTAGATATCCTCATGAAATCTAGAGATTCTCTTATTCACTAATCAAGTATTCTCACTTATACATTACATACACAACAATAAAAGGCATATTTGCGACACTAACTGACAAACGCAGAATATTGTGCGCCGGCAGCCATGTTGCGGAGAAAATCGGAACTAACTTTACAAAATGACTTAGACTGTTAATTGGTGCGCCCGATTTTACAATGTGTTATAATTATAAATCTTGATCGAAATATGTATGAATGCAGGAAACACCATTACTTTTAAAGCTTGCATACGTGCACAGCTGTAGTAGCTTTGTGTTTGACATAGCTCGGATTAAAACCAAAATCCTGTCAAAAATATAGGTATAGTCCACCAGCACACAATAACCTACGTACCGACCATAAACAACGTCTTGCTTGCCAACGCTCTAATTTAGATACAATACAACTACGTTACGAGTACTCATTGGCCCTTCAATATAAACCATGTGATGCTTAGTATAATGATATATTTTATCTTTTGCATCGTCCAGTATACAGACAAATGACCTTATGATGTGATCGTTTTCGAACACAATCTAAAGAAATGTGAACGTTATTTCGCTCATGCTAAAGACCGAAACAGCATGATGTTGAAAGTGCCATTTTAAACTTAAATTTTCTTGCATTAGAAAAATTATCGTCTATGCGGGTAGTTTTATTTAACAAGAATTATTTGATCTTGATAATCTTCACTAAAGAAAAGTGAACTACATTTTCTAATAGCCGTTTTGAGATATCTGTTTCAATACTATTTGCAACAGTAGGCATCTAGATCTTTGTGTCTAGTCGCAATCGCAAAAGACTCGATAAAACCAATTGATACAGCAAAGTAATTTATGGCCAAAGATTAGTTCCATTTACATAATTAGATTCGTAATTCAGGCAAGAATAGTCACATACCAGACAGGGAAATGAAGATACCAAGATTGATCTAAGTAATGTGCCTGTACACTGCACGTGTTATCCAAAAAAAGAAAGCTCAGGTCCTTCTGTATCAAAACTATTGAGCAAATCCATTATGATTAGATGAATTTTATCTGCTTTTGCTCTCAACTCAATCCAAACCAGAGTAATAAACTATTGGTGTACAGAGTTAATGAAAGTGGGGTTTATAAGAGAGTGTTTCTCGCCATGCTGCGACTCCCTCTATCGGTTAAACCGCAGAAATTAGCAGTGAACGTGTTAAGCGATGTTCAATGCCTCGTAAATATTTTGTTTACTTAGACCCCACCATATTTAAAATAATGTTCTTTGGTTTTAGGAAACTTGCTTTGTGATACAGAATTTCCCAAAAATAATGTAAAGTTGAAGTTAATCAAGGCATCCTGCAGCCTTATTATCTAACTTGAAATCCATTCCCCGTTGTCATCCCAATAGAGCTCAACCAATCACGTAATAGGAAAATTACCAGTCCAGAATGGGGTTTAAATGTAAAAATGAAGCACATGTCCATTGCCAGTTGAATTACACAATAAGGCCCCTGGACCAACGATTTGAAAATAAATAATATTTAGAATATTATATAGAATTCATACTTTTCTATACATTTAGAGGGAGTGAAGAGCAAAACAGATAAGACCCGGTTAAATGTAGAGGTATACAAACCTACTGTATCTAGATATTCATATTGCACACACATGGGAATGTCTTATCCTAAATCTATGATTGTTATCTAGTAGTTGCCATGCTTTCTTCTGAATTTACTTTACAATTTTATATGGGCCAAAAGATATATACATTTTAAACTTATTTTTCTGAACTAGTATCTAAGTGAAAGGGGAATAATTTTAAGGGCACTTCTATGATTTCATAAGAGCACATTTTTGTACATTAGGTGCCATAAAATGCTTAATTTATTCCGTCAATCACCAATTAAGAGTCAAAAAGAGTAATTTTTTTTTCTTATCACTGAATCGGAGCTAGAAAGAGAAAAAAGATAAATCACAATATTAAAAATCGGAAATCTTCTATCGTTCTACTGTTGATAGCTAACATAATAAGAATGATGAATAAAATTCGTCTGTTTTACAGTTGTTCTCACGAAGACGGGTTGGTCTTAATTGTGTGGGTAGATTTATTTCTGTGTGCGTAAGCGATACTGAGCGCTCATTCGTCCATGCAGCGTTCCCGAACCTTACGCACACAGAAACAACGTGCATGTGCATCTACACACACAATAAGGACATACCCGCCTTCGTCGAAACGCGCGACGTTTGTAATCTTAATATGTGTTATGGTTTTGGAAGCACTAGTGTCACGACAATAAGATCTATCTATCCCGTTATCAGTGTTAGAACCGCCTCAATTATTTAACAAATGAAAACTGCAGTTAGCATTAACTCATATCCTCGCAGTTTTTGAACAGCATGGCAATTTTGTCATAAAAACACGAATCAAAAATGGCGGCGCTTGTCATGCTCTCTCGCTTGCACACGAGAAAACATTATAAGTTGCGACGTTTTTAAAATGAACAGTGACATGAAATTGACATTTAGTTGGAAAACTGCCAGGATATGAGTTCATGTTAACCCAGTTCTTTCGTGATGGCGTATGCAACTGTGCCATGCAGGAAACTCGAAATTGAATTTCTTCACGGTATTGGTCGCGAAGGAACAGGAGTAGAATCACCTAGTTTTAAGACGTTTCAAAGTGATCCCAGCGGTCCTACTGAATAAATGCTTTTTGACTTTGACTTTGATTTTGAATCACCCGTTATCAGTGTTAAAACTGCCTCAATTATTCCACAAATCAAAACTGAAGTATTGAATCTTTAAAAAAGTAAGGCCTAAGTAAATATACAAAGAAAGCATGGCCTAGGACCTGAGCTAGCTGGTCGGTTAATGCTTCCGGCGTGACTTACGTTCGCATCCGAATGGTTTCTCGCCGTCGCCGGGCACCTCGTAGGGGAGTGTGCCCTGCCCGGCGCGCTTGCGGCCGCGACCCTGGAATTATACGGACTGTACAGAACAAACAACTCTACTAGCCTTCCCGTTTAATGCCTACGCAGAAGCAATGGACATTCAAACATATCCAGATAAAAATACGATTGACGACCTCTGTGGCGCAGCGGGCGAAGGTCCGCCTGCGATGCAGATGGTTGCGGGTTCAACGGCGATCGTCGCCAACTTTGTCAATAAGATATCATTATCGACAAGGTCATGCAAACAGTGACCAGCAAGTTTACCTTTGTGCGGACCGGTCTAAGATCCGTTGACCATGTGCTAACCGCCTGCGACGCAGAAGGTTGCGGGTTCGATCCCCGCCGCGGGACAAATGTTTGTATGACCTACAGATATTTGTCTCGGGTATGGGTGTTTCTATGTATAATAAGTATGTATTTACAAACAAAAAGTATATAAGTAGTAAATCAGTTATCTGGTTCCCATAGTACAAGCTTTGCTTAGTTTGGGGCTAGTGATGCTGTGTGGAAAATGTCCAGCATTATTTATTTATATAAATTCCTATGCATTCCTATCCACCCTAAGTGGCGTCCCTTTTGATTAATTTGTGAATCGATTCATTATAACAATCAACTTTATTCATGAAAATACACATAAAATATGTAATTTTTCTCAACAATTTGTAGTATCATCTGGCTTCGACTTGCGGAGCCCGGCCCGGTCGGGTAGCGCCGCATCGCTTGCATTCTTTTTTTTATTTTCTCCTGTTCCTTAATTTTGTGTAGTATAAGTGTGACATTACTCACGGCACGACCCCGTTTAGCGGGCGTATCATCAGGCTGCGACTTGCGCGTGCGTCCGCCGCGGGAGCCCGGGCCGGTGGGCGTGGCGCCGCCGCGGCGCTTGCGTCTGTTCGCGTACGTATCGTCGTAGTAGTCCTCGTCAGATTCCGGGTCGGGCTCCTCGCCTGTCTCCATCTCTTCCATCGCTAGCTCGTCGTAGAACCATTCCTGAGGGATATTAGATTGATATACAATACAATACAATACAATACAATACAATCATACATAAACCAGGGTGGGTACATATTTTATAGATTGCAATGATTTGTATTATAATAAATTCATATTTAGAAAACTATCAGAATAAGCCATAATTACTTGGGGAGATGGCTGATAAAGCAGAGTGGAAGGGAAAATCCTGTATTGCAAACCCCACATACAAGTGGGATAAGGACAGGGAGATGATGATGACTTGGACCAGCGTGAAGCACAAGACGATGCTCTTTGCCCCATTAAGGGGACCAGTTAGTTCCACTCATGCATATTTCACAAGTTTATAGGCTGTCTAGACGAAAAGTCTCAAAAATTCTATCACCACAGTCACATGACATCAATTATTCATAAGAAGTTTGTTTATTTTGATTTCTGTTTAATTTTTGCATCAACAGTGGCTTAGCCAAGAACACTTATTGAGTGCCGATCAAAGTAAAGACAAGCATTATCTGTTTCAATAGTTTAAAAGTGGTATGCTCGTTTTTTTTTTAAGATCTAACTTTATTTACACAAAACAATAATCATAAAAATACATAAGTAGGTACATAATTTAACTAAACTAAAGATATAAAATAGTGTTCTATCACCACAGTCACATGACATTAGTTTGGTTGTTAGTGTCTTTGAGGTTGAGTTTTTATTAAATAAATAAAAATTGACTATCATAATTCTCACCTTTGGATCATCCTTAGCAGCAGTCTGTGAGCCATCTCTGCTATCATCTCCGCCGAGGGCCTCTCCTGGTATTCCGGAGCTGTTCTCTCCTTCACCAATATTCTCCGTGGCATTCTCGGCTCCGCTCCAACCCCAGCGAGTTGATGACATTGTGAGGTACTGGCGCCGAGATTTGCGCCATCTACATAATTTAATTCACGGTTTTTCAATAATATCTACAATCCCACTAGCACCCATTTCGCCCAACAGATGCAATCGTCTGCGCAGAACACAATTTTGTATGAAAAGTCACTGCGTAGACAAACAGCTAACTTCACGAATGGCTAGATCCAATTATTTCAATGCATTATCGGGTTCTTCAATAACATGCACACTGCTCCACAAGCAGGTAACTTCTACATGAAGTTGGTGCTTTGGTTGGAAGTTGGTGAAGTGGTGCTGGTACCAATATAAAGCATGTTACTTCTGGACAAGCTTTTTAGAATGTGAAATGTCAGAATGTTTGATTTCTACACAAATTACCCCTCTGTGCAGCAAATCAAATCAAGTTTATTCAGGAACAGTAACTGTTCGGAGTAAACCGAACAAATCAGCAATCTTGCGTTATGCATAGGTGTGCATTTTCATGTTCACCTATTCAACCAAAACTGACGATTGAGTCAGTACGCGAACTCCAACCATTTGAGACACCCGCGTGCTCAATTACCAACCATTTAATACGATTTTACCATCTTTCGCCAACCATTAACCATTACCATTTTTATACACCTTTATTAAGTATTTAACCATTGTGAAACTTTATTATAATTAATCTCGCTAACAAGTGATTTTCATTTAATACCAAACCAATACCATATTCGCTAAAAAGTGGTAGGTTTCCACCATAGACAAGCCTAACCCCTTTTTACATGGTCCTTCGAGCCGGAGTTCAAGTGGCTTATGTATACAGTGCAAACGATGATACCTGCGGAAGCAGCTCCATAAAGGAATAAGCGTTAGGCTAGTATGAAGCATTTCAGTTGATCATTGCTGTTTTTTTTTTGCTGTGTTGATGTAAACATCAGGATAAATCCTCTTCCGTAGCCGCGAAATTTTGCATATTTCGCGAATTTGTGGTGCCACTTCAGGGTGGTCTCACATATTCGCAAATTAAGCAAAAAAAATACAAAATTAAAATATATTTTTTCGGGAGTGTTTGTATCTATCGTTGTTTGTTGTTGTTTTGAGCCGTGTTAGTCAAATGGGGTTGTGCCTCGACTTTCAATCTAAAAGTCGTGGGTTTGAATTCCGGGCGCTTTAATACGAGCTCTTAACAGTGAAGGAAAACATCGTGAGGAAACCCACAGCTTAGTCAGCTCCACACATATTGACATTGTCTTTCCTGTGGGCGGCTGATTAAGCCGAGAGGATGGTTTAGGTGCTGGGCTAAGTTATTCCATCTCAAACAATGTCCCAGGCACTACGGCGTCCCGTTAAGTGTAGGCATAAGTTGCCTCCTGATGCTGTATAAATCATTTAAAGATAGATGTAAAGGCTTAAGTTGGTTTGTTGTTATAAAATGTATCTCTCACCTTTGTGCTGGATATGTGTAGACCTGCCCCTCTTTCTGTCCGGGCATGCGCTGTCTCTTGGTCATGAATAAGTTGCAATGGCTTTGGGCGACGCCTACAAAACGAATGAAATTATTCGAACAAAATTGTATGATATACTACCTGTTTTAATTGATCGTTCGGCGAGTCTAAAACTGTATGATCTCACAATTTTTATTCATAATTTGGCAATTGGAACAAGGACGAAGGACTAAAATTCTAGAGCGTCAAGAAACCTTGTTAGCAAAATCGATAATCAGTCTCACCGGTTTGAGTGTCGATAAACGGCATCCGCATCCTCCGTTCCGCACATAATCTTGAGTTGAAAGTCGACGAGTTTTCAATAATTTCCTTGTAGCTTGGGTCATTTAGAAAACTGCAAACAAAATCGATTGAAAACACCACTTCACCAATAGAGAATTACACTATTTCCACGGCACTTTTATCATATTTTCAGTTACGGTACTTATTTAAAGAGAAAACGCTACTAAGAAGCTAGAATACCGCTGATTACCTCTCGATTTTAGCTAAATTTGATGGATTTACTATCTGAATCTCGGCCGCCGCCATTTTTCTAACACAAGACGCTTGCTTGCTTTGCTTGCTTGACGCTATATTTTGATGACGTCACAAATGTCATCAACGTAATTTGTTGATATCCGGTGAGTGTTACTGTCACAATTTTGATAAAACTACCAAAAACTTGAGTTCATGTATCAGCATATTACCACTTAAACGTTAATTTGTAGTTTAATTAAACCATATCTAACATTTTAGCTAAGGCAAACCATTTTAGTTTCCGTTTAAATGACTTAAATATCCAATGACAAAATTAGCAAGCATTGTTGGTAGATTTCTAATACCGTCGTGGTAGAAACTGAATTAGCTAAGTAGCAGCTGGTAGCCCTGCAAACGTCAAGCTGTGACTGGTCATCGTTGGACGAATCGTGTGTCTGGCGCATTTCCAGTAATTGGTGATTGGAGATCTCCAAATATTACCCTGATTATTGGTTACCTTGCTTCTAATAACTTTGTGTCGCGGTTTTACTATTGTAAATAATATAATTTGAGTAAATAGTTGTGTTTTTGCGAGTTTTCTCGAGATCCCCAGGTCGGACGATTGTAATACAAGATGTCGGTATGCTTCTTTGTAAATGCGTAAGTTCCTCTATCAATATTTTGTTACCCAACTTCACAGCACTCAATTCTCATACTTACCGGCATAAATAATTTAGTTTTATGTTTTCAATTAACAAAGTTGACTTGGAGTTCTTTGTATCACTTCTTCAGTAGACCTACTTAGCTTTGATTGATTACATAGTAGGACTTATGGACTTAGTAAAAATAATTAATAATATTTCATTATTGTAGCAGGTTCTCTGCACCTATGTCTGAGAGCAGAGGACCCAGAGAACCCAGAGAATTTAAATTTTACATCAATAAAATTTGTCAGTCAGGGGTTGTTGACCCTATAAAATGTATGGTATCTCTTTGTTCATGTTTACCTATCATACATGGATTTTACAAAAAATATTCATGTTTTAAAAAAAAAAAGACTCAGGACTCACTGGAATTAGACCTTAAAAATATTTTCAATAAAACCTTTTTACCCGTTCAGTGACCAAGCTGGCACATCCAACGTAGAGGAAATTGACGGCGAAGCAGCTGGGGAGGAGGCGAACCAAGGAGAAACATCACAGCAGACCCTCGAGCAGTTCTGGGCGAAAGTCACTGATGACATCCGGAATGTCTCCTCTGTATGTCTATCTATAATATCTGTTGATCATCATCATCCACAGCCTTTTCATGGCCTGGGTATAGGCCTCTCTTCCCTTGTGCCAACCATCCCTATCCTATAATATACATATTATAGGATAGGGATGGATATATGTATATTGTCTATGTATCAAATCAGCCGGTAACACACACTGCTGGACAAAATCATCGTCTCTATGACACTAGATCTTGATATCTCTGCCTAACTCTACAGAACAGGTCATAAGGTGTGGGGATAACCAAAGGATATAATATAAAACACTCAATACTAATAGAGTAAAAATTCGCACCATGTCAGGTAACTAACTATTCTTAAGAGGTTCTTTGAACAGGATATATTAATTTTAATATACTTTGTAATGGTCCTTTGTATCAGGTTTTCTATCTCAGCTATAGATGATTGGAAATCATTATTGTAGCGCGGACCTTGAGTATTACTTGAACGCATCTTGGTAATATGAACGCAGCTGTACCGACCGCCAGAGACTTGTCGGCTGCTATCTCGCTCTAACCCGCGCTATACGTTTACGAACGACTTTTCCGAGAGCAATTGACTAGATTCTTGTTTTATTTCATTGTTGTGTATTTACCGTGTTTCCGTGTTTTTACATTATACAGTTTTACTTATATTCCGTGTTTCGAAATATTAACACCCCAAACCCTGAGAGGAAAGAGTATTCCCTTACATTATGAATTATCATGTTTTCTAGGAGGACTTCAAAACCCAAGCCCTGCCCCTAGCTCGTATCAAGAAGATAATGAAACTGGATGAAGAAGTAAAGATGATATCAGCGGAAGCGCCGGTACTCTTCGCGAAGGCGGTGGAGATATTCATTCATGAACTCACACTTCGCGCCTGGAGCCACACTGAAGATAACAAGCGTAGGACTCTCCAGGTAAATGGTCCTTCGCGCCGGATTTTTAAGGTTCCTTTGAGGTGCACTTGTGGTCTGGTGGAAGCAGCCTTGCCATACGATCTGTTTGGTTCTAATCTGGTCATTAAGAATTTGTTTTTCTTCCCAAAAACATTCTGAATACCTATTTACTACGAAGAAAAATATTGTGAGGAAACCGACTTTCGAGGAAATTACACACACGATGTGTGTGATTAGGGAAATGGAAGAAATGTTGTTCTTCGAAACATCGAAACTTCGGTCGCGTAACTTCGGCATAGTACCTACTGCTTATTATAAAAACGTAAAACCTTGGTCGAACCCTTGTTGACACATGCCAAAACAAAACTGTTACCACAAAAGAGCGTTCTATGTACGAGTATCTAAAGATCGTTTTTCCAGGGACAGTTTTTTAGTTAGACTTAGTCTAAACTCGGCTCATTTTCTTGTAATAAGCCCCAGTGTGTTAAGACCTAAATTATAATGACTTTTCCAGCGCAACGACATAGCAATGGCGATATCAAAATCCGACCAGTTTGACTTCCTGATCGACATCGTTCCTCGG
Organism: Epirrhoe tristata; assembly: GCA_951394285.1. Taxonomy (NCBI): domain Eukaryota; kingdom Metazoa; phylum Arthropoda; class Insecta; order Lepidoptera; family Geometridae; genus Epirrhoe; species Epirrhoe tristata. The sequence continues at coordinate 2,364,197 of OX596158.1, forward strand.
CACGAGATCAAAGCGAACAAACCACGGTACGAGACGGTATGGAGCCACGCGAAGCCAGCGCAAGAGCAAACTGTTAGGACGCAACAGGTGAACGCTGATCGCAATCTACTATCCAACCGCACCGAAATCAAAAATGTAGAAGATATACGAATTCGGAAGAAAACGTTCTGCTGAAATCATCAAATTTGGCGCAGTCGGCGCGGATGGATAGCGCGAGCTTTGATACGATTTCATACAATTAGCAGCGCAGTAAGATGTGCGATCTTAAGGCACCCATTCACGATACGTCCACCAATCCAAATGGAGTGGTCGTCTTCCAAGATCGTTCCGTGAATGGTAAAAACAACGTCCATTCCAAACGGATTTCCAAACAAATTGAAATCCATGCGTCCAGTTCAAAAAGACGTCTGCCAAATGGACGTCTCGTGAATGGGTACTTTATATAATAATAATAATAATAAATAATGCTGGACATTTTCACACAGCATCATCTAGCCCCAAACTAAGCAAAGCTTGTACTATGGGGACCAGATAACTGATATACTACTTATATACTTTTTGTTTGTAAATACATACATATTATACAAAGAAACACCCAGACCCGAGACAAATATCTGTAGGTCATACAAACATTTGTCCCGCGGCGGGGATCGAACCTTCTGCGTCGCAGGCGGACCTTCGCCCACTGCGCCACAGAGGTCGTCATATATGGTACGACTGATCGCTATGATCAATCTGACGAAAAGCCATGACGGAGGCCTTGAGGCCTAAAAACTCCGTCACCAGAGTTGGCCACTGATTCATACGAACTTACCTAACTAACTGCATAGCGATTCGACTTCTGTGGGTAAACGCCCGCTTTTGACGCAGAGGGTTGAGGTTTCGATCCCTGCTGCGGGATAAATGTTTTTCTGAATGATCTGCAAATATTTATCTCGGGTCTGGGTGTTTCTATGTATTATTTACAAGCAAGAAGTAAGTATATAAGTACCTACGTAGTATATCAGTAATCTGGTTCCCACAGTACAAGCTTTGCTTAGTTTGGAGCAAGATAATGCTGTGTGTAATGTCCAGCATTATTTATTTATTATTCATTCTTCAGCGGAACGCATCCGAACGGAACCTTTCCGCTGTTCAACCGTTCACAACCAATCACAGTGAAACGTCAGTTTTGGACGAATTTAAAAAAATGTGATAGATAGTGATACCTACGAATTCAATAGAAAATGTGTTGCGTCATAAACCATCACTAGTACGTAAGCTATGTTTCCTGTAAAATAAATTATTTGTATTGTATTTTGTTCTTGTATAAATGTGGCACAGTTGTGTGTAGATGCACTGCACGTTGTTTCTGTGCGCGTATTCTCGGAAACACTATGGACGAATGAGCGCTCAGTATCGATTACGCACACAGAAACATATCTACACACAATTAAGACCAACCCGCCATTGTTAGATGGAAAACCTATACAGGATAGATATATATAGGTCGCCCAATGTATCTAGGCATTCGTGAAGTTAGCCGTTTGTCTGCGCAGTGAACGCTTTTTCATGTAAAATTGTGTTCTGCGCAGACAAACGGCTAACTTCACGAATGCCTAGATCCGTTGGGCGACTGTACATGCCTCTAACTCGACGACGCTTGTAGTTTTTAGGAGCGTTTCACACAACCCATACTATCCATACTAATATTATAAATTTGAAAGTAACTCTGTCTGTCTGTTACGCTTTCACGCCAAAACCGCTGAACAAATTAAGCTGAAATTTGGCATAGTTAAAGGTTGTATCCCAGGGAAGGACATAGGCTACCTTTTATCCCGAAAAAATCCCGAGGGATCGCGGGTCACACCGCGGGAGCGCAGCTTATATTTTAATAAATTTAATAATATTTCAGCCATGTTTACAACAACAGCCACAGCAACAACACACCACGATACAGCAAACAGCGCAGCAGCCGCAAATAGTACTCCAACCCATGACGCAAGTCGTCCAGGTACAATAATCCCACTCATATAATAAAGCTGAAAGTTTGTGAGTTTGTTTAGATGTTTGTATGTTTGTGTAAGGATCAGGCTCAAACGACGAAACTGTTTACAATGAAATTTGGTAAGGTGAAAGGTATAACTCCATAGCATATAGGCTACTTTTTATCCCGAAAATCGTTCCTAAACAAAAAAATATGTAAAAGGACAACGGGAATATGCATAAAAACTTTAGCAGTACACAAAGAGCACTGCTCTAAAGTTGCCATGACAACCAATAACTTTTGAATTTTCAAAATGGAGGTGTCATTTCGTTCTACAATGCTTTGAACAATTTTAAGGACAGCAAATCCAAAAATGAATTCATTGTTTTCTTGAGTTTTTTTGGAACAAGTTTGTATAAAGGTCGTTCACACATATCAGTGTTGCTTCCGTTCCGGCACCGGCACAGTGAAAAATATCCTTTCATACATTCTCTATGAAAGTATTTACACTTGTCCGTGTCAGTGTTGCTTCCGTGCTCTCAGTGTCCGTTCAGGCACCGGCGATCACGGAAGGATTGATTGCCACCGATATTTTTTGAGAGACGAGCAATTGATAGAATTGGTTCGTGAAAACCATGTGTTGTATGAAAATGGAAAATACATGGATGCAAAATACAAAAACAATTTGTGGAACCAAATAGTGTATAATAATATTAATAATAAAAAAATAAAATATATACCCCCTTACTAATAAACTTGACATAAAGGTATGTCATGCATAACCTATGAATAACCATACAAATTTTTAGTTTATGCATGACATAACTTTATGTCAAGTTTATTAGTAAGGGCCATAGTGTATAATATATAACCATATAGTGTGAAATATTCTCCTTCTGTCTCTCTTGATTTCCATGCATCATGGACTCATTTTCTCTTTTTTCCTATTTTTTTATCTTCTTCTTCGTCTAGAGCAATAGCTATCATTCCTAGTTCCGTAGTGTTGAAGAGCCATAGCAACAATGACGACGGACATGTTTTTCACTAAAGCTCCGTGAACTGAGCACTGACATGTGTGAATAGACATCACTGAAGCAATACTGAAGCAACACTGTAGCACTGTGCCGGAACTGTGCCGGAACGGAAGCAACACTGATATGTGTGAATCGACCTTAAAAGTTTTGATGTTTATTTCAGGCATCGAATGCACCTTCCGGCTCGAGCAACCCTCATCCCGTCGCCCTCGTGCAGGCGCACCAAGTCGTCTCCAATGGGGAACTTCAAAACATACCCGTAAGTTATTCTCCAATAGGTATTAGTTATAAGATCGTTCATAATTATTCTCATAATATAATTATCAAGACCAGACCATTTCAAACATTAAGTGGGCAAAATGAAAATTGCACCAAATATGCCAGTAAGAACTTCATTACACTTCGTTCGACGGATCTAGGCATTCGTGAAGTTAGTTTGTCTGTGCAGAACACAATTTTGTATGAAAAAGCGGTCACTGCGCAGACAAACGGCTAACTTCACGAATGCCTAGATCCGTTGAACGAAGTGTACCTACATTCATTCCTATTCGTTCTTTTGCGTGAACACAAAAACATTTAGGTACATTAAAAAAGTAAATTGGTTTTTTAGGCCGCCTTAAGGCCTCCGTCATGGCTTAACGACTTAGCCGGGACCGAAACTAGTCACCCATCCACTTCCTGGCCGAACATTGCTAACTTCGACGATCTATCAAGAACGACTAAGCAATTTATGACGACCTCTGTGGCGCAGTGGGCGAAGGTCCGCCTGCGACGCAGAAGGTTGCGGGTTCGATCCCCGCCGCGGGACAAATGTTTGTATGACCTACAGATATTTGTCTCGGGTCTGGGTGTTTCTATGTATAATATGTATGTATTTACAAACAAAAAGTATATATGTAGTATATCAGTTATCTGGTTCCCATAGTACAAGCTTTGCTTAGTTTGGGGCTAGATGATGCTGTGTGAAAATGTCCAGCATTATTTATTAATTTATTTGCACCACGAGCAATTTTATTTATTTTATTTTATTTATAAGTTACATCAACAAGATAATCACTAACACAACATAATTACAGTTCCATATCAATACACAAACCAAGTAACATCCTAATTATAGATGCAAACAGCAATGCAAAAAAAGACAACAGCAATACAAAAAAAAATATTAAAACAGATTACAGATTACGACAAAAACAGGTTTTTACTAATAAATATAAATTAAAATTTATAACAATCTAGTAAAAGCTGAATTTTAGAACAATGAAAAACTAATGAAATGAAAAAGAAGAAGATTGTAATAATGCTAATAAAAAAGGTATAATGTTGGTAGGTACTTGTATGAGATTATGGCATAATGATAAATAAAAAAATATAAATAAATACAATATAAGTTATGTGTAGGTAATGCAGGAAGTTAATAGCTTTGATAATTTCAGTCACAAATCCAACTGACGCAAGCGCAGTTGAACATGATAAGGCTGCAAGTCCAGAACAACCCAAACCAGCCCATTATAATACAGGCGCAGCCGCAACAGTCTCCACAGATTATACAGGTACGTACACAACAAGCACATGTTCCAACCTGCAGGTTCTGCAAAGAGGCGAAGGAATATTAATATTTGGTTCTTTCATTCTCTTTGTACGTGTACCCACTATCTATTTTGCACATCTCTCTAGCCTCAAAGGTTTGGAAGAAAACTCTTTGTAGGGTTAAGCTCGCCTTTGTACATGTCCTTTTTTATGTTATTATCCTGTGTCTATTATATATTTTTCACACTACCCGATCCGATATCGAATATCGGAGCTATCAATTTCATACATTTTACTTGCCCCGCCATCGTATCGGCGATACCGATATCGGATCGGATAATCTGAAAACGCTCTATCATAAATCTCCAATTTTTTTATACATGAAGTAGTTTATTTACAGAAACTAAGCTACTACATATTTACATATATTTACAAGATACAACAGGATTAGTCAAGCTATCTAAGGATCGTTAGAAACGATCTATAGATAGCTCAACTGATCCATTTTTCAATCTCCAATTTTTAACCTCCAGGTGACATCTCAAGGCCAGCACCAACCACAGCAACAAGTTTACATCGCGCAAGTCCAAAGTTCACAAGACGATTCCTAAACCCACTGAAACTTACCTTGTCAGGCTTATTGGAACTTTGGAAATAAATGCGGCTACTGACACTATCAAATTCATTCGCCTGTGATCCCAGGATCCAAAACTAATAAGAATCAGGGGCTAATGATATCTTATCACAATATCTGGCCGAATGCATTCCGCTGTACTATGAATCAATAGTACAGCGGAATGCATTCGGTTCGGAATCCAATCCACCGACAGCAACCAATCACAGTGCGAGAAACGTCAAATTCGGATCAATTCCTGCACAGTGATTGGTTGCTGTCGGTCGATTCCGAACCGAATGCATTCCGCTGTATTATGAATCAAGGGCGTATTCGCGTTCCTTTTTTCGTTCGTTTGATGAATATTCGAATGACGACGATTTGACGACCTCTGTGGCGCAGTGGGCGAAGCTATGCAGAAGGTTGCGGGTTCGATCCCCGCCGCGGGAAAAATGTTTGTATGACCTACAGATATTTGTCTCGGGTCTGGGTGTTTCTATGTATAATAAGTATGTATTTACAAACAAAAAGTATATGAGTAGTATAGATGATGCTGTGTGAAAAATGTCCAGCATTATTTATTATTTATTGTCTGTTTGTAAAAGTACATTATTCGAAGCGTCTGTATATTTTTGTATTATATTTTAAGCTATTTTTGGAAATGCATGAATTATTATTAATTATGATTAACTTATTTAATAAGTTCTGATATTATTAGTATGTTTCTATGGTTCTGATTGTCCTCAACATCGGCAAACTGAAATACCTACATGTAATTTATTACCGACATAGTTATTATACTAATTAGTATTAATGTATTGTAATATATTAAAATAACAATATTAACTTCATTGTTTTATTGAGCAAACATTTTAGCTTACAAAGAAACAACATTCAGAACAGAATTTCAACTTCATATCAACAATAACAGAAAAATATTTTAAAATCAACAAGTTACAATTAATTCATGTAGTACGTAAGAAATAAAAAGTCAACAATGCTTCAAACTATTAATAATCTAGTTAATACTTTTTGAATCACATGCCGTATTTTAAAAAAAATAACAAAATTGAACCATAGATCTAGTGATCATGGTTCACCCAGGTTTAAGTAGAACTAAAATAATATGCAAATCTATAATTCAGTTCTTGGTATACAAAAATATTTCTAACCATCTAGAAACGACTACAAGTCTTCACCATTCAAGTACCATATAATAACAACGATAATTCTACGGAAAAATATTTTTTTAATTTATATTGTTAAATAAATCTGATAAATAAAATCTTAAAGGTTTTTTTGTGAAATGAAACCATTTGTTCTTTTAACTGTCGTAGAAGTAGTGTTATTATGATGAGCAAGTGTACAAAATGAACCACATTTAATACCAACTCATGGTTCACTCTGGTAGACTTTCTTTAAGAACCGACGACGTAGCCTATTATAAACTTTTGTACGAGTTATTGGGAATCAGTGCTTCTGTTCCTCTCAATATGGTCCAAAACCGCTTGCATGTCCTCCTTCAGAAGTAAGACCATGGTACGCGTCTGCTTCCAATCGTCGCGGATCAAATCGAACACTTGCTGTTTCATATTCTCCATAAAATTATTGGTGCTCGTTTCTTGCGACCTAAAAGTAAAGATTTAATTTACTAAAATGGAAAATCTTAAAATGAATGGGGACCCATCCATTTGGTCAAATTAATGAGATCACTAGCTGCGCTCCTCGGTTTTACCCACCATCTTTCGGCATTACTCCACTTTTTCGGTATAAAAAAGCCTGTGTGTTATTCCAGACTAATCTATCTCCGTGCTAAATTTTATCCAAATCTGTTCAGCCGTTTCGAGGTGATTGAGTAAGCATTCAAATCATATTCATAAATGTAGGAAATAGGATAATTATAACTCGTATATTATACGTATACGTATAAATTTGAAAGTAGCTCTGTCTGTCTGTTTGTTACCTTTTCACGCCGAAACCGCACACGGGTACACTTCTACACGGGTCCTACAACCTATGGGTCAATTACACCAAAAAGCCCTTGGAGCGACTACGTATCCAATACAATAATATTTTCAGGATGATGTTAGGGCTGCCCCGCTTCTGTAGTGCGTCAGGGATGTTTGCGGAATACCAGACGGATGCTTTCGAAGCCATACAGTCAAAACAGCATCCTGAGAACTATATCGGACAGGTTCACCTCTCCGATCTGGAAAAGTTTTGTGCGGAGAGTGGTTTAGACCAAAGAACCACCGTACCTACCTGTTAATTTTTTGTTTTAAGTTTAGTGTTTAAAGATTTAATTTTGTTATTTATTTATTTTGTAATGATTATTTGTTTTGTAATTTTTTATGGATTCTAATTATCTGAGCATAGCTCTATATGGGTGTGAGACGTGGACAATAACAAAGAAGGATCGAGAAAAGTTGATGGCGTTTGAGATGTGGTGTTGGCGTAGAATGGAAAAAATCAGCTTACGGAGAAGATAACCAATATGGAAGTTCTGCGTAAAGTCAACGAAGAGAGATCGCTATTGCAAGTTGTCGAGAACAGAAGGGGAAAGATGCTCGGCCATCTTATACGACATGACAGTTTCATTAAGAACATTATAGAAGGGAAAGTGGAAGGAAGAAGAGGAAGGGGAAGACCGAGGATAAGCTACATGAGCCAAGTGAAGGAGAAGGTAGCTGTCATGTCGTATAAAGAGGTCAAGGAAGCAGCCCTGGAAAGAGATACATGGAGAGGGATTCATCAGTTGTACCGACAAGGAGTAAATCCTTAAATAAGAAGAAGTAGAAGAATTATCTGAAATAAAATGAATTTGAATTTAAACAGATTAGGCTGTTTGGCACGGATCCCAGGGAAGGACGTAGGCACTTTTCATCCCGAAAAACTGAATAAATCCCGATAGATCGCGTGTCACACCGCGGGTGCGCAGCTAATATATAACTTTGTAAATAACTCACGTTCTATGTAACTCTACAAACTTTTCAATTGCTCTGACTATATAGGTGGTAAGGTCGTTAGCGGCTTGCTTGTCCAACTGGCGGTTTACATCTCTCTGCTCAGTTTGTTTCTTCTGAGCTTCCACAAATAGGTTCACAAATCTGAAATAGGATAACATTATTTATGAAGGGCTCGTGGTGTAGCTGTGTGGTGTATGGCAACGGGTATGGCGCCACTGAAAACCAGCGCTCCAACATTCTCGAGCTGTTGGAGCAAATGCTGAGGGGTAGCCGTATTTTCACCCACATAAAATTATGTATGATGTACCTATTGTATATGATGTGGTGAAAATAAAACTTTATTCTATTCTAACATAGTCGTTTTTAGGGTTCCGTACCCAAAGGGTAAAACGGGAACCCTATTACTAATACTCCGCTGTCTGCTCGTCCTCACGAACCGTGATAGTTAGACAGTTGACATTTTCACAGATGATGTAGGTATTTGTGTTGTAGAAGTACCTATTTGCAAGCAAATCGCCCGCCCACAAACTTCCAAATATTGTTTGAGTAGTAACAATACTCACTTTTTTCTCGTATTTTCATTGATCTCGACGAGTGTAGTGTCCAACTTCTCCATAACACTCTCTTTAAATAACATGAAAGCATCTGCAAGATAAATAGTTCGGAGTCATTACCTACACTGAAGAGATAAGCAAATGGATTGTATGCGATGGATGATTTAGGTGCTGGCGAAGCCTATTTCCACTCAAACAATGAATAAATGAATGAACACAAGTTCTTAGTACAACGGGCAGACTTATCGCTAAAAGCGATTTCTCCCAGGCAACCGTTGGATGGAAAATAAACTAAAGAAGCAGAAAAAGGACACAATAAAGAAGAATGGAACAATGTTCAATGCACTACAGCGCTGTTATGTGTACCTAGCCATGTCAAGATGCCTAAGACTGACTGAGTAACCACGGGAAAATACCGATGGCACCTTTTGGACAAACACTCTGAAATGTTAAGCAAGCTCGTATGAATACAAAAAATGTGAACATACCTCTTTTGCTAACAGGAACCGTTCTTTTAATCCAATCATTGACACTTGGTATGCTTGGTCCGCTCTCAGAAATAACGACGTCTTCTAATACTTGAATCTTTGATTCATTAGAACTCGGTTCACGAATTAGATTCGTATCATTTGGTTCTATAAGCCTCTTCTTTCTTTCACTCAATATCGGAGAAGTGGATTTTCTTTTCATTGATTCGTTCGACACACTTTTATTTGATTTTACAGGATCTTTCCGTTTTGAAAACATGCTTCGTATTTTCTTTACGCATTCGTCGTCGGAACTGTTTTCAATGTGAGATATCTCGTTTATTTTGAGTGGAGAAATTGACGGCTTTGATTTTGCAATAGTTTTTGCAGGAGATCCTATCAAGTCCTTTTTAACTTTTCTTGTCTTCGGAGATTCAATATTTAGGTCCGTGTTATCTTCAAAATCAGTAGTTTGAACGATTTTACGTAGCTCTTTACTAGTTTTGACTGTCATTGGAATATTAATTGGTGAAACTGTTGGTCTCTCATCCTCACGACTTGCTTTTTTGAAATGTGTGTCATTCGTATCATCACTGTCTGAAGCTTTGTTGACTAATACCTTTGCATTTTCGTACGCAGTCTTCATAGATTTTGCTTTTTTTTTAGGTGATGTAAGTTTAGATTTAGATCTTGTTCGGTACACCAGTTTGAAATCACTGGATTCTTTTTGCAGCGATGCTACATTTTTATCTTCAAAACGTTTAGGCATCGGCAGCCATTTGTCGAATTCTTCCAAAGAAATTCTTGTGATTGCCACAATAGGTGATTTTTTAGACTCAGGTGTTGACGTCTTTTGTACTTTAGCTATCTTCGATATAGATTTAGGTGTAGTTTCATCACTGACATTTAATTGGATTTGCCGTCTGGGACTTTTGTTTATTTTACTTTGGCTCAAAACTTTGCTGATTTGGGAGCTATCTGTATCTGAGGTACGTCGCGATGGCATCCATTTACTAATATCTTCGAACGATAGTCGTTTAACAGAAACGATAGGGGAGATAGAACTTTTTTGAACTTCATTACACTTTTCTTCGCCTTCCGTATTATGAATTTCTTTCGTGAGTTTGTTGAAGTAGTCTTTCATAGATTGGTCTAAGTCTTGAAGCTCTCTGGCTTGTAATTCTTCTTTGATTGTTTCAGGTTCCGGTGGCGCTTCGTCTAAGTCCCCATGAGCGTTTATACCATCACTTGATATAGACTTTTCAGATTGATCGTCATCGATTATTGTATCAGGAATATTTATTGTTTCAATATCATCGGTAATATTTATAACTTTTGATGTTTTTTCCTTCTTTCTTAGGTTCTCTTTCTCTTGTTTAGAATCTACGTTTACTATATCATCTTCAAAATATATCTCGTCTGCGATGCTAATACAATAATGTGTACTGTGATTGAATCTTTCTACATCTGTGAGCATATTTTGTGTGTTTGTAGAATCGTTTATAACGTCCTGGCCGTCTTTGTAAATTCTTTTGAATTTCTGCAGCATGTTAGTAGTAGTAAGAGAGTCGTTCACGTCTTCTTTATATTTAGGCATGGACTCCACCACAAGCCCTGGTAGAGGACTTATAGTTCCGTCATCATCTTTATCTATTAGAATCTTATCTTTCTTTGCTAAGCCTTTTTCTTTTTTTATCTGAAGAATCTCTGCCTTTTTATTTACTTTCTTGTTAGCTCTCTTCTTTGAGGCTAAAGTATCTTTCGATTTATCATCATTTGTATGATCAACTTGAGTCTTTATAGCTTTTCTAGTAGTCCTCCTCTTTGATGCAAGTGTATCATTGGACGCAGAATCGTTGAGTACTTTTGTAGTTTTCTTTGATATCTTTGTATAATTAGTTTCGCTGTCATGTACCAGAGCTTTCTTAGAGACCTTTGAAACTAAAGTTTCATTCGATACGCTATCAAACAATTCTTCCATACGAGGTCGTTCTAACAATACTGGTTCGATCTCTGTTGATTCCAGATCAATATGTTTTTCAATTACGATCGACGTGTTCAACTCTTCTTTTGCAGCATCTCTAACCTTTTCATCTACAAGATCTAGCTCACCAACCAAGTCTATAGCAGACAATTTTGTTTCCGTATTCTGTTTGCTAGTACGTTTCGTGGGCTTTTTACGCTTCACAGGTTTGGTTTTCATTACTTCGTAAGAACTGTCTGTATCTTTGGCAAGACGTTGACGTGTTTTCCTGCCTTTCTTTACAGCTGATTCGACTCGTTTTTTTATTTCCACTTTCTTCTTGAAATCATCATCATCACTCTCGCTTGTAAAGTTATACACGTCTGTATTTTTATTGACTAGGGTAATGTTTTCGTTACTCTCGACTGTTTGTTGTAGGGTGTCGAACATGGAATTCATCTTCAGGGTACGAGGAGAAGGCATTTCTAAAACTGGAGCTTTAGATATTCGTGATTTTGGTGCACGAGTGTACTTTTTGCGCTCTCTCTCAAGTTCTTTGTAGCATGTAGCAGTTGTTATAGTATTATTGCGAGACTTCATTTTGGAAAGTGGCACATCATCGGCAACATCACTAATAATTTCTGTAACTTCTTTTTCTACATCATCGTCTTTAGGAGAGTACAGTTTCCGTTTCCTTCGGCCTATCGGAGTTTCTTTGTCTTTGTTACCTGGTGTTTTAGGTTTACTTTGAGGATTTTCTTTTATATTTAACACATTTTCAAAATCATTATCTGGGTTAATTTCTTCTATAGTAGTATCTTCCTCCGTTTGTTCAATGATAGTTGACATTTTTGCCATCTTTTCCTGTTCAGCTTTAGTTTGCTTTGTGACGCGAGCTTTGGTTTTTTTTACAGGTTGGTATTTAAGTTTGATATTTCGTTTGGGCCTTGCAAGCGGCTTAGATTTAGGAGTTTGGTAGTTAGTTTCGTTCATTGCGTCTATTGCGATTCGACCAGTTTCGTTGCCCGATTTGATAGTGTCTTTAAAAAAGTACTCTGTACATTTATCGAAATCGCTGCAAACCTTATCAACGATATCGTTCAAACAATCTATAACAGCTCTATCATTGAAGATGCTTTGTTCCACGTCTGTATTAACGTCATCATTCACCAGCAAGTACTGTTCATCGAAATTTTCACTTGTTTCAGAGCTAGATTCGTTAATTTTCTTAGCTAGAGTTGGACTTATAACAATTTCCCCTCTTTTGTTTTCTGCGATGTGCTGTGAGAAGTATTCTTCAACACATTTGACGTTATAAGTTGTTTTTTTAGCTTCCACAGGCTTAGGATTGCTACCCCGTACTTTCCTAGTGTTCAAAAAAGCCGGAGTTTCATTTATAGTCTCTGTATTAGACTCATCATCTGTCGTGGACTTGCTGACGATCGTGCAGACTTTCTTAAGAGGCACTCTTTTTCTCGATTGTTTATTTTCATTGGGTGTATCATCTACAGCTTCACTTTCCTGACTCTTCTTGTCATCTGTGTTAATACCGCTGTCAGAAACTTCTCTGCTTTTAGGTTTAGCTTGCATAGCCTCCTGGAGGAGTAGATCGACTATATTATCATCCTGAAAATCTTTAGATTTAGACAATCGTTCTATAGTTTCATTGATGACAGAATCATTGTTCGATCCTACCGTTGCTACTAGAAGAAGACTTGTAGTGTTATCATCGCTGACAACAGGAGACAACAATCGTCTGCCTCCTCTACTCCTCCGCTTAACAGTTTCGCCTTCACTCCTAGATTTAATCTCAGCGATTTGATCGGTTCTAGTTATGAAGCTCTTATAACAAACGCCGTAAGGTTGAAATTTGACTGTAGTGCCGGTGCAGACGCTACGATCGTCTTGCTCTGTGAGCTCTGTGACGATAGACAAAGCCGGCTGTGCGCACACACTGACAGGTTCTTTATCGAACTTGTATGGTGGTAATGCTGCTAGTCTATCCTTTAGCTGAAATAGAAGTTGTTTGTACATTTACATACTCAGAGCTAGATTAGAATTCTCTTTTTGTTGTACCATATGAACAAATTAAGTACATTGATATACACAAATAGGCATAGCAGTCATGTAGGTCAAAATATCTCATATGCCCGCGGTTTTGCTCGCGTGGCACCAGCATTTTTTAGTCTATAGGTACTTATACTTTTTCAGTCCGCACTGTAAAGCTATTTAAAGTCCTATCATTAATTCAAGCCAATAAATCTATAGCGTTATATTCCTTTTCACTTGAGAATGGTTTCTTGACAAGGCTCTTTTATGTTAATTTCTGAAATTTTAAAAAAGGAAATAGGAACATTTCATTTATTTCAAAATTCTTCATTTTTGTACAGCGTCAAACGTAAAAGTTCTGTCAGGGATACGTTCCTACGTAAAAAATACTATAGTGAAACACAAACGTGGTGCGAGATAGATCTAACATTAGTAAAACTAAAAATAAAAATTTGCCGCCAGCCTTTTGGGCACATTACTTGCGGTCGGTGATTTGAACACTGTTTTTTATCTTTAGTTTAGTTCAATTATGTACCCACTTATGTAATTAAATTTTAAATACCTCATTTAAAATAAAAATTTGTTTATTGACACAATTACAGTAAAAAGCATCGTTGAATCCATAGGCTCCCAAACTAATGTAAACTGTATTTCAGGAGCGAGCATGCCAGAATTAACATCTTACATTGTTTTTCTTTTTACACCTAATCTTACCTGGATTAATGACGATGTCGATACAGAGGACGGCGATACAGCCCCACCAGTGTGTTTAGACCTCACGATATAACCTGAAAACATATTAAATGTGACCTATTACCAACACTATTTATCTTCCAATCCATCAAAGTTCAAAGGCTCGTTTACTCCCGTGACAGACGCCCTGACACCGACTGAGGGTCAGGTAGTGACAGAGGGTCAGGTAATAAAAATATAATAAAATTTAGAATAGAATAGAGTAAAGTTTTATTTTCTCCACATCATATACAACAGTTACAATAGGTTCTTAAATCTACACAATTTAATGTGGGTGGAAATACGGCTACCTCTCAATTTCAGAAGTACAAGCTATGACACTAAAACAGGCTGCTTCTGAACATTTCTTTTTTGGGAAAATATTGTGGTTTAATGACTCTGCTACCCTCAGTTTTCAACTTTTGTGGTAGTCAACGTTTCCTTGTTTTAGACCCTGTAGGTAATTATTAACCGAGTTTTATCGTGGTCGTAGAGAACTGTTTTTGTGTTTTGCCTAAACTCATAATATATGTATGTAAATCACGCCTTTTCCCGAAGGGGTAGGCAGAGACCACGGATCTCTACTTGCTACGATTATTACCAAAAAAAATTTAAACGTGGTTTCGGTGTCTGTTACTAATCACATTATGTAGTTAAAACTAAAAAAAAATTATATTCTAAAAAGGAGACAAGACGAGTCAAACATGGATAAATGATAGCTACTGCGGTTTTGCGGAAGCCTATGTCCTTCCCTGGGATACAACCTTTAACTATGCCAACTTTCAGCTTAATCTGTTCAGCGGTTTGGGCGTGAAAGCGTAACAAACAGACAGACAGAGTTACTTTCACATTTATAATATTAGTATTAGTATGGATTAGTGAGAGCCATATTGTGTATGTTTCTAACAAATATCACAATCGAACAATAGGTAACATTTAAAATACATACATATTAAGAAACTGGGTTTCAAAAATAATGTCATACCAGACTGTTTTCTGCGTTTAGCTGCAACCGGATGCGAAAATCTAGTATCTTCTTCCTAAACAACACAATTTGATTATAATGAATAACAAGAATGGCAGATTTACATTACACAAAACTAGAAAAAAAAAAAAATTCTACATCTACCCTCAATTGGATTCAGGCGCGGATCCAGCACTCAAAAAGTTGTGGGCACACCCGAAAATCGGCCAAGTGCGAGTCGAAACATGAACTCGCTCATCTATCTAATATATAAAATTCTCGTGTCACAGTTTTCGTTGCCATACTCCTCCGAAACGGCTTGACCGATTTTGATGAAATTTTTTGTGCTTATCCGGTATCTATGAGAATCGGCCAAAATCTATTTTTCATCCCCCTAAATGTTAGGCGTAGTCCACCCCTAAATTTTTTTTTATTTTTTAGACAAAATTTTTAATTTCTATTTTTTTATGATACAACATACAAAAATACATACAATCCTCGATTTTCACCCTTCTACGATCAACCCTTATTCTATAATATGTAACTATAGTGATTTTTTTTAACTAAATTAAGGAACTCATGTGCATGTGGTTGAAAAATGCGACATGTAGGCGAGAACAGGCAGACGGACAAAATCATTTTTTAACCAATCTCGAAACTTTGCTTCGCTCACTCGCTCGGTCAATTAGGGTTGAGGGCATGCCCATAGTGCCCACTATAGTGGATTCGCGCCTGATTGGATAATAGAAACTATCTTCTTAAAATATTGACGTTATTTTGATTGCTTGATGAAGTGAGTGACAAGATTGAAGTTTCTGTCTATAAAATAATAATATGTGTTTGTTGATATCAATAAATATTGGAGGACATGTCCCACAGCGCCATCTAGACCTAAACTATGAGTACAACTTATATGTAGGTACAGTTTGCCCAACGGATCTAGGCATTCGTGAAGTTAGCCGTTTGTCTGCGCAGTGACCGCTTTTTCATACAAAATTGTGTTCTGCGCAGACAAACGGCTAACTTCACGAATGCCTAGATCCGTTGGGCGAACTGTACTAAATATAATTATGTGAAGCATAGATTTTTCTTAGTGCAGTCGTAAGTTTAAAAAAAAATCATACCGAGAGTTCATTCTTGCACTTGAAAGATCTCTGTGGAGACTGCGTCATGTCCGTATTCAAATCCTCTTGAAGCTGCAATAAATAATGTATTGTTTAAATAATGACATGTATTGGTTAAATAATGTATTGTTTTATTTTTTATTTTATTGTTAGCGCAGGATCGTTGTGAGGAGTATACAGGGTGCATTTTTTTATACAGGGCAGTAAATGAAGGCACCAGAGCCTATAGACAATGTAACAATCGACTGTCGAAAGCGAAGGTAGAAAAGTCCAATTGTATGGAAGTAATAATTCGATGTTGTCGAGGTTATAATAACTGAGGAAATAATAAAATAAGAAATTAAATTAATTAATTCAATTTATTATCTTTTAGATGGAGGGACGAGCTCGCCAAATTCCGTGCCGACTGGACCTTATTAGCACAGGAGAGGGATGAATGGAGGGAGTGGGGGGAGGCCTTTGCCCAGCAGTGGGACATTGAGGGCTAATATAATAATAATAATATTATCTTTTCCTCAAGTGTTTTATTTGTTCAGATATTCAGTTATTCATTTATTTAACCATTATGTGACATATTTAAGGCACAAGTCAACCCCATACATTTTTGTATATTTCTACCTTCGCTTTCGACAATCGATTGTTACATTGTCTATAGGCCCTTAACCGTTAGCTACAGGAAAACGTTCTTATGAGACCTTCCTTAACTTTTGAAGATATTTTGAACAGCATTCACAGATTGTGGAAAAAATATTCTGACTGTTTCACCTGATATTTATCCCCAAAAGTGGATCTCATAGCTTCATCCAACGCGTGCAAGTCTGTCTGTGTACTGACAACTATAGAAAGACGCTTCGTTTCTCCAAAACTGATCTCGGTGGGTCGGATGTATGGAGCGCGGACTGTGTTTAAAGATATCGTCAGGCCTAGAGATTCTCTGCGAAATAAATGTGTAATTAAATAAATAATGCTGTGCATTTTACACAGTATCTGTTCAATGATAGACCATAAAGGAGCCTAATTCTTCGTAAATTAAACTCCAACTTGATATTCCTTGACAATATATTGCAGTTCAGGTTAGAAGTCAATGCGAGAGAGGGATATGACATTACACATTCGCATAAGGGAAAAACGCCTATTGAATTACAGAGCAAAATTCATTTGTGTAATTATGCTGTTTTAGATAGGTAGTAATTAGGTACGATTAAGGTAAGTTAGGTACTAAGTTTACTGCTATTTGAAAGCATAATGAGATGCTTGAACAGCATCATCTAGCCCTTAAGTATGCAGAGCGTGTGTTATGGGTACTACATGACTGATATACTACTTATATACCTTTTGTTTATAAATACATACATTTTATACATAGAAACACCCAGACCCGAGATAAATATTTGCAGATCATACAAACATTTATCCCGCGGCGGGGATCGAATCTGCAACCTTCTGCGTCCCAAGCGGTTTCACCCACTGCGCCACAAGGATCGTCAGAAAGGTTCGCGAATTAGAGTTTGATCGTTTTAAAAAAAAAATGTGGCACTCAGGGAGTGCGAACAGAAGTGAAAACTTGAACGAGGTTTCGGAAACGGTTCTAAAATAAAAAAAAAAAAGTGCCAAAAGTTACTATCCCACTGGGATTCGAATCCGACACAGTCCATATATTGTTACATTGTCGCTGCGCATTTCGCACTGTGACGATTTGACATTATACATGGTGTCGTGACGGTAAAATGGAACAATTTTTTTTTTCCAGCCTCAGTTTTTTTTTCTTCGATACCGTCCGAAAAGAAACTTCGAAAAAGAAAATCTATGTTACATTACCTGCGTAATAGCGCCGTATCAGTAATCTCATTATCTACGACCAAGGTCTCGCAGGCTCTATGTTCCTTCACTCCGAACATCTCCAAGACCCTGGAGTCCAGGAGCACGGATACCGACCTTCCTGATGTGTTGAAGTCAAGCCAGGACTGCTGTTTCTCTGTACCCTGGAGGTAAGGTTCTTGTGAGTGGCCAAAGTGATGACAGTAAGTTAGTATGAGTTGGCTACTCTGGTGACCGAGTGTTTAGGCCTTAACCCATTGAACGCTGCCCTGGAAAGTAACTACCTTCTCCCCATGCGGCCATACATTGGTACATTGCCCGCCGATCGGCGGGTCCGGCATGTGAATCAAGAACTTCATCCCGCCGATCGGCGGGCTCGGCACTGAATGAGTTAAAGCGTCCGTCATGGCTTAACGACTTAATAGCCGGGCGGGACTGACCAGCTCTCCGTAGTACGGTTAATAAATTGGGTTGGGAAAATCTACAATGCTATAAGTTAAAGAAAAATGTTTATTTTTCTTTTTCGTTTAGACGTCACGGACTCAGTTTTTGATAAAAATAAGGGGTATCATTTAAGCTATCACCAATTAAATTAGTTTTGTGTTTCTTAAATAATAGGGTTTGTCCTCAAAATAGTAGATCTGTCACCAAAATGTAGTCACCAAACAATGCAAAATCAGTTCCACAATAAATCACCTAAAATCCTGAGATATAAGGTCTAGTACCAAATAAATGTTTTTGTATGTATTATAATAGGTGTGTATTATAATAGGATAACTTCTAATGACCCTTTCGTCAGATTTATTTATTTCTGGCGCTTCAGCGGCCGCTGCCGCGGCACACTCGCTTCGCTCGCTCGCTTTGCGCATGGTTTTTTCACTATCCTAACATAACCCAACCAACGACTGTTTGGTGACTACATTTTGGTGACAGATCTACTATTTTGAGGACAAACCCTATTATTTAAGAAACACAACTTGATGACAAATATAAATTTTGGTGATAGAAAATATAGTTCCCAAAAATAAGCACATCATTGCAAAAAATTCAAAGTAGTTTTTTTTTTTGCATTTTTAGATGCTCTTTGAACAAACAAACAAAACTTACATTAATAACAACGAGTTCTCCAATGCAGAGATGTCTGCAGATCACAGATTTCACCAATCCATTTCCCTCATTAAGTGCGTTCAGGAAATCTCTGGCATCCTATGAAAACAGAAAAATAAATACATTAAAATTCAGAGGAAAATTAACATGATTGAACACCTGCTACTGAAGAATAGCCCTGGGAGGCGGTAGCGATTCTCTTCCCTGACCTATAAAAAATACCGTATTCACCCATGATCCAAATCACTACCCTTTGTCCTACTGAACTATCACTCACTTAATTCTTAATTCTTTATTGTACAAATAGACACACACAGGATAATAACATAAAAAAAGGACATGTACAAAGGCAAGCTTAACCCTACAAAGAGTTTTCTTCCAGCAAAACTTTGAGGCTCAGCTGGAAGTTCATCCAGTTTCTGTTGATATTATTTGATCCGTGCTATGAAGGACAGAGCCTTAACAGAAGAAGGCAGCATGCTGCTGTATACAACTACTACCCTTTGCCATTATCCAGGTCATTTCTCACCCCATGTCTTAAAGACGCAACACATACCTGGAAGAAGTTCATCCAGCTGCTATAAAGTACCGACCCCTAACAGAAGGCACCATGCTGCCATATTCGCCATCCATGTCACCACCCACCCTATGCCCTAAAGATTCTTACTCACCTGGAAAATCAGCTACTATCAAGGAAAAGGTTCCGAGCCAGCTACGGATACTACACTCACCTGGAAGAACACTCACCCGTCATACGGTAGCATTACTCACCTGGAAGAAGTTCATCCAGCTGCTAGCAAGGAACAGGTCGCGTGCCGGCTGCGGACACAGGTGTGCAGGCAGCCAGCGCGCAGCAGCGGCGGTTCGCAAGGCACTAACAAGCGTAGTAAGCACTCTGGTGAGCTGGTCCTCAGAGACAAAAGTCAACCCTGTCCTACAGAAGAATTACAGCTGCTAATAATAGCGAAGAAAGGGACCCAGGCTAGCTGTGGACACTACCTACACTCACCTGGAAGACCACTCCACTTGCAAGTGAGGAACAGACCCTAGCTACTATTACAGCCAGCACCTCCCACCCTATTCGTATAGAAGTCTCACCTGGAAGAAGTTCATCCAGCTGCTAGAAAGGAACAGGTCGCGAGCCGGCTGCGGACACAGGTGTGCAGGCAGCCAGCGCGCAGCCGCGGCGGCTCGCAAGGCGCGCTCCTGTCGCGGCACCAACCAGCGCAGCAGACACTCTAGTGAGCTGAACTGTGCGGGAAGGTAGCCGGAAGTCGACATCTGATACGCTATCTTCACGCTATAAAAAGGTAAGTTCGTATGATTTAGTGGACGACTGAAAAAATAATAATAATAAAGCTGGACTTTTCACACAGCATCATCTAGCCCCAAAGTAAGCAGAGCTTGTGTTATGGGTACTAGATGACTGATATACTACTTATACTTATTGTTTGTTAATACATACATACATATTATACTCGTATATAGAAACACCCAGACTCGAGACAAATATTTGTAGGTCATACAAGCATTTGTCCCGCGGCGGGGATCGAACCCGCAAACTTCTGCGTCGCAGGCGGACCTTCGCCCACAGCGCCACAGAGGTCGTCAAAAAAAAAACTTAGGCCTTTACATCTATATTAGATGATTTATACAGCGTCAGGAGACAACCTATGCCTACAGTTAACGGGACGCTGTAGTGCCTGGGACATTGTTTTAATATGGAATAGGCTTGCCCAGCACCTAAACCATCCTCTCAGCTTAATCAGCCTGGTCCACAGGAAAGACGACGTCAATACGTGTGGAGCTGACTAAGCTGCGGGTTTCCTCACGATGTTTTCCTTCACCGTTAAGAGCTCGTGTTAAAGCGCATATAAATTTTACGAAACGAAAAATCCATTGATGCACGGCCAAGATGACAAAGTATTAAGGCCTCCGTCATGGCATAATTCTAGCTATAGTAGCGACATTTGGATTCTTATAACAAACACACTATAACGACATACACATGATATCCCCAGTATCGAGAATACCGAACCATTCGCTGTTGCATCAGAATCACAGATCGCCGAAACGTCTGTCGTCCGGATAAAAATGGTAGGTTGGTACATAAAGGCAATAAAATATTTCTAAATGAGTTGTGATCGTGCAATCTTTTTAATCAATTTCTGGTGAATAAAAATTAAGACAGAAAAGACTGGAAAATGAGGAGGGAGGCCTTTGTCCTGCAGTGGTGGCCCACCATGTGGGCTAAAAATAAATAAATAATGTCTGGTCCATAAGGGAAAATGTCTCCGTAAAACACTTATGAGAGGGTTTATGGACTCTTATTTCTAGTCACTTTAATGAGCCATTATAGCATTAAAGGAAAACAAATATTTCACGTGCTATGAAAGGATTTTAAAAACGCCCATGGTTTGAACGAAGTGACATGACTAAGTACCTAGAACACATCAATGACTCTTGCATGAAATATGAAAAGTATGGCGTTCAAACTCTTTTCAAACGATTCATCAGTTCTTTTAGTCGTAAAAATATAGGTGATACACGTGATACCTCTACAAAACAATAAGCTGCTTATTATAAAAACGTAAAACCTTGATTGACACATGTCAAAACAAAACTGTTGCCACAAAAAAGTGTTCTATGTACGAGTATTTAAAGATCGTTTTTCTAGGGACAGTTTTTTAGTTACACTTGGTCTAAACTCGGCTCATTTTCTTCATCACGTGTTTCATTTCAATTTCCCGCGTGCTTCTAAAAGTTCAAAAAAGGGCGACGCGCGCACCCCTTTAGATAGCCCCCAGAATCCATCATCTAGCAGTTGTAATTAGCTATATCGGCATACCTACCTATTACCTACCTATCCATCATACAAAATGGAAGAGTTCACAGGAAAACAACGCGCGTTCTGCGTTAAGCAGTATTATCTCAACATGGGTTCACTTATAACAGTTCAGCATCTGTTCCGCATGGATTACCATCGCAGTGACTTGAAGGACTGTCCATCAACGTTCCTGATTAAGAATTGGATCAGGAAATTCGAGGAGACCGGTTCTACGTAGATTTTCGGAGCTGTCATTTTGCTATTTGGTATTTTAATCATAAAATGTAGTAGATTGTGCATGAAAGGGGCCTCCAAAGGCGCACTCAATTCTTTCAATCCAACAGTGATCATGTTGTGCAAGATGACAGAAATTGCTTTCATAAAACCTACCGATTTTTTTTTTTGAACAAAATTGATGAAAAACCTATTGAAAAAGCTGATAAAATTCTTATACCTACATTACTTTTTATATAATAATGTACATTCTTATACCTACATAACTTTTTATATAATAATGTACCTATGTATAATTACTGAAACCTGTAGAAGGGCGAACTTTTAAAGTAATCTATATCCTGCCAATTTTTTGGAGTAAACATATTATAGAGCGTGTAAGATTAAAGTAAAGGTTAAAAACGGAATGAGACTGGGTTAGGTAGATAAACTGTTATTCATAAAAATAACCTTGTGAAAACAGGCACTTAAATAAAGGCTCAAACTGTTGAAAAAATTTGGTGTCAAACTCCTTTTGTATGTAATATCCACTTAATATCAAATATGGCGGATTATATGTATTTTATCTGAACTTGTTTATTTATTTACCACCCAGTACCTACTCTACATGTAAATAGGTACCTTCTCTAGGAATATCTCAATTTATTGCTTCAAGTTGATTAGTTAGGTACCTTAGTACCTAATGTCATCATAATATTATCCCAATGCTGGGTAGGCCTGTCTGTTAGTATTTAATTCAAATTCCGCAAGATGAACCCCACAACATTTCGTTACTTAGGGTAGCTTTTAGGGTACCTAGAGCTTTGTGTGTGTGCTATGTGTAACTTATTGGTGGAGACACAAAGCCATCGCTTGATGGCTTTGTGTCTCCACCTGTTTGTTTAAGCTTGGTGCTTACCAAGCTAAAACAAACATACTCACTTTTTTATAATATTAGTAGTTAGGTAAACTTTAACTTACAAATATTCCTCAAACTTGGTCCTCATGGCAAATCTGATCTCCCGACTGGACTCGGCACAGACCATGTTGATACAATGCAGGATCTCATGGCGTTGGAACACATCAGGCTTGGATGCAGTGGACAAGTCGAACAGGCATTCCGCTATGAGCTCCACCAGTATGTCCGGGATGGACGAATCTTTTAAACGGATCTCCTGCAATTTTTTTTTACGACTGGCATGTCAATGAGGAGATGATTTAGCAGTTAGAGCTTGAAGCTTTTAAGTGTATTAAAATATATACAAAGTGATCCCAGCGATCCTGCTCAATAAATGCTCTTTGACTTTGAAATAAATAAATAAATAATGCTGGACTTTTCACACAGCAGCATCTAGCCCCAAAGTAAGCATAGCTTGTGTTATGGGTATAAATAAAAATATATATTTATGAAATAGGTTCGCTTTCATAGTATTATGTAAGGTACTACGGAACCGAGCACCTACCTGAATGAAGGTATACCTTAATAAACTTGAGAATTAGCTTCAGAAACATCCACCAACGTGTGCTGTGGTTGACCAAGTGTTTCCTGATAGCGTCTAGCCAATACTGCAGCAGATAAACTAACTCTTTTGCCAGAACTTTCCATACTTTTGAGGGTGGTTTAGCGAGTAAATTCTCAAATATTATGCAAGCTACTCCGTTCTCATCGCATTTGTTGAGATACTGAAAAAGAAAAATAACAAAACTCGTAACCTACACTCGGCAGCAGGCATTGTACCTCTAGAGGGGGTCAAAGTGAATATAAATTGGGGCTGGTTGATGTTTGGGTAGGTATGCAGTTTCAAGCATCGAAACCAATCTTCCTACTTCCTACTTACGGCTAACAAAAAGATACATGTTATTCTGTCCAGTGAATATATTTGAGTAGGTTAGTAGATACATAGTCTTACCTCTATTTCAAGAGATCTTATTTTCTTCAGTGTAAGAACCGTTGCGATGTTGATGGTAACTTCTATGTTCTTGAATTTATTAAGGACATCTTGGGTTGCAGTAATGTACTCATTTAGATTTATCACGTCTTTTAGCAAATGATTTATATCCATTTTGACCTCCACAGCTGTAGTAATTTTTCTTTCTTGATTTTGCCGCGGCGGCTGGGGCGCGAAGTTTTCAGTGAGTGAATGAATGATTGGAAAATAATCGGAAAACGGGGAAAACGCAAAATTGTCTATGATTACGCTAAGTTTTCTTTCATAATTATTATGTCTCTGACAAGTGATAAATAAAAACTGCCCTCGTGTCCTTCCAAACTTTTCTGTCCCACTGTTCTGCCCTCATGTACACGCCGCTAAGCAAGACGGGGCAAGACCAAGACTTGACGACCACCAAGACTCTTTTACCGCCCTGATGTGGCTTGTACACGAGGGCAGGATAGTAAGTGATGGCCTCCATAGAGATATTATCTCTAGGGCAATAGGAAGGCAGCAAACAGCATTCTGTATCAAGCAGCTTGATGTTTGCTCCTTTCCTTTTGGTGCTGCCCTCGTGTACAAGCTGCATTTTAAGCATGACCTTTGACATTTCGTTTCGTTCGTTCGTTTCGGTTTCATTTCATTTTATTTTATTCAGTTGTCTACAGTGGCGCTCTGTCTGTGGTGGTGCTTGCTTGTATGTAATCTATGTAATTGAATTGAATAGTTCTGTCTGTGGTGGGTGTCTGTGTCTGTGTGTGTTCGTTCATAGCCGCGTACAATTTTCCGTTTTCGTCTCGTCTTCACATTTTCTTTGAAGTTATATCTATTGTAATGCGTGTAATCAGCTACAAGTGCTTTGCCGTGATAACGCTTTGAATATGTTGGATTTTATCTGAAAGCACTCTAAACTCGCTTCATTGCCTATTATTGCGGATTCGGCTTCAGTTCAGTGCTAAGATCGCATCGAAGCGCACGGCCCGACGATCGTAAATTAGTCGATATTATGCGGCCCGAAAGCGAGAACGTTCGAAAATTACAATTATGATACCTATGGTGTATACCGTTTACGGTTTTGCTATATTTTTTATGGTGGCCTGGGTGTGTCTGTGGTTAATTCACCTGATGGCGCTGTCGTATTCGAAGTGGAAGCTGCACCGAGCGGTAGACCGGTCGCCGCCCGAGCAGCCCTACCCGGGCGTCACGATCTTGAAGCCGCTAACGGGCGTCGACCCAAACCTGTTCTCCAACCTTGAGACGTTCTTCTCACTGGACTACCCCAACTACGAGCTGTTGTTCTGCATAGAGAATGATAATGACCCTGCGGCCATGCTGGTGAACAGTTTGATGGTAAAACACTCGCACATCGAAGCGAGACTCTTCGTCGGCGGGTCGAAGGTGGGCGTCAATCCCAAAATCAACAACATGCAGCCGGCATACCTCGCCGGGAAGTACCCATTGGTGCTGATCAGCGACGCGGGCATCAGGATGCGCGAGGATACGCTGCTGGACATGGTGCAGCATATGCGAGAAGACGTGGCTATCGTGCATCAAATGCCGTTCGTTTGCGACGCGGAAGGTTTCGCTGCGGTCTACGAGAAAGTATACTTCGGCACAGCGCAGGCGCGGATGTACCTCGGAGCCGACTTCCTCGGCATAAACTGCCATGTCGGCATGTCGTCGCTGGTGAGGAGATGCGCGTTGGAGGAGACGGGGGGCTTGGCCGCTTTCGCGGACTATCTAGCTGAGGACTATTTTATGGCGAAGGAAATTTGTTCTCGTGGATGGCGGATGAGGGTGGCTTCGCTGCCAGCTCTGCAGAACTGCGGAACGCGGTCGGTGGGGGCACTACAGGCGCGGCTGACGCGCTGGGCGCGACTGCGGATAGCCATGATTCCCACCACAGCCCTGCTGGAGCCCCTCAGTGAATGCATGCCGCTAGGAGCCAGCGCCGCGTGGGCGGCCGGCGAACTCTTTGGTGCAGAACCGCTAGCCTTCTTCCTCGTTCACCTCCTAGTGTGGTTCCTGTCAGACTGGCTGATGCTTCGTTCTGTGCAGAACGGCTCGCCTCCGTTCACTAAAGTGCAGTTCTTGGTAGGTTGGATGTGGAATGAGTGTTGTGCCCCGTTTGTGCTCCCGGCCGCTCTCATTAGTCCCGAGATCTCGTGGCGGACTCGCAGTTATCGGTTGGACTGGGGCGGCCGTGCCCATGAGCTGAACCCGAAGCTCAAGTTCTGAGCTGCTCAGTGTACTCAAAAGCTTTAAGAGTGAGTCCAGTGTGGATGTTAATGATTGTGGTTGTAAACATGGAATCAGAAGACTCTTCTTTCCTGTTTTTTAATTTTGATTTTTATCAATACCATCCAATATAGGGAGAATGTGATTTAACTGGTTCCACTAAAACTGATAATTTTAAGTTTTTAGCTATTCATTTGAATGAATGTTTTGTTACTTTTGTTTTAAAAAGAAATGTATATTTTGTTTAATTATTTTTGGTAATAGATTTACCGGCCAGTGATTTTTAGTATAATTTTATATGAATATAAATGTAAATAAGTATGCCATATGATAATGTGTATCTTGCTTATCAGGTGCCAGTTCCAGAACATATTCATTTCATAATGAAAATGGTCCAAGTTTTTTATCTGTTAATTTTGGAATATGATTTTTGTTTATAGCATTTTATACCAGAGGAATGGCATAGTAAGTTCACTTGAACAAGAGTCATACAGCTGTTGTTTTGAAAGTACAACATTGTTGTTATCAGTAGTATAACGTAATCCTAACTTACTGAGTCATAGTTTGGTTATAATAACAATACAAGTCTTTCTTCTTATATACAATAGTAAATACAAAGATTTTCTCAAATAAAATCTCATGTAAGTTTGTATGTCATTGGTAGCTCTGAATTTTTATTATACGTACCTTTTGTTACATAAATAAATTGTTTCCTCAGAATTTTCCCTGAGACAATGGAAAATCAAAACTATGCTCTGGGTTTTATTTAAATTGTTCTACTGGAAAATATTACATTGTATGGAAATAATAATAAATTATTATATTAAGTACCTAGGTACATAAATACATACATCCTAAATAGTCTATTTATTTGTCAAAGTTTCTTCAAGAGGGTGTAGGCTCACTCATTTGTTATTTACGAGTAGTATCCGCCTGGTATAGCCTTGGTTTAACCTTGCATGCTTTTACTTTTAAATGCACTTGCTTCCATAGTTTACCTAACCAACAAATGCTATGTGAACAGGCAGCTTAAAGATTATGTGTTTGCCATGATATCGGCAAAATCTTGAACTTATGCAACTTTACTGATCCATACTTCCATACTATTACAAATTATAAAGGTGATTGTAACTGTCTGTTTGTTAAATTTTTATGCCTAACAGCTGAACAGATTTTTTTAACATTTGGCATAAGTAGGTAGGTAGAGATAAATCAGTTTAAAAATGCACGCCCCTCCAATGTATTTACCTCTACATGCACTATCGGTGTACAGATACATACTATACATACATATGTATGTAGAGTATGTACTCTACACGCACCCAAGTCAACCATTGCAATAAATATTTCTTTTCACACATTTAAATAATCATGTTCAGTGGAGGGGCATGCATTTTTAGACTGAATCATCTCTACCTTAAATATAGATTGTATCCTGATGAATGATAGACTTTTTTTTTTTAAATAATGGTTAATGATGCATGCAAAAGATGTGTGTCAGGAAGGATAGTAACAAATGGAAATCCGTAAACCAAAATGTGAAATTAAAAATAACTTTTGTACCAGGGCTTAATGATAAACTCGTTCTTATAACACATATAATTGATTATATAGTAAAGGCTAAGATTGTTCTGGTCTAGGCTAGATTGAACATTATTTTTAAACTGAGAAGTTAATAGAATAAAAGTTAAGCATTCCATTATCAAATGGATTATTTATCGATACTCATGGTCCACATTGCAAACTTAATAAACTGTCCTGGTTTAAATTCATCTTGTCTATTTTACTACTTTGCAAGCTTTTGTATATAGTTTTCTATGTATGTCTACAATATTTGACATAACAATCATACATTTTATAATACATCACAAAAATCACACATTGCAGGATTTTGGGATGCATTTTAAAATCTTTAATCCTATACTTGTCATACATTTTATAGAGCACTGGTGGTCTAGTGGTAATGGCCCCGCCTTCCGATCGTAAGGTCGTGGGTTCAATCCCAGTCGTGCACCAATGAGTTTTTCTGCCGTAAAATTTATGTGCACTATGCCAGTACTCTCAAACGGTGAAGGAAAACATCGTAAGGAAACCGGCATGTCGTAGAACCTACTAAGTTCGAAAACATGTGTCAAGTGCACGAAAGGAGCCTCTTTGAGTTGCACTTACAATCCTTTCACCACACTGGTTCGAAAGAACTTGTGACACGACAAGAAGAAGAAGATACCTACATTTTATGTCAAATATTGTGCCTATTAACGGCATCAGATGCAGGTAAGTTTCTAGCATTAGTAATGTCGCTGTTCGGCATCTTTAACTCGCAATTCGACTACAGTACACACTGACCAGTCAATCAGTACATAAATACTGACCAAAAAACAATTGGTCCATCCTCGTGTGAACCTAGTCAAATGAACTGAACCAAGGCTTTTATGGGACAATAATTCAACCTATCCAAACCTGCTTAATGGGTTGACGGCCTTGTAATATCGTCATCATTTCCTCAATGTAATATGGACAGTCAACTCCAAAAATTTCTCGCTAGTCGTTCATGCTTATTATACGACGAGTACTTGGTTTTTCCAAATGTAGAAATGTCTAAATGCAATCAGAATAGATGCAGAATAACAGGAATGAAGTCACCTGTTCTACGAAATTAGTCACTTTGTAAACAAAGCAATTCCGTTGGTGAATCAGAAGCATTTATATGGACACATTGGACACTACATCTAACCATTTGAAATGTATTTACAGCTATAGTACGATACTCTATTAACTACATCATCATCATCAAAATGAGCTCAGCTCTTGTCGGTGCAATGATTCAACTTCCTCCACCTAACCCTTTGCAATGCGGTCTCCTTTACTTCTCTATACGACATGACGTCAATCCT
The DNA here is from genome assembly GCA_951394285.1 of Epirrhoe tristata. NCBI lineage: Eukaryota > Metazoa > Arthropoda > Insecta > Lepidoptera > Geometridae > Epirrhoe > Epirrhoe tristata. Next base: position 2,393,187 of record OX596158.1, read on the forward strand.
CTCTTTTCAACCGACTTCAAAAAAGGAGGAGGTTCTCAATTCGTCTGTATGTTTTTTTTTTTTTTTTTTGTATCTTGTTACGCGATTGCTCCGCCATTTGTTGACCGATTTGCAAAATTATTTTCATGTTTGAAAGGGTATACTCCAGAGGTGGTCCCATATAAATTTTATTCCTGAGGGATTGATAGTTTCCCCGTAAAACTCTAAACACCTTCCCTCCTAGCCATGTCACAAATAGAAATCGAATCGACAGCTTGACGCCCTGAGTCACACCGCGTTTCGAGTCAAACATTGAAGTCGGTTTTCTTTGTAGTATAAAAACGTAATTATATCTGACTCTACTAATATGATTCACCCACGGATTTAAAGAAATGAGTAAAATATCTGTGGATTCACCTATGTATGATCAGCTTCAGCAACTGGTAACCCCCGCATAGGTTTGTTCCTGCGAGACTCGTACGAGGGGGTTACCAGTTGGTGAGGCTGACTATACAGTAGCTACTACCTCAGCAGGTTTTTTTTTTTTTTTTTATGATGAATGGGTCGGCTCTTGACATCAGACTTACACAGGCAAGAGTGAGGTCTACGATGGAGCGAGCCTACCCAGAAGGTGCCTATTAACTCTCTTCTTAAAAACAATAGGGTCGTAGCTCAGCGGAAATACAGACGCTGGAAGCTGATTCCAAATTTTTGCAGTGCGCATAATAAAAGAACTTTCGAAGCGCTTAGTTCTAATAAGTGGAATATCAACCAGATGAGGATGATAATCAGCTGTGCGTCTGAAGTCCCTGTAAAAGAACGGTGAAGGCGAAATAAGGTCGTGTAGCTCCTGGGCACACTCACCGTAGGATTACCTATCTTATTTACCTACCTACTAATGTAACAAAATCTGCATTGCGTATACGAGCACGATATCGCAGGTAGGTACCTACTGTAACATTATAATCAGTATTAGGTCTTAGATATCCGTGTTAACATAGTGATTCGACTTCGAAAGTCATGGATTCAAATCCCGGCCATGTACCTACCTATCAATGGACCGTCCATCGCCGCCTGTAATAAAAACTAACTAGGTAGGTACCTACCTATTTTCCTCACCACAACTCAAGTTTTCCTTCACCGATCTGTCGATTTTTCCCCAAATGAAAAATCCATTAATGCACGGCCGGGAAAGGAAACCACCCTTCGGGAAGTTCAAGATCATCCCTCGATCTATGTAGGTACTTTGATGTTTTTTTTTAAATTCACACAACATGTGTGTCGCTGAAAACCAGCGCTACAACACTCGATCTGTTGGAGCAAATGATGAGGGGTAGCCGTATTTTCACCCACATAAAATAATGTAGATTTAAGTAGGTACCTATTGTTACTGTTGTAGGTATATGATGTGGAGAAAATAAAACTTTATTCTATTCTAACATCATCTAGTCCCAAACTACCTACCTAAACCTACTATGGGTACCAGATAACTAATAGAATACTTAGATACGCTTATTTTGTAAATAGGTACATGATACCTATTACAATTGTAAGTAGGTTACATATTGGTTACACAAAAGTGCAGAACACTCCTACATGCGATATATAATACTAAAAGCCCTCTCTGGTTCTATCAGATTATATACATATTTACCTACATACTTCCACGTCCAAATTCATTAACGCGTTTTGTTATTGATTTCCTGGAATCCAATAACTCATGATTACAAATCGTCACTTCCTAATAATGCGTATTGATTTCGTGGGATCAATCCAATCATTCATTGATAAAATACCTGCCTCGGGCCTGGGTGTTTCTATGTATAATTTACAAACAAAAAGTATATAAGTAGTATATCAGTCATGTATTACAGGTTTTCATAAACCTATCTCAGGCACCAGTCTCGCACAAACAATTCGCTCTTACATTTATATTGTACCTACTACCGAACTACATTTTATGTGAACCATTGTGTGAGTCAAATAAACATTATTTCCATGTAGTACCTACCCATAACACAAGCTCTGCTTACCTTGAGGCTAGATGACGCTGTGTGAAAAGTCCAGCATTAAAAAAAAAATGAGCGACAAACAAAATATTATCTACCCTCATAGATACGTACGAGCGCCACTACCTCCGACAGGAGTAAGGTACCTATTATTGTTCTGTGGCCACTACGAATCGAATTCTTTCGTGATACATACGAATTAATCATAATAATTAATTAATTAAGTAGGTACCTACCTAATATTAGGACGTGACGTCAATATCGGCAAGCAGATTTTTATCAGCTAGTATCCACATAATTATTTTGTTAAAATATTTTAAAATTACGCGTAGGTAGGTAGGACCTACGTAATCACGTTCAATCAAAATAATTATGATCTAGGCATTCGTGAAGTTAGCCGAAATGCGCAGTGGTGCATTGTAAATTAAATTGTCTACCTATTGCGCATTAGACAATCTTCACGAATGCCTATAGATCTCAACTATATCCTTCGACAAAGTACCTACCTACCTAATAGTTGTTTTGTAGGTATTATTTTAAAATTCTATGATCTAATCCAGTAAATCGGATTCACTACATACCTACCTATTTGAATAAAAAAATTAGGTATGTAGGTAGGTACCTAATCATACAATTCAACTTTTTAACAATCATAGCCTATTAGGACCTTATCCGATTCCTGGTTACAACTTAATTATTCTCAATTGCTCATACATACATTTTGTTACATTATTTAAAAATAATTTTGAGCTTTGATAACCCAATAATATTATATTGAACATTATAAATACAAGACAATATACAGGTGACTCAAAAAGATAAACTTGAATTATATTTTATTGTAAGTAGGTAGGTACCTACCTTATTTTCCCAAACAAGGGCGTTTAGTCATAAAATTCATAAATGCTTAAAGTACCTATAAGTAGCTAGGCTACACTATTTTAATTGTATGTAGGTAATATTGATATTTGCTGAATGTCCTTTGTCCTTAAAAATTTTATTCAGCGGAACAAATTATCTGAAGACGAGTCGATTACCGGATACGGCGCAGATAACAATGTTTAGCCACCGCGCCCAATATTTTTAACTATAAGTAGGTAATCGCTACCTCTAAAAAAGATTGAATCTCAATCTTATTCAATCTTAGATAGCAAAAAATCGATTAGGATTTATTCATAGAGATATGCTAGACTATCCGTTTCACAGAGTTATCGTTTAGAGCGATAGGCATTGAGTTAATAATAATTGTAATAAGTATATTGTTATAGTTGTCTTGTTAAGTCAAATATAGGTCAGCGATTGAACATTGATGTTTTTAAATCTTCTCTAAGTTCGTAGGGTTGAAGCTAAAACTAGCGTTGCCTGAAAATGGCTGAAAATGGTGCACATTTTCTCACAATTCATGATGATAAATCTCCAATTGGATACTATTATGCATAGTTAGTCCAAGCGTCATTTTTTACTTTTTGCATTTTCGTAGTCACAAGGTCATAATTTAGCATTGAAAAAAACACCACATTCATTTACTCTAAATGGTGTTTTTAAACACCAAGAACAAGCGCCATGTATGGTATCTAAATTGTTCATGAACTTCTGTCGCTGATAGGCCTCAGCCTACAATTCCATCACCGAAGACAAGACAACTAAACACGAACTTTCATCAATGGCAAGAAATAAATAGTTGAAATGGCTATGTCGGACCCTTCCCAGACCAGGTGTGGAGGGGGGAAACCTCCCCAACCCACTCCAAGCCACATTGAACTGACAGGACAGCCTAGAATCCAGGTCATTATATTGACCTCTTAACCCTAAATATGGGTTTTGTAAGGCCGTATGCTTCATCCTTACCTTACACAAAGGTTTAAATTATAATTTAGCTACTAGCTTGGCGTGGTACCTAAAGTCGGCTCAATTCAGTTGAATTCAACACACGTAATGTCTTGCACAATGTAGGTACAGAACCTACACGTGTAATTTTTAACCGACTTTAAGAAAAAGAAGGTTCTCAATTCGGTAAGTATAGGTAAAATGAAGAATTTCCTTCGAAAGGTATGTTCGTACCTACCTACTTAGGTAGTTCTTCGTTCGTAAGAATTCAAGGGGCAGAGCAGTAGGTCGTAATTACTACACTGTTATATGAATTAGACATAATAAATAACTATGTCTCAACGACTACATGAATGGTTAGTATTGTACCTATCTAGGCCTTAATAATGCGAGCCGTGTCCCTGTACCTGTAGGTATTGTTTCCTGACTAATTGAAGTCAAGTCAGCATATTTAAATCGATGAGAGGCCTATGTGTGCCTAAGCCCAGCTGTGGGATCAGGTGCCCAGCAGGTGATGATGAAGGAGAAGCGAAGATGGCCTACCTTTATCAGAATTCAGAACTCGTAAGTAGAACACAAAATTTTTTTTTTTTTTTAAATTGCAATTTTTTTTAATTTTTTTTTAGTACTTACCTGGAACACGTATTGTTAGACTCAACTTAAATTATTGTGAGCACTGGCTGGTGGTCTAAGTAGTGTAGTGATAGCGGTCCCGCCCCTTCCGATCATGAGGTCGTGGGTTCAAATCCGGTCGTGCACCAATGAACTTTGAGCAAAAAATGTAATGTGACCTATGCCAGTAAAGAAAAACACCGTCAGAAAATTGGCATGTCGTAGTTGCTACCTATGGTAGATAAATAGCGAAATGACAGAACGAAGCATGCATGATCTACTAATTGTGTAGTAGGAAAACTACACAAGTGAAAAGTAGTTAACATCACTAATCGCTATTAGTCAGTGCTTACACAATCTATTATTTAGACCAGAAGAAGGTCACACGACGTGTAGCGTTTTTTGATACTCACTCATACTCAATTATAGGGCTGGCTGATGGCTGCCTAAATATTCATGTTGACCTAGTGACTCAACGTCTCGTTCAGTTTGCCAAAGAGTTTTTCAATCTATAGTTGAAAAGGATTGGGTGACACTTATTTTTGAAAAAATCCTCGACATGCCGCTGCTGGTTTTCAAACGATTATGTTTTCTTTAGTGATGGGCCGAATGTGGTTTTAACCGAATACGAACTTCGGCCGAACATTCGGTTAAAATGAAAAGTTCGGCCGAACTTCGGCGGAAGTTCGGTAGGTACTTAGTTTCATTGTATTTTCTCGAAAGAAATACGTCAAATCTTGTTTACGCGATCGTTGAAGTTTTCTAGAGTAGATAGAGTGTGGTGCTTGTACTGCTTTTCGCTGTGTGACAAATATGGATGATTGGGTTGTCGTTACAACTACTTTTATTCAATTCTACGACTGTTCTGAAGGTACGTGTACGTACCTACGACGCATTTCACTATTTTAATTGGCATCGATATATCGATAACACACACGTTTAACACTGTAAAACCGTCCGATTTATCGTTTTATAGTGTTAACTGTGTGTGTGACTTTAGTTGATCGAGTGAGCGAAGCGTCTCAGTTTCGAGATTGGCCAAAAAAAATCTTTTGTCTGTCATTCAAGTCGCATTTTTTAACCAATTTTGATGTAAAGAACGTCGGTCATCTCCATACAAACTGTGACTTGGCTCAAAAAATTATCGATTCCAGAGTTGATCTACAGCCTGATTTCTTGCTTACGAAGCCACTTGCCGTATTTAATTCGTAATTTATTATTATCAAGCCGAAAAATAATAATGACTATTTATTTACCTTCCCTAAAATGTAGGTACTGAATTGGTATGTTTTTATCTATGGAAAATTTAAGGTCCGATCTTGTCGTCCTTCTTTGAACATAAGTTCCGTAAGTAGTATAGTAAGATTTTTATTTACTTTTGTCGATCGTGATGTTTGACTGGGGTGAAATGGGAGGGAAACGGGGGACTACACAGTCCTCTCCGCTTTCAAGAGGCGAACCAGTGGACACCAGATTCTACCTATTAGGACCAAGGGAACGCGCGTAGTCTATTGAGAAAACTAAAACGTACTTAAACGTCAAAAAAGTCTATCTTAACTTTTGAAAAATTCAAGCACCTGAAATACAAATTAAATTCGGACTTTCTTTTTGGATGGGAGGCCTTCTGCTCTCACAGAATCACTAGTTTTACAGTGTTCTGTTTTTTCTCACACTTAGGGATCATTGAGTTGTCACACACAATGAAAAGCTGTTTATATAATGGTTGAAACTTTGTAGGAGTACTTATACTTAATGCACTTAATGTACTCCTACAAAGTTTCAACCATCACGTCGATTGCACATTTGCTCAGTTGGTAGAGCGTCACTGGTTTAGTTTTATTATTTTAGTCAAGCAGTTGTTGTATTGGAACGAAGTTCCTTTACGGACGGTATCGAAGAAAAACAGGCTGGAGCTGGAAGAAAAATGTCGTTCCATTTTACCGCCACGTCACGAAATCGTCACAGTGCGAAGCGCGCAACCGCGAACTGTCCATAGATTATTACATTGTTAGTACGGGAGTATGTTTGATTTGAATTTGAAGTTTTCAGTATAGAAAAGTACTCTTTGCTTCGTGTTCCACGGCACTCACGTGCTTTTGATTACTATATTTTCTAGTACCGAACTTCGGCAGTTTGAACCGAATTTCGGCCGAATGCCGAACTTCGGTTCAAGCTGCCGAAGTTCGGTTTAACCGAATGTGAAACGAACTTCGGCCCATCCCTAGTTTTCTTTAACCGCTTGAGAGTCTTAAGTATTGGAGACATGGCTACTGACTTTGAAGGGACTAAAAGAAGAACTATCAACAAAACCTTATTTATTATTATTATTATATTAGAAATTATTGGTCGTGAAGGAACAGGAGTAAAATCACCTAGTTTTAAAACATTTCAAAGTGGTCCCAGCGGTCCTACTGAATAAATGCTTTTTGACTTTGACTTTGGCTTTGACTTACCTAGGCAGGTAGGTACTACTACCTATCTGTAGGAAAGGTGTCTTGAGTGTGTCAACAACATAATCTTTATTGACATAGTCCCTACCTTGTTTTGCTTGTGTGTTTGCGTAATGAGTGGTTCGCAGTAAGTAGGTATTTATTTTACCCTTGACCAACCAAACCCCTATTCCTTATTTCACCAAGATAATGAGGAACGAAAAAACTCGTGTAAAATGTTTTCTGTAATGTAAAAATATCGTAGGTATATTATACTTATACCTACTCGTAATAGAGAAACAAGTTTTATCACATTAGAATGGTTTTATTTTCCATTTTCCAATTTACAATGATCTTGCTTGACTTTATTTTTAAAAACAATTGCATAACTCACCACTTGTCACTGTCAAAATATTACTTATCTATGACCTGACCTGACCTGGACCAAGGAGTATTTACCTAGGTATCACCAAAAAGTTTTACTAAATAGGTACAAAAACGCTAACACTCGTAAGTAGGGTTTGCGGCTCGTTGGTCGCGAGTAGGTTACCTACCCTATATACTCGTACCATACAACATCCCCGAGACGGGATCATAATATTATTTGCACAAAATGTGGTCGTGGCTGCTGCCATTCCGGTCTTTTCAGCCATGAACGACAATGTTCGAACTCCAGTAGTATTTTTTTATGTTTTCTTTTTTTTCTCACTGATTTTATATTGCAGTGCTTTTTTCTTCAGAGACCGCTTTTTCATACAAAACTGTGTTCTGCGCAGACAAACGGCTAACTTCACGAATGCCTAGATCCGTTGGGCGAACTGTAATATTGTCTGTGGTAAATACCTAAGTAACAGGATCGGGACTGTACAAGTACCTACACTCTCAAGTAGTTTTGGAAAACCAGGTAATTGGATTACTTAGAGGACAGTCGAGGCAAGGCCAAATACACAATAGCGTGATTCTTTAGTACCTACCTACCTAAGTAGTAAATTAAATGAGATCGTTTCAAAAGAGCTCCTTTCGTGTAAGAAGTAGGTATAGATAATATTTAGAACTTTTAAATTCTAGTTTCCCTGCGGCTGGGTTTCTTTGCGATGTTTTCCTTCGCTTATATTGGAAAAACCAAGTACTGCTCATAGTTTCACTTATGATCTTAAGGGACCACCCTTCCGGGAATAGATCGCCTTATCACTGTCAGGCCAGTACCTAGGTAATGGCATTAAAAGTGGAGCAATTTATTCTGTAGAAGGTACCAGTATCAGACAGTTTACGCAACAGATAACTTGGAGGCCATGTTACTCGGTAGTTTCCTATTATTTACTTAGATACTTACATAAAAACTCGTGGCTGCTGTTTATTATAAAATTATCCTGTGTTTTATTTAACAGAAATCCCGATCATTATTCAGAATAAATTGTCTGGAACGTGGATGATATCTATTGGATCACTTGATTGGCAAATTGAATTCGTGCTAAAATCGATCACTCACGAGTCACGATTCTACTCTAAGGTAATACCTACTACCTACAGTTCGCCCAACGGATCTAGGCATTCGTGAAGTTAGCCGTTTGTCTGCGCGTGACCGATTTTTCATACAAAATTATGTTCTGCGCAGATAAACGGCTAACTTCACGAATGCCTAGATCGTTGGAAGAACTGTACTGTAAGTATAATTTTTTTTTTATTGTGGGATGAGTGAGTAGGTAGAATCCGTGGAATCGGTGTTCTAGTGCTACCATTTGCCAGGGTGTCCTGATTTGCATGTGATATTCCAGCAGGGACCTAAGGACCTGTGTCCTTACCTACCCTTTGGTAGCTAGAGGTAGGTATAATCCCGGTTTCTATATTCAACAGACATTCGTAGGTAAAAAGCTTCGACTCGTTTTTACATACAAAAGTTTGACAGCTAACAGTTAGCTGTCAAAAAAAAGTGTGTGTAGAATTTCCGTTTGGCTTCAATTTGTCATTCCACCGGCCAATAGCATTAAATTTTTACCCGCCATCTACAGTTTACGAAACTATCTTGACACGGACACTGGCAGAATTGTGACAGCAAGTCGCAGAAGCCATAAACCAAGAAACTGAACTGAACTGAATTTCCGTTGAATATAGAAACCGGGGGTAAGTAGATTAGATTTATTTACCAATTTACCTAACTGTCTTGCAAGTACCTAATATCTAACCTTGGGAAAGTAGGCTATCTATTATAGGTACATACCTACCTATTACGTAAATACCTACCTAGGTAGTTTTCGTAGGTTGTAAATTGATAGAACTAATAATAAATAAATAAATAATTACGTTTATTCAAATCAAGCAGAGTACAATCAACAATTGGTTAATCTTACAATTTTTTTACAATTAGGTAGGTAGGTATATTTAATTAATAATAAGGTAGGTAGGACCTACCTAATCACACTTTACAATCAGGATGGCTTGTGGTTGATTAAGATGTGCAGCGGTATCGACACTAAGTACAAGACTTGTGTTGTAGATGCCGCGTTACCTTCCATTGTTACTTTAGGCTATAGCCATGTTTAAATTAGTACATTATTAAATTAACATTAAAATCAGCAGAAACTAAGCTATGACTTAGTTACGTGAACTATTATAACAGGAATTGTGCATGCATTTAGGTACTTAGGTACCTACCTACCTACTTTGTTTGTGACCTAGAGCTAGAGCTAAGCTAGGCAAATTGTGTGCATAGGCTTCATAATGTAGGTACCAACCTACCTACGTGAATACTACGAACTGCAGGACGTCGCATTGCGCTGGTTTTATCTATTTTGCGAAAACCTTGAATAAGTTATTTTGTTTTATTACTCAAAAGTACCCATCGATGGTACAAATTTGCGTTTAAACGTTTGAGTAGGTACTTACCTATGTAACTATTACCTATAAATAGATACCTAAGATGATCGAAAAATTATCACTGATGAGGTGAAAAATTAGATCCAATTTTCTAAAGTGATCCATTCAAAGTCAAAGTCAAAAAGCATTTATTCATTAGGACCGCTGGGATCACTTTGAAACGTCTTAAAACTAGGTGATTCTACTCCTGTTCCTACCGTGAAGAACCAGGGCATTGCTGGGTGGGTATAGATAGGCCTCTTCTTCATAATGCGAATCATGACGGTTTTGTACCGGATTCACTGCTTTTCCACCGCGTCGCGTCTACAGTTCGCCCAACGGATCTAGGCTATGTATTTGGTACCTACCTATGTATGGTAGGTACCAAATTTTTGTAAGTAGGTACAGTTCGCCCAACGAATCTAGACATTCGTGAAGTTAGCCGTTTGTCTGCGCAGAACACAATTTTGTATGAAAAAGCGTTCACTGCGCAGACAAACGGCTAACTTCACGAATGTCTAGATTCGTTGGGCGAACTGTACCTACTTACAAAAATTTGGTACCTACCATACATAGGTAGGTAGGTACAGTTCAACCTGCTTACGACCACCCCAGCTCTACGGTAGAATAAAAAATAAACAAAAAAATGATTTTTACGGTTCAATAGGTAGAGGCCCTGCGCTACCCCAGCGACATTTTATTTTCTCGAATAACTCCGAAACCTTGATAGGCAAACGTTTTATTTTTGGGGCACATTTACAGGACATAGGGCACTTATTTTTCCCAAAGTTTCAGCTTGATCCAAGTCGACTTACCGCTGGGGTAACGCACACGCCCTGCGCTGCATGCAATGCAACGAAAGAACGCACAGAAAGACACACAAGGCTATCATACCGTCTGGATTCTGAATCAGTAGTTTCCTAATTTGGGTCACGATTTTTGCTTTTCTCATATATAATTTAATAATAATAATAATAATGCTGGACATTTTCACACAGCATTATTTCACATTCATGATAGTTCTGAGTCAGTCTGACCCATGATGACCCAACTACAGAATTACACCATGGGTCAATTGTACGCAATTCCCGCTAATTAGTCGGATGCTAACCACAAGGATATCACTAATTAGTTATTAGTTCATAGGATCTCTTTAATTGTTTACTACCCAGAAGTAGTATTTAGGTAAGTCAGCGACAGAAGATCAACCTGCTGCTTATTATAAAAACGTAAAACCTTGGTTGAACCCCATGTTGACACATGTCAAAACAAAACTGCTACCACAAAAAAGCGTTCTATATACTAGTATTTAAAGATCGTTTTTCTAGGGACAGTTTTTTAGTTAGACTTGGTTTAAACTTGGCTCATTTTCTTGTAATAAGCCCCCCTATGTTGGGGGTTTACAGAAATAAAAAAATTGCTCGGTACGAAATTCTTTATTGATTTTTTGGTATTTTTGAGACACTTTTTACCCACATGGATGAATTAAAAACAGATTTGTTGTAATTTTTGCCGAATTTCAAATACAAAACATAAATAGGGTAACATTTAATTACCTACAATCATTTACAAAGTGATGATTTTTAACAAGGCAGGCAGGTTTACATTGAGCCAGTGACCACCGTATCCCTACGTCAAGCGCCATTTAAGTCCTGCGGAATTTAGCGGAAAAAGGAAAAAGCTATTGAAATTTAATTCACACGTAGATGTCGCCACTTTTAAACCTTTGCAAACTTTTGTTCTATTTAAAAAAAAAACAGAATGACTCACTTAATGTAAATCAACCTTAGATATGAACACATTTCGAGATTTAGTTCCTATGCTACAATTTACTATGAACAATTTATTTTGATTTGTTTTGACAAATAGTTGAAATTCAGGGCCGGACTTAAGAAAGACCGGGGGCAAAATTAATAAAAAGTAAAAGACTGTTTGATGTTTAGTGCTGCCACTAAATACATCGTTAGATAAATATGTATAAACAACTGTTTGGTAAAATCAAAACAAATGTTCGTGTCGATTTATTCGAAATTAACGGTACATCAAAATATGATTTAAAATCGATGATCTTTTGGCGCTAAGAGTTCTAAGCAGTCTAAGCACTGATAGGTGCAGTAATCAATCTTATATCGACTTGATAGTAAATGTTGAACTGAAATCATCAGTTTTTTAAACAGAGTTGCCATATGAATTTAAATCTATGACTATTTACAGATTCTCATTTTTTATCAGGGATCTACTTACGGGTATCCAGGTACACTATTAATAATTTTAATCTGGTTGGTATTTTAATATTCATTTAATTACAGATTTATACCTATTTTGTATTCAATAAAAAAAAAGCTCAAGAACAATATTAAGAGAAAATGTATTATCAATTTAATGTCAATATAAAAGTGGTTAGAAAATTACAGAAGTATTTGTATTTCTGTAATTTTCTAGAAGTAGAAAGTTTTAATTCAAAAAGATTATTAAATGCATCATGAAAATTGCACTCTTTTGGAATACATTTTGGGATGCATTTTAAAAATAATAATAAAGATCCCTCTGTCACTTATCTTACAAATTATTATTTTCTATTTCACTACTGTTTTCATTTTTTTTATCACCGATTTGTTGAAATAGTGATGAGTATTATTTTTAATACATATTAAAATGTTACTTTGTATTAGATATATCAGATGTATCATCACATCAGTTCTTTATGGCAACTCTTTCATTGTATTATTTTAATATTACACATATATTGTACTGTTATTGAAGCCTATTATTAAAATCCAAATAATTGGTCATTACAATTTTTATAACTATTAAACCTTTTCGGTGATCTATTAGATCAAACGTACAAACTCAACTATTTTAGCTAAATAATAACAAATGGTCAATATGTAACAAAATTTCCTATTTCAATGTATCCTTCACTTCACCGGTTCTGTTTTCCTGGCAACACTCAAAAGCTAAGTCCTGGCAAAGGACAGTTATATACAGCCAGACCAGACAGTTACTTCTAAAACTTATATTAAGATTTAAAAATAACCGTGAAGTTTAAAAATATTTTATTCTGTTTATTATGCCTCTTGAAATTGTTACTACTTAAATATAGGAAATAAGATAAATTAAAGATGTGTCAGATTATTGACTAGAAAACAGGACCGTACTCAGGAATATGAGGTCATCTTAATCGACTTCAATCTTTTACGTCAGTCCATACTTTCTGTTATCAATAAAAATGTTAATCTTTATTTTATCTGATTTACTGACCGTTTGAGAGTGGGTCCATCTAATCACTATCATAAGGGTTGTTATGTAATTTTATATGCATAATAACACTACTACACGTATAATATACAAGCTATAGTTATATTATACGATTCTTATATGCCAGCCGTTTTAAGGACTTTGGATTCATTATATTGGGGTAAAAAATATTTTCAGTTTAATCAAAGGAAGTCATTAGGGTTCATTAAATTTTGATAGCCCAGTAGGTAAGTCATATTAATATTAAGTTTATAAATGTGAAAAATTATTCCAATTTCACTTTGAAATCATCTTATAATAATTTTTTTTTGATAATTTGTGCTTGAGTGCCAATTAGTTTTAGGAAATAGGTAGCAAAAAGGCTGACATAATATAACAATCATTATGAGTAAGTGATCCACACCATGACGATTACATAGCACAGTGCATCTAAAGTAATTCTAGTCATTATAAAAAATATATTATTGTTGTGTGTGCAAATATATCACTTTCAATTACAATCACTTAGCAGTTTAAGTTTAGTGTAAAACAATTTCACACAACAGTCACATATCCCAGAGCGTCACAAGGTCAGATCATGCAAACATTTATCTCGCCATGGGAATCGAACCTTCATCTTCTTTAAAATACATTCTTTCACATGTCACCAAGTCATCTAACTTGAAACATTAAAGAATCATAATATTGTGATTATTTGCACACCAACATCGTAAACGCAGCGTAACGCCGCCTTAAATTTAATACTTTTTTTATTCCATTATTTGTCAAATTTTTAATTTTTTTTTTCGTTATATGGCACCACAGCCATTTTATTCCACACGACAATCACACAAGTGATTCATTGTGCATTATTAAACGTACTGTATACTTCTTTTTGAACTGTTTAAGTAACATTAATGTTACAACTAAAATAAATTGACTTAAAAAGTTATGATATACTAAAACATGGTTCAGATTTAGTGGTTTAGCGTCGCCAGCGACAATAATAAAAAACTATTCTAGCCCCAAACAAAGCATCCTTGATACGCCCCTGTAGTGTTTACACATTCTTATTTCAAAAGACTTAAACAGTTCAAAAATACCAAGCAATTATAGTCCTTAACCACAAGTCTAAAGTATCATAATCCAACAGCGGTTATACGTTTCACAACCAGCCGCTGGCCTGCGAGTATTTATTGATTACGAAAGACTCTGAATGTTTTTCACTGAAGCGAAGGCCTTTGAATTGACCAATCACAAAGCTCGAGATAATCGCCATTTTGATTTTTCCGCTCCAATCAGCACTGCGATTCATACTTCAGCGGAATGCATCCGCGACGAAACCGTTCCGTGGAATTCGTCCAAAACTGACGTTTCTTGCACTGCGGACGGTTGCGGAACGATTTCGTTGCGGATGCGTTCCGCTGAAGTGTGAATCGCTATGCAGATCCGCCTCAGTGTAAACGCACTCTAAAGGAGGTATGTAAGGGTAGTGAAGTACAATCAGCGACAAGTTCATGATCAATTGATGTTTTTAACCATAATTTTCAAAACCATGCACTATTAACAAAATAATTCAATTTTTCCAAATAACATGATGAAAAACGAACTTTAAATCATATTGTTGTTGAAAATGTCGCTGACTGTACATTTTTCGTAACAAATCAAATCCTTTAAGCCTTATTATGCTCATTTAGATAGACTTGGGCCAATGTACATAAAGTCCAATTTCGCACAGCATTGGCACATAAAGCAAGATTTCTTTGAATGAATTTCGATCTGCTAACTGTCGTATTCACTGATAATTTTTGCTTTAAATTTAGAGTACAAAAATATATTACAGTTATTAAACCAATGAAATCTGATAGGTCAGTCAATATCTAAGATGGCCGACTTCTCAGCTTCGAACGCTTGTGTCCTATGACGTCACGTAAACATTATTGACCATGATGTAGCAAACCAATATTATTTTTCTACCCGCATTTGCTTCAGTGCAATGGCTGATCAAGCGCAGACCAGACATAAATCAATAATATTACAAAGTTCAGTTAGATTGTTTGTGGCCAACTCTAGCGACAAAGTTGTTGGCCTTGACTTAAGTGTGTGCAGGAGCCACCATTTTGTAAGCGGGACAGCGAGTGTGATTTGTTCGGCGTGTGAGAAGTACAGAGCTATAGAAACGCAATGTAATTTACAACGCCACAACACTTTTTACCTAATTACAAGTTACCTAAACAACCAATCGAAAAATAAAGGACAACTAAAGAAATACTTGTAGGTTTCATTACAAAACAAAAACCCACCAAAAAAAGTGTGCTATTCCTGAGATAAATAGCAAAATATGTGCAAAACATCGTGTTTCCAAAATATCATTTAATAAATCTAAATTTGAAGGTTGTAGCTTTCACAGATTCTGAGATAAATAACTACAAAATTGCTGCCCTGCGAGACTTAATGCCACTAGCGGTCACCCGTGTGTGACCGCACAGAATGTTGCTTAACAATGATGAGGCAACCACCACGCTTTAAATGTAAAGAATTTTATTTACTATAAATTTTTCTTACTAATTTGAACAGCTGAGAAATCGCCATATATACAATTATTTAAACAGTGAATCGACAGTTCAATTAACAGCTAACTTGTGACATAAAAATCATGTGTCAATTTAAAAAACATCTTAACCATGCACCCGTAACAAACACACAAGCTAACTACCTTAATATAGAATTGCGCTTAATCTGAGCACTTTATTGACAAATAAAATATATTCATAGTCAAATAAATTATTAATATCCAAATATTAGAAAAAATAATAACCACAGCAGTGATTGTAACAATTGAACATAGGATAAGAATAATTGACTCCTAAATTTTCGGTAAATTAAAAAACAATATGGAGGTATGTTATACCTGGCCCTTGATTCATAATACAGCGGAATGCATTCGGTTCGGAATCGACCGACAGCAACCAATCACAGTGAAGGAATTGATCCGAATTTGACGTTTCTTGCACTGTGATTGGTTGCTGTTGGTCGATTCCAAACCGAATGCATTCCGCTGTATTATGAATCAAGGCCCAGATCATGATGTTTTTTATTGCTAAAATCTTTTTCATTTTATTTCTAGTTTTTTTAGTTTTAGTTATTTTTAGAACAGAGAAGGAAATTAAAACAAAATCAATGAAGTCGTTACAAATAACTTTACCAAAAGTTTTTAGATAAAATATAATAATAAGTACCTAAATTTAGGAGTCTCGTCATAATTAAATTAATAAACAAACACATAAAATACAATACAACAGTGCTGTTACAATAAAAAAATATTTTTCGCACTTTCCTATAACCTATGGTAATTTTGAAAAAAATACCTACATCCAATTTTTATTACTTCAAACTTTACGCATATTTACAAATATTTTTAGATTTCTTGATTGAAAACCGTCATGTTTATTGTACGTGCAAAAAATGCAATTGATTTTTTATTTTTTTACTTAGTAACGAAAAAAAGATTTTGTTTTTTGAAAATATCTTACATATTTTGCACGACAAATAATTATTTTAATAAGATCAAATATAACTTACAAGTAATTTTGAAATAAAACTTATCTCTGTCCATAATTGCATCTATAAAATAAACTCACACACGGTCTGAGATCTACACGCTTGTTTATTTTTCACAGTTTTTTTTATCACATATTTTTTTAAATACTGTCCCCTTAGGTGCTTCTCGGATATGTAGTTAGCAGTTTTAAGATGGACTACCGATATTCAGGATATGAAGACACTGCTGAGGGTTGCCTGATGAAAAAAAAGTTTATGTATTTTTTAATTTTCACAGCGGAAATAGTATTTACCTAACTTTAGTTAGTTTTCACTAAATTCTGTAAAAGTTTTTTTACAGAATTTAGTGAAAAATAACTAAAATTAGTTACTTTAATAGTAGAATAGCTTTTGCTGTATAAATCATGTTACATCATGTTTATCTGTGTTTTATTTATGTGGTGTTTTTTTATTAATTGGTGTACAATTATAAAGTGTTCATTCATTCATTCATCATCAGATCTAGTATAACCCGACTGATTATCGCCGCCATTTTGGATTCGTTTCTTTAACAAATGAGAGAAATACGAGTATCTTTATGACTCATCTTAACTAATCGTAAGGCTTTATACAGGGTCTTTCATTTTAAACTACACAAACTGACAGGGCCTCATTTTTGGGTTGTAAATAGACGTTTGACCGTATCAATTTAATTCCTAAGCCCATTTAAGTTTTCACTTAAAATTTATCATTTATTGATTTTTTAGAATTGTTGCATAATGATTTTCAAGGAGAACAGACGTTCCACCAATCGCAGCGCAGCTACATCACGAATGGACTAAGTTATACAAGAAGCAACAATCAATTGAATGGATAGTCTTTATCGATTTTCTCTGGATTTTCATAACAAAACAAAAAAAAACATTACATAAATATTTTTTTATTTATTTTTTGCACCCAATTCCTTAATTAAGTTAGCATAAAATGAAAGACCCTATATTTTAAGTACTTATGACAAGCTCACCTGGTTTCGTCACGCGATCGAGTTGACAGCGTAGTTGGGACGCGAGCCTTCAGGCTGGTACAATGTTATCGATGCGATGTAGTTGTTAGACATAACCTGGGATATACAAATACTTTTTTATTTTATGAAAATACTATGTCAATCAACAACAATCTATGTCTATGCCTATTTCTGAAAAGGTAAGGAGTGCTAGGTTAGCTTGGTATGGACACGTTATGAGGAGGGATGAAAACCATGTTACCCATAGAGTGATGAATAGGAGTGTGGCTGGAGATTATGCAAGTAGAGGAACGCCGAAAAAGAAGTGGTTGGATTGTGTGAGAGATGATATGAATGCGAAAGGAGTGGATACACATTTGAGTGATAGGAGTGAATGGAGGAAAAATACATGTTGTGCCGACCCCACTTAGCGTGGGATAAGGGCAAGGGAATGATGATGACAATACTATGTCAACAGCCCAAAACAGAGACGAATGTCTCTCTGTTTCATGGTCTTAATAGACAGATACCTACCTATAAGATTCTGATAGCCGTAGTAGAAGTTCATGTCCTAGTATGGTAGAAAAAGCAGTCGATGAAGACATCGACTCAAGAGTTGAAGGGTAGAAATCTAGTCGAAGGAGTAGAAATCCAGTGGAAAGGGTAGAAATCTTGAAGAAGGGGTCAAAATCCAGTGGACAGGGTCGAAATCTAATGGAAGGGGGTCGAAATCTAATGGAAGGGGTAGAAATCTAGAGGAAGGGGTCAGAATCCAGTGGATAGGATCGAAATCTAGTGGAAGGGGGTAGAAATCTAGAGGAAGTGGTCAGAATCCGGTGGATAGGGTAGAAATCTAATGGAAACGGTGGAAATCTAGTGGAAGGTGACACCCGGTTGAACATCCTACCTCATCCTACCTATCTCGAAGTGATACCTAAAAATTGACACAGAAATGTCACACTGTAGAATATCTCTTTACTGACCTCGAAGATCATATCCTGGTACCCGTAGCAGAAGGTGGATCCGAAGGGGTTAGTGGTGTTGGTGGAAGAAGCCCGGTTGAGCACGACGGGTCGCTCGCAGACGCGCAATGCGCGCTGCACGCCCTCCCACTTAGAGTAGGCGGTGATTTGTACTGCGGACAGGCTCTCTACTAGGGAGCTGCTTTCGCATCTATGACGAATTAGAAAACAAATTGTTTACAACAAACTGTCTGAAAATCAGCGTTACTCTGTGCCTTCGGGCATGGAGTAACAATAAGCTGAGACTGGACCTTTTTGGCTCACTACAGCACACAGAGCACTGCTGCACCCACCTATGTAGGTGCCAGACCACTCGTATTAGGTGGTATTAGTTACTTAAGCCTGTAATAATTTTGTTCATTCATTTTTATTTTTCTAGTTTGTTTTTACTTATGCACCTACCTACTTGTTACTTGTCTTTGTTTTTGTGTCTGTGTTGTAATGTTATGTGTGTCAAATAAATATTTTATCTATCTATCTACACTTTCTTTTGATCGATTGTATCCAACGAAAACTTGGCTATTTGTTAAAAAAATGACATTTCACACTCATCGAATCACTAGCCTCAAATTAAGCAAAGCTTGTACTATGTGAACTAATAACTGATATACGTAAACGTAAACTGGTTTACGACTGTATCCCCAAGGTGCGGTAGACATTATCTCAGATCATTTTATGTTACTTATTCCAGATCCTTTGAAGATGTCTAAGGGGGTAGTCAGAGGCATGTATAAACACATTTTGATACATGCCCACATCTTGCAGAAATTAGTATTCCATACGTGACAGGTTGCAAGCCCATCGCCGCCTGTAAGAACACGAACTGGTTTCCTCACGATGTTTTGCTTCACCATTTAGTTGAAAGTTGAGGTACAACCCCATTCGGCCAACACGGCTCTGATATACTAAGTACTTATATACTTTTCGTTTGTAAATACATACATATTATAGAAACACCCAGACCCGAGATAAATATTTGCAGATTATCTATCTTTTAGTACCTACTCGAACTAAAAGTCATTCAAGCAATACCACCTTAAGCAATAATCCTTTTACCACACTGGTTCGAAAGAACTGTGACACGACAGCAAGAAGAAGAATAGTAGAAGTGTAAATCAATGACTTTGCCGAGTGTATAGTCGTTAAGCATAAATAACAATATAAATCAAAACTAATAATAATAATGGTTTAAGTATCAAAACTAATAATAATAATGGTAGGGGTAATGGTTTAGGTGCCTATTCCATCTCAAACAATGTCCCAGGCACTACAGCGTCCCGTTAAGTGTAGGTATGGATTGCCTCCTGACGCTGTATAAATCATCTAATATGGTAAAGGCCTAAGTTTATAAATCAACGTTTATTATAATTTAATATTCCTTTTCTTTTAAATACTTTTTTTACTGTTTTGTGTAATTTGTATGTGTAATCCTAGAAATGGGTTATCTTAATTTTTTTAAATTTTTTTCTTCTTTTTCGCAACTTTACCTTTATAAATTTCTACTGTTTTGTATTTTTGTATCTAAAACATGTTTATTTTTCTGGTGGCAAATAAATAAATATTTCTTTATTTCTTTCTTAAATCAATAGCATCAAATATCATAATTATCTTACTTGTCCGGCTGCACAGTGAGCTCAAACTCGCACCGATGGTACATATTGAAGTTGTAATGTCCCGGGTAGTTCGTGTGGAGAACAAACTTCTTCACTTGGTGCGTGCGCGCATCGAATAAAACGTCCTGGAACAGTTTTACTTTGAAGATTATGGTGCATTGGTTAAACCGAAAGGCAATTTTATGAACTCGTAGAGGAGATAGACTGGTATAATGGTCAAGGTCAGGGTCAAGGTCATATTATTGTTCCGCTCAAAAAGTGTTAAAGACATAAGTAAAACAATAGAAAAAATCAATTTTCTATTGACAATGACTATCGGTTTAGCACGGTAGCCAGTAACTGTCAATATTTTCAAAACTCATTCATTATGCTTTATTATGCGAAGATAAGAAGGCTGTGCTGAATTTAAAAACAAATCGACCAAACGTACTGGGTATAGTCCAAATATCATCCTACCGAACTCATATTGGCTATCACCATTCATTATGTTGCTAAGGTGAAGGTCACGGTCATGGTCAAAGGTCAACTCACCAAGCCCAGCGTGAAGTTGGTCTATGGATGCGCATCTTATCAAGGTCAAGGTCAAAGGTCAACTCACCAAACCCAGTGTGAAGTAGTTGAAGAAGTAATCGCTGGCCGGCGGGGGTCGGCGGCGGGTTGGCGTTGGTCTATGAATGCGCATTTTATCGTCGCTTTTATAGTAAAGACGAGCGGGCGCTCCGAGTGCCCTCGCAACATGCTGACACGAGTCTCCGAAACGGATGACCCGGCAGATTGGCACTTGCAGCGGTTCTAGAGATCGACTTGTACCTGAAAATAAATTAAAACTGAAATTACAGCTGCTTATTATAAAAACATAAAACCTTGGTTGATGTTGACACATGTCAAAACAAAACTGTTACCACAAAAAAGCGTTCCATGTACGAGTATTTTAAGATCGTTTTTCTAGGGACAGTTTTTTAGTTAGACTTGGTCTAAACTCAGCTCATTTTCTTGTAATAAGCCCCACATGGTTTTAAGTGAGTAAATTCTCGCTGGATATTACTACAGGTAGCATAATCTCGCCCCATAACATAGTTGCGGGAAACGAACCCGCAACTTTCTGCGTAGCAGGCATCTTCAGTGCAGAAATACAGACTTTTAGTGCCTACAGTTATCAGGTAGTATTCTGGAAGATTTCGTTAAGGAGATACTAAGGCTAGAATGGAACAGGGAACTTACATGATTTGTCATACGCATTTGACTGATGACAGGAGAGTTTCTAGAGGTTTTTTTTTTTTTTTTTTAATTTTTGGCTTCGCAAAAAGTGTGTATGCGCCATTTTTCTTTCTAGAGGTTAATATCAAATATTTATGTGGCATCCATATACATTATACATACATACTACATTGATGCAAATAAAAAAAAACCGTGTTGGCCGAGTGGGGTTGTACCTCGACTTTCAATCCGAAGGTTGTGGGTTCGAATCCCGGCCGTGCATCAATGGATTTTGCGTTTCGTAAAATTTATATGCGCTTTAACACGTGCTCTAAACGGTGAAGGAAAACATCGTGAGGAAACCAGTTAGTGTTCTTATAGGCGGCGATGGGCTTGCAACCTGTCACGTATGGAATACTAACTTCTGCAAGACGTGGGCATGTATCAAATATGTGTTTGGACATGCCTCTGACTACCCCCTTTAGACATCTTCAAAGGATCTGGAATAAGTAACATTAAAAAGATCTGAGAGAATGTCTACCGCACCTTGGGGATACAGTCGTGAACCTGTTTACGTTTCTGTTGTAAGTGGATAGATGGCGTTACCTTCAGTATAACAATGCAGACGGAGCGCGGGCGGGGAAGTCCCTCTCATAACGACACAGCGCCGCAAGTGAAGTTGGTGGCGGTAGCACGAGAGCGGTAACTCTGGGAGGGGACCGGGGCAAACTGTGCTACCGGCCGTGTTTGTAGCGCTAGCCTGGTAGACAAGATACAATCATCATCCATACTAATATTATAAAGCTCAAAATTAGAAGATTAGCGAGTTTATATGTTACACAGCCCAAAACGCAACGATAGCGCGATCTAATGTTTCTTGTGTCGCCATCTATTATGTAGTAAAATGTCTCTGTCTGTCTGTTTGTTACCTTTTCACGCATAAACCACTGAACAGATTATGTTGAAATATGACATGGATAAAGATTATGTCCCAGGGACGGACATAGGCTACTTTTTTTTTCAAAAATAATCATGGAGGGCGTGAAATAAGGGTTGAAAGTTTGTATGGGAAGTTGGAAGTTCCAGTTAAAGGCAACTAGATGGCGTTGCTAACCTATGGCTGAGGCCAGGATGGCGCTATTATTGCATTTTAAGTTGTCCCGGTTGAGGGATTGGTCGTTATTGTCCCTATGTACCTACCTACTTACCTACTAGTAGGAGGACATAAAAGAAACGAAAACAATCAATTGACAACTTTATTCCTAATAAAACTAGCTCGGCCGTATGGGCTAATAGTGGGTTACGCAGGCTGATTCTATTACGTCGTTAAATTAACTAAATGTGTCTTCCTTTCGTCCCGTTCAAGTACTCTCCTGGAGTGTGCCGTAGGAGTGGCAACCGGAGATCCGTCTGCTTGGCAAATCCAGTCGGAAACGAGACAGCTCGCTTTAGAGTCCGGCCGGAAGCGAAGTCAGTCTATTCTAGACTTTGAATTTTCAGAAGATTCTTGCAGTTTTCAGTTCTATTTAGAGGTTTTCAAGTATGTTATTTTGCTGATGAAGTCGCGGGTACCAGCTAGTCAGTAAATAAGTTCGTATGAGTCAGCAGCCAACTCTGGTGGCGGAGTTTTTTCCGTCGCCTCCGTCATGGCTTAACGACTTAAATAGCCGAGACCGACAATTTAACGTGCCCTCCGAAGCACGGAAGCGCACAGATGAAATTATTAATAAATTTAATTTTAACTAGTAATCATTGATAACAGCAATTGTTATTAATAAAATGAGCGTGACTGATTATTAACATTAATATTTGCACGCCTGCGCCGTTAAGTGTAGGCATAGGTTGCCTCCTGACGCTGAATAAATCATATAATATAGATGACATATTGATAATATATTCTGCATATATTCAATTCAATTCAAAACGTTTATTGCTTCATGTTAGTAGATATATCTTAAAATATAATAGTGTTTCATAACATAAACCCCGCTGGGGCACTGCAACATTTTGGTACTTAGCTTAGGTATTTCTATCTTACAATCTAACTTAAGTAGGTAAGTAATAAATTGACAGCCCTTTTCTAAACTTAATCTTAAAAAAAGATATTCATTTTATTTGCATTCTCAATGGGATTAGGTATTGCAAAGAGATATATTTCGGATTATGATGAACTAAAAGTGCTAATTACCTGATGTTGAGATCCGTAGTAGATGGTAGTTCGGGAAACGACGGGCGAGCCGCCATTCGGAAACTGGAGCGAGCCTAACCCATGTGCGTAACCAGGCTGGAATAGTTACCACAAAATATTAAGTAAACATTAAGTTTAAAGTGTTGGCTGTTCATCTTTTGACATTAATCGTTCCCCTCGTTCACATCCACATCATGTGTAAGCATTGTAAGTTCGTATGAGTCAGTAGCCAACTCTGGTGACGGTGTTTAGGCTTCCGTCATGGCTTAACGACTTAAATAGCCGGGACCCACAATTTAACGTGCCTTTATCCACATCATGATAAAAGCTACATAGCTGCCTATGCGCCAGAAATCTATACAAACACCCTATTCTATAAATAGCCTAAGCATCAGCCAGCCAGTTCATAAAAATATGTATTAGTTTGTATTAGACACTACGGCTGAATATCATTCAGGCCGCTAGTTAAATTCGCCGTTTAATGAAGAGGCTAGGCGTTTAATGGAACAGCTGATTAAATCATTATGACCTATACACCGTTTCAAGGGTTCCGAACTTCAAGAGAGAAAAAAAAGAACCCTTATAGGTTCACTTTATTGTCCATCTGTCTGTCTGTTTGTAAGACTAAGAGGCTAAGGCTATGCGCAGCATAAACCAGAACTCAGCTTTTTTACAATGAAATGAAGAGTCAACCAATTGTTCAATTGTTCAAGCAATGGTTTTGGTGGGAATAATAAGAGTCTTGGCAACCAATTTTGCATGGAATATTTTTGGTGGGATTAACCGTCAATTCTTACCTCGAATTTGCTATCGACGGGAAAGTAGAAGGACAATCCTCGGAAGTTTAGCGCGAACAGATGGCGTTGCGAGTCGTAAAGACCGGGGTGAGTGGCGCCGAAGCAGTGCTCGATCTGCTCGATAGATGGCGATATCTCAGGGGAGTTGAAGCACATACCACTGGAATCAAAAAATATTTTTATTCATAATCAGCTACTTCTGTGGCGCAGTGGGTGAAAGCCCACTTGGGCCGCAGAAGGGTTCGATCCCCGCCGCGGGATAAATATTTGTAATCTGCAAATATTTATCTCGGGTCTGGGTGTTTCTATTTATGTTTATTATGTATCCCATCCCACTCATATAATAAAGCTGAAAGTTTGTGAGTTTGTTTAGATGTTTGGATATTCTGATGTTTGTATGTTTGTGTAAGGATCTGGCTCAAACGACGAAACAGTTTACAATGAAATTTGGTGAGGTGAAAGGTATAACTCCAGAATAGCATATAGGCTACTTTTTATCCCGAAAAACGTTCCTAAAAACCTAAAAATATGTAAAAGGACAAATGAATTGAATGAACTCGAAATATGAATTTTACATTAAAAACATAGACTCATGAGTATCATTTTGAGTAGGTTGGTATTTATTTATTACAGAATACTGTTTATATTTTAATACATCACCCCTTTGACCTTTGTCGTCAAGAACGCGAAATGTCGACCAAAGACCTATCCATTGAATATAGCGATTAGCATTAAAATGTCATCAGGTCAAATACCAAATGACTTCTATATAACATGATAAAGATATTTATATCTATGCTACAAAATCATAATAGAAAATATAGGAATAAATTTATATTCGGTACTTTATTAGGTACAGAAACAACATGAACGTACATATGCATCTACACAAACAAAAAAAGTACGCGAGTGTCGTGGAACGAAGCAAAGATAACTTTTCTATAGGTACTGGGAATATAATAAACTAGCCTATATGCTATTCTGGAGTTATACCTTTCACCTTACCAAATTTCATTGTAAACTGTTTCGTCGTTTGAGCCTGATCCTTACACAAACATACAAACATCTAAACAAACTCACAAACTTTCGGCTTTATTATATGAGTGGGATTGATTGTCAATTAGGTTAGGTATCCTAGAAACGCTCTTCCGTACTAACAATGTAACAATCTATGGACTGTGTCGCGGATGTCCATTTCGCACTGTGATGATTTGACATATACCTACTCGTACATGTGTCGTGACGGTAAAATGGAACAAATTTTTTTTTCCAGCCTCAGACTTTTTTTTCTTTGATACCGTCCGAAAAGGAACTTCGTTCCAATAAGACAAACTCATTTTCGCTTTTGTAAAGGGTGTAAAAAGACTACTACCAAAAACTGAGGAAGTTATAAAAGTGTGATACTCACCTATACCTAAGTTTAACTAATTTCATATTGTAGATTTCTATAATTTTGAGTCGTTGCGCGACCGGGTCGAATACTAGCCGGACGCCATCTTGAGGCATATTTATTACTAAGTCTACGTTCAATGGATTCTGAAACAAAGAAACGATATTGCAATACAATTCAATTAATGGGTATTTTTAGTTACAAAAACTAAGCTACTACATATCCATATCCATTTATTATAAATGTGAAAGTAACTGTCTGTCTGTTTGTTACGCTTTCACGCCCAAATCGCTGAACAGATTAAGCTGAAATTTTACATAGTTAAAGGTTGAATCCCAGGGAAGCACATAGGCTACTTTTTATCCCGAAAAACTGAAAAAATCCCGAGGGACCGCGGGTCACACCGCGGGAGCGCAGCTAGTTTACATATATTTACAAAATACAACAGGATTAGTTATCTATCTAAGGATCATTAGAAACGATCTATAGATAGCTCAACTAATCCAGGTCAGACAGTCGGAAGCGTGCCCACAACACTGGCGGCATTACCACACTGAATGGCAATACTGATCCTTTGAGCCAAAAATGTGCCAGCTCTCGGATCACGCGTCGCTTCGACCAGACGCCCTGAAAGAATTTTGAAAACCCGAAGGGCTCCAGAATTCAATTAATTATTAAAATATGGATTGCATTAATAAAAGGATCTAAACTACCTATAGATTTGAGACAATTTCTACCGTGCCTTTACATCTTTCAAGGTCCATTGTAGATGCACCACAGAGGTCGGGTATTTGGTTCATTCCCACATTTTGATGTTAGCATATGTGGCAGGTGGCAAGCTCATGACCGCATATTAGAATTACATTTCCCAACTATGTTTTCCTTCATCGTTTAGAGCTCGGTTTTGTTTAAATATCCCAAATGAAAAAATTATTGGACTATCGGGATTTGAACTACCGTCAGATATAATTTTGAGGTACGATTTCACTAGGCCAATGTTTTTTTGGTAAGATAAGAGTTAACTGAACTGGTAAATAGTTAATTTAAGCGACTATAGATGATAACAATTAAGAAGCAATTATCATGGATCCACTTCATATGCTGACAAAAAAGAGTTCATGACATCTACTCTAAAAATTAAAAAACAATAAAATGTAACTGCGGTGTTGATGCACCATTACAGTCCCTAGGTCACATATGACTCCTGCATAGCAACTCGTAAACTGTTGCTATATCTTTTCATTACCATAATGACAATGACAGAACCTTGATAGAAGGTAACAGATGAGGAAAATACATACCTGATCACTATACAGTACTTGTACCCCTCGTATCGTTCCTACTTGGCTCTGTATGATTGCAACAGACTGCGAGAAATGCATCCCTGGAACAAAACGATATAAATAAATAACACCCAACAGTCAAAAGTCGAAGTCAAATTGCATAAATATTCAGTAGGACTGCTGGAATCACTTAAAATTAAAACTAAATAACTAAATATCCCTAGCTTTCTTTTAGGTGGTCCATCTTAAAACGAAATAGTCATGGCTTCAAGGAGGACTTGCACAATCCTGATTCCTGACCCAACTCTAGGACAAGAATTCCCTGTGTGGGTATCAGAAACTATAATACCTAGGTACCTACCACAACACCTAGACCCAGAACACTATCTGCAGATCATGCAAACAGTCCCACCACGTGAATCAAACATGCACCTCTAGCGACTGAGCCAAGCAACGAGCAAACTACCTCTGTATAATCACTACATTGTATAAAAGAAAATGTCAAAAATCTTTGAAACTACAAAACGGATTTTAATGCAATTTTCATGGATATATAAAAAAATAATATACTGCACCCTCGGGAAGTCGTGACGTACCACGTCAAAGTATTTCGCTAGCAAAGCCAATTATTAAGGCCGCTCTGATAGCCTGCTATTTATCTCGCGAGCGTCAAATCTAGATCACTTAGGCACAAATTTGTGCACGCTTCTGAAGCATGCACGCGTTTTTTTTTACGCCTGTGTTATTCTGCGGTCGTTGTCCACACCATAGCACGTGCTCAAGGCATGCTCGTAGGAAATAGAAATAAAGATGTCTATTTACATACTAGTTTACAAACTAGAGTAGATTTTTAATTGGCCATCACCAGCTTCATTTTAAGAGCTGGTGTTTTCAAGCGTTACTAAATGGGAGTTGGGTTACTGGAAAAATCTTATAACTTCAAATGGATTAGCGGAATCTTAGAATTTTCAATTCTACTATCCTACTAATTATGATAAAGCTGAAAGTTTGTAAATAGGTATTTGTATATTTCTGTTTCAATCATGCCTAAACCACTGATTATGATGAAACTTGTTGTAGACAGTGACCTAGAATAGCATAAATAAAGGCTATTCAAAATGTTAGTACCACGCGAGCGAAGCCGCGCGCAGTAGCTTATAAAGTAGACCACGTCAGACATTTAGGGATTGCGTGTTATTGTGCGTAGGTATAGTATATTAGTAAACAATATTAGGTATGCGCGTGATATAAATAAAATGTGTTCGTTGTCTACTAACTCTCACGCACGCGCGTGTAAATATACCTACTGGGTGTACAACAACTGCTGATTCATTAAGCTATCGTTATATTCGAAAGCGTTATCTCGAATACCTGACTGTATTTACGAGATTTATTTGTGTACATACAGACAGTAAAGATACCTATAACATTTGAATCTCAAGATAAAATATCGCTCGCCATACAATCACAAAAAAAAAGAAAATATATATTATATTAACCGGGTGTGATGTGATGCCTGGCTATGGCGAGCGATGATAAAATGTTATAGTGTCTTCGCCGTTTGTATCGCCCTTCATCCATATTGCATCAATGTCTGCAAATTTTACAGTAGTTAGGACAAAAAAATTACCTAAGTAATGTTTATTTATTCAAAAGAAGTATTCTTTTGAATAAATAAACATAATCCGTCTTCCGAGTTTTAAAATACTTTTTTGTGGTAACAGTTTTGTTTTGAAGTGTGTCAACATGGGGTTCAACTAAGGTTTAACGTTTATGTAATAAGCAGCAATAAATAATACGCACAATCGTTCTTTAGCACTCTGAAGTAGCTACTTCAGAGAGCAAAAGAACGATTGTGCGTCATCAAAAATGGGTTCATCAAAAAGCAACCCATTTTTGATGACGCCCAAAATCGTGCTATCTCGCTTACTCTACGAAACCTGCGCAATCGTCTATTGCACCTAACTTCAGAGAGCTAAAGATCCGTTGTGCTTAGTATACTTACCTATACCTACACAGAGAGAGGGAGGAATTACTAAAGAGCATGACATGTACTGTTACCATTTTGGAGAGTGCACTTAGTGCACCCATCACCCATACAAAAAAAGATTAACCATAACATCTACAATTATGACGTCATTACCAACATTCTTTTTACATCAACAACGTACCTAATAAATTACGCTAAAAATATCCAACGTAATATTCGAATAACATGTTTTGCTAAAATTGTTTGTTGATTGTGATAACGATCAAGGTCGTACTTTTATTTAAAATCATGCGTGAACTTGAACGATTGTAGAGATAATAGAACAGCTAGGTTAGTTTGACGACCTCTGTGGCGCAGTGGGCGAAGGTCCGCCTGCGATGCAGAAGGTTGCGGGTTCGATTCCCACCGCGGGACAAATGTTTGTATGAACTACTGATATTTGTCTCGGGTCTGGGTGTTTCTATGTATAATATGTATGTATTTACAAACAAAAAGTATATAAGTAGTATATCAGTTATCTGGTTCCCATAGTACAAGCTTTGCTTAGTTTGGGGCTAGATGATGCTGTGTGGAAATGTCCAGCATTATAGTTTCTTTAGGGATATGAATTCGTTTGTATCTAGCTACAAAAAGTAAGTTCGTATGATCTAGTGGCCAACTCTAATGTAGTTTTTAGACCGCCTAAAGTCCTCCATCATAGCTTAACTTTTTTGTTGGTAAATTGCTCAATAAGTAGAACATAATTACGTTTTTATACTAAAAAGAAAACCGAATTCAATGTTTGTTCAAGCTGTCGATTCGATTTCTATTTGTGACATGGCTAGGAGGGAAGGTGTTTAGAGTTTTACGGGGAAACTATCAATCCCTTAGGAATAAAATTTATATGGGACCACCTCTGGAGTATACCCTTTCAAACATAAAAATAATTTTGCAAATCGGTCAACAAATGGCGGAACAATCGCGTAACAAAATACAAAAAAAAAAAAAAAACAACATACAGACGAATTGAGAACCTCCTCCTTTTTTGAAGTCGGTTGAAAAGATAACTACAACACGCAGAAATCAACTTGGCACCTGCGTGCTATATGCTTACCTTACAGCGAGGTGCCTAGTTAACTTCTGTGTGTTGTAGATAGCAACTTAGGCCTTTACATCTCTATTAGATGATTTATACAGCGTCTGGAGGCAATCCATGCCTACACTTAACGGGACGCTGTAGGGCTTGGGACATTGTTTGAGATGGAATAGGCTTGCCCAGCAAATTAATAATTTAATAATAATAGCAACACACATCAATGATCAACAAAATGCATCGCCCATTCAAACCATGACTTGGTACCTAAAATATTTTTTCTTAATAAAAATATCATAGTTTGGTATTGTATAAACCTATGTCTGAAAAAACCATATTGAATTATATTATTATGTTTATTTATATGATTGTTTGTAATTGTAACCAAAAATATCCTTATTAATTTTATATGAAGTGAGGTAGCTGATTCGTCCCTAAGCTGTGGATAGGCCTATTTCTAATCTACGCTATTCTTGTTTCTCGCGACTTGTTTACAAAGTTAATAAATTGATTCGTAGATTCCCATTTCATCATCATCATTGGCAGAGCTTCAAAAATCAAACGTCATTTAATTAATACTATACCTTTTGCACCCAGTAAAGATTAATAATTATTTTATTCGTTTTATTAGATGGGACATTGTTTGAGATGGAATAGGCTTGTAGCACCTAAACCATCCTCTCAGCTTAATCAGCCGCCCACAGGAAAGACGACGTCAATACGTGTGGAGCTGACTAAGCTGCGGGTTTCCTCACGAATTTTATTAGTGTCACAATTATTATGCAATTAGTGCATTATTGCAACATAAAAAATAAGTTCGTACAAGTCAGCGGCCAACTCTGGTGATGGAGTTTTTAAGCCGCCTTAAGGCCTCCGTCATGACTTAACGACTTAAATAGCCGGGACCGACAATTTAACGTGCCCTCCGAATCACGGAAGCGCTTAGATGAAAATGCCACTGGCGGTCACCCATCCACATACAGACCGTTTCGAACGTTGCTTAACTTCGACGATCTATCAAGAACGACTAAGCAAGCACGACCGCTTCTACGATATCTACTATCTAGGTGTGGCTCGCAACTCGCAAGTTATTTGGATGAAATACAGAGGCAGTTTTCCCAGATTACAGCGCTACTTTTTACTGTGGAAAAGTATTTTCTAGGGACTGATGACTAACATGACAGGGAACTGCCAGTAATATAATTTATTTTTTAACAGTATAATCCACAGTGTCTGGAAACCCGCCTGTTCAATCAATGTGTCTTGCCCACCATGACATATGGTCCCGAAACATGGACGCTAACCCATGAGGCTGTGTATAGGATGAGGGTGGCACAGAGGGCCATGGAGCGCGCCATGCTCGGCATCAAACTTATAGATCGAGTTCCAAATGTCGAAATCCGAAAACAGACCAAAGTCCAGGATGTCGGGAATAGGATAATGGACCTAAAATGGAGCTGGGCGGGACACATAGCGAGGCGTGGTGATGACAGGTGGAGTAGAGTATTGACTGAATGGTGGCCCAGATCTGGGTACAGGAACGTAGGACGTCCGGCGGCCAGATGGGCACACGATATTGTACACGTCGCGGGCCGTCAATGGGTCAGATTAGCGCAGGATCGATGGATGGCACAAGCTTAGGGAGGCCTATACCCAGCAGTGGGTGAAGTCAGGCTGTGGATGATGATGATGACAGTATAATGCAACACAATAAAACAGCCTTCTTAGCATGGCATTTGTCTAGGTACCGCAGAATAGATATAATGACATTCGAGTGTGAATGAAAGGGGAAGTGTGTATAAAAGTAACTTTTATCCACACTCTAATGTCATTACTGTAATTTTTATCTATTCTACCTAGACAATCGCCATGGTAAGGGGGCTGCTTGAACAGTCCATTGCCAGTGACTGATAAGGCACACAAAGTTACAATTACTGTTGAAATGGCGCTATAAAGAAATGCCACTATCTTGTCTGGCCATGATTTGTCTGCAAATGTAACTTTGTTTTATGATTCAAGTTTATTGACTCTTTCTTTGTTATTATTCATTTTTATGACAACCTCTGTGGCGCAGTGGGAGAAGGCCCGCCTGCGATGCTAAAGGTTGCTCATTCGATCCCCGCAGCAGGACCAATGTATGATCTACAAGTATTTGTCTCAGGTCTGAGTGTTTCTATGTATAGTATAATAGGTATGTATGTATTTACAAACAAAAAGTATATAAGTAGTATATCAGTCATTTAGTACCCATAACACAATAAGCTCTGCATACTTTGGGGCTAGATGGTGCTGTGTGAAAAGTCCAGCATTATTTACTAGTTTTACTAGCTGCACTCCACGGTGTTAACCACGGTCATTTGAGAATACTTGACTATTCTGGGATAAATATGGCATCTGTGCTATTCCAGACTATTTTTTTTTAATAGTGCTGACTATATTATATCATGCTTCATTTCATCAAAGTAGTTTTGGTGTGAAAGAGTAAACATCTGTACAGTTCTTACAACGGATCTAGGCATTCGTGAAGTTAGCCGTTTGTCTGCACAGTGACTGCTTTTTCATACAAAATTGTGTTCTGCGCAGACAAACAGCTAACTTATGAATGCCTAGATCCGTTGGAAGAACTGTACCTACATAATCCTAAATTTGCATTTTTAATATTAGGAGGCATAAATTACAAGAAACTTGAAGATACTTTAGGCTTCAAAATACTTTAGGCAGATACTTAAAAGTACTTGTTGTCTTCGATGTTTCATAAAGTTGGTGTCCACTTCAAAATATACAAAATAGGTAGGTAGTAACTCAAAAAAAATTGTAAAAGAAATTCAATATAATTATTTTACTGAATCTTTAGTCACTCTGACTCATACCTTAAAGTAACAGTTACTTTGTCCGTGAAGATAAAGACGATAGTACCCTTTGAAAATGTGTAAAAAAAATCTTTGTGTTATTACCCACTATCTATTAAATGCCTAAATAAAAACTAGATCATAAAAACAATCATTGTAAACATGAAAACAATAGCCAAGTGTTTTCACGGTCATGATAATGAGAAAAAAAACATCGAGTAGGTACCTACTTAAACAAAGAGCTGAGATGCAGCCCAGGAAAAATCAATTTTATCAACTGTTTCGAAGGTATATAAGGTAAATATGGGCAAAAATGCATAGTACCATGTATCACAGACCAAAACATAATTGCGTAAGACGCGTCCCGCGAAAATAAAGCGCAGAATATTGACGTAAGATTAAAAACAAGCTCTAAGCTTACCCAACACGAACTCCCAGGCGTCGCAGCCCAGGGATCGCTCGGGGACAATTTCCAAATCCAACATTTTGCACAAAACACCCAAACCGAACTAAACTAAATAACTTTCACTTAAAAAATACCGTTTTTCTAGATAAAATACGCAATTACGATGCCTTTTCTTTGTTTGCCAACTTTAGCTTTCAACCATTTTGTGTTTGTCAGAACTGTCATTACAAACAGCTGATTGTATTTTGTCAGGGCCGCATCAAGTGACTGACGTGACGTGTTTGACGTGTACGCCATTAGTACACCGACCGATGCGAATGCGAAACGATGCGAACCCACGTCGCAATCTAACACATAGCTAATGACATAGGTGCGTCTCTGTCGATGCGAATGCGTCGGACTACTAACGCCGCTGGTGGCAGGGCACAACCATAGATTTAGCATGGTACCTTCCTATATTATGGGCACAACACACAGCTCCGTCCGACTGAACTCATCTTAATAGTTTGTGATCTTGTGGATGGAGCTCATCTCCAAGTCATGCAAAAATCTCGACTAAAACTTTGAGCTATCTATCTGCCTAGGTACTTAATTGTCGGTTGCAGATGCACGCTTTACGTAACCATATCGTTTCATCACGGTGTATGTCATTACAATATGCATCAGGGTGCCTAGTATTAGTTTTTTACGCATTCGATATGGACGTCGTAAACGCAGAACTGTATGGGAAAAAAGTAGCGCCATCCTTTGGTACTCACTCTCAATGAAAATCAGTACAAATCCACGTTAACGGCGTCGATACCGAGCACCCAGTATTTATAAGTACACTATTTTGAGAAATAGAAATATTTATTGCACTTAATCTTGTTAGGGAGGTGTTCGTGTAACACATATTGTTTCAAATTTTTTCTATTACTAAACCGTGTTCACAAAATGTAATTAACTTGCAGAACTCGAGGTTTCACCGCCACTTTATCCTTGAATAAGTCCCTGGCTGTTTTGTATGACGCATGCGCAGCCAATCTCAGTTGAAAAAATCGCACAGAGCTGTCAATTTTGTAGCTGTTCACTCTCGCTAGACAGAAACAATATCTGCCCTCTCGCTAGCATCAACAGTTTATTTGCCATCTCTTTCTGTCGAAGGAATAAAGTATATTGCTGTCTTCTTCTGTTGAATTTGCTAATGATCATTTTGACGCGATTGCGAACACTTTCAAACACACTGACCATTGAGCGTTTTTAAAGATGAATTTGTTTTATGCTTGAAGACATGCTGCAATGTAGTTTTATGTTTATTTTTCATTGATTAGATACGATACTATACAATGTATTTCCAGTGCTTTGCTAGACTGCTCGTCTACTGTCTAACTATTCTCTAGCACTGAAAATGATCTAGAACAAGCTGATACCAATACTTGGCAATATTTTGTTACCAAGTCGTTTTTCCGCCCGGGATGTTGCTTTCGTTCAGTTTCCCGCCATTCTCAAATAACCTTGAGGAAGTCTTACGCCCACCTCCTAGATAATACTTATTGTGCAATGCATTCTAAATATTTACCTACTTATTTTAGTTACTAAGCTAAGATGTTACTGATTGGGCGGTATAGTCGCTCAGCGACAAAGCCATTTTCCTTTTTATTCATGTAAATAAAAATAAAAAAACTATGACTATGTCAATAATTTATTGAAAAAAAAACATCATCACGCACACACGTCTGTATCCCCAAGGCGCGGTTGATATTCTCTCAGATCTTTCTTTTTGTAGGTCTAGGTACCTATTCCAGATTCTTTGATGAAGTAGGTACCTAACCTACCTACCTAGGTCCCTATTAGTCGAGAGTCAAATATAAAAATGTTTAGGTAGGTAGGTACCTACTGCCTGCTATTAGTATGAATAAATTAGTTGATTAGGTAGGAGATATTTTTATTTAAGTAAGTATTTGAAAACAAAGATTAAGGTAGGCACCTATTTAATATTTAGTAATGCATGTTTATAATACTTAATTTCCTAGATTACTAGAACTTATGACGAAATTATTTTTACCTACATAGTGAAATAAAAACACCCAACCGTCACAAACATAGTCCTGATACCAACACCTAGCTTTCCTTGCATTGCATTGGTATCAGTCAACTATGAGAACCATGGTTACCACAACACCCAAAAATCCGAGACAAATATTTGCAGATCATGCAAACATTTGTCCCGCCGCGAGAATCGAACTCGCACCATTACATTTAGGTACTTATAATTATATTTTTATTATCAAATGAATATGCATTATGATTAGTTGCCACTTCAGCAACACAAGATGTCTATGGAAGGTAAGTCACTTTTGTCGGTGAGTCACTAACGTCTATTTAATATAAATCCGTTGCGTTAACGGTTTTGCTTAGTAAGTAGCCGTTAGCGACTCTGAGTGTGGATGAGCATTACTTTTAGTCACTAGAAAATATTACGTGATGAAGTATAACTAATATTTTTAAGGTCTAGAAATACCACTAATTACTAGGCAGGGGTTACTTTCAAGCAGGTTTGGAACTGCTTTGCAAAGAGCATGAAAAGCGCCGCCATTTTAGATTCGTTTCTATAATTCAAAATTGCCATGCAATTAAAAATTATCTCGAATTAAGAGCACATTATAACCCCACAGCACATAGTACTGAATAGTTTATAGAGATATTAAACAGACATCAACTTAATTAATACTTAAATTAACAGTCAGCAACATAAGTTCATGAACAATTGGAGTCATAAAGGTTAAGTTTCCATCATGCTTTATGGGAAAATTGAATATTTTTAATTTTTTCATCAAATGTTTATGAATCTTTGTGGCAGACTGTACCTACTAATTAGGTAAGAGCTAAATATCGAGATCATTTTATTAAATAAACATTTAAACTAGCAGTTCCTTGCCTGCGGAGAATCTGCGTCTTTACCTGAAATATTAAGAAAACAACATTACTTTTACGTTTGTAGGATCTGCAAATATTTATCTCCGGTCTGGGTGTTTCTATGTATAATATGTATGTATTTACAAACAAAAAGTATATAAGTAGTACCTTTATCTGTTATCTGGTTCCCATAGTACAAGCTTTGCTTAGTTTGGGGCTAGATGATGCTGTGTGAAAATGTCCAGCATTATTTATTTATATAACTGTCCCTATAGATGAGGAAAAAACTATAATCTATCTAGCCTGGTTGCATTCACTGCTGGGTATAGGCCTCTATGACGCCACTCTTGTCCTCGTGCAGTCATCTCCTGGCAACATACACCATATCATCGAGCAGGTGTTCCGCTGGTCGTTGAGCATTTGTTTTGTTTGGTTTAGTTTAGTATCTTGTCATAGGTCTCACTTTACAAAGATCCTCAACCCATTGAGCATCTTAAAAAAAACTTCATGAAATTTATAAAAAGGTCTTACTGTTCTGGCGGCTCCTGTTTTATAACAAAATACTGAGGATATGTCTGGTACTGTAAATTATTAACGTATTGTATATGACCATTTTGATACAGTACTGGAGTATCATCTTGTGTATATATGTTTAAGTAGACATTATCGTTTGTATTTGTGTTATTTTCATTTTCATCTTCAACAATTTCTTCTTTTATATTGTTATCAGTGTCAGCATCTTCTGGATGATTTTCTATGCATTGTTTTAATTCTTCATATACTTGTTGGGCATCATTCAGTACAGATTCAAGTCTGTTCACTGTTTGATTATACTCGCCCTCGGCTGTATACTCTCCTAATAATGGATCGTTTTCTGTTTTGATACCATCATTCTGTTCAGCGTTTACTTCAGTTGCGAGTTCAGGTTCCTGTGTTCCCAAATTCATGTGTCTGCGTCTCGCCTCTGGAAAATTACAATATATTATTTATTTATTTATCGATGATAGACTAGCAGCTGTTGCATAAATGTCTATATCTCAGTGTTGAAATAGTCCGATTGTTCATGATTGGTTAATCTTTTTGAGCACTGATTTGTTAGTTCGTAGCAGTTATTATATTATAAATATTAGTAAGTTAATTTTAAAAGTCAGCTCCACATGTGATTAAGCTGAGAGAATGGTTTGTGCTGGGCAAGCCTATTCCATCTCAAACAATGTCCCAGGCACTACAGCGTTGCGTTAAGTGTAGGCATAGGTTGTGCCTCCTGACGCTGTGTAAATCATCTAATAATTTTTTTACGTGATCCTAGCAGACCTACTTGATAAATGCTTTGTGACTTTGTTACCTACCTACTAAAAGGTAGGTTCTTAATGTTTGGATACATACCCCAACGCTTCCTTTGCCTCCTCCTTTGTTTTTTCTTCAACAGTAATACTAATAACATGGTATCTTCGTCACTTGAAGTTGACATGACTATGATCTACGGTAAGAAGATTCTTGATCAATGGGCAGGTCCAGCAAGTGCTAGGGTAGCTTGGATTTCGTTTCTCTGTGAATTAAACAATAAAAATTTAACCCTTTTGTTTTCCTCCAACACCTTTCAGGACATTATTTGATTGCATGTACAATAACGTTAGGTGTAGGTAGTAGCAGATCATAGTAGTAGTAGGTAGTTGTACGAACTACAAAAACTTGAAATTAGATCAGAGAATATCAGACAAACAGAACAAGACAATAATCCTTACAATTCTCTAAAGTTCAGCAGCTTACCACTAATAGGTAGAGATCTAGATGAGATCTAGTCACAAACTATTAGATGGATCTAGTCACTTCAAATCACTTGTAGGCCTAGAGCACAAACTATTAGATGCTAACGCATGCCTAGAGCCACAACAACATCAACGTAGAGAAAACTTGAGAAAAGTAATCTATCGGTGGCTAGGAGTAATAATTATAGTGTTCTGTGGTCGGTCGGAGGTTCGATCGATCGATGCACAAACAAACTATTAGATGATCGATGGCTTTTTTATTTCATTTCATTTCGTTCGCTGTTTGTTTTGTTCCCCTCCTCTTATCTCTATGCTATGTCCCCTCATATCTCTACTCTATGGTCCCCTCTATATATACAGGGCGTCCCACGGCTATGCCACATGGAGGGAAAGTACCTTAAATATTGTAGATGGAACATTTTACTGAAAGAAGACATTATTTTTATTTAAAAAACAATTTAAACTGCATTCACAGATATTTAAATAATTACATGGTTGAACCGGAAATCGAACCCGTTACATGAGAAAAATAGTCACCTGTAGCTTTATCATACCGATCGAAAGGCTTCATCATAAGGATTATTTTTTGCTAAATAACATAGTGTCACACATAAAAGGAAGGCCATGAATTTTAACATTTGTGTTCAGAAAAATAAATACTTAGCTGACACTGTCGTAAGCACATACGACTGACATTATCATAAGTACGTATTACTAGTAAATGTACCCACTTGAGAAGTATAACCAGTGTGAAAGTGTCCACGAGCTACAAGCAGACTTAGACATGTTATTCGAAATATCCACCACAACAAGATCAAAAAATCGACAGGGAGCGAAATAATCAAAAGAGTTCGACTTTGTATTCAACAGGAAGGGAATCATTTTGAGCATTTGATAAATTGATAAATTTTGTATTAAAAATGTTAAAGTTCATGGCCTTCCTTTTATTTGTGACACTATGTTATTTAGCAAAAAATAATCCTTATGATGAAGCCTTTCGACCGGTATGATAAAGCTACAGGTGACTATTTTTCTCATGTAACGGGTTCGATTTCCGGTTCAACCATGTAATTATTTAAATATCTGTGAATGCAGTTTAAGGTGTTTTTTAAATAAAAATAATGTCTTCTTTCAGTAAAATGTTACATCTACAATATTTAAGGTACTTTCCCTCCATGTGGCATAGCCGTGGGACACCCTGTATATCTCTATCTACCAACCTTACCATTATTCTACCAACTACAAACCAAAGAGAATCTAGGTATTTTTCTCTATGGCCATGATTACTTTTTTGCCCACATAAAAAATAGATTGCCCCTCGTTTGCCCATCCCCATCATAACCATATTTGACAGTGACATAGAAAGCACAAATGACAGTGACTGTAAAGCATGTGCTGCTGCCTGTCAGTTGAGTCAGTGGTCACAGACGTCAGACAGTGTAGCCAACCCCTCAGTTTTAACTGTAGATCTACAGTTTTTTGGTGATGCTCACAGTTTTTAGTTTAGACATTTATCCAAATTTCAGTGTTTTATAGGTACTGGGGAATCCCCCTGCTTTGTCTGATTCCAATATATTCTGTAGTTAAATCAATTTATACAGTTATCACAGTTTTTCTTAAGCATGTCTGCAGTTTTTCACTAAGTTGGAGTTGGCAACACTGGTCACAGAACACAAAACTCAATTACTCTTAGCCATGGGTAACTCAGGTAAAAAACATGAACCACAGGTATCAGGTATATTTTAATCACGATGTATACCTGATTCGCAACTCAAACAGGTATCTGCCAGCTACCTACTATAAAAAAAAGTTCAACGGAATTATGATCATAGTCATACTTATCGTCACGTTACATCCTTAATCCTTATCCTTACTATTACTAATCCTTACTAATATTATAAATGTGAAAGTAACTCTGTCTCTCTGTCTGCTTGTTACCTTTTCACGCCCAAACTGCTAAACAGATTAAGCTGAGATCAAAACTGCTTTTTACTTACTTTTTTCTTCTAGGTGGAGTTTCTACTATAGCGGAGCTTGAGATACGATCATTTTGAGTTTTGAAAAGTTAATACTATTATATTTATTACCTTTCTTTATTGCCTTTACCTTTCTTTATTAATTTGATCTCGCTAGTTTAACGCCTTAGTACAATCTGTGATGTAAGTTGTAAATAAATAAATAAATGTCTATGCACAGTCATTATCGCCATCTATGATTTTACGTAAGTACTAAGTACAGAATGAAAGAAAGGTGGTTCCATCAACGGTATTTGGAGTTTGCTTACTGGTTTAACAATTTATGTCGCTAGGTGGCACTATTTATCAGAATTCATCAGAAAAATACCATCAGAAATGTGTTGTAGCTTGTTGATAAAGTAAAATTTATTATTCTAAACTATGTTTCTAGGTAATTTTATTTTTCTTACCGTATTAAGTTAAATTTAAAAACGAAATGTCAACTTAATAAAAAAAAACAAAATTTAAAAACGAAATGTCAACTTAATAAAAAAAAACAATCAAAGAGTAGAAGACTAGGTCATAGAGAGGACCAATCAAGTCAAGTTTTGGTCCTATTATATAAAACATTAAATTACACTGGCCAGTCTATAAATTATGTTAGTTTTTATAAATACTAACATTTTATAATAAGTAATTTAATGTGATTTTATTGAACGCTAAACACTAAACGCTTTACAACAAGAAATATAACAGAAGTTGCAACTGCAACTTGCCCCGGAAGGCGGAAGCTACACACAGCGCCACACACAACACGATAGATGGACGCGGCAGCAGTCGTAAACTCGGTAGAGCTGTTTGCATGACCTGATTTTCAATAATAGCCCTTATTTTAAATGGGTTAAAATCCAATTTCATACTTGATATTAGTCAATCCGTCAGTCAAACACATACGTCGTACATCAAAATCAATCAGTCAAGGTCAGCTTTTCGAATAAAGACCTTATTTTTAAAGAAATAAAACACAATATAAATATCGGACCTTTCGGACAGATTGAGAAGGATGGATTGGATCTTGTTTGATATGTATACGTCATTTTTTCGAATAAAGACTTTAATTCTATTGCAATAGAACACAAAATAATATTGCTTGATCTTGAGAATCGTCATACTGTTGTGACTTATTGCTTCTGAGTTGAGAAGGATGGATGGATGGATCTGTTTGGATCTGTATACGTCATTTTTTCGAATAAAGACTTTAACGCCATTGAAATAAAACACATTTTAATATTGCATGATCTTGAGTTTCGTTAGACTTTAATGACTTTTTGGTTCTGAGCATCGGAAGGACGTAGACGGATTCGATGTACAGGTACTGTTTACGTTACAGATCGGTTTTATGAATAAAGACTTTATCTTCATTGGAATAAGAAACAATATATTATTGAATTGTCTAGAGTTTTCTTTTACTTGTACGACTTTTTGGTTCGGAGCATTTATTGACATGATGGAGAAGGACGGATTTGATGTATATTATCAGTTTGTCACAGCTTCGCTTTTCAAATAGAGACTTTAGCGCTATTGTAATAAACCACAATACAATATTGTCTTCCCTTGGATTGGGACGGAATTGGATCTGTTG
Source organism: Epirrhoe tristata (assembly GCA_951394285.1). Taxonomy (NCBI): domain Eukaryota; kingdom Metazoa; phylum Arthropoda; class Insecta; order Lepidoptera; family Geometridae; genus Epirrhoe; species Epirrhoe tristata. The sequence continues at coordinate 2,434,744 of OX596158.1, forward strand.
AGCCGAAATAATTTGCCAAGACTTGAAAGACGTATACCGATTTCGGTTGAGCTGCGAGTTATAAGTACATATCCATCCTTCTACCCACGGCTAATTACTCTTCTTGGTTGTTCTCAATAGAAATAGAAATATTAGTACCTATTATTTGTTGTTCTTGTTTGTTCTGTTCGACTGGTTCTGACTTCTGCTGCTTGCTGTGCTCATAGCCAAGCCAACCTACTCATAGCTGTGGCTGTGCGTGCTACACTTACTTGATAATATTTTACAATTTAGGTGCATGCTGCGGCACGCTCGGTTATTTTTAAGTATAGAAAACTGTCTAGCATTTGGTAACGATATTACTGTAAAAATACAAACCTAATGAGTGACTCAGACTCTGACGACAATGTTATTCGATATGGGACTCCGCTTGAGCCCTACGAAGAAGGTTAGTGTGCTCCACGAAGGCTTTGGTACCCTAAATTAGAAATAGGTTTATTACGTATCCCAATTTTAGGTTCATCATTGTATTTTTAAGTCGGCCGGTTTATGGTTTTTGACCTGTTTTTGAAATGTCTCCAATTTGATCGAAGAAAGTTCGCCTAGGCCTTCCCCTTCTAGCTGCCCCTACATACTGGAATAATCAGCTTAAAAAGTACAGCTACTGATACCATTTCTTTTCAGATGAAGTACCCTCAAAGCGCAAGTACCAAGAACCAGCAGATCAGTATGCTGTGGACTCACATGGCCGGAGAAGGTTCCACGGAGCCTTCACAGGGGGCTTCTCAGCCGGTTTTGGAAACACGGTCGGCAGCCAGGAGGGCTGGACCCCACAGACATTCAAGAGCTCAAGGATGGAGAAGGCTGCATTATCTGTAAGATTGTGTGTTGGATTTAATGTCCCACTGCTTTTTAAAGGGCACTAGTCCATATATCTCGTATTGCTCTGTATCTTCTCCGTATACGTCTTGTATATTTTCATATCGCTCCATATCTTAAGATATAATTTTTATCCCATTTAATATCTGCAATCGGTTGTATAGCCATAATCAGATCTTTTCATTGGAATCATTGTTTTGAGGCACCACACTGGCTATTAGTTTTTTTTTTCCAACTTACAACTATCTCATTAATTCTTATTATTTCAAAATTTTAACTTTCTACATTTATAAACTTTATCCGAACTTAACCCGAAAACTACTGTTGTCCTGCATCCCAAACGACACATGCCCAAGCTAAGCACGCAAATAACCACGCACGGTGTTCATCCATCCACACGGAGCGCCCGGCTCGCACTGAGGCGGCTTTCGCAACGATCGTATGACGCGAACACAGCCCGAGGCATGCGAGACCACGCCTCGCGATGTTTGCCGTGCCCATTAATCCCGATTCACATTTCAACCATAATTCACATACTGTCTTAACTCTTAATACACACAGCCATAATACACAAAAGTGTAGAAGTTTAACTTTGACTTGTGTGCTTTTCAAATTACACCAAGTTTTAACCTTCAGAGTCAAAGACCGGAAGACTTCATGGATGAAGAAGATCGCAGTGAGTTCGGTATAGCACCCAGACTTATGCAGACCAGCCATGAGTTCTCCGGGCAGAAGCGGCAGCGGCCAAGGGGCTTCCATGATGGACCTATACCAGGTACCTACCTACAGCTTGTTATGCTCTTACAAATACCTGTATACGGCATGCAGATAAGCGATGTATGGTTTTACGAGCACTCAGACTGAATCCGCTGACATTATTTTTGTTTATCATCTGTTCACTTATGTTAATTTTTTGTATTCAAATACCTACTCATTTCTGAGGAATTCTGCACCTTAGCCAAATTGTCTTTAGATTTTAAGGTTGTTCTAGCAATAAGTTTATTAATTAAAGTTTTTGAAGTTTATTAAATAAAAAAAAACATTAAAATCCCCTTATCCCACTTTATTTTTCACTAGCTGCGCTCCCGCGGTGTGACCCGCGGTCCCTCGGGATTTTTTTCATTTTTTTCGGGATAAAAAGTAGCCTATGTCCTTCCCTGGGATACAACCTTTAACTATGCCAAATTTCAGCTTAATCTGTTCAGCGGTTTGGGCGTGAAAGCGTAACAAACAGACAGACAGACAGATAGATAGACAGACAGAGTTACTTTCACATTAGTATAGTATGGATTATTTATTCTCAGGTGAACCAGTTCTACAGCAACTGTTACGCCCTATCCACGAGACGTGCGCGGTTAAAATGCTACGTTCTATGGGATGGCGGGCGGGGCAAGGCGCAGGGGGTAGGTTGAAGGGGGAGGAGAAACGGAAGGCAAATGAACAACGCCGAGTGTATGGGTGCTACATGCCACCAGAGTTGAGACCGGTGAGTGAAATAATACACTAAGCTATAGCTCATAAGAAAAATTTGATTACAACAGAACTGTATTATTAAGAGCTCAGCCTAGGGCTTGACAGACACTTAGGATATTTTGTATAGGTAGGTGTTTAAGATCCTTCGAATATCTAAGTGGTTAGTCAGCAGAGCATCCAACATATTTGGCGCATACACTCTTAACACATTTAATATTCCAAAAGTTTCAGGAACCCTTGAGCACTGAGTTTAGGCTCAGTAGGTTACTATACTCACCTAGATTAAGTATCGCGGTCCTACTGAATAATATCTTTAAGACCTTTCATCCACAGAAAGAACCGTCCGATGAAGACAGCTCCGATTCCGAAGTGGACTATGACACCCTATTCGCGCCAGACGACTATGAACCTTATGTCCTTCGGCAGAAGAACGATCGCTTCGGGCTCGGGTACACAGGGCTTAGTCGACACTCAGTACTGGGAAACCTTGTGGGGGAATATGGGAGTGGGGATAGGAGGAGTAAACTTGTTATGAAGGATAAGGGGAAAAAGGTATGTTTACAAGCTTTTATTTAACTCTATATAATTATTTATTTATTTACAGAAATATTCTGATATGAGTCAGTGGCCAACTCTGGTGACGGAGTTTTTAGGCCGCCTTAAGGCCTCCGTCATGGCTTAACGACTTAAATAAGATTGAGGATTTAGTGACACGTTGTCTAGAAAGTGTGCATCTGTGGACAAGGCTAATTAAGCTGAGAGGATATTTAAGGTGCTGGGCAAGCCTATTCCTCAAACAATGTCCCAGGCACTACAGAGTCCCGTTGAATGTAGGCATAGGTTGCCTGCTTCCTGACAGGAGCGGTCGCAGCCTGAAATTTTGGGGGAGGGGATCACTTCACTAATAATAATATATGTCTAGTAATTTAGACTTTATTGCACAATACACAAGATTTTTTTCAATTTGACGTGTACGATTTTGGAAGGGGTCATGTCCCCTGTGATCCCCCCTTAGGACCGCTGCCTGACGCTGTATAAATCATCTAGAATGTGTATAAATCGCTGTATAAAACATATAGTAGATGTAAATCCGAGTCTCCTGTGACACTTTTTGTGTTTTCTATCACCAAACATCAAAAATCTAACAAAATGTGGGCATCGCCTAACTTTTTTGTATGCAAAATGTTATCCGAGGCCAACGGAAAACGTGTTTTGTTATAGAAAACATTTATTTTGTGTTTCATAGAGCATAAAATACAATTAGGAACTATACAGACACAAAAATGGACACCACTCAGCGTGTGCTGCAGCCCTGGTATTCTGTGGCACCGGTGAGCTCATGTGCAGCAGCAGCAGCACACCAATGTATATCGCTTTAAAATTAAAACTTTTTTAAACTAATATAAATCCAGGTAAGTACTTTTAACTTAATTAATTAACTTAATCGTTAGAATGTTGTGTTATTGTTGGTCGTAAGAGGCACAGCTTTAGGCCCATACTAATAAACGTGGTGTAAAGTTATTCCTCGGAATAAACTAAAAATAACCATACATTTTGACAGTTTACACTCAGGAATAACTTTATACCACGTTTATTAGTAAGGCCGTAAGAAAATGAAAATGAAAATGAAAATATTTATTCAAAAAAGGTCTTAAATATTAACAATGTTCTTAGCTGCCTATGTAGGTTTATAAGTTGTAGGACAAGATATAGGTACTAAAAGTAGACTCAAACCTACCGCAATCTTGTTACGGACCTAGAACTTGGAAGTTGATACACATTACTCATGTAAAAAGTTACTGACCTAAATTAGTTTCTGCATTGAGTTCCTCGTTCTAACTAAGTAGAGACTTGTATGTAGATACGAGGGATTCTTACTTCGACCAAAATAAGGAGCTTACTCATTACACTCATATTATGCATATAGAGTTAGTTTTAAGGTTGACATGGGCGTTATACAAACTTATTGATCATTTTAATCATAGGTAGCTTTATAAATTAAACTAAGAATTTATATTTACTAGTTACAAGTCTAATTAGAACTAAATGAATATTAAGAGCAAATGAATAGCTTAATGATAAGTTCAAGTTTACTGCCTAATGTGTTTAGTTGTGTGTGTGTGTTATGAGTGTGATGTAGTGAGTGTGCTTTTAGGTCTGTAGAGTATGAGTGTGTAGAGTGTGCTAAGGTTGTAGAGTGTCGATTTTAGTTTTTTTTTTTTTTTGTGTGTGTGCTTGTGAGTGTGTTTTATGTATGTAGAGTATGAGTATGTTAAGTGTGCTAAGGTTGTAGAATGTCAATTATTAATTATGTTGTATTAATAGTAATATCCATGTTAGTGAGTTGTGTTTGATATCTTATTTTTGTGTTATTTATTATACTATGATATGCAGTAGATCTTCCGTCTGGTCATAGTTTAGAGTAAGAAGGTAGTTATAAGTTTTTATTTTGCATTCTTTGTGGCACAGTTTGAGTATTTGTAGAGTTTTATTAAGTTTATTGTATAAGTATGGTGCAAGGAAACTGTTATGTCTTTGTGCAAAAGTGGTTTTGCATGATCTTGGAAGATAGCATTTATTATTTTGGCGTCTTGATTGGGAGGTTTCTAGAGGCAGCTGCCGGTGCTGTATTAGTATCGCCTGTTGTATAAATAATTGTCGGACCGTTAGCACCTTGCATTGACTGTACAGCTGTGTAGTTGGGTACATGTAAGGAAGAGAGTACGCGACCTTTAGAACTGCCCTTTGTGCCCTCTCAAGTAGTAATAAGTGGGTTTTGGCTGCTCCCCCCCATGTGGAAATGCAGTAGGTAGTTACAGATTGACATAAGCCATAATACATTGCTTTTAACTGAGTGTCGTCTGCTGCGTGACGAATATTTTTAAAAATAAACATAAGCTTACGTATTCTAGATGTGAGAAGATTGATATGATCTTCGTAAGTCAGTTGTGCATCTATTATTATGCCCAGGTATTTGATAGTATTGCAGCGTTCTAGAATCGTACAAGTACATGAGGAGTTGTGAGGTTTTGTACATTGCGTTGAGTGGGCTTTAATGTACTGACTAGACAGGGTTGACTGATTTGACTTACGTAACGAAAAGTGTATATATTTAGTTTTAGTGGGGCTAAGCGTAAGTAAATTTTGATTTAGGTGTGTACAAATCATATCAAAGCCTTCCTGAGCATATTTGTAGACACTATTCCAATTTGGTCCCTTAAACAATAGAACGGTATCGTCCGCAAACGCCACTAGTTTTCCATTAGATGGTTGTATATTGCAAATTTGGTTCATGTACGCTAAAAATAACGTGGGCCCAAGGATACTTCCTTGGGGTATACCATAGTTAGTTAGTGGTATTTCTGAGCTTGTCAAATTATCAATTTTGACAGACTGTTTTCTATTAGTCAGGTAACTACGCATCAGTTCTAGCTGATTCCCGCGAATTCCCAGCCCTTCCAGCCTCGTTAGAAGAATCGGGATAGACACCGTGTCAAAGGCTTTAGCTAAATCTAAAAATATTGCTAGACACCTTTCTCCTTTATCTAAGGCTTCAGTGATATAGTTGTCTAGTTTTGACACGGCATCAGCTGTGGATTTTCCTCTTCTGAAACCAAATTGGTTTTCCGAGATTAGGTTGTATTTTTCAAAGTAGTTCATGAGTCTATTGTTAATCGCTCTCTCTAGTATCTTGGAAAGTGCAGGCAGAATCGATATTGGTCTATAGTTTGTTATTAATTTTTTATCTCCATTTTTGTAAATGGGTAATACGATAGACTTTTTAAAAATATCGGGGAATACTGAAGTCCTAAAACTAAGGTTGCATATATGAGTAAGAGAAGTAACGATATGCGACTTATTGTCTTTTATAATTCTAGCTGAAATACCATCATAGCCGGTAGAGCAGTCTGGTTTTAACGTATTTATTAGATTCATCATTTCTTTCTCATCAGTTTCAAGTAAAACAAAAGAGTTTCGTTGTTCTGGATGTACTCTACTGTCAATCGTTGATGAACTTCGAGTCTTTGTATTTCCAATTTTTTCTGCTAGTGACTTTCCAACGTTCACAAAGAAATCATTAATGCTTTCAACCATAGAATGCGGATCCCTATTCCCTTTTATAAGTTCATCAGACAATTTTTTCTGGGGTTTGTAATTCGTAATGTCACGTATTGCCTTCCATGTTTTTTTTATGTCTTTTCCTGCTTGTTCTAGTAATGACTTTTCATAGGCCTTTTTTAGCCTACGAAGAAGAGACGTACAGAAATTCCTGTATCTTTTATAGACAATTTTAAGATGATCATCTTCAGGACATTTTCTCAACTTTGTATGCAACTTGTCCCGGTGTCTCATGCAGCGGATAAGCCCTGGAGTAATCCAGGGTTTTAATGGAGCTTTCCTACGAGACGCCTTGATAACTGAGGTATTTTTTTTGACAATCGTACTTAGCGTTTTCACGAAAGACTCAGCCGCGTGATTAGCGGTAGTAGAGTTCAATGTAGTAGCAAAATCAGTGTTTGCGATTTCGGTAGAGATAGTATTATAATCGTACTTATGATAATATGTAGGTTCCGACTGTTTTTTACGGGTAGTAGCACTAAGAGAAAGAAGTATAGAGTCGTGGTCGGTCACACTATTTTCTATGACTAGAGTAATAGCTTGTCTATCCGTTTTGAGTATTACATGATCTAAACAGTTCATTAGTCTCGTGGGAAATGTATGCGATGGCAGGAGTCCATGAGATGCTAAGAGGTTTAGGTACTCGGTGGAACGACGGTCGTTTGCGTTAGGTTCTATGTTAATATTAATATCTCCTGTAATTATTAATTGTTTATTTTTTGATAAATTATTTAAAAGATCATCCAATGATTTTAGAAATGGTTCAATATTTTCATGAGATGGTGAGCGATATATAGAAATCAGCGCAGTAGAGTTTTCTAAGTTAGTTACCAAACAATTAGACTGGTTAATTTGTGGTTCATAAGAATGACCCTTTAAATTATTTTTTAAGTAAACAGCAACACCGTCATTTTGTAGGGGATTATTTTTAGATGCGGTAGCTTCATAGTCATCTAGCCTAGGGAGTGGATATCCTTTAGAAAGCCAGCATTCCGTAAAAACGATTATATCTGGCTGTATTTTCATGCGCTTTAAGGAGAGGATGAAATCTTCAAAATTACACGAAATACTTCTTATGTTTTGTTGAACAATGGTAAGTTGGGTTTTATGCTTGGGTAAAAGAGAAGAACACTCTTCAATGTTACATTTAAATGCTTCGGACACTTTCACGTTATCTATATTTTGACAAAGTTCTATAACGTGACTACTCATGGTTATAGATAATAATGTTTTGAGTGACTAATGCACTTAATAAAAAAAATGTATTTATATGTGATTAAAATATGAAATAATACCAAATTATTAAATAACATTAATTTATTGACATCTAATTGGGTCTATGCTACAAATACTTTTTAACACTTTGTTTTATCGTAAAATATTCAAGATCACACATTATCTAATCCACTAAGTTATCGAAATTATTTAATATAAAATCATATCACAAAAATAAATCATAAAATAAGATCCAAATTAATTTAATGAAATAAAATGATAAACTGTACCTTATTATGATCTTTGAACCAACATAGCCAGCGAAACACTACAAATAATATTATATTATATTACATTAACTATATAATATTTACTTAGCTTGTATTCCGTAGTGTTAGAGCTCTGCTCGGTTTGAAAGTTGAAGACAGAATGATGTCGCTCACCAAACGGCAGAGCCTTTTATATCAAGACGTAAACAAGTGACGTCACAATCGCCTGTTGGAGCATTTGTTTTATAAAAATGAAAAATAGAGCTTTTTGAACCGGGATTTTTGCTAATATGTTTGTAAAAAGCTTTACTGATCACTTCTACATAACAATTAATACATAATATGTGTTATTTACATAGTTATTTACTGATATTCTAAAATCATGTAATAAACCTCTTATATTTTACTAAATTCCTTCTATTTGCATCGAAACATCATCATCATCATCACAGAAGTCACATACACATATTTATTTTTGTTATTTGGAGTATATTATTTGAAATAATCTATCACGGCCAAACTGACCAGTACTTCGCTCTCGAAGTACACAACCATTATAATTTCTAACCTTGCCATATGAAATTAAGTCTTCCCAACAGAATTTTCATTATTTGTGATCTCTAGACTTGCCATACAACACCTAATCACCTGCTACACCATGAGTACCAGTGAAGTATTAGACCAGGGACCGACTAGCAGTTCATTATTATTTGTGATATCTGGACTTGCCATACAACACCTAATCACCTGCTACACCATGAGTACCAGTGAAGTATCAGACCAGTTATCGACTAGCAGTTTATTATTTGACTTGTGAACTTGACATATTAGCCCTGCCACCCGCTGCTAGTGACATTCAAGCTAACATCAGATCAGAAGCGACCAGCGGAAAACTCTACCTAAATATGTGTATGTTCCCATTTTATACATTTTCTCATCTACTTAAGAACATAAAATAAAATTTACCTTGCTTAAATTAATAACTATATTTTGTTATAAGTATTACTCAATTCACAGTTTAATTTAGTATAACAGTATCTATCACATCAAATTAATCTTATAAATATTTTTATTTAGATGTTTCTATTAGAAGTAATATTTACTCCATAGTTTAATCAAGCTTTACATTTTAGTATATTAATCCATCAATCAATAAGTATTTAATAATTAAACATTTTACATAATAAATTAACTAATCCACAGTTCCATTTAGTATTTAATTAAACATTTAACATAATCTATCACGGTAATACATCATGACAATAATATTATGGTAGTTCAAAAGAAACGTTTTGTTCAATCCATTCACCTGGCCAGAGTCGCAATTTTTCTTTAGCTACTGTAATGTTTCGCAAGTTATTGTGACCTCTCAAGGAAAACCTATCATTTTGCAATTGTTCTATTATCTCGTAAGGACCTTTATATTTTGAATTTAGTTTATCATGACGTCTGTGATCTTGGCTTACATAAACGACGTCTCCTATATTGTACGTTTTATTGGTTCGTCTGGTTGTATCAAAACGCTTCTTGAACTGGTTAGCAATATTTACAAGACGTTGCTGAGCTAATTCCCTATCAGCTTGTACATTTATAATTGGTTGTATTGAGTCATCAACTACCTCATCTAGCCGAGCTTGTATGGATGGTATATTTCCTTCTCTACCTACTAATAATCGTGTTGGAGAAAAACCAGTGGATTTTTGAATAGTGGTATTAAGAGACAATTGTACTTTCCATAAAACGTTTGGCCATTCTGATGTGTTATTTATTGTCGTGGTAATCATATTTATAACTGTATTTACGTATCTTTCAACTTGGCCGTTACTACGAGGGGTTCCAGTAGATATCATATGATGCTGAATTTGCATATCTCTAAATAGCGACTGTACTTGATTGGAAGCGAAATTTGTCCCTCTATCAGTGACTACAATGGTAGGAGTGCCAAATAAAGTAATTGTCTCAGAAATAGTACACATCATTTCACGACCATTAAGACTTTTAAGGGGTTTCAATATACAGAACTTGGTGAAACCATCTACAACTAACAGTATGTATTTGTATCCTTCCATAGATTGTCTGAAAGGTCCAGTACAGTCAAGATGTAATGTGTGAAAGGGAATAGATTTTTCGATTGGGTGGAGTAGTCCCTGTTTAGGTCCAGTGTGAGTCTTTTTTGAAGTACATATTAGACAATGTGAAATATATTTTTTTGTAAATGCCGCTATGCTAGGAAACCAAAAATGTTCTCGGATTTTAGTAAGTGTTTTATCGTACCCTACATGGCAGTTGTCATCATGAAAGAGACGCAGCATACTAAGTCTATAACCTTTTGGGACGAATAGTTTAGGTGTAGCATTTAAATTAGTTTTATAATACAGTAAATTGTTCCGAATTGTGTATTGATTGGCATCAATTTCACCTGTCTGAATTTGATTTATTATCCTTTGAGTTTCATCATCGTTTAGTTGAGCAATTTTTAACCATGATGGCGGGACATTATTATCATTTTCCTCGATTAAATTAATAACCGGTGATTTGATAACTAAGGGATTTCGACTAAGATAATCTACATGTTGTACGAACACACCTTTTTTGTAAACTACATCGAATTGAAAATCTTGCATAAAAGTCCACCACCTCGCAACACGAGGTGTGAGATCTTTTTTTGTCATAGTAGATTTAATAGAGTTACAGTCTGTTACTATTGTGAATTTTATGCCCAATAAATACACTCTAAAATGTTTTAAAGCATTATAAATCGCCAGTGTTTCTAGATCGTAAGAACAGTATCTTGATTCGGTTGGGGTAGTTCTTTTACTATAGTATGCTACTACTCTATTCTGATTATCAACTTTTTGCATAAGGATTGCACCGTAACCTATGGAGCTAGCATCTGTGTGCAGTTCGGTTGTCAAATTTGGGTTAAACACAGTCAGTAAGGGTTTTGATATTAAATGTTTTATAACATAATTTTTAGCTCTATCTTGTTCTGGACCCCACTCCCATTTTTGGTCATTCTTTGTAAGTTTGGTAATACAGGCTGTTTGTGACGCGAATTCAGGTATGAATCTACGAAAATAACTAGCTAATCCCATAAATTGACGTACTTCTCTCACAGAAACAGGATTTGGAGCATCAGTAAGAGCAGCCACTTTACTGTTACTGGGCCTTATTCCGTCTTGTGAAATAGTTTGGCCCAAATATTCTAATTCTTGTACAAAAAATTTACATTTCTTGAGGTTAATTGTAAATCCCGCGGTACTAAGAGCCTCTATAGTTTGTTGTAAATATTGTAAACCTTCATCAATCGTTTGTGATGGAATCAATAAGTCATCTATATACACTAATAGAAATGTAAGGTGTTTAACAGCTTTATTGATAGCCTTTTGAAAGACTGAAGGTCCATTACATATACCAAAGGGCATTTTTAAAAATTCGAAGTGATTATCTGGAGTCACAAACGCTGTGTACATAATAGAGTCTTGTGACATAGGAATCTGATGGAATCCATTTTTCATATCTATTGAAATAAAATATTTGGAGTTTCCTAATTTGTCTAACTGGTCCTCGATGAGAGGGAGAGGGTATCTTTCCTTGTCTATTAATTTATTTAATGCTCTAAAATCTACACACATACGATCAGTCCCATCTTTCTTTTTGACTAACAAAATGGGACTGGCGTACGGTGAATCACTTTCTCGTATTATATTTTTTTTTAATAAGTCATCACAAATCTCTGCAACCCTTTTCCTCTCAACAGGTGCTAATCTATAAGGTCTATAGTGGACAATTTCATCACTTTTTAAACGTAAGTGCATTTCACCCGTTCTAACCGTTCCAATGTCATTTGGAGACGGTAAAACTGATGGGTACTTTTTAAATATATTTATAACTTTAGCCTGGATATCTGAGTCTAGATGTCTTATTGATTCCTGTAGTTGGTGCAACTCTGCACTGAGGCAGTATTCGATTACGTTAATAACGTTAGCCGGCTCTGATAATAATGTGTTACGTGTTACTCTACAGCCTGAAGAGTCAATTACAACAGTGATATCAGGATATTGTACTATGTTACGACCAATCAAACAGTCATAATGGATGTCTTTATCCCTAGCAACGAAAAATTCAATTTCAAGGCATGTGTCATCAAATCTAACAGGAACTGTTACTCTAGCAAAAATACGCAATCTACCACTACCTATCCCATGGAGAGTTGCCAAATGAGGATCAAGTTTACAACCTAATCGTCTAGCTACCGAATCCTTCATAATGCTACAACTTGCACCGGTATCTACAAGAGCATCAATATTTATATCGTTTATTGTGATTTTAGTTAGCTGAAGCCCTTTGACTTCTGCGTGACTTGAAAATTTACATCGTCAGTCTTTGTCAGTGTGTTTGTAGTAGTCGTGGGTGTACTGCGTTGCTTAAAGTAACAAGTGGCGTCAGTATGACCCAGTTTCTTGCAATGTGAACATTGAACTGGTCGTGGGGTGTCAGATGGGGTTTTATAGTCGGTTGGACTGCTGACTCGATCAGGGTTTTTGAAGCATTGTGCTTTGAGATGGCCTAATTTGTTGCAAATAAAACAACGTTTAGTACCCCCCGAATTTTCAATCTTTGGACGTTTGTTACTAGAAGTATCATTTAGATCATTATTACTGTCGTGTCTGTCAGTAGGGCGTTTTCTTGGGTTTTTAGAGTATGTCGTAAATAGTGAGATTAGTTCTGCAGTGGTTTTAACACGACTATTATGCGAAGCCATTCTAACAGTCATATCATGAATTCCTCCACAAACAAGCTCGACTAGTTGTTCCTCAGTAAAAGCTACTTTGGTGTTTCTTAAAAGTCTAAGCTTCTCCCTAGCATATTCACAATATGATACCGCTAATTCAGATGTCAACAATACTGCTTTCGACAATTTTTCAGCCAAGTTACGTTTTTCGGGGTACAAATCTTTTAAATTAGTTTTAAAAACATCCCATGTTCTACCTTCCTCGGGATCCCACGTTTCATACCATAATAAAGCAGAACCCTTCAGGGCTTTACCTGCCTTAGCCACCGTCGTGATGCTGCTCCATCCCAAGTCCTCGGCAATGGAGCTGATGGTACAACACCAGCTCTCCGCACCCTTTTCATTTTTGTCCGGATCAAATGGCGGCAGCACCACGTCGTCACCACGACGTCTGTCAGCTACTGCGTCTCGAATAGCCTTCAGCAGACTCTCCACCACGGCTGGATCCATTTGGAAGCCACGCCAACACTTCCTGTAAAATTAAATAGTTAAGTTCGGTATCCCACTTCTGATAATAAAAAAAATGTATTTATATGTGATTAAAATATGAAATAATACCAAATTATTAAATAACATTAATTTATTGACATCTAATTGGGTCTATGCTACAAATACTTTTTAACACTTTGTTTTATCGTAAAATATTCAAGATCACACATTATCTAATCCACTAAGTTATCGAAATTATTTAATATAAAATCATATCACAAAAATAAATCATAAAATAAGATCCAAATTAATTTAATGAAATAAAATGATAAACTGTACCTTATTATGATCTTTGAACCAACATAGCCAGCGAAACACTACAAATAATATTATATTATATTACATTAACTATATAATATTTACTTAGCTTGTATTCCGTAGTGTTAGAGCTCTGCTCGGTTTGAAAGTTGAAGACAGAATGATGTCGCTCACCAAACGGCAGAGCCTTTTATATCAAGACGTAAACAAGTGACGTCACAATCGCCTGTTGGAGCATTTGTTTTATAAAAATGAAAAATAGAGCTTTTTGAACCGGGATTTTTGCTAATATGTTTGTAAAAAGCTTTACTGATCACTTCTACATAACAATTAATACATAATATGTGTTATTTACATAGTTATTTACTGATATTCTAAAATCATGTAATAAACCTCTTATATTTTACTAAATTCCTTCTATTTGCATCGAAACATCATCATCATCATCACAGAAGTCACATACACATATTTATTTTTGTTATTTGGAGTATATTATTTGAAATAATCTATCACACTCATAATTTGTATTTTTATTGAGGGTGTATGTATATAGAGTACGCGAAAGTGTCGAAGCAAGACGTATAAGAAAAAGTGGTTGTGTAGTTTGTAAAAAAGTGAGATGAGTAGAGTGTTAAGTGTCTGTGGAGTAGTGTAAGGCAGTAAAATAAATCCTATTATAACTAAATGAGTAAAACGCAGCAGACTGCTATTGTGCAAACAAAGTGAACAAGAATTAATGTAGGTATGCTTAACTAATTCATTAGAGCATAATGATAGTCACGCAGAGACGATTTCTGCCAGGAATTCCTCTGACGTAACCCGGATGCTTGAAGAACCTTCCTCCTTACGTAGGTAGACGCGCCCGTTGTTAACCCAGCAGAAGGCGTACCCATTTTGCTTTTTGAACTCCCGGGCTTTGAAGAACAGCGTTCTAGTATTCTGTGTGAGATGCTCATTAATGAATACTGGTTTCGATGGGCCCTCAATTTCTAAGTGCGCCGTGCTCAACTTTTCATTTGAGGGATTCTTAAAGTTGAAGTTTTTGTGTGCCTTCATGATTTGATTCTTCAGTAAAGTTGTCGAAAATTCTACGAGAATCGGCCTCGGCGTATTAGGCTGACTGGGTAGTCTTCGGACTGAGCGTATCTCGGTAGCCTTCATTTGGATACTCAAAGTCTGCATAGTTTTATTTACAATCTGGAGGAGCTCTTCTTCGGATTCTTTGTCTTTGGACGGGATATTTTTTATTTCAAGTTTGCACGCAGAAGCCTGACGGCTTAGTTCTTCAAGTGTGTTTTCAAGTTTTTTTATTTTTAAGCTGCATAAATTATTCTCCTTGATCAACTCGCTATTTTTCATAGATGTTTCTTCACACTTTATTGAGAGTTGCTCAATTTTTTCTTCAGTATCTTGATTACTCTTTTTAATCTCCAATACTTCCTCTTTGAGATCGTTTATGTCTGTTAAAAGTACCTTAAACTTGGCATCTTGATTTTCTTGGAAATCCATGAATAGCTTGGAAATATGGTGATTTATATCATCTTTAAACGATTTTAGAGTTTCGATGATGGTATCCGGGCTGCGTTTCCTTTTGAATACTCGACCTGTAGCGTTCACATCGGAGTCCTGGTCTGTTTCAGAAAGGCTTGGACCCGAAACCGTTTTATCCATTTCAGAGTAATTTTTCATTACTTTTCGGTACGGAGTGTTCGTTGGTGTGCCGTATGGCGGCGTGCGCTGAGTAGACATAGATAAGACGTACTACTATTTCACAAGCGGGAGCAAAGCTTTGTAAGCGCAGCTGTATATTTCCAAGCAGAGTATAGCAGAGAATAAAAGTTTGTTGCGATATTTCAATAAGCCGATTTACAGATAATAAGGCAGTGAGTTTATCGATTTATATTCGATGTCGTCAGCGATGCGCTAGAATGACTCACAGAGCGGCAAGTGTGTGTACTTATGCGGCTCCGCTGTGCGTATGAGTCATTCGCTCGTTCCCCACTTGCCCGCGCCGCGTCGAGTGACCTTGACTTGACCAATTAGGAGAGCTGTGACTCACGTGAGACTGATGCGCAGGCGTCGGACAGCTGTCTATCCTGCTCGGGGGGTGGAGCTTCGCCGTTGAATGCACTCAAGAGTAAACGAGAAATTGAATTGACCAATCACAAGCCGTTGTGCTAGAAAAATCGACACACGTCTGTACTGTGCAAGCTGCCGAAGCAGAATGAAGAAGAGCCTAAGTTATTTTTTATTTTAATTTCCAGGTGTCCATTCGCGGTCAAGCGTTCGGCGTTGGGGCTTTCGAAGCAGATGATGAAGACGTATACGCGACTGAGGATATGTCCCACTATGACTTCACTCTTGGACCCGCAAAGGAGAAGGCAGCTGCTCCAGTAAAAAAAGAAGGACCCAACGTGAGTTTTTTTATCTATTTTTTTATTATTCCCGGATTCAACCAAATTAGAATGAGTAAAATCAATTCCACTCATATAATGGCGCCACTGAAACCAGCGCTCCAACACTCTCGAGCTGTTGGAGCAAATGCTGAGGGGTAGCCGTATTTTCACCCACATAAAATTATGTAGATTTAAGTACCTATTGTAACTGTTATATATGATGTGGAGAAAATAAAACTTTATTCTATTCTATAATAAAGCTGAAAGTTTGTGAGTTTGCTTATATGTTTGGATGTTTATATGTTCGGATGTTTGTATGTTGGTGTAAGGATCAGGCTCAAACGTCGAAACAGTTTACAATATTTGGTAAGGTGAAAGGCATATAGGCTAGCATATAATAGCATATAGGCTACTTTTTATCCCGAAAAACGTTCCTGAAAATTTGGTTGAGAGAATAATGATTGAGTCAAACTTTTTTTTTTAGACTGGATAATATAAAAGGCTTGTTCGTAGTTGATGACTGTTTTTGTAACCTAATGAATGGTTGTACATTTGAACCCGGATCTTACCATTGGTTGTTGTATTCGAAATATACATAATCACGACTGCATCTGCATCCCCAAAGCGCGGTAGACATTCTCAGAACAACTCTACTCAAGACAATTTGAAGATCTATTCTTCTTCTTATCGTGTAACTAGTTCTTTCGAACCATTGTGGTGAAAGGATTTTAAATGCGCCTCAAAGAGGCTTTCGTGCACTTGACACATGTTTTCGACATGTCGGTTTCCTCACGATGTTTTCCTTCACCGTTTAAGAGCACTGGCATAGTAAGTTTTTCGACAGAAAAACTCATTGGTACAACTCAAGATATCTTAATAGACTATAATAAAAGATGATAATATTCAGGTGCTGGAAGGTTTCACTAGATCGTCTAAGCCGTTCCCGTCCGTCCCTGCCTACCCCCCGCCGGCCTTGCCTCGCGACTACAGCCCGCTGCCGGCCGGCGCACGCAGGTCGCGGTTCGAACCCAGCCAGGCACCACAACGGGATCAAGGTGAAAAGGAATAAAATCCTACTATCCTGCCTTTGTATGGTTGTGTTTCAATCACGCCTACTGAACTGCTTTGGGTGAAACTTGGAATAGGTTTAGATGGTGACCTAGAATAGCTTAAAGGCTATTTAAAATGGTGGTATCACGCGAGCGAAGCTGCGCAAAGTAGCTAATTAACTTATTAGGTCCGTTTCAAAGCCAAAACTTGTATTTGTTTCCTACATTTGTATGACCTTGTAACGCAGTGGGCGAAGTCCCCCTTCGGTGTACCCGCCCTTAAGGCGGCCTCGCGTCGTGGTGAGTAGTGCAAGGCGGACGAAGGTGCCCCCGCACCTAGCGTCCGCTACTCACCACCAGGGGCCGTATTCGCGTTCCTATTTTCGTTCGTTTGATGAATATTCGGATGCTTCCCCCCACTATTTCTGACTTCAAGGGCCAATTTTCCAAACGTTAAAACGCGGTCCTAACCTAGGACCAAATATTCCGAACCGAAAAATTGGCCCTTGAAGTCAGATATCGTGGTGGGAAACATCCGAATATTCATCAAACGAACGAAAAAAGGAACGCGAATACGGCCCCAGAGCTCTCCACTCTCTTCGTCCACTGCGCACTCTTATTAAAGAGTCTTTCTTAAACTTTCGCGATCACAATTCATCTGACCCTACCTCCAGTTCGCCCGCGACCACGGTTGTTGCAATACAGCCGAAACGTCGGGAAATAATAAAGGTAATACGCGATAAAATCCTGTAATAAAATATATCTCTAAAGACTTATTAAAGAGGTGCGCGTGGAGAAGCCTCCAAAAACGGCCGCAGAGCATAAGGAGAGCGGCAACACAACACCGACACGCCTCTTCAGTTTAGTTTAGTTTTAGTTTATTTTGCCTGCTTCTGCTCTATAGATTGTTTATTATTTTGTTGCTTTTATATTCAAAATTATAGAATAGGTACACTTATGTACACATTTATCGTTCAGTTAGTATAGCCTGAGTATTTATTTCTATATAATGTAGGTACCTAGGTACTGATATGTATAAATAAAATAAAATAAAAATAAAAATAGCTTTATTTTCCTTACAACTTATCTATGTACATAATAGTTATTAACGTATTTTTTTTTTATCTTAAAAAACTTAACTACACTATTAAACTGTATTATTGTCATCGTAAGGACTGCCTATGGCAGTGAAAGCCTCCTCCAAGCCTTTCCATTTTGTTCTGTCTTTCGCTATCCTTGACCACATATTTCCTGCAACTCCTATGATGTCGTCGCACCATCTTTTTGTTGGTCTCCCTCGTCTTCTTTTCGTGTCTCTAGGGATCCAGTTGGTTGCAATTTGAGACCATCTATTTGGCTCTAGCCTTTGTAAGTGGCCTGCCCATTGCCATTTAAGCTCAAGGATCTTTTTTATTATATCCTTTGCTTTTGTTTTTTTTCTAATGGTTATGTTTTTTATTTTATCCTTTAGTCGCACTCCTAGGAGACTTCTCTCCATTCCCCTCTGACATACTCTTAGCCTTTCCATCTGTGTTTTTGTTAGTGGCCAGGTTTGGCAAGCATATGTCAGACACGGTGCTAGGCATATATTCATAGCTTTTGATTTAAGGGGTATGGGTAGCGAGCTCTTAAATATTTCTTTCATAGCCCAGTATTTGTTCCATGTGCTTTTTATTCTTTGCGTTAATTCTTTTTCTGTACTTTTCTTAAATGATATTATTATACTATATATACTGATATGTAGGTATAAATAAATGTATGATAGGGAAGGCCGAATTGTATCCTGCCGTAACACAGAATTTTCTAGCACGGAGGGTACGGTTTTGCACAGAACTATAATAACATAGAAACTGTCCTATCTTACCTGTAAAAATAGTGCAAAGAATGTGTACCCTATATGTTTTGAAATAAATTATTCTTATTCTTATTCTTCACCCGCGACCCTACCCGCCAGACGCCACCAGGGCGTCCCCACCTGGGATTCCTTTTGGCTTCACCGTGGGCCTCCAAACCACGGTTACTAAGCCCGCCATCGCGTCAAGATTGGAATCCATCCGGGGGGGGGGGGGGTCATGTGGTACCCTAGCCCAAGCTCTGCTTACTTAGGAGCCAGATAATGCTGTGTGAAATTTAAGCAATGAATTTTTTTTGTTCCAGGTCTAGGCCGTCACGAACTTACAGCCGAAGCTCGCGGCCAACTGCTCGGCGAAACCCTACCAACAAAACAAACGGACACACAAACAAACAATAACCCACAATCAAAGAAAGATGAACTTCTAGCTAAAATCATCGGTAGAAGCCTCGATTTCGTTTCCACAGAAATAGAAAAAACAAAAAGCGAACCACCAAAAATAATAGACATGACAGTCAAAAAGGAAACAGCAGATTTCATATCGATTAAAGATTCCGGCAAAGAAATAGTTAATACATTTAAACCTTTCAAGTCGAATCCAAAGAAGCAAGCGAGGTATGAAGAGTACTGTAATACGGGTGCGGTAGAAAAGGACGGCGATATGGATAAGTTGAGTGAGTGGGAGCGAGAGAGGGAGATGGTGGAGTTTGAGCAGGCGGCGAAGTTGTATCGGCCTTTGACTGGGATTATGGGTGACAGGTGAGAATATACAGGGTGTGGCAAAATTGTACCACAGCTATTTTTGTATTTAGAAGGTTTTGTGTTGTATCTATTATGAATAAAAATATAACCGCATATTTGGATTAAAAAAATATACCTAGTGAGCCTATAAAACGAGGGGTGTCCCAGGGCGCCCTTGGCTTGCGTAGGATTGCATTTTTAGTCTGTATGATATTCCAGATCAAAATGCACATTAAGGAAATGACATACAAGGATTAATGTTCATTTATATTACTTAGTTATAAAAAAGTATATAGGAAAATTATAATAGTTATCATTTCATAAAGGGTGTACAGTCAGCGACAGAAGTTCATGAACAATTGGAGATTTTAAAGCTTAATTTTCATCATTATTTGTGGGAAAATTAACTAATATTTTTTCATTAATAGTAATGGTGCAAGGCAAAACATCCAATGTAAGCCGAAGTTTTATCTAAAACCCTAAGAACTTCGAAGATATTGAAGATTCAAATACATCAAATGTTCATGAACTTCTGTCGCTGACCTTACCAGAAGTCTTCATCAAGCCGGAAACCGGTGAGGAAGAAAGTTACACGTAGAGTTGATACAACAGTCTCTAGCTTGAGATAAAACTGACCAATTATTTTTTGTCTGTATTTCCGCTGAGCTGTTGTTTTCAAGAAGAGAGTTAATAGGCACCATCTGGGTAGGCTCGCTCCATCGTAGACCTCACTCTTGCCTGTGTAAGTTTCGAGGTCAAGAGCCGACCCATTCATCACAATTTTAGTTCCTCACAACTCCGAACTACAATCTATCTTCCACAGGTTCACCCACGCGTCACAGCCCGACGACGCAACAAACCCTCTCACCGCCGTATCCCGCTCGGGCCACAGTGCAGCTTCGGCGGAGCAGCGGGCGGCCGCCGACAGCGGCGTGTTCGGCGCCCTGACACGCTCGCAAGTCGCCTGGAGGCCCGACACTATCATATGCAGGCGGTTCAACGTGCCCGAACCTAATGTTACCAGGTATGGGCCGAATAACAGTAAATACTGCTGTCTTGCGAATCAAATCAAACAGAGATTGAAGCGGCGGCGGACAGTTTCAGTGTCATAATGATTTTAAATGATATCTTCATTACTGTTATACATAGTATCGCTTGAGAAACCGCGTCGCGAGCACTCGGTGCACGATATTTGGGGGAAATGCCACCTAGCCCCCAAAAAGTTACTCAGATGGGTGTTTCTATGTATAATATGTATTTTAAACAAAAAGTATATAAGTAGTATATCAGTCATCTATTACTCATAACACAAGCTCTGCTTACTTTGGGGCTAGATGATGCTGTGTGAAAAGTCCAGCATTATTATAATTATTATTTTGTTACTCAGTTTACGGGCAAACTGTTCTAAAAGTACCTACTATCATGGACCCATGATAGAGGTAGGTACTTTTAGAATCAGTTGCAGATATGTTGGTTTGGCTAGCACTGGGTGATATTAAGTGATGATAATGATTCTTATTGACGTGTCACTACATTAGCTCTGTCGGACCTGTGGTGAAGAGGCTCCTTTTTCCAGCAATATTTATTTACCACCTGAACTTCGCGCTAACCTAACCTATGTCTTGTCCACAGACTGGAGCCGAAGAAAGATGAACGACCGAAAGTCTCCTACTCTGTCTTCTCATACATGGAGTCTTCGGTCCACGACAAGAGCAGCTTCACCAAAGAACAGGGCAAGTTCAGCGGTTCCAAGTCACAGAGAGACCATAACGAGGCCAAAAATGATAAAAATCGACAAAGTTCTGATCAAAATCTTCAAAGTTCTGATCATAATCTTCAAAGTTCTGATCAAAATCTTCAAAGTTCACAAAGTGATCAAAAGTCACCTGTTAAAAATGATCAAATCCAGAAAATAAGTGAACAAAATAATCCGTTCAAAAGAATGACCGTAGCTGAACTCTTTATAAAAGAATCTGAAAGTACGAAAGAGCAAGGTAAGGAAGTGACAGAGGCAATCGATAAATTTGACAGAATGGACCTTTACAAATCAATATTTTTAAGCGACAGCGAAGATGAAAACGATGATTCTAAAAAAGAAACACCAATTAAAATCATCGAAATTGATGATTTCGTTGATGTCCCTAGGAATGTTGTACGGAACACATCGCCTCCTAGAGGTATCTTCGCGAATATTAACTTCGATGAGCTAAATTCCTGGAAAAGAACTGAAAAAACAAAAGACATACCACAAGACCTTGAAACTCCAATGGAAGTTACTTACGGTCCTGCAATACCAGAGAACTTAAAAAATAGATTACAGTCAGGCCAAAATGATACCTACAGTAATGATGATAAGGTAGATTCTATAGTGGTGGGATCTTCGTCTGATGACTCTTGGGTAGACGCGAAGGAAGTAAAGGCTAAGAAATCGAAGAAGAAGAAGAAACACAAGGCTAAGGATAAGAAGAAATCTAAGCATAGAAAGAAGAATAGATAAAGAATAGAAATAAGTAAATAAAAATGTAAATATTCATATCGTTTTGTTATTAAAAACTAATTTAGGCAGAGGCAAGACTAAATAGACATTTTTTTATTTTTGCACTAAAGGATTGCGCATGTTTGCACGAGTAGGCGAGATAGGACGATGTCACAAACTAGGCGAGTGAGCGAGGCAGCTATACAACGATGTCTTCGTCTTTTGTGCGTTATCGAAAATGGGTTCTGCGCGCAGCTACTTCAGAGCTAAAGATTGGTTGTGCGTACTGTAACAATCTTTAGGTAATAGTGTTTATAAGGTTTGCCTTAACGAGAACAATAACTTAAGTAGGTACAGGAGAACCATATTGATAAAGCAACGACATTTTATTTCCATGAAAGTTTGAATTTCTTAGAAAGAGAAATAACAACGGTCTTACGGTCTTCGGAAAGAGTAACCTTATACTTTCGTAGTAGGTGGTATGTAGGTTTAACCACCATACTCGCTTATAATTTACCATATCTATCTGCACCTTCATTCAAGGTGGAAGGAAGAAGAGGAAGAGGAAGACCAAGGATAAGCTACATGAGCCAAGTGAAGGAGAAGGTAGCTGTCATGTCGTATAAAGAGGTCAAGGAAAGAGATACAGGAGAGGGATTCATCAGTTGTGCCGACAAGGAGTAAACCCTTAAATAAAATGAAAGAAGATCTGCACCTATTGTAAATGAAACGAATTATAAAAAGTTGAAATTTTATTCCATATAATTAATAAAATTAAATTATAAATCACAGTTAGTGAATACAACTTTTTTTTTACAATCTAGCTATATATCAAACCCTTTACCATGCATGACCTACAAAATTCGGTGACATGCATGCATAAAGGATTGAAGTAATTTTTTTACAGGGTACATTTGTAAGGGACAGTCTTATATCTACGTCTAGGCGTCCGGTTCATTACAACTGAATCGAAGGCCGATTGTTTTGGAAGTTAATAATAATTATATTTTAGACAGGACAAATGAAACAAACGCAGCCCACCTCGCCTTCGTATAAAAAATGCGCGCATATCGAAACCAACAAATTTTTTAACACAGTTTTAAGCTGTCTCACGATAAAACGCTTTTAATGCCTCCAGCTGTGCCTACATGGCCCATTTTTCTTAATACCCACCACACCATGTTGATGGCAATGGTTTTTAGCATCTTTACAACATTAAAGATCGCTTCGCTCGCCAATATCCTCGACATTTTGATCTCAAAAGAGTAGTCTTCCTCAATTCACTATTCACTTCCATAATTACTCAGGTAGTCTAGCACCATACCCAACCACCTTTTCATCCTCAAGCATATCATCAATAACTCGTTGCAGTTTTGTCACTGTTCTGAACCTGTCATGTCCATGCAAGCATTCTATCAACAGCCGGTCAAAATGAGGCCTAGATTCATTCACCTGCTTCGGTATTGGATATAACAAAGGATTACGATCATTCGCTAAAACATGACACGCTGCCCATATATTGTGATCACTGAGATGATGCTGACAAATCTGAGTGGTCTCGATAGCGAATAGGTTTGAGAAAGGAGTATTGTATCGTTCATACCAGTTAGGGTAATCCTTGAGCGGGGATATATGTTTGTCCAGGATTATGAACTCTTCGAGGTCCACAAAGGTCACATCATTTTTGCTGTTGGCTACTATGTTGTCTATCGACCAGTCTTTTAGGTAGAAACGGTACCTGGGAAAGAAATTAGAGGTTATCAGAAGATCAGGAAACTACCCATAATACCTAGAAACTACCTAGTTTCGTAATGAATCCAACAGTTTTTCTGATGAACTGAAAAAATTTACCCTTCTGACTGTTTATTTCCATGAAGAACTCTTAAATATGACCTTTAGTGTTAGCTCAAGAGGGAGAGGTGTATTTTGAAATCTAATTCATCTTTCAATTCAACAAAATACAAGTAATTTATAAAGATTGTGGTGGATAGCATAAGCTTAGGGAGGCCTTACCCAACAGTGAGTGAAGTCCGTGGATGATGTTGCACTAACCTCTCATGTTTATAAGTGAAGTCCATTGCAGCATTTAATATCTTCCTAGCAAACTTGAGTTTCCGATGCCACTCGATATGCAACAAGGAGGAAAGTGGGGCTCCTTCGTAAGCCACCAGCTCCAACCGACCACAAACCCCTCCATACGCTGGAACTGGCCATCCTCGGCTCTTAGGTATCACCTGAATTTATTGAATAAGATGAGTCAATATGTGATAGTTTAGTCATTTTAGAGATCACCCTAATACTCTTATAATAGCTGTACCCCATTACGTTACTTACATGTTGGGAATTCTCCACTTATCAGCCCTTATTAATAAACATGGTGTAACTTAGGAGTAACCATACAATTTTAGGGGCCTTACTAATAAACGTGGTATTAAGTTATTCCACGGAATAAAATAGAAATAATACATTTTGACAGTTTACACTCAGGAATAACTTTATACCACGTTTATTAGTAAGGCCGCCATAGGAGTTTAAACCTGGCATAGCTTTACACCACATTTATTAATATGGGCCTTCCAGTATAATAAGTAGTCTATTCATTAATCCAAGGTACTATACTACACTATAATAAGTGGAAACGGTCTAAATTTAATCCTAATTCTATAGCCATCTATCCAAACTTACATGTTAATTGTATTAAGATTACTTTATCCTTCGAATCCACCCTCTAGACGGGGGAAATAGGAACAGACAAAAAACCTAGCAGGAGGCTCGTGAGGCATGTGTTGTGTACATACTTAGGCCTTCGCATCTATATTAGATGATTTATACAGCGTCAGGAGGCAACCTATGCCTACACTTAACGGGACGCTGTAGTGCCTGGGACATTGTTTGAGTGAGATGGAATAGGCTTGCCCAGCATCTAAACCATCCTCTCAGCTTGATCAGCCTGGCCCACAGGAAAGACGACGTCAATACCTGTGGACCTGACTAACGATGTTTTCCTTCACCGTTATGAGCTTGTGTTAAAGCGCATATAAATTTTTCGAAAAATCCATTGATGCACGGCCGGGATTCGAACCCACGACCTTCGAATTGGAAGTCGAGGCACAACCCCATACATGTGTAATTAATTACCTGTAAGATAAGAGGCTCAGGATTAATCTTGAGCATGGTCCAGATATACATTCTATCAAACTTGTTATTCGCCTTAGTGTTCAATGCAGGCTGGACGAAATCATAGATGCTGTATGCATATGGACACAGAATCAACTTCTGATTAGCATTAGCCTGAGTTACTTTGTCATGCTGCACAAGCTTAACTATCTTCTCATCAATGTTAGTACCATTCATTATATCTATAGGTTTACATTTCGGCGGCAGATTCCAACCATTACAAAGACTTGAATCCAAATCTTTCAACTCCCAGTCATGAGCCAACTTCTTCAGAACAACTCTTCTGTTAGATTTCGTGTATCCGTAGTAAACGTTTTTCGTGTTAAATAAATTCGGCCAGCAGTTATCTTCAATGGTTATTTGATTCGAGTAAAGCTCTGGACAGACTGATACACCGTAGCAGGCCGGGCAGCGGTCTAAATTGGTGAGACTCATCACAGAGGGACCTCTTATTTCACCCATCAGTAGAGTAGTTACAAAGTAGGAAAGAGCGCAGCACACAATAAATATACAAACGCGTCTACTACATTTACGGCGCAGTATCATCCTTCTATATATTCGGTCTGTCATTATTGCTGAATATATTTTCCTAGTCAACATTATAATCGAGATTTTTTCATGTTTTAGTAATTTTATCGAAAATATTGACCACAAAACAGACGAGACGGAGGGACCGGCGGCCGCCGTACTCTTTGGTACCGATCTGCCTGACTTCTCTGTCAGTCAGTCTGACACTGACAGTTACAATTTTGAGGTCGTACACAAAACTAAGCGAATATTTTAAATTTTCTCTTCATTTGATATCAATGATATTTGATTAAGGGTGATGTATTTATGGGATATTCCATAGATTTAGCATGGTACCTTTTATCCTATATATGGGATATCCCCTTTTACTCTGAGAGAAGACTACAAATAACCATAGGTTTTGTACCGGCACCCTTGCAAATAACCTTGAATTCTTTGACATAATAAAATTAATGATGTCATTGTCATGTCAAAGTAAGAATCTGACAGCAAAACAAATATTGATTGATTGACAAAAGTACAAAGTTTTTAAGTTACAAACAATGAAAATAAAATGAAAATGATTCAGCTGATATCGCAAAAAAGTTAATAAACAATGCGTTATTTTGATCTTTGATCGAGTGATTTGAATATTTCGTAACACTGAGTAACACCGTAACCGCTGCATGTTTAATTTGCTAAGTTTCCTTGTGGTATCTCAAATATCTGAAGTGAACTTGAACTATCAGTTGCTCTAACAAGATGAGCTATTTATCTGATTTTATGGATAACTATACGCCCAGCTTCTATGATATGCTCGGTAAGTGTATTGCACATTATCGAACCTTATCCGGTGTGATGACCAATCTAAAGTATAACCTACATTTGGTTTAGATGTTTCGCACTTTCTATCGTATTTATTTGGGTATTTTAACAGGTGGTCTTAGCCATAACAGAATCATACAAAGAAGTACCTAGGTAAAATTTTTAGCAATATTTTTTCTACTCAAAGTTTTGGTTCTTGTGCAACAATGATGAAATTAAAAAAGCAAATTAAATTATTTTTAAATACGTACAAATCACAACCAACTAACAAACAATAAAAAAAAAGGATAGGAAAAACCACAGCAAGGAAGCAGTCAGCTTACCAAACAGGTTTTATTACACCTAAGTTACATGATATAAAAAAAAAAGTTACAAGGTCAAACCTTTACATTTTATCTAATACAAGTTTTATGATCAAAGCTAATAAAGAACAAAAGTTTGCCTCATGTTTTTGAGAGAAAGTTTAGAATTTTTGTTTTGTGCTTTTTTTTAAAAAAATCACCCTAATTTTTACCCATTTCATTTGGTAAAGTACAGGTCTCATCTAAATCTGCACTGTTTCCAATCACAAATACTATATTACCTTTTCTTTTCTATTATTACTATATAATCTGGGCTATTACAAAGTTTTAAATGTATGGGTTTGAAAAGGCACATTATACATACCAACTGTACATAGTTTTTATGTATAGCTAACCCGGCAAACTGTGTGCGGTACTTACCCTACTATGTGTAATCGCAGAAATTATTTAATATTTTTTTCGTGATTTTTTCCAATGTTCAAAAAGTCCAGCATTTTTTACGACCTCTGTGGCGCAGTGGGCGAAGGTCCGCCTGCGATGCAGAAGGTTGCGGGTTCGATCCCCGCCGCGGGACAAATGTTTGCCCTACGTATGTAGCACAGACGACATGTGTAGGTACAACATGAGCAGCACAGTTAAATGGAGACGTGCTATGTAATTATATGCCCACTTTTTGCAGATAGAAGTTAATCCATACTTCATACAACTCTGTCTGTCTGTCTGTTTGTTACCTTTTCACGCCCAAACAGCTGAACAGATTAGGCTGAAAAGCATGGATAAAGGTTGTATCCCAGGGAAGGGCAAAGGCTACTTTTTATCCCGAAAAAATCCCGAGGGACCGCTGGTCATATCGCGGGAGCGCAGTTAGTATTCCATACTTGTTAATCAAAGCATAATAAATAATAATCATAGTGGATACTGCTGTGCAGACCCCATTTAAAAGTGGGATAAGAGCAGGGAGATGATGATGATTTATAGTGAACTAGCTGCGCTCCCGCGGTGTGACCCGCGGTCCCTTGGGATTTTTTCATTTTTTCGGGATAAAAAGTAGCCTATGTCCTTCCTTGGGATACAACCTTTAACTATGCTAAATTTCAGCTTAATCTGTTCAGCGGTTTGGGCGTCAAAGCGTAACAAACAGACAGACAGACAGACAGACAGATAGACAGACAGAGTTACTTTCACATTTATAATATTAAGTAAGTATAAGTAAGTATGGATAGTATGGATACCATTAGCCTAGAGCTCAACAACCTCTCAGCCTAGGTAACCTAGAGTTTCATCATCTCAGCGTAAAAACTTGTATCGAACTTGATAAATATTTTTTTATCGTTTTCATAATTATCTTTAATGCAACCCGTGAGGCATTCGCTTTGGTTTTTGTTCGCCGTTATTATGATGCAACGTGAAGCGCTCGTGGTGTGGCTTGCAGTCGTTCTTGATAGACCGACAAAGTGTCAAAGTAGCCCCCTTAACATGGCGATTGTCTAGGTACCGGTATAAAAATGACTGTAATGACATTAGAGTGTAGATAAAAGTAACTTTAAACATTCTTCCCGTTTTATCCACACTCTAATGTCATTACTGTCATTTATATCTATTCTCCGGTACCTAGACAAACGCCATGCTAAGAGGGCAGTGTTCTGTGCTGTCACAAAGTGGATGGGTGACCGTTAGCATTATCAACTGAGCGCTTCCATGCTTAGGAGGGCACGGCATCTCAATCCCGTCTAAGCTGAAGGCTTTTGGGCGAGCTCACCAGAGTTACTATAACTACTACTAACAAGTTAGGCAACGAGAATAATCTTAAACTCAGTTTTGAACAGTCATAAAAAGAAAAATAAATGTAGGTAGGTTAGCATTAAAAAAAAAAATACGACGAGCTGTACTATGAATGAAAACATCGTGAGGAAACCTGTTAGTACTCCTATACACCTGTTTATAAAGTACAGACAAGGACAGTAACTAGTGCAGCTAATCCCCAAGTAGTGCGACTTTAACTGCGTGTCTCGTGGTGATACATAAAATTATTGGTGACGCTGACAGTACATACAGGGTGTAAAATGACTACCACTGAAAACTGAGGGGTTGCAATCAGACCATGATTCTAAACATATTAAAAAAACGCAAAAAAAAATTTGACTTAGCTACGTCATTCGTATATTATTTTCGGTTATTTACTACTAGGACAACATAAAAACACCATACCTACCTGATAATTTCATTAATAAAAGAAAAAAACCATTAAAACTCAAAATCCAGCAATCTACGTAAAACAATGCGCCCAGTACATACGCAAACAGTAATCTTCAAACGCTGTTTTCTCCGGATATAATGTTTTTTTTCGGAAAATCCTTTTAGATTTAGTTGTGTGTTGGGATGCTGTACCTACCCCTTTCGGCTTGGATAGACGTCTTTTTACACCCTAGGTAAGCAAGTTGTCTTGTTGACGTTGATAGTAAGTACATTTACAAATAACGTGCGATACGACTTTGAATAAGGCTAGAAGATATTAAACGTTCTCGTATCGTAACGTGACTTACAAGTCTTATCGATATTCTATTCTTTTATAGAAGATCGTGCGTGCGCAGTGAACGCTTTTTCATACAAAGTTGTGTTCTGCGCAGACAAACGGCTCTCTGTCACTCTCGGATTTTTGGTTGTGACATATTTTTAATTTTCTACGATGTCAACTGCTAGTTAGCTAACGGGCCGCCGCCGACCAGCGATTAGATTTAGCGGCTTGTTAATGAAGATATTCCTTTGTTATTTAATCCGTCTCTCTCTTACTAAATTTGATGTCAATTTAACATCAAATTTAGTAAGAGGAATAACAACGGATTAAATATTTAACAGGCCTTTACGATTTCTTTGTTCTCCATCATGCTCTAACAAAGGAATATCTTCATTAACAAGCCGCTAAATCTAATCGCTGGTCGGCGGCCCGTTAGCTTACTAGCAGTTGACATCGTAGAAAATTAAAAATATGTCACAACAACCAAAAATCCGAGAGTGACAGAGAGCCGTTTGTCTGCGCGGAACACAATTTTGTATGAAAAAGCGTTCACTGCGTTGACAAACGGCTAACGGCCGATTTATTAACCAGCTGTTAAGCTTGACTTTGGTGAAACTGGCCCTTAATCTCATAGTTGCGTAAATAAAAGTCTGAAAGTTAGTGAGTGTGTTTCGATTGATTTTTCTAGGCTTGAGATAGCTTGTTATATGTATAGGTACTCGTATAGTTAGATAGATGTAGATCACAGAATACAGCTCTCTGTGTTCTGTTATATAGATCATAGCCTGGAAGAGCTACTATTTAATATGTTGACATTCTCTCAAGTCTTCAGCAATATATTGTATATTGCTGAAGACTTGAGAGAATGTCTACCGCGCCCTGGGAATACAGTCGTGACCATGTTGTTTTTTGTTACATGTCAAACCAGCGAGCGAAGCTGTGGTTCGAAGCTAGTACAATAATCTTATCACCTACGTATATGGTTGGATATCGTCAGACGTGGAGCCGATATAGCCAGGACGTGCTCACCGAAGCACGAGCGCTTGCGTGCTTCGGAGAGCACGTCCTGGCTGTAAAATCGTTAAGCCACGATGCGACAGAGCCTTAAGGCCACCTGAAAACTCAGTCACCAGAGTTGGCCTCTAAATCATACGAACTTACTTTGTGACATGGATAACATTGTCTAGCTGAGTGTCGAGTGTGGTGCAGATTTGGTCACTCAAGCGCATAGGGCTGCAAACCATCAAATGTTCACCAACTCTCTTCGCTGACTGTACCAGAAGCATTTTGATTTGCACTGAAACTATAATGAACTGGTAGATGGCCTACAGATAAGCCGTCTGCTCTACTTTATCTGTACGTATGCGGTAGTTAGAGGCATTTCCAAACGCCTTTAGCCAACATTGTTCCGATTCCATACACGTTATCATTTCGAAGTTTAAGACGGTCAAAAAAACTAACGGGTTTCCCCCACGATGTTTTCTTAAACGATGACAGAAATTGAATTTAATTTAGATAATTTAATTTATTCAACCGGAACCTATTTTCCAAAAAATAAAAAGTAAGTAGATAGGTACCTATTATTAACTTATGCACTTATTTATTCCTAATAACACACAGCTATCGTTATTTAACTCGGTAGCACAAATTTAAAATTGAAGTTTTTTTGCAAATATCGATGTACTTTTGCAGTTTCATCGATATTTGTAATTTTTGTTCAACTGTAATTCGTTCTGAATAAACATATTTCAATAAACAATCGTAACCTTTCAGTATTTACAAGTCTATGTACTGTAAGTACCTAAACATAATGTCCGTTCGTGTATCACATGTAAGATAAAAACATTTATTAATTGTACACTGGAAGGGTGGCTAAGCACCGGCGCACTCATTCGGCACGTAGCTCGCGCGTCAGGCAAACGCAATTGACGCGATTTTTTTTTAATTTAAAAAAATTCTGGAGCTGCAGTTTTATCTGCTGGCCAGTGGGTTATCAGTGCAATTATTATTTTTTAAATAAATACGATAAGGATGGTTGAGGCGCAGTGTGAAGCGAAGCCTGTCAAAACGTACATCATGAGTGATCTTCTGAAGAAATTCGACAAAGATACGACGAATGATTTCGTGAAAATTGCCATCGCTGTCGTTGGCTTCTACATGGGAATGTTTTATCGTATGTATTTAACTTTTTTTTAAATATTTTTTTACATTTCAGTTTTAAAATCACCTGCACTCGTACATAACATTAATTAGGCATTAAATATTAATTAAACGAATAACAATAATTTTAAATATTTTTACATCATTGACGAGTAAGTTAGCAATTAATTATTTATGTGTGTGAAATCAAAATGTAAAAGGGTTTAAAACCCGGACCGACCTTCACTGAAATTTCAATTTATGTATTTAAGTACTTATTTACTTAAAATACGTTTCAATCTATTTACTTTCGGGGCAAGGAGGGTCAAGGAGTGACAGTGAGAGTCAAAACAATTTGATTATTATGCAAGGAGTCGTCATAAGGTTAAATAAAACAAAATAATAACAATTTGATCATTATGCAAGTCGTCTTATGGTTATAAACTAAATTATCCTTTGTACACAACTGGGAAATCTAGAAGTACAATAAAGTACGTACTAAGTAATAAATCAAGTCTCTATTTTTCCTTAAAATGATGTCAACAAATATATAATACATAAGGTAAATACAAAATAATAGTTGCTGCGACTTAAGACGCTTTAAATAGCACATAACCATCGATTATTGTTATACTTAATATTTTTTGTACTAAGTACTTTTTTCTAAGAAATTTTCAAAGGATCTGAAACAGAGAGATCAGATAGACAGTGTTGTCCTATTTTTAGGGTTCCGTACCTCAAAAGGAAAAAACGGAACCCTTATAGGATCACTTTGTTGTCCGTCTGTCTGTCTGTTAAGACACTTTATCTCGGGAACGCGTAAAGGTATCGAGTTGAAATTAAAACCGTATACTCAGGTCTACAGTCCCTTTAAGCTGTGAGAAAATTAAACTTCTAAGTTAACGCAAAAAAAAGATAGAGCCGTTTATGCCGCAAAACACGTGTATTTCGACACTCATGGGAATCTAAATTCATAGGATAATAATAATAGGGATAAGGTCAGGGAGATGTATATTAGTAGACGTATAGATGTCCTACAGAGCATCAAAAGTGTAACAAGTGAAATTTAAGTGATAGTGTTTAAGGGCAACTAAAAGTACAATTTCATCGAAGTTCACTGGTCGTCATGTCGTAATCTTTTGGATTAAGCTTTTGCGTGGAAAATCATGAATTTCATATATGATGGTTTTTAAGTAAGTTTACCAATAATTTAAATATTTAATATTGTCCGGGTCTGATCTTGCCAACCAAAATATGACCCACTTCTCGGTGTCCGATTGAACTGAATTTTGGAACACATAATACCTAAGGCTTATTAGCGAGATGATTTGATAATAGAGTCAGGAGCTGCATGTTCATCAGAACTCCTCAAAAAATAGGCTGATAGAGTTGATGCTCGGCGTATCGGCCATTTTTAGGGTTCCGTACCCAAAGGGTAAAACGGGAACCCTATTACTTTGCTGTCTGTTTGTCTGTCACGTGTATCTCATGAACCGTGATAGTTAGACAGTTGAAATTTTCACAGGAACATTGATGAACATGATTTTGCCGTTTTTATAGATAATGGTACGGAACCCTTCGTGTGCGAGTCCGACTCGCACTTGACCGGTTTTTTTTACAATTGAAAAATATGGTGGATGTTAGTGTAACTTTCATTTTTATGGAGATAGCTTAAACCCTGGATTAACTTTTATGCTACTTTCCGTATTCGTGACCGTGTTTAATTAATTTTTCCAAAGCCATCATCCATCATCCATCAAAGGCCCTTGAAGTCAGAAATCGTAGTAAGAAACATCCGAATATTCATCAAACGAACGAAAAAACTAACGGGAATAATCCCCCAGGGTTGACGCGCTTCTTCGTGAGGAAAGCCGCAGTTTAGTCAGCTCCACTAGTATTGACGTCTTTCTTGGCCGACTTTATATCTTGGCCGACGATATAAGGCCGACTAAACTGACTGAGAGAATAATTTAGGTGCTGGGCAAGATTATTCCATCTCTTGCTTTATGTATGCGCACCGTAGTGTAAAGCATCGCTCGTCGTTGACCATACATGATAATTCTAAATGTGTTACTTTTTTATTTTTACAATAGGCACTTAACAGACCAAATTATAGTGACGTTACTAAATTCGCTTCAAATGGTGATCATTTCACTTTTTAAATATGGACGTTGGCATTGTCGCATCCTTCCTAAGCTATCCTCCTGCTTATCCTACTCATAATAATACTCATAAATTTGTGAGTATGTATGTTTGAGTTTTGAATTTTGAAATTACAAATCCGACCGAGTTGGAAACTACAAGATATCTACTACCTACGCCCTATTAGACGTGGACTGAAGAAATAACGTCCCAATAAATATGGACATTTTCCGTTTCTTCACAATGCGCGCTAGACACATCTCTATAATTTTTTAATATTGTTGATATACCTATTTAAAATATTCGTACCACACGACGCGACTAAATCCGCTTACGGAAGCTAGTTATTTTATATTTGTTTATGTCATCAGTATGTGCGACAGATGAGGAAATATATACGTAAACATCAACAATATCAGAGTTTATGCCATACCTACTTATATTTAAAAACTGCTCTTGACACAGTTTATACTTAGCTATAAGTTTATTGCATTTGATTCAAACTGAAAACAAAAGTTGACATAAGTACGTACCTTAATTACCTACTTATGTTGTGCCAATTCTGACGTGTCTGTACCTAATTTTTGGAGCTCCAACTAAGGTTATAAAATATGACGCCAGCGGCTATCCCGTGATTGAAATAGAAATAGAAACAGAAAAACATTTATTTTGTGTTTCAAAGAGCATAAAATACAATTAGGAACTATACTAACACTTAATACTAGACATCAATCATTTATACTTACTTACCTACTACTTATTTTATTCATCCAAGCTTTCGCATTTATATAATAATGCTGGACATTTTCACACAGCATCATCTGGCCCCAAACTAAGCAAAGCTTGTACTATGGGAACCAGATAACTGATATACTACTTACATACTTTTTATTTGTAAATACATACATATTATACATAGAAACACCCAGACCCGAGACAAATATCTGTAGGTCATACAAACTTTTATCCCGCGGCGGGGATCGAACCCGCAACCGTCGCAGGCGGACCTTCGCCCACTGCGCCACAGAGGTCGTCAGCTAGATAGATAGCGTTGAGAAGATCACATTGTTTCCGGTTAGTAGTGCCTTAAATCCTAAATTAGGTTTAACATAGACACTAGAGTTCTCTAATATAATTTATGCACGTAAAAATATATTTATATATAATTAAATACCTACGCACACACCACACAGGCACAGCAGTAGCATAGTAAATTGCAAGCTCTGGGTGGGGCCGTAGATTTTTTACACATTTATAGCGGCATGTATCTTATAATGGCATGTAATAATAGTGTGCTTTTTGTGGAATGGTAAGGGCTGCTTTCGTTGTTGTCGTTAAATAATTTAACAGCGCTCTTGGGTAGCTAGCTTAGTCGTTCTTGAAAGATTCTCGAAGTGAAGCGACGATCTGTGCAGGCAGTCACAATTGGGATCATTACTCAGACCTTTACATCCATACTAATATTATAATGCTGAAAATTAGTAGATTAGTTTATATGTTACACAGCCCAAAACGCAACCATAGCGCGATCGATTTTTGCCTGTGTCGCCATCTATTATGTAGTAAAATGTCTCTGTCTGTTTGTTACCTTTTCACGCCTAAACCACTAAACAGATTATGCTGAATTATGACACGGATAAACATTATGTTCCAGGGACGGACATAGGCTACTTTTTTTTTCAAAAACAATCATGGAGGGTGTGAAATAGGGTTGAAAGTTTGTATGGGGAGTTGGAAGTTCCAGTTAAAGGCAACTGGATGGCGTTGCTAACCTATGGCTGAGGTCGAGATGGCGATATTATTGCAATTTTAAAAGTTTCAGAAGATTCTTGCAGTTTTCAGTTCTATTTAGAGGTTTTCAAGTATGTTATTTTGCTGACGAAGTCGCCGGTTCCAGCTGTAGTGTTTGGGTCATTGTTTGAGATGGAATAGGCTTGCCCAGCACCTAAACCATCCTCTCAGCTTAATCGGCCTCATCGTGTGGAGCTGACTAAGCTGCTGGTTTCCTCACGATGTTTTCCTTCACCGTTTTGATAGATAGATAGATAGAAGATTTATTGCACACCACATAAAAAAGTAAAACAAAAATATACGAAAAAACTTAACTATGACACTTATGATACTTAGTGTTCTTCATGTATAAAGTCATGACGGAGGCTTGAGGCCTTCCAGAGGCAGTCTAAAAATACTGTCACCGGACTTGGCCACTCACTCGTAATAAATAAATTGTAAAAACGTTAGACCTATGAGGATAAGGGACTAAACCTTCACTGTGGTGACGCTCTTTTCGTCTGAGCCAATTATTTGGGGATGCATTTCTAAATTGTTCCCACTTTCTTTATAACACACCCTTATCTAAATACCAACAGGATCAACTATCTTGCTAGACAGGTGAGACGACAGCTGCATTTCATAATTATGCCCTTCTCACCATGATCTATGTTCAAGTACAAAAATAGTACAGGTCTCATTGACAGGTTTCTGACCTTATGCGCATCCTTTAAAAGCAAAAAATTACATTATGGTTGAACACGCTACATGTTAATATCAAAAACATGGTTAAATAAAATACTTACCTACATAAAAAAAATATAAGTACCTTATATAAATTATAGTTTTTCATAGAATATAAATTACCGCTAACAGTAATCTTAAAACGCTGTTTTCTCCGGATATAAATGTTTTTTTCGGAAAATCCTTTTGGATTTGGTTGTGTGTTGGGATGCTGTACCTACCCCTTTCAGCTTCGGTAGACGTCTTTTTACACCCTGTATAATAACTTATTAATATGGTTACGAGTACTTACCTATAATATCTTTTATCGCAACCAAAACAATGCTATTCTTGAACTGTAACGCAAACACGCCCTCAATGTCACGTTTTGGGTGAGAATTTGATAAAAAATTGTAGGTAATGTGTGATTGGAGACCAAACATTAACCTAGAATGAAATTTTATAAAAACAGATTCACTACTATGTCTACATTGAATGGTTGAAAGATCGTTAGAGTATTCAGCAGTTTTTGAAAAAATTTACCATAATGCGGATGACTAGGTTACTTTTTCAGGGAGAGGTCTTGTCACCGAAACATAATCGTTCATGCACAACAAAGCGCTGGTGGTCGTGCTTGCTTAGTCGTTCTTGATAGATCGTCGAAGTTAAGCAACGTTCGAAACGGTCTGTAAGTGGATGGGTGACCATCAGTGGCATTTTCATCTGAGCGCTTCTGTTTCGGAGGGCACGTTAAATTGTCGATCGCGACTATTTAAGTCGTTAAGCCATGACGGAGGCCTTAAGGCGGCCTAAAAACTCCGTCACCAGAGTTGGCCACTGACTCATACGAACTTACTTACCGAAACATAATTCATCAGATCAAGTATTGAGTAAAATGTTAGAGTAGGTATTTTGGATAATTAGGAACCTTAGGGTAATAAAATAAAATATCAGAGTATTTTTATAATTTTATTTATCGTTCAGGATAACATTTAGTCCTATTCACATTGTTTTTTCATAAAACGTATTTCTGACTAAATCTCTTATCCGTTATCATTTTCATTACTAGCCTATTGTGCTAAAATATAATAATATTGTGAAAGCAGAATAATTAAAGAGATACCTAATGGTGTCGATTCTGAATTCTGATGTTCACAGAGTTACTAAATTAACGTAAAATGCGACTAACTTCGGAAAGGAGGAAATACCTAAATAATTATGATTATATTATTATTTATATTAGGTATTATTGACATAGCAAGGAGTCAGTAAGTACTTAAAAGTATTGTTTTTTAACAGGCTTAAAAAAAGTGGTTCTATGGGCGGCTGTAGGTGTTTTTTATGCGTGATTGTTGACCGATTTTGAAAATTCTTCGTCGTGTACCTTAAGGGCCATTGCCCCCGGTTAAATCTGAAAATGGTAGGATACAAAAAAATCATCAAATACGAATTTCTGCATAATGTAGGCATGTGCCAAATATGGATTTGAAATAAATAAAACTACCGTTAACAACCTAAGAATAACGGTAACAGTCAGTTTACCACCTGCCAACTCGTTTAAAGTAAAAAAACTTAACCTTTAACCTTTTTTTAGTTTGACTATTGATTTCACAATTTCAAAGTCAGTTGACTCATTTCGCAGAACAGTTTTCTCATGTAAATTACATACAGGCGAACTGATCTTTGATCTGCTGGTGAATTTAATTAATTAGTCATCAAATTTGATGAAATAATAACAGAAGATGGCTGTTTTACCTGCGATTAAAATTGTGCAATTATGTAAAATCATGTCCTTTTGTGCCAATGATAATTTATAGTTATTATGTCAAGGATCGGTAATTAAGTTAAACTGGATACTTACAATAATCGTTTCTGGGGGGGGGGGGGGGGCTAACATTACAATCATTACATACATAAGAACTCGTTTCTTTCCTGATAGCTATGCAGATTTCTACGTGTTACCTTTTGTAAACGATTTCAAGTACCTACCTATACCCACATTACTATTTACTTTACCTAAGGCAATAAAATGTTACAATTTATCTCAATTGAAACTGTGATTGTTTCATTGTTTCATATCTCACCGGATTTCAAGATAACTCCCTTTTTATTTTTAAGTTGTTTTCCATTGTTGGTGGGGCAATGCCCGTTACACTTATCAATAATGTCAATGTCAAAATAAAATGAGCATACAAATACAAAACTTTGCAATAATAATAAAAAATTTATGGCTTGCACGTTGTTTACGGATGCGTTCCAAATGGATCGTACGTTTCAAATTCGAATCAAAGTTTTTATTGGGGTGTTGAACTTATACTTTTAAAATGACAATAACTCCGGTTTTAAAAAAAAAACGAACTCGGGCCTTTACATATTTACTTGATGATTTATACAGGGTGTAAAAAGACGTCTACCGAAGCCGAAAGGGGTAGGTAGGTACAGCATCCCAACAAACAATCAAATCCAAAAGGATTTTCCATTATATCCGGAGAAAACAGCGTTTGAAGATTACTGTTTGCGTATGTACTGGGTGCGTTTTTATACGTAGATTGCTGGATTTTGAGTTTTAATAGTTTTTTTCTACACTAATATTATAAAGAGGAAACATTTGTTTGTTTGTTTGAATTGAATAGGCTCCGAAACTACTGGACCGATTTGAAAAATTCTTTCACCATTAGAATCCTACATTATCTCTGATGAACATAGGCTATAAATTATTTTCAAAAAAATTAGAGATCCTTATGAAAATTGCAATAATGTAACCAAAGGTGTAAAAATTTAGAACATAAAATTCTTTATATCGCGTGCGCTGCGAAAACTATTGATGATAGAACAAAAAAATGTTCTACAATATTAAAGAACGTATCAATATCTACAAAAAAGTCAGCGATAGCATATGTCCAACTATTGTGGTTGTGTCAGAATAACAACTTTTATAATTTAAATAGTGAATAAAAATGCCGACCAAAAGCAGACCACGTTATTCTTATTTTGGTATTTATTCTTATCCAAATAAATTCGTTCGTAGTAAAGGCTGTTTCAGTACCCGTCGATTACTTTTTGAATGATTGAAATCGGACATTTTATTCAAAAGTTATCATGAGTTTAAAAATGTAAGATACATCGCGACCACAGAATAAATATCAGTTAGTACGGTAGGACAAGTGTCTGGGATTTTTAACACAGATAACGGGATATTAACCATGATTAATACCATAGATACATCATACCATAGACCATAGATCATGGCGTATGCAACTGCGCCGAAATATCGGGAAACTATAAAAAACATTAAATCATGGTAAATATCCCGTTAACTGTGTTAAAAATGTTGAAAACCATGATAGTTTAAAAAGTGTCTGGGAACTATGGAATGGGAGAGGAGAGTGGTAATATATCAATGAAATATATATGGGAGGCAGGGGAGCATTGGGCAGTCGGGAGGTTTGGACACCCCCGTGTCATGTCGGCCATAAACCATCATGCCTATCGTCAAATCAGAATTTGATCAGTTAGAATTTGCCATGTATGGGGGTGGATTGGCATGACTAATGGTGGATTGGCATGATGGTGTATGGCCGGCATAACACGGGGATTTGCCGGTGGTGTCCAAACCTGCCTTACTACCCAATACTCCCCTACCTACCTTAGACCTTACCTACATATTAACCTCTAAACTTTAAAGGATCATACATCCCGCTCCGGGACCGCCATGTTGTTATTAAATTTTTGTTAAATACCTATAATAAACCCGTGCGAAGCCGGGGCGGACAGCTAGTCTTTTATAAATGAAATTATTAGGTAGGTAGGTATGGTCTTATTATGTTGTAAGTACTAGTAGTAAATAACTAGAAAATAAAAAAAAATGACTAGCTAAGTCAAAAATTTTTTTTTGCGTTTTTTTTCGCTAAATATGTTCAGAATCATGGTCTGATTGAAACCCCTCAGTTTTCGGTAGCAGTCTTTTTACACCCTGTATAGCGTCAGGTCAGGAGGTTATATGTTGCCTATGCCTCAACGGGTCGTTGTAGTGTAGATGTGTTTGAAACATCGTTTGAGATAGAAATAAATAGACTTGCTGAGTATAGAGTAGTAAATCATGTTTTGATACATAATTTTACTTACTATATTGTTAATACCGTAATCGATGTCTTGTTGCATCCATCATGATGCACGTTCCGATCATGCTGATGTCAAAGGCTATCGTATTATGAAAGTGTCATTACGGAGTTTCATAACATATTTATCTTAATAGTTAATACCGATTATTTGTTTTTAATGTGGATGTTATGTCATGTTTATAGAAACGAAACAAAATAGGGTCACATTTTCATCGTCTGATTTTATTTTTCTATAAGTTTTAATAAATAAATCGGCAAATCCTCAAGACACGGTCTTCTGTCAGATATCTAGGCAGGGAATGCAAGAACGGGGTGCATTGTCAAGGGTCTACGGTCGGACGTACAGACTTAGTAATAGGGTAGGTAAGCACTCTGGGTGCACACTGCACAACCCTGCGCGTAGAACCGATATGTAGGCTTATGGCGAGTAAGTAGGTACCTATTACTAAGAGATTAAAAACAGTGTTCAAATCAGCGACCGCAGGTAATGTGCCCAATAATCTGGCGGCATTACCTCGTTGGATGGCTAAACTTATCCTAGTTGACTTGCTTCAGTTGATATCTGCTTTGCATTGATATTTTAGGTAGGCCTTTTTAAAAGAGCCAGTGCTCTCTGTTCTCGGTAAGAATAGGTACACCCAATTTTCTCTGAAACTTAGCATTATTTATTCACATTTAACTAAATTATCGCTATTTATCATCTGTCACCAGACAAAACACATAAAATATAGCACATTACTCAACCTTCTAATTACTTGGTTTTATTGTAGATATAAGTCTAAATGGTCCATTTACTGATAAAAGGGGTTGCCTCGCGTCTTACGCGTGATGCGTGCCCGACGCATGGTTAAATGCATTTTGCCGCCAAACTCTTGTCCCCGACATTTTGTTTCTTATTCACCTAACCATAGAGCTGGAAATTCGTTCTAAATTTGAATGAGTATCTGGCTTGTGTCTTATATCATTAGCGATGGAGTTGAAAATGAATCGAAATAATATGTGAACCCAGACGGCCGATAGACACTGATAACACCCGGATGCTGATTGTATTGGTCAAGTGCGAGTCGGTTGCGGGTTGCTATGTTCTCCTACTTCCGTATCTCCGAATTGTGAAAGAATTGACTTATGCAAAACATTATTGTGTAAGAATTTCACAAAACAAAAATTTAAGGAAAAGCAAAGTAGAATTCTTAAAATCTGAAATCTCCGCTCGAGATTTATGAGTGATCAATTCATGTGCCCGTGATAACGTCCCTAATGAACCTATATTTAACAAACTGAAGTGAACTACAACCCAGACGGATCTCTGGAAAAAATTGAAAGTTTTCACGATACACACTTTTTTATTTATTCATGGTAGGTGATGATAGCGCATGTCCTGTTGATAGTAGTGCAATGTCCAAAGTACATTAACTTCTGTTATCCTTGCTACATCGTTTATTTTGAACACTAAAGACGGATATTTACCATGATTCGTTTTTTTGATAAAAGTTTTGTTAACCAAGATAGTTTAAAAGTTACAAAATATAGGCCATAAAGTGGTATAAAGTTATGGCAGTTTTATACCTGTCTTTCCTGTGGGCGGCTGATTAAGCTGAGAGGATGGTTTAGGTGCTGGGCAAGCGTATTCTATCTCAAACAATGTCCTAGGCACTACAGCGTCCCGTTAAGTGTAGGCATGGATTGCCTCCTGATGCTGTATAAATCGTCTAATATAGATGTAAAGGCCTAAGTTTTTAGATTATCTTAAGAATAACCATACACGTTTTGAGTTTATACCTTTGAGTACTTGATAAATACTCAAAGGATTATAAGTACCTGTCATACATAAGGTCGATAGTTTATTAATGGCGTCGATTCTGTTGTTCACTAAACTTAATTAAACTAAAACTCTAACGGTCTTAATTTCTAAATGAACGAGTTCACAGAAGAACGTCCTCTCTTTATTTTATTTATTTCTAGCCTGCTTCGTCCCACTGCGAGTGATAATTTCGATGCTACGAGTTCTTTCACGCGCGATTACTTGTCAAAACGCTATCGTGCGGGAAAGCCTGTACGCGCAATCGCGAGTGATAATTTTTGACGTGACAACGTCTTATAATTCGATAGAGCCGGCTGCCCGCACGAAAAAACATGACGTCATGCGGCGTTACCTTGCTCTGAGGCGTTCCATGCGGCGTTACCTCGCTCTGAGGCGTTCCATGTAAGGCTTGAAGTGCAAGCGAGAGCGCGGAACGAGCGACTAAGAAGCACAATCGGCCTTTGCGTTCGGCAGCGTTCGACATCCGTCTCTCTCCTACTTGAGTGAGCGATGCGTAGACGTTGTCACGTTCAACTATCGTCAGTAAACCGACTTTACAGACAACCAATTTTTTTTTTAAATTACAAGCGAGGATGAGGTTTTTAAGTTTTACAAGAAAATACAAGACAAATCAAAATTTAATTTATTTAGAACATAAATGTTACGAAGGACTCAAATCAGACTATTCATGTGATTCCAGCGCTGCGGTCCTACAGAATATTACTTTTTTGAAGCTTGAAGCTACGCGTTTTATCACGCGCGATTGGCTGTATCCCTCGCGATAGATTGTGCGTATAAAGGCTGCTATTGTGTTTAAATTCTCTGTTTAAACTGTAGTTTTCTTTGTTACAGTTGAATACGTAGACACAGAATACAGTCTGTGGCTGACATGGTTCCTGACGCCAGTGATCGTCACGTTCCTCCTACCAGCGGTTCTCATTGTCTTAATATACACTAGCAGCATCATATTCTACGTGTATAGGCTCTATAGGTAAGAAGTTCCTAAAGCTATACTAGATGGCGCTAGTAATGCGAGTTCGAAATTTGAATTTGTAACAGTTATTTTAAGCAAATACGGTAGAAATATATCTATCTATCTTTCTTTTTCTCTTGTGAGGAAACCAACTAAGTAATTTAAGTAAGTTTGTATAGATATTGTCAAATTCGTGTGACGAAGTTTTAAGGTCGCCTTAAGGCCTCCGCAGTCCGCATGGCTTAACGACTTAATAGCCAGGACCGACAATTTAACGCGCCCTCAAAAGCACAAAAGCGCTCAGTTCATAACGCTACAAGCGGTCACCCATCTACTTTCTGACCGATCAGAACCGACGATCTATCTATCAAGAACGACTATGTAATTTACACCAAGGCCCTTATATAAACGTAGTGTAAACTTACGCCAGGTTTAAACTCTAATGGGCTCACCAATAAAAACTAGTTTTTCCGAAGTTCCACCAGATTTACGCATTGCATAGATAAACCTTGCATAAATTCAGAATATGTCATAAATAATTTCTCACCAATAAACCAGGTGGAACTCTGATGAAACTATTTTTCGGATACGTCAAGATGCACGAATCGGCAACATCGCATCCAAAGAGAAACCTCTAAAAAAGTATCATTTTTGTCTATGACTACAGTTTATATTTGTCAAATTTGAAACTTCTTGATTTTGGCGGTGGCGGGAATTCGTATTGTGCTACAAAATTGTTTCAAATAATTAAAGATTGTTGCGAATTTATTTTAATATTTTGGATTTATCTTGAGAAAAAATGGCTAAGAGAGAGCGCTGTGTCAACTGGGAGAACGAGGAAAATCCACCTCCACGCGTATTCATATTGAGAGATATGAATATATAATATTATACAATTCACTCGTTCTACGTCTTCTATTGCCCTCAGTTCCATTTTTTAGTAATTTATTTTTTTCGCCTGTAATGTATAGAAAAGTAAACAAACAGTACCTAGGTGCAATATTATTATTATTATTATTATTTATTCACAAAAAAAAGGGCTTTGTCGCTGAGCGACTATATCGCCCAAGTATCTAGAACAAGTTAACAAAAACTCCTTGGTATGTGCGAGTAGAATATAATACGAACTCTTTGGTGTTACCAGAAAATATTTTTACATACATACTAACATGTATTCTGTGGTTACACTAGATTTATACTAGGGGGCAGGCTTGTGTAACTTCGAAATAGCGTTTGTATGAAAGAAATGTCATAGTTATGCAATGTGTAACTTCATAATTGGTTTATTGGTGGTGATTTTGCTTATTCTGCAGTTGAACATTGGAAAAACTTTATTTCAGGTTTATTGGTGACGGGGAAAATTGTATGGTTACACCTAAGTTACACCCGGCGTGAATTTACACCACGTGCCCAAGACGCAAACCAAGCGGCAATGAACTTGTCTCAACCGAGCGCTTGTCTGTCACATTATAGAGGTCTTCAAAATCGTACTT
The DNA here is from genome assembly GCA_951394285.1 of Epirrhoe tristata. Classification (NCBI taxonomy): domain Eukaryota; kingdom Metazoa; phylum Arthropoda; class Insecta; order Lepidoptera; family Geometridae; genus Epirrhoe; species Epirrhoe tristata. Next base: position 2,479,222 of record OX596158.1, read on the forward strand.
TAAACTCTGTTATCAAAAGCAGACGTCGGCCAGACATGATGACAGGCTAATTAATTAGTTTTACCTATTTACATTTACTACCTTCTCATTAGGTCATACTTCAGATAAAGTACAAAGTATTGTATCTCTAAAGTTTCCACAATATGTCATCATCCTCCTATTTCCCCTCGCACGGCTAAGTTTATTCGTATGAGTCAGTGGCCAACTCTGGTGACGGAGTTTTTAGGCCGCCTTTAGGCCTCCGTCATGGCTTAACGACAATAGCCGGGATCGACAACGTGCCCGTCAGGGGCATTTTCATCTGAGCGCTTCCGTGCTTCGGGGGTCACGTTAAATTGTCGGTCCCGGCTATTTAAGTCGTCACCAGGGTTGGCCACTGACTCATACGAACTATTCTTAAGTACTTATTAGATAGCGGTATAGCCTACCTATGTAATTTACATTTAATTTTGTTTTCTGTGTTCCAGATTAAAGGTTGTAAATGGTGTGCAAAACGACTGGCGAGCCGCGGCGAGAACGGCTGTTTGCGCCCTGTGGGACGCCCATGGCTGGCTGTGGCATGGTGAGATTATTAATATGTGTATTTAGTTTTAAGATGGATCACCTAAATGATTGGAACGAAGTTCCTTTTATGAAATGAAATGAAATGATTTATTAAAAATAGATAGAAAGCTTACATAAAAGTCCAAAGCGCTTAACTATCGTAAATGAACATAACTTAAATTGTTATATATGGAGCATAGACTGTCATTGAAAATGTCGATATACTGGAACTCGTGGAGAAAATTATTTAGTAGGTTTAAAGCACGTAACGTTGGCGCGTTACTTGCGTGAAAGGTTCGTGTAGAATGACAGGAGAACAACTTATGCCTACGACGGCCACAGCGCACATAGTTATCAGGGACATAAAGTGTCATACTGCTTAGTATATTTTATGACTGTATCGAAGAAAAAAGACAGGCTGGAAAAAAAAATTGTTCCATGTTACCGTCACGACACATGTATAGTATATTTTTTTTTCGTTTTTGCTTATAGACTCGTGTAAAAAAATTACGGTCAAAAATTAAATTTTTAAGCACTAGATTTTGCGATAGGATAGAGACTTTTAAACCCAAATGTGTGACCTGAGTCAAACAATTTATATAATTGAAAGCCCACATAATATGGGATCGCTCCAATAAAACAATCGCCATCAATCATAAACAAAGTGCGCTATCCTCATGCAATTCACAAAACCAAACGATAGCGCGATCTAGAAAAGTGTAAATTTTAAGGGCGACATCTAGTTGTGTTTACTGAACTAAAGTTAACCATACATTTTTACCTTTTCTTTTATTATATACTACTTATGTTATCAATTACGTTAGACAATTAAACAGTCTAAAATCTTAACTCAATACTAATTGCACAATATGATGTTTCTTCTCTCATCCTTCTCTCTAGGCGTCTCGGCACCTTCAGTGCCCGCCATAGTCCGGTAACACTAAAACGGCCTCATAGGCCATTAGTATTAGGCCCTCCTAAAAAAAAAAAAACAATATGATGCATAGTTCATTTTGTCACACTTCACAGGTTACGAGATCCGAGGTCTGGAGAACATTCCAGATGGTCCGTTCCTAGTGATATACTACCATGGAGCGCTACCAATAGATATGTACTACTTCACAGCGAGGATGCTACTTTTCAAGAACAGGCACATCCACACAGTGGCTGATAGATTGCTCTTCAAGATACCCGGTAAGTCAAAGTAAATTTATTTGCTAACATGTGTGTGTATATTTTTAGGTTATACCGGGTTATTTGTAAAACGGTAACCTCTCAGGACTGTATTACTATTTTCATTAACAACAACTTTTTACAAAACAATACAACCAACTATCTAACATATTTCAACTCTGTATTAAATAGGTCAATTTCAAGCTCCCCCGCCGCCCTAACCCCGCTCCCCTCTCTATTGTACTATCGCTTTCTTTTGATTCGCATACTTCGTAACATTTAGAGCGTTCAATTTAAATATTTTTATTTTTGTATGAAAATCTGATGAATTTTTAAAAGTCATAAAACAAAAGTTGTTGTTTATGATGATAGTAATGAATTTGAATCAGTGCACCGGTAAAATAACTCACAAAACGGTCACAAAGCCTGGGGAGTTACTAACTCTTATTTCCATGCACCAGGCGCTTGATCTCCACAGACTTGAACCTGTTATTTATATCTGTTTGACTTCACTATAATTATAATTCTTTTACAGGCTGGTCATCCCTCCTAGAGGGTTTATGCGTGATCCCGGGCACAATCCAAACTTGCGCGGGAGTATTACGTGCTGGGAACCCCCTCGCCATATCACCTGGGGGAGTTTATGAGGCGCAGTTCGGAGATCATTACTACCGACTGAAGTGGAAAGCTCGTAAGGGCTTCGCTAAGGTCGCACAGGAGGCTAAGATTGTAAGTACATTCACAACTTATTCTAAAGAACTATTGACACGAGAAACAATAAGACTTTCTTGCTTCCGATAATCTTCATGTTATAGCAGTTGATAATTCCCATGTTGCAGCCCGTAACCTCCATGTTGTATGTTGTTACAGCTAATAACTCCCATGTTATAGCAGTTAATAATTCAAATGTTATAATGCTATTGCAGCCAATAATACCTCCAAGTTATAGCAGTTGATGATCCCCATGTTATAGTTGTTGATAATCTTGTAATATATCATTTTTTTCCGCCAATAATCTCCATGTTATAATTATTATGTTGCATGCAGCCCATGTAATAGCAGTTAATATTTATGTTATACATTGTTACAGCCAATAATCCCGATGTTCACGCAGAACGTTCGCGAAGCATTCCGTACAGTTGGCTGGTTGCGCGGCGTGTGGCTCCGAGTGTACGCGGCCACTAGGGTCCCGTTAGCGCCTGTGTACGGGGGCTTCCCTGTCAAACTCATCACGCATTTAGGAGCGCCCATCTATCCCAATGATAGCGATACGCCTGAAGATATACAGCGAAAGGTAATTTTCGCTTTAATCCTAATCGCTTCGATAGCGCGTTCTAATGTAACATTACATGTGGCGCCATCTAGTTCTGTTTTAGGACACTAATCTCTGTATTTATGTCCGGGGTAATCTCTGGAACGGCTGAACCGATTTTAATGGGACTTTCACTGGAAGAAAACAATGTTATTTTGAAACACAAACAGACACTTCAATTGTTTATATGTACTGATGACAAATTATTTCTTATATGCTCATACATACATAAGTTGTTACCTGATTTGTTAGCACGCCATTTCTACCTTTCCAACAACACGTTGGTCAGCAGGTAGAAAATGCCTTCAGCAATAAGGCCGCCCATTGTATTAATTTCGAACGTGTTTTATTTATGTTGTGTTTTGTTATTAATTGGTGTACAATAAAGTGTTCATTCATTCATTTATATTGTATTTTTGTGCAATAAAGTATTTAAATAAATAAAATATTCTTCTCTCAGGTGTCAACAGCAATCGAAGATCTAATAGAGGAGCATCAAAGGATACCAGGAAACATCCTCTTAGCCCTCATCGAGAGGGTCATAGAAATGCCCAAGAAGAAACCAGAAAAAGAAGCAAAACCCGAGACGAACGGTAACTGTCACAACGGATCTGTCAAAGTGACAGATGACGCGCTAAGTGAAAACTGTCAAAGTGAAAAGATTAAAGTGTCATAATCTAGATGTAAGGAGTGAATGGTTAAATTGTGTGATGTTTTTTGAAGTCGTTGGCCGGACTGCGTTTAATTTGGTATGATCAATTGGCTTGGATTTTTAACAAGTTTATTTGTGATCTTTAAGATAGTGTCAAAAATGGAATAGTTTTAATAAAAAAGCGTTAGGCTAGGTTCACATTGCTGTGTCGGGGTATGTTGTGGCGCAACAACATTATGCGCAACCACAACACAACAACTTAATTGTTTAAGTGATTACTTAATAAACTTATTTATTTACAGAAACTAAGCTACTACATATTTCCAAATACAACAGGATTAGTCAAGCTATCTAAGGATCGTTAGAAACGATCTATGGATAGCTCAACTGATCCAGGTCACTGTCAGTCGGAAGCGTGCCCAAAACACTGGCGGCATTATAACGCTGGATGGCAATGCTGATCCTTTGAGCCAAAAATGTACCAGCTCTAGGATCACGCGTCATTACTTGATTGTTGAGTACCCCATTGTAATTAGCCGAAGCGGAGATCCTTCGTGCCTACATACTATAGAACTTAGTTAGGGCGACGAGTCAATGTCTCGATAGTGCAAGGTTTACTATAACTATTTTCTTTTCTCCATAACTTACTACCTATAGGTACTACCTATACCTACCCTATATCCTGCTCTAGTATAGAGTAGCCACGAATTTAGAAAAATGAGATGATTGGCTATGGAGGCGTGACCCGTATCGCAACTTCAAGCCAAAGCCAGCTGGTTCGGTTAAAATCGGGCACTAGTCGCGCTTTATGGCTGGTCGCGTGTGCATTTACCAATGTACTCAAAACTAAATAGTGATTCAATTCAATGATCAACATACATTGCTGTGTTTATCTTGAGACCAGTCACAATCCAAGCAACAAATGGCGCAATGGAATGTAAAGTCAACAATGCTCTCAACACTACTTGTGTTGCATGGTATGGTATCTTATCTTAACACAACCTACTAATGTGAATCTAGTCTAAGGTAATATGCGTAACCGATTGCGTTCTGACGCAGGACACAGCAATGTGAACCTAGCTTAAGATTCGTTTGTCACAAATCCAATATGGCGGCTGTGAATAAAAAAGTAGGGTTGAATCCGCGCCAATACTAAAATCAATTGAATATATTTTTCAGTGCTGGAGTTGGCCACTGATTCATGCGAACTTGCTTTACTTTAGTGCTAGGGTAGGAAAACGTGTGTCAAAGTGCACGAAAGGAGCCTCTTTGAGGCGCACTAAAAATCCTTTCACCACTGGTTCGAAAGAACGGTGACTCGATAAGAAGTGCTAAGGTATGCTGTCATATATTTTATCTCACGTCGGCGGGTTGGTCTTAATAATGTGTGTAGTTTTGTTTCTGTGTGCGTAAGTGATTACTGAGCGCTCATTTGTCCATGCAGCGTTCCCGAACTTACTTACGCACACAGAAACTTTACCTACATCAAAGTTGATTGAATTTGGCCAGCGACTCGATTGTAAAGAATCTTATACCAAATTATGAGTCTAAGTTTATACATAACATAAACGTATCCTATTTGCAAAACAAATATTTTGTGTAGTTATATTATTATACTAAGCTTATTATTATTATTAATCATGCAATAATTGCTTTATGAATTTATTATGATTATGATTTATCGTATATTACTTTAAATGTTAATTATTATTTGTTAATTATATGTATTTGTGATGTATAAGTAGATATCGTGTTGTAATTGCTTAGATAAAGCAAAATTTCATCTGCCTTATTAAAACTAACGAAAGATAGTCCCTGAAGGGCTATATTCATATTTGTAAAGACACTACATTCGAATGTGTGAAGACCACCAAGTAAATATTTTTTTTTTAAGAAATAGGGTTCAAATTGGGGTTAATATATCTTATTAAGTAATGTGAGTTCATATCCTATCATATATAAGGAATTCATATGAACTTATTAAGAAATAAAAGTTTATATTAGGGATTATTATGATCTTATTGAGAAATAAGAGTTCATATTAATATTCTGGGTAAGAAATCTCTAGAACTATTGAACCGAAATTAAAAATTGATTTCACCTGTATAAATCATTATTCTTAAGTGACATAGGGTAAGTTCATCCAAAATAGTGGCGGGTCATATTATACATAGGATTAATGTATGAAGAATGAAGTTCAAAATTAACTTGTGACTTTTAAAATAAAAAAGTGCCAATACGAGTTCCATCGGTTCTCCGGAACTCTGTTTAAATTGTTTTCTGTATAATGTCATCGTAATATTTGATAACATTGAGAAGAACCGTTCAAAAAATACCGATTTTATTTTGAACTAGCTTTCGCGCTCAATTTCTCTCTCTTGGTATTTTTAATCTTAATTTTAAACAATTAGCCTATGTTCTTCCAGGCTACGATCTACATATATTCTATGTTTCATCCAAAAGTGTCCAGGCGATAAAAATACTCAATAACTTTCAGATTAATAATATTAAATTGTGATTGAAGGGCGACTGTTCACTAAAGAGTTACTTGTAAATGGTCGACTAAAATGACTGAAAGCAGCTACAGCACATAAAGATATGGTGGGCAGTAGCTTTTTATTAGATATTCCTACATTAACTTCATAGATTTTGTTTAGTTTATTCGGCCAATGGATATAGGCATGATAGGCATTTTTTTTTTTATTATGAATGGGTCGGCTCTTGACCTCAGACTTACACAGGCAAGAGTGAGTCTACGATGGAGCGAGCTTACCCAGAAGGTGCCTATTAACTCTCTTAAAAACAATAGGATCGTCAGCGGAAATACAGACGCTGGAAGCTGATTCCAAATTTTTGCAGTGCGCATAATAAAAGAACTTTCGAAGCGCTTAGGCATACATGAAGTTAGCCGTTTTAATGCGCAGTAGATACTTTTTAATGCAAAATTGTTTACTGCGCGAAACACCTAGCTTCAGCAATTCCTTGATACTTAGCCTAGGTACGTAAAATTTCTATCTAATATTTACGTGAAAGATTTTATTTGGAAAACATCGTTCTTATGTTTTACCAGCATGGCCTAATGGCTAAATACGATATATGTATAGGGTCTTTTATTTTAAACTATACAAACTGACGGGCCTCATTTTTGGGTTGTAAATAGACGTTTGACCGTATCAATTTAATTCCTAAGCTCATTTAAGTTTTCACTTCAAAATCTATCATTTATTTTTTTTAGAATTGTTGCAAAATGATTGTCAATGAGAACAGACATTCCACCAATCGCAGCGCAGAAGAATGGAATCAATTGAATGGATAGGCCCCTACTAATAAACGCGGTGTAAAGTTATTCCTCGGAATAAACTAAAAATAACCATACATTTTGACAGTTTACACTCAGGAATAACTTTATACCACGTTTATTAGTAAAGCCGATAGTCTTTATCGATTTTCTCGGGATTTTCATAACAAAACAAAAAATAACATTACATAAATATTTTTTTATTTATTGTTTGAACCCAATTCCTGAATTAAGTTAGTATAAAATGAAGGACCCTATATAAATAAGTCTTTCTCTTCCTAGATTTAGAGTCGGACAGAAAGGTGATATACAAAATGTGCATTGAATGCAAGCGCGATACAAAAGTAAGCATTTGTTAGATTTAAGTGCGAAACAAAACTTTGAGGACATATTTATTTAATTTATTGAACATAGCAATAAATTATTTTCTTTTTTTAGGGTTTTGTACCTCAAAAGGAAAAAAACGGAACCCTTATAGGATCACTTTGTTGTCTGTCTGTATGTTTTAAATGGATCTGGCCGAAATCCCAACGAGTAACAGTGTTACACGATTTCGTGTGACTCGTTGGGAACCCACCATTATCACTAGTATCTTCTGCTCATCGCAATAGAAAACATATTCGAGATAAAGGCATTCGTGAAGTTAGCCGATTGTCATGCGTAGTGGCGCATTTTCATAATATATTTTCAACTCCGCATTGAAACGGCTAACTTCACTACACGTGGTAAAGTTGCAGTAACATCTTTAGGATTCTCAATCTGTTAATCTATATTTGACGCTGAATGTTCTTCGAGGTACCTAATTTGTTCACAGTGGATCTAGGCATTCGTGAAGTTACCGTTGTGATGCGCAGTAAGAAATTTTGTTTGAAAAAGCGCCACTGCGCATGACAAACAGCCAACTTCACCAATGTCTAGATCGTGTTGTAAGTAAATGGTCACATTAAGCTTATAGGAAACGAAACCAGTGATGAAATGGCGTCAAAAATGTGAACCAATATAGATAATCTTTAATATGGCGTAAAATATATTTTTGGTACGGTCAGCGACAGAAGTTCATGAACATTTGATGTATTTGTATCTTCAATATCTTCGAAGTTCGTCGGGTTTTAGATACAACTTCAGCTTACATTGGATGTTTCGCTTTGCACCCATACTTTTTTTTTAATTTATGAAAAAAATAGGAAGTTTTCCCACAAATAATTATGAAAATGAAGCTTTAAAATCTCCAATTGTTCATGAACTGTCGCTGACTGTACTTACAAAGTAAATAATAAGTTAAATTGGTGTCATACTACAATTTACTGTGTTTTATTGATTTTATTTCGATGATTTAAAATTTATAAAATTATTCCATAAATAAGACTTAGGACGAGAGATGAATTATTGTAATTTAATGTATAGTTATATAATTTAAATTGTATTTTACAAGTTCGATAGTGTGCCAGGAGGAAACCAAATGTATGCATTTTATCTGGGAGGGTATAGTACTGGAGTTAATTTTGAAACATACTAAGTAATAAATAGGACAAACAACCAGAAACAATGACATAGTTCATCATACAAATTATGACATTTTTTTTTCGGTTTTGCTTGGTCATATCATCAGCTAAGAACTCTAAAAAGTTGTTTTTTTAGAGAAGCAAGGCTTAGGGAAAATTTTAATGTGAATAGTTAGCAATAGGTTTACCTAAAGGCCCTTACTAATAAACTTGACATAAAGTTATGTCATGCATAACCTATGGATAACCATACAAATTTTAAGTTTATGCATGACATAACTTTATGTTAAGTTTATTAGTAAGGGCCTAAGTGTGTATACGGTTTTGCTTGGTCTGAAAATTTAACCATGAACATACAAACTGCAGTCTGGTACTATATTATCTAGGGAAATTCTTGGAGAGAGCGTGTGTTGTATATTGTGTACTTACCTAATCAGCAAACAAATAAATTGTGAATATTTTGAAATATTAACTTGCATTTTTAATACCCACGTCACCTAAGATTATAGGAGTGTCTCATCATTAACCGACTTCAAAAAAGGAGGAGGTTCTATGTTCGGCTGTATGTATGTTTTTTTGAGAATTCGAATCTTTGGAGATGATCAATATCACTTATAAGAAAAGAGCCTATCGGCCGGTTTCTCGAACGCTTTTCAAATTGATCAAACGATTAAACTTAGGTTACATGAAGTCGTGTTGCTAACAGAAACGAAAGTCGAGGCGGGGGCGCGAATCTCGTTGAAAAAATTAAAAAAACAAACTTCTGCAAGATGTGGGCATGTACCAAATATGTGACATGCCTCTGACTACCTTACCTTTGCCCTTAGACATCTTCAAAGGATCTGAAATAAGTAACATAATAATTACGTTTTTATACTAAAAGTAAACCGACTTCAATGTTTGACTCGGCGGTGTCACTCAGGGCGTCAAGCTGTCGATTCGATTTCTATTTGTGGCTGGACATGGCTAGGAGGGAAGGTGTTTAGAGTTTTACGGGGAAACTATCAATCCCTCAGGAATAAAATTTATATGGGACCACCTCTGGAGTATACCCTTTCAAACATGAAAAGAATTTTGCAAATCGGTCAACAAATGGCGGAACAATCGCGTAACAAGATACAAAAAAAAAAAACATACAGACGAATTGAGAGCCTCCTCCTTTTTTGAAGTCGGTTGAAAAGATCTGAGAGTGTCATGTTGAATGAATGAAACAAGACATACACGCCGCCGCCGCCTCGACTAGCGACCTGTCTAAGGCACAAATTTTCCACTTTCAAGAGATTTGAGGAATGATAAGTTTAATTATGATGATCTGCGTTTGAGAAACCGGCCGTTGTTATTATTACTGAATGAGGATTAAATTTAATAAAAAACAATAATAAAATTACAAAACAATTTTTATTAAATCATTGTATCTATTACATTTACACAAAACCTACATATATTCAATTACATTTACAATCACAATCGCTAATCAGTCATACATTAGATTGTAATACAGTTCAAATTATATAAAATAAAATGAGATGTCATTAATTAATAACCGCTACTAACTAACAAACCCAATTTGTGCGGTAAAATATTAAATTAAATAAAAGTTTAGACGATTTTGAATTTTATCGACGTTAAAGAAAATATGTTTTTCACTGAGAAAATATACAGGATGTAAAAGACTACTACCGAAAACTGAGGGGTAACAATCAGACCACGATTCAAAACATATTTAGCGAAAAAAAAAAAAAAAAAAATTCTCGGGTCTGGATGTTTCTATGTATAATATGTATGTATTTACAAACAAAAGGTATATAAGTAGTATATCAGTCATGTAGTACCCATAACACAAGCTCTGCTTACTTTGGGGCTAGATGATGCTGTGTGGAAAGTCCAGCGTTATTTATTTATTTATTTATCTTACCTCGGGTTGCATTGCATTGACCGCGGCCACGAGCAAACTGATAATTATCCAAAATTCTATTCGCAATCTCGTTCCGTTATTTTAATCGCGAGTTAAATGAGTGTATACATGTATATATATTTATGCTTATCACTATCAGTGCCACACACTGTTCGTGGCAGGAGACGCATTAAAAGAGATCGTAATTGACGTCATCGAAGGGCTGCGATTGTGACGGAGGGCGGGGCGCGGTACCTCCTGGTCTGTATTGCGGCTGCTAGACATGAAATAGTACATTGTATTATTAATATATCCATGAATTTATGAACATTAAACATCACATGATATAACCCGGTTCATTAGAGACGAATCTGACATGACAATCGTATTCTCTTCAAGCGAGAGAACATGATAAGCGCTGCCATTTTTCGTTTTGTAATGAACCTGGTTATACTTAAAGAGATTTTAACAGTTAAATAGCCTTATCAGGAACTTTTTAAACATCAATTTAAATGCACATAGCAAACTAAGTCATCGGATAAGTTGTTAATATTTAATCACTTATCAGACACTTTATCAAGTGCTGATACTGGCCTTAAGATGCTTCCAGAACAAGTACTATTAATACTACTACTAGCCCACACTATCCCATTACTGGGCAAAGGCCTCCTCATTCTACGAACGCTCCACTATCGAACACTACGATCAAGTGCCCTCGTCTGTCAGAAGAATTATTGTACAAAAATGTAATCTGAAAGTTATAATGAATGTAAGTGAATGAAGTGATAAGCAAAGTGGAAGGCAAAGTAAAGTTTGATGGGGATTTTGCAAGTTGCTTGCGAACGTGTTTCGTTTAGATCATCTGTGTCAATTTAAAATACTGGACTTTATTGACTACACAGAAAGATACACAGTTCATTGACAACACAAAAGTGTTGCCAGAAATTGTGCGAAATATTTTTGTGTTAATTAGGTAATGACATTTTCCAGAACTAATCCATCCAACGAGGTAATGCCGCCAGCCTTTTGGGCACGTTACCTGCGGTCGGTGATTTGAACACTGTTTTTTATCTTTAGTTTAGTTAAATTATGTACCTACTTATGTATTTTTAATTTTTTATGATTATTGTTTCATGTAAATACAAGTATTATTTCCAGAAGTTGTTCTGTTCATACCTTTAAGTTTTTTTACTGTAAAATATTTAAAAAGCATCAAATTACTTATCATGAAATTTACACGTTCATAAGCAACATGGGAGGTAATATGAACTCTTATTTCCTAGCAGTTTTTTAACTGAAACATCGCAACTTATCATGGTCTCTCGCTTGCACAGTAGTGACTGCATTAGTGTGCAAGCGAGAGAACATGATAAGCACTACCATTTTGTTTCATTATGTTAAAATTGTTCTAAAACTGCCAAGAAATAAGAGTTTATATTAACCCCTGCCTAGTGATTTAGACTTCAGCGGAACGCATTCCGGTCGGAATCGGTCAGCTGACAGCAACCAATCACAGTGCAGGAATTGATGCAAAACTGACGTTTCTTGCACTGTGATTGGTTGAGGACGGTTGAACACCGACCCGAATGCATTCCGCTGAAGTCTGAATCAAGGGCCTGTTTTAGTATTGAAAAGAAAAGATGGCAAGCATTACTTGTGCGTGGGATGTATTCACATGTGCGGCCTGCCCCCGCGCGGCGCAGCTTGTTGCTAGAAACAAAGTGTGCACTCAGCCTTAGCTATAATACATTTTTCATTACGGTCTGTTTCATAGAACTCGTTATAAAACTTGTTATACAACACTAGCTGTGCTTTTCCCGCGACTTCGTTCACATTGAATGATGTTATGTGTGTTTCCCATACTTCCATCACATAAAAAAAAGTAGTCAAATACTTTCAAAATTTACATTTGCAACATGAGTCTAAAATTTTTCAAAGTCATGAAATAAATAAATAATGCTGGACTTTTCACACAGCATCATCTAGCCCCAAAGTAAGCAGAGCTTGTGTAATGGGTACTACATGATTGTTAAGCTACTTATATTACTATACTTTTTGTTTGTAAATACATACGTATTGTAAACAAAAAAAAACTTAAATTGATAAATCATTCTGCATTGAGTTGTTATGAATACAGACCGTTCAGTAAAAAGAAATAAGCATCAAGCCATTAAAGTTGCATCATTCAAGAAAAACTATGATACAACACAATATGTGAATGTAAAAGTAAAAAATAGTTTTATGGACAATTTGTTCTCTGTCAAACCTTTAAACATCATAGTTTTGCGCTGAACGAAGCAGTTTTAGGGTGTTTAAAATGAAGTTTATACAGGAGTTAGTTATGTGGTGAAAATGGTACAAATAAATGATAATTAAACTCAATATGAAACTGAATGAAAGTGAAAATAATCTACAAAACATTGATGAGCACATGTTTGTACAGTTCGCCCAACGGATCTAGGCATTCGTGAAGTTAGCCGTTTGTCTGCGCAGAACACAGTTTGAAAAAGCGGTCACTGCGCAGACAAACGGCTAACTTCACGAATGCCTAGGTCCGTTGAGCGAACTGTACTTGTTGCAAATGCCTGTGCGATTGTTGCTGCAACTGTTGCTACAATACATACCTAAATACGACTCGGGAGGATAAGAAGGATCGTATATTTTGTGATGACACGCCACGCTGACATAGTGCACTGGTTGCTACAACTTTAACAACTGATGCTACAATACCTGCTGCAACAGATGTCTGAGGCCGGGGTTGGAAGGTAGAAGCGGCCGGATGCCCCTCGGTGCGTGTCCCGCCATGCCAACACCGCTTCGTAATTGTTGCTGCAATTGTTGTTGTAATTGTTGTTTGCGTTGTTGTTCCTATAACAGAATTATGAATCGATGAGTCACTTATAGGAAATGTTTGGACGCGAGAGGCGCATGATAGAGGAGACTGGCATAAAAGAAGGGAGGTCTATACCCAGCAGTGGATGATACCAGGCTGAGATGATGATGAGTCGCTTATTGCATTATCTACAGCAATCTATGCAATCTAAATTGACAAAAAAATCTAATAAAGTTCATAAAGATAAAGATTATTTATTTGCATAAACATGTGTAGGTAAAAAATATGATTACATAAGGAAGGTCTTGGAAGCAACATGTTTTACCGATTTCGGTGTGCAAACCGAGAGAGTGGCATGCTTTAAGTGACATAAATCAAAGTTAAGTTAAAATATTAGTAATAATGTCAATTAATCATGTTCGTCAAAGTAGGTACATAATTCATTTAACAATAGAAAAATAATAGGTAAGTAAGTAATAATATCATTTCAATTAAAATTTATCATTTAAGAAATCATCAATCTTATATCTCATAATACTACAGTCTCATATTTTTTGAGGTTTTTGAAGTAGTTTTGGACAGATATCAATTTTTTTTTTTTTTTTTTATTCTTGTTAATAATATTTCCGCAATATTCATATTCTGATGTGAACATTTGGCATTAAGATTTGCATCTGTAACTCAGCATGTAACTAGGAGAGTGCTTGGTATGAATGTTGATGGATTTACGAGTAGAGGTAGGCCAAAGAAAAGATGGATGGATTGTGTAAAGGATGACATGAGTAAGAAAGGAGTGAGTGTTGAGATGACGGCTGATAGAGGAGAAAGGAAGAAGAACACATGTTGTGCCGAAGCCCCACATAATGTGGGAAACGGGCAGGAAGATGATGATCTGTAACTCAGCATTTGGTTAAGTTTTGTTTGTATTCCATAAAGAATGTGTATAATAATAAATAAATAATAATAAATAAATAATGCTGGACATTTTCACACAGCATCATCTAGCCCCAAACTAAGCAAAGCTTGTACTATGGGAACCAGATAACTGATATACTACTTATATACTTTTTGTTTGTAAATACATACATATTATACATAGAAACACCCAGACCCGAGACAAATATCTGTAGGTCATACAAACATTTGTCCCGCGGCGGGGATCGAACCCGCAACCTTCTGCGTCGCAGGCGGACCTTCGCCCTCTGCGCCACAGAGGTCGTCCTATCATACGATCTACTATCACGATAATGATCACAGTTTCTTAAACTGAATCCATTCTCTATTTTAAGTTACCTCGAGCTGCTTATAGTGTTGCTCCTGCTGCTGCGCAGCGTGTAAATGTCCCATTATATCCATCTGACTTTTGAACTGTGCCTCCTGAAAACAATCAACTTCTTAATTAAGCTGGTTTTGACACGTCTACAGTTTATTTAATAGTACGGGCTAGTAATAAATCCCTGAATTACTATTATTTAATATGCGGCGATTGGCTTGCCACCTCTCTATTTTGTAAAAATAGTGCAAAGAAGGTGTATGCACTTGTACATAATGTTTTGCAATAAATTATTCTATTCTAAAAAAATATCTTGTCTCTCACCTCACGCTAAATGTGTTTGTCATACCTCTGCCCTTAGACATACATACAGGGTGTATATCGGGAATACAAAAATATATGAGAGATTGTCTAATCATAGATTTGATTTATTTATTCTGATTTGATAAGTTACATCGAGCAAGTAGCAATCGTTCCTAGTGGGATGGGAACTATCGTTGATCGTGACCATCTTGTTCGTTTATGGTCAAATCTTGAACCCTGGAGCACTGGTGGAACTGACCTGCTGATGAGCTGCCTCCAAGGTCTGCTGCAGCTGCTGTATCTTGTGCAGGTTCTCCTGCCTGGCCGCTTCGAGCCCATCGAGCTGGTTGGCTCGGGGACCCTTGCCGCCTCCCACCTGGCCCTGCATACCCTGGGCTTGCATACCGCCTGATATCATCATACCCTGGAATTATAATGGTGTTAGCATAAGGCCGAAATGTAGTAAAGTTTTCATTATAAATAAAATAAAATAATAAATAAATAATGCTGGACTTTTCACACAGCATCTTCTAGCCCCAAGGTAAGCTTGAGCTTGTGTTATGGGTACTAGATGACTGATAAACTACTTATATACTTTTTGTTTGTAAATACATACATATTATACATAGAAACACCCAGACCCGAGATAAATATTTGCAGATCATACAAACATTTATCCCGCGGCGGGGATCGAACCCGCAACCTTCTGCGTCACAAGCGGGCTTTCACTGCACCACAGAGGTCATCAATATGAATCGCTATGCTGGTTATAGAATACATGTTACGCTTAGGAAGGTTATGATAACCTGGTGCTGTTGCTGCTGCATCTGCGCCTGCGCCATGCCCTGGTTGGGACCCAACTGTCCCACCGGTCCCATGCCCCCGCCCATACCGGAGGGCATGCCGGATGAACCTGCTGGAAATAAGATAAGATAAATATAGCTGGACATTTCACACAGCATCATCTAGCCCCAAAGTAAGCAGAGCTTGTGTTATGGGTACTAGATGACTGATTAACTACTTATATACTTTTTGTTTGTAAATACATACTATACATAGTAACACCCAGACCCGAGACAAATATCTGTAGGTTTGTCCCGTGGCGGGGATCGAACCAGCAACCTTCTGCGTCGCAGGCGGACCTTCGCCCACTGCGCACAGAGGTCGCCAAACAAAGATAACAAGCTGACCCGACTGATCCTGTCTTAACTATGAATAATTGTGAAACAACTGACAATTATGTCGAATGTTACCTAAATTTTGATAATAATAACCTTATTATAATAAATAATAAGGTAATATTAATAATACCTTATTACATTAGAAAAGTTACAATTATGGCTGTTTGTTAGTTTTCTCTATTTATCAAACCGCGCAATAAAACACAAACTTTTGTCTTTCTTTCTATTTGTCCGGGCTAATCTCTGGAACGGCTGAACCGATTTTAATGAGACTTTCACTAAAAGATAGAGGTGGTTGTAAAGTGACATAACGGCTATGTGAAATAGCCAGAATTAATGAAAAACTATCGTACAAATCATCAATAACTTATGGAATGCTACAGCATATCTGATGAATCTTTTAGAAACTAATTGTTTTTTGATGATACATACCTGCCATTGTAGATTGTGGCATGTTCGGTGCCATACCGCCGGACAAACTCACAGCAGGCATTTGTTTGTTGTTCATAGTAGACATTTTTTGTTGTTGTATCACCTAAATAAAGAATCGTTTTAATTAGTGTTGTGGAATTTTATATAATTTTCTAGATGAGATAGAGATGTATATTTTTCAAAAATCTAAAAATGTTGTTTTTTCTTCAAAATCAACCTAGATTTCTAAGCACAAAACCAAACTACATAAGAAACTGTAGCTGCCCTTAATGAGGTAAAATCTTGCCCTTTCCTGTACCTAAACTATAATGTATTTATTTCTTTTAAGACCATCGTCCATCCATCGACCACATAAAAATACATTAGAAACGAAACTATGTATATAATCTAGAATACTACGAGGCCATTTAAAGGTGACACACCACATAATATAGTGACATTCTTGGTTACAAAAGACAGCAAACAAGGTAACAACCTAACTAAATACATACATCATTATACTTACTTATATAAATAAATTCTAAACATCCACACTATAATAATATAATTCTCCTGGACGATTTCGGCTACCGAGACTTGGCTTTGTGTATTTTTTTAACTATCTATGGGCTTATTAATATGCAATTTACAAAGTTATAATTTATATTGACAGGCGGTCTATTTCCTATAGGCGGCGATGGGCTTGCAACCTGCCACGTATGGAATACTAACTTCTGCAAGGTGGGCATGTATCAAATATGTGTTTGGACATGCCTCTGACTACCTCCCTTAGACATCTTCAAAGGGTCTGGAATAAGGAACATAAAAAGATCTGAGAGAATGTCTACCGCACCTTGGGGATACAGTCGTGAACCGTTTCTCAGCAAGAGACTCCCAGCGAGAAGGGTCAATACAACATCTCATGTGCCTTATCTGTACGTCCTTGAAGCGAAGGAACTGGCCTCCGCATTTCCGCTTTCCAGTTCACAGAAGAAGATGCGTTTCGCCTTTCGCACTATGAAAGTGATGGTTACTAACCTTCCGTAACCTATCGACGAAGGTAGCCTGGTTATTAGGAATGAACCCGAGATACGCCTTCTTATCCGGCGTGTACAGGAGGATGAGCACTTTTATGTCGCATTGTGGAGGGGAGGACATCGGTGAGAAGTGGACACAGCCAGCCTGGTGACAAATATTTTATGTATTCATTAATATTATTATTATTGTTGTTATTAGATCTTAGTCTACTCGTGACTCAGTGAAAAGTTGAGCTTCTGAAAGATGTTCCGTTTGTAAAAACTTCCTCACTATTCTACATGTGTAAGGGATGGTGTATGGCATCCCTTAAATATTGTTTATGTAGTTTTTGGCCCTATCGAGAATGGCAATAATTGTTGTTTTAGTCTGTGGTCTCCGACATCTCTCGTCTATGGTTGTAATTAAAGATTAGGCGGGAAAGAGAGATGTCGGAGAGAAATAGAAGATACTTGACATTAAGTCAAGTATCAAGGAAAATATTGTCTAGTCTCCCAAGTCCGAACTTTGTTATTTTATATGTTTTCTTTCTGTTGTTTTCGTTTAAATAAACTTTCTGTGTGACTGTGGACTCGTGTTTTGTTGTTGTCAAACCACTCCCGGTTCTTTTTTATAATAATAATAATAACTCTAGAGATTGGAAAAGTAGTGTAAGGATAATACCAGTTGATGATAGAACTATCGGGACTATAGTAACTTTCTGCAGTTTCCACATGCGGGTGATTTCATTTTTGAGATCAACATAATTTGGAAAGCTTTTCTGCTATCGTAAAAAAAGTCTCCATCAATCATCAATACACTCATGATACTCACAAATCCATTAACCATGACCTTGGTCAATGAATCCAGGGCTTCACTGGGCTGCAGGTGGAACAGCACCGACTTGCTGTCCTTCAGGTACTGCCCCCCGATGCTGCTGATCAGCTGCTTCGGCATCAGCTGCATCAGGAGTTTGTTCGGCCACGTGTCTACCTTCAGCTCTGGTTCTATGTCCTTGGTGCTGGCTGACACCTGGAGATGTTTGAAAGATTGTAACAATGTTTTGCTGGCTGTCATCTAGGAATAATCCATACTGTGTGTTAATATTATAAATGTGAAAGTAACTCTGTCTGTCTGTCTGTTTGTTACGCTTTCTCGCCCAAACCGCTGAAGCTTTAGCTGAAATTTGGCATAGTTTAAGGTTGTATTCCAGGGAAGGACATAGGCTACTTTTTATCCCGAAAAAATAAAAAACATCCCGAGGGACCGCGGGTAACACCGCGGGAGCGCAGCTAGTTAACATATAATAGTACTAGCTAGTGCGCGCGGCTTCTCACGCGTGGTACCAACATTTTGAATAGCCTATATGTCCGAGAGCACGTTAATACGACATAATGAAGGTCGTGTATGACACGTACGTGTACGACATGTGAATGTTTGGACGCGAGAGGCGCAAGATAAAGAAGACTGGCATAAAAGAAGGGAGCCCTATACCCAGCAGTGGGTGATACCAGGCTAAGATGATGATGATGAAAACTACCCGACGAGACAGCATAATATTAAACTTTTTGACGACCTCTGTGGCGCAGTGGGCGAAGGTCCGCCTGCGACGCAGAAGGTTGCGGGTTCGATCCCTGTCACGGGACAAATGTTTGTATGACCTACAGATATTTGTCTCGGGTCTGGGTGTTACTATGTATAATATGTATGTATTTACAAACAAAAAGTATATAAGTAGTATATCAGTTATCTGGTTCCCATAGTACAAGCTTTGCTTAGTTTGGGGCTAGATGATGCTGTGTGAAAATGTCCAGCATTATTTATTTATTTATTTATTTCATTAAAAACGTCATTTTCAATGTCATGCTGTTTTCATCATCAACATATACGAACCTAAACCATAAATACCTGACAGGGCAAATGCTTGGTGGTCTTCTGCTGATCACCAGGAGATTTCCCCTTCTCCATCCACTCAATGACCCCGCTCCATATATAACTGCGTTGGAGCCCCGCGGGTGTTCCAGGGGCTCCGGGGGGTAATTGTGGGGGTGCTGAGGTGGACGGCTGCTGTTGAGGGGTTACCATGCCTGGCATACGTTGGTGGCCCGGCTGGGGTAAATAAATACATAATGCTATCATTAAAGAACAGATCTAAAATGGTAAATGGTATTATCGCATACATAAAAAATACGCAAAAAAAACTGTGTTG
Organism: Epirrhoe tristata; assembly: GCA_951394285.1. Taxonomy (NCBI): domain Eukaryota; kingdom Metazoa; phylum Arthropoda; class Insecta; order Lepidoptera; family Geometridae; genus Epirrhoe; species Epirrhoe tristata. The sequence continues at coordinate 2,498,820 of OX596158.1, forward strand.
TCAAATATTAAATTCCTAGAAACGCTCTTCTTTACTCACAATGTAGCAGTCTATGGACTGTTTTGCGACTGCGCACTTCGCATGTGACGTTTTGACCTATGTATGTGTCGTGACGGTAAAATCGAACGCTTTTTTTCTTCTAGCCCCTCGATACCATCCGAAAAGGAACTTCGTTCCAATAACTTTTCAGTTGACAGTCTCGTAAAATCTAATGAGTAGTTTAGAGATGCTACGATAAAACAAAATTAAATCCAAATATAGATACATAGTCTGATATAACCACAGCCCCTTATGTTAGCTTTACAGATAACTAAGCCATACATAGCTTTGCAAAAAACAGATTTACAAACACGAATCGCGTGCTTATGATTTATAAATTTTGTTAGCATGTAAAAGACCCACTTGGATAGCATGATGCGAAGGTGGTGGATGTGAAGGCTGCGCCAGTTGAGTGAGCAACGCTGAATTCGTTGCATACAACGGTTGACGGGGTGCAAGCCAAGCCCCCCGCCCGCACCCCGCGCGGGGGAATGCACCCCCTCCAGGGGGTCCCGCGGGTACGGGGGGTACTGTAGACATCGGTCTAGGGGGTACTGTGCCACCACGCTGACTGAAAACAAGATATAAGTACGCACGTGAGTTCCTGGCATTACATAGAGAAACTCACGTGCCGCGATAATTGACATATGTACATCGTTTTGGAAATTTTTGACAAGGCGCAGGTGACTTCCTTCGCAACCAATACCATGAAGAACCAGAGCAACAGGTTTGGGCCTAGCTTTTATGTAAGATCGTATGAGTTAGTGGTCAACTCTGGTGACGGAGTCCTTAGGCTTTAAAGCCTCCATCATGGCTTAACGTCATAAATAACCCGGACCGACAGTTCAACCAAGCTTTGAACACTTACCCATACACATCTGTCTGTATATCAGGGGCGGGCGGCGGCGCTGGGCTGGGCGGGCGTTCCTTCAGACTGTACCCTCGCAACAGCACCAGATGCCTTGGATCCTTAGCATAATTCCTCTGCATCGCTGCGTGGAACTCTCCGCCCGCGTGTTCAAATAGCGCGTGTAAGGCGGGCACGCGTCTCGCGGCCGCTACTGAGACTTGAATTCCCCTTTCACCGAGAAGTCGGGCTGCCCCTTCCACAGTGCCTGGCACGCCTAGTAAAAGTTCGTATGAGTCAGTGGCCAACTCTGGTGACGGAGTTTTTAGGCCGCCTTAAGGCCTCCAGCATGGCTTAACGACTTAAATAGCCGGGACCGACAATTTAACGTGCCCTCCGATCAAATGTTCATCAATATTTATTACAATTGCACAAATTGAGGAAACTGTACATAGTCTAGTACTGTGTTAAGAAATGTTTTGTGTGCGACTGCACTTGACTGGTATATATTTCTATTTAGGGCTTACCAGGCGGCACCACGCCCCCAGCATACGCTGAATATGGCGGCGAACAGCACAGTATCAGCACATGAGAGGAAGTCTCCCCGCGACCTAACTCCTCGAAGCAGGCTAGGGCTGTCGTCATCGCCTCGGTCAGGCACGCCTTGCTCTCGGCATGCCCACCATGGAACCTGGGATAGTTTGATGGTTGAATTTGGTACCGATTTCATTCACTACATCACTGTGTCTTTTGTTCATGTGCCTTAAAACACACACAAAAAGGGCACATAAAAAAATTCTAAACTTTCCAACTAGCATAAAATACACACACACACACACACACACACACACACACACACACACAGCACAGTAATAGAGTGTCTACAATAAAGAGGTACACAGTAAAGGCTTCTTTGTAGAGGCTCCTAGGCTGTGTAGAGTCATGTAGAGTCTACAATAGACAAACAATTCGATTGAATAGAGTAAACTCACTGTATCTTCTCCAGAGTGTCCAAAACATTCTGCGGTGTATGGAACGGTCCATATGTGGCAATAGGCAGGCCAGGAATGCAGTCTGCCGAGCGATATGTTACAATGCAGTACACTGAGCCATTGCCACCAGTTTCTTCTAATGCTCCACCATGAAAATATCTGAAAGTGATATATAAAATAAGCCTCATTTTTAGTAGGTAGGCACACATTTCTTGACTTTTGGCATCTTTCATTTTATTAATTACATGCTGCGCTCCCGCGGTGTGACACGCGCTCCCTCGGGATTTTTTCATTTTTCAGGATAAAAAGTAGCCTATGTCCTTCCCTGGGATACAACCTTTAACTATGCCAAATTTTAGCTTAATCTGTTCAGCGGTTTGGGCGTGAAAGCGTAACAAACAGACAGACAGAGTTACTTTCACATTTATAATATTAGTATGGAAGTATGGATACTCGAAATACAACATAATTACAATAAAGAGTGGTTCACAATTGGAATGCACTATCAAATGACATTGTTATGGCTACTTCGGTCAATTCGTTTAAGAACAAGCTCGACAACTGGCTACAAACTAATAAATCAGTGCTCAAAAAGATTAACCAATCATGAACAATCTGACTATTTAAACACTGAGATATAGACATATCAGCAACAGCTGCTCGTCTATCATCGATAAATAAATAAATTATTTTTGACAGTCTGACTTCCTTAAGGCCGCGAATGCACAGGCAGGCCGCTAGCTAAACGCCTAGATGCCTGGCACTAGAATGTTTGCGCTGTGTGCTTGGCGCCTACCTTAGCTAGTCACTTAGATGGAAACAAACGTATTGGTTTGCATCTAGGCGCTTAGCCACCTGCCTGTGCGTTCGCAGCCTGAGGGTAATAGGTAGGTATTATATATTCTCAAATTGTTGATGGACATAGGTCGCTGACTCTTTATGAGTATTAGTTGCAGTCAAGCAAGACACGATTCAAATCAAATTTTGTAAATATACGGATGGACAGCATAACTTTTGGTTTACTTGCAGTGCGGTTAGTGTTTTTATGATATTCTCAGTAAGGTTGAGTTTGCTATTAAAAATCTACTTACTCAAGAGTAGGAATAATATAATTAGTCTTCAATTCGCTAATGTAGGCTCCGTTAGCAGCGGTCGCTTCAATAGCGAATATAACTTGGGCCTGTACAGGCGAATCTGGAGCATTTACAACCATTGTTTATGATTTTTTACTGGCGTCGCATTTTGAGGTCTTCTGCACGCACAAGTAAGAACCTAACTTGGATTCTGTTGGGCCATTACATGAGAAATTGTGGATTACGACAACAAAAACATAAACCCAATCAAAATACTTGTTTTTAATTTCGTTTTCATCAGGAGAATGATAAAAATTTTACATTGAACAACCAACCAAAACCAACACCGTCTGCCTGCCTGCCTCAGGCCTCTACTATATTGTATGGTATGGTCTGCCCAGCCCACAAACTAATAAGATGCTGCTGGTCTGCCCAATGCCCTATGTTTAATTTGAAACAGCTACTAGGTCTTGGTCTGCCTCTGCCTGCTGTATATTATTATTCTCTTTGGCCTGCTGCGTGCTGTAACAAAGTGACAGTGAAGTTTTCACTTCAGAAAATGACGTTGACAAATCACTGGATTACGCCAAGTTCAGAAGCTTAACTTTCTTAGGTCATTGGCAACGCCTGAGATAAATGCAAAGTAATTTCAATTACATATTTAATAATCTCTTACATCTAAAATAGATCTTAAACTTTATTTTCTTTTACGTTTAAATTAGTATTTTTAGAACAGTTTCCAAAAACGTTTCACTACACGCAATGTTTCAATCAGCTGACTGATTTAGCTGTCAATATGACAAACCAAAATGTCAATCCAAAATCAACTTTCCCGTGCGTATCAAAGGTTTCAAAAATAACAATAAATTCGATCATCCTATAAATTTCATAATATATTTGTCTGATATTTTGTTTTCACGTCTTCGTAATCTATTAAGTTCAAGATAAGTAAGCTGTAATTTCGTGTTAAAGTATGGAATTAAGTTGTCGCTCAATACGTATTTTCAACCGGCTTTTGCGGAAACCTTTTGGGTTATCTGCGTACAGAAATGTTACGGGAACTGCTATAAAGGAGGAGGTTAACACTGGGCTGCTGAATTCCTTTAATCAGGACACTAAACGCGGTAAGTTTTGTGCATAAGTCGACCCTACAAATTTATGAAATTATTGGCTATACAGATGTCCTTTAGCCTACCTGCAGTCCGATTATAAGTAAGTAAGTAGGTAAAACTACATAAAGTACGCACTACCAATCTTTATCTCTCTGAAGTAGCTGTGCAGAATCAATTTTTAAAGACGAAGACAGCCTTGTATAGCTGCCTCGCTCACTCGCTTAGTTTGTTTCATCTAGCGCTCTCGCTTGCTCTACATACGTAATGTACTACATGCGCAAACCTGCCTCCAATCGTCTAATGCACCTAACTTCAGAGAGCTAAAGATCGGTTGTGTATACGGTACCTATACTTAGTCCTATTTCTAATTGTATCTCCTCTGCCTTAACATTCTTCCTCAAATTGTTGTCAAAATTAGTGTAACAAGCTGTGATTAGTTAGGCCTACACTAATCTCTTCTTTCAGGTGGAGCAGTGCCAGTGTTCCGTCGAGCTCTCCTCTTTCCCACACGAGTAGCTCTGCAAGATGAGTTTGGTATCTACACATATGCTGGCCTGTACCAGGCAGCATCAGTGCTTAGCCAGGAGATAGCTGCTCAGTTGGGTAAGAAATAAATCACCAACATTTATAACTTACTAGCTGTCCGTCACAGTGTTACCCACGGTCCCTCAGGAAAACTTCACCTTCCCGTTATAAAATATAGCCTATGTTCTTCAGAGATAATGTAAGATTCTAATGGTAAAAGAATTTTTCAAATCGGTCCAGTAGTTTCGGAGCCTATTCGATTCAAACAAACAAACTAATCTTTCCTCTTTATAATATTAGTGTAGATTTATTTATCTTTGGTTAGTGTGCGATGGTGCTGTGTAAAAGTTTTTTATAAACTATGATATTTTTTTTAGTGGGTGACACAGAGAGAACCATAGCTTACATGAGCGGAAATGATGCATCACACATCATAATCCAATGGGCAATCTGGATGTCTGGGAATATTGGTAAGAGGCAAGAAAATAATGTAATGTATTCTTCATGCATACTTATTTGTTCATTGTTTACACCTACCCAAGTAAGCTTGTATTTTGTGGTAATAATTTTTATCAGTAATAAATCAGTGCTCAAAAAGATTAACCAATCATGAACAATCTGACTATTTCAACACTGAGATATAGACATATCAGCAACAGCTGCTCATCTATCATCAATAAATAAATAAATAAATAAATCATCCAAATATTTTGTTTTTTCAGCGGTTCCATTAACGCCGATCCATCCTCCCGATATGCTCAAGTACTTCATTGAGGACAGTATGGCCGACCTTGCTATCTGCACACAGGAGTATGAGAAGGTAAAATACAAATCATTTTATTAAACACTAGCTGCGCTCCCGCGGTGTGACCCGCGGTCCCTCGGGATTTTTTCATTTTTTCGGGATAAAAAGTAGCCTATGTCCTTCCCTGGGATACAACCTTTAACTATGCCAAATTTCAGCTTAATCTGTTCAGCGATTTGGGCGTGAAATCGTAACAAACAGACAGACAGACAGAAGAGTTACTTTCACATTTATAATATTAGTATGGATTTTGGTATTTGCACAAAATACTGTTGTGATTTTGAGTTTTATAGTGTTGTAAAAAAAGCTACTTTTGCCTAAAAGTAAAACTCAAATGTTGATTACTCTTTTCTACTGTATAGATATGGTAGTCTTGGTTATCAGGCTAAAACAAAAGCAGGGTCAGATTTGTCTCCTCAGGGCTTTGTAGATAATTCTCTCAGATTTATAGATATTCAAGATTCTTTAAAGATATTGGGGCTTATTACAAGAAAATGAGTCAAGTTTAGACCAAGTCTAACTAAAAAACTGTCCCTAGAAAAACGATCTTTAAATACTCGTACATAGAACGCTATTTTGTGGTAAAAGTTTTGTTTTGACATGTGTCAACATGAGGTTCAAACAAGGTTTTACGTTTTTATAATAAGGAGCATTATCTGTAAAATCAAAACTTATTTGGCACTAGTCCACATTAAGCAGTACCGATATTCCATTCATGACAGATTGCAAGCCAATCGCCGCCGCCAGAATTCTAACTGGCTTCCTCACGATGTTTTCCTTCTTGCAATCAATACTATTTTAATTCCCAAGGTGCTTCGCCCAATCACATTGGAGCTTACCAAGCCATTACTAGTGACTGGGCGCGATAAGGAGCTGACAGCTCAGCTGTACCAGCCTAACACCGACTTCCTGAAGCCCAGGGTTGAAGGTTTGGATGACGCTGGCCAGTCCAACTTGTGGTATGGCGATGCCAACGCACTTATTATCTACACGAGTGGTAAGTAATTCTGTACAAAGGGCTCCATATTCAACAGACTTCTAAATTAGGATCATGTTTGATTGTACGTAATTATGTTCACCAGTAATAGATTTGGTTGACGAGTTATTAACTGACTTCAAAAAAGGAGGAGGTTCTCAATTCGTTGGATTTTTTTTCCGTTATTTGAAAGGGTCCTTCCCAGATCCCATATAAATTTTATTCCTGAGAAATAGATACTATTTCCACGCAAAAAAACCTCATCTCGTTTGTAATTTTCGACCTAATTCCAACATAGAAGTCGGTTTTCTTTTATAATTTTTAATTATTTATATTCGCGGCAGACAGCGAACGAGATAGAGGAACGAGATCGCCAAATTCAACGTCAATTGGGCATCTAGCACAGGATAGGGATGAATGGAACGTTTGAGGAGAGGCCTTTGCCCAGCAGTGGGACAATGAGGGCTTTTTTTTTAATCTTTTTTAATTTAGAGACCTTGATCGATTATCGAACATGCCGGTCCCATAGGTCTCTTATTTACAAAACTATTCCTCCAATAGCCTTAGGGTCTGTCGGTAGAGCATGATGGCCGCACCAGATGTCTGAGCGGCTAGCATGCTCTGCCACAGACCCACATCTAGCCAATGAGGGCTCTTAATAATAAATATTCACAGGTACAACAAGCAAGCCCAAAGGCGTGATATGGACACATAAGATGCTCTCAAGCCAGATCTCGGCGCTGCACGCTGCCTGGCGGTACTCCTGCCAGGACGTGGTGCTGCACGCGCTGCCGCTGCACCACATCCACGGACAGCTCAATTCCATGCTGGCTTCGCTGGCTGCCGGAGCTAGGTAGGAATATCTGGCCCTTGATTCAGAATTCAGCGGAATGCATTCGGAATAGGTCAGCTGTTCAAACCGTAACCAATCACAGTGGAAGAAAGGTCAGTTATGGATCAATTGCTGCACTGTGATTGGTTGCGGTCGGTTGACAGCTGACCGATTCCGAATGCATTCCGCTGAATTCTGAATCAAGGGCCTGATGATGTTACATATGTGTAAACAGTCAAGACTTCTGGAGTGTCCGAGTTAATTTCACATCCACGGACAGTCTCTAGCCAGTGACGCTAGATGAGGAGTTGAAAACATTTACTGCTACTACGCGCAGTATGTCAAAAGTGTCGATAGTGTCCGACTTTCAAGTTTCGTCACATCCACCGATAGGCGCTGACACCTGGGCCTTGATTCATAATACAGCGGAATGCATTCGGTTCGGAATCGACCGACAGCAACCAATCACAGTGCAAGAAACGTCAAATTCGGATCAATTCCTGCACTGTGATTGGTTGCTGTCGGTCGATTCCGAACCGAATGCATTCCGCTGTATTATGAATCAAGGGCCTGGTGGCAATCCATACTATACTATATCTGTGTCTGTTTGTTACTTTTTAACCGACTTCAAAAAAAGGAGGAGGTTATATGTTCGGCTGTATGTATGTTTTTTTTTATGTATGTTCACCGATATTTCCGTCAGTTGTGGACCGATTTCCAAAAATTTTTTTTTTCAGATTTTGTTGATCATATTTCGATGTAGGATGTATATTGCGTCCCAGGAGAGGACATAAACTACTTTTGTTCCAAAAACCGTCTTAGATGGCGCTGTGCTATTTATTTTGATGAATCTAATTCGGATGCCTTGGAGGCCTTCACGCGACCTAAAAAGTCACCAGAGTGGCCACCAACTCATACGAACTTTTTAATTCCAGAATACGTATGATCGGTTCATTCGCGTCCCATACTGTCTGGGCGCGACTGTTAGGTTTCGGTGAACGCGATGAAGCGAGAGTGAGCGTGTTTCATGGCGTACCAGCGATGTACGCTAAACTGTTGGCCGATCACGAACAAATGTTCGCTGATGCTAAGACACAGCAGTACGTGAAGAGTGCTTTGGGAACTAGGATGAGACTTATGTGTGCTGGTTCTGCACCTTTGCCGCACACACTGGCGGATAAGTGGGAGCAGGTGAGGTTAATATAATACGGACCTATACTATCTGTGATTACTAACTGGGTATAGCACAAGCTAGGTACAAACCAAGCCATGTAGCAGGAGGGATCATACAAGCTAGGTAGGAGATAAGCTATTACAAGCCAAGTGCTTTTCATCTGTGATAGTGCTACAGGAAACACAAGCTAGGAACAAAACAAGCCATGAAGCAAGCGATACAGTACAAGCTAGGTACAAAATAAGCTATCATAAGCCAAGTGACATTTGTGCTAAGTACACCATAAGCTAGGTACATCATAATAAATTTAAAACCTTTGCCGCATACGCTGGTGGATAAGTGGGAGCAGATGAGGATAATACTAGTATTGTTTCATCTGTGATAGTGCTAGCTAAAGTATAGCACACGCTAAGAACAAAACAAGCCGTGTTTACACATTTAGCAGAGGGATTGTACACTTCGGTGGGGATAAATGGGAGTATGTGAATTATAGCACGTTCACGGTCAGCTACAAAAATTCATAAACATTTTAAAATCTTCTACGCAACACAACCTTCTTTTTAATTAGTTTTTTTTTCTATTGTGTAACATGTTCAATAAATAATTCTAATTCTAATTTTATTGTTCCGAACATTCTCTAAGAAAACATGAATTGTAAAACTAAAACTCATGGAACATACAGTTCGCCCAACGGATCTAGGCCTTCGTGAAGTTAGCCGTTTGTCTGCGCAGAACACAACTTTGTATGAAAAAGCGTTCACTGCGCAGACAAACTGCTAACTTCACGAATGCCTAGATCCGTTGGGCGAACTGTACTCGTATTATGGGGTATTTTTGGATCCTTGGAGCCTGTGAAAATTTATTTTTGTCAAATCATCATCATTGGTCTTTCTCCACCTAATAGGGATGATATAGGATGAGTCAAATACTTTGTTTATCAATAGGTGTCCGGTTTCCGTCTCCTCGAACGCTACGGCATGTCGGAAGTGGGCATGGCACTAAGTAACCCTTACCGACCAGTTGAGCAAAGAACTGTTGGCTGCGTGGGCAACCCCTTGCCCGGAGTGACGGCGAGGATAGCCCAGCCCAGGGAGGGCGGGGAGTACGATCCGTTGGTCACTGTGCAGACCTCTGAGCCTAGCACTGAGGTAGGTCCTAGTGTTCTAGTTCCTTCCAGGATCAATAGCGGTGTTCTGGGCCTTGATTCACAATACAGCGGAATGCATTCGGTTCGGAATCGACCGACAGCAACCAATCACAGTGCAAGAAACGTCAAATTCGGATCAATTCCTGCACTGTGATTGGTTGCTGTCGGTAGATTCCGAACCGAATGCATTCGGCTGTATTATGAATCAAGGGCCTGGAGACGACTAAGGCCGCGTTTACGGACAGGCGGCGCTGCTTACGATGCGTTAAGCGTTTTGACTGTTTACGGAGAGGTCGCACGCCTAAACACAAATATACAAAGTAAGTTTTTTTTTCAGGGCCGCTGAGGGTAACTCTCAAACTATGAGAGTTATCGAAAAGTAAAAAAAAAAAGTCACTAAAAATCTTAAAACTACCTTTGTTTAGACGACCTCTGTGGCGCAGTGGGTGAAAGCCCGCTTTGGACGCAGAAGGTTGCGGGTTCGATCCCCGCCGCGGGATAAATGTTTGTATGATCTGTAAATATATATCTCGGGTCTGGGTGTTCCTATTTATAATATGTATGTATTTACAAACAAAAAGTATATAAGTATTCTATCAGTTATCTGGTTCCCATAGTACAAGCTTTGCTTTGTTTGGGGCTAGACGATGCTGTGTGAAATGTCCAGCATTATTTATTTATTTATTTTTTGTTTCCAGATATCCCTAGAACGGTTAGGTCTAATCACGAAAGGGCACGAGCCTGACGAAGGCTTCGAGTGGGAAGAGCCGAAGGTGACCGAACACCGGCCGAGAGTGGACGGAGTGCATCAGGGAGAACTGCTGCTGAAGGGGCCGGCTGTATTTACTAGGTATGTCTCTCACTAGCCAGTTCTCTCTTTTTCTATCTTATTATCACTCTCTCTCTCATTTCATATCATTTCAACTTTTTCTCTTTCTCTCGCATGTTTTCTCTTGCTCTCAAGCACGATCTCTCCATATTTCTCTCTTTCTCTCACGTCATTTATTTTACATCAAACACAAATTATCTCTTTCTCTTTCTTAAACTCATATTCATATCATATTTCATATTTATGTGTTTAAACAGGATTTTACTTTCGAAACGTCGGGAATAAATAATTAAAAGGTTCTTAACTCTGTAAATTATCTTTCTTAAGTACGTTCGAGAGAAATGAGGAAGAATGAAAGTTAATTCTTTATTATTTTCTCGATAGCATAGTCTTTGTTACTCAAGCACGTTCTCTCTCATTCTTAGGGTCGGTTCTCATCTGACGGAAGATGCGTCGCGTATTATCGGTCGCGTAACGCCAGAACAGACAATTTTATGAGAAAACATTCAACCTTTCCCACTTGACCGATGATACGCGATTGTGATAGCAAAGACCGCTAAATACGCTCGAGCCATCTTCCGTCAGATGTGAAGCGACCCTTATTCTCTATCTCTCTGACGTTGTCTTTTATCTCAATAACATTATTTCCGTTTTACGCACTTTCTCTCTCATTCTCAAGTTCTGTTTCTCTCACACACGTCTCTCTTCATCACACATTTTTTCTATTCTCTCACAATCTCTATAACGTCTAGAATTTATCAGTTATATTTGTTTCAGATATTGGAACCGAGCACCGAAACTGAACACAGACTTCACATTAGACGGCTGGTTCCGCACGGGCGACTCGGCCGCGTATGCTGACGGACGCTTTCGTATACTTGGAAGAACATCTATTGACATTATCAAATCGGGCGGGTGAGTTTTAATATACCCAACCGAAAAGTGGAAACTAATACCTATGGATTTGATTAGTGGATCAGAGTGGAATAAGGCACGATACGACGATACTAAAATACAAACTTTTTGACGTGACGTCTTATAATTCGATAGAGCCGGCTGCACGCACGAAAAAACATGACGTCATGAGGCGTTACCTCGCTCTGAGGCGTTCCATGTAAGGCTTCAAGTGCAAGAGCAAACCGACTTTACAGACAACCATTTTTTTTAAGTTTTTTTGTATTTCTGTTTGTCTGGGCTAATCTCTGGAACGGCTGAACCAATTTTAATGGGACTTTCTATGGAAGATAGAGTGCGCACAGCTAGTTACAAGTATAATTAGTTGAAAGATTTAAAATTGCACTTCGATAGATTCGGTTCGGTCAAAAGTATGTCTCGGGTCTGGGTGTAAAGTAAGTTCGTGTGAGTTAGTCGCCAACTCTGGTGACGATTTTTTAAGCCGCCTTAAGTTCTCTCTAAATGAGTATAAAGGAGGTCATTCATTTTGGGCTCAAAAGTCAAAAGTGCCGGCCAACGAAAATAAATTTATTTATTTGCCATAAAAGTTTATCATAATTATGTACTTACTAGCTGCGCTCCTGCGGTGTGACCCGCGGTCCCTCGGGATTTTTTCATTTTTTCGGGAAAAAAAGTAGCCTATGTCCTTCCCTGGGATACAACCTTTAACTATACCAAATTTCAGCTTAATCTGTTCAGCGATTTGGGCGTAAAAGCGTAACAAACAGACAGACAGAGTTACTTTCACATTTATAATATTATTATTATTATTATTATTTATTATTATTTATAATACACAGGCAGCTCTCAGAGCTGATGCGTGTATATCTTAGTCCTTGTCAGTGCGCTTTAAATATTTGTCCAGTCTATTTTTGAAAGAGTTCACTGAGGGGGCACTTATCACTGACTCTGGTAAACGGTTCCAATTGTGTACGACGCGATTGGGTAATATGTGCTCTCTTGGTTTGCTGGTACTTGTCCCACGATGCAGCTTTAGTGAGTGTCCTCTCAACCTTTCATTGGTGTTCATAGTATATAATGTCTCTGGTAAATTTGGTACAGTATAGTGATTATTTAAGATTTTATAGGTCTCTATAAGATCACCGCGCTCTCTGCGTTGCTGAAGGGTACCAAGTCCAAGTTCCTGAAGTCGTTCCTCATAAGTAAGTGTTTTGAGACTAGGCACCATTTTCGTTGCTCTTCGTTGTACACGTTCGATAAGGTTGATATCTTTCTTAAAGTATGGGCTCCAAACCTGGAATGCATACTCCAACAACGGCCTCAGGTATGTTTTATACAGTTTTAAGAAGAGCTCCTTGTCAATGTAGGTGAAAGCCTTCCTTATAATGTAGATTATGGAATTGGCTTTTTTCACAATCTCTACAATATGTTCATCCCATTTAAGGTTAGTTGTGATTACAACTCCAAGATCTCTTTGCCTGTCTACCTTTTCAAGTAAACTTCCATGAATTAAATAGTCAAATTTTGGGTTTTTGTTTCCGATATGTAACACTGTGCATTTTTTTTCATTTAGTGTTAAGAGCCAGTCTTGGGTCCACTGGTGTATTCTGTCCAAGTCTCTCTGAATTATGTTTTGGGCGATGAGTGGGTTTCCCATGATTTTAGTGTCATCCGCAAAGAGTGATTGCTGCGATTCAATGTGCTGATCTAGGTCTATCAAGTATACTCCAAAAAGGATTGGTCCTAGTACTGACCCTTGTGGTACCCCACTGCTTACTTCATAAGGTTCTGACTGAGCTTCACCAACCCGAACTCTAAAGGTTCTCCCTGATAGGAATTCTTCTATCCATTTCAATAGCTTGCCTCGGATACCGAAGTGTTCCAGTTTGGAAATAAGCCTCTTTATTGGAACTCGGTCGAAAGCTTTTTCGTAGTCCAGGTATATAATGTCAGTCGGCTGATGTTTGTCCCATGCGTGTGTCCACATGTCCAAACATGTGAGTAGGTTTGTGACTGTTGAGCGGCCTGGTATAAAGCCATGTTGTTTATCAGACAGCACTTTTTCCTTGTTTAGGAAGCTTCTAATCTCTGTGGCTATTATCTTCTCCATAGTTTTGCAGATAAGACAAGTCAGGCTTATTGGACGGTAATTGGCTGCGATTCGTTTGTTTCCTTTTTTATAGATGGGCGTTACAATAGCTTCCTTCCAGTCGTGAGGTAGCTCTCCTTGGTCAAATGAGGTGGTCATTATGGCCGCCAATCTTGTACAGATGGCTTCACTGCATCTCTTTAGTAAAATAGCAGGAATTCCATCGGGCCCCATAGCAGTTTCATCTTTAAAGGTCATTATGGCTTTTTTAACAGAGTCTGGTGAGAAATCTACATTTTCCAAGGACTCCACAACTCTTGTTCCTTGAATGTTTGGAATTGGTATATGAGGCGGCTCCGTAACATATGATTTGTGGAATTGTTTAGCGAATAATTCCGCGACTCCTTTATGATCTCTTGTCACTGTACCAGTTTGGTCATCCAGTAGTGAAGGCGGTATTGATACCTTGGATGTTAGTTGTTGGCGTATGTAACCATAAAAGGACTTGGGTCCGCTATGGACAACCTGAGTTTCAAACTTAATTCTTGCTTTTCTCACTTCAGAAGTTAGCCTATTGTTGAGTTTACGGTACTTTTTATAGTTAGACTCAGTTGTTACAAGTATGTATGATTTCCAAGCATGGGCTTTATCATTGGATAGTTTAAGAATGTTTGGTCCTATCCAGGGTTTGTTTTGTTTGTTCCTTCTTTTTTTTCTTATGAGCGGAATGAGCGATTTTATAGTATCATGCGTTGTAGATTTGAAGTAGTTCCAGGCTGTCTGAATTGAAGTAAAGTTAGTATTTTCTATTTCTAAATTTTCCAATTTTTGTTTCACTGAAGTGTAGTCTGCGTTGAGAAAGTTATATCTTGGGACTGTGGTAGCTTTATGACACTGATCCTGTGCAGGTAGCTGTAGAGTCGCAAGAAGAACTCGATGATCACTTTTGCCAATGTTGGGAAGATGTTCGAGCATAGTGCATAAGTTTTCCTCATTACACAAGATAAGGTCCAACAGGGATTTCTGCTTGTTTCTTTGTCGAGTTATTCCAGTTACTAGTTGCTGTAAGTTACTATCAAGGTACATTTCTATAAATTTTTCATGTAATTGGTCGTACCCATCAGTGACTGTAAGGGGCCATTTAATGTCTGGTAAATTAAAATCACCCATTATAAGAACCAAGTTATTACTATCCGCTTGCAAAATTGTTTCAAAAAGTTCTTTATCGGTGTTTTTATATGAGTAATTGGTAGGACGGTACACTCCGGCAACAAGTAATTTAAAGGATCCATAAGTTATGTTTAACCAGAGTGCTTCAACCTGGGTATTGTTATTAAAAGTACTATGGGGCGCTGCATGTATAGGTATACCTCTGTGTTCATGTGCGACATATATTGCAACTCCTCCCCAGCCTTCTCCGCCGTCTCTATCTTTCCTAAATATACTATAACTCTTCATATCAATTAAACTATTTGGTATACTGGGTTTCAGATGTGTTTCTGTTAGTACAACAAAATATTATAGTATGGATATGGATGTGAGTACCTTAAAAGCGTTTTATCTCGAAAAAAAAAAGATTTCCTAACTAGTAAAATTCATATTCTTTTGGCAGGTATAAGATCAGCGCTTTACAAGTAGAGGCCGCCATTTTGGAGCACCCTGCGATCGTAGACGTAGCTGTGTTGGGGGTCGAGGACGAGATACTAGGTGAGGAATATTCATCATCTCTTTGTCATCCCACTGCTGGGTATAGGCCTCAGGCCTCTCTTCGCTTTCGCCATTCACCTCTATCCTGAGCCAGTCTTGCCCATGTACGACCTGCCGATTTCACGATGTCGTCGACCCATCTTGTAGGTGGACGAGGAATATTAACTCTCCTAAATTATGTAAAAGGCTAATGAACATTTTGGCATGCCTACTTCATCCGCCATTTTGTTAAAATCACGTTTTAGCGGTAAGGGATGAAACATAATAATCGATAGAAAAAATGATTACAAACAAAAAGTATTAAGGGGTTAAATGTCCTAAGTGATATACTTATTAAGAGGTTTCATCTCTTGCCGCCAAATCGTGATTTTTCTCAAAATGGCGGACATGGTATGCCAGGCTCCGTACAAAAATGTTCATTACCCTTTGCGATCGATTGCTGATCGCTCATTGGTTGGACCTAGCGCCACTGTGCTGAAGTAGCAATCTGGAACTAAAGTGGTAATTTGAAACCAAGGAAATTTCAAACGTACTACGTAAGTAATAGGTTTGATTGTTCTGTAGCGGCAGCATTTATGATAGTCAAAATTTTCGCGCAATATTTGTGTGATTTTTGCTATCTCTATTTCATAACCCGGCAGTTTCATTATTACGAATTGATACGCTCGTAGTGTAGCTTGCTTAGTCGCTTGTCAAAGTGAAGCAAATGTTCTGAGAAGTCGCGAAGTGGATGGCTTCGGGCATTATCAAATGAGCGCTTCCGTACTTGAGAGCGCACGTGTGAAAGAGAAACTGTGTAAACTCGTTAAACCAGGGGCCTTATTGTGTAATTCAACTGGCAATGGAGATGGACTTCATTTTGACATTTGAAACCCATTATGGACTTCAATTGTCATTTTCCTATTATGGTTGAGCTCTATTGGGCTGACAAATGGGAATGGATTTCAAGTTAGATAATAATAGGTGTACTAATAAACGTTGTGTAAAGTTATTCCTCGGATTAAAATAGGAATAACCATACATTTTGACAGTTTACACTCAGGAATAACTTTATACCACGTTTATTAGTAAGGCCGTTAGGCTGCATGTTTTATTATCCCTACCCTCCTAACAAATCTCAGCCGTTTCAACGGAAAACCGTGTTTATTTTCAGGTGAAATCGTCTCGGCCGTGGTTGTAGTCAAAGAGAAAAGTCCGATTACCCTTAAGGATTTAAAAGAGGTTTTAAGTACAAGACTAGCGCCTTACCAACTGCCGAAGACTTTGGTAGTGGCGGAGACCATGCCCAGAAATGCAATGGGCAAACTGGACAAGAAACAGATCAGAGAACTTTATGCTAAGCAGATGATTCTAGATAGGAAATAGATTATGAGAAAGCGGACTTTTAGAGTGGCAAGTATGAGTTTTTTTGTATGAGAAAATAGCAGCGCCATCTAGTACACTTGGCACACTGAATTACCGAATCTTAGGCCAGCTTGCTTAAACTTGTCGTTTCTAATTATTTTTAGTTAATTTACGTTTTACTAATGTTAACGGAGCGCCATTAAATATAGTTCCTACTAGCTACTGCGCGCGGCTGTACGTGTGGTACCAACATTTTGGATAGCCTATGTGCTATTCCAGGTAACTATCTACGCCTATTCCAAGTTTCATCCAAATCGGTTCACTGGTTTAGGCGTGATTGTAATACAAACATCTAAACAAACTCACAAACTCACAACCTTGACTTTGACTTAAACAATTGCTCTAAATAATTGTTGGCATAAACTTTATTCGACAAATAAAAGTAAAGTATTACTTAAATACAAAAATATCTGCTGGTTAGTCTTCCTCGGCTTAATTGACAGTTTACTTGGGACCTTGCTAATGTTCGAAAAAATCTTTCGGTTAAATTGTTTTGAATGTGAATCTTTCGTAAGTGCATTTATTGATATAAATTCAATTAAAAAAAAACTAAATTTAAAAAGATGTTTTTCTATAGGTAATCATGCGATTTCTTAATTCCGAGGAATAATAAAGAAGACTATTTTAGAATATATTTACGATATTACGTTTTATTCATGTAAAAGGATACGTCAGAAGAGAACAAGATAACAAAAGGCGCTCTTAATGACTAAAGAGATCGCACAGACATTTTACATAAGTAGGTTTACTATATAGGGTCTTTCATTTACTAACTTAATTCAGGAATTGGGTTCAACAAATAAATTAAAAAATATTTATATAATGTTTTTTTTTGTTTTGTTATGAAAATCCCGAGAAAATCGATAAAGACTATCCTTTCAATTTGTGTAGTTTAAAATGAAAGACCCTGTATTTAAGAGGATATCTTGGCCCTTTCCAAATTATAGCTTGTTTTGTTGTACATTTAAGTTAATATTATATTCTTATAAAAAGTAAGTTCGTTCACAGTGGCCAACTCTAATGGCGGAGTTTTTAGGTCGCCTTAAGGCCTCCGTCATGGGTTAACAGCTTAATAAAAAATAAATATTGTAGAATATAAATAAGTAGAGGCATAATGGTAAAATGTACAGTAATAATATACTTAGTTGCAAAGACTGAAAGAACAAAACATAATCAACTTATTTGATTTATTTCAGACAACATTACAAAATGTTCAAGATCTTAAAAAAAATAAAAAAACTGTTTGTACATTTTATTTGTTAACAAACCTACCATCTTTGTTAAATCCAACAGTTTACAATAAAAGCTTATCTTATCTTATCTTAAATAGGTATGATGACAGTTATCTAGAATCGCCAAAATATTTACATCTACACTAATATTATAAAGAGGAAACATTTGTTTGTTTGTTTGTTTGTTTGTTTGAATTGAATAGGCTCCGAAACTACTGGACCGATTTGAAAAATTCTTTCACCATTAGAATCCTACATTATCTGTGATGAACATAGGCTATAAATTATTTTCAAAAAAATTAGAGATCCTTATGAAAATTGCAATAATGTAACCAAAGGTGTAAAAATTTTGAACATAAAATTCTTCATAACGCGTGCGCTGCGAAAACTATTGATGATAGAACAAAAAAATGTTCTACAATATTAAAGAACGTATCAATATCTACAAAAAAGTCAGCGATAGCATATGTCCAACTATTGTGGTTGTGTCAGAATAACAACATTTATAATTTAAAAAGAGAATAAAAATGCCGACCAAAAGCAGACCACGTTATTCTTATTTTGGTATTTATTCTTATCCAAATAAATTCCTTCGTAGTAAAGGCTGTTTCAGTACCCGTCGATTACTTTTTGAATGATTGAAATCGGACATTTTATTCAAAAGTTATCATGAGTTTAAAAATGTAAGATACATCGCGACCACAGAATAAATTTCAGTTAGTACGGTAGGACAAGTGTCTGGGATTTTTAACACAGGTAACGGGATATTAACCATGATTAATCTATTATTATAAGAATCTTTGTCCTGACTGACTGACTGACTGATAGACAACGTACAGCCTAAACCGCTGGTCGTAGAGACTTGAAATTTTGAGGGTATGTCCGTCTTGGTGCGTAGGGGTGTACTAAGAAGGGATTTTTTGAAATTCAACCCTTAAAGGGGTGAAAAGGGGTAAAAACGATTGTATGAAAAATCGTATTCCTGGCACTTGGAGACATCAAATTTAGAATTATGATAGTTCAACGGTTTTAATGAAAGTCTACATTCAAAAAAATTCAAAACTACCCCTAGAAGGGGATGTAGGGGGTGTTAATGTTTGTATGGGGTTTTTTGAATGCGTGGTCCGATTTGCTTGAAACTCTGTATGATTATTTAAAAATGTAAATAAAAAAAATTCCGCACACTAATAATTTCATAACTACCCCTAAACCGGGGTGAAAGGGGGGTTAAAGTTTGCGTGGGATTTTTTAATACGTGGTTCAATTTGGTCGAAACTCGGTATGAGTATTTAGCAGTAGTGTAATAAAAAATATCTGCATTTTTTTTTTCAAAATCTACCCTTTAATGGGGGTGAAAAAGGGGAAGTACAGTACAGATTCTATGGGAGCCATAAGTCCATTGGCAGTGGAAGTGGGGTATTTGGGGAAGGGATAACGTATAAGGGATAAGCGGGGGAAAAGCGGGATAAACTGGGAAAAAGCAGGATAATGCGGGATAAAGCGGGGGGAAAGCAGGTTAAACTGGAAAAAAGCAGGATAATGCGGGATAAAGTGGGGAAAAAGTGGGATAAAGCGGGGAAAAGCGGGATAAACCAAGAAAATGCAGGAGAAAAGGGGGATAAACCGGGAAAAAGCGGGGTAAAAGCGGGATAATGCGGGATAAAGCTGGGGAAAAGCGGGATAAACTGGGGAAAAGCAAGATAATGTGGGATAAAGTGGGGAAAAGGTGGGATAAACCAGGATAAAGCGGGGGGAAAGCGGAATAAACTGGGAAAAACAGGATAATGAGGGATAAAGTGGGGAAAAAGCGGGATAAACTGGGAAAAATCAGGATAACGCGGGATAAAGTGGGGGAAAAGCAGAAAAAAGTGGGATAAACCGGGAAAAAGAGGGATAATGTGGGGGAAAAGTAGGGTAAAGTGGGAAGAATCGGTATAATGCGGGAAAAGCGGGGTAAACTGGGAAAAAGAGGGATACAGCAGGGAAAAAACGAGATAATGTGGGATAAAGCGGGATAATTCGGGATAAAGCGGGGAAAAAGCAGGAAAAAACGGGATTAAGCGAGAAAAATGGGATGATGCGGGATAAAGTGGGGGGAAATGGGATAATGTGGGATAAGTGGAAAATAACGGGAAAAAATCATAAAATCATATTCCTGGCACTTAGAGACATGAAATTTAGAATTATGATAGTTCAACAGTTTTAATGAATTCTGTGAATGAGTCTGCATTCAAAAAGCTTCAAAACTACCCCTAGAAGGGGTTGTTGATATTTGTATGGGGTTTATCGAATGCGTTGTCCGATTCGCTTGAAACTCGGTATGAGTATTAATTAGTGTAATTACAAAATGTATGCATTAAAAAAAAAATCAAAACTACCCCTAGAAGGGGGTGTAGGTGGTGTTAATGTTTGTTTGGGGTTCTTAAATGCGTGTTCCGATTCGCTTGAAACTCGCTATGTGTGAGTACTGAGTAATATATTTTTATATATTTTTTTTTAACTTCACTATAAAGGGGGTGAAAGAGGGAGTAACAGTTGCTATGAGAACCATAAGTCCTAAAAACTTAAAACTTGGAAGATTCTTCTTCTGCTGCATTTTAGGATTTCGTAGGGGTGGGGTGAACTTTTGTATTTAGGGGGTGGGTTGAAATGGAGGGCTGTAAATAATTCCTGAAACAGGGTGTGGCGGTGATTAAGTATGTGTGGAATTTCTTAAGTGGGAGTGAGATTGGAAGTGGGGTTAATGGATTTATGGATTTGTGACTTTATGGGGGGGCGTCAGATTAAAATGTGAGAGTGAGATTGTGAGTCACATTAAGAGTGAGAGCGAGATAAGGGTTAGATTGAGGGTCAGATTTAGAGTGAGACTCGGACTCAGACTCAGTCATCAAAGTTGAACTTGCAGTCACAGTCACTCAGTTTAGTTAATGTGATGAAAAGCTTAAGCTTACTCAAGTGATAAGGGCTATGTTGATATGTACCACGTGAACGAAGTCGCGGGCGTTTCGCTAGTACCATATATACTATTGATCTGATCATGGTGTATGCAACTGCGCCGAAATATCGGGAAACTCAAAAAACATTAAATAATGGTAAATATCCCGTTAACTGTGTTAAAAATGTTGAAAACCATGATAGTTTAAAAAGTGTCTGGGATCTATGGAATGAATGGAAGGGAGTGGTAATATATCAATTAAATATATATGGGAGGTAGGGGAGCATTGGGCAGTAGGGAGGTTTGGACACCCCCGTGTCATGTCGGCCAGAAACCATCATGCCTATCGTCAAATCGGAATTTGATCAGTTAGAATTGACCATTTTTGGGGGTGGATTGACATGATGGTGTATGGCCGGCATAACACGGGAGTTTGCCGGTGGTGTCCAAACCTGCCTTACTGCCCAATACTCCCTACCTACCTTAGACCTTACCTACATATTAATATTAACCTCTAAACTTTAAAGGATCATACATCCCGCTCCGGGACCGCCATGTTATTATTAAATATTTGTTAAATCCATACTTCCATACTAATATTATAAATCTGAAAGTAACTCTGTCTGTCTGTCTGTCTGTTTGTTACGCTTTCACGCCCAAACCGCTAAACAGATTAAGCTGAAATTTGGCATGGATAAAGATTATACCCCAGGGACGGACATAGGCTACTTTTTTCTTTAAATATTTATAAGGGGGCGTGAAAATAAGGGTTGCAAGTTTGTATGGGGAAAAAAGTTGAGCGACGCTGGGCGAGGTCATAAAGATGATGGGTGACCGCCACTTTTTGCTCTGTTTTTGCATTGCAGATTTTTTTGTTTTTTTTCTCATTTTGCATGATAAATGATTTTTAAATTAATTAAAAACATGTAACATGTATATTTCCACTCATCAAAACATACGAAATTAAGATTTTTTTGGTATATTAAAATACTTTTTCTTAGGCTTTGGTTCGAACGCCATCTATATCACCGAGGTCAAAACTGCTTTTACTTTTTTTCTCCTAGGTGGCGTTTCTACTATAGCGGAGGTCGAGATACGATCATTTTGAGTTTTGAAAGCTATTGGAGATTTTTGCTTAGACTTTTCGATAATTTTTATAGGTTTTCAACTTATGTTATTTTACTGACGAAATCGCGGGTACCAGCTAGAAAATAAAATATTTTTCCTTGGCGTTGATTAGCAACGCTAGCAACGCCATCTATATTTTTCATTTTCACAACTAGGTAGCGTTGCGAGATCAAGAATACAGATCATTTAGCGTTTTGGAAATTAAAATAGGCAGTTTCATAGACGTGACGACTTAACCGATTGTAATGAAATTTGTATTTGTAGAAC
The DNA here is from genome assembly GCA_951394285.1 of Epirrhoe tristata. NCBI lineage: Eukaryota > Metazoa > Arthropoda > Insecta > Lepidoptera > Geometridae > Epirrhoe > Epirrhoe tristata. The sequence continues at coordinate 2,520,848 of OX596158.1, forward strand.
GTAGATGCTTTAGCTTTTTTACTTGAATATATGCTTATCTAATTAAAAAAAAATGAACCCATATGGATATTTTACAGGGTGTTAAAGTTAGTATGGAAAATTTGATTCCTTTTTATTCACTTCAAACACAGTGTAAATAAACTTTAGGTAACACTCCTGCACTTGAATCCTAATAATGCGCAGACGAAGTTGCGCGGGTCAGCTAGTAATCTAATAAAAAAGATTCAAGGATTGAGAAAAATGCATTTATTGTCCTAATAATGTCTAGATTATTAAATTATTTAATAAAATAAATCTACAAAGTAAAACAATCGGCCATGATAGCTACAGTACACGCCATGATAGCTGTACACCAATCAGAGCGCGTGACGTCATCACTCAGTATAATAGTCCAAAACTGTGCCTTTTGTTTCCTCTGAGCTTTAGTCATTAGTGTATAAGCACGTAGTGTTTGCTGTTGACGTGGTGAGCTGTGACGTCATAACAGCCGCCATGACACCGACGAGCGTTTTGGCGTGAATTTCAAATTTTAATTAGATTTTTATGTTTGAAAACCTTTATTTTCTATTGATATATATTTTTTTTCATATAACAAATCATTCTGAACAACATAAAATATATTTTGAAAATTTGTCATCATGCCTATTATTAATTACGGCACATAGTTTACTTATTTAGGTAGGGGTACGTTTTGAAGACAATCTCTGACTGCTTTTTATAAAACGAAGATTTAACATATTCATGGTTTACCCAAGTCAATTCTAATACAAAACTGAAATAAGAAATCTATGATATTTCATTGTAAGAAAAAAAAAATTGTCTCTTGTCGGCCCAATCATGCTATTTCCTCCATTTGACGACCTCTGTGGCGCAGTGGGTAAAAGTCCGCTTGAGACGCAGAAGGTTGCGGGTTCGATCCCCGCCACGGGATAAATGTTTGTATGATTGCAAATATTTATCTCGGGTCTGGGTGTTATGTATAATATGTATGTATTTACAAACAAAAGTAAGTAGTATATCAGTTTCCTGGTTCCCATAGTACAAGGTTTGCTTAGTTTGGGGCTAGATTGCGCTGTATCACAGAATACAGAGCGGCTGTATTGTATGTAATGTCCAGCATTATTTATCTCTCTCCAGTCAGGATTATTATTTTGGATTCATTTCTAGGTTTTATTTAGCTTGAACCAGAGGCCGTATTCCCGTTCTTATTTTCGTTCGTTTGATGAATATTCGGATGTTTTTTACTACGATTTCTGACTTCAAGGGCCAATTTTTCTATTCGGAATATTTGGTCCTAGGTTAGAACCGTGTTATAACGTTGATCTTATCGACTGAATACAATGTGGCTCGTAGTAAGAAGCATCCTAAAATTCATCAAACGAACGAAAAAATGAACGCGAATAACCCCCAGGTAAATTTTGTCTTCGTCTTATAAGTAAGTAGTGAGGCGTACAATATTGTCTGATTCAACAAGTTATTCAACCTGTCTTTATTTTTTAATCTATACCTATTTTATAATATGTATTACATCGAAAGCACAAATATTTGTAAATAATTTTAATTTTAATATTATTTTAGTCTAATGACTTTAATATTGTTAATTATGAATATTGTTTGTTGAATACATCTTTTCACTAAGTCATGTTCTTTTCATTCACGTTTAATCTTTTTTCTTCTGATATAATTACTTTCCTACTATAATTAAGTCATTTCCTGTGGGCCAGGTTGAGGATGGTTAAAGCGCTGGGCAAGCCTATTCCATCTCAAACATTGTCCCAGGCACTACAGCGTCCCGTTAAGTGTAGGCATGGATTACGTCCTGAAGCTGTATAAATAATCTAATATACTTAGATGTAAAGGCCTAAGTTTTTTTTTATATTAATTGTCAAATTACAGTCATAAGTGGTACCATACCAAGTATCATAATGTGCTCGACTCAAACCTTAAAACTGTTACTGACAGACCTTTAGGGGCATTTTTGAAATTGAACTAAGGTTAAAAAACGGAACGCCAAAATATGTCTCTAATTTACAATATTAATACAAATTCATAGCTCTTTAAGAAAACTTCTCGCAGCTATCGTAGCGTTGACTAAACACGGGGGCGCATAAGTAGCGTATTGTATTGAATTTGCCCAACTTGAGTATGTTGCTATAACAGTAGCGCCTATCCCCATAGTCATAACTATTAGGGCAAACATAACGTCATACCATTTTATAGTATAATCATCGTCTGTATCTGCATATATTTTTCTGTAATATTTATTCGTAAACGTTTTATACCGAGTCGAAGAATCGGTTAATATAAGCGGAGTTTGGTCGCCATTTTGAACATGCGCGCCATTTTCTGTTAAAATCCCGCCATTTGTGCGCGCGCCACTTTGGTTATTCGTGTATTTTTTCCCGAATTTTATTGGATCTTTTTTGACCATTTGTGATTTTAAATAGCAGAGTTTGAGGAAGAATACTGGTGGGAATATAAACATGAGTGGGCCGGTGAGAGTGGAGCCTACTAGACCCATCACTAGGTCGAATCTTGGCACTGACTCAGCTAAGAATACGGCGAAGAATACTATGGTTGTTCTTATTAGGATGCGTTGCCAGCAGAAATCTGGAAGAAATAGTTCAAAGTCAAGGCAAAGTAAAAAATGCGAGGGTTCACTCTATCAGGTTCATTTTTTAGGGTTCCGTACTCAAGGGGTACAAAAGGAACCCTATTACTAAGACTTCGCTGTCCGTCTGTCACCAGGCTTTATCTCATTAACCGTGATAGATAGACAGTTGAAATTTTCACAGATTATGTATTTCTGTTGCCTGTTACAGATTATGTATGTCTGTTGTAGTCTGAAAGTAGCGCCGGTGACTGAAAAGTTGAAGAGCAATAGGTTAGCGTGGTATGGGCATGTAATGCGGAGGGATGAAAGTCACGTAACTAAAAGGGTGATGGATATGAATGTGGATGGATATAAGAGTAGAGGTAGACCAAAGAAAAGATGGATGGATTGTGTGAAAGAAGATATGGGTAAGAAAGGAGTGGATACGGAGATGACGAGTGATAGGGGAGAGTGGAAGAAGAGAACATGTTGTGCCGACCCCGCATAAGCGGGATAAGGGCAGGAAAATGATGATGATGTATTTCTGTTGCCGCTATAACAACAAATACTAAAAAGCAGAATAAAATAAATATTTAAGGGGGCTCCCATACAACAAACGTGATTTTTTGCCGTTTTATAGACAATGGTACGGATCCCTTCGTGCGTGAGTCTGAGTCGCACTTGGCCGGTTATTTTGTTTATAACATACATAAAGTAAGTTTTTGCTTATTCACGCTTAAACGGCCGCATTGATTTGAATGATATTTTTGAAGACTAGGTACTTTTTACTACCCGAGGGAAGTCAAAGTATTCCCGAGGGACCTCTGTTATCACCGCGTTGCTTAGTGAGTAGCAAGCATTAGAAGATATTAGGGTTACTCAAGAACTTACTCCTAGGTATCCGGAAGTAGTCTTCGACTTGTTGGAACAGCACCGAGTTTCCGACCGCAGAAGACAGGCACAACTGCAGCGTCACTAGCAATGCCACGATGTACAGCGGGATGGATGGCGGGATTCCTGTTAAAACATTCGAATCCTGGGGCCGTATTCCCGTTCTATTTTTCGTTCATTTGATGAATATTCGGAAGTTTTCGTACTACGATTTCTGACTTCAAGGGCCAACTTTTTGGTTTGGAGTATTTGGTCCTAGGTTAGGATCGTGTTTTAACGGTAATCTTATCGACTGAATACAATGTAGCTCGTAGTAAGAAGCATTCAAATATTTATCAAACGAACGCGAATAACCTCCAGAATTTTATATAGCCCATACCATTATGCTCCCAACCATATTGAAAAATACGTCATTATTGAAGATTTAATCTACGAGTGGCAGTTTAACCCGACCCCGGCCCAAGTATAAACTAAAAGATAGTTTAAACTATCCACAGTCGATGATCTACCATTGATCTTATATCTTACGGCCCATAGAATAGAAGAAGCAGTAATAAATACCTACCTTGCAAGATATTATTATCGATATCTAGTCCATATCTGTTAGCCGCGAGGATAGCAGTGACAGTAAACATGGTGAGCGTCGCGAAGAAGCCTCCAGCGACCGCTTTGTTGATCTGCCGGCTGTCTCGCATGTCCACTTGAATGGTCAGCAGCATTGGGTGGATGTCGAACTGGAGGTTGAAAGGTTAGATACTAGCTGCCCTTCGCTGTTTACCCTCGGTCCTTCGGGAGTACCTACCTACTTTACCGGGATTAAAATTTGTATAGGTCCTATTTAGTGTAAGAATTCTTCTGCGAAGGTTGTGGGTTCAAATGTCCCATGAGTCGTGCATTTTAGGTTAATAACACTTTCTACTAGGTACTTACTTTTTTTCTAACCTATGCTGTCCCACCGCTGGGCAAGGGTCTTTCCAACCGTCTCTGTTTGAATGGTTTCACCGCCCTATCAAATTTTCTTAACTACCTAATATTCAAAACATCTAAGAGAATTCCTACCGCGCTTTTAGATCTCAAGGTTGTTTAGAATACATCCGTGTTTTTTTTAAACTGCTTACCTGAAATGCAAGCAGCCCATATGCGCTCAAGAAGTCTCCTAGTTTAGGCGTGTAGGCCAGCACGGTTTGCGCGCTTGGTGGAGAGACGTCATCCAAGGATATGCACACCCAGGTCGCTATCGCCACTGTGGACACTATCAACACCGATGAGAACGCGATGAGTCTGTAACGAATAAACTGGTTAATATCGTCACACGTATGGTTTTCATAATGTATTCCATCATAATCGCAACTATACAGTCTCCGACTGCTGCAAAAACAGTTGATCTGTGGCTGCAAAAGTCTCGCCCATAATCACTCCTACAATATCTCTCCTTCACAATCTTCCACCACTCTCTCTCAAAGGGGTCAATGCAACTATTATCCTACTCGTATGCCTTATCGATCGGACTCGCAGGAGGAAGACGTGATTGTGTTGGACTCGCATGCAGATTCTCTCTATGGTCTTTTCTTCCAAATGTCCTTATGGGGTTACACGCTTATATTTTTGAATTTGCCGCCTCTTTTTCAAGGTCTACTTTCATTTGCCAGACTCTACCAACGGTGTGAAAAGTTTGTATGTAGGTTATTCTGCCATTGATGGGTGTAGGTAAACGTAGACCCATCAATGGGAATGGGATTGCCGGATAGGTATTATATGCGGATGATGATGATGAAGTGACTATAATTCTAAAAATCTACGCGGAAATTGTCGGCATAGTTAACTTTAATTTATGTACTTTTTTGAAATTAAAAAAAATTATACAATCTAGTATAATTTTTGCAATAATTAAAATACTTACTGGTTTGAAAAACCACATTCCCGAATCATCATCATCATCCACACGGATCCGTTGATCTCGCTAACAAACTGCACTAATTTGAGTTTCCATAAAAAAAATAGTCGAGTCGCTCTTTAACCTTTCGCGGTCTACCCTAATCCGGGCCTAAATATTCCGAGGATGAATTAGCCACAATAAAATTGTCCTTGTGATACTCACTTCATATCCTTAGGCGATCCAAGCCACATGACAGGGCACAGCAGCAGAGCCAGGAGTAACATCCACACGCAGTATGTGACGCCCACCTGCCCCCCTGATATTTTCCACCAGAACATCTGTAAGCTCTGAGACGCTACAACAAACAGGACAATGGAGAAATTAAGTCAGCAACGGAAGACCAACATGGATCTTATTATTTCCAAAATCCATGACTAAAATGACAAAATACCCACGGCTTTGCATGCATAGAATTTTTTGCATACAAAAAGTTCTATGCAAGCAAACAGCAAAGCAATGATATTATAGACGCACTATCCTACACCTACCTATCATAGTTGAGAGGAAGTGGATAGCTACTACCAAGTACCAACATCATGAACCAAATAGACGATTTGATTTTATTTGTTTCATCAAAATCAGTCCGCCATAGAAAACATGCTTTACAAGGCCTAAGTAATCTATCTATAGCTAGACATTAGTTTTGAATACCAAGAAGGCATAATCACATCACAAACCTGCCTAAATTCAAGATAAAATTAATAATAATAAAATTACAATTCAGAATTTTATAAAATGCATAATCAGTAGACCTCCAGCCTCGAGGCTCAATAAAATCAACATAAATTATGCATTTCGATAGACTAGGAAGCGTTGAAATATTTTTTGTCCGTCTAGCCAATTTTGACGCGCCTAAATGCTAAACTCCTAATTACCTATTGAATTAAGTTTTTCAAAATATTTTACGCATGGATCAACTGACCGGTCATTTTCGTGACCTTTTAATAATTTTCTGCATAAAACCGTTAGTAGGTAGTATTTTTAAATTATAACAGCCCGTGCGCACGTTGATGGACAGACAGGCAGTGGAGCCTAGGCAATGTTGGCTCCTCATGATAGATGGACCCAGTGGACCCTAAGGCCTTTATTAATAAACGTGGTGTAAAGTTACGCCAGGTTTAAACCCAAAAAATTGTATGGTTGGTTACTCCTAAGTTACACCTGGCGTAACTTTACACCACGTTTATTAATAAGGGCCTAAGAGTTCAACAGATTCAAAGTCAACTAATAATCGATGAATTGACTATGGATGAATAGAACCCCTTTCCTTGGTGTAGATTAGACTCCATGATTAGACCACTCGATGTTGCTCTTTTCTACTACCTGTGCTACTACCAACTCCTTGTAGGTATAAATAAGTATCAGGATCTTCACGGTATTGGTCGCGAAGGAACAGGAGTAGAATCACCTAGTTTTAAGACGTTTCAAAGTGATCCTAGCGGTCCTACTGAATAAATGCTTTTTGACTTTGACTTTGACTTTGACATTACCTAATACTACTGCAAATTTTAATACCGTTAGCATTAGCTAACGGTATTAAAATTTGCAATTGGGTATAGTAGGTACCTATTATGTAAATCTGTTTACATTAAGATAGCGGATACCTAAAAAAATAAATTTTCTTATGCCGACGCCGATCACCTTGACGTTGGTAAATAAAGAAACAGGTTTTCTAACTATAAGCAGTTATAATGCATGCAGCCGTTTACAAAAAAAGTTACGCAGTTGACCTTCTCTCACATATTTTATGTAGGTACACCTACTCCAGATCCCTTGAAGTTGAGGGATGTTTTTGGAGAATCGAAGGCTGGATATGCCTTTAAACATTTTGCGAAAGTTACCTCTCCCTTGCCTTTGTGGCACTTCGTCTCATCATCATCATCACGTGTGTTTATCCTACTACTGGGCATAGGGTCTCTTTCTTGTGCCAATCTCCTATTTGTTCTTGCACTTACAAAGAATAAAGTTTGGGATCCCAGAGCCAAAGACGGTTGCGTTGAGGAGCGCGGTAACAGTCTGCCTTCCAACTCTACCGAAAGCGAGCTCACCCACTGCTGCATATGGATATCTGCAAGTTTTAAGAACATCAGGTACTTACCTACTTCAAGGAAAGATACATGCAGAGGACCGAGTAATAGGAAGAGAGGCCAATGGTTTTCTCTGCCGTGGGAAACATGCATCCTTATACTTACATCTATATTAGATGATTTATACAGCGTCAGGAGGCAACCTATGCCTACACTTAACGGGACGCTGTAATGCCTGGGACATTGTTTGAGATGGAATAGACTTGCCCAGCACCTAAACCATCCTCTCAGCTTAATCAGCCTGGCCCACAGGAAAGACGACGTCAATACATGTGGAGCTGACTAAGCTGCGGGTTTCCTCACGATGTTTTCCTTCACCGTTAAGAGCTCGTGTTATTGCGCATATAAATTTTACGAAACGAAAAATCCATTGATGCACGGCCGGGATTTGAACCCACGACCTTCAGATTGAAAGTAGAGGCACAACCCCATTCGACCAACGCTGTCGCAAACCCGCTTGCTAGGCTGCAAGTAAGGTGTCGTGTCGTGCCATAGAGTCTGGCAAATGAAAGTAGACCCTGAAAAAGAGGCGGCAAATCAAAAAATATAACCGTGTAACCCCATAAGGACATTTGGAAGAACACAACTTGATACTTGGTTATTATTTTCTAGTACCAAATATAATAATTATATTAAGTATATTATTTAGAGTTTTTAATTAATGGGTTGTCACGCTTATATTTTTGAATTTGCCGCCTCTTTTTCAGGGTCTACTTTCATTTGGCAGACTCTAGCTTATAGCCATCTGATAGGCTGCGAGAAATATCAGAAAGTCTATTCGACAGTTTGGTGAAAGCACTTGCTACGGATTACCCTTACAAACTGCTGCAGATATTTTTCGCGGAAGTTTTCTTGCAGGGGCATTAATCAGAGAGTACCTACCTGTAATCGTATAGCTAAGACAACTTAATGTGACGAACTAAATGAACTTATTACGAACCTATTTTTCTCATTGATATGTGGTGTGATCTCCTGAGCCAGCAGCCAGCACCTCCCGAGAAGCACCGCCGTGTACAGCTGGAGACCGATCACCCCCAGGACCAGAGGTATCCCGTATATACCTGGAAGAAAGACAATTTATCAGCCCTTACCATACTCATCCTACTTATAACTATGATAAATCTAGATAGAGTAAAATTACATTGGATTACCTGCTTACATTACCTATAAAGCCGGCGCCAGACTTGCTTGCAAATGTTTGAACAAATATTTGAACAGATGTTTGAACACACAGTGTGGCACGAGAGTTTGTAGCCAAAGTCTCGTGCCACACATTTGTTCAAACATTTGTTAAAACATTTGAAGCTAGGTTTAGCGCCGGGGTTAGATAATATAGGCAACTTTTTCAAAACTCAAAATCGTCACAACTCACTTGCACGAAGCAGGCAGTTAATAACGGCTTATAAGGGGAATCCGATATCTCTATGGGAATCCCCCAGTGTGTGTTGACGTTGACTGAAGGTAGTACCCACAAGAGGTTTGCTTGCTTACCACAGGAAATGACGCTCTTCGGCAGCGCAACGACCGGAAACACTCCAAAGAGGTCCACAATGCACATGATGGCGAATATAACGCTGAGCCCGCCTTTAGCCATCCCCGGCTGTTTAGGGGCATCTTCGATCTGGGTGTAGTCTTGACGGATTATCTTCATGGCTATAGCATCTATGGACAGCAAAAAAATTAAGTAGGTACATATATTTAAAGAATTCGGTAGGTAGTTTAAAAAAGTAGGTAGGTAGGTACCTACCCAGGTTTCTCAGATCTTTGAATATGTATATGGGGGTAGTTAGAGGCACGTGCAAATTAGATAAGGTTGGCTCAAGCCCACATTTTGCAGAAGGCATTCTATACGTGACAGGTTGCAAGCCCATCGCTGCTATTAGAATAAGTAGGTACTAAACTAACATTTCCTCGTGATGTTTTCCTTCACAGTTTAAAACTCCTGTTAGTGCTCAAATAAATTATCCAAAACGAAAAATGCATTGATGCACGGATAAGAGTAGGTAGGTAGTAGGTACCTTAGTCATGAAATAACCGGTCTGCCTATTAACCTACATTTTATTGAAATTCAAAAAAAACACACACACATCAAAACAGGAACAATTTTTTTTTATAATACATACCTGTATCACTTCTATAGGTCTTATTTATTAGGTATTAGGTACTTATTTATTGTTAATCCGTGCCTTTAAGCACTAAGATGCCACACGCACTAATCAATATTAGGTATATTTTTAATCACCACACTGTTACTTACCCAATCGATATCTTAACACTAGGTATTACAGACATCTAGATTTAGGCAATTCAATGTTTGGAACTGGTTTATTGATTCTGAATTTGTATTTGAATGCCAAAGATTTGAAAAGTGGTCAAGAATGGCCGTCGACCAGTCACTGTGAGGATAGAGTAAAGGACGTCCTAATCAATGTACTATGAGGGACAGTCGGGCATATAAGTGATTTAAGCCGGCTTAAAAGTTTTTATCCATAAACCTATCTACGTTTTAAAAGTGTAAAAATAATAATCTCTTTTCTAAATATGTCTAGGTAGGAAGGAAGGTAAAAAAATATAAAAATAAATTAAAAAAATATATTGACGGATCGGACAAATACTAAAAGTCGGTTAAAGCGCGTTGACACGATCAGAGTATACTCTGACATAGTGGACTCTGATGCCTACTAGGACGCTTCTTGGATCGTGGCAACCCCAATCCGAGTGCACTCTGATCTTACCCTGATGGCGGCGGCCAATCAGAGCGTCCTAATAGGCATCAAAGTCCACTCTGTCAGAGTATACTCTGATCGTGTCAACGCGGCTTTATTCACAGGCCGACTTCCGAGAGGAAACTCCGACAGGCAGGAGTAGGTATAATTGTTATGTGAGCCGGAACGAGCTATCAAGGCAATCTTCACATAAGTTTATATTTTTTTTTTATATATGGTTATTATCATCGTCTTCAGCCCTTTTCATCCCACTGCAGTAGGTACCTATAGAGGTCAGCAATGTCGTCGAAAAATGGATACGAATCCCTATTGAATGTGTTCGCGACTGTACTTTCCGTAATTCAATACGGCTAACTCGGTCGTCTGAAGTTTCAACCAGCGACGTTGTTTTGTTGTAGGTACTTTCCGTACTTTCTATTGGCTCAGTACCTACGTAGTACGGTCGACCAAAAAATTGGTTTACCACCCGGAATGACGCTTGCAGATTCATAGGTGATAAATATTAGTTTCGCTTGGAGATCGATCAGACAAATTTTATTGCCATCTTCATCTTATTTTGATAACGACGTGACAGCTATTCTTAGTTTGAACTTGATGGAACCAATGATCACAAGTTGCATCAAATCTTATGGGCCATCTACATATACGCCGACGATAGACGAATGCCGATGATCACGAAATGTGTAGAGAGAGGGCCTCATCGCCTGTATTCGCCAGTGTGTGTCATATTCTATCATATTGCAGTGGCGTAGCGTGGGGGCGGGGGGGCGGCAGGAAACGCCAATTTTTTTATTTGGATAATTTTAAAAAATACAGATTGCTGAAATTCTTAATCGATTTCAACAGCTGCAAAATCTAGGTCCTCCTTCAGGACATAAATAAAGAAGAGTTTCGACTTGAGCACGCACGTCTACGAAAAAAACAAAAAATTGCCATTCTTGCCATAGAAAACAATTTAAATGTTTATAGAGATGGTGCGTTAAAAAAAGCACGTCTCACAAATCTCACAAATCTAGAACTAGGTCTCTACACCTTATGTTATAAATAAAATAAATAATAAATAATGCTGGACTTTTCACACAGCATCATCTAGCCCCAAAGTAAGCTTGAGCTTATATGGGAACAACGAACTACAAACAGCAATTTTTTTGCTGCGAGTAAGTTCTTCCCCTTGCATTACTTCGATACAAGATTGTTACTTACTTTAGTTAGTTAAGACCTTTCTGAATAAACATTCTGAATACTAGAGTCTGCCAAATGAAAGTAGACCCTGAAAAAGAGGCGGCAAATTCAAAACTCCTGGGAAATATCAGTGCTGTCACAAAGTTCGTTATTGCGATAAACGATGCAACGGCTCTTGAAGAAAGGTGCAGCTACTGAAAGATCGATTTTTTCCGGGTCTTCATTGAATGCATGGAAAACAACCGTTTCGTAAAACATGTCTCTATTCAATTCTAAACATTCATCGATACATTTTCGATTAATCATGCCATTCGTGACGATGTACAGTAACTTGATTCGATCATTTTCATCAGTCATACAGTTTCTTCGGAGGTGCCGTATGATACATGCTGGATCTCTATCTCTCCGTTCACTTAGGTCAGTTAGGTCGACGTTTGATGTTCCAGTCACGTCGTCACTTGTATAATTCTTTATTCCAACCTTGTCTTCATTGACGTCCCAACAGACGTCGCCCCAGTGCAAGTAAATAATTTTCAATTGTCTTGGAGGCTTTTGGGCAACCAATTGTTCTTTGATGCTTTCGACGTAACCATTGAATTTATCAAGAGTCTTTAATTCGTTGCTGTGATAATATTCGACTTCATTTGTCATTTCTGAATAATCTTTGGCGTAAACAAAATAATCAACCATATTTTCACTTTCAGAGAATCTGATTTTAGGGAGTTCCCGATCGCACAAAGCTCGGTTCGGTTCCAAACTGAAAAAACTAATTCGTTGCCGGCCAGTGTCAGCAACCTGTAGGTACCTACTTATACGATCATACGATAATAATTACCGTACGGTTGCTAACTATCACTGGCACAGGCTGCCGTACTCTAGGATTACAATCTCTATGGTTTACATACACGATAAACTGTTCGAGCTGTACCTACCTATTCTTTGAGGAAAGAAAACTAAGGTCATTGCTGTTATTATATAGAATTCTGTGGTTAAAGCATAGATTTAGCATGGTACCTCTTTGGTATAAAGTTCAGCCTGGTTCAGCCAATATCTCTACTCTATGGTTCAGCCATGGTTCGTTCCATAGAGGTTCGTTCAGCCCATAGGTTCAGCCATCTATCAAATCAGTCTCAAACTATTTGACATTACGTCGATGACGTCATTTCCTGTGTAAAAACGTGTCGTTCTACGCAGAAATTTTTAGGCAATATTAATTGCATTTATTTATAGATGATCTCTCACTCAAGTATTCAATATTCAATAAAACAATAAAATAATGTGCAGTAAGATACAATAAACATAGAACATTCACAAAATTGCTGCCAAATAAAACTAAATTGATTGCGCATGCTCTATCTGTGTGATTGTAGCGCATTGCCAAAAGTTCTTTTGGTGTAAATTTTATTATAGGTGAAAATGGCCACATAGAGGGCGTTCTTCTCGCGAATTTGTATGGTGATCAATCGTTTTCCGTGTTTCTGACGTTCGTTCGTTTCGTTTCTGTTTCTGTCCTTTTTGGTGACGTTTTTGTGAACCGTCCATCAGGTTCTTTGTAAAAATTCGTAAAATCACAAAAGGGCATGGTCGATAAAGTGTTTCAGTCAAGTTACAAAACAAATTCGTCTTTCGCGATTTTTTTTTGTGCCAAGTGCAAGTAAACTATCAAGATTCCGTCGAAAAATAGAAGCCTACCCAGTGGGTGGCTAGTCTTGGTAAGTGTTCAATGCTATTATCGCGGCATTTTGGATGATTTTAGCCTATTATTTAGCCAGCGAAGCATGTTTCCGTTCTCGTCGTCACACCTAATCACTACTGCGTATAATTCGATGCTAACAAATTGTTTCATCAAGTCACTTTATTTTCATCCCACAAAAATTCACGTGTTGTTTCCCAAATCAAGTCTCTTCGTTCAAATATCGAATGCCCATGAAGCGCTCATGATTACAAAATGTCTGACTCACATCTGTGACGAAATAGACGTCACTAACGCACTTGGAGACCAAGATATTTCTACTGAAACCTAACTATGTACTAGTTTTGAAGACTAGATAGGTTACCTCCACGTATTACTGGAGTAGGTACAAATGAAACAAGATAGAATGAATTATCTTAGCTACTATTTTACCAGCTAATTCTAAGATAAAAGTTTACTACTCTACTACACCTACTTACTTTGAAGATAATCTGAGACAGTTCTTTATTACTGGCAGCTGTTCATTTTCTGCATTATTCTAATATTTCTTTATTTTTCAACGGAACAAGTACTTATACAATTTCCCTGTATGAAATGAAAAAGCGTGTAATATAAATATTTGCATGTTATCTGTTGAGCTTCATTCCAATAGGCATAGTAAATATAAATATGCCTAAGTTCCCGATGTTGGGATTATAGTTTAATCTACTTTTTCTATTATTAATTCTGGGAAATTAAACAAACTTCCATCCCAGTTATAATACATACTTATAGTTGGTTTTTGTATGTATTTCCTTGATCAAACACGCTTTCTCATTTCTTTATAGGTCTGATTTGGTAAAATGGAAAAGAAACGGGATTCATTCTTCTTAGCCAACAAGAAAAAGGCTGAAAAAACCGACAAACAAAATAAACGCCAAGAGTTTTTTGACAAAAATCGCGATGTGAAGGTGCCTGCTGAAAAAGAAGATAAACCAGATAAAAAACCTTTTGACAAGAAAACCTATCGACTCAAGAAGTACAGCAAGAAATACAAACTCGAGCAATGGGAAGAGCAACGAAAGAAGAAGCTTATCCGTGAATACCAGAAAGACATCAAAAATGAACCTGTGGTTGGTTCATACAAACCTAAATCATTTGACGAGGACACAACAGACTCCACTCAAGTCGGCAAGTATGTCCGGCATCCTGATATAATTGAGAAGGAAAATATTAATACCAAGAAAGATCCTTTTAAAAAAGCTAAAGATCATTTCAACAAGCTCAAAGATGACAAGATGAAGAAAAGAGAAGAGCTGGAGAAGGCTATCTCTGAAAGGAATAAGAAACTGCAAGAGTATAAAAAGAACAAACATGAGAGGTTCAAGAAACTCAGTAAGAAGACCAGGAAAGGGCAGCCTGTAATGACAGGAAGGTTGGAATTGCTGCTGGAAAAGATTCAGAAAGGTTAAATGCATTTAGTCTTATTTACTTTGTGCCTTTACAAATCAATGGCCTTAAATATATAGCTTAATTCTTAAAACAGGAGACTGCTTGATATGATATGAATTATGCATGGGAGTGAGTGCTGAGATGACGACTGCTAGAGGGAAATGGAAGAAGAATAGACTGAGACAAGGATAGAAGATGAAATCTTAAGGCACCCATTCACGATACGTCCACCAATCCAAATGGAGTGGTCGTCTTCCAAGATCGTTCCGTGAATGGTAAAAACAATGTCCATTCCAAACGGAATTCCAAACAAATTGAAATCCATGCGTCCAGTTCAAAAAGATGTCTGCCAAATGGACATCTCGTGAATCGGTACCTTTAATTTAACACTCCTATGCTACAGCTATCATATTGTTAAATCAATTAGTGGCAATACTGCTTCATTAATCAACTTTAGTTTTAGAGCCTTATCACACTGGCGGTTGACAAGCGGATTCGCGACGCATTATAGGCTCATTGACAGAATGAACTTCTTTAGCCTTAATCGTATTTTGTTGTAAGATGTCTTCTTAACTAGGGCAGGTTAGCTTTTAAGAAGAGTGTACAAAATGGAGTTCACGCGTGATAATCCGCCGTGCGCCCGCTCCGCTTTGAATCCGCTCGTCTACCGCCAGTGTGATAAGACTGCTATAGATAAAATATGTACTTAGTTCAAACTGTAATGTGTTAGATGAGGTGTGCTTTGTTTAACCAACACGTCGCTATAAAGTTCACATATTTCACCCGCGTCCGACCCGTATTTCATGAAATGCAGCAGGTATCCGATTTAAACGGAACGCATAACGCCGCCGTTAGCATTCGCATATGACAGATCGCATTGCGATGCGAAACAATGCGAAACACCACTCACGAAACGTCTGTGTCGGTGTAACGACAAATTTCGCAATTCCATGCGAAACAGTACCTACCGACAAGGACTCACCTATTTCATTAGCTATGTGCTAGAGTGAGACAGAGCGTGTGCGAAACTGCCATACTACCTGACAGATTTTTCATTGGTTCGCATCGTTTCGCGTTCACATGCGAATGCGTCGGTGTACTAACAAGGTAAAACGTAATAAAATGCGGCGCATACGGCCCGTGCTGGTACAGTTGCTCAATCTCACGATGGTCTCAATTGTGTGTAGACACACAATTAAGACCAACCCGCCTTTCGATGTTGTATGTCATCCAGGCATGCAAAACAAAGAGGGATACACTTCATAAAAAAATTAAAGATTTGCTTACGGCGCGTGCTGTGCTATCAGTAAATACGGTGTGTACGTTGCTGTTTTTAGTTGCTCTCGCCCATGGCGACTTTGTGTAGCGATGCTCGCTACAAATAGCATCGCTACAAACAGTCGCCGTGGGCGAGGGCCCTAAAGTGGGTGATAGACGTACAAACTTAAAGTACGCGGCTTTTAAGATAGGTTTAAAGACATTTATTTCTCATACAAACAATAATAGTTCTTTTATAATGAGATTAAGATTAGCTTAACATTAATTTAAGTGTAGGTAGAGAACGAGAAAGATCGCGAACTTACTCGGCTCGACGTCGACGTCGGTGACACACGTGAAGACAGAGTGAGTAAACTCTGTATTGCGATGTCGTCGACAGAAGAAGCTTTAAAAACTATAAAAAAAAGACGAAGTGGAAAAGTGTGGGTAAAGAACTGGCTTACGAAAAGAGAGCGTTTATCACATGTGAATTTAGTAAGAGAGTTACGTGAAGAGAAGGAAGATTTCCATAAATATTTCAGAATTTCAGGCTCGCAGTGCTACCATACGGACGAACGAAGGCGGGTTACGAGCAAAATTTCAAACTTGTCGGATCGTTATCGAACTTACTCAGCGGTTTTTAAGTACGCGTACTTAAAAAGTGACACACCAGCGAAAAAGGTCTTCGAGCCACAAGTTCGCGAACTTGCTCGCACGTCTATCACCCACTTAACAGTTTTACTACGTATTCATTATTGTAAAAATTCCGCAGCTATCAATACTTGATTGTAAGATAACATGTAATCATTCCATCAGCCTTATGCGCAGGGTTAATAACCATGAACTTGTAATTTCGCATTTACACTTGTACTGTTTTATTTGGTCGTGTGTTGTATAAGAAGTTGTTTGCTCAATAAAGTGCATTTTGGATTGTAAGTATGTACTTTATTTTTGTATGTAGTAGACCCTAACTAAAAAACCACCAAAAAATGTGAATATAATTGAACTGGGAAACGTTATTTTAAGACTTTGAAACGCGCATTGTCGTACAAATGTTTCTCTTCTATTATCTTCTAAATAATTGCTTTGAATCTGCATTGTCACCTAATCAGCGTTATTAAAACAATCTAAATTAAATAATTATTAGCGTAATCTTTCAACTATCTTCTTATCTTTGTTATAAAATGTTTATCTGCAGTAATGTCTAGGCTCATCTTATATTAAAACACAGGCTTATCTAAGATAACATTCTGTAACTAAGGCTCCAACTGAAATCGGCCTTCTGACGGCTAATTTTTAGTTTCGACGAAACTTCCTCTTTCTGTATTCCACTTTGTGGGGCACAATGTCATTTTCCACTGTCCTCCGTATTCTTCTTCTTTTAGCCACTTTCGACCCTTTGGGTCTGCGGTCTTGCGCAATCTCTATCCAAGTGCCTCCAGCTGTTCTTTAGATGTGATCGTACCAACGCATTTGTGGTCTCCCCTATGGTCGTTTTTCGCCCCATGGTCTCCATTCGGCAAGTCTTTTGCACCACGAGCCTTTTTTGCGCGCAACGTGACCAGCCCATTGCCATTTGAGCTTCGCAATGCGACGTATAACGTCAGCAACTTTGCTTTGCTCCCTGAGCCAAACGCTTATTTTACGGTCCCTTAGTGTAACACCTACCTTTCGATTGCTCTCTGGGCGATTCTGAGTTTGGTTATTATTTCCTCCGTATTATTAGGCCTTTATATTATAGCGATAAAATGAATCTAATCAACTTCCTTCCCCCTATATACCATAATCCTTCTTATTAAGCGAGGAAGTCTACTTCCTAATATCTAACTACGTTGACGGAACGTAGGTAGGTAGTCGAGGCGTGTGTTTACTTTAGATTCAATTAGCCCACTAGAACCAAACCATGGCGGCCTTGATGCATATCAAGGGACACCGGGACCTCCTAATTCAGAACACTCCATGCTCTCGCGTTTTGCCAAAAGCACAGTCCTAGGAATGGCTCCCATGGTACCAGGCTCTTTGCTAGGCTCTTCCACGACGGTTCCAACGTCCTCCACCGATCAACCCTACAGCATAGAAATAATACCGTCAATTCCCAAGTTTACAAGCCTGGCTATCTGCCAAGACAAAAAATACTAGCACCCATTGGCAACAACTAATAATAACGCGCGTGCCGGACGATTTCTGACGCTTTTGATAAGTCGCGTGACCCCGCGAAAAATCGTAAAGTCGCTATTTTGCTCTACTGATAGGAGTTACATATGAGTTCCAATGCGCCGTTGAAAGATCGAAGTTTATCATGTTTTGTAGCCTAGGAAGATTGTCTTGGTCGATAAGCAATCACAATTTGCTGTTGGTATTGTTATGATAAACATCCGTGTAGGTCTAGAGGGATGTATGTATATCATGTAACATTACTTTCGAGGTTGCAATTTCAAATCCATGCCATGCAACAATGGATTTTTTTTGTGTTCTAAAGAAAACATGAAGAAATGTATACTAAGAACCAGACTTATACTAAACTGAAGACATCGTTCTATCTGTAGCATAAAAATCCCTTCATTATTTTTAATATACTTTCAGTAGTCCTACTTATTGTTTTTTCCTGATGTATGCTCACTCATTCCCTATTCCTAGTAATAATATTTCCACGCGTACCGACCTAGTAATTTATATCAATCGTTTAAAGTTTCAACAGCCAGTAGCCACCGGTCTGATAGTTAATATGAACTCATTTCTAGGCGCTTAAGGCCATGGTGCCAGAGAACTCGATATAAACCTAACCTCTCTTAGTAAAATTTTTAGCATTCATACCATAAGCAAATCCGTGTGCTAAAACAGATAGAACGAAATGTACCAATCTACTGGTGGCGCCCCCAGATAAGTAGATAACCCACCAAAGCTGGATGACCCTTGATAAACACGTGAATTCACTGAGTACTGTCACTAGGGGCATTCGTGGTACCTACTGTTCTTATAATTGGAACCCGTCATCAAAATACATTCAGCAGGACCAGTTTGATTTAAAATATTATTTTGAACCAGTGTGGTGAAGAGATGAAGAGCGCTTGAAAGAGGCTCCTTACGTGTCTACACTATGCTTTCGAACTTTTAAGGTTCTACGAAATACCGGTTTTTTCCACGATCTTTTTATTCACAGCCCGCAGGCTTTTGGAACTTAAAGAAATTTCACCACTTTGGTATGAAAAAACTAGTGACACGACATGAAGAAGAATGAAAACGAAATTTTGGTCTAGTGTAAGTGTTATATCTAGTGTTATCTGAGAATAGCATCATCACTACATAGTATAAAACAAAGTCGCCTTTTCTGTCCCTATATCCCTATGTGCGCTTAAATCTTTATAACTACGCAACGGATTTTGATGCGGTTTTTTCCAATAGATAGAGTGATTCAAGAGGAAGGTTTATATGTATAATACATGCATCATATACTAAGGCAACATTGCTAATTTTAGAGGTTTCTAACGTGATGTCGTAAATTAACCTATTTTTTTGGGCTTATTTATGCCCGTGCAAAGTCGGAGCGGGCCGCTATGTTTTTATATACAACGTCCATAGTTTTTCTGTAGTGTATTTAATTTAGTATCAGCATTGCACCCGTGCGAAGCCGGGGCGGGTCGCTAGTAATTTACAAAACTGCCGTAGAAATACCTACACAAGTTCATCCAATAATCATAACATGGGCAGCATGCTCAATGGTGCATTAAATGGAAACCACGCGCCACTGAGTCTGACCTTGAGCTCGTATCATAAAGGCACAAATATCCCACCTGACAGCTGGTTAGAGGGTGATATGTAGATACATAGTTCTGAAATAGGAAAACACGGCGATGTACACATTGAATCACGATGTACGATTACCCCCGTTGACATCTAAGGATCTGGAAAAATATACTGCTAGTATTCAAATATAATGTATTGCGTGTGAACGGAAGTGGAGGGAGTCGTTTATTTATTCAGTAAAGAAATTTGTGTTGCTGTAGCTGCCCTTGGTGGAAAAATTACAAAATGGCTGTACCTATACCTACCTACCTAACAGCAAAAAGAAGAAAAAAAACTGATTAGCAGAGTCAGCGCTAATTCTCCTGGTTCGTTACTTTCGTTAGTAGTTGAAAGTTATAACTCTGAATTATTATTAAGGATCTATAACCTAGAGGTTTATTGTACCTATCTACTTACAGACATTACTAAATGAAAACTATAGATTTCAGGAAACGTCAATCTATGCAAAGTGCAAGTGTCGCAGTGCAGTTGTATTTTCTCGACTTGGCCAATCGCCAGTTTCTTCGTATAATTTAGAGTTAGCCGGTCAGTATACCTAGTTCAAACAAGACGCAACGACCGGTGAAAATGCAATTAGTGTGTTAGCATCGGATTTCCGTAAGACTGAAATAAAGACATTCACTTTTTGGCAGTTATTGAATAAATAAACGTATTAGATACATTATTATACCATAGAATTTCAATTCTGACTTACCTACAAAGTATTTCTTAAGTTTATGAATTCGCAATGCGGTACTCTAAGTACTCGACATCTTGTTTACTTTTAAACAAGGCTTAGATTAAATTTATGGCATTTAAAAAATCTTTGGATATAAAAATTATCTAAATTATCTGACCTCTGAGACAACAGTTACTTAATGACATGAAAATATTAAGCACTAGCTAGATATAATTATGGTACACAATAATTAATTCTATAATATTATTTTGCTTATGTGACTGATTCTTAAAGACGTTCAACTTTCGGCACACGTAAACAATATTTAATAACTTGTTCTGTTTTTGTTGGTGCACTGGTCATAAACCAGATTGGCCTATCTCTTACCTAATTAACGTTTTTGATTGTCGCCTGGGGTCTAATGATCTTTGGCCCTTGGGTGGGTAATGATGGATAAGCATGTTTTATAGTGAAACGGATGAGGTGCTAAGTGTCGTGTATCTGTTAGCAATACCTAGATAAGCGATAAGAGGCATATCGTAATAGGAGAAGATCTGAACGCCTAGCTGACTGAACTCAGCTTACATAAAATTAAGTGTCTCAAATGCGTAGGTTGTTCACGACTATTTCACTTGCTACGATTCTGACATTGTTTAGTTTTACTTCCATCAGCAAAAGACATTTAGAATCTAGGCATTCGTGAATTTAGCCATTTTGATATATACTGTGGACAATTTAGTATGAAAAAGCGCCATCCGCATGTCAAACGGCTAACTTCTTATATCACCCTAAAACATAATTATTTTATCTCAAAGGACAATTAATTATTACGAGAAGAAATTCTTATACTAATACAAAACTCGAGGAAAGTTAGGTACTGCAAAAGGTTATTGCAGGATTTTGATAAATTTCTTAGAATCATCTCATGTATTTACTAAGATTAGTTTATGAGTCGGCTTTAGCACTGCATCAGATTTTATAGCTCTTTAATATCTACTAGTCATAGTATGAAGCTCTATTAAAATATCATTACATTAATTGTATTTTTTCTTCGGCTTAGGATCCTCCTTAAAAATGTAAGTAGCAGTATTTACGAAACCAATCGCAATCAACTTGTTTATGTACTTAGGGATATTAGGAATTGGAAACTTTATCGATTCAATGTACCATCGTAAGTCCTGAATTCAGAACTTTTTGAACGAATCGCAGTTTCACTGCTCTAAAGTGTATTCTTCAAATGAATGAATGCGGGAGTCCTTCTCCCCAATATTCAGTTCACTGCACTCCGCACCTGCCCTATACTTCCCCCGGGAGGTGGGTGTAGTTACAGTACACTGTATTAACAGGAAAGAGAATGCTTGCAATTCATTGAACTTTCGATGCCTGCGACTGCGCGATGCATGTCTCTAGGAACTTTGATTGATTACTCCCTAGAAATCAGAACACTCGTACGATGCTAATCTTTTTCTTGTTCTCTGGAACTAGGGATTATTGTAGTTATTATTATAACTATGCTGGTTGCTTAGTGCCGTGTGGCCCTTGCGGTTCAAAGGGTGAGTCTGACTAATCACGTGAACTGATAATTGCTCACGTTTTGATAGTAAATATTCATTTACAAACAATCAAACATTGATTGTTTGTAAGTAAATGAGGGTTTTTGCAGGCCGGAAGTTAAAATTAAATTAGAATAACTTACACTGGTATAATGTTAAGAATACCTGTCTTTATTATTTGGATGTTTGGCGTTCGCCTTAGAGTAACGTTTGTTAAAGAAATCTAGTGGAGGACTGGATAAGCGGGTCTTTCAAATAATGTATACTTCGAACCCGGTAAGGTGGAGCTAGACCCAGGTGGCCGGGACTCGGTCATCCACCCACAAACCCCTCACAGCAAGGCCAAGGCAATCGCGCATGCGTTGTTTGTCACACCTGACCTTGTTGGGAAAATTGGAAGTTGCTTTCGATATCCATAAACTTTATGACATGACAGGAGTATTATGTTCTAAACATTGATGCTATAAAAGCACAAGTCAACATAATTAATCATTAATTAGAGCAGGTATCACTGCCCTTTGTATAACCAAGGTTTATTTGCTAGCTCGTGCTCGGGATAAGGATATCATAAAAGTTTAATTACTCCAAATACTGTTATCATTTCTTAGGAAGTTATCTTACTTATATTTGTTTATTAGGAAAATACGATGCACGTGCCAATAGAGTAATGTCAAGTTCTTCCGATAATATTTTGGTGCGCAATAGTTTTTTTTTAAATTAACTAGTCATATTTGCGCATCGATATAAATTCTTCGTTGACGCATGTGTTGTACATCGTTCGAGAGCATCGCAATGAAGGGATCATGAGATGAATAGGGTTAGGTTTGCTAATATCAATTTAACATTCTTACGCATATTTAAACATGGTCTTATGAACAAGAATCTCTCGCAATAAACTCCTAATAAAATCAACGTAAGTAAATAAAACAAAATCCTTAAACCTTATCACGGCACCATAAACAAAACAAACGTTAAACTGTCGATAGCTACAATCCGGTCTCGTGTCTAATCAAATGACGTTACTGAAGCGGTTCACGGCAGAACTGACAAGAGCAGACGAGACCGTACAACCGGCGCCGAAAGTTCCAAAATTTCAACTTCCAGTTGGAATTTCCTAGTAAAGTTCGCCGACTTTAGCCGCGCACTGTATCAGGATTACATCAGACATAGTACTCCATCTGTTGATATCTGGGCCAGGCCATCCCGCGCTGATAACGCATCGCATAAATAACTGAGTATCGCGTTGTATTTATCAGTTTCGCTCCGACTTTCCTGAGTGGCGCTTCGGAAACCTATGCTAAGTGGCACGGTGCTTTTGTTTCGCGTCCGCGTTTCAGCTTATATGTTTATTTAGCAACAACCTAGGGTTGTTGCTTAGCAGAGCTTGAAAGCTTCGAGAATTACGCTGTTAAAGGTAAGCTTTCAGAGCCATACAATCATGACATACTGACTGTGGTTGTTACATCGAAAATATTTAGTTTTCAGTTTCAGTAGACTTATTTTGTGGACCAAAGTATAACTTACTACTTGTAGTGGAATCACAAGTTCACAACTCTACAATATTATTTTACTTATTCAATTGACATCAGTTCTATCCATACTAATATTATAAAGCTGAAAATTAGAAGATTAGCGAGTTTATATGTTACGTTGCCCAAAACGCAACGATAGCGCGATCTAATTTTTCCTGTGGCGCCATCTATTATGTAGTAAAATGTGTCTGTCTGTCTGTCTGTTTGTTACCTTTTCACGCCTAAACCACTGTACAGATTATGCTGAAATATGACATGGATAAAGATTATGTCCCAGGGACGGACATAGGCTACTTTTTTTTCAAAACTAATCATGGAGGGCGTGAAATAAGGGTTGAACATTTGTATGGGGACTTAAAGTGAAGTTCCATATGGCTGAGGTCGAGATGGCGCTATTATTGAATTTTAATATATTTTATTTTAAAAGTTTCGAAACAGATTCTTCTGAACAGCAGTTTTCAGTTCTATTGTTATTAAGTATGTTTGCTGACGAAGTCGCGGGTACCAGCTAGTCTTATATAATTTTAAAACTAACTGAATAAGTGCAGCGTACCAAATAAAAATCTGTGATACCTGTCTACCTGTCTCTGGGATAATTACCTACTTACATAATATTTAAGTACTAGCTGCGCTCCCGCGGTGTGACCCGCGGTCCCTCGGGATTTTTTTAAATTTTTTCGGGATAAAAAGTAGCCTATGTCCTTCCCTGGGATACAACCTTTAACTATGCCAAATTTCAACTTAATCTGTTCAGCAGTTTGGGCGTGAAAGCGTAACAATCAGACAGACAGACAGAGTTACTTTCACATTTATAATATTAGTATGGATATGGATAGTATGGATAAAAGGTCCTAAAACAAACGTGGGGGAAGTTTACCAATATTTATGGAATCTTTAACATTGACCTTGATCTGTCTGTGAGTCAACATGGCGCTGGTGACATCACTGGTAAATGATTGATTATGATTAGTGTATCGTGAATTATATTCACGCACGACCGCTCCAACTTAACATTAAAAAATGTGCTCTATCACTCTGACATTACATTCCAATTTTATTTGTTTGCCATAGCTACCCATAATAACGTTTCCTATTGGGATGAGTTAAATTCTGTAGGCCCCAAATGATTGCTCACGTATCTAAATACATACAATTGATGTGACATTTCGTAAAGTTCACGTTACAAAATCCAGTTTCTATTATTTATTTCTGTTTTTGCTAACTATAGAAGAAAACATTTATTTTCAATTAACATTTATTGTGGTGCCACAAATGAATAATGCTTCCTTGAAGTCTAGATTGTTAAGTCATTTGGCACAGTCTCGTCTCTTTGCCTATCTTCGGATTAGGACCTATTGATAGTGGCATTCAAATGTGTCTTGCTCTAGCTTACTTTTCACTTAAATAATATGGTTCAAGTGTTGAATCTGAATAATAAAATAAAGTTGTCATTTCGTTTCAGCTTGAAATGAACAATCACGAAGCGCAAGCGAATATTTGGATACTGTCTAGTCGTTTATGAGTATACGCTTACCTAAATTTTATGTGTTAATCAAACGATACAACGAGCGACGCACTTGTAGCTCGTTGAGATTACTATTTTTCAATAATTGCCTAAATATTGATGTTATCACTACATTGAGTGGAGTTCTTGTCAGCCAATACATACTAAAAGCCTTAGTTCATATCTGAAATGTTACCTGATAACTGTTACTAAGCTATGATATATGCCAAAATATTAACAGGAAACACCAGTCCAGGGTCATTGATATGCCCATTTTGATTACACGAGATAAAATATTTTATGACTGCTTATTCGTATACGTTTTCCCTGAATACTTCATGATAACAATGATTTCAATTCGAATCTATTTAAGGAAATCAATAATAATGATTGATTTCCATTGTATGTTAGCCCACTGAAATAGTCTGTAGTCGTAGTCAGTCCACTTTATTGAGGCTCTGTTTCATTCGGAATTACGAATCATAGCTGACTTTAGAACGCGCTACAAAAGAAGTCGATTCGTAGCGGCTCAGGCGGCGTTACTAAAAATTCGAAAACCATTTTCGTAATTCCTACTAAATTACTGTTTACAGTTTGTTATTTTCTGTTTAATGACAGTAGCTTGATTGTTTACTATCAAAACATTTTAGCTAAAATTTAGAGTAATTTCATACGGTATTTTGAGTTTTGGCATAATAATTGCATATCATGATACTTTGTATACATTACTGTTGTTCTTTGTGTACAAGACTCGCATCACTATGCCGTCAGATGATTAATGTAGAGAATTTTTTTAAACATCTCAAAAAACTTAGGCTTTTTATTCATCGACATCATTTGCCTATAAGAACAACAATCAGACAAACGCCGTGTGCTAACAAACAAAAAGCAGTTTCGAGATGAATTCTCAATTGCTTTGGGCTTGACTTTTTCACTTGTCATTGATTATTGGGGTTCATTCGCACAGTTCAAATTAATTTAAAGCATTTAATTTATTACATAAACATGTGGCTAAACACTGAAATCAATTGCGGAGTGCTTTGAATTGTCACAA
The DNA here is from genome assembly GCA_951394285.1 of Epirrhoe tristata. Classification (NCBI taxonomy): domain Eukaryota; kingdom Metazoa; phylum Arthropoda; class Insecta; order Lepidoptera; family Geometridae; genus Epirrhoe; species Epirrhoe tristata. The sequence continues at coordinate 2,546,749 of OX596158.1, forward strand.
ATCACAATTCACTCATATGTATTATGTACCGACCGTATAAGTAGTTAGGTACTCTAGGTACTATCGTCATGATTTAGTTTTTCTTCACGATAATTTTATGTAGGACAATGTCTGCCGGGTTCGCTTGTTTATAACAGTGTGATAATTTATGAATAATTGGTTTGTTTGTTGTTGCAGGGAGCACCGGACGAGTCCGGCGCGACATTCAGTGCCGGGCGTGACGGACGGTCGCGTCCGTTGTGCGAGCCCCGCCCCGCGACGCGCTGCTGGCGCCGCGCGCTCAACGTCGACCCGCCCTGGCGCCGCCCGAGGGCCCGCTGACGCCACACCACGCCCGACACGTGAGTACACCCTGACCCACTCACACCCACACCCACCCATATCTACACATTTGTACGAATTCATACACATTCAGCGATGTACGCGGAGAGACCACTGACGCTTACCACATCCACACATGAGCACCTTCACACCCGCTCACATTCATACGTGAGTTATAGTCCACACCCACACACTCGCACAGATATTCAGATATTCATTTATTTAACCATAATGTTACATTTCATAACTTTGGCAAGTCAATAATACAGAGGTACATAATTGAAATTAAAATTAAAAGTCATAGGTAGATTATCCAGAGGTACATAATTGAAATTAAAGTTAAAAGTCATAGGTAGGTACATTTCGTTACAATTAAATTACGCCATATGCATTAAATTACAATATCAAATAATATTTTTCAACCAACAAAACAAATTTTTGCACACACACACATTCTCACGCGCACACCTACACTCATACTCGCACATCCACGCACGTAGGTACACTTTCTAAAGACGATGGTTTGTTCGTCTAGTAGTGTTCTCGTAGGGTTTTGTTCGTAGTTTTTAGGCCCCTTGGAGGCCTCCTTAAAATCAGCATCTGATCTGTTTTGATTATGAAGTTAGGAGCTGTTATGGTGGAACTGATGATGCTTACGAGAATCTACTAAAAACTAGTTTTCAACCGACTTCAAAAAAGGAGGAGGTTCTCAAGTCGTCTGTATGTTTTTTTTTTTTTTGTATCTTGTTACGCGATTGTTCCGCCATTTGTTGACCGATTTTCAAAATTCTTTTTATGTTTGCAAGGGTATACTCCAGAGGTGGTCCCATATAAATTTTATTCCTGAGGGATTGATAGTTTCCCCGTAAAACTCTAAACACCTTCCCTCCTAGCCATGTCACAAATAGAAATCGAATCGACAGCTTGACGCCCTGAGTCACACCGCGTTTCGAGTCAAACATTGAAGTCGGTTTTCTTTTTAGTATTAAAACGTAATTATGAACCTTTATTTCCATGTCTTTATAATTCGTCCGTTGTTGCAGCTGACACCCGTGGCCTAGCGCTAGTGGGCCTCCACTGGGCCCCCCCACTTGACACCGGCTCCTCTATCCGGATTGTTGACCCGTTCGCAGTATAGCGCCCGATTTGCCTCGGCGCTGCCGGGGCCTCGGGCCTCCACCGACACCTTCGGAACACCTCGTGAACCATCGGGACACTTTGTGAACCATCGGAACACTTTGTGAACCATCGGAACACGTTCGGAAATTTGAAATTCGAACTCCGCGGGTGAAGATTTGATAACCTAAGACCAACTAGGTTGAAGAAGATAACATCTTTGGGTGAACTTTGAATAATCGTGATACGGATTTTGAAGAATTGGATTAAAATTAGTGAAGAATTTGGACTTTATTGACTTTGAGAAGTCTTGGACAACTTAGACTTGATAATCAATATTTTGACGAAGATGAAGGTTAGTCCATTACGAACTTTTATATAGGGTCTATCATTTTAAACTACACAAACTGACAGGGCCTCATTTTTGGGTTGTAAATAAACGTTTGACCGTATTAATTTAATTCCTAAGCCCATTTAAGTTTTCACTTCAAAATTTATCATTTATTGATTTTTTAGAATTGTTGCATAATGATTTTCAATGAGAACAGACGTTCCACCAATCACAGCGCAGCTACATCACGAATGGGCAAGTTATACAAGAAGCAACAATCAATTGAAAGGATAGTCTTTATCGATTTTCTCGGGATTTTCATAATAAAACAAAAAAAATATTACATAAATATTTTTAAATTTATTTTTTGAGCCCAATTCCTGAATTTAGTTAGTATAAAATGAAGTACCCTATATACGGCATAACACAAATATGAAACGGCGAAGGAAAACGTCGAGAGGAAATATGCAGCTTAGAACAGCGAAAGAAAAAAAGTGGAAGACTGCATGAAGTAACGCTATATAAATCTAGTAAATACCTAAAGGGCTTCTTCCATCAGGTACCAGCAGAGATGGACCCTCCAGTCCGCGTTATGCACGGCGACTGGAGCCCTGCCTCCGTGATCCGTGACGTGGTGGACTCCGGCCTCCAGGAGGATCCATTCTACGTGATGGATCTCGGAGAGCTGGTGGCGAGGTACCAGCGCTGGACTGAGCTGATGCCGAGGGTCGAGCCTTTCTATGGTGAGAGCTGGTTGCGGTTTAAATAAGAAATACATTAAAAAAAAAGACCTGTGGCACTCGGAGACTGCCGTGGTAAAGCTATTGCATAGCATTTTTTATCAACTTATGCAATTATAATTAAAAAGTATCACCGCTGTGCCGGTCGGAGTGGGGGGTGTTAGGTTATTTTCGTTACGGAATTTCTGGATTCGGTCTCCAAGCTCAAGGCCCGCGATAGAAGCTATGCAATAGCTTAAAAAAACTTAGGCCTTTACATCTACATTAGATGATTTATACAGCGTCAGGAGGCAACATAAGCCTACACTTAACGGGACGCTGTAGTGCCTGGGACATTGTTTGAGATGGAATAGGCTTGCCCTGCACCTAAACCATCCTCTCAGCTTAATCAGCTTAAAACCTTTATGTTCTACTGATAATGATATTTTTTCACATAAATAACCATTCTGAACAACATAGCATAGCACAGATTTTGAAAAATTGTCATCATGCCTATTCGTGTGTTTGTTACAGCGGTGAAGTGTAACGACGACAGATTGCTAGTGCGCACTCTGGCAGCTCTCGGCGCCGGCTTCGACTGCGCATCTAAAGCTGAGATGGAACTCGTTACTGGATTGGGGGTTGCACCAGAGTAAGTACTTCCTATCCTACACCTTAATGGTTTTTTAATTAGGCTAGATCTTTGGGCCATGTTTAAAAAAAGTATTAAATGAAGTACTAAATTAAACATTAATTTATTTTCAGACGTATAATCTTTGCGAACCCGGCCAAGATGGCGTCGCATATCCGTCGGGCAGCCGCACTCAGAGTGGACACTATGACCTTCGACTCTGAGACGGAGCTGATGAAGATCAAACATCTGTTCCCTGATGCACAGTGAGTAGCCGTTGACCGCCTCATTTTCAATATCTTTTACCCAACCAATCTTGACAATTTTTTTTTTTTTTTTTTTTTTATCACCTAAAATAACTCGTGGTCGAGCTTGCTTAGTCGTTCTTGATAGATCGTCGAAGTTAAGTAACGTTCGAAACGGTCTGTAAGTGGATGTCCGTCAGTGGCATTTTCATCTGAGCGCTTCCGTGCTTCGGAGGGCACGTTAAATTGTCGGTCCCGGCTATGTGGATAATATATATGGCACTCATTACAACACCCAGACTAGTAACAGTTTTTTTTTCTTTGTCGCTGAGCAACTATACCGCCCAATCAGTAACATCTTAACTGATTTCACTTCACTTCTTGGTTTCTTCTTCTTCATCTTTTTATTCCTTCTTCTTTTTAATAATGGCAACTGTTTCACTTCACTTTAAATATGTATTATGTCACGTCAATTTGATTTTGAAAAAACATGGCGGCTTGTCATTTCTAAACTCCAACGGAAATCTTTCGTCAAATGAGAAATCTTCTTGAATACTCCCCCATTCCATTTGCCAAATCTCCTGTTACGTATCCAAGGCTTCATTAGTAAAATGCCACCGAAATTACATAACAACACACGAGAAAACTAAATAAAATAGAAGAGCTACTAGCTCCTCACCTAAACCCACCCACACACATTCACACTTAAACCCCCCCCCCACACGCACACACACACATACACCACGCACACTTACACACACACACGCACACACATTCACTTTATACACTTACACTTAGTTCATACTCTTGAAATTTTTTAAGTTAGATGTAACTTTCCTGTTTGGCTTAAGACTTTGGTATAATATTTACTACATAGCTACGTTGGAACCTCTAATATTCAGTCTTTTGGAGAAGAGCGCTGACTCCGCTACTCAGTCTTTTAACTTTTGCGGCAGTCAACGTTTTCCACTGTATCTTTGCTCATATTGTAATGTTGTTCCAAATAAAGCATTTTTATGTTATGTTATGTCCTTCAAAAATGGCGAAAGAAGTCCCTCGTAACAGTTGTTAATAAATTTATGTATTTGTTCCAGGCTGGTGCTTCGTATCCGATGCGACGCGACGTCGGCACAGTGCCCACTCGGCATGAAGTTCGGCTGCGACCCCGTCACCGAGGCGCCTCGCCTGCTCAAGATCGCTGCTTTGCATCAACTTAATGTAAGCATTCATAATAGCGATGTGTATATCAGGAGTGATTAGTTCAATTGGACTACTTCTTTTGCGTATAGTTCATCTATCTCTAGTTCAATTTCAATCCAATCATATCTTCTTATCCGTCTTCTGATCCGTAGTTCAGAGCGAGATTGATAGAAAGAAGCAGACAAGAGACAAGATAGGTGATATGTAATATATTCCAATCTTATCAATCTTATAGTTCAGTAGTTCTCGTTCAGCGAGCGAGTCGAATGCATCCAATCAATCTCTAGTTCCGTAGTTCAGTCTGAGCGAGAACGATAGAAACATTCTTATCAATCTAGTTCCGTAGTTCAGCGAGCGAGACGAACGAATTAGGGATGATCGATATTAGAAAAAATCAATGTTAACATCGAACTGTCCATTATATTTATGAAATGTGTTTATTGTTGTAGAAATGACAAAAGTTAAAGAAAAAAATTTACATACCTACCGAAAGACTGAACTACGGAACCAGATAACTGATATACTACTTATATACTTTTTGTTTGTAAATACATACATATTATACATAGAAACACCCAGTAACTTCGGTGGAGATATGTATGGCGAGCAACTGAACAGAGGCCGTATTCCCGTTCTTATTTTCGTTCGTTCGATGAATATTCGGATGTTTCTTACTACTTCAAGGGCCAATTTTTCGGTTTGGAATATTTGGTCCTAGGTTAGGACGTTGATCTTACCGAATACAATGTAGCTCATAGTAAGAAGCATCCGAATATTCATCAAACGAACGCGTATAACCCCTGCTGTATTTCCAGGTGATCGGCATATCGTTCCACGTGGGCTCAGGCGCGGGCGAGACGGCGGTGTATGCCCGCGCTGTCGCCGCCGCCAAACTTCTCAGCACCGCGGCCCGCAAGCTGGGGCACCAAATGCGGCTGCTGGACATCGGGGGCGGCATGGCCGGTGGACGAGACTCCGATATAACCGAGGTGGGAAATAACAAACGAAAGATGGATCACCTAAAAGAAAGCTAGACCCCGAACGCTGGGGCTGTATTCCCGTTCGTCTTATATTCGGATGCTTCTCACCACGAGCTTCATCGTATCAGATCGTAACAGACAACGTAGCGTTGTCCACAGGAAAGACAACGTCGATACGTGCGGAGTAAAAACTGTCAGCATCACAGTGTTCCGTTGAAAGTTATATAGGTTGTCTCACTATTAAAACACACAAACACACACACACACGCGCACGCACACACACACACACACACACACACACACACACACACACACACACACACACACACACATTCGCAGCAAATTAATACATCATCTTAGCCAACATTATTTCGACGATAATGTGGGAGACTTGTTTCCATTCCGTTCTATTTTAGATAAAATTAAGTTATGTTAACTAAAATATTACTTAAGTTACTACCATTATTAATATTTATAGTTAATATAAATAGAAACTATTATTTTAGTGTAAGTATCATAATTTACTTAATATTTAGTTACTTTTTAAATATCTTTACATTAAGTAGGTTAAGGACTTGAATTTTTTTTTTTTCACTATACCTAATTGCACATGCACCCACTGTTACAACCCCATCTCTCTCTCTCTCCTATAAAGGTTTGCTGTAAGAGAACTCTTTTTAGGGTTAAGCTCGCCTCTGCCATTACTTCTCTTTAAGTTTATATGTATGTAATTTCTTTGTGCAATAAAGAATAAAAGAATAAAAAAAGAAAAAGAAACTATTTGTGCCCTCTTAGGCCTAAGGTCGGGCGCTGAAAGTTGCGACAAGTAGTAATAAGTACAAATTACACTATAGAGGCCTGAGTTTCTTACCCCAGATATCTCCCAAGGATTACAGTAAATTACTAATTCAAATTCCAATTCAAATAACGTTTATTTGTCTCACACAATGGTTCACATAAAAATGTAGTTAGTACAATATAAATGTCAGAGCGAATTGTTTGAACTGTTTGTGCGAGATTGGTGCCTGAGATAGGTTTAAGAAAACCTATAATACAGGTCACCAAGTGCTCTCACTACGCGGTTAAACATCTGTTACATAGAATTAACATCTGCATTGAGGGCAGGCCTATGCCTATGAGAGAAAAGTTATTACAATAACAAGGAAATAAGAAATAATAATATATAATAATGAATACCTTTCCAGTTGGCGGAAGTGATAAACACCGCACTGGAGGTCCACTTCCCTGGCGACAGCGTGCGTGTCATCGCGGAGCCGGGCCGCTACTTCGCGGCCGCCGCCTACACGCTCGCCACTATGGTGCACTCCACACGCGAGGTGCGTTTGTATTGCACGCTTGTTTTATGGACTACATTTCAAATATCGCTAATCATGCTCTCTCGCTTACACATTAGTGACTGTACTAGTGTGCAAGCGAGAGCACATGATGAGCGCTGCCATTTTAGAATAATTCTATAGGTTAAAATTTAAATGCAGTTCGAAACTGCCCTAAAATAAGAGTTTATTGTTGCCCCCTAGCCTGTTGCCAATTAAGTACCACTGACAGTGATCTCAACGAATCTCGGCATTCGTGAAGTTAATGTGGTTATTACGCTTTTTCATACAAAACTGTCCACTGCGCAACGAGACTGCTAACTTGACAAATGCCTAGATCCATTGCTCGTACTGTGTTTGCTTGTTTTTGTAAATACATTCATGTTATACAAAGGAATGTAACACCAGAAGACATTTGTTAATTTTAACTTGCCAAGTACAATACGCACAATCGTTCTTTATCTCTCTGAAGCGCTGAACCCATTTTTGATGACGCCTAAAATCGTGCTATCTCCCTTACTCTACCAAACCTGCGCAATCGTCTATTGCACCTAACTTCAGAGAGCTAAAGATCCGTTGTGCTTAGTATACCATTACTTAGTCACTATCGCTTGAAGATTATGAAAGTTAACCTCAATGTTTTAACAGAAGTATTATCCCCAGATCGCATCCGCGGAAGACAGCGGGGAGAACCACACGATGTACTTTATCAATGACGGCGTGTACGGCTCCTTCAACTGCATCCTGTACGACCACCAGCATGTCGAGGCGCACCCACTCAAGGTATGTACAACGGGACTACTAGATTAGGTACAGATACAAAAATATTAATTTGCAGCCATTAATTTTAGATTTGTTCCGTAATTTAATCATTTAAAGAATCGAAGTCGAGGTACAGTTCGCCCAACGGATCTAGGCAGTCGTGAAGTTAGCCGTTTGTCTGCGCAGAACAAAATTTTGTATGAATTTTACCACTAAACAGTTCAATAGAAAAGACGATATTTTTTTAAAATAATCATAATCATAGAGGCTTCTTTTCGTGTCACTAGTTCTTTCCAACCAGTGTGGTGAAAGGATTATAAATGCGCCTCAAAGAGGCTCCTTTCGTTCACTGGCATTAACATGGAACACTGGAATTATTGATAAAAGTTGTATAGAAAAACGAGATAACAACATTCTAAAAAAAAAAAAAAATCAAAATAATTTATTTTATTATCCAAGGGTTACAATTTCAACCAGGGTTGGAACTTTCTTTTAAGTACAAAGTACTTGTGCCAGATTGTTCCGCTCTTGCATATCCATATTAATATTTGTAAGTTAATACATTCAAAGCCAAACAAATCGCGGGAAACAACTAATATTAATATTCTTCCAGCCATCAACCGCAAAGAAGACAGCCTGTTCGGTCTGGGGTCCGTCATGCGACGGCCTGGACTGCGTGCTGCCGCGCGCCCGCCTTGCCCCGCTCTCGCCCGGCGAATGGCTGATGTTCCCCGACATGGGGGCGTATACCATGCCTGTCGCGTCTCCTTTCAACGGCTTCCCCGTGCCCACTGTGAGGCCCGTTGTGGATGCTAGGCTGTGGTAAGTCTACCGATGATGCCTCTTCTATGTGTTTCAAGATAATTTAGGTGCAAGGATGAGCATAGTAAAATGCTTTTCACTTATATCTATCATTATCCAGAGTTAGCTTGTAATATGAACTTGTGGCGACCTCTATCTACCATCGCCTGAACTACAAGCTGAACTATAAGCTGAACTTCAAGAGATGTCAATTACAGCGACTTACTTCGGAGCTGTACCACTAGATGGCGCTAGGAACACGCAAAAAGTATAGCTATGTCTATATCTGTGGAAAATTCTGAATCGCGCTGACGAAGTTTACTGGGTATTTCAACCTATATAGAACTATCCGACGACTATAACTGTCGGCCGAAAGGCCCTAAGGTAAGTGTGCCAGTTGGGCAAACCTTAGTGAGGCGAGTACTCCCTCTTTGCCATATATTGGGGGAATACCATCTACCCCCCAAAAACTTTTAGGTATTTCTTTATCTTAATAGTTTTTCTCTGGATCCCAGTGGAGTAGCTAGGAAATTAAATAAAGAATTAGTGGATTTTTCCCTTTAGTTTACATTTTATGTGGTTGTAAAGTTTGCTTCAATAAAGTAAGTAAGTAATAAACAGGATCACGACTGTATCCTCAAAATGCGGTAGACATTATTTCAGATCTTTTTCAATTTAAATTGATCTGTAGCCAGCACTGATTTTTCTAAATCTTTTAATTACTATTTTATATTCAAAAAGTTCTGACTATTTCACGTTTTTTACTTCCAGGGCCGTCCTCAAAGATATACTACCGCTGACAAACGCCGTCACCACTTCTCCATACCCCGAGCCAGCTGGGGCCGACACCCCCCCGTCTCCCGGCTGCTCCCCCCCCGACAGCCCCTCGCCCCCCGACAGCCCGGAGCCTCTCGACCACCCGGGGGTGTTCATCGAGTGCGCCCTCAAATGAACTCCTTGTAACTTGGTACATGATTATCGAAATTTCATTAACAAATCAGCTTTTTATACGCATCAGGATGCCATTTTGGATTTGTTTAGTTGTCTAAAAAATATTTCTTCTGAAATAATAATATTTTCTGTATGTAAGATGTATTTCGATCGGACGTTATTGGGCTATGTTTTTAGGATTACAAAAACTTCCTATTGTAAAATCGATAGGAAAATACAACCAACGACTCGAAAGAATAGGAATATCATTAAGCTGGGTTCTAATAGAGGTGTGATTAATTATATATTCATAGATAATTGGGATCTTTCCAACTTGCATAGAGTTTTTAGAACTTATAGCAATCATAGATAACGGAAGACCGGCGCGGACTAAGCTCATAGACTACTTATTTTTCTTCATTAATCGCTACCAACTAGAATTTAAATTGAAGACACAATTCCTATGTAAAACTAGGAATATTTTGTCTTGCATTCTTAAATATGAATGAAAAATGAGTGTAAATTGACGATGGTTCGCGCCGATACAACTAGGAATGCTAATTAAACTCGGGCCACACTTGGAGTTGGCTATTTTTTCAGAAATTGGCAGCTCTGAGTTTGGCCAAAAGTTTTTCAATTACCATCACAGGGTATGGAGACTATAAGTAGATGTCCAGCGATATAGAGAGCTGATGATTAATAGGCATTTTCTATGTTTAAAATACAATGACCATGTTTACTAAGTACTTATGTCAAAATGTGTGCTTACCCACCGCCCACCTCGCTGAGACCACCTGGGTGAAAATAGTTGGTTAGGTTATGTTATGCCGGCGCCAGACTTGGCTTCAAATGTTTGAACATCAAACGTGTTCAAACATTTGAAGCAAGTCTCGCGCCGGGTTAGGCTAGTGAAAAAACCCCGAGCGAGCGTAGCGAGTGTGCCACGGTAGCGGCCGCCGAAGCGCCAGAAATAATGATTACCATGTTCAGTAAGTGAGTCGAGGTGGTCTCAGCGAGGTGGACGGTGGGTAAACACTCGTCAATATATAGGTTATCTGTGCATTAGTAAAATCAATAGTTCCTATATAACAAAAAAATGAGAATTTCGATAATCATGATTTGTACCATTTCGATGAATTGGCTATCGATACTGAAAGCTTTTGAAAATGCTGTATTTTGATTTATTTGTGTTGGAAAATTGCATGTAATCATTAACATTTTTGTGTTTATTGTATACTTTTTGATGATGTAGAATTAAAATTCATTTAAAAAATTACAATGTAACGTTTTTAACTAATATTACAAAGGATATTGGATTGGAAACGACTCAATAATCAAATTAAATTATTATTGAGGCATAACATACATAAAAATGTGTTTTGTTTTATGTACATTTTGTATTTTATATATGTGACTAATCATTCTTTTTTGTGTATGCTGTCCTGTTATAGAATACTGAAATTAATAATTCATGTCAATCCAGTACAGCCTAAAATAGAATAATATTAATAACTATATTTTAGATGGACAGTGTTTAAATGTAATGCTTATTATTATTATATATCTGATTAGATGAATTAATTGTTTGTTTTGCAAGTATGTAGACGATTTAAGTATGAAATAATCACTTGATGTTGTTGGTACCTATTTTTAAAATATTCACTTTGTTTGCAACTGCCTAATGTATTTATTTGTTTATGTATATTTCACATCTCTACAATTTATGTCAGCTATAAAAGTATTTAGAGGTTTTCATATATCATCTAGCTCTAAACTAAGCAACATTGGAACCAGTGTAGCCAACTCCTCAGTTTTATCTGAAGATCTACAGTTTTTTGGAGATGCTCACAGTTTTTAGTTTAGGCATTTATCCAAATTTCCGTTTTTATAGGTACTCGGGAATCCCCTGCTTCGTCTGATTCCAATGTATTCTGTAGATTTTCAGTTTTTAAATCAATTTATACAGTTTTAACAGTTTATCCTACGCATGTCTGCAGTTTTTCACTGGAGTTGGCAACACTGATTGGAACCATTACAGCCAACAAGTTTATCTTGACTATTAAATATACAGGCCCTTACTAATAAACTTGACATAAAGTTATGTCATGCATAAACTAAAAATTTGTATGGTTATTTATAGGTTATGCATGACATAACTTTATGTCAAGTTTATTAGTAAGGGCCACATTGTTTAATTAGTAGAACATTCAACGCAGGCAAATAGATCTAGGCATTCGTGAAGCTAGGTAGCCGTTTGGCATGCGCAGTAGCGCTTTTTCATACTAAATCGCCTACTGCCCGTCGGCTAACTAACTTCACGAATGTATAGTAGAACAACATTAAAAGATATCCCATGATTTAGAATTTTTTTTATTACAAACTAAAGCCCTTAGTACACAAGCGAATGAGGCTTTATACTAGTTTGGATAGTTCATTGTTTGTGTACAGTTTTTGAGATGTGAAATAGTTTTAGTTACAAGTTACAACATTCCCGAAGTTGTTTTCTTTGTAGACGGATTTCGCAAAAATGTTTATCCCAAATTGCTTTTTCAATATATTGGTCAATGGTTACTATTTTGTTTTATTTTATACCCAGTCCGAAATATCTGGAGGTAGTAAGTAAGCTTCACCGAGATGAATAGTCAAGTTTGTAAACATAGCCAATAGGTCTCATTGAACGCTACGCTACACAGGGATGGGACTGCAAACTGTCACATTAGGATACTAACTTTGCGAAATATGTGCACGTGCATAGAAAGCTGAGGATAGGTCCATGTTTTTTTCACTAGTCTTATGTTTAGGTGGTTCAGGGAGTGGTAACCAATTTGGATGAAACTAATAGGTGTAAGAGCGTTTCACATAATCCGATCCGATATCGGGGGTCATGTAAAATGTATAAAATATATACCTGTCTTTCATATTGTCCGGCCCGATATCGGATCTCGGAGCTATTTAGTTCATAAATTTTACTTGCCCCGCTATTGTATCGGCGTCCGATACCTACTGATATCGGATCGGATTATGTGAAACCGCTCTTATAGAACGCGACTACGCGATCAAACATGTCCAATCAGCGGTCGCGCGGATAACATTTTTGATGGATTTTAGCGAGGTCAATTCCGCCATCGTATGCAACGACAGCAATACTCATACCATCCACATCATGTGGATGGTTGGCAGTCCACAACTGTGCGGTTTTCACGCCAATTCCTGCCTCGCACAACAGACTTATGGAATCAGCTGTCGCCAGCGGTATTTCCAGACCGATACGACTTAGGCACCTTCAAGAAAAGAGCCTATTCCTACCTCAAAGGCCGGCAACGCATCTGCAGTGCTTCTTGATGCTGCAGTTGTCTGTGGGCGGTGGTAATCACTTACCATCAGGTGTGCCACTGGCTAGTTTGCCCCCTTCCATAAAAAAAAAAAAAAAACCCGTACTCGCGCTTTAATCGTGTAGTCGCGTTCTATTAGGTCGATGTCTATAATTGGGACTTTTTAGAAAAATTGCAACCTATGCGTCAGTCAGGAGTTAGTAATCTAATAATATGTAGACCAAAGACAGTATAATACACTAGATGTAGACAATACAGACGCAGGAAAAAGGAAAATACACGAATTGTTATCAAATATTTATTCAAATATCAAAAATGAAGGGGGTTGTGTACACACATGTATCATTACCTAACACTTTCGAGACATGGTACAAATATACATATTGATTTACCAAAAATAGCTGTCTCATTACATCGAAAACAATACATCATTTTATATTTTAGACAAACATAAATAGGAACAAACAAGCTGTAACAATTTTCATTCCATTTTTTATTACATAACGAGAACTTAACAGAAAATGAATTAGGCACGAATTAGGCATACTTTGTCTGTTTTTTTTTCATAAAACTGGGAGGTTGTGACATCGTTTCAATTGAATGAAATCTACTATAGCCTGCAGTGGAATGCCACTTTATACTAGAATAGTGAATTTCTAAGAATTTTGAATATCTTAATATTGTACAAAATAAATTCCTATTTCATAGTTTCACTTCCTGAATCGCCTGCGATCGACCGTTATCATAAAACACTTAGTCAATAATTTTAACACTTAAACAGTTTATTTCAACACTGACACTTCACACCCTTGCTTAAAGGGTGAAACACGTATCATTGTTTAAATATGTTCACAATTAACTGGCCCAACGTCGTGTAGACTAGTTGAGTCCCGTGAAAGCAGTGAGATCGCTGGAGCGCGCCCGCATGGTGAAGAAATCAAGTCAGCAAATCTGAAAGGACGTCAGAGCTTAAAATATAAACTATAAAGAGTATGATATTCATCAGTATGATTTTTTAAACATGCAAGTTACTAACTCAGGCCCTTACTAATAAACTTGACATAAAGTTATGTCATGCATAACCTATGAATAACCATACAAATTTTTAGTTTATGCATGACATAACTTTATGTCAAGTTTATTAGTAAGGGCCCTAGTGTATAAAACTGTCGAAGTAGCCTACACTATAATCTATCTCCGTGTTAATTTTATCGAACACAGTTCAGCGGTTTAGGCGTGAAAAGGTAACAAAGGTACAAACTTTCACATTTATAACATTACTAGTACCCGGCATGAGTTGCAATGCCACGTTAAGTATAAAAAAAAAATTATAAATGGATTTTTTGGCTTGAAAACCCCGCGAGCAGCCGAACCAAAAGCTTTACCACAATTTGATCATCGATTTAGGCTAGCTTAAATGACAAACATACTAATATTGATTTTTACGGTTCTGTAGCTCAAAAGGAAAAAAAAACGGAAACCTTATAATGTCACTTCATTGTCCGTCTGTCTGTCAACACTTTATTATTTAAAAAGATTATATTTCAATAATACACCGCTATTTTATGAAAACTGTACAAATAAGTACTACAGACAACAATAGCGTACGGATTCTCATTCAAACTATGCTCTCGTACATCCGCAGTCAGTAAAACCGCAGTAGCTATCATAAATCCATGTTTGACTCGTCTTGTCTCCTTATTAAGTTTTATTTTTTTTTCTCTTTTTCTGAGTTTTAACTACATAAATGTGATCATTAACAGACACCGAGATGATGTTTAAAATTTTTTGGTTAAAAAATAGGGGTGTATAATAATAATAATAATGTTGGACTTTTTTTTTTTTCACACAGCATCATCTAGCCCCAAAGTAAGCAGAGCTTGTGTAAAGGGTACTAGATGACTTATATACTACTTATATACTTTTTTGTTCGTAAATACATATATATTATACATAGAAACACCCAGACCCGAGACAAATACTTGTAGATAGTATAAATATACAAATAATACCTGCACACTGTAGTTAGCGAGGTACCCTTGCAGTGCGTCCCGGTATCGTTGCTCAAGCGCCAGCACTCGCGGCGGCAGGAGCCCCGGGCACGCGCGGGACAGCCCGCCCAGGGACTCTGCTAGATAGCGTCGCGGGTCTTCTATACCTGGGAATAGATAACCAAAAACTGTAAGTACGAATACCTGGGTAACCATTCGAAACTGGGGGGTTATTCGCGTTCGTTTTTTCGGTCGTTTGATGAATATTCGGATGCTTCTTACGAGCTACATTGTATTCAGTAGATAAGATCAACGTTAAAACATGGTCCTAACCTAAGGCTGTGTCCCCAGTAGGCAAACTGTTAGCGGCCGACTGAAAAAAGAGCAAGAAAAAAAGAAGCGGCAAACTGCGTACAGTGATCGCAAAACTAGCAAACTGTGGACACTCCATTTCAAATATATGGAAGGGCGTACTAAATCGATACGCCGCAAACTCAGTCGGCCGCTAACAGTTCGCCTACTGGGGACACAGCCTTAGACCGAATATTCCACATCGAAAAATTGGCCCTTGAAATCAGAAACCGTATAAGAAACATCCGAATATTCATCAAACGAACGAAAGTAAGAACGGGAATAAGGCCCCTGTTCTACTTAAATTGAAGTAGCAAAAACAAAACAATGAAAATATATAATTTTTAAAGTGTTAAACCAAATTAGGTATTTGAGGTGGGAATCGTTAACTGTTGTTAAGAGTGTCCAGGAGCAATTTAAGCCATTTTGTAGTTATTTATTTCAAAATCTGTTAAAGCTACAACCTTAATATTTAGGGAAATTATACTTCGAACTTTTATCTTGGATTGCATGTTTTAAAAACACGATTGGTGAAAGTTTTCTAGATAATATATTTTTTTGAAAAATACATGTTTTGCAAACATTTTGCTATTTATCTCGGGAACGGAACAGCACACTTTTTTTGGTGGGTTTTTATTTAGTCATGAAACCTACAAGTATTTCTTTAGTTGTGTCTTTTTATTTTTCGATGGGTTGTTTAATTAATTTGTAATTAGGTAAAAAGTGTTTTGTCGCTGTAAATGACGTTGCCTATCTATAGCTCTGTACTTCTCACACACCGAACAAATCACACTCGCTGTCCCGCTTACAAAATGGCGGCTCCTGCACACACTTAAAACTTTTCATTTGTCAATGAAAATTACGAAAGCGTGTGCTCAATTTTGGTTTATAATAACAGGACGACATATTCTTTGTTTGCAGCATGGATTTTATCCAAAAAAATTATACAGGCATAACAGCATCCCGATCTAGGCATAGCTTGCCAAACGCTGTATAAATTATCGTTAGAAAAGAAAAAAAAAAATCTGGGTAGGCTCTACCGTAGACCTAATTCTCACCTGTGTAAGTTCCGAGGTTAAAAGCCGACATCATAAAAAAAATTCAATGGTTTTTTCCCATCTCAAAAATGCCCAACGCGCCTAAAGAAGTTTTCACTGTGAAAACCTTACATTTATGTAAGACCAATTTTATTTTACTAATACTTTAGTTAGTGCATAGATGTTTTCTACATAAAGGCCTACTTATATTAACGACCTCTGTGGTGCAGTGGGCGAAGGTCCGCCTGCGACGCAGAAGGTTGCGGGTTCGATCCCCGCCGCGAGATAAATGTTTGTATGACCTACAGATATTTGTCTCGGGTCTGGGTGTTTCTATGTATAATATGTATGTATTTACAAACAAAAAGTATGTAAGTAGTATATCAGTTATCTGGTTCCCATAGTACAAGCTTTGCTTAGTTTGGGGCTAGATGATGTTGTGTGAAAATGTCCAAAATTATTTATTTACTAATTAACACAATACATACTAGCAAGTAGATCGTTAGAATCGCCCTTAGCACAAGCAAGCTGTGAGTACTGCGGTTGGTAGCCCGGCGTATCGTCTACTTCCACCCAGTGGTCATCTGGCAGGCTGCTATCATCCGGAGGGAGCTCGAACAGAGAGATTAAAGCCTGGAGGACAAATATTTAAACATAACAGCATATTTCTATAAGGTCTTTCATTTTAAACTAACTTAATTCAAGAATTGGGTTCAACAAATAAATAAAAAAATATTTATGTAATGATTTTTTTTGTTTTGTTATGAAAATCCCGAGAAAAATGATAAAGACTATCCTTTCAATTGATTGTTGCTTCTTGCATAACATAGTCCATTCGTGATGTAGCTGCGCTGCAATTGGTGGAACATCTGTTTTCCTTGAAAATCATTATGCAACATTTAAAAAAAAACAATAAATGGTTGAGGTGAAAACTTAAATCGGCTTAGGAATTTAATTGATACGGTCAAACGTCTATGTACAGCCCTAAAATGAGGCCTTGTCAGTTTGTGTAGTATAAAATGAAAGACCCTGTATAGTAGAATAGAGAAAATAATAGTGTGAGTTAGTGACCAACTCTGGTAACGAAGTTTTTAGACCTTTGTATTCCAGGAAAGTGAAGTATTCCTGAGAAATCACAGGTAACAACAATGCGCAGCTAGGGTTCAACTCCTGTTGACTTTCTACAACTTCCAGACAACTAACTCGTGCATTGCGAGTTTGAATTCCAACTGTGAATCAATAGATTTTTCGAGTTCTAAACAGTGAAGGAAAACAGATCTATACTAATTCTAGAGAGGAAAGATTTGTATGTATGTTTGTAACAAATGAACTCGAATAACTACTGGACCGTTTTCAAAAATTATTTCACCATTAGAATGCTACATTATCCCGCAAACAAGTGTATTCCCGAGGGATCGCGGGTAACACCGCGACGAACCAGCTAGTCTTCTATATATTTCCACTGAGCTACGACCCTCATGTTTTTAAGAAGAGAGTTAATAGGCACCTTCTGGATAGGTTACTTACTCTTACCTGTGTAAGTTTGAGGTCAAGAGCCGACCCATTCATCATAAAAAAAAACCAGCAGCCTTATTGTCTAATTTGGGTCTGGTTGTTTCTATGTATAATATGTATGTATTTACAAACAAAAAGTATATAAGTAGTTTATCAGTCATTCTAGTACCCATAACACAAGCTCTGCTTACTTTGGGGCTAGATGATGCTGTGTGAAAAGTCCAGCGTTTAAAAAAAAAAAAAAATCCATTCCCAGTTGTCATCTCAATAGAGCTCAACCAATCACACAATACGAAAATAACAATTGAAGTTCAGAATAAGTTTCAAATGTCAAAATGAAGCCGATGTCCATTCCCAGTTGAGTGAAACGATAAGGCTACAGATCAGGAAAACATAGTGGAAACTCGTTTGGGGGTAGATGGTATTCCCCAAATTATGGTAAAGAGGGAGTACTCGCCTCGCTAAGGTTTGCCCAACTGGCACACTTACCTTAGGGCCTTTCGGCCGACAGTTATAGTCGGAAAGATCTATATAGGTTATGTGTGCTCAGAAATATTGCTTGCGCGATTCAGACTTCCAATACTTTTTGCATTATTTGTATGGGAATCCGCTTATCTGTGATTCCAGCGCTATCTAGTGGTACAGCTCCGAAGTACGTCGCTGTAATTGACATCTCTTGAAGTTCAGCTTGTAGTTCAGGCGATGGTAGATAGAGGTCGCCACACACGTTCTTACCTGCATAAGTACAGTCCACTTAGGCGCGAGGTCACCTTGCCTAAAGTGTTGCGAGTCGCACAGCAGCTGCACGCAGCCCACGGCGGCCGCCTTGCGCTCCAGGGCTCCGCTCACCTTCTGCAGGTCCAGGACCAACACACGGTCTACGTACATCGCGAACAGACTGTAACACGCACAAGTTAAGGCTGTAATGTACACATTGCCTAAACACCCTAGCTCATAAAAACTTAGGCCTTTACATCTATATTAGATGATTTATATAGCGTCCGGAAGCAATCCATGCCTACATTTAACGGGACGCTGTAGTGCCTGGGACATTGTTTGAGATGGAATAGGCTTGCCCAGCACCTAAACCATCCTCAGCTTAATCAGCCGCCCACAGGAAAGACGACGTCAATACGTGTGGAGCTGACTAAAAAAAAAAAAAGACCAACACTGCTCTAGGTAGCCTTAGCCCATAGGTACTTATGATTATCATTACATTATTGAAGCCAGTCTCTGTAGTCGAAATCGGCCAGCGGAGATTATTAAATGGACACATCAAATTAGTTTCTATATAAGGAAGTTCTTTTTCGGACGGTATCGAGGATGCAGGCTAGATAAAAAAAGCGTTCGATTTTACCGTCACAACACATACATAGGTCAAAACGTCACAGTGCGAAGTGCGCAGACGCGAAACAGTCCATAGATCCATATGTATTGCTAATACGGAAGAGAATTTCTAGGATTTTAATATTTGACAATAATTTATTTGACGAATGCCAATGTCAAAGTAGAAACTTCGTTCCATCCGAGTGTTCCACGACACTCACGTACTTTTTATTGTGTATTATTTATATTTGACAGATGCCAATGTCAAAGTAGAAACTTTTGTGCAATATTTATTTATTTATTAAGGGCCTTAATAAATGCTTCGACTTTGACTGTACTAACTTGTTCTGCACCGAGTCGACGATATCAATAAGCGCGTCTGCCCCACAATGCGCCGCGTAGAAGCCGAAGAAAGCAATCAGCCCTTTGACGTACTTCGTCGTTTTAGAGGAAGATAGCCTTTGGAAGAGCAGCGTTACAATCTGCTTTATGAATGGCTGCATCACGTTTCTGTAATATCACAAAAACATTAAATCCATACTAATATTATAAAACTGAAAATTAGAAGATTAGCGAATTTATATGTTACAAGAAGCCGGGGAATGAATTGAAACCAGAAGAAACCAAGAAGGAAGTGAAGTGAGAGAGAAGAAGAAGAAGACTGAGTCAAGATGTTACAGATTGGGCGGTATAGTCGCTCGGCGAAAAAGCCCTTTTCTTTTTTGTTCATATAATTTTTTTTTTTTTTTTTTTTTCGGAGGGCCTAATACTAATGGCCTATGAGGCCGTTTTAGTGTTACCGGACTATAAGGTTCTGTTCATATAAGTAAATAAATAATAAATATGTTACACAGCCCAAAACGCAACGATAGCGCGATCTAATTTGTTCTGTGTCGCCATCTATTATGTAGTAAAATGTCAGAACAAATTAGACTGAAATATGACATGGATGAAGATTATGTCACAGGGACGGACATGGGCTACATTTTTTTTTATAAATAATCATGGCGGGCGTGAAATATGGGTTGAAAGTTTGTATGGGAAGTTGAAGTTCCAGTTAAAGGCAACTAGATGGCGTTGCTAACCTATGGCTGAGGTCGAGATGGCGCAATTATTGCATTTTTAAAGTTTCAGAAGATTCTTGCAGTTTTCAGTTCTATTTCGAGGTTTTCAAGAATATTATTTTGCTGACGAAGTCGCGGGTACCAGCTAGTATACAGGGTGTAAAAAGACGTCTACCGAAGCCGAAAGGGGTAGGTACAGCATCCCAAAACACAACCATATCCAAAAGGATTTTTCGAAAAAATCATTATATCCGGAGAAAACAGCGTTTAAAGATCACTGTTTGCGTATGTACTGGGCGCGTTTTTATACGTAGATTGCTGGATTTTGAGTTTTAATTGTTTTTTTCTTTCATAAATGAAATTATTAGGTAGGTACGGTCTTATTATGTTGTACTAGTAGCAAAAAACTAGAAAATAAAATAAAATGACGCAGCTAAGTCAAAAATTTTTTTGAGTTTTTTTCGATAAATATGTTCAGAATCATGGTCTGATTGCAATCCCTCAGTTTTCGGTAGCAGTCTTTTTACACCCTGTATATTCAATCGGTGGGTTCATGGGAACTTGTAAATATAATTGATACCACTGGCACACCGTTGTATGGATATGAGGACTGGGGGTGCCACGGGTCTAAATCTTAGTTCCAATAGCACCAGGGGTATCTTTCAGGGGTGCCATGGGTCCGGAATGAAAATTTGCAATGCGGAACTTAAATCCGACCTTTAGCAATCCGTGGTAACGCTCTTTATAATCGACACTGTCGAGTCTGTATGCCCAAGGCGCGGTAGACATTCTCCCAGATCCTGAGCACTGGCATCCTTGCAAAACATCTACTCTACCGTGTTTAGGGATACAGTCAGGACAGTTTCTTTTAGTATTTTTTGTCTATTTTGGACCAAGTAATGATAATTAATTAGTCTAAGATATTTAAACCCGATAATTCTGATGTTTATCAAAGATTTATGGCTCAATTGACCCAATTTGACGACCTCTGTGGCGCAGCCCGCCTGCGACGCAGAAGGTTGCGGGTTCGATCCCCGCCGCGGGACCAATGTTTGTATGATCTACAAATATTTGTCTCGGGTCTGGATGTTTCTATGTATAATATGTATGTATTTACAAACAAAAAGTATATAAGTAGTATATCAGTCATCTAGTACCCATAACACAAGCTCTGCTTACTTTGGGGCTAGATGATGCTGTGTGAAAAGTCCAGCATTATTTATTTATTTATTTATTCAATGGTCTGAAATAAACTAATTTTATTTTATTCATTTAAAGATGGTGGTAACTTACCGGTCATATTTGAAGACGATAGTCTGCATCAAATAAAAGCCTTCGTGGTCGTTCGTCTTCGAAGCTATCAGCTTTTGGAATACGCCGAGGATTGCGTTCTGAAATTCAAGTAGAGATAAGGTCTTTAAGTCGAATTCAATCGGTTTTATGAACTTCAAGTCAATAAAAGAGACACAGATATTAAAAGTTATTCTTATCCAATCGCACTTCCTCAAATATTTTGTGTCAACTATCAAAGATACTCTTACTATTTAGATTTACATTGGAGCTTGACTTTTTTTTAAGATGGATCACCTAAAATAATGCTAGGCCACAAACAGTGTAGCCCTGATTCGTCACGGTATTTGGTCGCGAAAGAACAGGAGTAAAATTAGTTTTAAAGACTATTCTAAGTGATCCCTGAATAAATGCTTTTTGACTTTGACTTTACACCGAGACCAACAATCATTTATTTGTCTCCTTCGCTCTATAGCCTAGCGAGATCACTCTACATATATCTGTCATGGTCTTGCGAGTGTGTAGCTCCTATGAATTACACACTCTGTTCTAGTTTCTAGCTCACCGAACAAATATCTTAAATCAGTATACTCACAAACTTGCCCCCGTTAAGCACGAGCTCGGACCTCGTGGCCACAAAGGCGCACAACAGCCTCACTAGTGGGCGCACATTAGCGGGCCGCTCCCACAGCGCCGGCGTGACCAGACACGGCAGCAGGGCGGAGTACGGGTCCCCCGCGTCGCCCGGGGCTCCCGGCCCGCCGCGGAGCTCCAGCAGGAGGGATATCATTTGGAACACGTAGGGCATGAATTCTGTGGGATTTTAGAATAGTGTTAATACTGTCTACAATTGTGGTATAGTGAGCGAAGACACGACTGAACGACGTGGGACACGAAACGCGAATTCGATATTAGCAACAGGACAAAATCAATGTTTGTATGATCTGCAAACATTTGCCTCAAGTCTGAGTGTTATAGCATACACTTGACAGATATCCTTAACGCCTTCAGTGCCAGCCTACCTGATGAAGTTCATGAATGTGGTGCTGCCTCTTCAGCAGAGCATGGCAGTGAACGCCTTAACGCTTTTTAAGAAGTATTTTTATTGCAAAGGATGACAACAATGCCAAGAGTTCAATTTTTTTTGATTAGGAGAGATTTGTCGACGCTCAACGGATTAAAGTGAATCTAACTTCGTCTGTCTGTGTTACCTATTCACGCCTAAATTGCTGAACAAATTTCGATAAAAATTGAAATGGATATAGATTGCATCTAGGGGATGGACATAAGCTACTTTTTTTTATCAAAACCAATCGTGCAGGGATTTGGTTTAGGAGATGAAAGTTTGTATGGGGACCCGAGCTGACAAATGCCGAATAATGAGGACGAAGTTGTTCGTAATAGCTAATAATCCATATCCATACTATCCATACTTCCATACTAATATTATAAATGTGAAAGTAACTCTGTCTGTCTGTCTGTTTGTTTGTTACACTTTCACGCCCAAACAGCTGAAATTAGGCATAGTTAAAGGTTGTATCCCAGGGAAGGACATAGGCTACTCTTTATCCCGAAAAAATTAAAAAATCCCAAGGGACGCGGGTAACACTGCGGGAGCGCAGCTAGTATTCATATACTCTTCATTCAAAGAACGAAGCGAGAGGTTACCTTGGATATCGTTCTGCAAAATCTCTAGGAAAATCGGAAACAGTGCGTCTTCGAACGCCGATACAGCGTTAGGATTTGCTTTCGTCACCAACCTGAAAAAAATCAACAATGGCGTTGTTATAGTTGTTTTCACGAAGGCGGGTTGGTCATAATTGTGTGTGGTAGTTTTGTTTATGTGTGCGTAAGCGAGCTGATGAGCTATAAGCTGAGCACTCATTCGTCCATGGAGCGTCCCGAACTCACGCAAAGAGAATCTACAGATTTTTTTTTCCTTCACCGATTAGAGCTGCAAATTTATTACGAAATGAAAAATCCATTGATTGCACGGCCGGGATTCGAACCCACGACATTCAGATAGTCGTGGCACAACCCCATTTGGCCAAAACTTAGGCCTTTACATCTATATTAGATGATTTATACAGCGTCAGGCAACCTATGCCTACACTTAACGGGACGCTGTAGTGCCTGGGACTTTGTTTGAGATGCCCAGCACCTAAACCATCCTCTCAATTACCCGGTCCACAGGAAAGAAAACGTCAATACGTGTGGAGCTGACTAAGCTGCGGGTTTCCTTACGATGTTTTCCTTCACCGTTAAGACTGCTAAGGCGCAATAAACTTTTACGAAACGAGAAATCCATTGTTGCACGGCCGGTATTCGAACCCACGACCTTCAGATAGTTGCGGTACGGTCAGCGACAGAAGTTTATGAACATTTGATGTATTTGAATCTTCAATATCTTCGAAGTTCTTAGGGTTTTAGATAAAACTTCAGCTTACATTGGATGTTTCGCCTTGCACCATTACTATTATGAAAAAATAATACGCAATTTTCCCACAAATAATGATGAAAATGAAGCTTTAAAATCTCCAATTGTTCATGAACTTCTGTCGCTGACTGCACAACCCCATTTGGCCAACACGGCTCTGAGCAACTGTAGTTTTTGTTAAAGCAAATTATACTCACGACACAGCCAACGACAGAGTCTCGAAGAGGTAGTGATTGAAATGCGGTTTGGAAGGGTTCTTGGAGATGACTGAGAGAATGTGCGCTAGTTTCGGCAGAGCCTCGCTTAAGTACGGTAAAGCGGCATCTTGCAGGTTAGCCAGGGTTCGGAGTACCGCTGGAAAAAAAAAACTCTTAGTGCCGAACCACATTGGACGCTACTTGCTTCGCATAATAATTTGCCAGTTCGATTCCCGTCGCGGGATAAATGTTTTTATGATCTGCAAATATTTATCGCGGGTCTGGGTGTTTCCTGTTTGTGTATATAAGTAGTTTATCAGTCATGTAGTACCCATAACACAAGCTCTGCTTACTTTCGGGTCAGATGATGCTGTGTGAAAAGTCCAGCATTATTTATTACAAAAATACCTTATGCGTAGATGCAAGGCTTTCGTCGTTAAAATATAATAAATAAATAACGCTGGACTTTCCACACAGCATCATCTAGCCCCAAAGTAAGCAGGTTATGGGTACTAGATGACTGATAAACTACTTATATACTTTTTGCTTGTAAATACATACATATCATACATAGGAAACACCCAGACCCGAGACAAATATTTGTAGATCATACAAAAATTGGTCCCGCCGCGGGGATCGAACCCGCCACCTTTTGCTTCGCAGGCGGGCATTCGCCCACTGCGCTACAGAGGTCGTCTATATTGTAAGATAACGCTCCCTTAACAGAATGTCAATGATATTTACCTTTCATAACATATTCGTTATGTTCCCCCGCGTCATGCTGGGCGGCTAGCGTCTGGAACAAGGCCTGAAGGAGGGCGGGCGCGTGGGGCAGTAGGGCGGCCTTCGGAACCAGTCCGCCCATCAACAGCTTCTCTATACAACAGGCTGCGTACGTTAGGACCACGCCACGACCTGATATATGCTGGATCTGTAAGTAAATAAAAATAATTGGATTAGATTATTAGACAATACTGTTACGGCAGATGAGAGCTGGCCGATTCTCTTGGATGTTTCGATTGAATAACAGGCAGGACTCTGTTCCTAGTTATTTGCTTGAGGTAGGTAGGTAGGTGCAGACTAGGCGAAATGATTTTTTATATTTTAAACTTATTTACACGTTTATTTAAGTTATTACAGAGTTTAGAGAGATAGGTACAAAACGAAGTGCGTGTGTAACGAATTTTTGCGAATACGAATGGATTGCCGTGAAGTTCGCGGAGGTGTGAAGCTCGCAGGAGTGTGAAGTTCGTACGTTGTTCAGGTTGATCTCGTTCCCACCAAGGCTTAAAATCACTTAAAACTATATTTTGTAGGGTTGAAACGGAACACTTAGGTTAAGACTTTACCAGCTAGAATTCAAGGGGTTCTTAATTAGTTCTGTCATTCTGTGTAACCAGTATAAGTATGTATACTCACAAATTCCCAATTCACAAGTCATTAAAATCCATATCAAGCCATCAGCTCAGCTGGAGAGCGGCGCCACAGATCGAGGTCATTGGTTCAAAACCCGCATGGATGACATGTTTTAGTAAATTTCGTATTTTTTAAATCTAGTGGCCTTGACGCAGACGTAGTGGTCACCAGACTAACGCCGTTAGTACACCGACGCATTCGCATGCAACAGATCGCATTGTTTCGCATCGCAATGCGAAACACCACTCACGAAACGTCTGCGTCGGTGTAACGACAAATTTCGCAATTCCATGCGAAACAGTACCGACAAGGACGCACCTATTTCATTAGCTATGTGCTAGAGTGAGACAGAGCGTGTGCGAAACTCTGCCATACTACCTTACAGATTTTTCGTTGGTTCGCATCGTTTCGCATTCACATGCGAATGCGTCGGTGTACTAACAGGGTAAGTCATAATTTTATTCGGATGCCATTTTGAAATCATAATCTAAAGTAATTTCAATGAAAGTACTTCATTTTGAATTTGGTGCAAAGGTATAAGACTTACAATGAGCGGCACGGCTTGCAAGACCAACTCCTTAGGCAGCAGTGTTCGGAACGTCATTATGTACTTGATGGCGTCAGCTTTAAGCACTGGCAACTCCGTTACTGCGAACAATATATTGTATTTTAAGATCAGGGAGGTCATTGCCCAGCTGTGGGATAAATGACTAGAAATAACCCACGGGCATCCCATGGAGCTACGACGCCAGTGACGTCACTAGGTACTCCTTATACTTAGTGATGTCACTCAAAAATCATAGGGTTTTGGGGGTAGATGGTATTCCGCCAAGTTATGGTAAACAGGGAGTACTCGCCTCGCTAAGGTTTGCCCAACTGGCACACTTACCTTAGGGCCTTTCAGCCGACAGTTATAGTCGGATAGTTCTATATAGGCTAAAGTGTCCAGTAAACTTCGTAAGCGCGATTCAGAAATATAATTTCTATACTTTTTACGTGTTCCTAGCGCCATCTAGTGGTACAGCTCCGAAGTACGTCGCTGTAATTGACATCTCTTGAAGTTCAGCTTATAGTTCAGGCGATGGTAGTTAGAGGTCGCCACAGGGTCATCAACGGGGTCAAGAACAATGAAATTTGTAAAGGGTTGTACCCTTTTCCTAGCTATATTTAGTATGAAAAATCGTGATTGCGCTTGTCAAAAATGAAAAAGCGCTCGTGATCGTGCTTAGTTAGTCTTTCTTGATAGATCGTCGAAGTTAAGCAACGTTCGAAACGGTCTGTAAGTGGATGGGTGACCGCCAGTGGCATTTTCATCTGAGCGCTTCCGTGCGAGAGCACGTTAAATTGTCGCTCCCGGCTATTTAAGTCAGCCATGACGGAGGCCTTAAGGCGGCCTAAAAACTCCGTCACCAGAGTTGGCCACTGACTCATACGAACTTACTTACATTTAAGAATGCCTAGATCTTTTTTCTTCTCGTGTCACTGGTTCTTAAGCCAGTGTGGTGAAAGACTTACCAGGCTGCCTCTGTAGCTCAGGCAGCACATGGTTGGCCGCGAACTGTGCGAGGTCGACCAACGGCGAGGCCTTAGTGACGCCCGAGGCCTGAGTGGACCCGCGGGAGGCAAGTGACGTCACGAGGTACATCGCCGCGTCTTTGCCACGCCACGCCGCGGCGCCCGACTCCGCGTATTTGGCTAGCATCATCTGTGATACAAATATTTGATACAGTCAGAATACAGTACAGATAGAATCTGATAGATTAACGACTTAGCCGATAGACAGCTGTAGAATATGCGTTTTAGCAGTTAGCTGTAGGTATCTTAATTCTGTTTATGAATCTATCAGGTAGGTGTTTCAACAGCTATGTGAGTGAGATTGGCCCTAAGAAAAGTAAACTATAAACATTTATACAGGGTGTAAAAAGACGTCTACCGAAGCCGAAAGGGGTAGGTACAGCATCCCAAAATACAGC
The DNA here is from genome assembly GCA_951394285.1 of Epirrhoe tristata. Classification (NCBI taxonomy): domain Eukaryota; kingdom Metazoa; phylum Arthropoda; class Insecta; order Lepidoptera; family Geometridae; genus Epirrhoe; species Epirrhoe tristata. Next base: position 2,574,048 of record OX596158.1, read on the forward strand.
CAAATCCAAAAGGATTTTCCAAAAAAATCATTATATCCGGAGAAAACCGACCTCGCACAGCTGTTCGAGCGTATGTACTGGGCGCGTTTTTATCTGTAGATTGCTGGATTTTGAGTTTTAATTGTTTTTTTCTTTTATAAATGAAATGATTAGGTAGGTATGGGCTTATTATGTTGTACTAGTAGCAAAAAACTAGAAAATTAAATAAAATGACGTAGCTAAGTAGCTAAGCTAAGTACGTGAGTGTCGTGGAACTCGGTTGGAACGAAGAAAAGAGTACTTTTCTATACTAGGAATATAATAAATTAATTGTCAATTAGGTATCCTAGAAACGCTCTTCCGTACGAATAATGTAACAATCTATGGACTGTGTCGCGGCTGCGCATTTCGCACTGTGACGATTTGACATATACATGTGTCGTGACGGTAAATGGAAGAAATTTTTTTTTCCAGCCTCAGTCTTTTTTCAAAGGAACTTCGTTCAAAAAATATAAATTTACTCGTAGAGTTACCAGTGCGCGGAAAGTGAAGACTCGAAAACGTTGGGAAGAGTGTTTTCACATTATCCGATCCGATATCGGTATCGGACTCCGATATCGTATCGGAGTCCGATACGATATCGGAGGCAAGTAAAATGTATCAAATATGTACCTGTCTTTCACATTATCCGATCCGATATCGGATATATCAATTTCATACATTTTACTTGCCTCGCCATCGTATCGGCGTCCGATACCAATATCGGATCGGATAATGTGAAACCGCTCTAACATTCTCTTAGTCTTTTAAACATACGCGAATGTTCAATGTCATGTCACAACTCATATTTAAAAATAATAGGGAAATGGAAGAGAGATAGTGAATTCTAATCTAGTCGTGCATCAATGTTTTTCTGTTGCATTGCAATTTTAGAATTACAGGATCGGAAAAATTGGTGAGAAAATGAGATGGCCAAACTCAGCAGTGGGATGATAAAATAGATATTACCTGCACATATTGCCCAAAAGTATGCATCATCTTATCGTGATAATGCTGTGATAGGGTGCTGACGAGGTCGCAGGCGGCTCGGCGTCGGGTTTCCACGTCGGAGCCCTCGATATCCCTGCGCACCCACTCTTCAGGGTTGTCTTCGAAGAGTTCCATATCTGATTCTATATGAACAAATAAGCCAATTTTAAGTGTCTCCCAAAAATAGCACCAAACCAGTATCTTTGTAAAACATAATACATTTTGAAATCCCAAAGTATACTTTGTTGCCCTGGTTCTTCACAGTACTGGACGCGATGGAACAGAAGTAGAATCACCTAGTTTTAAGACGATTCAAAGTGATTCCAGCGACCCTACTGAAATAATGATTTGAAACCCATTCTGGACATTTTCGTATTGTGATTGGTTGAGCTCTATTGGGATGACAACTGGGTATGTATTTCAAGTTACACAACAAGGCTGCTGGTGTGGGGACAAATAAGTTTGTATGAGTCAGCCAACTCTGGTGACGGAGTTTTTAAGCCGTCTAAAGGCCTCCGTCATCACCTAAAGACTGGAGATCGACAATTCAACGTGCCCTCCGAAGCACAGAAGCGCTCATTTAATAATGCCACTAACGGTCACCCATCCACTTTGTGACCGCAAAGAATGTTGCTTCTCTTCGATGACCTATCAAGAACGACCGAGCAAGTTACACCACAAGCGCTTCATAATTAATAGTTAGTAACCTCTGAATTCCATATTAGGTATGACGACCTTCTCACAGATGCTGCTAAGGGTGCCGGGGTCTTCAAACAGCCGCTTGTAGCTATTCTTCTCAGCCACTTTAGACAAGAATGTAAGCGCGTTCGATACTAGCTGAAAATTTGAATAGAATGGAAAAATAATTTATTGTACACAAAAGAAACACATAACAGGAAATACACAAAAACAAGTAGGTACAATGGGCGGCCTCATCGCTAAAAGCGACATGCCTCTGACTACCCCCCTTAGACATCTTCAAAGGATCTGGAATAAGTAACATAAAAAGATCTGAGAGAATGTCTACCACACCTTGGGGATACAGTCGTGAACCTGTTTACGTTTGTTATAATTATAATATTTGAGCCCTGAAAAATTATATTTACTAAATATTTGATTTTGGTATCCATAACAAAATTAGTTAATGGGTATTTCAGGAATTTGAGTGTCAGTCCCTATCAAAATTTGGACCTTCAAGTTTAGGCTAAAAGGAAAATTGACACAAAAATTACCAAAATCCCCTTTGAAGGCGATTTTTAAAGAGGATTTTGACAACTAACACTTTTTTCAGGGAGTTTAAAAATAAATGCGAAGGCGAATGCAACTGCGTCGGAATACAAAAATAAAACAGTGGCACTCCGGGAGTGCCGACAGAAGTGAAAACTTAAGCAGACCCCGAAGTTTGTCGATCTTTGCCGAATGGTAACGGTTACATGCCGAATGGTGTCGCGAGTTCAATGATTTTTTTCCCATCAAAAATGCCCAACGCGCCTAAAGAAGTCCTTCAAAAAATCAATCGCAAAAACTACTCACCGCATCATATTTAGTTAGCGGCGAGGTACTCAGTAGTACAGTCCATACAGCGGTGACAAATGCAGAGGCATACTGTTTAAATTCCTCTTCGTATTTAAGCGCGTAAAGTGAGGCACAATTGCACACTTCCGTACGCAGTTGTTCCATCACGCCCGGCTTGTCTTCTTCGTCCTGGAATTGTATATTTTTGCAAAATAATGTATATGTTTTAGGTATTGCAAAATAGTGTATATTTTACTGGGTATATAGATAGTGTATATTTTAAAAGTTCTTGTAAAGATGATGTTTGTTTGTCAGGTTCTTGCGAGATTTATATTTGTTTGTAATTCTAGGATGGTGTATATTTTACAGGTTCTTGCAAGGCAGTGTACCTATATTTTAGCTCTTACAAGATAATTTATATTTTACAAGTTCTTGCTTGTGCTTTAAAGACAGCAGTAATTTTACAGCAATAAAATATAATGCTTGCAAAGAAAAATATACATTATTATATTATTATCTTGCTAGAGGCTGTAAAATATACATCACCTTGCAAGCAAGATAATGCATATTATCTCTATTAAGCTCTTGCAATATTATGTACTTGCAGGTTCTTGCAAGATATTTTACATGTTCTTGCTAGTACTTTCAAGATGGTGATTGTATATTTTACAAACGTAAACAAGATATATTTTTTGTAACTTACATTGTTTTCCAAACACGGCACCTTGACTTGCAATAGGTTGAGTAGGTTTGGCATCCAAATGGGCATGTTGTCTTCAAAGAATTCTGGCAGTTCCTGGGTGATTAATTGTAATGTTTAATGAAATATAAAAAAAACAGTGGCACTCCGGGAGTGCCGACAGAAGTGAAAACTTAAACGAGGTGTCAGTATCGGTTCTAAACTTCCGCCATCCATGCTGATACAATGTCTAACGAAATTAAGAACAAGTTTGTCGATCTTGCCGAGGATAACTGTCAGAGATGGTGTCGGTAATATGACGACGCGAGTTTGATGGTTTTTTACCATCTCAAAAATGGCCAACGCGCCTAATTATTTATCTATATCGCCTAATATATACATACCTATTTATTTATTTACGTACAATACTAATACTGTAGAAGAATGAACTTACCTGGTCATTGAGAGAGTAGAATACTTTGCAGATGAGCACCAAAGACCCATAGATGACCGCCAATGCTTGTGGGTTGTTGGCGTGTACCGTCGTTAGTTCTATTGTGGCCTAAAATAAATGTTTTAAAAACCATTCACATTTTCAGTGATAAATCTTACTACATAAACATAATATTAGACCCTACTAAGCTTAAAATAATGAGATGAATGTATGGATTACTTAAGATGGATGGATTTGGATGTAAATATCTCTGTCAATGTGGATTGAATTTCAAAGTTATTTTATTGTTTGAAAGGGTTACTCTCGAGGTGGTCTCATCATTGCATTCCAGAGGGATTGATACTTATCCCATAAAACGCATAAGGGCTCGTACACAAAACTGCGATGCGACGTCGCATCGCAAAAATCTGCGAGCTCCCTCTTGCATCTACATCACATCATTACATCGCATCGCATCGCATCGCATCGCATCGCAGTTTTGTGTACGAGCCCTAAAACCTGTACTTAATTGTAATTTTTCGACCTGAGTCCAACTTGAACATAGATGTCCATTTTTTTTTTTAGTTTTTAATTTAGAAGTTGAAACCACATTGGTTTGAAGGAAAAATAACATACTCATCATCATGCGCAGCCTTTTCATCCCACTGCTGGGCATAGGCCAACCTACCCTATCGTGCGCCAGTCTGACCCGTGTACAGTCTCGACGAAATCACATTCTGTTCCACAGTGATTGAAGACCCGTCTTTATAACCTATGTGTGTACGCTCACGAAGGAGACTGTGCACAGGATGAGAGTAGCACAGAGAGCCATGTAGCGTGCCATGCATCAAACTTTTAGACCGTATCCCCAATACCGAAGTTCGCAAGCAGACAAAAATAACAAGTTGTAGTAAATAAAACTCACCACAAATAGATCGGTGAGCGGTTTAGCGAAGGTGTCCAGTACGAGTTTGATCTCTTCCCACAGTTTCTGCGACTTGAACTCGTAACGGTATCGCTTGAACAGCGAGTGCGCGGTGCGTAACACGCCATTTATCATGTGAAAATCACCTGGAAAAAGAAATATTGTCTGCATAGCGATTCATTATTCAGCGGAACGCATCCGCGACGAAACCGTGGAATAGGTCATAACCTTACGTTACCTGATCTGCGATTGGTTGCGGTCAGTTGAACAGTATCGTCGTGGATGCGTTCGCTGAAGTGCGAGTTGCTATGATGTACTAGAATTTGCAAATGCTAGTGGCTAAACTAAAAGTATGTTCAATGCTGGCCAATCTCAATCAAAACATTTGCTCAATTCTTGTGGCCAATAAAAAATATACTATATACAGTTGTGGCCATACAATTAGGAACGCTTAATGAAAGGGAAGATTTTTTTCGAAGTAACAAGTAAAACTAATTGCACGTATTTTTTTTTTATTTCTCCCAGTATCACATAACTTTTCCATACTAGCCTTACATTCGTTGATACACATGATTGGCAAAAAAAAATATCGATATACTCTATACCTTAGATCTGGACCTAGTATTACTACTTACTGGCTGGTCACATAATTAAGAACGATGAATAGTTTTTTTTTTAATTCAAATTCAAATGGAGAACACTGTGGTTCTATGTCAATATTCGTATAATTTTGGCGCCATTTAATGCAGTAAAAGTCTTAGGAGTGATTGCTTTATAATAAAACAATGGGGAAAAATAAAAGTTGTGATAAGCCTACCAGAGCAGTAATAATAAAACTTCGCCAGAAGAATTGGTCGTTTAAAAAGATAGCCGACCATCTGCAATGTTCAAAAACGATGGTTTTCAACGCTGTGAAGCATTTTGCCATGTATCAAACTACTTCAAATGTACTGCGTGTACCAAACAGAGAAAGTCATCACGTCGTGATGATCGAAATATCGTTCGTTTGGCAAAACAAAATCCTTTTAAAGGGTCTAATGAGCTGAGAAAAGAATATTTTGGTGAAAACAACCCCTTAGCAATCTCAGCACGCACTATTCGAAGGCGTTTGGTAGAAGCAAAGTTGCACGGAAGGATAGCAAGGAAGGTGCCCATGTTGAAAAGGTCGCATAGGCAAGCCCGACTTGCATTTGCAAGAAGGTATGAAAACTGGACATCTAGACAGTGGAAAAATGTTCTTTTTTTCTGACGAGACAAAAATAAACAGGGTTTGTTCTGATGGAAAACGATATGTCCGACGCCCTCCAAATAAAGCATTCGACCCAAAATACACAAAGGTGACATTAAAGCATGGTGGAGGAAACGTGAAAATTTGGGGGTGCTTTTCAGGACATGGTGTTGGACCTGTAGAATTGATTGAAGGAAATATGGATCACTACCAATACAAAAATATACTGGAAGAAACAATGTTACCTTATGCCGAAGACGTGCTTCCGGTTATTTAGACATTTCAGCATGATAATGATCCGAAACACACTGCACGATCCGTAAAGGAATTTCTCATAACGCAATCAGTCTCCGTTTTAGACTGGCCAGCTAACAGTCCAGATCTCAACCCGATAGAAAATCTTTGGTGCGAAGTCAAAAAAAATGTTTCTAATCGACGTGTGGCAATCTAAGAGAGCTGTACGACGTTTTTTTAGAAGAATGGAACTCTATTTCTCTTGCGAAATGTCAAAAATTGGTAGAGTCAATGCCTCGCCGGTGTAAAGCCGTAATTAAAAGCCGTGGACATGCTACTAAGTATTAATTTTAGTTTAAAATGTATTAAATTGGTAATTTTTCTTACGCGCTTCACGCTAGTGTGATTTATTCAATCTAAGTTTCATAAAAAGTATTTCTCGAACAGTTTAATGAATCGTTCTTAATTATTTGTCCAGCTTCATTACTATTTGATTTTGATAATATAGAGAATAAATGAAATTTGTTCTGAAAATAGTCCGCGATTTTATTTTATATTCCTAGTCCCGTTTGTTCTATTCGTGTGGCTATTTCATAACATAAATAGTAGGGATGGGCCGAAGTTCGTTTCACATTCGGTTAAACCGAACTTCGGCAGCTTGAACCGAAGTTCGGCATTCGGCCGAAATTCGGTTCAAACTGCCGAAGTTCGGTACTACCAAATATAGTAATCAAAAGTACGTGAGTGTCGTGGAACACGCGGTTAGAACGAAGCAAAGAGTACTTTTCTATACTGAAAATTTCAAATTCAAATCAAACGCACTTCCGTACTAACAATGTAAATTGTTACATTGTTAGTACGGAAGTGCGTCGCAAACAGTCCATAGATCGTCTATGGACTGTCTGCGACTGCGCGCTTCGCACTGTGACGATTTCGTGACGTGGCATGACGGTAAAATGGAACGAAATTTTTCTTCCAGCTCCAGCCTGTTTTTCTTCGATACCGTCCGTAAAGGAACTTTTACAAAAACACAACTGCTTGACTAAAATAATAAAATTAAACCAGTGACTCTCTACCAACTGAGCAAATGTGCAATCGACGTGATGGTTAAAACTTTGTAGGAGTACATTAAGTGCATTAAGTATAAGTACTCCTACAAAGTTTCAACCATTCTGTGAAAACAGAAGACCTCCCATCCAAAAAAACTCCAAATTTAATTTGTATTTCAAGTGCTTGAATTTTTCAAAAGTTAATGTAGACTTTTTTGACGTGAATTGAAAGATCTGTGAAAATGTCCACCATAACCATTGTAGCGGCGTGATACAGCTGCACAATACTTAAGGTTTACTTTGACTTTTCCTACTTAGCAAGGTAGATGAGGAGTTTTAAATAAAATTGCAATGTCCAGGTTCAAGTTAACAATACGTTTTAGTTTTCTCAATAGACTACGCGCGTTCCCTTGGTCCTAATAGGTAGAATCTGGTGTCCACTGGTTCGCCTCTTGAAAGCGGAGAGGACTATGTAGCCCCCCGTTTCCCTCCCATTTCACCCCAGTCAAAAATCACGATCGACAAAAGTAAATATAAATATTACTATGCTACGGAACTTAATGTTCAAAGAAGGAGGGCATGATCGGACCTCAAATTTTCCACAGATAAAAAATATACCAAGTTCAGTACATTTTAGGGGTAAATAAATAGTTATTATTATTTTTCGGCTTGATAATAAGAAATTACGAATTGCATACGGTGAGTGGCTTCGTAAGCAAGAAATCAGGCTGTAGATCAATTCTGGAAACGATAATTATTTGATCCAGGTCACAGTTTGTATGGAGACGACCGCGGACCGACGTTCTTTACATCCAAATCGGTTGAAAAATGCGACCTGAATGACAGACAAAAGCATTTTTTTGGCCAATCTCGAAACTGAGACGCTTCGCTCACTCGATCAACTAAAGTCACACACACAGTTAACACCATAAAACGTTAAATCGGACGGTTTTACAGTGTTAACCGTGTGTTATCGATTTATGCCAATTAAAATAGTGAAATACGTCGTACGTACGTACACGTACCTTCTGAACAGTCGTAGAATTGAAAATAAGTAGTTGTAACGACAACTCAATCATCCATATTTGTCACACAGTGAAAAGCAGTACAAGCACCACACTCCATCTACTCTAGAAAACTTCAACGATCGCGTAAATAAGATTTGACGTATTTCTTTCGAGAAAATACAATGAAACTAGGTACCTACCGAACTTCGGCCGAAGTTCGGCCGAACTTTTCATTTTCACCGAATGTTCGGCCGAAGTTCGTATTCGGTTAAAACCACATTCGGCCCATCACTAATAAATAGTCACTTCTAAGAAGGAACACATAACCACACATGACATGATTTAGATAAAAAAAAATTGGAATTTCAGATCGTTCTTAACTATATGGCCACCACTGTATATATATATATATAGTTAACACTAATCTGCGTGGTCAGTGCACTGCTGTGATGAAAGTTACTTTCCATTAGAGAACCACAGAGGTGCAGGAGACGCATTAGCCACTGAGCTATTATTTTTTAATCATAGCCCTTGACCACAGAACATTATTTAAGCTTTTGACTTACCAGAAGCAAACTTATCCACCATCTCAGGGATGAGGCTTGGCCACTTCTCCGGGAAGTCAAACTTGCCGATTATGGAGACAGCGTCGCTGAACTGCCTCTGGATGGCTTCAGGACTCTTCAGCATCAGAGATACTATGAGGGTCTTGATGGTGGCTCTGTCTGCAGAGTGGATTCTGTCTACCCCATCTTCCTCCTAAAAGCATTAATTCAATCTGAAGATCGTAGGTTCGAATTCCGGCGTGCATCAATGGATTTATCGTTTCGTAAAATTTACATGCGATATAACACGACTTCTTAACGGTGAAGGAAAACATCGTGAGGCTTGTGTGTGGGCATCGTGAGGATACAGCATCAGGAGGCAATCCATGCCTACACTTAATGGGATGCTGTAGTGCCTGGGACATTATTTGAGATGCTTGCCCAGCACCTAAACCATCTTCTCAGCTTAATCAGCTTGGCTCATAGGAAAGATAACGTCAATAAATGTGGAGCTCTTAACAGTGAAGGAAAACATTGTGAGGAAACCCGCAGCTTAGTCAGCTCCACATGTATTTACACAAATCATTTTAATTAATGCTTGTATAATAATTATGTTTATAGACTAAAAAGAAACCAACTTATGTGTCTAACATTGAAGTTGATTTTTGTTTTTACTTTTTGAGTAAAAAAATTACAAGTTGGGATGAGGATTTTTAGATGAATCCTAGTTTGTGATTCTTAAATTAGATGGTTTTTTTTTTCTTTGTGTTGATCTGCAATCAGTCTCGAGACTATGTGTTGTCAATACTTCATATTTCAAAGAGTAGCCAAAAACTACAACTACCATTTTCAATATGAAGTATTTAAAAAAACCATTTACCACAGGCCAGTTCCTCTTTATAAAGTTCTTGAAAGCGATGGATGCAGCCACTCTGATAGTCATATCCACTCCATCTTTGTCGATCAAGTGTAGCAGGAGTATTGCATAATTTTGGTTCACTTCTACCCCTTCTAGAAACTTCTCCGCTGTAAGAATCAAACATTTATGATATTATTTATTGGATTTCACCAACATAGTGTTCTAAATAAGAGTATTTAAAAAAGGTAGCTAGTTTCATTTTCCATTTTTCATTAGCGATCGGTCTTCTGACCATAAGCGGATTGCTTAAATGATTCCAGTGGCATTAAGAGTGAAGAGGCCAGTGCCCTTTCTTCTCTCACAGGATATGAATGAATGAATGAGAATTCTTTGTTGTACACCTTAAACTATGAAACAAAATAATTAACAAATAATACACATATACATGTATATATATCCCTTCTCTTCAGCCGCCACACTGTGCGGGAAGTGTCCAGCAGTTGAGTGGCAAGTTCAATTGGATAGTGAGCCAAGTGTTTGATGTATTGTATAAAAAAATTACTATAAAACTTTATTTTAGAACCAATTAAATAACAGTATCGTTTGGGAATATCGGCCCTGAATACCAACTTGAGAAAGTGTCAAACATCACATCATACATCAGTCCGTTTACAAGTTACCAAAATAAGGTGCAGTTATGTTATTAGTTACAGGTTATGTACTCAGCATATTATAGGGAAATGGAATACATGATATACTTACTTATTAGGGTTTATATAAAAGGGATATAATCTTATTACGTAGTTACTTCTTCAAGATTGGATTGTGTAGGCATGCAACAAAGCATTGATCATCTTTTTGGCGGTTTTTCTTGTAGCTTATAGCTCTAGGAATATCTTTCTGCGATTAAATCTGAATATATGAGTAAAATACGTCCTATGTGCGTGAGAAACCAATAAAATAGAGAGTAAACCAATAGAAATTCAACTTACCGGGCCGCCTTATGTTTGGGTCGGGATTCAGGGTCTGCTGCAAATAATTCGCCAGCGTAACCAAATTGTCGTCAGTTACTTCCATTATTTCGAACTAATCTTTAACGATAGTTTGTAATACGAGATTTTTACACAATAAAAAGCTAAAACCACGCTAAAATGCGGCCGGCCAGGCGCACTTGTTTCTTTCTATTCAAAAATGAATGGTCGGTCGTCTCGTCCGGTCGTCGCGAATCGCGATTTCGCAAGAACGAAACGAATTTCTCTTGAATTTGACATTGACTTTAGATTTCAGTTGAGATGACATTGACACAGAAGAATTTATGAAGTTAGCGTTGTCATTTTCCATCTCCACTTTTACTTTAGTCTGCTTTAGTCAAAATCAGCTGCATGCATGCAGCTCAGCTGTCTCAAATTGTGTCAATTCAATAATTCTTCGAGTTCGTTTCGTCGCCGCTCGTTATTCCAAATTGTTTTGTTGATCAGCTCGTTTGTTCCATCCACTAAAATTACCACAGCTTAGTCTAGAACAGTACACAAAATCCTAAAGTATAGTCGTGCCTCAGCCGTTGAAGTTTAGCGAGTTTTATCATTATCATTCACATCAGTGGAAATGTCTCAATCAAGACTTGCCTCCTGCATACCCCTGCCTTTAGAGCCTAAGGCCTTGGTTAGTGTTATTGAGAAGGCGAAGGACTGGGCGCTTATGCATGGCGTCGGCATGAGAGATCGGAAGAATTTTACCAAAGATTCCATACAGGTAAATGTTGAGAGGCGCACGATAGAGGAGGCTGGCATAAAAGAAGGTAGGCCTACCCAGCTGTGGGTGATACCGGGCTGAGATGATGATGATGATGAAATATTGAATCAACATCAGTATTTATTACATATAATTCATTTCTTTAAATTTTAGTTACAAAAAGGCATAAAAAAAAACATAGGCCTTTACATCTATATTAGATAATTTATACAGCGTCAGGACGCAACCTATGCCTACACTTAACGGGACGCTGTAGTGCCTGGGACATTGTTTGAGATGGAATAGGCTTGCCCAGCACCTAAACCATTAAAAGGCTTAAATAATAGGTAATTTAGGACACCTTTATTCCCAGAAAATAAAGTCTCTAAGGTCCAGTATTTTTGAGAAAACAATTTAATTAAATAATGCTGGACATTTTCCACACAGCATCATCTAGCCCCAAACTAAGCAAACCTTGTATTATGGGGACCAGATAACTGATATACTACTATGCTTATTGTTTGTAAATACATACATATTATACATAGAAACACCCAGACCCGAGACAAATATATGTAGGTCATACAAACATTTGTCTTGCAGCGGGGATCAAACCCGCAACCTTCTGCGTCGCAGGCGGACCTTCGCCCACTGCGCCACAGAGGTGCACTAATGCTGGTCAACAATCATTACAACACTATTGTTAAAGGCAAAATAGATTAATTCGTTTGAAAGCATTCTGGAGGCATGGTAGTTTTATTAAACACTATTTCAAAAATAAGAATAATAAAGTTTTATTTTGTTATCAGATAGCACCATTTGTGTTGCTGCCCTCGCCATTCCCGAAGACAGAGTTTGAAAAAGCAGTTGAACTACAGCCAGTTCTCAATGAGCTTATGCATAAGGTAAGTTGAAAAGTTTTTTTTTTATTTAACCTATACTGTCCCACTGCTGGGCAAAGGTCTCCCCCAATTCTTTCCAACCATCTCTCTCCTAAAAAGAAAAGAAAAGATTTGAAAGACTAAAATAATGCTGAACTTCCTATACAAAGACGACCCCTGTGGCGCAGTGAGTAAAAGCCCGCTTAGGATGCAGAAGGTTGCGGGTTCGATGCCCATTGCGGGATAAATGTTTGTATGATCTGAATTTTTTTATCTTGGGTCTGGGTGTTTCTATTTATAACTAGCTGACCCGCGCGACTTCGTCTGCGCATGATTCATTTTTTCCGCGCAATTTTTTAAATTTTTTCTGTCATAAGAACCTCTGACAATAACAAACACAACAAAAAAAAATTTAATGAAATCGGTCCAGCCGTTCACGCGTGATGCCGTGACCAAGGGAAATAGGGATTCATTTTTATATATAGAGATTTATAATATGTATGATGTATTTACAATTTTACAAACAAAAAGTATAATAAGTAGTATATCTGTTTTCTGGTTCCCATAGTACAAGCTTTGCTTAGTTAGGGGCTAGATGACTAGTGACACATGAACGTGACGCTGCTGTGTAAAATGTCCAGCATTATTATTATAACAAAAACAGAAATAAATAGTAAAAAATGGCTCTGAACCCTCATAATTTTTGACAGGTTGCCCACGATGATGACTTCTTGGAGCGTACCCTTCAGAACGCCCTACAAGTGGACGAGTTCACAGCGAGCCTCTATGATATATGGCTGAAGGTGCGGAAGGAAGGAATACCACAGGTAATTAAACCCTCTTATAAACAAACAAACCCTAACCTGGATAAACTAATGATTTTCAATTAAGGTTACAAAAATTTGTAGTGTAACTCATAATTTTTTAAGTACCTAAGTTTAATAAAAAAACAAATTAGTAGTAGGTAGGGTAGCTTTTTTTATTCTTTGAGTCTTGCCATCTCTCTTTCTGGGCATTGAGTTTGAGTTAAGTTTCTTCTATGCGTAAAAGACATTAGTTAATATTTTAAAGAAATGAACAGTCATCATTAACATGTTACGAAAACTAATAGCTTCAACTATTGTTGAGTCATGACGTCATTAACACAAACATGCATAACACAGCTTACTATCTCTACAAAATTCAAGATTTTCAATTCAAGACTCAAGTGTGTACAAAGTAATGAATAGGACAAAATGTTTGCATGACCTGCAATTTTCTAAGCCATTTTTTTTTCCTTTGCTAAGGGGCGCGTAATTTGGCGCCCTGTGTAAAATAATGTTTGTAGAATCTGTTTGAAGTAAGTACTATTTACATAAAGGTATGTATACCACGCCGAAATACGTTCATAAAACGTTGAGAGTTAAAATTCGCGTAAGTAGAAACTATGATACATGAGTTCTAGGTGTCTCTATAGTCATAATATCAAGGATTATTCTGTGACAAGCGGGGACTGACTGAGCCTATCGGCAGAGACTTTTGCCCCAAAAATCGGATCCGACAAGGACGATATTAGATGAGGTAGTAGTCATTGTGTGTCCGGCTAGCCGGTGTCGCTAGGCATGCTGCGTTCGGACATTATGCTGGAGTCCCGCTGCCCTCATACGGAGAACCAGTGTGCGAAACACACGCCCTACTGTTCTTGGAAGCAAGTGGAGATCAACAGTATAGCATCAGGGTTTGGCCATCTTGGTCCCATCTCCAGAGAAATACAAAGGTATCAGACATTGATATAAATCATTCAATACTCTAGCTTTGCTACCAAGCCTTTGCTTCAGACTTCAGCGGAACGCATTCGGGTCGGAATCGGTCAGTTGTTCAACCGACCTCAACCAATCACAGTGCAAGAAACGTCAGTTTTAGATCAATTCCTGCACTGTGATTGGTTGCGCTATTCCGACCCGAATGCATTCCGCTGAAGTCAGAATCAAAAGCCAGATTGTCTTTGTATTTCGAACGACCCGAGTCACCTTCGGATTGATGGTCGAGGTACTGCTCCATCATTTATACGAATGAGACAGTTATATTGAAATTGATGTAGGAAAATAGAGAAGGATGCTATTTTGTGACTTGGTACGGTATGCAGGGCGTATCTATGATTTATATCAATGTCGGTGGTCACTTACAACAAATCAATGCGAGAACCAACATTTGAAAATGAGGAACTAAATAGGGGTATTTGCCGATAACGGATCCACTGGCCTTTGGAACGATGGAAATACTCAAAAGTCGATTTGCAAATGTTTGTTCAAACTTTGATGATAAGTCTGATGCCGGCTTTACATGTATGTTTGATTTATTTAAACTTAAATGACGAATCTTTTGAGTTGTGTTACTCGTGGCAAAATATTGATGGGACATTCCTAGTTGGACATGTGAGAACGGTAGAATTTTCTTATCAATGTACAATAAAAATGTATAATTATTAGAATTACTTACCTACAGTCAATTAAGTTCTAACGAGGTAATACCGTAAATATAGCACCTACTCTGCACCTACAGTTTAAACTCTAATACCGAATCAATACCGCTTGAGCTCTTGATCAACGTTATGTATCCCCTGATCTAGTCTCAAGTATTGCTCTTATTTTAAAATTATGGTCCTTGTATGGTATTGACTCGCTTAACTTTACTTAATTGTTTTAAATTAGTTTAAAACTAAACTATTGAATTAATGCTGGCTAGATTATCGAGATTCGGCTAAACGGCGTACGACTTTGTCATTCAATTTTATCGTGTGACGAATCGTATGGCTATTCGTCACATTAGTTTATTTGTTTGCGTCAGCTCAATACCGTGACCGTGGCACAGTTATTTAGCATGTCTGTAATGTAGCTGTGTAGTATCTTCTAGATTATTATTAAAACAACCCATTGTCACTGCAATTAATGATAATATAATTTTATAATTAGCAAATACTGAAAATTTTATCAAATGTCAAAAATGCGATGTACGGAATCATTCGTCACTTTTGATTTGAACTTGTTAGTCTTGTTATTAAAATTGTTTTTCTAATCACATGTCATGATTTCACACTTGAATTCTTACCACCGAGTTTCTTATTTTCGACTAAATGATGTTGATACGGGAACTTTATTTGTAAGCTCATTTAGAATTATTTGAGCTACTTAATGTACATATTGAGATAAGGAGCAGACACTATTGTTATTTATTTTGTGTTTTAAGATAGACAATAATATCTTTTATGTTAAGTGGGTATTTGAAATTTAGCTTGGTAGCTTCCGTCGTTTAAATCTCAACAATGAATGGACGACACACTACTGTTAGTAGATACTTACCTACAATACAATGTTGTCTAAGTAACTTTTATGAGCATAATATATTATTTTGTCTGTTTGTTGTTTTAATGTAGTAGGTACCTAAGTAAATGGCAATACGCATTCGTGAATATCGTCTTACAACATCACACGATATCGGGTTCCTAATCGTTCGATATTATGACCGGAACATAAGGTTTATTCCAGTCAACCGATTTTGTTCAACACTCAGCTTGTTTATTTATTTGTCAGTGAGCAAATCTGCTGGGTGGCTTCCCGTCCTCTCTTCATAAAATTCGTCTTAGTTAAAGCCCATTTATTAAAATGACACCCACTGGGCATTTCACCCACCACACAAACTTTCAAATAAATGAAATTTTGATTTAAAATATAATTTCCAGTCGCTCAGCCTGGGCCTCTTCCGTTCGGATTACCTGATGCAGCAGCCGGAAAACAACAAGATTGTACAAGTGGAGTTTAACACGGTTGCGTCGAGCTTTGGCGCCATTACGTCCTACCTTCCAGCCATGTCTCGGTACCGACGACTAAACGCGAGTTTCACACTGGATACTTTTTATGGCATGGATGTAGGGTTTTGGCTTTGTGGGTGTTTTATATGGGTTGTTATATGAAAAAAACTTTTTTTATGGCATGGACGTAGGGTTGTGGGAGTTTATTTGGGGTGTAATATGAAATAAATAGACCGTATAATTATGTATGTAATAAATTTTATTACATATCTTTTGGGCACGCGACGCCAATTCTATGTTTTTTTACATTTTAAAAATATATGGTTTGGACTATGGGCCGCATGCAAGCATGAATTAAAAAGTATCCAGCTCGAAACTACGCGTTACTAGCACAAAAAATCAGTCGACATCTCTCATGTGACTGCTATCTCTATCTGCACGCTACATCCATCGCACTCTCGCATAGCGCTTGGTATTTTATCTATCCGCACTCTAAACATCTGCTTCATAATTCAGTTCATATTTGGACATGACAAAGGTATACACCTACTTTTCTAACTGACCTATCCTTACCTATCTATTTTGCTTTTTGTTTTAGAATCGCGCATGACAAAATATGAAAAGTAATATGAGTACCTAGTGTTTCAAAAGCCGTTATTTATTTGTTTGAGTGCGCTTAGGCGAAGTAGCTCAATCGCTTAAGCGTGCTCAAGTTTATAAACGGCTTAACTGACCAATATGAGTCTGTGATTAATGTGGAGTATTTTATTTGATCGGATATGTAATGTAGACTAGTATCATTTTGGTTTGAGTTTTGCGTGCATGTATTTAGTTGCGTTTGTAGGCTTGGTAGCATACCGCTTGAGAGATGTTACCTGATGCCTATGTCGGTACGAAGCGCGTAATGGTGCTAATACATTTTTTCAGTGTCGTTTGTGTCTGTCCAATCATTGCTGGGTATAGGGTACACATCTTTCAAAATTCCTTTGCGCTTCTTCCATTACGTATCAGAGGATTTTGCTTGTACACGTTCATTGGTGTGTTTTGTTGTAATCAGTACTATACACGGACCATTCAGATATGTTGAAGTTTTTAATTGGTTAATAAAATTCATAGAGTTACGAAGTATTAACAAACATAACGAATTAACTATGCTTATCGGGTGACAAGGAATTAAAATACACCCAAAAGTGAATCCCAGCAATCGAAACAGTGGCTGATTTTATGCTGCACTGTGAGGTACTAGAAAAAGCAAACAAAATGGTCTCAAGGACCACATTGTACGATCAATATCCGTTCAGATGTTATGAACATAATAAAGGGTTAATTTAGAGTAAGTTGTCGTGAATTGAGGATTAAAAAGGCTTAAAATCGGTAGTGGTTTGCTTCCTGATTATTTATCTACCACTTTTATCACCCGGAACAGCCTAGTTTTCGAAAAATTCATAAAAATATTTTAGTAATTTCAAGCGAAACGTGACGTTAGAATGGACAATTTGACAATTGAATCTGTGTTTATTTATTGTCTGTGGTAATCATTTTTGGCGCAGGCTGTGTCGTGATTTGTAGTTTTATATTTTTATAAATTTTGCACAAACACGTAAATTTTATTTGATATAAATATTTCTCGGGAAAAATATGGCTTTAACCTCGAATTGCCAACTCATATAATGTTGTGTGATAATTTGTTCTATGTTTCAGTCAAAATGCGTGCAAGTCTATCAAATCATTGATTCTACTGCTGAGATTTAAGTTTAGCATTGTACTTTGCGAAGACCAAAGAGGTCTGTCCTTCAGGGTAATCCATGTTTTTATGAAATATTTAATCAGTTTGTCAGGTAGTAGGTTTTCATAAATACGCATAGTGAATCTCCTATCGATCAATCGATATGAAAATATTTGTGTTTTGTTTCGGGTATTTTTGTTGTAACTGCCAGCGCATCGTTTTCTGGTTGTTATCAAGTGAATTAAGAATTATCGTATTTTAAATTTGTATCATCAATGCGATGAAGATAAAAATTACATAAAACTGAATATGAAGTGAACTCTAAGGAACGTTTGAAATGATTGTCAAAGCATTTCCGCGTCAGTAAAGTCTCATGCAATAAAGGAAATGAAATATCAATAATTGCATTGACAATGGGTCGTTTGTAAATATTATGAATTGTAGTTTGTGGTATTTATTCGTTTTCAATAAGTGCAACACGGCGTATATGGCTTCTTCTTGTGTAATTTTGAACTCTTCTTCATCTCATTGAATTTCTGGATTATAGGATTTTGGATTGGGACGAGACTTACCGCTGCTTATTATAAAAACGTAAAACCTTGGTTGAACCCCATGTTGACACATGTCAAAACTAAACTGTTACCACAAAAAAGCGTTCTATGTACGAGTATTTAAATATCGTTTTTCTAGGGACAGTTTTTTAGTTAGACTTGGTCTAAACTCGGCTCATTTTCTTGTAATAAGCCTTACTAGAAGAACTGTTTTAATGAAATAAATGTTTTGAATTTACATTTTTGGTCGCAGTTGATTCGGGATTTAAATTCTGAACTTTTTTGGTCAAACTCACAATTGCGTTGACCCTGTTGTACTTATTGGAATACTTGACCCAAAACGTGCCAATCCACAGATAAAACAAATGAGAAAACAAAAAAGCCATTTGTTCTTTGTTGTCAAACAGTAGGTAAGATAAAACACAGTTAAAACTGCCCTTATATTTGAGTTTCTTTTTAGTTTGGAACGTTTTGGCATTACATTGTCTTTTCATTCGTAGGTATGTAGCAATAAGCATGCCAAATAAGTAGTCTGAAATAATATACAGTAGGTACTGTCTGCAGTAGAGTATTTTCTCAAAAGAAGTCCCCGGATCTTTTTAGAACTAACAAAAAATCTTTGTTTATATGTATTGACACGTAGACACTAGCGCCACTCAGCTTACCATGGCCATATCTGTGGTGGATAGAGAAAATTGCATTTGAGTTTAGACTATTTTGAATTTTATCGTGTTATAGAAAAAATGCTTTTGCCTAAACTAATATTCTAAGTAGATACTAGATTTATCGTTGGTTAGGGTATGCAGGCTGTAGGGACTACTTTAATGAAAACTCTACGAGAAACCTTTGTCATTGTTTAAATGGTATCTGTTCTATAGTGTCAATAATAGCATGTAGGTACAGCATGTTTGCATTTAAATTGTGGTTCATTTCTGCTCATTCTCAATCCGCTTTCACAAGATTTTTTTATGCTAGAACATAAAAAAAGTATGTTGCCATAATTGTATCTAATAAGCATGTTTGTTACGCATTTTTGTTGTAATGTATAATGTATGTGGTGCTTTCTTAGTTAATATTGTTGAAATTTTATCTTTCAATCGCCCAATAACTAATTTGGATTAATAAAGTATTAAGTTGGTGATTAGACAAATACCTTTTGCATTGGGAAAATATCTAAAATCGCCTTTTTAGACTTCAGTTATTTGACGATTTGAAAATTGGCACTTAGAGTAGTTTTATTGTACTTTGTTTTGTATTTTGTTTGCTTTTTATGTCAGTTATTTGTGTTTTCTTATTCTTGTTGTTTTAAAGCTTAGTGTTTTAGTATCTATGTGTTTCTTATAAAATAATATAAAACATGCCGTATAATTATCTTATTTATTTTACAGCTATATTCTACTACAGCTAGGACGCGGAGAGTTGACCAAAAAAGTAAGTTTTCACACCAAGGTGTGAATCTATTAAGGACTTATTATGTTGTTTTTTATTATTATATGTTGTAATTACTGAATTTTATTATGACTTCTGAGCAGTTCAATAATAAGATTTGAAATTGGAATTCCAACATTTATATTTACCATCGAGATCTGCACCAAATAGAAACGTTATCTAAAACAAGAAAAAAACTTTTACCCCCTTGAGAACTTCATATTATTATCATTACAATCCCTTATCGAATCTTCATTGCACCATCTCCTGGCCTACCTTTTATTCAAATTAATGCTCTAACATAAATGTCTACAAATATTCAAATCAATATCAGCAAAGTTGCCTTCGATCGTTCAATAAAGTTGTGTTTATACCTAAGATGCCATTGTTAAGCCATGACGGAGGCCTTAAGGTGGCCTAAAAACTCCGTCACCAGAGTTGGCCACTGGCTCATACGAAATTACTTTTTTTACCAAAGATGCCAGAAAACCGTGCGCTGTCAGGGCTGTGCGCCGGCATCACAGAAGCGTACGATCTGTTCGGAGTGCCGACAGCCCTAGTTCTATTCGTGGTTGAGGAGGTGTCCTACAACATCTGCGATCAGAGGTTCCATGAGTTCCACATCTCGGAGACCAGGCCTGATATACAGGTGAGGATTTTACAAAGCCATGATAAATCCAGGCTTTGTAAAATATGATTTTTGAAGTGAAAACTTATTTAGGCGCGTTAGCAGTTTTGAGATGATCAGATGACTAAAAAACTTTGATTTCGCGTCGAGAGAGTCACGTGACTGTGACGCTTACGACACCGGCTTACTACACACATGACTTGCAATCAATTGACATCCCTTTAGAGCTCAACCAATCTCACAATACGAAAATGGCTATTGAAGTCTTGTGAATTGAGTAATGGCAATATTGCCATGAGCAATATGGAGCCGCGCCTTCCCAAAATCTCAAAATAACGATAGCGCGATCCAGACACCAACCTCTTACTATAATCCCTACCTTAATTTCGTGACTCATTACATAGTTCCATTGGCCCAAGGGATTAAGCTTCTTGGGAGTTATCCCCGGGCCTCGAGTTTAAATCCCGTTAGTACAGGAACTTTTTTCATTTTATATTTTTTTGTACATTTTTTTAATTTTAGAACGGTTACCGAAACCTCGTTCAAGTTTTCACTTCTGCCGGCACTCTCGGGGAGTGCCATTTTTTTATATCTCTACCGGTACCTATAAGTATAGTATTTTTATAGAGTTAACCGCACACTTAGGAACATCTAAAGATTTTAAAATGCATCACAAAAATTTGCATCCATGCGGGATTTGAACCCACGTCCTTACCGATCCGTGGTAATGCTCTCTACCAACTAACTAAGCTAATGGGTAACTCCCGACGTGTGTTCCAATCCCGTATGGGTGCAAATTTTTGGGATGCATTTTAAAATCTTTAGGTAGAGATATATTTTTCAAAGCATTTTGGAAGAAATAGGGTGAAGTTTTTTTTTTATTTTAGTTGTAAGCACAAAAAAACGAACATCTACACGACCGTATCCCCAAGGCGCGGTAGACATTCTCTCAGTTTTTTTAGTGATGTCTTTGAGGGGATAGTCTGAGGCATGTCCAAATACATATTTGGCTCATGCCCACATTTTACAGAAGTTGGCACTCCATATATTGCAATCTTATTTCTTTAAATCCGTGATTGCAATAGAGCACGCATTTTTGTTGTAATTCTCAAATTGTATTATACTCATGGCGCCTGTATCAAAAACCTAGTGGTAATTGAGGTAATATTACTTTGAAACCCTGAGCATATTTCTATTAACTTGATTTTTCAGATTTACAGAAAAACTTTGAACGAAATCTATGAAGAGACAGATTTGAATGACAAGAAACAACTAATGCTGTAAGTTTTAAACTCATTGTTGCCAATTGCTATCGTAAAAATACATTGGTGTTGTCATTAAAAGACTGATAGTATCCCGTAATTTAAAAACCTATGATAAGTTTTTCAGTATATGCATACCCCAATTATAAGATTGAACCCAGAATATATTAAACTCGGAATATATTTTATCCAGACTAAGTACCTAGTGTACCTACATAATAATTATATTGAATTAATTGCCAACAAACACATTGATGTTTTTATTACAACTCTTATAGCGTTTGACATTAAAAACTAATGATACTTACCTAAAACAACTGTTTCTAAATAAAATAAATGCATACTTACTTCAATTC
Organism: Epirrhoe tristata; assembly: GCA_951394285.1. Lineage (NCBI taxonomy): Eukaryota > Metazoa > Arthropoda > Insecta > Lepidoptera > Geometridae > Epirrhoe > Epirrhoe tristata. Next base: position 2,595,880 of record OX596158.1, read on the forward strand.
TGAGATGGAACCCAGAATGTATTAAACCCAGAATAGATTAAACATTGTATTTTGTTATTACAGCAACGGCCAACCGGTCGCAGTAGTGTACTACCGATCAGGATATGAACCAGCTCAATACCCGACGCAGAGGGAGTGGGATGCAAGACTGCGAGTTGAGAGATCCACGTATGTACATTAAATAATAATACCCAACACTCACATACATAGTTACAGCGCACTGGGATTCAGTATATCAGCAACTATCTGCGTCTTGCACAACAAACTTATGGAATCAGCTATCGCCAGCAGGCCAGACCGATAGAAGGTCAAGAAAAGAGCCTATTCCTACCTCAAAAGCGGGGAACGCTCAGTGCTGTGGGTTCTCAGGTGCATTTGCACTAATCACTTACCTACAGGCGTGCCACTTGCCCCCCTCCAAATTTTTTTTTCCTAAAAACTCTGTTACTATTGTTGACCACTTACTCATACGAACTTACTTTATGTTGTTCCAGTCTAGATCCTTAATTCAGACTTCAGCGGAATGCATTCGGGTCGGAATAGGTCAGCTGTTCAACCGACCGCAACCAATCACAGTGCAAGAAACGTCAGTTTCGGATCAATTCCTGCACTGTGATTGGTTGACCGATCAGCTGACCGATTCCGACCCGAATGCGTTCCGCTGAAGTCTGAATCACTAGGCAGGCCATCATTTTATACAATAGATATTATCATCATTTTATACAATAGATATGTTCATCATTTTATACAATACAATAGTGTGAATAATGTGACGTTTAGTCGTGAACGTGTGATCTATCACTAATAAAAACGTCGCCTTGTTTGATGCGGGTTGGAGAATATGCGTGTCACACTTTTCACAAGCTTTAGGTACCTACTATATTTTTAAGTAGTGGACCCGGGCGCGACTTCGTCTGCGCATTGTTTCGTCATAGGTACAAACTTTAGAGATAGAACTACCTTGTTCCATCCAACCCATGAAAACACTGAATTCATTTTTGGATTTGCTGAAAGCGGAAAGCATAGTAGAACGAAATAACATCGCCATTTTTAAAAGTCAAAAGTTATTGGTTGTCATGGCAACCTTAGAGCAGTGCTCTTTGTTTCAAACAGAGTACTGCTAAAAATGCGATATTCCCGTTGTGGTTTTACATATTTTTTGGTTTTCAGGAACGTTTTTCGGGATAAAAAGTAGCCTATATGCTATTCTGGAGTTATACTTTTCACCTTTCCAAATTTCATTGTAAACTGTTTCGTCGTTTGAGCCTAATCCATACACAAACATCTAAATATCCAAACAAACTCACAAACTTTCAGCTTTATTATATGAGTGGGATTATCATTGTTCCAGGGCAATAAAATGTCCATCCATCCAATACCAGCTAGCAGGCACTAAGAAGGTGCAACAAGCCCTGGCCAGCCCGGGGGCTTTGGAGCATTTCATGGGCAGCGGGGGCGCGGCCGGCCGCGTGCGGGACATCTTCACCGGCCTCTACTCTCTCGACTTCGACGAGAGCGGGGAGAGGGCTGTCGAGATGGCATTGGCTGATGCTGACAGGTAACGTTGTAGCTGGGGGTGTTTCTTGGAAGGGCCTCTACTCTCTCGACTTCGACGAGAGCGGGGAGAGGGCTGTCGAGATGGCATTGGCTGATGCTGACAGGTAACGTTGTAGCTGGGGGTGTTTCTTGGAAGGGCCTCTACTCTCTCGACTTCGACGAGAGCGGGGAGAGGGCTGTCGAGATGGCATTGGCTGATGCTGACAGGTAACGTTGTAGCTGGGGGTGTTTCTTGGAAGAAATGTGACAGTAAAAGTGTAGCAAGGGCCCTGGTGCAAAATAAACCGGGGCCCTAACAGAACGGTTTAGGTTTTATCAAGTCAAAATATGCAGGTGTGGCAAAATTTTTTTTTTTTTAACACTAAAATACTTTCATAGTGTTCTTATCTAATCGACAGCTGAAGCCATAATAAAAGCCGACCAACAACGCTCGCTACCCTCTCGTCGCTATATATTTTTAATGAGTCGCCAACACTATAGTTTCCTAAGAACAAAACCTTCCGAACTCTCGGGACTCAGAGTCCGAGGGCCCCTTGATCTTGGGGGCCCCGGTCCACTGCACCGCCTAGCCCTTCGGTAGCTACGCCACTGTAGCTAGGGGTGTTTCTTGGAAGAAATCTATGAACATAAAAGAGCTTGACCTGACTGACAGACTCATCATCGCCGAGCCGAAACCGCTGAAGCTGGAAAGCTGAAATTTGGAGAGTAGCTTCTCTGATCGTTGCGGGTTCGAATCCCGTCGGAATCGGAATTTTGATGACTTTTCATTTCTCAATTAGATGCACAATTATGGCACTAATTGTGCATCTAATTAAAGCGTTAAGACGCAGGTGGAGCAGTAGCATTACAGCTAGTCCTCACATATATCTATAGGAGTTTTTGCAAGTTTGTTTGTCCACAATTTTTCTCCAGATTCGTGTTAAAGCCTCAACGCGAAGGCGGGGGCAATAACCTTTATGGCGCGGACGTGAGGGAGGCGCTACTACGAATGCGCAACAGCAAGGAACGAGCTGCCTATATACTCATGGAGAGGATATTACCCCCTCTGGTGAGCATAGTTTGTGCAGAAAGTGTCATTAAACCCCCTAATAAGGCGATTTGAACTGCCTGCCCAGTGCAGGGGGGTTATATACGGCAAAATGCGAGAGGGGCACCGCGTGCGTTCCGTAGTAGATCCCGGAGCCCCTCGTTATGTATAGAGGCCGGCTATCGGGTAGTTTTTAGTGGGTCGTCGAGTGTTCGACAACCCCACACGCCCCAATTACGTTCCCTGGACGTAATTGGATGTCTGTGAGCAGATTTTCTATCCGTAAAAAAAAGGGGGGTTATATACAAGTTAGTGATGCTGCCCTTAATTATATCTTCATTGTTATTTTGCAATATATTTATATCTATCTATACTATATATTTAGATTCAATATGCGGAAACTTATAAACGACCTCTGTGGCGCAGTGGGCGAAGGTCCACCTGCGACGCAGAAGGTTGCGGGTTCGATCCCCGCCGCGGGACAAATGTTTGTATGACCTACAGATATTTGTCTCGGGGTCTGGGTGTTTCTATATATAATATGTATGTATTTACAAACAAAAAGTATATAAGTAGTATATCAGTCATCTAGTACCCATAACACAAGCTCTGCTTACTTTGGGGCTAGATGATGCTGTGTGAAATGTCCAGCATTATTTATTTATTTATAAATGGTAGGTACTTATATAGATAGAAGATATACTTTATTACAGGGAGAATATTTAAAGCAAAGTACAATATATACAGGGTGTAAAAAGACTGCTACCGAAAACTGAGGGATTGCAATCAGACCATGATTCTGAACATATTTATCGAAAAAAAAAAACTCAAAAAAAAAATTTGAGTTAGCTACGTCGTCATTTTATTTTATTTTCTAGTTTTTTACTACTAGTACAACATAATAAGACCATACCTACCTAATCATTTAATTTATAAAAGAAAAAAAAACAATTAAAACTCAAAATCCCGCAATCTAAGTATAAAAACGCGCCCAGTACATACGCTCGACCAGCTGTGCGAGGTCGGTTTTCTCCGGATATAATTATTATTTTGGAAAATCCTTTTGGATTTGGCTGTGTTTTGGGATGCTGTACCTACCCCTTTCGGCTTCGGTAGACGTCTTTTTACACCCTGTATAAATGTTTATAGTTTACTTTTCTTAGGGCCAATCTCACTCACATAGCTGTTGAAACACCTACCTGATAGATTCATAAACAGAATTAAGATACCTATAGCTAACTGCTAAAACGCATATTCTACAGCTGTCTATCGGCTAAGTCGTTGATCCATCAGACTCTATCAAACACTATCAGAAAGTGGTGCAAACTGTTCCTTAAAAAATATCTTGGTGCAGGTGTCAGGGTACGTGGTACGTCCGGGGGCGCCTGTCCCTCCGCCCCCCACCGATCTGGTCTCCGAACTTGGAATATTCGGAGTCATCATTGGGTAAGCAAAACATTCCATGTACAATCGGTTGCCAAGACTACATTTTCCTGTAAAAAAGTGCGAGTCGGACTCGCGCCCGAAGAGTTCCGTACCTTTATCCAAAAAAACGGCAAAACTATCACGTTTGTTGTATGGGAGCCCCCCTAAAGCGGCAACAGAAATACATCATCTGTGAAAATTTCAATTGTCTATCACATTTCATGAGATACAGCCTGGACAGACAGCGAAGTCTCAGTAATAGGGTTCGCGTTTTACCCCTTGGGTACGGAACCCTAAAAAGTAGCAACTTTATTTTTATAATACCAACTTATTTTATTGTTTTCAGAACCAAAGACAAAATCTACAGTAACAAACAAGTAGGCCACATGCTGCGAACTAAGCTGGCTGATGCTAACGAGGGCGGCGTCGCCGCGGGCCTCGGCGCTCTCGACTCGCCTTATCTATTAGATTTGTAATAGCCAGGTCTATACGTTCTTAGTTTACAGATATACAGGTGATCATAAAAACTGTGGCCGATTCAGAAAGGCAATAGAATAAACATATAATAAATAAATAAATAAATAAATAATGCTGGACTTATATATATATTATACTTAATAATAATGCTGGACTTATATATATTGATATGACACATACCAACAAAATTATTAAAACTAAACACAGAAAATAAAGAAATTTCTTACTAAAACAAAATGTGAAATTGTAGACGAAATATGATAAAAATAACGTAGACAAATTAGTTTCACCAGCATTATTTATTTATTTATATTGAAGGTATTTATTGTTTTTATGTGGCTTCGATTGTACAAAATATCTATAATCTCTAGCAGTGCTAAAGTAGAAAAAAATAGTATGATAGCCACAATAATATTTTAACTTATTAGGTTTTTCAGCAATATTATTATTACACCCAGTACGGCCTCATGTATAGTATGCCTTATTTTCTGTAATTCACTGGAGGTAAATAATTAGTTATTCTCAATGTAATTAGTACACAATTCATGAGATTGTAATTTAATAAATTGCCATAATTCAATTTAGTATTCAATGTAAGTGACATTCCATGAATGAAAATATTTTATGAACTTTTTAATATTGTAAGTGAATAAACGCATAACATAAATGAAACATGAAAAAACCGCTAAATATAAAAATAAAAATATAGGAACTATTTTAATGTTGATCTAGGAATTTGTGGAGTGAAATCCACAGTGGTGCTGTGAATCGCAATATTTTATACTATTTTTTAGTATTCTAATAAATTAATTAAACTGGTAAACTTATACTGTCTTTTATTCCTACTTATTATGCGTCTCTAAACGGTGAAGGAAAACATCGTGAGGAAACCAGTTAGTGTTCTTATAGGCGGCGATGGGATTGCAACCTGTCACGTATGGAATACTAACTTCTGCAAGATGTGGGCATGTATCAAATGTGTTTGGACAGGCCTCTGACTGCCCCCCTTAGACATCTTCATAGGATATGGAATAAGTAACAAAAAGATCTGAGAGAATGTCTACCGCACCTTGGGGATACAGTCGTGAACCTGTTTACGTTTTATCATGCGTCTACTGCCACATATCCGATCTAAGGTAATCGATCTAAAATGCTTACGTAGGGTACAGGTAACATCTAAACTACAAACTTTTGGGAGATGACCCGTGCACCCACTGGCTTCACCGACCGGTGGGTGTAGGGGTAATTCGGATCTGGTACTCGCCGGCCGCTACTGCGGCACGCTCTGCTCGGCTCGTGCGTGGTTGTTCACTATACACCTAACCACTCGTCGCTTCGGTCCTCGCAACCTATACTATAGGTCTGTTAGTTGTAATTCCGGAATTACCCCTACACCCACCGATGGGTGAAACCAGTGGGTGCACGGGTCGCGAGCTAAACTTTTAGATCCAGCCCCCTTAGCATGGCGTTTGTCTAGGTACCGGGGAATAGATAAAAATGACAGTAATGACATTAGAGTGTGGATAAAACGGGAAGAATGTAGATAATTATCCACATTGTAATGTCATTACTGTCATTTTTATCTATTCTCCGGTACCCAAACAAACGCCACCGTTTGTGTTTTAATCAAGACTATACTCTGTCCAGTCCAGACTTCCAGAGGCGAGTGAACCGATTTAGATGAAAAACCAGTTGCAGGTAGCATCTCCAATAGTTTACAGGCCAAAATCTAGCTAGCTATTTAAAATATTGCTACGACGCGAGCCGAGCTACAGGCGGAAGCTAGTAAACTCTTAGGATATGTATATTAATAAAAATAATTGAAAACGAATTAATATTTTATTACAACTCTACAGGTGATCAATAATTTAGATATATTCAGTGTATTTGGGCATTTTGGTCTTAGTGAGCAAGCCAGAGTCGCTGCTCGCGTAGCCATGTTCGTACTGAAACTGCGGGTGCTCCGTGATTATCTGAAAATTGGAAGATTTTACATTACACACTTTCACAGTTCATACGATGTTTGACCAGAGAATAATGCTTTAGTTGACAGAGCTTTGCCTCGGATCGGTAAGTGGGTTCAAATCACTATAAAGTCAAGTTATTTTAAGTACTTAGGTAATTTAACGTAAGTTATTTTATTAAAAACTAGCTGTCCCTCGGGAAAACTTCGTGGTTCCCGGGATAAAATATAGCCTATGTTCATCAGGGATAATGTAGGATACTAATGGTGAAATATTTTTTGTTAGTTTTGGAGCGTATTCAATACAAACAAACAAATCTTTCTTTATAACACCGGTTTATGATCTACTATGGTAATGCCAAACCTCAGCTGATTTTGATGAATGACAATTGATTTGCATGGTCTGAGTGAGCTACATCAATAGCACATTCTAGTAGAAAGCTCTTCTTATCCTTCATTCGTCATTAATCGCTGCCAAGTGTCTGCTTCCTAGCTACTCCCTTATATCCATTTACACGCTTGCCAAACTCCTGTTCTCTCGCTTGCACAGTTGCACACCAGTTGTCACGTTACAGTCCCATCGCACCCATTGCAGCCCCTGATTCGCCGCGCTACTCCTGCAACCCTAAGCACCTCACGTTTGGAAGGCTGGCGGACGGGATAGCTTCCTAGGGGAGTGCGGTATTTCCGAACTAAACCGTTACTCATAAAATTTGACCCGGTTAGAACAACGACCCTCTTTTTGTAATTAATAAAACTAGCTATAATAAAATCTTGTTTTATTCTCATCTCCTCGTTGCTCACTATCCTCGCTAGGGTAGGTGACACAGTGACGGTGCTTATATAGGGTCATTCATTTTATACTAACTTAATTCAGGAATTGGGTTCAAAAAATAAATTAAAAAATATTTATGCAATGATTTTTTTGTTTTGTTATGAAAATCTCGAGAAAATCGCTAAAGACTATTTTTTCAATTTATTGTTGCTTCTTGTATAACTTAGCCCATTCGTGATGTAGCTGCGCTGCGATTGTTGGAACGTCTGTTCTCCTTGAAAATCATTATAAAAAAATCAATAAATGATAAATTTTGAAGTGAAAACTTAAATGGGCTTAGGAATTAAATTGATACGGTCAAACGTCTATTTACAAAAATGAGGCCGTCAGTTTGAGTAGTTTAAAATAAAAGACCCTATATTTTAATTTTGTCTCCGTTGCTAAGTTGGCTGAGGCTTGCCAAGCGTCAAGTCCAGCTTTAAAGTATACCCCCCCTCCATCCCTTTCTTTCGTCCCCGTCTCTTACCTTATCTCTGTAATAAGCATCTTCAGCGCTAGTGATAAGCTCCGGAACATCCAGAATCGGCAGCGCGAAGAGGTTCATCAGCCAGAACTTCCCATTGGTGTACAGCATCCGCTTGTCTGCCCAGTCCACCTCGCGAGGCAGCCTCCAGTCCTTCAGCTTAGGCTCGTCGCGCTCCGTGTACTGGTCGAAGTTGATTCTCTCTATGTCTTCTACCACCTGGATAAATAATAAAATTCTAACTTAATACGGTCATTCTTATAACTTGGGGGGCGTCCATAAGTTACGCGAGGTAAAATTGACGATTTTGCTCGACCCCCTCCCTCCCCCTCTAAGGGTGTCAAGTGAGGATAAGCCCACCATACAAATTGAAATAGAAAGGAAACAAATCGACAGATAACACTTAGGTAGACTCCACCTGCGGCTAAGGGTATTAATTACCAAAACTGCATACATTTTATGACAAGTATGCACGTCAGGACAGGACGCAATGGCGCGCACTAGGGGAGGCCTATGTCCAGCAGTGGACTGATATAGGCTGATGATGATGATGATAATGATGATGCACGTCAGTTCCTGGCATTATAATCTCACGTGATATTACAAATTACATGCCTTCGTTCAATAAAATTTTTATGAGAATGACAGTTACCATTGTAAAGAGTAAAATATGAGTTTTGACGACTTTGAGTTTTATCGTGGTTGTAGAATTGTTGAAGACGCTTTTGCCGTTCTAAACTAGCACCCATGAGCATGTCACTGCTCTATGTATGTCTGTATAGAGCAAACTTAAGCAGCTCAGCATCTGATGCAGCTATCATGTCCAACACTCAGGCTGGTCAAGGAAAAACTGTGAAGAATCTATGGTATTGTGGCTCTGATACTCACAACTTCAACCTCACCACCTCCAGTCCAATCATACACCAGCAGCTCAGAATGAGTGGCAATGTCCCTTAGGTACTTATTTTTGTAGTTCCGTTCCACCTCCTTGAGGAACTGAGGAGTCAGCGCCTTGCCGCAAACCTCGTGGTTCCAGTTGCGGCACTTCACGGACTGAATGACCTGGAATGGGCAATTGGACAATGAACTTTATTAGGTTTTTGGAACCAAAACAAAAGAGGAACAGCTCACTGGAGCTATTTCTCAAAAAGACCACCGCACACACCACACCTGCTTATAGTCCTGGGACTGATCGCAGATAATCGCACAACAAAAAAATAAAAGGTTTTTGGAACGAAGTTCCGTTTTGGACGGTATCGGATGGGGCTAGACGAAAAAAAGTGATAGATTTTTGCGTCGCAAATGAGGTACTATGCAAAGGAGGTACCATGCTAAATTAATGGTCACGACCTTAGATCTAGTTTGTCTGAGGTCACGAGGTCAATTACCCATGTATAATTAATTATGTCAAATCGTCACGTAGTGCGCAGTCGCGAAACAGTCCATACATTGTTACATTAGTTACATTAGTACGGAAGAGCGGAGATTGTTAGAGCGTTTCTAGGATTTTTATAGATTTAGCATGGTACCGAGGAGTTTAATATTTGACAAATGCCAAATGTAAAAGTTGAAACTTCGTTTCAACCGAGTGTTCCACGAAGGTTCCACGACACTCACATACTTTTTTATGTAGGTTATGGGTATGTTAGGTTAGTAGAGGCGCGATATTATGTAATTTTTTTTAGGGAAGTAGATGTTTTTAGTTAGGTATACAACAGGGCTGTTGCAATGCAACATCTTCAGAGAAATAGAATTAGTTAGTGTCAATAATTATCAGAATTCAATCAAAATTTAACAAAGAACAGACACAATAATTACGTGTTATTGAAACATGTTATTGAAATTTATCGCATACAATTACCTTATATTTTATTTTATTTCCCGACGTGAATAATCTGTGATCGCGAAAGTATAAGAAATACACTTACAATGTTGCAAATAGGGCTATTTCTTTCAAATAAAATCTTTGCATCATCATCATCATCAGCCTATGGCAGCCACTGCTGGACATAGTCCTCCCCTAGTACGCGCCATTGCGCCCTGTCCTCAGCTCGACGAATCCAGCTTCTGCCGGCAGCCTTTCTCAGATCCTCACTCCACCTAGCCAGAGGGCGAAATCTTTGCAATGTTAAAAAAATCAAAAACGTCTTACATTGTCGACCGGCATGTCCAAGTAGATTACCAAATGGGGTCGCATCAGCTCCTCAATAGTATTACCCCTCAGTTCGTAGTACACTCTCTTCACACCCTTGCTGATGTAGTTCTGGGAGTACATCGCTTCCAGGAACACAAAGTCAGAGAACGGACTCCTCTCCAAGACCACACCTTGACCAGTATTCATCAGGTGCACCAAGGCATCAATGTACTGACTGAACCGAGCAGTGTACATCATGATCTGGAAGTTTCCAGCCAGCCGATGGTTAGGGCACAAGTTGAAGTTCACATGGTCAAAGGTCTTGGTATCCTCGGGCACTTTGTCATCAAACATACGGAGGTCGCACCCGTTCGGGCGGATGTAGTGGAGATCCATGTTCGCTTCGGGAAAATGCTTCATACCCAGATCTTGCGCTAAGCAAGCAGCGAACTGAGTCTTCCCTGAGGCCACTGGACCTTCAACAATGATCACTTTCGAGTTGTCATCGAATCTATGAGTAGTGCGGTCAAAAAGACTGCGCAGCCAACTGTAGTCTTTATTCTCATAGTCGAAAGGTGCAGGTTTCGGTGGCGGAGCCGGCAGGGACTCTCTCAGGGCTTTTCCGGCGATGTTGCGGTTCTGAACGAAGGTGCAAGAAGCGATCTTACATCCTTGGGCAGGAGTTACTGCCTTCACGAAGGCAGTTCGTATCAGGGTCGTCATCCTGCCTCGAAGTATCCCAGACGTTGATACCTGCAAGGGATGATAAAAATATACATTTTTGTGCCCTCTTACGACATAGAATAAGGCAAATTAGAACGATTTCTCACCTCAAATCAGTTCAAAACAAGAAAATATCCTCGCGATACTGTGACATAACATTGGCGAGGATTGAGGATGCGTTCATGTTCATGCCCTAGATTTCTTTCAGTTTCAATCCATTAAAAAAATAATTACGACCAATAAAAATGTTAGCGCAATAAATTCTAAAAAGCAAATTTTTAGAGCGAAAATTGATTTAGATTAAGTTGAACCATATATTTAATTAAGCAATATATTTTTTATTTTACCAAAAATAATACGAACTGCGAAACATCTTCGAAAAACACGAAATGAACGCAGTTTAAATTTTTTTAGCACTGACTTTGACATTATTTTGACATTTTGAATATTTATTCTTAATCTGTGGCTAAAGTGGAGCCATGTGTTGATTTATTTTCTCAAACTAAAATCTCGATTTTACTTAATAATTTCGCTTTACGTGGCTTTACGCCAAGATAAATAATATTTAGTGAAAAATGGAGACGGAAAATATTAATATCGATGAGTTCCTGCCAGCGAAAAAGCCGATAAAGATCAAAAACATAAAGCGAAGAGCTGTCTCCGAATCTGGTGATGGAATGGAAGTAGAAGAGCACAACGGCATCCAAGGGAAGCCTAAACACTCACGGTCTAAACCCAAGAAACAGAAGAAAAATACTGAACCCAATGAAAGCAAGGAAAACATGAGAAAAGTTGCAGTACCATCACACAGGTAACCTAACCTCAAAGTTGACTTTCTCATAGTCCTGCATTTACTTACACAGAAGAAAAAAATAAATAACATTATACTTTAACTATTTTATGGGACTATACTAGATTATTCCTCTGTATCTATTTCTGTAATGCAGGATTAAAGTAGATTCTATTGTTAAAAGTAAGTATTGTTTTTATACAAAATGTATTTTCAGATACACACCTTTAAAAGAGAATTGGCTAAAGATCTTCACACCTATCGTGGAACACCTGCTCCTACAAGTCAGATTCAACACAAAAACGCGTAATGTTGAGATCAAAGTCGGTCCAGAGACTAAAGACGTAGCTAACTTACAAAAAGCAGCTGATTTTGTCAGGGTATGTCATCATTCCCTTGCCCTTATCCCACGCTAAGTGGGGTCGGCTGTATTAAATAGGTCAATTTCAAGCGCCCCCGCCGCTCTAACCCTGCTCCCCTCCCTATTATACTATCGCTTTCTTTTACTTCGCTTAGACTTCGTAACATTTAGTGTTCAATTTAAATATTTTTATTTTTGTATGATTTAATGAATTTTGAAGTCGGAACAAAAGTTGTTGTTTATGATAATAGTAATCAATCCTGTGAGGTTACCGGTGTTTTACAAATAACCCTGTATTACCGTTAAACATAGTTTTTGTTATGTTGTTGCTTTATTTAACTTATTTTCAAATAAGGCGTCCACTAGATAACTAGCTGCACTCCCGCGGTGTGACCCGCGTTCCCTCGGGATTTTTTCATTTTTTCGGGATAAAAGGTAGCATATGTCCTTCCCTGGGATACAACTTTTAACTATGCCAAATTCCAGCTTAATCTGTTTAGCGGTTTGGGCGTGAAAGTGTAACAAACAGACAGACAGACAGAGTTTTTTTTTTATTAATCTATTTTAATTTAGGGACCTTGATCGATTATCGAACATGCCGGTCCCATAGGTCTCTCATTTACAAAACTATTCCTCCAATATCCTGAGGGTCTGTCGGTAGAGCATGATGGCCGCATCAGATGTCTGAGCGGCTAGAACGCTCTGCCACAGACCCACATCTAGCCAGTTAATCTTACATAAGTTGGATAAATTATTTCTCATAGAAATGCTCCGAACAGACAGAGTTACATTCAGATTTATAATATTATAGTATGGATCACTTACCAATGTAAGCTGAGAATAGATTACAAATCCTAAAATAAATTGCTTAAAACATTAACTAATTAGTACAGCAGTTAGTGAATTTACATATCATAGTGGGCGAAGGTCCGCCTGCGATGAAGAAGGTTGCGGGTTCGATCGCCGCCGCGGGACAAATGTTTGTATGACCTACAGATATTTGTCTCGGGTCTGGGTGTTTCTATGTATAATATGTATGTATTTACAAACAAAAAGTATAAGTATAAGTAGTTTATCAGTCATCTAGTACCCATAACACAAGCTCAAGCTTACTTTGGGGCTAGATGATGCTGTGTGAAAAGTCCAGCATTATTTATTATTATTATTTTATTTCAGGCATTTATCTTCGGTTTCGATGTTGAAGACGCCCTAGCCCTCCTCCGACTGGACGATTTATTTGTAGAATCATTTGAAATAAAAGATGTCAAAACACTAAATGGAGACCATTTAGGCAGAGCAATTGGCCGGTTGGCAGGGAAAGCTGGCCGTACAAAGTTTACTATAGAAAATGTTACAAAAACTAGGATAGTACTCGCAGACTCGAAAATTCATATCCTAGGCAGTTATCAGAATATTGCTTTGGCACGGAGAGCAATATGTAACTTGATCATGGGTTCACCTCCTTCGAAAGTGTATGGGAATCTTAGGAACGTGGCGAATAGAGTGGCACAGAGATTTTAGTTGTAATAAATAGTTTATTTATATTAAATGTTTTATTTTAACTCCTGATAAATGTATGAAGATATTTGCTAACATAAAATTATATTGGAATGATTAGTACATGATGAATTTGCGTCAATAGCTTCTCTACCCTATCACTAGGCACCATATCTTGTACCTAAAATTGTTAGTTCTGCAAACTGCTAGCTGAAATAAATATTTTTCATTTTTCATTTTCTATGTTAGAATATAGAAAATATTATATCAGTCATGTGGTTCACATCTTTGCTAATTTTAGGTACAACACATACAGGGTGTAAAAAGACTACTACCGAAAACTGAGGGGTTGCAATCAGACCATGATTCTAAACATATCTTGCGAAAAAAAAAATCCAATTTTTTTTACTTATTTTATGTTATTTCCGGTTATTTACTACTAGTACAACATAATAAGACCATACCTACCTAATAATTTCATTTATAAAAGAAAAAAAAACAGTTAAAACTCAAAATCCAGCAATCTACGTAAAACGCTCCCAGTACATACGCAAACAGTAATCTTCAAACGCTGTTTTCTCTGGCTATAATGATTTCTTCGGAAAATCCTTTTCGATTTGGTTGTGTTGGGATGCTATACCTACCCCTTTCGATAGACGTCTTTTTACACCCTGTATAATGGAATTAGCGTACATCTGGTCAACTTCCTCGCTAGTCGATTTAACTAACTCGCCAGTTTACTCATGAGACAGTTTCTAAATTTGTTAATTTACTTATTTGTCAGTTTCACTAAGTTGTCAATTTCCCTATTAAGTTGGTTTCCTGATTCGCAAGTTTCCTTGTTCGTCAGTTAGTTTAGATTGTCAGTTTTTCTATTTCGTCTTCGTCTAAAATCGCAATTATTTATCCTGATTCTATGAAAAATTTAACTAACAGACCTGTAGCATAGGTTGCGAGGAGCGAAGCGACGAGTGGTTAGGTGTATAGTGAACAACCACAAAATAACGAAATTAGCGGATCGCAATACTGTCAATTTCGCAAAACTGACATCCTAGCAAAACTGGCAAAGGAGGAAACTGACGAATCAGGAAAAGTCTAATGAGTAAACTGGTGAATTGATAAAATTTACTAGCGGGGAAATTGACCAGATGTACGCTAATTCGTATAATGCTGTGTAAAAATATCCAGCATTATCTTTTCTATTAACCCGATCTAAACTCAAATTTCAGTCTGCTCTATTCTTCCGTAGAGATAGGGTAAAGCAGGCTGATAAAAAAAGACCCAGTATCCCACTGTCAATACTACAGCATTTAACTATAAAAGTAGTTTGTATTTGAAATGGCGTGGCACTCTGGACAGCACCAGCCTAGCATCGTAACTCAGAGAGGCGAAGGTCCAGGGCTCCGCTGTGGACCATTCAGCGCAGTACACGGAGTCTTCATGCTGCTCGTACGATTGTAGGACTCCATCTTCTAGTCTGAAATATGGCTTAAATGTATTTTTTTTTTTTTTTTTTTTATATCACGCGCAATTTTTGATTGACCTATTGACCTAACCCAAAGTATTATAATCGTGTAAGTAATAATAAAAAAGATTGAGCGGAGAAATAAAAATTGCGATATCTCGACTTGAGCATTGTCAGAAACAATTTAACAAACTGTAGAAATTGTAGGATAATTAAAAACCCGCGGTAAACGCTGTTAAAAATTATGAAACTTTGAAACTCCATTTCAGGTTTTTTGAGGGTTGTTTTGAAAAATCTGAAACGCGTATCCATTTATTTTTAGTTATTAGTATTCAAACTGAGTTTCAAGCAAATCGCTCGACGCATTTAAAAGTTTCATACACACGTTTTCACCCCATTTGGGGGTTGAATTTCGAAAAATCCCGCCTTAGTGGTGTCCATGTTATAAAAGGAAGCTACTCTCCAAATTTCAGCTTTCTAGCTTCAGCGGTTCCGGCTCAGCGATGATGAGTCAGTCAGTCAGGCCCTTGATTCATAATACAGCGGAATGCATTCGGTTCGGAATCGACCAATCACAGTGCAGGAATTGATCCGAATTTTTTGAAACGTTTCCTGCACTGTGATTGGTTGCTGTCGGTCGATTCCGAACCGAATGCATTCCGCTGTATTATGAATCAAGGCCCAGGTCAAGCTCTTTTATATTTATAGATAACCTAGAACTTTAGATGGGTCTATGTCCCGTGATCATGATAACATATTTTATTCGCCCTTGAAGTGAGAATTTCCTACGCATTTTTTTAAAGATGTAATGTAAAGTAAATCATACTTACACAGGTGTAGCGGACTCATCATCATCATCCAGACAGATGCTAGCGGCGGCGGTGAGAAGGGCGCGTGCGTCAGAACTCCCGGTCAGCAGGAGTTGTTCGTGATACGTGTTGTATCGCACCGTCCATACCCTGGAGATTTATTTATCTTTTAAAAAACTTACAAAAACAGTTCAGCCTGTGATTCAGACTTTGGTGGAACGCATTCGGGTCGGAATAGGTCAGCTGTTCAACCGACCGCAACCAATCACAGTGCAGGAATTCCAAAAGTGACAGTTGCGGTCTGTTGAACAGCTGACCTATTCCGACCCGAATGCATTCCGCTGAAGTCTGAATAACTAGGCAGGACTCTTATTCTTGTCCTGTCACTAATTTCTTTCGTAATTTCTTTGGCGAAATTGACATTACCTACCAGTGAGAATGATCCGTTCTGCTGAAGATAGGCTCCTTCCCGTTTCTGTAGTCCCAAATATTTAGGGCTGCGTCATCGCCCGCACTGGCTATGTGGAACTGTCTGGAAGATAAAGATAAAAACTTAAGACTAGGTAAAGATTTGCACTACAGGTCAATCAAACCTATATCACGTAACGAAATAGGTTTCAAATTTCCTTTTGAGTCACATTACTACCGTCCTTTGTGTATGCTTCTTTGGTTTATTTTCCATCCAAAGGTTGCCTGGAAGAAATCGCTTTCAGCGATAAGGCCGCCCATTGTACTAATTTCGAACGTGTTTTATTAATGTGGTGTTGTTATTAATTGTTGTATAAAAAAGTGGCCATTCATTCATTCAGTCATTCATTCATTACTACCTACTTTAGTTCCAGTGATTGCTACTTTATCGCGGTGACCCTAGTTCCGTTACCTAACAATCAATGAGCAATCAGCAATTGATCGCGCGATTATTTAATCCATAAAGGCACTTTCTGGCCCTTGATTCATAATACAGCGGAATGCATTCGGTTCGGAATCGACCGACAGCAACTAATCACAGTGTAATTGATAAGAATTTGACGTTTCTTGCACTGTGGTTGGTTGCTGTCGGTCGATTCCGAACCGAATGCATTCCGCTGTATTATGAATCAAGGCCGTCTCCCTCAATGGTCTTTAACATATCCATCTACTGGCTCAATAATACCTGTTAGGGTTGAAGTCGAGGTCTCTAACGAGTTGTCTGTGCGCGTTGTCGATGCTCCACGCCGGCTTGCCTCCGTCAGTTCGGGTGTCGTAACATTTGATGTGCATGTCTTGTAGCACTGCGAACTAAAGGGTAATTGTTACATTTCTATTGTAGGAGAACTTCCTACGGCACGTTTACTTAACCTAGTGTGCAAGCGAGAGAACATGAGCGTCGTCACTGGTGTGCAAGCGAGAGAATATGATAAGCGCTCAAAGTTTGGCGAGCGTTTAATCGTGGCTTTATCTAGGCACTGGGTTTCCACCGCAGCTTCGTTCACGTGGTTGCGGCGTGCTCGCATTTTAAATGTCAAAGAATGGAAAATGAAAAAATATTTATGTACAATCACACATTTAACAGTTCCATACTAGGCGCAGCCTGTATCGTGGAGACCAGTAAAGATTTTACACAAACAAAAATTCGGACTATTTAACTGAAATTGGTATTTGAAAATACAAATAAAAACAGAACTTCATTCACAGAGAAAAAAAAGCAATACAAAATCACACGTGCAGAAAAGAAGACAAAACCCGGATATTTACTTATACGATGAACAAGTGCGTAATTTAATTACAAAAGCATTAAATATGCTGACTTTCTTATATTTCTTTGTTTCCTATATGACGTGTGTTTGTGTGTGCAACAAACGTAATGAAAACACACACATATTATAATGTGTGTTTTCATTGCGTGTGTCCCAACTAAATGACTATTCTAACGACAGCCATACCTGGCAGTGCCCACGATGCAGCTCCCACTTCCCATTGGTAAACTTAAGCCGGGCTCTGCCCTCGGGCGCCGCGGCCGCTACGGGAGCCCCACTCGTGACGTCATACACGCCCAGACCGTTCTCAGTCACTATGCCCAGTTTGGTGATGTCTGTTGGGTGGAACTCTGCGCAACGGATCTCTTCTTCTGGTTTCTGAGAAAGTTGGCAAATGAATAATTTATATTTTTCTTATAGTGTGTAACCACACTTAGGTATTTCATTGAGAAATGAAAAGTAGTATCAAAATTATCGATTCCGACGGGATTCAAACCCGCAATTATCAGACGATCCTCCTAAAGCCGGAGTGCCTTACCATTCGGCCACAGAATCCATGTCGTCACAATCGAAATCTTTGACAAGCTCATATTTTATCGGTTATAGCACCGGTAGTGCCATCGACTTACATGTTTCACTCAGTGAACACATGCTCATTGTCCGAAGTTACATTCAGAATCAAATGACGAAGAGATGTCGCTTTAGCTAAATCTATAATTTTACCCCGAAAATTGAAACCTATAACTTTTTATCCCGAAAAAATTAATTTTAAGAAAAACATGAATTTTAAAATAAAAAAGTGTTACCTCTGGTGTAATAGTGAGGAGATGTTCCATTTCTTCTGCGTTACGGCTCTGCATCGCGCTAAGATCGTCCCTGTCCTTAGGGATCACCTGAAAACGCAACAAACTGATATACTACTGAAACTTTTTTGTTTGTAAATATACACACATATTATACATAGATAGATACACCCAGACCCGAGATATATTTTGTAGATCATACAAACATTAACGCCAAACGCCGCGGGATAAATATTTGTATTATCTGCAAATATTTATCTCGGGTAAAAAGTATATAAGTAGTATATCAGTTATCCGGTTCCCATAGTACACAAGCTTTGCTTAGTTTGGGGCTAGATGATGCTGTGTGAAAATGTCCAGCATTATTTATCCCGCGGCGGGGATAGAACCCGCAACCTTCTGCGTCACAAGCGGGCATTCACCCACTGCACCACAGAGGTCGCAATGGGCATCTGCCTAATACTATCTAGTATTGTAGTGTTTCTTACATCAACAGTAGGTAGTCGGTACAAAGAGACAGCCATGCGACACTGCATGGTCTGTGCAGAGTGTGCGGAGTGCGTGGTGGCGAGTGTTGCCGCGTCGTGCGGAGAACAGCGGAGGTGCCAGATCTCGCCCACATCGTGTTTGTATACCTGGCAACACCAACAAGCTATTAACTCTATAATATAGAAAAGAATAAGCTTAAAGTGGCAATTAAAAAAGGATGATCATGACTGTATGCTCAATACGCACATGCCAATATTAAGCAGATTTATTAACCCATTGACGTTAATTATAATTAAAAACTAAATGGGGTCTTGTTTGTGGAGATCCTATTCAGTCTTTTCACTGGAAAAGTTGTGGTTTTCTTCATTTGATTC
This sequence comes from Epirrhoe tristata, assembly GCA_951394285.1. Classification (NCBI taxonomy): domain Eukaryota; kingdom Metazoa; phylum Arthropoda; class Insecta; order Lepidoptera; family Geometridae; genus Epirrhoe; species Epirrhoe tristata. Next base: position 2,614,808 of record OX596158.1, read on the forward strand.
ACTAAGTTCATTAAGTAATATGTACTTATTACTACTCGCCCTTACTACCATTGCTGGGCAATAGCCTCCTATTTGAAGGGTCTAGCTAGCTCATCCTACCATCTCATTTGTGGTCTGCCTCACTGCTGAGTCACTTATGGCTGATTTACACGGTGTCAGTAGACAAGTCAGTCGCAGCGCCAATGTCGGCGCCGCGACTGACTTTAACTGTTCACATGAAGTAAGTAGTAGTGGTGCGTTTCTCACGGTGAGCACACGTGTGTGAAGTCAGTGGGAAAAATGAATTCGCGAAAACAACTGAAACGACGATATAATTATTTTTGAAAAATTTATCAATTTTGCTGTTTGCATTTGTTGAGCCATATTTTGCAACGCTGTTAACCGCATTCCTTAATTGCAATAATTTAGGGATTTAATATCCCAAAGGCACTCGTTTTTGCCATATAATTGCACCAATTTTAAGGTTTCGTCTTCGCTAAGCGTACGCGTCATTTTTATCGCTAGCGAAAAATACGTGGTCACTCTACAACGCAGCGGCAGTGACTAACCACGCACTGACTTGTCTGTTTACACGGGGTTTATTTGGCTGGCGCGGGGGTGCGCGGGTGGCGGGGGGCGCCAACTGACTTTAAAATATTCGTGTCCGAATATTCAAGTCAGCGCTGACTTCAAGCCACTGTACTGACTTCAAATCAGTTTACACAGGGTTTTTTTCGGATCAGCACTGACTTGCCTCGAATTTGTAGTCAGTTACTGACCCTGTGTAAATCAGCTATTAGTATTAAAGAATAAAAAAGTAGGTGAGTGTCGTGTAAAACTCGGTTGGAACGAAGTTTATCATAAAAACGCTCTTCCGTACTAACAATGTAACAATCTATGGACTGTTTTGCGACTGCAGACTGTGACGATTTGACATAAGTATGTGTCGTGACGGTAAAATCGAACGCTTTTTTCTTCTAGCCCTTATCCTCGATACCGTCCGAAAAGGAACTTCCGTCCAAAAAAAAAGATGAAACACCTTGGTATGCAATGCTCCTGTATCTTCTTCAAGCTCCACAACGTGGACCTGGTTGGACATCGGCTTGAGGCTCTGAGTGCCAATGAGGAACCGGATCGCGTCACTGTCTCCATACTGAGGGGACAGGGCTCGAGTCTATAACAGATAATGGGACTTAAGTTTCAGGAACTGAATCTTATCATGCAGATTCAGATTCATTTATTGCATACTATTGGTACATGTCAGTTAAAGATAATAATAAATTACAATATATCATTAATACATTAAATCAACGTTAAGAAAAAAAAATTCAAGTTAACAAAATTCAAAAATAAGTAAAAACAAAAATACATCACGATTAATAATAATAACGTCTACTCGCTTACATTTAGGCTGGCGAACTCATCGAACGAGTAGAACGTCTGCTCGATCAGCCAGCGCTTTAGGCGGGATTCAAACATGCATTTACGGAATTTGATCTGAGACTAAATTACCTGGTGCTCGAGCCCATATATTATGGAATTTCCATCATCCATAGCGTGTGAATTGTGCTCAATGAATGTTTAACTCAAAATTATTTATTGATATTTAATTTAGGATTGTTGATTTGTTGTTTTTGTAAGTAAGTAGATTGTGTTGTGTTGTACTACGTTCCAGAGCACGCTCAACGCTCACGGACACGACACAAATATTATCTTGTAGTTTTGGTGCATGTCAAAATCAGCTGTGCATTTGTAGTCTCTTTCATTTTTTGTATGTAAGAATGAAACAATAAAACGCTATGCTAAAAACACAAACAGAAATGGGTAATGTATTGAATGCGTTTAGTTCGATGCAGTTTTACAAAACGAAACGCATGTAACCTTCACTTCTCATTGAAATGTCAAAAAGACATTTGCTATCAGCGGTGTTGATACGGCACTCGCGCCGCGTAATTACAAGTTTCTCCTCTCGATTATTATCTTCAGAAATCATGGAAGCGAAAATCAACTTAAAACAGGATCCTGCCTTCCAGAAACTGCAGGAATTTTACAATGTTAACGGAGCAAAAATAAATATTCAGCAGTTATTTTCTCAAGACCCGGAACGTTTCAATAAATTTAGGTAATATCAAGTTTTTTCTGAGTTTTGCATGTTTATCACATCTCATTTATATTTTGACCTAAAGTATATTATTACAAGAACAAATTCTACAAGTTTCTTGTTATAACAATGTGGTTTCGCAGACTTTAATATCACTTTTTGTCGAAAGTTCATTGCAAAGGTCATGTGAACATTCTCTAATATTATTATCAGAAAGCACCATAATCAATTGATGCATTTAAATATTTATAATCGCAATAATATATTATAAATCTTCACAGTCTTTTACTTATATACTTTTGTACAATAATTTTTATAATTTATTGAACCCAATGTTTACCAGTACAGTACGCACAACCGATCAGATTGGTCCGATCTATAGCTCTCTGAAGTTAGGTGCACTATACGATTGCGCAGGTTTGCACGAGTAGGCGAGATAGCATGATGCAATAAACTATATGTGAGCGAGGCAGCTATACAACACTGTCTTTGTCTTTTAGGCGTCATCAAAAATGGGTTTTGTGCAGCTACTTCAGAGGATTGGTTGTGCGTACTGTACCTAGGTATTACGTATATAAATTTGAATAGCTTTATGAAGATACCTATTTTAAACCTACTATGCTCCTATTAAACAGCTGATTCCAACAATAATAAAACATACATACATTATAAAATTACGCCTCTTTCCCATACTGGTAATTAATACCTTTAAAATATATCAGTTTGTATTATTTTATCTGGGCTACTCCATATTATATTAAAGGAGACAGCATATCAAGCGGCGCAAGAACCTATAAAAGGCGCGCGCATTCGAGGCCAGCCCTCTTTCTGTTCGCAGCCTTCGTCAAGGAAGCATCTCTCGTTTCATTGTGTTCGACATTTTTGTACTTGTAAAATCGTTAGATTAGTTGTAGTTTCATTTTAGAATTGTTTTATTTTTGTGGGTAAAGTAAATGTTTTCAGTTTGTTGTTCGATTTGTTTATTTTAGTAATTTTAGATCAATACCCCTAGATCAGAGCGTGGGATCGGGTCCGTTTTATAGCGTGACGCCACTCGCCTACCCTGTTCTGGCCTGATTGACCTGTAATTTTCATTTTTTGCTATAAAAATGTCGGACCGTGAACGTCGTCGAGAACGAGATGGCACGGTCAGTCGGCACAGCAGGTACCAGAGACCGTACACCAGAGGGTGGTTTTCGGCGCGTTATGGAGTCGATGGCAGCTAGGCTCTCGGCGTTGGAGGAGCGATCTGCAGCGCGATCTTCAAGGTCGCGTGAGCGTCACTCGTCTCGAGCACGCGAACGGAGTGCTCGCTGTCGATCTACGTCGCTATCCCGGCGCCGCATCGCAACAGCGTGGTCGACCGCGCCCTGTACCTCTGCCGCCACTGCGTGCTGAGGGGCAGACGCCGTCGCCGCGTGCTCTCGCGCGCTCTCCGCAGCATGAGGATTCTGTGCGTTCGCCGCAACGCACTGCATGCACATGTTCTGCGCAGCGTGTAGGTTCTGCTCGCTCATCCCAGCGCAGCTCTGCACACGAGCCGCGGGCTGTCAGCTCGTTGGCCAATGCCACGCCCGTGCCGCCGGCACCGGCATCTCCGACACCGTCACCTGAAGAGGACCAGGTCGCCAAGGAGGCGAGCGCACCCGCAGCGGAGCAAACGGTATCAGATCGCATTGTAGATGCGATCCGATCTATCAATTCAGCGGTAAGGCCGAACCAAGATTTTTACATTTCATGTTTTGACCCTAATTTGCATGACATTGATGACTGGTGTACTGAGGTAGATTGAAAACTCCCAATATTGCCAATATTCTGTTCGACGTCATGACTAAAAATTCTGATAGTTACGCAACCTGCGCGGACTACGCCCGCCGCTCACTTCTTCGACTACGCATAGTAGGCTTAGTGACGAACTTATGTCTGCAATTGTTATTCGCGGGATCACTGACCCACACATGCGAGCATCCGCCACTAATGCAAAACTATTGCCTAATGATCTAGTTCAGTTCTTTTCAATTTATGTAAAACCGAACTCTGGCACCCGTAATGCAACCTCAAGTACTTCTTTCGTTAAAAATAAGCAAGGTACCGCTACTTCTAGCGAAAGGAAACGTAGGTTTGAGGTTGGTAAATGTTTTTCGTGTGGTCTACAGGGACATAGACAAGCTACGTGTAAAAAGGCTAAAACTGATTCTGATGAAGGGCTGGTCGCTACACTTGTGCCAACTAAATCTGAACTATGTTCCTTTTGCAAAAAACCGGGTCATAAGGTAGAAACATGTTTTGCCAAACAGAGGTCTGAGTCGCGCAACAAAAATGATGTCAATTTTTGCCGAGAAAATGTAACTACCCGCAATAGTGATGTCGTAGAGGCAGTTATTCAAGGTATCCCTGTGGATGTGTTAATTGATAGTGGATCGACCATATCACTTGTTTCCTCGTCAATGTTGACGCATTTTCGTTGCGCACACAAACCAACGTTTCGTGTGTTGAAAGGTTTGGGTAGTCAGGAGATAGAAAGCACATCATACGTTACGTTGCCGGTAGAATTTGATGGTGTGACCTTGGAGGTAGATTTGTTCGTTGTAGGGTCCGAATTTATGAATACGCCGATTATAGTCGGTACCGATGTTCTGAATAGGGAAGGCATTCAGTATGTTCGCACTCGTGACTCTCAAGTACTTAAGAGGGAGGTAGATAAATCTGAGCGGGTCTTGGTTGTTCAATTTGATGCTTCAATCCCGATTAAAACGCCCTTAGTTGGCAGTCAATTGAAAGAGTTAGTCGACATTGTTGAAGGGTTTTCTGATAATTTTAATACCAGTACCGCAACATCTACCGTCAATACGGGAATTATGTCGATCAAATTGAACAACAACACTCCTGTTAACTACCGCCCATACAGGTTATCCCATCCCGAGACCCTGCGAATGCGGGAAATTGTTAAAGATCTCATAGATAAAAATATAATTCGCGAGTCAGAGTCAGAATATGCACAGTTCTCAACATGATACGAATTGACTGTAATTATCGACAGAAAGAATGGCCGAACGTTTTGTGGAAGGTTCAGCTAATTTTAAGTATCACCAAACACCGAATCACACAGCGTTCTCCTCTTAACGTACTAGTAGGTATTGATGCAGCTACACCTCTGATTCGTAGTTTGGTTCGAGATGTGGCTATTGAGGGTTCGAGTCCCAATAGAGAGGCTTTGCGGGAGATGGGCAGACAGCGAGTCTCTGAGCGTCTCAGGCAAAACCAACAAAAGTAAGATGCCTATGTGAATAAAGGCAGGCGCCCACCTCGGGTGTTTGAAGATAATTCTTTGGTTTATGTCAGGAAACTCAGTTTCTTTGCTCAGTCGACGGGCAAGTTGGACTCCTGCATGCGAGGGCCGTACCGTGTGGTGAAGACCCTTCCACACGGACGCTACGAGCTGCAGCTCCTGGCTGGCTCTTATGGGAGGTCGACCCAAGCAGCGGCGGAGTTTATGGTCCCGTGGCGAGGGGAGTGGACTCCCGATGTCTGCGCCGCCTTTTTTGCGGGTGAGCTGGACTGAAAGAAAGCGCCTCACGTCGTGCCTCCTTTCTTTGGAGGGTGGTTCTTGTCTCGCCTCACGTCGTGCTTCTTGGCTTGATCCACCTGGCTTTGCTGTGCTTCACGTCGTGCCTCCAGCTTAGCGTTCGTTAATCTTATGCTAAGTTACGCTTCACGTCGTGCCTCTGGCTTTGCATAAAATTAACATGACCTCGCTTTATGCTCAGTTACGCTTCACGTCGTGCCTCTTGCTTTGCATATAGCGTGGTCGGTTCATAACTAAGTCATTGGTCGCAACTTTGACTCTGTTATGAAGGTAAGGTGTAAGTAAGGTGTTAGGAAGTAGTAACTGCATAGAACATTTTTATTACCTACAACGTTTTTATTTTGCTTTAGGTATATGACTGCTTCATACGTTTTCATGAACTGGTTTTTTTCTGATCGGTCAGATGCGGCCATGGATGACGGGGAATCCACATTGGCTGCTGCTCAGTTGCCATTGATGGCAGATGAGCAGTCGCCTATAGCTACCCAGCCGCTTGCGGGCGGGGCGATAACCAGCAGCCCGGAACGTCAAGAAGTGCTGAGCTTCCGCTAGACACCGATGCTGCTGAGCCGCTTGCCGGTGCCTCGCCCGAAGATGACCAGCCAGGACATGAGGACTCGATGCATGAGGCCTAGAGTCCTAATAGCCCGTCACGAGAATTACTCAGAGCAAGAGAGGGGCTTTCCACGCCATTGCTAGAAGTAGATCGATGATCAATGAGATAAAAGAGCCCGAGGACGTACTCATGTCAGGAGAGGCCGTAAAGGAGACAGCATATCAAGCGGCGCAAGAACCTATAAAAGGCGCGCGCATTCGAGGCCAGCCCTCTTTCTGTTCGCAGCCTTCGTCAAGGAAGCATCTCTCGTTTCATTGTGTTCGACATTTTTGTACTTGTAAAATCGTTAGATTAGTTGTAGTTTCATTTTAGAATTGTTTTATTTTTGTGGGTAAAGTAAATGTTTTCAGTTTGTTGTTCGATTTGTTTATTTTAGTAATTTTAGATCAATTCCCCTAGAATATATAATATATAAAAGCTGATTTAAACTAATCTATCTTTCAGCTTTCGGGTCCCAACACCCAATGATGGTGATATCCTCCTGGACTACTCCAAGAACCTGGTCGATGGAGAGGCCCTGAGCCTACTCCTCAACTTGGCCAAGAGCAGGAATGTGGAGCAGGCCAGAGATGCCATGTTCTCAGGTACAAACTTGCTGATGCAACATTTTGAAATTCTGGTTTTAATTACTTTAAACAATATTATTAAATAAATAATGCTGGACATTTCACACAGCATCATCTATCCCCAAACTAAGCCAAGCTTGTACTATGGGAACCAGATAACTAATATACTACTTATATACTTTTTGTTTGTAAACACATACATATAATACATAGAAACACCCAGACCCGAGAAAAATATTTACAAATCATAGAAACATTTATCACCCTTCTATGTCCCAAGCGGGATTTCACCCACTGCACCACCGAGGTCGTCATTAAATCATACAATCCTATTTAACTGATTGTAATAATAATAATTGAGGTAGATACTTACTTTCAATGTTATATTTTTTTAAGAAACACTTCCATAAAATTATACTCTAGCTAGGGAATAACTTACTTTAAAATCCCTCCAGTAGTAGTGTAGTGCAACCTCAGAATACTGGCAACTCACAGAATTATACACTGTGTACTCACAAAATTTATGAAACTGAAATTCCATTTTCGGCTTTGGAAACATGGCTTAGTGTTTTTTATTTATTTATATATCGATGATAGATGAGCAGCTATTGCTGATATGTCTATCACAGCTTACCCTATTAGTGTGGGTAAAAAAAACCCTAAGCCACGTTAACTGGTGAAAGAAACATGTGAAAGTTGAATCATCTCATCCAGGGCAGAAGATAAACTTCACGGAAGACCGTGCAGTCCTGCATATTGCACTCCGTAACCGACAAAACAAGCAGATTCTAGTCAACGGGAAGGATGTCACACCCGATGTGAATGCAGTGCTGGCGCATATGAAGGAGTTCTGTGGCCAGGTCATCGGAGGAGAGTGGAAGGGGTAGGTCTTATTATTTCTACTTTGCAAATCAGTTAGGAATATGTAGGTACAGCTTGGGACATACAAAAATTTCGTAGTAAAGTAGGTAGAACCACTGGGATCAGTTAGTCTTAAACTTAGGTGATTCTACTCCTGTTCCTTCGCGACTAATACGGTAAAAAACCAGGGCAACAAAAGTCGTGGTTCTTTTAGGTGATCCATCTTTTTTTTTTTTTTTTTTAAATTAAATAGGTCAGCATTTGACCTCCCTCTGCCTGATGTTAAGCAGTAGTGAGGTCTAAGATGGAGCATGCTTTCCTAGAAGGAACCTATTTACTCTTGATTTAAAGACCCCTATATTGACTTAAAACTAAATAGTCATAGTAGGGAGCCAGTCACACATAAGTGAGGCTATTATTTTATTTTTCTCCCCCCCCCCCCATCCTTGTCACAACTGGTTACATTCAGGATTATCCTTCCTTATTTTATATTCTTCATTTATTTTGTTTTGTTTTAGATACACCGGGAAGGCGATTACTGACGTCATCAATATCGGCATTGGAGGCTCCGATCTGGGTCCCCTCATGGTCACCGAAGCATTGAAGCCCTATGCCAATCATCTCAAGGTATACAAACTTACCGATAATCGTGTAAAAAATTGAAAATTTATATTATCTACAAATCTAACACATGCCGTGTCGGCCGAATGGGGCTATAGGTATACTTTGACTTTCAATTCGAAGGTCGTGGGTTCGGATCTCGGCTATGGTGTTATTAATAAACTCTGCAAAATTTTGGACATGCCTATGACTACCCCAAAGACATCTTCAAAAGATCTGGAATATATCATTTATTCATCTCATTGTACTTTGTCATGTGGATATGTTATTAAAGATATATTCTATTCTACATCAATACTGTTTAGGTCCATTTCGTGTCGAACATCGACGGCACCCATATGGCGGAGGTCCTGAAGCGACTCAACCCGGAGACAGCTCTCTTCATCATCGCCTCTAAGACTTTTACCACTCAGGAGACCATCACCAACGCCACCTCCGCCAAGACCTGGTTCTTGAATGTCGCCAAGGATGTAAGTTTCTTCATGTTCACGACCTCTGTGGCGCAGTGGGCGAATGTCCGCCTGCGACGCAGAAGGTTGCGGGTTCGATCCCCGCCGCGGGACAAATGTTTGTATGACCTACAGATATTTGTCTCGGGTCTAGTTGTTTCTATGTATAATATGTATGTATTTACAAACAAAAAGTATATAAGTAGTATATCTGTTATCTGGTTCCCATAGTACAAGCTTTGCTTAGTTTGGGGCTAGATTATGCTGTGTGAAATGTTTAGCATTATTTATTATTATTATTTATTTATTCAGGCTTTGACTGACAAAAACCTATACCCAAGATAATATAATACACTAGTGGACCCGGGCTCGACTTCGTCTGCGCATTGTTTCGTCATACAAACTTAAGACATAGAACTACCTTTTTCCAATCTAACCATGAAAACACTGAATTCATTTTTGGATTTCTGTCAAACCAAAAGTTTGAATTATTTTTTAGTTAATGTACAGTTCTGGGCGAAGGCTTGTGGCTTGTGCCATTTGGAACCTACTACTAACTAGGTACCACAATGTAATAATATTATTATTTGTTACACTTGCAGCCCTCCGCAGTAGCGAAGCATTTCGTGGCGCTGTCCACGAACGGCGAGAAAGTCACCGCTTTCGGCATCGACCCCAACAACATGTTCGGATTCTGGGACTGGGTGGGAGGACGGTAACTATACACTTCGCCCAACGGATCTAGGCATTCGTGAAGTTAGCCGTTTGTCTGCGCAGAACACAATTTTGTATCAAAAATCGGTCACTGCGCAGACAAACGGCTAACTTCACGAATGCCTAGATCCGTTGGGCTAATAGCATAGATATAACTTATTTAGTCCCGTATATAATTTAAATATGTCTTCAAGCCGCGAAAGTTTAAAATGTATATATCAGGTACTCCCTGTGGTCGGCCATCGGTCTGTCTATCTCGCTCTACATCGGCTATGACAACTTCGAGAAGCTTCTAGAAGGAGCCAGCTTCATGGACAACCACTTCTGCACGGCACCACTGGAGAAAAATGTAAGTTTTTTGCTTGGAAGTCTAAGTCAAAGGAGGCCATTCAGGCTCCACACAGGTTGGGCCCAAAAGTCAAAAGTGTCGGCCGATGAAAATTTGTCATTTTTCATTTGGACTTTAGACATGCAAATTGGAAATAAAGGCCTCACCACTATTGTGAATGTCAATCCGAATATTTTTCAATACGGCATTAAGTCCACTACTTACTTCAAAAGATTACATAAAGTTGAAACTGGATTTTTAAACAAGCAGATTTTTTTACTTTAAAATCATTTAAAGAAGTTGACTTAAAGACTTGGTGCCATATTGAAAAATACTCGGATCGACTTCCCTAATAGTGGTGACACCTTTATTCTCGTTGGCCGGCACTTTTGACTTTTGGGCCCAAAATGAATGATCTCTTTAATCTAAGGTAATGTTTTTCTGTGTATAATGATCCTGAGCGTTCATTCGTCCATGGAGCTTACCTGAGCTTACGCACACAGGAAAGACGTGCATGTGCATCTACGCACACTATTAAGGTTTTTGTCCGAGCGCGAGCGTTGAGCTTTGAAGCGAGTATAGTTCTATCGCTGGGCTATGACTTTTTCATCGCTCGGCGTGAGTTTTGAACGCCGCGCGATTACGCCGAGCGAATTTTGTCGCCGCGATAAAACTATTCTATAAATATTTGTGTCTGTTTTATTGAGACGGAATCTTATATCGTTTGTTCGTCTCTTGAGTGATGAATTTGACCTCCATAACAACATAAGTGCAATAAATATTTCTATTTCGATAAAATCGCTGATCGCTTGCCGCAAAAATGTGGGCACGTATCAAATATTGTGTTTGGACATGCCTCTGACTACCTTAGACATCTTCAAAGGATCTGGAAAAAGTAACATAAAAAGATCTGAGAGAATGTCTACCGCACCTTGGGGATACAGTCGTGAACCTGTTTACGTTTTTTTAACGCTTGCCGCTCAGTAGCCCGCGGTCGGACAAGTGCCTAGGTACAACCCGCCTTCGTGATTTCGATAAAATTCTTTCTTTGTTAGGCTCCAGTGCTGTTGGCGTTATTGGGAGTTTGGTACAACAATTTCTACGGAGCTGAAACACACGCTCTGCTGCCCTACGACCAATATTTACACAGGTATGACAAAATATGTTAGGGGAGGCCTATGTTCAGCAGTGGACACTAGAGGGCTGACATGATAATGATGATGATGACAAAATAAAGTACGTGCCACGTGAGTGTCGTGGAAGACTTCCACGACACTCACGTGACACGGTTGGAACGAAGTTTCAACTTTGACATTTGACATTTGTCAAATAAATTTCTGTGAACTGGAACTGGAACCGCTCTTCCGTACTAACAATGTACTTCGCACACTGCGCGATTGTATGTCAAATCGTCACAGTGCGTGTTAGATTTTTGATGACGCAAAAATCAAACGCTTTTTTTCGTCTAGCCCTCATCCGATACCATCCGAAAAGTAACTTCGTTCCAATAAAGAAAAGATCCTCATAGCGTTTTAATTCTAAATCATTTTTGGACGCAAGCGAGTGCCGGGTACACTTCGCCCAACGGATCTAGGCATTCGTGAAGTTAGCCGTTTTTCTGCGCAGTGAGCACTTTTTCAAACAAAATTGTGTTCTGCGCAGGCAAACGGCTAACTTCATGAATGCCTAGATCCGTTGGGCGAAGTGTACCTATGCTTAAATAATTAATACTAAAAAGAAAACCGACTTCAATGTTTGACTCGGCGGTGTGACTCAGGGCGTCAAGCTGTCGATTCGATTTCTATTTGTGACATGGCTAGGAGGGAAGGTGTTTAGAGTTTTACGGGGAAACTATCAATCCCTCAGGAATAAAATTTATATGGGACCACCTCTGGAGTTATACCCTTTCAAACATAAAAAGAATTTTGCAAATCGGTCAACAAATGGCGGAACAATCGCGTAACAAGATAAAAAAAAAAAAAAAAAAAAACATACAGACGACTTGAGAACCTCCTTTTTTGAAGTCGGATGAAAATAGGTTGTACCTACTTGATGAATATAAGTTCCTAATGTTCCTACTATGAGTCAGTGGCCAATTCTGGTGACGGAGTTTTAGACCGCCCTAAGGCCTCCGTTATTGCGTAACGTCTTAAGCCAGTACCGTCAATTTAACGTGTAATATTGCCATCACTAGCGGTCACCCATCCACCTACTGACCGCTTAGAACGTTGCTTAACTTTGACGATCTATTAAGAACGAATAAGGCTGTGTCCCCAGTAGGCAAACTGTTAGCGGCCGACTGAGTTTGCGGCGTATCGATTTAGTACGCCCTTCCATATATTTGAAATGGAGTGTCCACAGTTTGCTAGTTTTGTGCTCACTGTACGCAGTTTGCCGCTTCTTTTTTTCTTGCTCTTCTTTCAGTCGGCCGCTGACAGTTTGCCTACTGGGGACACAGCCTAAGTAAGCTACTCCACGATTTTTACTTTCTGAAAATGTACAAATAAATAAATCTTGTCAGATTCGCAGCGTACTTCCAGCAAGGGGACATGGAGAGCAACGGCAAGTACGTGACGCGATCGGGACAGCAAGTTGACTACGCTACTGGACCCATCGTTTGGGGTGAACCCGGGACAAACGGACAACATGCGTTCTACCAGCTTATACACCAAGGCACTAGGTAATAGATTCTTAATAATAGGTTAACTAGCTGTTACCCGCGACTTCATACGCCGCGCTATGTAGGTACCTATTTTATCAAGTAGCTAAGTTGAACAAACCAATCAAAAAGTTCCGATACAAACTTTGTAACACCGTTTCACTTCTTTTAAAGGTTTAAAAAAAAACCCTGCATCTCGTGTCCATTTCATTCAGTACAAACCAAGTTTCAAGCAAATCGCTCAACGCATTAAAATGTTTATTAAAAACGTTTTCATTTCACCCCTTTTGGGGTAGATGGTACTCCCCCAATATATGGCAAAGAGGGAGTACTCGCTTCACTAAGGTTTGCCCAACTGGCACACTTACCTTAGGGCCTTTCGGCCGACAGTTATAGTCGGAAAGTTCTATATAGGCTGTAAGTGGCCAGAAACTTTGTATGCGCGATTCAGACTTTCTATACTTTTTGCGTGTTCCCAGCGCCATCTAGTCATCCGAAGTACGTCGCTGTAATTGACATCTCTTGAAGTTCAGCTTGTAGTTCAGGCGATGGTAGATAGAGGTCGCCACACCCCTTTTGGGGTTGAAATTTCAGAAAGTCCGCCTTAGTGGTTTTCGTTCATCTTTGAGGCGCACTTAAAATCCTTTCACCACACTGGTTCGAAAGAACTGGTGACACGATAAGAAGAAGTGGTTATCTTATCTTATAAAAGGTAGCTTTCTAGCTTCAACAGTTTCGGCACAGAATACAGATAGGTTTCGATTCGACAATAATAAGTGAGTCAGTCATTCATCACATTGATATCACGTGATGACACACATGTTAACCAATCACAAAGTAGATATTTCGTAGGCAAGTAAATAAAAGTTATGGATAAGATCCGTGGCGTAGCTACCGAAGGGACGGTGCAGTGGACCGGGGCCCCCAAGCTCAAGGGGCCCTCGGACTCTGAGTCCCGAGAGTCTGGAAGGTTTTGTTCTTAATAAACTATAGGTATGATTTTGAAAATAAAAACAACTGCATTATTAGATTTTTGATACAGTTACCCCGAAAATGACGAATCAAATCGCAAGTTTTTACAAGAAAATCAAATACGTTTACATTTTGCCACACCCTGCATATTTTGACTTGATAAAACCTAAACCGTTCAGTTAGGGCCCCGGTTTATTTTGCAACACCCTGGCTACCTAGCTACGCCACTGTAAGATACCTCGATTACTTCCAGACTGATCCCATGCGACTTCATAGCGCCTGCGCAGACGCACAATCCCATCGCCGGTGGAATTCACCACAAGATATTGTTGGCCAACTTCCTCGCGCAGACCGAGGCGCTCATGAAGGGCAAAACTGCTGAAGAGGTAAGCGACAATCACAACGTCAAATAATGTTTACTTTGACAGTCTGCTGTCATCGACTTTGGAAAATACCCGTCGAATTTTTCTTTATCGAAAAAGTACGACGCGATGACGCCTTTAGAGTTGGAACCCTTAGATGGTACTGTGCTGTTATTATTTATAATTAACCTAAGTAGTTTACTTAGATATAAATAAATAATGCTGGACATTTTCCACACAGTATCATCTAGCCCCAAACTAAGCAAAGCTTGTACTATGGGAACCAGATAACTGATATACTACATACAGGGTGTAAAAAGACTTCTACCGAAGCCGAAAGGGATAGGTACAGCATCCCAACACACAACCAAATCCAAAAGGATTTTCCGAAAAAATCATTATATCCGGAGAAAACAGCGTTTGAAGATTACTATTGGCGTATGTATTGGGCGCGTTTTAATACGTAGATTGCTGGATTTTGAGTTTTAATCGTTTTTTTCTTTTATAAATGCAATTATTAGGTAGGTATGGTCTTATTATGTTATACTAGTAGTAAATAACTAGAAAATAAAATAAAATGACGTAGCTAAGTTAATTTTTTTTTTCCGTTTTTTTCGCGAAATATGTTCAGAATCATGGTCTGATTGAAACCCCTCAGTTTTCGGTAGCAGTCTTTTTACACCCTGTATACTTTTTGTTTATAAATACATACTTATTATACAAGAAACACCCAGACCCGAGACAAATATATGTAGGTCATACAAACATTTGTCCCGCGGCGGGGATCGAACCCGCAACCTTCTGCATCGCAGGCGGACCTTCGCCCACTGCGCCACAGAGGTCTGATATAAATTAAAGTATTACACTAAACCATTTTGTTTTTCGGAACTTAAAAACTCTTACATCCACTGGTAGGTACCTACTATACTCGGTTGGTTAATGCTATAGGAAACGTCAAGGCACTTAAATGAGTTTTTGTTAAACTAGGTACCGCCAAATTGTGGAACTCCCTACCGGGTTCTGTATTTTCCGAAAAGTAGGTACAATATAGTATAGGGGTCCTCAAATCGAAAGTAAATAGGTTTCTTTTAGGTAAGCCTCAGCATGCTCATCTTAGACCTCACTGGCAGAGTGAAGACAAATGCTAAATAAAACGTAAACAGGTTCACGACTGTATCCCCAAGGCGCGGTAGACATTCTCTCAGATCTTTTTTATGTTACTTATTCCAGATCTTTTGAAATTGAATAGTTTGAAATTAAATAGTTTATTTAGCATTTGGCGGCGATGGGCTTGCAACCTGTCACGTATGGAATACTAACTTCAGCATGTATGGGCATGTATCAAATATGTGTTTGGACATACCTCTGACTACCCCCCTTAGACATCTTCAAAGCATCTGCAATACTTACCTACATAAAAGATCTGAGAGAATGTCTACCACACCTTGGGGATACAGTCGTGCGTGACCCTGTTTATATATGAAAGTATACTTCTCCCCAGGCGAAAGCGGAGCTGGAGAAGTCGGGCATGGCTCCGGAAGCTGTCACCAAGATCCTTCCACACAAGGTCTTCCGTGGGAATCGGCCCACCAACTCCATCGTCTTGAAGAAGGTCACGCCATTCACTCTTGGAGCTCTCATCGGTAAGTTTTTTTTGGGTTCGAACCAGTGTGGTGAAGGGATTTTAAGTGTGAGGCTTCTCGCCACATATTTTAGAATCTAAGACAAGCAGGTTTCTTTATGTTTATCTTCACTCGTTGCGAGTCTTTACTAGCATACTTATTATGCAATTTTTGGATAGAAAAACTCATGTGCACAACTGGATTCGATTCGAACCGCAGACATCAGAAATAAGATTCGAACCCACAACACGATCGTTGAATCAGTGAATTTTTTTAATGATGATCAACTATACTTACATACAATAAAAAAAAATGCCTTGTTCGCATCGAATTGGCTAACTTCACTTCTTATCGGGTCACCAGTTTTTTCGAACCAGTGGTGGAAGGATTTTAAGTGCGCCTCAAAGGCTGATCATATTAAAAGTTTTCTCTAATCTTATTTAGTTAAATTTCTTCATAAATAAATTATTGATGAACTGAACTGACAATGGATTGTATTCTAGCCCTCTACGAACACAAGATATTCACACAAGGTGTGATTTGGGACATCAACTCGTTCGACCAATGGGGAGTGGAGTTGGGCAAGCAGCTAGCCAAAGCGATCGAACCGGAACTGATGGACAGCAACCCCGTGACCAGCCATGATGGGTCTACCAACGGTCTCATCAACTTTTTGAAAGCTAACTTTTAAAATTGTAAATTTGAGTTTAGTGAAGTTAAAAAAATTATATGCGGCACGGTTGATATTAATCTCTCAAATCATTAGTAAAGTGAGGTATAACCACGTTTTGAAAATATTAGTATTATTATGAAAGTTTGTTCAAAGTTAACCTTGTAAAGTTGTTATTTTTTCAAATTAATTTCAAAGGATTCACTCCTAGGCCCCTACTAATTAACTTGACATAAAAATATGACATGCTTACTAATAGGGTCCTTAGTATATGACACAGTAGGCGTAACGGATCTAGGCATCATGATAGCAGTTTCGATGTTTTCTTTTACGCAAAATAACTTTACGAATGCCTAGACCCATCGGCTGTACTGTACTACAGACAATTTACATCACTTCTCTTTGGCTGTATCAAATAAAACTCAGTTTGGAATGTATTAAAATAGATACGCTTTGTATGTTTGTTGTGTCGAATATAGTATAAGATAAATATTTGTTACGATATTTATTTGCGTTAGTTTATCTATGTGAAAATGATCATGTGTTTACTGCCATTTTTGATGCTTTTTGTTTGGGATAAGGACAATATTTTATCAAATGAATCTAGTTGTTGTAATATTTAGATATGTATATATGCTGTTTATTATAGAAATAAAATACTGTTTTGAACAACTTAATTTTAATTTCCTGGCATTCACTTCAGATCACATTGTTTTAATAGTCAACATTAATCATGGAGAGACCCTGTCTCTTTTGAAAACAATTCTTGAAAATCAAATATCAATTTTATGAACGAGCAGCGACGATGCAAGAATATTCAAGAGAAAAAAGATTTAATGGCTTAGGTTTAGAATCGTAATGCAGGTGGGTACATTAGTAGGGGTTTGCTTCCCGATAATGCGTCATTGTATTCATTTTTGCTCATTCCGTGTCTCCATGTGTTTTTGTAGTGACTTTCGTGGACTTATGGTAAGTCATATATTTTGGTCGAAATCGAAACGATTTTAAAGTACGATTACGATTCTAAACCTATGCCTTAGTTACGACATTATACCTCTTAACTTTTTATGTAACACAGCCTGACTCTATGGGGTAGTCAGGGAGTTGTCCAAATACATCAAGCACATCCCCCCATTATACAGCTTGCATTCCATGTGACAGGTTGCAAGCTCATCGCCGCTTATTAGAACACTAATTAGTAGGGTGACATGAGGTCAGAAGTAGCAACTTATATAAACTTAAAGCTATTTCTCAGTACTTATTTAGGCTTCCTTCCTCTACCGCTGCCGCCAGTTTTCGCCTTTTTCTTAGCGGAATTAGTTTTGCTGTCATCCGCCTTACGTTTCGGATTGGGGGTCGTTTTGATCTGAAATAAAAGTAGGACATTCTAAGAGACCATGCTGCTTATTATAAAAACGTAAAACCTTGGTTGAACCCCATGTTGACACATGCCAAAACAAAACTATTACCACAAAAAAGCGTTCTATGTACGAGTATTTAAAGATCGTTTTTCTAGGGACAGTTTTTTAGTTAGACTTGGTCTAAACTCGGCTCATTTTCGTGTAACAAGCCCCCATTTGTTTTAAAGACGATTTTATTTAAATGATGAAACTGATACTATTTGAATAAATCTGTCTTGACTTTGACTGAGACGACCTCAGTCAAAAGCACTAAAAGTTAAGAGTGCTTGTCTGCGATCCTGCGATGCAAGGTGCGAGTTCTATTCGCGCGCTTCCATGCTTCAGAAGGCACGTTAAATTGTCAATACTTAAAACCACTGTCTCAATAGGGGGACGAGATCGCGTTAAAGGTTTTAGATATTATTAATTTATATATTTTTTTACTATACAGGGTGTAAAAAGACGTCTACCGAAGCCGAAAGGGGTAGGTACAGCATCCCAAAACACAACCAAATCCAAAAGGATTTTCCTTAAAAATCATTATATCCGGAGAAAATAGCGTTTGAAGATTATTGTTTGCGTATGTACTGGGCACGTTTTTTTACGTAGATTACTGGATTTTGAGTTTAAATTGTTTATTTCTTTGAAGAATGAAATAATTTGGTAGGTATGGTCTTATTATGTTATACTAGCAGTCAATAACTGAAAATAACATAGCTATGTCAAAAATTTTTTTTGCATTATTTTTTCGCTAAAAGAGTTTAGAATCATGGTCTGATTGCAACCCCTCAGTTTTCGGTAGTTGTCTTTTTACACCCTGTATACAATTTTTTCATCTTGCATGGATGCTGCGATGACACTTTCACTGTTTCGTTTCACGCACCTTTTATTCAACAGAGAAAATCGATTATTTTACAAGTAAAACCTGGTTTGATAGGTACTAACTGTGATAGATTTTTGTTATACTTCATGTCTAAGAATCTTCAATGTTTCAGCACTCATGCTATTTGGAATAGATAGACTATATACAGCGACGTATTTTGAGTACACTGACCGTGAAGAATCCATCGAGCCTGCCTTGCGTAGTGCCGGTCCTAGCTTTGAACAGTTTCTTGGCTCCGTTCCTGACTCGATCCTCGTTGAACTGACGGTCTCCACAAAGAAACTTCACTAACCCTTCCTCGTCAGGGTCTGTCCATTTTAGCTGTAAGATTTAAAATTAAGACACGATAATCTCAAACCATTATTTTTAATAGGTGATTGATAGGTACATTCAGAAGGCGATTATGCATGAATAAAATAAATATTGCTGGACAGTCTCAAAGTTGGCTTGTGTTATGACAACCACGTGATTGATATACTACTTCCATTCTTTTTACAAAGACAAACATTTGCAGATCATCATAGAAATATATGTCCCGTCACGAGAATCGAATTAGCACCTCTTGTGTCATACTATATCAAGGGCCTTCGCCCGCTGCACCACACAGATCAAAACGTCTCTTCTATATTTGACTTTTAAAATCTGTAGACATCTTTCAAAAGATCTTGAATGGCCGAATTATCTTAGGTCTTAAGAATCTAGTATATTACGCTTTATTAATATTTACCTCTAAATCCTTAGCATCCATAACCTCGGGCTCTACAAACAGTTCCCGAGCTCGCTCGTAGTTCCAGTCTTCAGGCGGCGGGTACTTGGTCGTGTCGATGTTTTTTAACACCGATTCTATACTCCGGTGTTGGCGGATCAGCTCAATGGCACGCTTCGGGCCGATGCCACGGATCGAACCGCAGTAGTCGCAGCCCAGTAGGATGCACAGGTCGATAAACTGTAATGAAAAAAAAAATAAATTTTACCTCAATTTTTTTGCTATTGGCCATAAATTAACAAAACACACATTTCACGATTTTAGACTCCCCTTCGGCAGTCCGTCTAAGCTGATCACATTTACGCGACTTCCAAACTAGAATAGATTCACATCACCATTTTCCTGCCCTTATCCCGCTTATGCGGGGTCGGCACAACATGTTCTCTTCTTCCACTCTCCCCTATCACTTAAATAGATTATATTAATACTTATATTAGAATAGATTCACATATTTTGCTATTTACAAATTGTTTTTTAAATGTGGCATCACAAATCTAAGTAGCCCTGCCACCCCTTATCAGATTTCTACCCCCTCTCACTCCCTTTTACGTGCGACGTCATTTATGGATGGTTTCTTACCTGATCTTTAGTTAGACTATAAGCGAGCTTGAGTGATTGGCTCTTATAACTAAGCTTTTTTTAGGCCTTGCCTTAAGGCGGCCTAAAAACTCCGTCACCAAAGTTGACGGTTGATTGATTCATACGAACTTACTTACTTTTACTAATCCTTGATTCCTAATCTAACATAAACGAACTACCTAATAAGAGCGAAAGATACCTCTTTCTGATCCAACTCCAGCCCTGTCAGCACATCTTCTAGATGGAACTCCTGCACCGGCATCTTCCTCGCTTCGGAGAAGGTGAGGTGTCGCAGTAATACGTTAGCGCCGAATGTTAGTGCGTCCATATCTTCTGTGGCGGTCGCGAATACTTTGCCTGCACGAACCTGAGAAGACAAAACGTAAACAGGTTCACGACTGTATCCCCAAGGTGCGGTAGACATTCTCTCAGATCATTTTATGTTATTCCAGATCCTTTGAAGATGTCTAAGGGGGTAGTCAGAGGCATGTCCAAACACATATTTGATACATGCCCACATCTTGCAGAAGTTAGTATTCCAAAGGTGACAGGTTGCAAGCCCATCGCCGCCTATAAGAACACTAACTGAGAAGACAAGTAAGAGTTATTGGCCAATTCTTAAACGGTAAAGGAGAACATCGTCAGGAAACTCGTAACTTATGTCAGTTCAAGTCTTATGTAAGAGCCGTGTTGGTCGAATGGGGTTGTGCCTCGACTTTCAATCCGAAGGTCGTGGGTTCGAATCCCGGCCGTGCATCACTGGATTTTTCGTTTCGAAAAATTTATATGCGCTTTAACACGAGCTCAAAACGGTGAAGGAAAACATCGTGAGGAAACCCGCAGCTTAGTCAGCTCCACACGTATTGACGTCTTTCCTGTGGGCCAGGCTGATTAAGCTGAGAGGATGGTTTAGGTGCTGGGCAAGCCTATTCCATCTCAAACAATGTCCCAGGCACTACAGCGTCCCGTTAAGTGTAGGCATAGGTTGCCTCCTGACGCTGTATAAATCATCTAATATAGATGTAAAAGGCCTAAGTTTTTTGTCAGTTCAATGTGGATAACACTGATTAATTTCATCTCAAACAATGTCTCAGGCACTACAGCATACTGTTGAGTGTAGAGTGTAGGCATAATAGAGAAAGGCTTTTTTTCATTCTTATTTTTAGGGTACGGAACCCAAAGGGTAAAACGGGACCCTATTACTAAGACTACGCTGGCTGTCCATCCGTCTGTCTGTCTGTCACCAGGCTGTCTCATGAACCGTAAAGTTCTCTACCCATTACACCGTATCATACCATGACCGTGCTATGAACGTGTCAGGCAAAAAAGTATTGTTTGTATTGAAAAGTATGGGACTATGCTCACTAGACCGTTCCGTCAGCAACCAACAACGTCGCGTGTCATGCACGGAGCGGCAACTATTCTCGATGAGAATATTTTGCCGGTGCTGATACGCTTCGTGCATGACACGCGACATTGCCAAACCGCTTAATAGTTAGACAAGACAGTTGAAATTTTCACGGATGATGTATTTCTGTTGCCACTATAACAACAAATATTAAAAAACATCCATACTAATATAATAAAGTTGAAAAGTAGCGAGTTTATATGTTACCACACCTAAACCACTGAACAGATGCTGCTGAAATATGACATGGATAAAGATTAAGGTCCCAGGGACGGACATAGGCTACTTTTTTTTTCAAAACTAATCATGTAGGGCGTGAAATAAGGGTTGAAATTTTGTATGGGGACTTAAAGTGAAGTTCCAGTTGAAGGCCACTAGATGGCGTTGCTGTCCTATGGCTGAGGTCGAGATGGCGCTATTATTTCATTTTTATTTTTAAAAGTATCAGAAGAGATGCTTCTTAACAGCAGTTTTCAGTTCTGTTTTTATTGCTGACGAAGTCGCAGGTACCAGCTAGTCTAAAATTAATATTTAATGGATAAGGATAAGATAAAGGTCTAAGTTTACTTATCAGACCCAGAACTAGTACAATATACAAGGCTACATACCAAAGCTGCGCATTGTGCCTCGGCTTCACAAGGAGCCTCCACCACCGGGATCCCCATCAGCTTCAGCAGCTGTCGAGCCTCCTCACCATGTTGCTTAGTCACCTTCACCAGACGACGGTTGAATTTCTCGATTGAAGCCTGATCACCTGGAACAAGAAAAAATACTGGTTATGACACTATTGAAACACAAATATCCAACTATTCTCAACTCACAAGTATTCTGATTTATATTGAGTAGAATAATAGTTCTTTTCACATAGGAACGGTTCCATGACAAGGCTCTTATGTTAATTTCTGAAATTTTATATACACAAAATCCTTTTTTTTAAATTGTTTCATTTAGTACTATCACTTATCAGATTTCATTTCTTTGAAGTGAATGCACAATTGACAAGTGATAGGAGTGAGTGGAAGAAGAAGACATGTTGTGCCGACCCCACTTAGCGTGGGATATGATGACTAGATTTCATTTCTTTTAAAATTGTTCATTGTTGTACAGCGTAAAACGTTAAAGTTCTATGTGTCAAGGATATGTTCCTACGTGAAAAATACTATCGAAGGATTTTCTTTATGGTGTAGGTACAAGGTCCATCAGGATGTTTTAATTTTATGGGGATAAAAAGCCCATGTCCTTCCCTGGGATACAACCTTTATCCATGCCAATTTTCAGCCTAATCTGTTCAGTGTTTTGGGCATGAAAAGGTAACAAACAGACAGACATAGTTACTTTCACATTTATAATATTAGTAGGGATTACCAGCTTCAGTAGCCTTCTGAAGTTCTTTCTCTGCTTCCTCTCTCCTCTCGGCACGTTTGTTCAGCTGATGTGACTTCATATCCGGGGGCTTCCCATCAAACACATAGACAGGCTTTATGCCGTTCTCTATCAGCCTAATGGTGCGGTAGAAGGTCCCCATGAGATGGGATGTTGTCTCACCATCCACTGTCACTAATTGGGCACCTGGCAAATATAGTGAAAAAATTAAACTTTACAAAACCATAGAAAATGTATGTTTAATTGTTTTATGATGAAATTATAGTTACATACAGTTCGCCCAACGTTCTGCAGAACAGAAAAATCGGTCACTGTGCAGACAAACGGCTAACTTCTCGAATGCCTAGATCCGTTGGGCGAACTGTACTTTTAGTAATATCAGGAATTTACTTAAAAAACAACTAAGTAACGTAAGTTAAGAAAGAAAATGTGTGATTGATAAGTAGTGTTTTTTGGTTAGAAACTCCAAAGTTAACAAAAGGCAATAAGAAGAGAGCGGAGATGGCTCAACTGATACTAGAGTAGGTAAGTAAGTACATAAGTTTAGTAAAGTAAAGAATAAAGATCAATAGGTAAGTACTAAATAATTATACATGTTGATAGAAGAATGGTTTTTGAAAATATGAATAACAAATTCACAAACCTTCACTTCTAACTGCTATCAGGAATTGATACAGGCTCATAGAAGCATCGATAGCAATTTTACGTCCTGAAAATAGGAAAATAACGATATGTTTGTGTTACATTGCCAAAATGTTCCAAATGTTCAAGAGAAACTTACCGAAATAGTTTTTGATTTCCATTTCTTTTACTGCCTGCGGCGCTATATCAGCTATGAGCTTAGATAAACCTAGAATACCCATGTTTACGCACTAAAGACTAACACTAAATAGAAACACAGAAAAATGTATTTATTCAACTCAATCTCGCTCGAAGCGGAGAAAAGAAAACGTTGCGTTCTGTAGTTTTTTCCTATTTTGGCGGGATAATTGTTTTGTTTTGTTTGTCACTATGGTTTGTCATGTCAGTCGATGACAATGAAACCATTGTTATGTCAATGTCATGGCATTGCACCTCTCTCACATTGATTTTCTTTTTTCGTCCGTGCTTACATGGGCACATTTTCCGGTGTGGTATCGTATCGTGCAAGTTTTGTCCTTTGGTTTTTGGTTTTGTCCATTATCAAGAACAAAATTACTATCGTCTATCTTTCTTTCTATTTAGTGATGCACAACAGCCGTATCAAATCGATTACGACAATCGATTTTTCACTCGATCGATACAAATAACTACTACTTCGCATACCGATAATCTTGCCGGATCATAAAAAATGGTGTTAAAAAATAAATAAGTAAGGGGTTACTTCATGTGATATTAATCTAGAACTCTAGATAACTGACGTAGGTAGGTATTTAACTTTCTTTCTCCACCGTAGAGCTGAGCTATTGACACAACGACGGTGAAGACAAAGAAGGATGTAGTTAGTTCTCTCTCTCTCATAAGGAAACAGCTGATCGTAAATTTGATAGGCGCTAAAAAGAAGGGTCAGCAGAGTGTGTGTTGATTATTGATCGCAAGTTCTAAATATTACTATAAATAAACAAAGTGCTAGCCAGAAGGAAAATGGGGAGCTATTATTCTGTGAATATGGAAGAAAATTTCAAAAAGAATCAGGAGTTTATACAAAGTATCAACAAAATCAAGGTGAGTACCTAAAAATAATAATTATTTGATAAAATATCTTGTAGTTACTGGGTACTAAAGTACTAATCCTACTAAGTAAAGGAGTTTATGTATTTCTTTATGCCATAGTATCTAGCTACTTATATTTTTACATAAAGACCTTCTAATGTTTTTAGATGGAGAGGCAAATTCATTTACAGCATCAATTGCAAGAAAGACAAGTGGCTATGACGATAGCGAAAAATAGAGATACATGTTTATGGTTTACTGCATTTTATGTATCTGCAGCGACTGGGTTGCTTACTGGGTAAGTACCGACCTATCTAATCAATAGGAATACAAATTTGTGTATAAAAGTACCTACCTACCTAATATTTGTTTAATAAGTACCTACCTCTAAATACAGGGTGTAAAAAGACGTCTACCGAAGCCGAAAAGGGTAGGTACAGCATCCCAAAACACAGCCAAATTCAAAAGGATTTTCCGAAAAAATCATTATATCCGGAGAAAACAGCGTTTGAAGATTACTGTTTGCGTATGTACTGGGCGCGTTTTTATACGTAGATTGCTGGATTTTGAGTTTTAATGGTTTTTTTATAACTAGAAAATATAATAAAATGACGTAGCTAAGTAAATTTTTTTTTTGCGTTTTTTTACGCTAAATATGTTCAGAATCATGGTCTGATTGGAACCCCTCAGTTTTCGGTAGCAGTCTTTTTACACCCTGTATAAATAGGTAGGTACAAATATAATGTGTACCTACCAAATTGTATGTAGGTACTTAGCTACAAACTATTTGATAATAATATTCTGCACTAACAGTTTCAGGAGAACGAAAAGACCCTATCTACTAATGCCCCTAATACCCCTAACATTTGCAACTCTATACTATTGGGATCTTGCATACGGGAATAAAATACACAGGATTAGAAGTAAGTATGGTTGGCTAGTTTCGATTAATTATCACTGGTTTTAGATGCATATGTCTTATAGGAAAATGTTTTATATAAATTGCATGCTTTAGTAAACTCCTACCTACCTAACAAAGCTACTTGGTCACTGCAAAGAGCTTTATCAAAATGAAAAAGAAAAAATACATTTGAAATTATTTAGTTCTGTCTATGAGTAGGTAGTTGCTCGTGGCTACGAAGTCATTATCCCAGATCATTATTAAGATAGGGAGAACTTTGATGACCTAGAAACACCCAATAGGGTATGTAGGTCACTAGGTCTACAAACTTAGGTAATAATAATAATAATAATAATAATAATAATAATAATAAGTAATAAATAAAATATATAATTAATGCTGGCACACAGAATTATCTAGCCCCAAAGTAAGTAGAGCTTGTGTTATGGGTACTAGATGACTGATAAGTAATAACTACCTACTTTTAGCTTAGAGAAGATAATTTATTTCACACAATCCAACCACTTCTTCGGCATTCCTCTTCTTGCATACCCAGCCACACTCATATTCATAAAAAGAGAATGTGGACCGATTAAATATTTTTTTATTTTTAGTGGAAGCTGAGCACATAATGACCCATGAAACGGATTTGCTAGAGGTGCCCTGTGGCCTGCCAACGCCATCTTCGATCGACCTCGCTCGCCTTGACGCCGAAGACAAGAAGAAGATCCATCCTCCTCTTCTGTGACTTTAAGGAAGTGATTACTTATTGGTCATTCTGATTGAATTATGGTTTTAGCTTACCTGTATGCACATACAAATGCCATCAATGACGTTTCGAAAGGCATTTCAATTAGAAATATCGTCCCTCTGCAGACAGAACAGTGAATTCCAGCTTGTATCCACTGGTATTAAGGACTCAGAGGCATTAAACATTTTACATAAGCTTTTGATCTTAATTTAAGATTTAAAATTAATAAACAAAGAGATAATTCATTCCATGTGTCAGCCCACAACGCACCTAAGAAATTAGCTTGGGGCAGGCAAATTATGATGTCAAGTCCCTACTAAAAATAAAAGAAGTCATACATTTGGAACTTAAACCAAAATTACTAAGTACATACTCAGTTTAGCTACATTAAAATACATTTAGGGTGATAGAATTGACGTCATTGTGTTTATATGCGGGCAGAGTTATCTCATTGATTATGTCACCTCCATATTTAGGTAGGTACCTGTGGATGCCACATGAAGGCTTCCTAACCCAGTGAGAATAGACACTTGCTTACGTGAGATTGAAAATATTTTATTAAAAATTTCAATGCTCAAAACGAAAGTACCTATCGAATCGTAGACATTATTGTGTAACTAGTCTTAAGTTAAATTTAAACTTTTTTTTTTTTCAAACAAGTTGGATTATCTAGTATCTATTGCATTTTCAGATATAATGTTGAAGTTTTCCTCTAAAAATTGTGGTTTTGTCTTAAAATTTAGAAATTGTTCAATGTTCAAGTGTGCCTTCGTATTTGCGAGTAGATGGCTAGAATTGCACAAAGCTAGTGACAAGTAGCTTCATAGATGCATTGATATGTTCAAATAAAATAATTAAGACAATACCTAAATAAAATAGCATAAGGTAGGTACATAGGTACCTACAAGAAATAAATATGAAATTAATACATCATTATTTTATTTAATTGAATAATTAAGTTACCTACACATTCTAGTTCGATCAAAAGACAATGCCTACAATTGGCATCAATTATTGTCAAAGACACCACTTTACATACCAACAGAATCTGATAATGGCATTTAGCTTTAGTGTAGGTCAGTATTAAAGTAGGTAACTATTCCTATCTTTCAATGTTTAAAGTAAGTATCTACCTACTTAAGTAGGTACCTATTTAATATTAGAGTAAGTAAAATTTAGCAATAAGTTGTTTAGTACTTATTTAGTTGCGTAGGCTTTGTAAAAATAAGTAGGTAAGTATTACTTATCAATTAAGTAGGTAGGTAAGGTACATATAAAAAAGATTCGTTTTTAGCAAAACTGTGTAGTGTAGTGGCATGGCATTTATTTATTTATATTTCGTTAGAAAGTTTTTTTAAGTATATTTTTACCGTTTTGTATTTTTGTAATTTTATTTTAGCTTGCTTATCTAGTAAAGTACCATTTTTGTGGATACCTACTTAATTAAGTAGATACTTTAAATTTATTATTTTAGACTACGTAATTTTTATTCTCATATCTACTTACTTATACTGTTTTTTTTTTGTAATATGTATATGTATATTTAGTGTAGTTAGTGCTTTGGTTTTTACTGTAAACTAGCTACTGATTTCTGAAATAAATACTTACCTACTTAGGTACTATTTAGACCTAAGTACCTACTCCATGTTAATAAAATAAACTGTTTTAGATCTCTGTTTTTATTTTACTTCCCATCTATCTGCTTATGTATAGGTCTTTCAAGGCAGGTACCTAAAAAATCAGCTATAAAACAGAACCAAATAAAGCTAAAATGCACCTTGAAAGCGAATAGGTAATAAACTACCTACTCTAAGTTGATACTAAATAATACTAATCCGTGCATGTCACTATTTTACGGTTAAACAGGAAATCGATAATCGCATAAATTTCTAATGTTTTATCGATTATACAGTTCGTAATTTCACCTTACTAGCTGTCAACGCTGTTGCCATGGCTACCGACAATTTGTTTAGGCACTGTAAACAAATGAAATTCGACAAGCAAAGCACACCGAACGTCTCGCTAATTTATTCGATAAAATTGTGTAAAATATAATATTTGGGAATATTTACAAAGAAAATGGATATTGTGTGTGAGACGACACAGCTATATTGTACGTGAGTATGAAATACTTATTTTTTAAAATGTTTATTAGGAAGTTAAGTCTGTAGGTAAGTTAGGTAGGTACTACGTGAATTGAAGTCCATCGATAATGCGGTTGCTTGGTATCCCAATCAATATTTTACAATACCTAGCGTCACGCTCTATTATTCAAATTCGCTAACGTTGAGCGTAAAATTTACATTTTACGTCCACCGCTTCGATGTAAAAAATATTTCAGGACGAAGCTCCTGAATTAATATGAATCAAGCACAGATAAAGAAGGATGATAAAAAAAAGGATGGGGCACAGAAGCAGGTCGCTAAAAAGAGTCCGGATAAGAATATGTCTGAGATCGATGAGCATATTCTAAAGAGGTTTGAGATAAAAAAGAGGTTGGGTAAAGGGGCCTACGGGATCGTTTGGAAGGCGACCGATAAGAAGTCGAAGGAGGTGGTGGCTATCAAGAAGATATTCGATGCTTTTAGGAACCAGACTGACGCTCAGAGGACCTTTAGGGAAATTATATTCCTACAGTCTTTTCGGAATCACCCTAATATTGTGAAACTGCATAGTATTCACAGGTGAGTTTTTCTTTCTGTTACATATGTACCTATAGGTACCTACTAGGTTTTATACCTACCTACCTACATACTTATAAAAAGTTTCAAGACCTTCATTTTGTCATGTCTCTACTTAGTTCTTTCGAAGCAGTGTGGTAAAAGGCTTTCAAGATTTTCATCCACCTAATCATCATAGTCCTTAACTTTCCCCATATCCCACTAAGTAGGGTGGCAGCATAGGTATAATATGTTTTCCTTCTCCTTTTTCTTTTCCTCATCTCGTCATATCAGCACTCATTCTTTTTCATCCACACATATCCATTCAATGCAATCTATCTTTTTGTGAACAATGAACTGATTAGAAATGTCTCCATCATCAGATCACGAGCTTCCATTGCCCATATCCGTGTTTAAGCTCATTTGAGCTCACGGTTAGGTAAGTACCTAAAGTAAGCAAGTTCGTATGAGTTTGTGGCCAACTCTGGTGACGAAGTTTTTAGGCCACTTTAAGACAGCTTGTCTAGATTACTTTGTGAATAAAAACCCTTTTAAACAGGGCATTGAACAACCGTGACATATACCTCGGCTTTGAATACATGGAAACTGATCTGCACAACGTGATAAAACGCGGCAACATACTCAAGGACATACATAAGCGGTACATTATGTACCAGATGCTGAAGGCCACTAAGTATATACACTCGGGGAACGTGATCCATCGGGACCAGAAGCCGAGTAATGTGCTCATTGATAGTGCCTGTCGGTAAGTATTATCTATTGTAACTTTATAGGTCTGCTTACTTTGGGGCTAGATGATGCTGTGTAAAAAGTCCAGCAAAGACAAAAAAAAAAACTTAGGCTTTTACATCTAAGTATATTAGATGATTTATACAGCGTCAGGAGGCAACCTATGCCTACACTTAACGGGAAGCTGCAGTGCCTGGGACATTGTTTGAGATGGAATAGGCTTGCCCAGCACCTAAACCATCCTCTCAGCTTAATCAGCCGCCCACAGGAAAGACGACGTCGATACGTGTGGAGCTGATTAAGCTGCGGGTTTCCTCACGATGTTTTCCTTCACCGTTAAGAGCTCGTATTATAGCGCATATAAATTTTACGAAGCGAAAAATCCATTAATGCACGGCCTTCAGATTGAAAGTCAAGGCACAACCCCATTTGACCAACATGGCTCTAAAGACAATTTAGTGGCTAATACGCCCTTGTAGGTACTAGCTGCACCCCGAAATTTTTCGTGGCTAAACGGTTATTCACAGCATGATTGTGGCGTAAACTCACCCCATCGTACTCACGCGATTCCAAAACTACCTCATCAATTTTGGTAAATCAAAACAACGTGCTTCCGATTGGAAAAATAATTCTATGATAATGTAATATGGACGTATTCTGTAAGTTAAGTAGGCTATAAGTAGGTTCTTATGTGGTTCTTATAAATCATGTACCTAAATAAACAGAGCGCGCGTGACCGAATTCGTTCTGTAAGAGGATCGGTTCCCTATTGAGCAATTTTAGCATATCTATCTTGACACGCAATAGTAGATTTTTAACCTACCATACAAGTGTTTCTTTAATCCCTGGCTCTGCACTCTTCTTTAAAGCAGGAGAGGGAAGAAGAAGGAAGAGAATCCGTGCCGCACGGATTCTAAACTAGAATTTTGAGCGCAGCGAGGGATTACCTATTATACCTCTCTCTTACCTACAGTCGGCTTCTTTCTCATGTTATTTTTCACACAATCCATTCATCTGTTGTCCATCATCCTGTTTCTTCGCGACAATACCGTAAAGAACCTAGGGACAAACACAGTTTCGGACCTAGCTTTCTATCAGGCGATCATAGAAAATTTGAATAGCTGAGTTTAAGTTCGATGCGTATCGAACCAAATAAGGCTCGAAGTAAAACACAAAACAGAAGAAAGAAAGTAAAATAGAGACGGTGTATTTCCAGAGTGAAGCTAGCAGACTTCGGTTTGGCACGATCAGTGTCCAGCATGTATTCCAGTGGCGAGGATGGAGCGGATCCCTGCCTGACTGATTACGTCGCTACCAGGTGGTATCGCGCCCCGGAGATACTTATCGCTAGTAAGAAGTAAGTTGTCTTGAAGTCACTTGTTTTTTTTAGAGCAAATGTTGATTTTATCAGCTTGGTGTTTTTTTGTTTTTGTCTCACTTGTGTTACTAATTCTTTTCAATGCTAGTAAGAAAGTCGTGTCGTGTCAATTCATCTTTTTTTCATAGCTAAGTAAGAAGTACCTAAGCCTCCTTTTTGTATCTCACTTTTCATCGCGTGAAAGCAGCAGCTTAGCTCCAATATTGACGTTATTCTTCCTGTGGTGGTTTAGGTGCTGGGCAAGCCATCTTAAGCAATGTCCCATGCACTATGAGTAGTCGGAGCATTGTCACGGATCTCCATAATCGTAGGCTCAAATCCAATTTTTTGGAATGCATTACAAAAATCTTGAATAGGTACTATTTTATGAAAATTTTTGAATCTGCATGTATCTCAGAGCCCAAGGTTAGAACTACGGTTACATCCTAGTCATTCCACTGTTTTATGACTACGGAAACTACCGACTTTCACGGCCAAGGCAACTACGATTCGGTTTCATTTGTTGCTTTTATAACAAAGAATAAACCAGTCACGACTGCATTAACCTTGTATTGTCAATATTTTAAATCTATAGGTAGTAAAATCAGTGGTATGTATACATAAAATAGCTGTAACGTGTAAGGTAGAATTTAGGGGATGCTTTTCTTAAAATGTACCTACAAGTAACATGCAGAGTGAACTATTTGTTTTAATGCCAACAGCGAGCTTTACCTCATATTTGGATAAAATGAATTTAGAATTTCATCAATTCGTTTTTCTGAAAGAAATACTACGCATGATCTTAAAATAGCTGAAATTAGAAGAAAGAAATAATCTTGTCCAGCTCATAGATCAGCTGGACTAGATTTACATTCTAGATTTCATACAATGACCCAGGCAATAATAAAAATCAGCGTACAGTTTTACGAAACTTCCCATGTTCATTCAGTTATTCAACTTCTTAAAGGTGTCAGAGTCCTCGGTGACACAACTCAGGGTCACCATGAACTAGTCAATGACCTAACGAGGGCGCTACCCTTTCACATGTCTTTGAACTTGTGTTTAGGATTTGCGATTTTGTCCCTTTTAGTTTCGAAAGCGATGGATGAAAGAAGAGTGCATGCGACAGAGATGAATGTTAATATGGATGTGCGGAGTGACACGAACGGATAAGATGAGGAATGAATATATCAGGGGAAGTCTGAAAGTAGCGCCGGTGACTGAAAAGTTGAGAAGCAAAAGGTTAGCGTGGTATGGGCATGTAATGCGGAGGGATGAAAATCACGTAACTAAAAGGGTGATGGAAATGAATGTGGATGGATATGTGAGTAGAGGTAGACAAAAAAAAAGATGGATAGATTGTGTGAAAGAAGGTATGTGTAAGAAAGGAGTGAATACGGAGATGACGAGAGATTTGGGAGAGTGGAAGAGGAAACATGTTGTGCCGACCCCGCATAAGCGGGATAAGGGCAGGCAAATGATGAGTTTCGATGAGACAGGATTATTGAAGGGATTGCAATTGAATAATTTACACACGATTTGTCTAACTAATAAGTTGGACACTATAGTAATGCTGGACTAAATAAAAAATGTGTTGTTGAATTGTTCCCACCAGCTACACAAAAGGCATAGACATGTGGTCTCTCGGCTGTATCCTAGGTGAGATGTTGACAGGCAAGCCGCTGTTCCCCGGCACCTCCACGGTCAACCAGATTGAGAGGATTATGACTGCTCTACCGCGACCATCGGCCGACGGTAAGACAAGCTTTTATATATCAATGTTTTTATGTTTAATGTAGGTATGACCCACTTGCCGGTGTACGATTGAGCTGAATTTGGCACGAGTATATAAATATGGGGACAAAAAGCTGATCTAGTGGTGTGAAAACACACTTTTTAACAGAGCTATTTAGTTTAGGTATAGCCCGTTTTAGTGACTTCGGCATATTATAGGTCCACAAACGTTTAAGTATTTGGTAAGCGTAAGATGATGGAGTCAGAAGCTGTTCAACAACAGTGAATAACAGTAAATTATCCATGTCAGGCTCTTTGGATGCTCACAGTAACCTATAGGGCCATCATATCAAGGGTTACTTTCCTTTGATAATATCTCTATAAACCGTTTTATCAAGGTGGCTGGTCTTCCAGATATATCAGCAGTATGCAGCGGCTACGGCTCCTCGCTCGTTCGAGAACAGGCTGCGAACGCTGGCAATGTTACTCTAACTTCCTTATTATCTTGTGCGCCAAGAGATGCAGCTGAGCTGGTCCAACGGCTACTGGTCTTCAACCCAGCGAAGAGATTGAGTGCTGAGCGCGCATTGGATCATGAATATGTCTCCAAGTAAGTAGCAGGTGGATGATTTGAATGGATTGTTCGTTACTAGATTTTGAGGGTCTGCCGTAATTAAAAGTTAAAGGGCCTGATGGGAAGACAGCCCGTAGAAGTTTCTAAGGTTTTGTATCCTAACCCTACGGGAAAGAGGCCACCTTGAATGAAAATGCTTTTCAGACTTCGGTCATGTGCTCCCAGAGGTCGAAACTTTTCAACCCCGAGACGAGATGAAGAGATCATTTCACTTTTGATTGCTGATTGCTAATGGCTTCATGATATTTCATAATTTTGTTAAGATTTAACGCATGGATTGTCGTTAACCAAGAATCTGATGAACTAGACTTTTCTTACACTTATATTCCAGGTTCCACCGTGAACGTGACGAGCCCACACTACCATCAGACGTGCTCCTACCCCTCAGGGACGACAAGCAGATGTCAGTGGATGATTACAGGAACAAACTGTACAGCATCATGACCAAAGGCTCGCATTCCTTTAACGGACAACCGCAGAGGAAGAATCACTCTAGGTAACACTTGAATCTCCTTTCTCTTTCTTAATGTCTCAGCATAAGACAACTGAGCTTCTGTGTAAAGGCAGTTAAAAGTCGGTCGGTTGTCTAACTTAAAATCCATTCCTATTTTGTCATCCCAATAGAGCTCAACCAATCACCTAATAGCAAATTGGCAATTGAAGTCTAAAATGGGTTTCAAATATCAAAGTGAAGCCCATGTCCATTGCCAGTTGAATTACACAATAGGGCCCCAGGTTATGAAGTCGGTACAGCATATGGAGGCCATCAGGTGGTTGTAACTCTGTCACCTAAGCCACTTGCTCCTAATCGCTTAGTAGTTTTCATGTGGCTATGAAGCTAAATCTTTTCTGCAGGTGTAAGGTTCTGTACGCACAACCGATCTTTGTCTGTCTGAAGTTAGGTGCACTAAACGATTGCGCAGGTTTGCGCGAGTAGGCGAGATAGCACGATGCAACAAACTAAGCGAGTGAGCAAGGTAGCTATACAACGCTGTCTTCGTCTTTTACGCGCCATCAAAAATGGGTTCTGCGCAGCTACTTCAGAGAGCTAAAGATTGGTTGTGCGTATTTAAGTATTTGAGCTATAGTCAGAATAGATAGATCATTAATTCATACGAAGTACATAATTAATGATGCCGGTTTTGATTACCATTTGAATATCTCTTTCAGCAGTTCAAAGGCCCACACCCTCCCACAGCCAACAAAAAGCAGGAGCTTTCAAGACGCGGACGCGAAATACAAACCAAAGCTCTCTGTTTCTGCTGACGCGAAACAGCGTCCGAAACCAGAGCGTCCCCTTAAAGAGTACCGTTCAGACCACAACGTGACCAAACCCCTTAAAGCGACCAAACTCTTCGAACGCCACGACTGGACTGAGTCGAAATGCTATGGCGATTACTTCCAGCCAGTTACGCGACAAAGTCCTACCGAATTCGGGGTTATGAGCGGGGGGAAGAAATCGGTTCAGCAACGCAGGAATTCTACCTCCTTCTCTACAGTCACTATAGGTGGAGATGCAGATTATTTGGGACGGCAAAGGCATGGAGTTATTACTGCCAGTGCTCTTATGGATCTGAGAACCAGTATCCGATGATGATGGGATTAGAGGAGACGGGCTGCGTTTATTCGTCGGGACTTTTTCCTGACTTCACCCTTTCCTTCATGGAGGTTGCTCCATGTTTTTGTATGTGACAGTAGGGTATGGTCAAAATTTCTGATTTCACTGCAAGTTAACATTACGTAGACATCGAAACAGACGTCTACCGAGCCTTAGGGGTCGTGGTCTTTTTAATTTTACATTATCAATACTATGAGAATCTCACGCACAAGTATTTTGAAGACTACCGTTACCTATTGTAATTGGCTCACTAATTAGAAATATTTACGCAAAATTACTAGTCCTATCTTACACCTGTTTAGATTTGTATACTAAGATGCAATAAGGGCAGGATCAACATGTCTTAAATAGATGTTGGAATGAAATGCACTGTAGGTTTGAGAGACCAAATAATTTATTGATATTCTAGTCAATACTTAGATTAATACTTTAGCCCTTAATTAAATTGTAGTTGTGATTGCGTCAAAGTGTTTTAAAAGTAACTGAAGTCTTCGGACAATGCACAGTAAAATCAATATTAGTAGACACAAAACTATTTTTTTTAATCTTAAGATCCAACACGGTTCACGTCATTATTTTAATCATAGTAAAAAATAGTAATTTGGTTCTTTTTACACAGTTAGGTAAATAGTCTTTAAATTTAAAAGTGGCTCAAAATCTACTCTTGTATGATGTTTGTGTAAATGGCGCATTTGTCATAAAAGTATGGCCGGATAAGACATTGCGACAAATATTGTTATTTAGAATATCAACCGGTTTATATAATACGTTGCTCAAGCTCATAAAATATTCACTTTTTAACGCCAAGTGACCTTACATATAGCTCAAGTTTTGTAGTCTACTCTCTGACTGAAAATAATATTCAAGTTTTATTGTAGGTACCTATACTATATCAATCTTTATATTTACAAAAGCAATCTTAATGGTATGAATTTGTAAAGGCTGTTCATTATTTTATACCCACTAAACGGAAACGGAAACGGAATAGACGGAAAAAATAATAGTAGTTTTCAACGGTTTTGCGTTTGTTGGTTGGCGCAAGTGTGCTTTTATATAATAATCTACGCTATCTTAAATAGGGCATATGGTAGCCTATACCTAGTTGGTGGGTGTAAATACCATCTTACTTTCATGTTCCGTTGCATATTAAAAGCAAAACTGAGGTGCTGGAAGTGAGGGCTAGTCTTATAATTTTTTCAATGGCTCGCATGTTAAAAACAACAAAACAACAGTGAGTTTTTTCTTTGAAAGAACATTCTCTTTTTTAAACGTGGCATCGTGTTAACCGCTTACCACAGACGAGATCTTCCAAAGCTAGAAGAACCTATTAATTTCTGCCCTGAAGAGTTCAAACTCCTCCCCAGCCAAGCTATGCAGCCATGAATGTCTTATGTCCATGAATGTATCCAATAATGTCCATGTCTATCAAACTGTTCCTTCCGTGCGTGTAGTCGGGCCCGTTTGGGCTTTGTACCTAGGCACTTTTGTATTTATTATACAACGTAGAATAAATGGTTTGAATTGATTGGCTGAGTTTAATTTCCACTAGTATTAGTAAGGTACAGTTTGCCCAACGGATCTAGGCATTCGTGAAGTAAGCCGTTTCTCTGCGCAGTGAACGTTTTTTCATACAAAATTGTGGTCCGCGCAGACAAACGCTAACTTCACGAATGACTAGATTCGTTGGGCGAACTGTACCACCGCCGCGCCGGCGCCGGTACCACCTCCGCCGGAAAGAATGAAAGAATGAACGAATGATCGAATGAACCGCTTCTTCCTCGTGCTCCTACTAAATTCTCCTACTGGTAGGAGCACCGAGACACCCATGTCCTGATGCTCCTACTGAACATAAAAACCACGGGGATCTGGCACTCGCCGGCCGCCACCGCGGCACGCTTCGCTCGGCTCGTGCGTGGTTGTTACTATACACCTAACCACTCGTCGCTTCGCTCCTCGCAACCTATGCTATAGGTCTGTTAGTTACAGTTTTTATGTTCAGTAGGAGCATCAGGACATGGGTGTCCCAGTGCTCCTACCAGTAGGAGAATTTAGTAGGAGCACGAGGAAGAAGCTGAATGAACGGGGAATGAGTGAGCTGATAAATAATTAAAACTTTACAATATACCTACGTACATTTCAATGATTTTTTTATTGCCTTTGCCTACATTACAATCAGTTCGTCAACGGTGAAAGAAAACATCGAAGGAAACCCGTAGTTTAGCTGTTTAGCTCCACACGTATTGACGTTCTCCTGTGGTTAAGGCCGATTATTGTTGTGGTCCATTACCTGGATAGCTGAGAGGATGGTTTAGGTGCTGGACAAGCCTATGCCATCAAACAATGTCCCAGCTCTCGCATCCTATTCTGACGCTGCCTATGTATCCCACATACCACTTCCCACTAATATAATAATAATAAAGCTGAAAGTTTGTGTGTTTGTTTGGATGTTTGTATGTTTGTGTTTCAATCACGCCTAAACCAGTGAACCGATTTGGATGAAACTTGGAATAGGCGTAGATACTGACTTGGAATACCTAGCATATAGGCTATTTAAAATGTTGGTACCACGCGGACGAAGCCGCGCGCAGTAGCTAGTAGATAAATAAAAGATAAAAGCCATGAAACTAGCCGGTTTGAAATTATACTAGAATAAGTATTATAGTAATATAGTCTGCGAGACTTTTTTTATGTGAAATGCTTTCTTTATTACCAAAGATAAGAATAACTCCAAAGAGAATAGTAATATACAGGGTTACTCTATGACAAGTAAGACGTCAAACATCATGGACAGAAAATAAATAAACGACGAAAAAAATCAAAAATCAAAATGAATAGCATTGTTTTTCAGATAGTCATTCTGAGTTTCATAGTCAACGTGTTTGGTACCAACATAATTCCGATTTTGAGTTTGGATCCGAAACTGAGGAATGATAATGTCACGTATAAGGTAAGCTGTCTACGGTGCGGGTTTCCTCACGATGTTTTCCTTCACCCCCCTAAGTATTGACGATGTCTTTCCTGTGGACAAGGCCGATTATGCTGAGAGGATGGTTTAGGTGTTGGGCAAGCTTATTCCATCTCAAACAATGTCCCAGGCACTACATCGTCCCCTTAAGTGTAGGCATATTTAAATCATGATAGCAACCGCAGGCCCCTGAGTGCTTAGCCACAGGGTTCTGTTCCGATGTAATATTTAGTGCCTCACAGAAGACACTACCTTTTTTTTTCTCGCTGGGAAAAATGCGTTACGCATCCCGGGGGGCGAGAGGGGTATGTGGGACTCCCCGGGGACTCCCGGTATACCCACTAAACGACCCAGCGTCATTCCGGCGTCGCCTGGAATGGAGGGGGTCTGGGAAACCGGCACAGCCTTTTCATCCAGTCCCTCTCCGGCGATCCCCGCCCTTAAGGCGGCCCCGCGTCGTGGTGAGTAGTGCAAGGCGAACGAGTGACCAACACCAATATTCATTATTTGCAGCAAGCTTCGAGAAGAGTGAGAGGTTTTGGGCCAGAAGCACCAGAGGTTTGTTCACATTTTGTTTTTCTTCATTTAGTCACTGATCACGTGATCTCGCGCACTTGAATTTAAATCTATCTATAATCAGCCCACATCCATCTACAGCTGAGAAAGAAAGACCTCCTCACTTTCACGCCTATATTTCCGGTCCTATGCTAGTCGAACCCAATCCCTCAATGCCGTCATAACGTATCAGATCATAGTGAACAAATAAGAATTAGCATCATGGCAATATTTCCACATTGGACCATTAGCTCACAATAGTGATGATTGGAAGAAAGGGTTTACAGCCTTTGCCCTGTAGTGAGACATCACAGGCTCATAATTAAGATTTTCTTTCAGTTTCTTCCATTCATAATGCTGATAGACAAGGACAAAGATACCAGCGAGTACTGGCGCGAGACAGAGATACTCTCGCTGGTTAGAACGAGAGAGGCGGATATAGATTACGATAAGTGCGAGCAGACGAGACAAGATAACTCTATTGTAGAGTTTGCTAGCAGGAGGACCGTCAGACCAATTTGTAGGAGCAGGATTGGTAAGACTTCCTGCTGCTTATTACATAAACGTTAAACATTAGTTGAACCCCATGATAAAACAAAACTGTTACCACAAAAAAGCGTTCTATATACGAGTATTTAATTATCGTTTTTCTAGGGACAGTTTTTTAGTCAGTCACTTTTATTACCTACATCGTTGTTTTAGATCACCAGCTATGTCCGCAATGTCCTCACTTCAACAACCACACGGAGTGCGAACTATTTCGTGAATCGTGCAGGTAAATTGCAATCTTACTCTACATTTTCCCAAATGATGCCTAGTATCTTCTAAAGTATCAGTAATATTGGTCTATGGTCTGGGGGGTGAAAAAATAGGTTCTGCGCAGCTACTTCAGAGAGCTAAAGAACGATTGTGCGTATTATACATGCTTGTCATTCACATCAACCATATTGTTTAACAGAGAGAGACGCGTGCACCCGTCCGAGTATCGAACCTACTGCGACCGCAGGTACGGCAAGTGGAAGACCATGTTCCTACCCGCTGACTACTCGCAGTGCCGATGTTGTGATGAGTGTATATTTTACAGAGGTACACTACTAGATCTGGAAATGTGAAGTTCTGCGTTTCAACGCAGTAGTTTATGTGTTTACTGCATATCGAAACGGGTAACTTTACGAATGCCAAGATTCGTTGAACGTACTGTAACATCAGCTTAATTTTTTTTTAAATAGGAGATAGAGAAGGTTCTTAATTCGGTTGTATGTATGACTTTGAAAAAAGAAGGAGGTTCTATGTTGGTATGCATACTTAAGTTTCTTTTATGTAAGTATGTCAAATGTAGACTGTAGACCAATTTTCAATATTACTTTTTTGTTTGAAAAGGTACGAGTATATATACTCTCAGTGGTCCCATAACACACATTTCTTTTTCAGAATTGGATCAGTCCTGTCTTCAGGATGAGTATGTTTTTGATACTGATGAGTTTCTGCCGGTTACCACTATTGGTATGTATGTATTTGGATGCTTCCCAAAAGGGTTGTTGTTGTTCCTAAAATTATTATTTTCACATAGATCTACACAGAGACCACCGATTTTCACCTAAGAAGATCCATCTTCGCCTCATACACATAAAAAATACCACATTTTCAGCTATATTTTGCTCTAATTTTATGAGATATCTTTTGCTTATAGATAGATAGAATATTTTATTTGACAACACACACAACACATACTTATACATCAGCAAATAAAGAAAACGATATGACAGAAAAAAAAAACCGTGGCACCTATCGTCATTTTAGTTCTTTCGAACCAATTATGACGAAAGAATTTTAAATGCACCTCAATTTTGTTTGACACAATGACCTACATTTTCTGGGAGAATTTTTTTTTATGAGTGAGGTGCAGAGACCTGCACTAAGATTAGATTTCCAAAGCAACCTTTGGATGGCTTCCAAATGATGTTTTTGCCAGATTTCAGAGCTGGCTGCAACCCCTATTGGGGGCATCCCGAGCAAGAGTTTAAGGCTCTACGCTGTGACAAGGTTTTGAGGAGATGTAAGTGTATTTTACTTTAAACTCAAAATATTATTAGTTACACCATCAGCATTCTGACTACTTCTGTGGCTCAGTTGGCGAAGGCCAAGGTAAGAGATGTGAGTTTGATTCTCGCTGCGGGGCAAATGTTTGTGTCATCTGCAAATATTTGTTCAGGTCTGGCAATTTCCTATGTATGTCATGTGGTTGCCAAAAAACTAGCTCTGCTTAGATGCTTTGGGCTAGATGATGTTGTGTTGTGTGCACAGAAACTATAGTATTTTTCACGTAGAAACGTATCCCTGACACATCTTTATGTTTTACGTTGTACAACAATGAAAAATATCGAAATAAATGAAATCTATAAGTATTACTAGAAGATAAAACTTCAATTAAAAGGATTTGGTCTATTTCCTTTTTAATCATTTGAGAAATTAGCATAAAAGAGCCTTGTCCGATTGGAATTGGAATCGTTCCTATGTGAAAATGACTATAGTAGAGTAGTTTGGTTGTGTGCCCAGCATTTTTATTGATTACCTAGCCCGTAGACACCATTTTAAATAGCCTATATGCTATTTTAGGTCATTATCTATGCCTATTCCAAGTTTCATCCAAATCGGTTCAGTAGCTTTAGTGTGATTGAAACACAAATATACTCACAAACTTTCAGCTTTATTATATTAGTTTGACGCGTGTCCGATGAAGTATATTGAAATGGTTTCAGGTGTCCCTGTAACTATACCATCACTCCCCAACGAAACGATTAACCTGTAAGTAGTTTTAGGTACTTTTAATTTATTACGAAAAGTGTAAAAATCCATTGATACACACCCGGGATTCCAATGCGCCATTTCGATTGAAAGTTGAATATAAACCTAATGTAGTCATCCTATTAATTATTATTATTAGTTTAATTCAATTAGGTACTTATGTATTTTTTTGATTATTTTATTTTAGTATTTGTAGTTATGCGAATAAAAGTTTAGATTATCCTATTTACCTACACATGTTTAAGCAAATCATCATCATCATCATCATCCGCAGCCTTTTTCATCCCACTGCTGGGCATAGACCTCTCTTCGCTTGTGCCAACCTTCCCTATCCTGCGAAGGTTTAAGCAAATATATTATCTTTATCTTTAAACATCCCACAAGGCTAACGGCTCCTTAAAAGCAGACCCTAAAATAATATTGTAGTTTTATTAATGTAGCGTGTGTGCTAAATAATATTTATTCTGTTCTTGTAGTCGGCGCAGTTACCGCTATGAGCCGCTTACAGGAGAAGATGACTGCCCTATCTCCTGCCGCGGCTACGAGTGCTATGGAGGTCTGGTGAAGGAGCGACAGTGTGCACCTGGAGCCTACCTGCCAGAAAAGAAGCAATGCAACTGCTGTGGACGCTGCAGCGCTTACCAACGTCAGTCAAACAAAATCAAACTTATAGTCGAAGAGTGAGAGTGTGTGCGAGATATAGAGACTCTAGATATAGGGAGAGAGTAAGAAAGAGACAGCGAGTGAGACAACCCTAGAAACACGACAATTCAATGCTACGATTTTCGTAGCACGGTGCAAAATTCAGATTCAATGCTACGGTTTGCGTAGCACTGACTAAAAGATTGAGGTTCAATGCTACACGATTTGCGTAGAATTGTGCAAAGATTGAGGCGCAATGCTACGATTTTCGTAGCATTGTTCAAAGAATGGGGTTCAATCCTACGATTTTCGTAGCGTTTGCTGATAATGTTTGTGCATTTATAGCTTTTCCATTACCCGTTTGCCAACGACTTTGGTTCGTTTTTGGATCTCGGTACTTGGGATAGGGGATTTTTTTTTGCAGATATGTTTCAAAAAGTTTGATTGATATTCATACTTGGTATCTTGGTATGTTTCAGAGCTAAATCAGAAATGTGCTGAGTTCAAAAAAACAGTTCATAACATAAATGGAACCAAGGAAATCGAAGTGAGTAATTTTTAAATTAACTTAGCAACATAGTTTTGAATCTTTTAAAGCTATCAGCGAAAACATCCTCCTGTTATTCGGGACTACCGCGACACAAGTGCAGGGTCCTGGGTAAAATTTTATGAATGAATGAATGAATGAAAAATTCTTTATTGTACACAATAATTACACAACAAAATAAGAACTAATATAAACTAATGAGATAATGTTTATGAAATCAATTCTAAATTATCATTCCAGGATTAGGCTACAATTTGTCACAGAGATAAATAAATTATAGCCGGGAATAGCACATAGTCTAATTCAAAGTCAGTTTCAAAAGTAGGCTACTTTTATCCCGAAAAAGTGAATTAGGTAGCACCGTGGAGCACAGCTAGTTTATAATAGTATTTTTATCTTGAGGTGGAGGAAGAGTTCCTGGAGCCAGGCTGTGATGACGGGCTGGTCTGCAGGCAGGGTCTGTGCCAGGACATCCACATCGTGCAGACCACCTTTGGCAGCCGCAGACGGAGGGACGATGGCGTTTCTATTGCTAATGGTATATTACTGAAGATTTTTAAAATGCATCCTGAAAGTTGTACCCTTGCAGGACCTTCACTAATACTCATATTTTTTTTATAACCCTTTACTATCCCACTGCTGGGCAAAGGTCTCATAATTTTATGGGAGTATTATTTATACGGCCTTACTAATAAAACCTCGTATACCTAACCTAAAAATGCTTATTCTTATAGTGTTCCTGCCCCCTTTACCATGGCGATTGTCTAGGTAAAAATAATTTAATTCAAATTCATTCATAAAAATGGCAAAATTACATTAGAGTGTGGATAAAACGGGTAGAATGTGGATAAAAGTTACTTTTGTCCACACTCTTATGTCATTACTGTCATTTTTATCTATTCTCCGGTACCTAGACAATCGCCATGGTAAAGGGGGCAGGAACACTAAGAATAAGCATTTTTGGGTTAGGTATATAGCATTTTTTTTATAATTTTTTTCCCAGAGCCGTGCAAACGTGAGCTGAAGAACTTCAAGAAGAAGTTCGGAGAAGATGGCCACCTCCACTATGAAGCGCCGCAGTGCACGCCTCTCTGGCTCTACGCGCCTGTACAGGTAGCTCGCATTGTAATAAAAAGTAAAGTGAGTCAGTGGCAAACTCTGGCGACGGAGTTTTTAGGCCGCCTTAAGGCCTCCGTCATGTCATGACTAATAGCCGGGACCGACAATTTAACGTGCCCTCCGAAGCACGGAAGCGCTCAGATGAAAATGCCACTGGCGGAACATAAAAAAACTTTTATCCACACTCTTATGTCATTAATGTGATTTTTATCTATTCTTTATTAGGGTAGACTGGGGTCAATTGAAACGGGTCATGATTGAAACATCGCGCATTAATTTTGCCTCGAAACAAAATGGCGTTTTAAAAATCAACATCAAACTGCGACGACCTCTGTGGCGCAGTGGGTGAAAGCCCGCTTGTGACGCAGAAGGTTGCGGGTTCGATCCCCGCCGCAGGATAAATGTTTGTATAATCTGCAAATAATTATTTCGGGTCTGGGTGTTCTATGAATGATATGTATGTATTTACAAACAAAAAGTATTTATGTATGTAGTATATCAGTTATCTGGTTCCCATAGCTTTGCTTAGTTTAGGGCTAGATGCTGTGTGAAAAATGTCCAGCATTGTTATAATATATTTGCTGACTAGTGACTGTACAGTGTTTTGTCTGCAGTGTCGACGTTTCGTTTGCTACTGCGCTTTGGAAGACGGTACCTTCATTCACGGCATCAAGGTACCGAGGGTCGAAGTCTCCAACATGAATTGCGGTGAGTTCTTCTGTCACAGGGTAATTGCAAATTACCCTGAGGAGAAAATTCCCTTGTTACTTCTGAAACCCACTTTTTCTAGGGATTCAACGATTATACTCCACATTTCATGGCAATTCAGACTTATGAGTCAGTGGCCTACTCTGATGACGGAGTTTGTAGGCCGCCTTAAGACCTCCGT
The DNA here is from genome assembly GCA_951394285.1 of Epirrhoe tristata. NCBI lineage: Eukaryota > Metazoa > Arthropoda > Insecta > Lepidoptera > Geometridae > Epirrhoe > Epirrhoe tristata. The sequence goes on from OX596158.1 coordinate 2,658,952, forward strand.
CATAGTTTAACAGCCGGGACCGACAATTTAACGTGCTCTCCGAAGCACGAAAGCGCTCAGATGAAAATGCCACTGGCGGTCACCCATCCACTTACAGACCGTTTCGAACGTTGCTTAACTTCGACGATCTATCAAGAACGATTTGATGACCACGAGCGCTTCGACTTGATGACTTTGAAAGATTGATGACGTTTCTCCATTGTATAAACGTCACTTTTCGAAAGAGTTCAATATTAAATGATCGAAGGAGTTCATGGAAGTGATGTATCAAAGTTTACACTTTGTAAATCATATAAATTGTATTCCCGTCGTCAGTGGCGTAGCTAGGTTGCCAAGGGCCCTGGTGCAAAATAAACTGGAGCCCTAACTGAACGGTTAAGGTTTCATCAAGTCGAAATGTGCAGGGTTTGACAAAATGTTAGTATTTTGAATTATTCGTCGTCATTTTCTGGGCTGACTGTAGTTACTTAAATAGGTACCAATTTTTTTTTTTTATCTAAAAATGCAGTTGTTTTATTTTCAAAATAGTCATAGGTACCTGTAGTTTCCTAAGAACAAAACCTTCCGGACTCTGGGGTTCTGACTCTAGGTCCGAGGGCCCCGTGAGCTTGGAGACCCCAGTGCACAGCACCGCCTAGCCATCCGGTAGCTACGCCACTGCCCGTCGTGTGTGTACAACTTAAACATGGCTGCATTTTCACGCAGATTGTGCAAGAGAGAAGTGTCGCACAGGATCTGACGTGGAATGCGATGGCTACGGAAATTATAAGGAGGCTGTGTTCACTCCGCATGTTGACGACTGGTCCAACGTCTCTGCCGCTGCTGCTGCCACTGGTTCTGACCCTAAAGAAGGTACACTACGGCAAATCTAGGCATCTATTAAGTTAGCCGTTCCGATGCGCAGTAAATGAAATGGCACGGTTTTTCATGCAATGAAACGGCTGATTTCACGAACGAAGAAATTAGCCTAAGTTAGATCTAAGATGGATCACCTAAAAAAAGCTAGGCCCCAAACCGTGTTTGTTGCCCTGGTTCTTCACGGTATTGGTCGCGAAGGAACAGGAGTAGAATCACCTAGTTTTAAGACGTTTCAAAGTGATCCCAGCGGTCCTACTGAATAAATGCTTTTTGACTTTGACTTTGACTTTAACGCCTAGATCCGTTGAGATCAAATTCATCAATGAATTAAGCACATTTATTTTGACAATGATAAAGCAAGATGTCGTCTCACTAGTTCTTTCAAACCAGTGCGTGTGGAGAAAGCTCCTGATAAGTTGTGCACATGATAGCCTACCTACATTATTATATTCATTCATTCATTCATTCATTCATTCATTCCTACTTGTTTTTGAATTTTATAATGCTCTACGACATGCCGATTTACTCGCGATTTTATTAGTTTTCTTCGCAATTTGAGAGCATAGTGTTAGTTAAAAAATCTCATATCAGGTGCAAAACCGTATTCGAACCTACACATTTTTATACTTATGCCAATACGGCCCAGACTTCGAATCCACACCACACCATTATGATAACCTACTAGGCCAACAGATCAAGACTAGCTTTATTTCCGTCATCTATTTATATTGGCGACGCGCACAGACGCGGTCATTACTCTAATTAGATGAATTACGTCATCGCTAAGGATAGAGTACTAGAATATTACGAAGCCATTTAAATTTTACGATGGAAATGGCATACCTACTTACTTATGTAATTCATTTTGGATCTTTTACCCGTACTGCCAAAGGAAGGGTTATTAACTTAGTGATTGTATAGTGTGCCAAGGTGGTGAATAAAATTTATTCATACATAGTCATTTAGTCTACTTTTATCTCTATCGGTAAGAGAAAATTTTTATCAGAAAAATAATATTTGTTCCGTTTTCCTTTAACCCGTTCAATGCCACCGACTCGCCTGGCGTGTCCAGTTTTTCATCCCAGTGCCGGCGACTCGCGTGGCGAGCTCAGTAGTCGTAAATACATAATGAAAATCTTAGTGGCATTGAACGTGTTAAAATACGGAATCTTAAAAATACTAAGCTTATTGATACACCTTGACCTTAGAATAGAACGTTCTAGAATAAAAACGTAATTGTCTCAAATGAACATTATTTTCAGGGTCGTCACGTTCCACCGCGCCGGTTGGTACCTCAACCCCTGACAACCCTACTACTGTTTAATTTTATTACATTAATTTGTTTGATATTTATGTACAAATATAGCGAAAATTATATGCTTTGTTTTTTTTTAACTAAGGGTTTCACGCGACTTTGACTAATCTTGTTCTTTCTTTAGACAAAACATTAATAATAATGTAGTGTGATTTGACTAGCTGTATTTATTATACCTATGTGTTTGAGTCCAAATAATCAAGGGTATAAAAAAGAAAAATGCCGGGAAAATTTGGCAAAAGTATTTGTGAGTTTTCTTCTATGTGATGAACTCGGAATTAAGATAGAACGATGTCTGTTAGTTTTTATCGTCGACTCATCAAAATATGATAATTTACGATAGAAAAAAATATATAATCATTACTTACGTATGATTATTTTCTATTGGTTTCATTTTATGGTGTTTTGAGGTTCCGGAGACTACATACAAACAAACTTGACACTATTAAATTAGTAGGTATAGATTATTTGGATTTGTCTATTCAGTTAGTTTGCATTGCACGTAGTTCGGTGGTTGCAACTTTTTTCAGTGCAGTGTATTTTTTTTTTCAGTACATAGATATTTTAGCGCCAAAAGCATACCTTTCTTTTGTGGATTTTTTATTTTTAGTCTGCCATAATGATAACCTCTAAACATGAGGCAAGTTTTTTGAAAAGGAATTTTCTATTAATAGTTATCTATAGAATTTAATCATTGTTTTTCATTAGGGTTTTTCAAAGGTTCTAATGAGGTTTTAATATTTCTGAATGGGGTTGTTAACTGAATTATTGTCTATAGTTAGTCTACTTATAACAAAATTATATTATACCTACAGTACAGCCTTATCACAGCGTGCGCGTGGCGTGTTTGACGCGGGTGCGCGGCGAACACGCCGCGGACACGCAACGAATTCGCTGCGGATTAGCACGCGTGAACTCCATTTTGTACACTGTCGTAAAAAGTCAACCTGTCCAATTATAGAAGACTTACAACAAAATACGATTTAGGCTAAGTTCATACGGTCACTGAGCTTACAATCCGTCGCGAATCCGCTGCGCCATAAGGCTCTTAGGTGTAGGTACACATACCTAACTTCTAACTCACTTTGCAGCTTTTTAATAACCACATCCTTTTATTTTCAGTCTTTAAACGTACCTACTTAGTAATTTCTAAAATCATCAACCGTTTTAACAATTTCCATAAGAGAATATTTTTATTTTCATAATTACTTAGGTACCTAAACCATAATTGCAGATTTTTTTTTGTCACTTGAGCTAATCGTCTCTCGTGCGTGTAGTTTGTGTACTAACATAAACTAAGTCGTAGCCAAGTCGTAGCGTGTTATATATTTTTCTTTCCGATAAAATTATTTCCTTACTTTTCTTTATTGACATGTATCTAAATCTTTTTAACCCTGATAAATCGGGAGGTCATAAACGCCTTGACTGTGCGCGCGACTCAATGCCACTCAGATTTGGCAGGATCAAACTTCCGTACGCGACTGAAACAGCTGTTAGTGACAACTATTATGTCAATATAGCTCAGCTTTTATTATTATGTCAAATGAAGTAGATAAGAATCTTCACACATTTTGCAGATATTTGTTTTCCATTCGTAAGTAGGAACTTAAGTCCGAATGAAGAAGTTACATATAAATTTTAGTGACGTTTTAGGCCTCCGTCATTGATTAACGTGCCCTCTGAAGCACAGAAGCGTTGATAATGCCACTAGGTAGTCACCCATCGACATAAAACAAGCTACAGCTAGGTATAAAAGGGACTTTCCCTTTTATAGTGCATCTGGGCTTGAGCTTCGTGTCCTCCGAACCACGGAAACGCTCAGTTAATAATGCCACTAGCGGTTATCCATCCACTAACCGGTCGGAATGTTGCTCTATCAAGAACGACTAAGCAAATTAAGCTACACCACGAGCGAAATTGAGCTACATTTCGTTCGATGGGATGTCTCGGTTCATTCCGTAACCTTCACCTGGCCACTGAAAGCGCGTATTTCTGTGCGCCCTTGTGACATCACATGTCACGCTTACGGTACTGCCGGTGCCGGTGTTGCTAGAGCCGGGAAATTATCCGGTTTTCGGGAAAACTCAGTTTTTCACACAAACGACATAAATTCATGAAAAATTGGTTATTTATTCTTCATAATATCTTATTAATAAAAGTAAATCCTTTTGAATTACTTATAAAAATATTGTGTCATAATAGTACCGAATTAAATTATAAATATAATAATAAAAAAACCGACCTATTGTTTTATAAGTAAATTGTTCAGGATAAGTAATTCCTCTTTATTTACCTCCAACGAAATTTAAATAAGTACCTAAGTAAATGCCTTATATTTCAGTAGGTAGAGCGTTTTATTATTCGATTTTCCCACGATTTTCTCCAAAAATTACACAAAACTAGGGTAAAATATTCTATTTCCATCATCTGGCATCACCGAGCCGGGCAGTCGATACCCGACAGCGGGGGGAGCACGTCGCGTTACGTAACCATATCAACATTACCGCAGTGTTTGTGAAAACTCACTAAAAATCCTCCAAAATGCCCAATATTATCAACGAGGTGAAGCTGGACTTCAAAGATGTTCTTCTACGACCGAAACGAAGTACCCTACGGAGCAGAAACGATGTGAGTTTACGTATAAATTGCTGAAAATATCAAGGTGATGGTTTCAGTATCTTAGGATTAACACCTGTCTTTTATCACAATATAACGTCGATATTTATTGCAATCTACATCAAAATGTATAGCTAAACTTACTTACTTAGTTATATGTGAATATTGGGATAGATAAATTAAGTTTATAAAATATTATTTTCCAATTACATATTTCAAATCGAAGGGAAGGGTTTTTATTTTTACCCTACCACTTTTAGGTTCAATTTTACCCTACTGCCAAGAAGGGTTAAGTTCAATTAGTATTATCCTGAGCGTATTCAGCTATTATTTAGAGCTAGGTACATTTTCATTCTTAAATCTTAAAACTCTCGTTTCTTTGAATCTAATAGCTATTTTGCGATTCATAGCGTCAGCCATATCGGAAACTTTATTCATTTAAATTCTCGGAAAGTTTTTGGACCCAGGATCAGCTGCTATTAAGGATGAACGCATTTAGTAGTATCTGTATTTAGATAGAGTAGCTCTTTTCTTTGTCCCTAAGCTGATTTAGAACCAGCGTTTAGAAATAAGATGTGCTTAACTAGACTAGCTCTATGTAGTATGTAGTTCCATGTTCAATATCGCGTATGGAATGCTAACTACTGCAAATTGTGGTTGTAAGTATTATGTTTGACGTGCCTCTGACTACTCCCTAATGCTACTGCTTCAGTGCTTCACCTGCGTCTTAACCTCATCGCACATTTGGCCGCGCTGTACCCGCCGCCGTAATTTTTCTATACAAAAATGCTGATGACGTCAGAAAATGCGGTTGGATTCTGACGTCTCAGCATTTCTTCTATTGAACTGACAGTTCGGCGCGGATAAATCTGCGACCACCTTTAACGCGTTAAAATGTGACATACCTATTTGACAGAGAATGTATGCATCTAATGTAGCATAATAGAAATTATAATTTTGAATTGGATACAGTTTGGAAGTTTCTCGTTACAACTGCTGAATTTTATGAAAAAACTAAATAAATCGATAAATTGAATGGCCAATCATGACCCATGTGACTCGCGTAAACCGATTCGTTTGGTACAACTTTATATGACGGAATGAATTCAGAGGGTATTTTATTTAGGCCTTACTTTAATTTTCCACAGCCATTTCAGTAACTGGGTTCAAGACTGCTGTAACTGAATTGTTAGTTTTTTGTTTTTTTAAAGATGAACTCAAAATTTTAGTAAACAGTAGGTATTGTGTTGGATTGGATGGTATACACAAAAGAGGCCGTGAGGGGTTATTCGCGTTAGTTTATTCGTTCGTTTGATGAATATTCGGATGCTTCTTACTACGAGCTACATTCTAATTGTATTCAGTCGATAAAATCAACGTTTGAATCCTAATCTAGCTAGGACCAAATATTCCAAACCGAAAAATTGGCCCTTGAAGTCAGAAATCGTAGTAAGAAACATCCGAATATTCATCAAACGAACGAAAAAACTAACGCGAATAACCCCCCAGGTCCTCTTTTGTGTATACCATCCAATCCAATTGATTTGATTTCTGCGTTCATGTTATAACAATAACGAACAGTGACCCTCTTTCTCTGCCCGTACTTAAATGATAAGTACCTACAATAACAGGAAACATGCAGGTACTTTAATGAGTCAGGGGAATAACAAATCCAGCTAACAATGTAGTGAAATGCAAAATAGAATACAGCTACCTACGTGTTTATGTTTGTTGGTTACAAAAAACTATATTTTAGCGCCAGCCCGGCTAGTTAGCTCCTCAAGGAGATTGTTCGGAATGAGTTCAACGCACAGGTTGGTATAATCCATATCCATACTATCCATACTAATATTATAAATGTGAAAGTAACTCTGTCTCTCTGTCTGTCTATCTGTCTGTCTGTCTGTTTGTTACGCTTTCACGCCCAAACCGCTGAACAGATTAAGCTGAAAATTGGAATAGTTAAAGGTTATATCCCAGGGAAGGACATAGGCTACTTCTTATCCCGAAAAAATGAAAAAATCCCGAGGGACCGCGGGCACACCGCGGGAGCGCAGCTAGTAACGTATAAAAATAGAAGAAAGGCATGGGAACAATAATAACACAATAATAACAATAATAAAGAGTAAAAGCTAATTAAAATCACAAAAGTCTCAACACTCCACTGTCTGTTCGTTTGTTCGTCTGTGGAACTACCTCGAGAGTAGACAGGATATCCCTTCAAGCAAAAAAAAGTTTTTGAAAATCAGTCTACAATTGACAGAAATATCGGCGAACATACAATAAAAAACCGGCTAAGTGCGAGTTGGACTCGCGCACGAAGGGTTCCGTACAAAAAAATGTTTTTTTTAATTCTGTTTTTTAGTATTTGTTGTTCGGCAACAGACGGACGGACAGACAGACAGCGAAGTCTTAGTAACAGGGTTCCCGTTTTTTCCTTTGGGTACGGAACTCTAAAAAGCACATACAATCGTATATAGAACCCCACCTAAGAAGATTAAACAGTTGAACTACTTACCCAACATGGGTGTTGGAAATGTAGTGTGGGTGTTGGAAACACGTGTAAATCCAGTGTTATCTGGAAGTTATTAGCGTGACACTCTCGTTTACCTACTACTGATATGAAACACGTAAGTCTAGCGATTTACCAACTACCAGCCCGCCTGACTTCACTCAGTCTGTAAAGTTGATAAACATTATTTTACAAAACGGAAAATTTCCGAAATTCGTGTCTCACAAATTACCTACGCATTTGTGTAATTTGTTGAATCCCACTCATATAATAAAGCTGAAAGTTTGTGAGTTTGTTTAGATGTTTGGATGTTTGTATGTTTGTGTTTTAATAACGCCTAAACCGATTTGGATGAAACGTGGAATAGGCGTAGATAGCATATAGGCTATTCAAAATGTTGGTACCTTGCGAGCGAAGCTGCGCGCAGTAGCTGGTTTTTAATATGATAATTGAAGCTTCAGATCTTTGTGAAAGTCTCAGTCCTTATCTTAATACTTTATCAGGCAAGGTTATTTTTTTCCAATACCAATCATTAGTCTTAGAAACATGAAACTTGGAGGCTAGGTACATTTCCTTTCATGATGGGGAGCAGTAACAATAGAATTTTGGAAATTTTACCCCTAAGTGAGTAAAAAGGGGAAAAATATTGTTATCGGTTGAGCGAAGCCGCGGGCGCGACGATAATAAAACGCCATTTAGACGATACTGTTAGTTTTTTCGTTCGTTTGATGAATACTCGGATGCTTTACTACGAGCTACATTGTATTCAGTCGGACAGTCCAAATATTCCAACCGAAAAATTTCTCCTTGAAGACAGAAATCGTAGTAAGAAGCATCCGAATATTCATCAAACGAACGAAAATAAGAACGGGAATATGGCCCCTGTTCTGGCATACCATTCTTGCTTATTGCTTTTTCAAACTCAATGGAGCAAGAGCTAATATTCTGTAGCAAGAAGCAAGAATGGTATGCTAGAATGGTACTTACCTAAATGGCATTTTATAAAAGCCGGTTTTTGCAAAGACTGTGAAAGAGCTGTTAAAAATACCTAGTGCTTGATACTATTCGTTTGATTTCGTCCGACATTGTTTCTCGGTATTTGGCGCGTGGCCAATGAATACTAGGTCAAACATCCGACTTCACTTGTGATCTAGGCGTTTACTCGGCTAGGTGTGGCATGGGCACTGCTTTGAGATTAGGTACCTACATTGAGAACATCTTTTATTATGCGCACTGCAAACATTTGGAATCAGCTTCCAGCGTCTGTATTTCCGCTGAGCTACGACCCTGTTGTTTTTAAGAAGAGAGTTAATAGGCACCTTCTGGGTAGGCTCGCTCCATCGATTGGAACTAGATTCATTAGTCTAGGGATTCAAGAATAATACCCTTGTTGCCTCACCCTGAAAGTTTAGCAAATTGGTTTGTGGCTAGCAATAAATTAGCTAATTTACTAGATTGATTTAGGTACTTTAGAGGGTTTATCCCACAGAACTATATCTTAGTTCTGTGGTTTATCCTGATGTTAGTATCTTTATCCAGGGCAAAGCTTGCAAGCTGAATTAGGCCGATCTTACACTTGTAAGTGTTACGTAGATTTTACTCACGTAGGTAAGTAACTTACGTAATTAACTTGCGATACATTTGCAAACGTAAGCCGCCTTTACACTTAAAACTTACAAGTGTAAGGTCGGCCTTAGACCTATTTCCTGGTGTCCGATTGAGTTCAGTTTTCGTATAACTTTGAATCACTGCAATGCAATAATATGGTGACAGCAAGCTCAACACTATTCTAAGATATTCCAGCAGTCCTAGTGAACTTAATAAAATGCTTTTGACACAGTTCAAATAAATCTATTGTGCGGACCTAGAGAGATAAGGGGATAAGTTAAAAGATAATTATGACCATTATAGTCTATTTCATGTGTAGTAATGTGATGTAGTCTTTTTTCATTAGTGGTGTAGGTACTTAGTAATAACAGTATGGACACCAAAATGTCTTAAATAAAGATTTTTTTATTATTATTATGAGACCGTAGTATACTTACTAGTGATAGTAGAGTATGTACTGCTGGAAGGCAAAGACCTGCCTGCCTTATTTTCAGTGACTCATGAAGGGATTAACTCTTGACTCATAGCTGCTACAGGTCTACAATCTAATACGGATTAGTGGGTTGGAACTTGGATCAGAGGCTGATTATTAATAATTGTGAATCTTTCTAGGTGGACCTGTATAGGGAGATCACATTTCGTAATTCTGGACAGACCTACCGTGGAGTGCCTGTCATGGCTAGCAATATGGACACCGTCGGAACCTTCGAAATGGCCAAAGAACTATCCAAGGTATAATCTAGACTCTAGACTCTGGAAATACTTCACTTTTCCGGGATAAAAGTACCATATGCGTTTATCCAGGTAATAAAGCTATTACCATAACAAGTTTCATCTAAATTCGTTCAGCTACTTCAGCATGAAGGAGCAACACTCTTCAACAGTAGAATAATCATTGACTTCTGACCTGAAGGTTCTGGATTCAATCTGCTTAGATTTAAGAATAACATGACATTTCTTCTTCTTCTTATCGTGTCACCATTTCTTTCGAACCAGTGTGGTTATAGGATTTTAAGTGCGCCTCCAAGAGGCTTCTTTCGTGCAATTGACACATGTTTTCGAACTTTTTATGTTCTACGACATGCCGGTTTCCTCACGATGTTTTCCTTCACCGTTTGAGAGTACTGGTTATTTATATTATAAATGATTGATTAAACAGATCCCCATCGATTTTATTTTGTTTGGTCGGATTGAAAGAATAAAAAATCTTATTTTATCAACATTGTTTGAACGGAGTTACGCAAGACAGGCAGTACATTCGGTCCGCGCTTATTTAATGTTTATGTTTTACAGCACGGCCTCTTCACATGCATTCACAAGTACTACAGTATAGAGGAATGGACTAAATTCGCCAGTGAGCATCCAGAGTGCTTAGAACACATGGGTAAGTTCTACGTTGTATCGCTAAACTCAAATAATTTCATTCAGTTAAAATTTTTTAGCTGCCCAAAATGAAAATATAGCGCTTTCACAGCCTTTTCAAAGATTCTTGCGCCAACCTCACCATTCATTATATTTATTTATTTACTTATGGAAAACTAACAGCACATAAAAATATAATAAACAAGAGAGTTGTTAGTAACAGAAGGCTAATAAAAGGTTTTCACAGTTAGAACTAGTGTAAGCAAATATTGAGCACAAAGAAAAGTTGGTGCAAGCTAACCAACAACAAAATAACAAAAAGAAAAATATTTGTTTTAATATATAATTATATGCCATAAAGTGCCAATACTTATTCGCATGAGTAAGAGATAAGAGTTGGCCATTAGCTCAAAGAAACTTTTATACGTTCAAACGATGTAATAACCTTTACTAAGTCCAAGTAATCTATTTCCTTCTTTTATTTCCCCTTTAGCCGCTAGCTCTGGTACTGGAGACGCAGACTTTGACAGACTTTCGGAGATCTTAAACAACGTCAAGGAGCTGAAGTTTGTCTGTCTGGATGTAGCCAACGGATACAGCCAGCATTTTGTCGAGTACCTCAGACGAGTTCGGGCAGGTTTCCCCACCCATACTATTATTGTAAGTTTATAATGTTTGCCATTCTAGAGCCAGAATAGAGATTAATATAAATCTTTATTGAAAAGTAACGTGTATCTAACTACATAGAAAGATTCAAAAATAATTAAGGACGACAGAATAAATAAGATTTCTCTTTGTTCATGTCCAAAATATAATGAAAATAAAAATTCACAGAAAAATATTTAAGATTCTTTTTCATTTTAAGGCTGGCAACGTTGTGACCGGTGAAATGGTAGAAGAACTAATACTATCAGGAGCTGACATAATCAAGGTAACATGTCGTGTATTTTTTTCGCTAATGTGTAACATTACAGCAAATTTAGTTTGTAGTGCATTTCGTAGTCCAAACGGTATTCTCATACACCTGTACATTCCAGGTGGGTATCGGCCCGGGCTCCGTGTGCACAACTCGCATTAAGACCGGCGTGGGCTACCCGCAGCTATCCGCTGTCATAGAGTGCGCAGACGCAGCACACGGACTCAAAGGACACATTATTTCGGTAAATACATTGCTATATTCATAACTAAGCACAGAAAGAGGTTGAACGGCGTGACTCGTGCAAGGGAGGTTACCAGCTGGTATAATTTATTTACAGAAACTAAGCTACTACATATTTACAAATTTACAAAATACAACAGGATTAGACAGCTATCGAAGGATCGTTAGAAACGATCTATAGATAGCTCAACTGATCCAGGTCACTGTCAGTCGGAAGCGTGCCCAATGCGGCATTACCACGCTGGATGGCAATGCTGATCCTTTCTTACTGAATACCGAATACTTGAAACAACAGTAGCAAACCAAAATCATCTAGATGTTTTAAATGCACGACTATTTTCAAAGATATAGAAAGATCAAGACTTATTGCAAAATAAAGCTACACTTGTGTAGAATTAAGTACTATTCTCAGGAATAAACACATTTGGTCAAACCTATTCATGACGGGCCAGACAAAGATAATCAATAACTTAGGCCTTTACATCTATATTAGATGATTTATACAGCATCAGGAGGCAACCTATGCCTACACTTAGCGGGACGCTGCAGTGCCTGGGACATTGTTTGAGATGGAATAGGCTTGCCCAGCACCTAAACCATCCTCTCAGATTAATCACCCTGGCCCACAGGAAAGACGACGTCAATACGTTCGGAGCTGACTATGCAGCGGTTGACCTCACGATGTTTTCCTTCACCGTTAATAGCTCGTGTTAAAGCGCATATAAATTTTACGAAACGAAAATCCATTGATGCACGGCCGGGATTTGAACCCACGACCTTTAGATTGAAAGTCGAGGCACAACCCCATTCGACCAACATGGCTCTAAAGATGATCAATTTCAAGTCCTATCCCTCAGGATGGAGGTTGCACGTGTCCCGGTGACGTAGCAAAAGCATTCGGCGCGGGCGCAGATTTCGTGATGGCAGGCGGTATGTTCGCTGGCCACGACCAATGTGGGGGCGAGCTACTAACCACACCTAATGGGAAGAAGGTTAAACTCTTCTACGGAATGTCCTCTTCGACCGCTATGCAGAAGCACTCGGGAGGTGTCGCTGATTACCGCTCTTCTGAAGGTGTGGCTTTGGAGTCTATGTTCTAACATCTTTCAACAAATGCTGTTTCTATTTACTCCTAGGCTATCCCTTAATGACATGACGGAGCCAAAAACTCCATCACCAGAGTTGACGAACTTACTCACTTATCCTTAAATTAGGCTCATCCAATACATATTTTTAATTTTTATAATGTAAATCACACTAAGGGAGAGAAATGTCTTATAGTGTTAAACCGCACTTAGGTATTTCATTGAGAAATGAATAGTCTATAACCGGTGCTATAACCCATAAAATATACATGGATTCTGTGGCCGAATGGTAAGGCACTCCGGCTTTAGGAGGATCGTCTGATCGTTGCGGGTTCGAATCCCGTTGGAATCGAAAATTTTGATAAGACTTCATTTCTCAAAAATATTTATCGCTAAGCTATCGGTAAGCTTAAAACCGAATATGAGTTTATTACAAATTTGGAATACGACGTTAGTGGTTCTGTGGCTGACCGGTTTAAGACACTCCGGCTTGAGGAGGGATCGTCTGATCGTCGCGGGTTCGAATCCCGTTGGAATCGAAAATTTTGATAAGACTTTTCATCATCCAATACATGTTTGCTAAGTTATTTTATCCCCAAATGAAGCATATATTCACCAATCGAGTGTTAAGCAAAGGGCATAAAGAAACTGAGGGCAAATAGAAAGTATTATTGGGCAATCTTATTTTCTCTTATCTCAGTTGCACCTATTTTCTTGCCATAATAATTATTATAAGCTATTTCACATAAGTGGTGTGAAAATACTGCGCTTCAAAGAATCAAGACATGCCAGTTTCCTCACGAGGTTTTCCTTAAACGTTCGATAATACTGGAATAGTGCAGATTGTTTGGACAGAAAAACTCATTGGTGCAAGACTCATCCACGACCTTAAATATCATTTATCCAAATGAACCACTACGTGATCTCAAATCTATAAAAAGTAAAAACTTAGGCCTTTATATTAGATGATTTACTTATACAGCGTCAGGAGGCAATCCATGCCTACACTTAACGGGACGCTGTAGTACCTGGGACATTGTTTGATATGGAATAGGCTTGCCCAGCACCTAAACCATCCTTTCAGCTTAATCAGCCGCCCACAGGAAAGACGACGTCAATACGTGTGGAGCTGACTAAGTTGCGGGTTTCCTCACGATGTTTTCCTTCACCGTTAAGAGCTCGTGTGAGCGCATATAAATTTTACGAAACGAAAAATACATTGATGCACGGCCGGGATTTGAACCCACGACCTTCGGATTGAAAGTCGAGGCACAACCCCATTCGGCCAACACGGCTTTTTATAAAAAGTAGCTTACTTATTACTTATTATAAACCTTTTCCTTTTTCCAGGTAAAACAGTCCAAGTGGAATACCGAGGGGACGTGACAGTTACCGTAAAGGACATCCTAGGAGGCTTACGTTCAGCATGTACTTACGTCGGTGCTTCTAAACTTCGCGAGTTGCCTCGCAGAGCTACCTTCATCCGCTGCTGTCGACAGGTCAACGACACCTTCTCTTAAATTCCTCGTTTATACTGTTTTGCTGATTTTAAAAATGATTCTAGCTAGATAAAATGCCTTTCTAATTCACTATTAGGTTCAAATATTTTATAATCATATATATATATATATTATACTGTGTATAGCCTACATCGTCAGTGCCTATAAATCAAATGTATCTTTTCAGTTTCTTTTTCATTGTCAGTCATCAGTTGATTTTCTATATTTCTTTACACCATCTTCAAAGAATTTAAAATTCTTAGATCTTCTTCAATCTTCTACCTAAAATACAGTGCCTATTTCCAGTGCCTCTATATTTTCAAAATCAGCAAAACAGTCATATCTGCAAGCTATTGAAAGAGCTTCGCAATGTGTAGATTTTATGAATCTTAGATCTGCCGTCTTAGCACAAATCTTAAACTTTATGTATGACTTTATGAGTCAAAATAACCGGTCATATTTGACGTATATCATTGTAATGAAGGGATAGCTGAGCACGACGAAAACCTGTAAAGTTTTTACTCCCACAAAATTTCCAATTTGAATAAAAATTAAGTTCGTATGAGTCAGTGGCCAACTCTGGTGACGGAGTTTTTAGGCCGCCTTAAGGCCTTGCGATGGGCTTGCAACCTGTCACGTATAGAATACTAACTTCTGCAAGATATGGGCATTATCAAATATGTGTTTGGACATGCCTCTGACCACCCCCTTAGACATCTTCATAGGATCTGGAATAAGTAACATAAAAAGATCTGAGAGAATGTCTACCGCACCTTGGGGATACAGTTGTGAACCTGTTTTTTTTAAGGCCTTCGTTATGGCTTAACGACTTAAATAACCAAGACGGACAATTTAATGTGCCCTCCGAAGCACGGAAGCGCTCAGCAGTGATGCCACTGGCGATCACCCATCCACTTACAGACCGTTTCGAACGTTGCTTAACTTCAACGATCTATCAAGAACGACTAAGCAAGCGACGACAACGACCACGAGCGCTTCTTCGAATTCGATACCACTAATGTAAAATGGGACCTATTATTTTGACCTATTGATTTGTATTCAGGCCCGTAAGTAACCACTATTAAGTCTAATCTCATTAAAAGGGCCATGCATTTCAGATTATAGTTTCTTGAAGTCACAACACAAAGTTTTGTAGTTATATGAATGAAGTGTGTCTGACAGATAGATTGGTCTAGCTAAAGTTATCACTGGTGCTATTTTTAGTAATTATATTCCAGTTGATGACCTATTAGTGATTAAATTGCGGCATGTTATAAAAACTGAAGCAAAGTACAGTATGCTCAACCGATCTTTAGCTCTCTGAAGTTAGGTGCACTAAACGATTGCGCAGGTTTGGTAGAGTACCTAAGCGAGATAGTGCGATGCATCAAACTAAGCGAGTGACTGAGGCAGCTATACAAGTCATCAAAAATGGGTTCTGCGCAGCTACTTCAGAGAGCTAAAGATTTGTTGTGCGTACTGTAAAGCGATGAAAAATATAAATACAAAAAAAATATATTTAATAAAAATGTTTGAAGAAATTCGTGCACAGTATTTTATCTTCTTGCTTTCGAATATAATTATTTGTCACTTTTATTTTTGTTGTAACATGTACTTACCTACTATCGGTTTTTATAGCATGATGCAATTCATATTTTATTAATATAATTTTATTGAATTTTATTCTCGATCAAAGGAGTTGATTATTCTAGTGCTTATTCAATAGAGCATACGCACAGCTGCTCTGTATCAAAATGATATCAGTATTTTATATAATTTATTACATAACTTATTTTATGTATAAGAGTAAGACATTACAACTAAAAACTATGCACGCACATGTCTCTAATGCGTTTATTTTTCTCGATTGTTCAAATCTAAACAAAAGACGTTTTGTTGTTAATTCCTGAAGTATAGTTGTTAAAATGTATAACTCTTTTATTTACTTATTATGTCCTAATAATACTTCTCTTCGTTCAACAAGACTGTCAACATTTGAAAAAAGCTACTATACTAACAAGGCTATAAATAACGTAGACACTATTTTCAATTTCAAAAAGAAATTACCTACCATAGTATAAACTTCATTATTTATTTAGGGAATTACAATCCATAGTAGTACAAATAGTATTGCCATTTTCTAAGCAAAGACAGTAGTTACAATCAATTTTGTATGCGTGTCCTTTTTGGCAACTCGGTGTATTCAGTGCTACGGGTATAACATCTATTTTTATAGATTCTTGTTTAGGTTGTCTCTTACATATATCATCGGTACATGATAAGGTTTTCCCATCAGCTGAACACTTGCAAGTGTTGCAATCATCCTTATACACTTTACCCGCCATACATTTTTGTTTGTGACTTATACGATCGCCTCTCAATACTCCTCGGTTATACTTATTCAAGCATTGAGGGTCAGTCTGGCATATCTCCATCTTCTGACCGTTGTAAACTCCGCATTCACAAGTTCTGCATTCTTTTCTATAAGTCTCACCTATTTCACATTCCTGAGTAATATCTCCGTGGTAACATCTCTTAAGTGTGCAGCCATATCTCTTACTTTTGCCTCGCTTTTGGAAACAGTAGCAGATGTTGCAATCCTTCAGGAATCTTGTACCCGGTTCACAGTCAAGCTCATTGGTTAGCTTCCTCAAAGCTGGTTGAAAGCCGTTCTTCATTATTTCTGTTTCCTCATTACTTTTGAGGCATTGGTTCAGGGTGCAGAAGATAGATCCGTTGGCGTCGCAGCGGCATATGTTGCAGTCAACTTTGAAGGTTTCACCTGGAGCCCTACCATGACATTCCGACTCTTTAGTGCAGTTATCGCAAAGCAGGCGGTTATTTCTCAAACAAACACAGTTCTTACAACCCAGCTTGTACTTATGATCCATATGGCATTCAGCGTACACTTCATCCACATCAGTCTCAACAGATTTTGTGGATATAAGGTTTTCGTCAGTACAAACCTGCTGAGTGCATAGCTTTGGGTCTATTCGACCAGTGAATGGACAGAAGCAGACATTACAATCAGCTAGATATAGTTTTGTGGCGGTGCATTTCTGATGTTTGGACAGCTGGAAGTTTTTGATGACTTGCACAGGGTGAAGGACTCTGAAAGTGTCTCGGCAGACTGGGTTTGGCCAGGTTCCATCTTCTGAGCAGACGCAGAGGAGATCTCCTCTGCTGTAGTGGACTCCTGGCTCGCAGACTTTCGGGGTAGACCTCCAGACACCGTGACCTTCCATACCTACGTTTATTTTTTGGATTGCATCTGTAAATCATTAAGTTATAGGAATACGGATATTTGAAAAAGTACTTACTATATTTTAGATAGAGGTAGGTACATCATGATAGTAACAGTTCGTATAAGTATAAACGAAGAAAGCACAAAAATTGCGGTTTATTAATACATCCGCTTACCATTGAAGTGTCCAAACATATCAACTTCACTACAAACCCTGGCGTTGCAGGTGTATCTAAAGTTGTCATTGCACCAACACCAGTTGCAATCGTTCAGCACCAATGCGTTCCTCATGCATCGTTGTCGCCACACCTTCTCCGATATCGCTGAAAGTATTTTCATAAACATAAGCCTTTACATCTATATTAGATTAATAATACAGAGTCAGGAAGCAATCTATGCCTACACAACGGGACGCTGTAACGCCTGGGTCATTTGTTTGAGATGGAGTAGGCTTGCCCAGCACCTGATAAGTGTAGCTTATTTAATAATCGACTGTAGAGAGGATGGTTTGGGTTTGGCGTAGAATGGCTATTTCAAATAGCATGGCGATTGCAGCATCATTGATAGCCCATCCGACTTATCGAAAAACATCAGCTCTTTAAATTGAATTTATTCGATTGAAGTGTAGGTGAAGGTAAGTAATTAACAGGGCTTTTAAAATCGCTGACTTTGCAACTCACTAGCTAGACTAACTAATTAGAATTTAATACTTACGTTTTTCATATCTCAATAAAACCACGAGTGGTATAAAATTTAGAAATAATAAATAATATAAATTCAATATCATTTTCCAATTTGTGATTTTAAATTGCTCACAAAGTTTGCAATCAGTTGATCGCCATTTTCCTTTTCAGTTAAAACTAAGGAAGTTAATTAGGTTTTCAGTTTATGAGTGATTTTAGCCTATGTTTTTATTACCTAGTTTTATGGTACACCTCATAACAAGATTAACTCTGAATAGATACCTAATGCCTAAAATACATACGTAGGTACTTAAAATATGCGAAAGAAGATCAAGAATGTAAAGTCAAGAATGAGACAATCATCTCCTCAGTTTTTTAGTTTCTTCAACCTCTTCATGCAACGAAACAAAACAGGATCTCAACTGAACCCTTGCAGATTCCTAAGAAATTATAAATTTTTAAATGTCTTTTACACATAGTGACATTTAACAGAAGTTAACATTCCATACATACCTTAGTCAAGTCCCGGATTCAAATTGTAAAAATATTTTACATAATTATTTATTTATTTCAGGTGATATACAAAATTATAGAAACGACACCAACTTAAGTTTATATAAGTGTACCTAGGTTAAAAACTAAACGCATTAACTACTGAGGGAACACTAAAAGAGTCAGACTAATTTCATATATTTTTTTTAATTACTGAATAATGTAGTGGAGTATGTTCGTTCATATGAATACCTGCCTAAACTCAAATTTATCTTCTCTACGGGCATACATTATTCGTACATAGAAGTTTGTTCTCCTTCATACAAAAGCAAGCATTACATTTCAATATAGTAGCTGCTCCAGGAGTACATTTAGTTTCAGAGTCAACAGACACCATTGACTTTCTCAAAGCCATTTGAAACACTTTATCCAACACCATTGGTAAATTAAGTTTTAGAGCTTCCGCTAGATTAAAATTATCTGGTATTTTATCTACAATTTCCAGTGGCTGGTACGCAGGTACATCAACTTCCATTTCTTTGACAACTTTTTCGCTAACAGGTGATTCAATTTCAACTCCCATTTCCATTGTGTCAACGTCTTGTTCATACTCTTTTCTTTCGTTTGGGCTTTCGTTATTAAAATGTATTGGAATGCTATGTGCTTCTCTACCGATGAGCGTAGGTGGTTTGATCTCCTCAGAGTCTGTATAATATTCTTCGATATCATTCTGATTCTTTGTTTTTTCAATAAAATTTTGATTGTCTTTATTAAAATTACTTTCTTCACGATTTACGTTGACTGCAATACTGTTCTGATTCAAAGTAATTTCTTTAACTTTAACAGTCTTAGGTACTATCGTTTTATTTTCCGCGCCGTGCCTCAAACCGTTCTCAGGTATAAGATCAATCGCTTCTCTGATGAGTTCTTTGCCGCATACACTTAAATTATAAGCACCTAACTCTAGTTTATGAGCATAAGTATGCCCAGTATTGCAGACTAACTTATTCTCATTTATACAATAACAGAATTGACAAGGGGCTAGTGAGTACCAGTTCTTGACCTCACACTTTCCGTAGACGTTGTTCGTGATTCTTCGACTAACAACAATATCTTTGGTACATTTGTTTTTCGTGCATCGTGCAGTGTCTAGTTTACCATCTGGTCCACACTTGCATACATTGCAATTAGAATTAAAGTAAGCACCTGGCTTGCAGTTGATTTCTTTTGGGTGATCAAGAGATCCTAAGATCTTTGCACACTGTGCGTGCGGCCACTGACCAGAGTTGTTGCAAATACACACAATATCGTTCAGTTCATACATTCTATTTGGGTTGCATGAGTTTCCTTCTTTACAATCGCTTGATTTTTTAGAAGAACATTGAAAAACATGACTTGAGGAGCATACACATCGTCTGCAGTCATTTTCAACAATCGTTCCTTCTTTGCAAGGTTCAACTAAGTAAGGATTGTCTGAAAATATATCAATCACACACTAGTAGGTATTAATATTAATATTAGATTTCCGATTTTTAAATATATGAAAATTACCTTTAAAAAGCATGGAAGCAGCATCAGTAACTGTAATAATGGCTACAAGGCAGACCAGTATCATTTCGTCAAGTGTATTCGTAATTAAAACTGGATCACTTACTCATAAACTTGGTAGTTGCGCATCAGTAATTTTATAGGTATTAGGTAAGTACCTACTCTCATGATAATTAATTTTTGATTCGTTTGGTATAAATGTTCTATCGTACTTGACGTGGAGCAGTATAGCTTCGCACAACGTTTCCATAACGCCGGATCTCGAGCACAATTCGAAATGTCTGACAAAAGATTTCAAGTGTAAGCTCTGTAGCACGATGCTGTCAGACAGACTGTTAGACAAACTATCTTTGTCAGAACTTATCGCATATATGATCGCCTATAAGAAATCGCCGCTCGCGTGCGAGAAACTCTCCTTGTGTAACAGCCGCTTAAGGCTAGATTGTTGGTTCTAGCCAAGGTTCTAGCTGCTAATCCATTGTTCTGACGTCTTCGGTTGTGGTGGGCTTCTGCTTGGCTGAGAAACAAACGATGAGAGATCGTTTCTCGTCGCCAATATTTGTTCAGTTGTTGGTACGTTGGTAAATAGTAATAGTTTCTTATATAGGGTCTTTCATTTTATACTAACTTAATTCAGGAATTGGGTTCAAAAAAGAAATTAAAAAATATTTATGTAATATTTTTTTGTTTTTTTATGAAAATCCCAAGAAAATCGATAAAGACTATCCTTTCAATTGATTGTTGCTTCTTGTATAACATAGCCAATTCGTGATGTAGCTGCGCTGCGATTGTTGGAACGTCTGTTCTCCTTTAAAATCATTATGCAACAATTCTAAAAAATCAATAAATTATAAATTTTGAAGTGAAAACTTAAATGGGCTTAGGAATTACATTGATACGGTCAAACGTCTATTTACAACCCAAAAATGAGGCCCGTCAGTTTAAGTAGTTTAAAATAAAAGACCCTATATATCCACATCCTCTAATGGAAGCAGGGCTATGTATTAGGGAATATTACCACTTAAGTTGGGAAAACTACAATAGAAATAATTGCAAGTAAATACATGGTTTTATTTAGGTAGGTCGTAGGTATATATCATTTTTCAAGGTTAAGAATATCATATCGAGCGTATCTATAATTCTCCGTTGCATCTTCGACAGATTATATTTTCAGAACCACCAAATCATGAATATATAAAGTTCTGAGAAAATGTCTACCGTGCCAGGGATTGTCGTGGTCGTGATCCCGTTTAGGGTCAAAACAAACGTTCAATGGAATCCAACTGTATGGCTTAGGAAACTAGGTGTCATATATTTGCACTTCTCAGCGTCGCTCTTGAAGCAGTGCTCCTCAATAACGAGCTGGTCTTCGCAGTCGCAGACGAAGCAGTCATCCTCCAGCCGACCAGGGGTAACGCAAGAGTGGTATGTATGGTTGTGATGAACCTTTCTGGACTTTTTGGTCTTCCTGGTTGCTGCAGCGGTTGTGTTCTTTTCTGCGATCAGTTATTAAATGAAAACATTTTCACAAAGTTCATCACACAATATCCGGCTAATCGCAAATAATTGCATGATTTTGCTTTCAACTTCAAACCAATTTTTATAAATGTTGGCAAGCCGATATAATAACCATAGAGTAGCTTGTAGTATAATAATTGTACGTTCATTCAGAAACGAATGAGATATAGATTATAAGCCTATATTGTTTATATCTATCACTTTAAAATAAGGTTTGAATTGGTCTGAGCGGTCTGGCCCGCACAGGGCCTCGCGATCCTCTAGAGGCTAAAGAAGAGTATGACGCGAAAGTAAAATGTTATGTTACCCTCATTCCGTCTGCCCATGGGCAAGTAGTTGTATCCAGGGTAAGCCTGCTCGCAGTACGTCCCCACTGGCAGAGGCCGACAGAAGTTGTTGATGTTGCCCATATACGGACATATGCATTGCTTGCATCTGAACAAAATAATATCGAAAATTATGATTTAGTTCCGCCCCGCGACGTTACATGCGGTCCCTCAAGAAAACCTCACTTTTCCGGGATAAAGAGGCTTATATTCTATTTTAGAAAATAATCTATCTTTGTGCTTATCCTATCCAAATCAATTTGTATTACTAATAAAAAAGTTATAATTAAAAAAAAAAGGCGTTGTATTGACGTTGCTGACGACATTTTGTCTAATTTTTGGGCAAATCATTGAACAAGTTCTCTACTGGTTCCCTGTTTTAAGTGATCTCCACTCTTTAAAAAAATATACAAACCTGATAATATACATGGATCCGGGAGTGCACTCCTTCCTCTCTGAACTGTCTGTGATATTGTAAGACATACAGCCCTCGCCTTCGTGGCGTTTCCGTCTCGAATGCGCTTTGCTCCTCTCTACATCACTCATTAGAAGCTGAAAGATTTTTCAATTACTAGTGACTTTGCCCAGATACAAAAGAACTACAAAATCACATTGTATCGCTTTTTCCATAGAAAACTCTATCTAAGTAGCGGAGAAACAGACAGGCGGTCGTTTTTATGTAGATAAAAAAATGATGTCTGACAGTGTGAAAGATGACAAAAAAAGATGACGTAAGGGCAGAACACTTAGCAAGATTTGGTGATAGTAGTTGGAGTAAGGGCTTGTCGAAATGGTGGCCTAGATGACACACAAGAAGTTTAGGCAGACCAGCAGCCAGGTGGATGGATGATATTGTGACCATACAGGGGAAAAACTGGATGCAAAAGGCACAGGATCGAGTAAAATGGCGTTTGAGCGGGGAGGCTTATGCCCAGTGGGTAACTACAAGCTGTGAATGATGATGATGATGAAGAAATAAATGAGCGTTGCATAAAAACGAAACGAAGTAGGAGTGAAAAATTATTTTGTAGGTACCGACAAGATTTAGAGAAGAGAATAAGCAAGTTTTTGCCTGCGACTGCGTAGAAACATACTTACATCTTTACCATCCCTATCCTCATTGCACAGCATGTGAGTACAAGTAGCATACACTCTCAGTCCCATGTCCGGGCAAACGCAGACCTTGCAGCCAACTTCAAACTCTTCCCCAGGGAAGCACAGCTCCAAACTCCTTGTCGAATCTTCTTGAACATTATTGTTCAGCAAACTCTGTGATAACTTAAAGATCTTTTTCCAAGGCGAGTCAGAATCAGAACATGTGTGGTTGGTGCAGACTCGGTCAGACTTATCCCCGTTGGGAGGACAGACGCAGACGTTGCATTCTTCGCTGAAAAGGTCTCCTGGCACGCACACTTCAGTTCTCAAGAAGTTCGTCTCGCAAATATTCTTCGTGCATTTTGCTACGTTCTTGAGCCCACTTTTAGGACAGTAACAGATGTTGCAATCCACGTTATAGTAGATTAATGGTTCGCAGGAGAGTTTTTTATTCATTGATGTGTTTCGGAGTCCAACACAACTATTGTTGGTGCAAGTTTTGTCCTTGAGCAGACCATTTGCCGGGCAGATGCAGAAGTTGCAGTTATTTTTAGTGACGGAGCCAGGGATACATGATCCGTTTGTTTCTACAATTATCTGATCAGGGTTTTTGTGGCCTTCTTGAATTATCCGCTTAGCTTCACAGTCGTCGTAGGTGCACCAATTAGGATCTAGCTTTCCGGATTTGAGGCAATAGCAAGTGTTGCAATCGAATTCGACGAATGTGCTAGGATCGCATGGAGCTGTGAAGTTTATGACATGAGACATTCCTTTATCTTTTTCTTTCTTCCTCTCATCTTCAAGATTATTGTGCTCACTTTTAGTGATTTTACTTTCGTTTAAATGTTTTTCAGTGATGGATATGCAGAGTTTGAACTTAGTATTGCCATTATCTGGGCATAAACAGTACTTTCCTTCATCGAGATAGATAGAATTTGGTTCACAAGCATCGTTAGATGACACTTTTTGGATCGCTCCCTTATCAATAATCTTATGGTTAGTGAGGCTCGCTCTAATCCCTTTTTCAAGCATAATAAGTTTTTGCTGGTGTGAGCATACATTCGTGCAGAATTTAGGATCAGTCAGGCCATTACGGAGGCAAAGACATTCAGTACAATACGAGACGATTTCTCCTGGACTACATCTACTTTTAGTAGTCCCATATTTCACATTATCAACGTTCATACACTCTGATTCTAAACACGAGTTTTCATTAACTGTTGCGTCTTGATTGCATTCACAGAAAAAACATTTTGGGTCTGTAAAAGTATTTCTAGGGCACCTATTGGTGCTATTTTTTAGGATGCTCAATGGCTGAAGCTCAAACCGGTTGCTGCATTTGCTTTTGCTACATAGCTCTTCATCTGCGATACTGTTTGGTGGACAGCGGCAGATATTACATTCATTGCGATACAGCGTCTCTGGAATACATCTCCTGGCGGTAATAGAGATTTGGGGCTTTCTGCAAGTCTCTATGCATTTGTTGGTAACAAAGAAGCCCTCGTCAGAGCAGTGGCATTGAAGGCAAGGGAAGAGATACATTACCTTTGGTATACAGACGTTGCTTTTTATCGCGTCGATGTAGTTCACTTGGCCTTTGAAGGGGCATGACGCGTCTTTTGCACAACGGGCTTCGTTCATTCTACCCGATGCTGGGCAGACACATAAACTGCAGTTCAAGTAGTAACTGACGAAAGGCAGACACCATAAATTGGCTATTTCTAGTTGAGTTTTAGTTGTAGCTGTTCTATCATCGCCGCACGCGGTGTTGATGCATTGAAGTTGTCCATTGTCTTGGCAAATGCATTGGTTGCAGTCCTCCCATACTATCTGGCCTGGCTGACACTCGTTGCGACGCGCAATGTCACAATTGGTTTCACTCCATCGTCCAAAGGCATCACAGTAGCAAATACGACCATTCATTTGAAATTGCGTGTTGGGGATGCACGTACCTTTGGGATATAAACGTGCTGTGAATTTCGAAAAGATGTGCTATAAAGATGGTTCAAAGGTACTTACGGAATACGGAGGCTCCATATGGACACCGGGATATAACACATAACAATGTAAAAGCCACGAACATATTTAAATTACTATAAAATATTCTATGTTATTCTATAAGTGAATTTCACGGTTGGCGGGCGGCCAATCCAATTAAATTCTTATCATAAATTGTTGTTTTATCTTTACTTTGATTAATAAAATTAACTTCGTGGTGACGAATTTTCGAATTAAGTTTAGGAGTTCCTTGTATTGTAAAATGACACCAAAAGTTATTTTTATAATTTTATCTTCATAAATCTCTAAGCAAATTCAAAGTATCTACTTAGGTGCCTACATTTTTCTAAAGTCGTTTTTTTATTGTTCTTGATCACAATTTTCACGCTTCACAATCATTGATTTCCAATTTCATTTGTCAGGAATAGGTCGAAAAATAAAACATATCTTATATGCACAGTTTAATACGTAATTCTAATATATTAATTTAAAATCAAGTCCGTTTTCCTGCAGAGTCTTTAAAACTAATAATCTCATGTTTTTAAAGGTAGCGGTTATCTTCTATCTCTCTCCATCTCTCCTCCTCTCTCTCGTCTTATTACAAGCCTTCCTGTGCCAGCCGTTGGAACTGTTCATCTAAAGCCTTTGACTGAGCGTAGTTCAGGCAAGTCTTCTGGGTGCATCGGAGCGAGCCGTCCGGCTGACAGTAGCATCGGTTGCAGTTATCCCTGAATAAAAAATTACGTGAGTGTCGTGGAAGGTGTTTGAAAGAGTTTCAACTTTGACATTTGGCATTTGTCAAATAAATTATTGTCAAATATTAAAATCCTAGAAACGCTCTTCCGTATAGTAAGCACAACGGATCTTTAGCTCTCTGAAGTTAGGTGCAATAGACGATGCAATATCTCGCTTACTCTATAAAACCTGCACATTTGATAGAGTAAGCGAGATAACATTATTTTAGGCGTCATCAAAAATGGGTTCTGCGCAGCTACTTCAGAGAGCTAAAGAACGATTGTGCGTATTATACTTACAACGTAACAATCTATGGACTGTTAGAATAGATATTAGAAAACTATGATATTATGATGAAATTAGAATAGCCTATTAGAATACTAATGACAACTTTAGCCCCCAGTAAGTATAAGACATACTGCAACAACTGGTTTGGTCGAATTTGGCCTAGAGTTAGTCGATTTCACCATACTCCGATAGATAGATATAGATAGGCCTAGTAAAAAAATTGATCCAAAACTGACGTTTCTTGCACTGTGATTGGGTGCGGTCGGTTGAACAGCTGACCTATTCCGAACCGAATGCATTCCGCTGAAGTCTGAATCAAGGGCCAGATTATTCCAGCAAAAATATAGGAGTATAGTTCTATCTATCGATATATTCAGCCCGGTTGCACACACTGCTGAGTATAGACCACCTCTATATAACGCCACTCTTTTCGGTCCTGGAGGAGTATAGGAGTATAGTTGAAATATTAGAACGTTAAATGTTTTCCATATATAAGATTTCAACGCGCTACATGCTACGAGCGTCTACAAAGTACTACGAAAATAATGTGCCAACCAGTAGCTTGACTTCCCGTTAAATTATTTAACAAAACAAGACGTCTTCTTTTGGTGTGTGTTGCGAGGATTATAAGTGCGACTCAAAGGGGCTCCTTTCGTGCACTCGACGCATGTTTTCGAAATGTTGGTTTCCTCAAGATATTTATTTCCTTTGGGAGAGTACCTTCTGGCAAATGGCCTACTACTGAATATCCTCTAACTGGTTTACAATGAATTTATACTAACGTATAAATAGCACCAGGCGTACACTGGTCCTTGATAGGGTCGATCTGCATCTTCAAAGTGTCGTTGGAGCCCTTCGACAGTTTCATTCTGGTCTCCGACACGCAGTTTTCAATCTTGGTGCATGATGTCTTACTCTTTACGCACTTGCATTGGATACAGGGGGCGCTCGATTCTATTATGCTACTGTCTCCTAAGCACTTCTTCCCTGGATAATACAGGATATAATATTAAATGCATCAAGAAAGCTTGGTCTTGAATGTCACGAGTTGAATTTAAGTTTTAGAATTTTGTTGAATGAATCAAATTCAGCTTGTAAGTTTTGACCCGGGGAATGCATATATAATTGAAATTTGAACGGCGCTGTTTAATCAAATGTCTAGGCGCTTAATTGAACGGCTGATTAAACCAGTTGCCTACGACACATTCATCATACAAACATTGTAAGAATGAAAATGTCTAGCTTTTCATTCATACCTACTTACATATTTTTTTCTCATTCATTCAAATTGAGCTCATCCCGGTAATAATAAAACCTTGTTGAACAGAATTTCACTGTTACATATAGGTGAACATAATAGGTAAATGTTCCGGCTTGTTCTCAAAAAATCTTATAACAAAACTTAATATTAAAGCACTTACCTGACCTTTCATCAGCCTCCACGCGATTAATATCATCAAAACTCAAGCATAAATCCTTGGTGCACAGCAGATTATACTTCTCCGTACACACACAGTTGTTACAGTTCACTTTATACGACTTTCCTGCTTCGCACTTCTGCGAAGCGCTTTTTAGGACCTGGAGGGTTTTCATCTCCTCCCTCGTAAACGGCGGTCGGACATTCAAAGGACTTAGGATGGGAGATGCTCGACCTACAATTAAATAAGTTTGGATGAGCATGTCTATAGATAATGGCGCCTTCAAATTAGCCGGCAGCGCTGCAGCCGCGCAGCCGCGCTCCTTTGAAAATGTATATAGATGTAAAACGCGCGATTGCAGCGCTGCAGCTGTGATGCGGCCGCGCGTCAGTTCATCGATCGACTAGTGACGTGTATATAGGCTTCTTATCTTGTTTTTTGTCCAAAATCCTTTTTCGTCATCAGAATCCATAGTGAAACTAAATGTACAACACTACCATTCTCAAACCACGCGACGGCGCGGCCGATTAAACTGAGGATACTGAGATGCTGTTTATCTTTTTATTTCAAGGTCTGCCAAAGAGCTATAAAGAATGCGTGCGTGGTGAAGAGAACCAGACAGTCAGAAATTGTTAGAGATTGAAGACTATTGTATAAAATTTAAAGCGGAGCTGGGCAGAACGCGTGAGTCGTATGAATGGCGTCAGGTGGGTAGGAACATGGGTTCCTTTAGATGGGTGACGAGGCCGGGGCAGGCCGATAAAAAATTTACGTGACGACCTGCCCCCTTAGCATGGCGGTTGACAGATGATAAAAATGACATTTATGACATTACAGAGTGGATAAAACGGATAAAATGTGGATAAGTTACTTATATCCACACTCTAATGTCATTACTGTATTTTTTATCTCCGGTACCTAGACAATCCATGCCTGACACCTTGCTGGATTTCAAGGAAGGGGGCTGGATGCTGGATTTCAAGAAGGCTGGGGACTGATACAAGTGGAACCAATTGTTAGATACCTAAATCAGTGAGAACGCATATACATCAGTGTCTCTTTACCATCAGAAAGCTTTGTGCACGCTCCTTTCGCGTTCTGAGAACATACTGGCCTCTTCGTAGAGGTGCAGAAACACAACTTGCAGCCCTTTTTATATATTCTACCAGGTACACATTTCCCTTTAGGTAACTTAGGCAAGGATGAACTTGCTCGCAGACTTGGTTTGCCGTTCAGATTTAGCTTTTTCTCCTTGATTTTTAAGAAGTTAGGATCAGCACAGGCCATTTTCGAGCAAAGCAGGGTGCTTTTCGGAGTGCACTGGCAGCGGTTGCAAGACATCATGTACAATTTTCCAGGAATGCACTTCTCCCCTTCTTTTATTTGGGGCAGCTTTTGGCGGGATGGTAACGTCATGTTTACTGAAAATTTATGAAAATTTTAAAGCACCTAGCCTCACCTAGTGGTATTACCCGCGATACCTCAAGATACCGAAGGGTATAACTTTAGAGTCATTAGTACATGATTTTTATGGGTTGGGGGGAGGGGGGAGGGGGGTGGGGTCCATCTTCCCCCCTGATACCACTTGCATTACTAGGAAGGGCAATGTTCTTGAGAAAAATCAATTAATATAACTTAACCTCAAACATACAAAACGGTATAACAATCATACTCGGAAAGTAGCTACCTATGTAATAAAGCTAAGGTACAACAGGAGCAAGTCGGTTCTGGCACTCGCCGGCCGCTACCGCGGCACGCTTCGCTCGGCTCGTGCGTGGTTTTTAACTATACACCTAACCACTCGTCGCTTCGCTCCTCGTTACCTATGCTATAGGTCTGTCAGCCTGGGTTTTTGGTGGTGCTTCTTCCACCTCAAACGAAGAGAAGCTTGAAGATAATACCTCAAGTTCCTCATAGTAGCTCGATGATGGTTCCTCACCAGAACGGCTTGTGAATGGCTGAGATTCCTCCATCATGATCCAAAGCACACTAACAATATTCAAACGAGAGCGGAATGAACACACAATGACCGCAAAAAATGATCATACCTACAATGACACTGACATATGTTTTACGTGCCGTTTGCATCAATTTTACATGAAATTCTATACCATAGACAATACAACACAGATTTAGCTGTCAAATTGTCCATTCTAACGTTTCATTTCGCTTGTAATCAAATTTTTGAATCGAAATATTTTTTATTAATTTCTCGAAAACTATGCTATTCCTAGAGATAAATGTGGTCGATAAATAATCGGAGAGCAAACCCCTACCGGTTTCAAACCTTTTTAACCCTCAAATCGCGTTCAACTACTGCAAAGTCAAGCCTACCGAAGACCTTACCGAGGCTTGGTAATGCTCTAGACTAGACCAATAGGGCAATGCTGCATAGTATGTACAGTTCGCCCAACGGATCTAGGCATTCGTGAAGTTAGTCTGTCTTCTTCTGCTTTTTTTGTATTAATGGCAACTAACTGCCGGTCTGTCACAGGTTGATTACGTATCTCGTGACAGGTTTGCAACAGGCGTAAATCTCGCAGTTACCGCTGTCACACGTCAATTTTGTACTACTATGATTTTTTTATACAAAAGGACTCGACGCCTATATTGTGCGTGAGCAGTGCACGCAACCTACATTGTGTTCAAGCAAATAAACTCTCTTTATCTTTATGCATGTCCGTGAGCAGTCTATGCCTATATCTATCCCATTGTTTTATAACTTACAGAAAATGATTCCTTTTGTACTACATTCGCCGCTAGTAGACTTATTGCCTGGTAAGTTGAAAAAAATCTTATCAAAACCATTTAAGCTAATACACAATGATCAAAACATATTTCAATATAGAGCCAATAAAACGATTTTGAATAGTTTAAGCTTTACATTTATAAGCAAAAAGCTTTTTAATTAGAATTAAGAATGCTAAAGATGATGAGTACTATTGAAAAATAGATAATATTCGTAATGTCGAATGCAATATTATGCAGATCCGAATTGAATCCTACAGAAGAAATGCCCAATTATTAAATGTTCTTGTCACATTTAATAAATGAAAAACTTTTATACATTTCAAATTACAATTTTATTGATTAGTATGACAACACCATCTTCCTCAACGACGCAGAATCAACTATAATATCCTGTAAGCATATCATTGACGTGCACAATGGTTCTCCCTTCTTGTTACAAACACATGTGTTACATTTGTACTTATAGTTCCGTCCAGGAATGCATTTATCATATTCACTTTTCAACTCCAGAATTACCTTAGATTCAGTTCTCATGACTGGTTTCTCATCGTCACATTCATAAGCAGAGCACGAAAACTTGTTGTTTTCACAAGTGCATACATTACAATCTATATAAACTCTTGTATTCTCTTCGCAATTCTTCAAGTCTAAGATTGATTTTTTTTCTCTGAAGTCTACGATGTGAGCTAAGTTGTCTGAGGATACAGGCTGCACGACCTCATCGGTGACCTTAATGCAAAGACGATCTATATAATAGTTTACATAACTACAAACACAGAACTCATTGGCCGAACGGTAAATCTCACCAGGCGTACAACTATCACCCTTATCTCTTTTAGGACAAGATCTACTGGTGCAGGAATTGAAGGAGATGAGACCACTTGCATCGCAGTAGCACACGTCGCAATCTGTTATGTACAGATGTTTGGGTTTGCATGTGATACTGGTCCTTAAGTTGTTCTTCATAGGGTCCCGTTTGAGGGGCAGGCGAAGGAGTCTCTCCTTACAGTTGATTGACCGCCAGTGGCCCGTAGCTGAACATGAGCAGAAAGTCGTTTCCTCGCGGTAAAGTGCATTTGGTTCGCAGTCATGCAGCTTTGGATTAGGACCTTTGGAAAAAAAAATGGAATAATGCATTAGGTATTTAACTAGTATTTATTGTAAATACAGCGGGCATTGCTTGGGGAAGACAACCGAACCGCGCACAGTGGCAAACTCTGGGGAAGGCCTATGCTCGAAAGCAAGACAATCTACACGTAAAGGTGTCAATTTAAATATTTTTAGTTATAAGTAAACTTAATGTAAGATTGTTAAATAAAGGCTATCATTATATCTTAATCATTTAACCAGTACCTACATGTATAAGACTGGTAAGACGTGGTGACGACAGGTGGTGTAAAAGGATGACAGAATGGTGGCCCAGAACTGGCAAGAGAAGTGTCGGACGTCCGGCAGCGAGGTGGGTGGACGATATAATTAATGTCGTAGGCCGACAGTGGACCAGGCTGGCACAGAACCGGAAAGAATGGCAAAAGCAAAGGGACGCCTATACCCAGCAGTGGGTGAAATCAGGCTGCGAATGATGATGATATGTATAAGAATTTCGTCATTTCCATGTATGTGCATTATGCCAGTACCTCCTCTCATAGGGAAGACATTAGGAAACCGCCATATCGTAGATTAAGACCAAAAACAAGCGCAATAGCTAGCTTTTGTAGAACAAGAGCAGTGGTGGCCTACAGGATGTAGGTACCTACTTTCAATCCGAAGGTTACGAGTTCAAATCCCAACCGTGATTTTGAGATTCATAAAATATTAATTACACAAGCTCTTTAGAGCGTTTTCAGATTATCCGATCCGATATCGGATATCAATTATATAAATTTTACTTGCCCCGCCATCTTATCGGCTTCCAATAACGATATCGGATCGGATAATGTGAAGCCGCTCTACTGGTGAAAGATAATAGCTCCCAGGCTCTCTGTCGCTGTATAAATAATCTAGAACAGATGTAAAGGCCTAGGCTTAGGTGTAATAACCTAAGTGAGCCAATGATCCAATCTAGTGCAATTGTATGGCATCTACCAAACTCTACCTATTGCGACTAGCACTCTAAATTAGCGTTCTGCAAATTAGATACTGTTTAAATTAACCCGCTTTAGTTAGTGGAACAACAAAAACACTTGCCTATATCCTGCCGGCAAGGCTGTCCCTGACAGTGGTATATTCCGTCCATGAGGCAGACACATACGTGGCACGCACCGTGGATGGTAGCAGTTGGCACACACTTCTTCGTCGGTTCCACTGATAAACAATTCGCGTGAAATAAAAAAGTACCGCCTTTTTTTATGAGCTTTCGAATATAAATCATTTTATATCTATTTACACATTTTGCACGACCCAAAATTGTCCGTAAAATTGTATCGTGTGGATGGAAGGCGCTTTATTTGCGTGTATTACTAATGTACTCGTGTAGTTTGTTATTTTGTACTACATATTTATTGGTTTATTATAATAAATGATTATTTTAGAATTGTTAACTTTTTTATTTTATACCTACTAAATAATCTCTCCAAGGACTTATGTTTACATGCATCCAGATCGTTTCTTTTTCTCGAAGAGACATTTTCCTATTATTATGATTTAGCTACAAATTGCTCCAACTTTATTGTATTTTTATGTAAGTAAGGAAATATTTAATAAATAATACTCACATGATTTCTCCCCAACAGCTGCATTGATTAAAAATAATGAAATTAAAACTACATACGTCGCCATTATTTAAAAATGTAGTAATTATTTGCAATTAGGCACACAGTAGAAGAACAGTACTTATCAAGATAAAGCTATTTTAACGTCGCGGTTTCACAATCAATAATTAAGTGCCACTTAATTAACGGCAATCGTTAAGCCTGATATTATAGCCACTAAATCTAATTAAAAGTGAATAGGTATTTGTTCTGGCATGGTGACAAATACTAAACGAAATGCTAGACAATTTTGTATGAAAAAGCATTTACTGCGCATCTAAACGACTCTTTAGCTAGCCTTAATGTGAATTAATTATAACTGAACATGTATAATTGAAAACTTTGCAGAATGCGGCCAAAATGTGCAAAATGAGGCCCCGCAATTGAAGAAGTTTCGGCGCAGCCGGTGGGATAAAGACAAAACACATTATTGAATCGAAACTCTTTATTTTGCAATAACTTTAATTCGATAAATCTACGTATGTATTAATACATAACGGTACATTGGCACTTAATCAAATAATTCACTATTTAATAAACTTAAGTTACCAACAACTTTAAATATAAGTATGTTTAGAAGTTGATGAAATGAGCATGATGGGAGATTGTCAAGCTTTGACAAAAAATATGCGATAAATGAAAAAAACATTTTAAACGAATACTCATTAAACACGCAACATTCATACAAAATGATGCCAAACTTCACAAAGTAAAGCTTAAGCTCTAAAGATGTCAAAACACCTGAACATACACGAGCTAGATGAACAAGAACAATTTATCAAAAATAACAAGTTACCAAAATATGTATTTTAAGCCAGATTAGGTTTGTCACAACAATAATATAATATTTTCAGTTAATATCCCCTTATAATTTAGTGGCCTTACTAAAAAACGTGGTGTAAAGTTATTACTCGGAATAAACTAAAAATAACCATACATTTTGACAGTATACACTCAGGAATAACTTTATAATACGCTTATTAGTTAGGGCTATATTTAAGTAGAGGACTTGAACCAAAGTGAAGGTGAACCAAACATTATTTGAAGTGATAGGGGAGAGTGGAAGAAGAGAACATGTTGTGCCGACCCCGCATAAGCGGGATAAGGGCAGGAAAATGATGAAATGATGACTTGAATATAATAAATGATTAAAAAATTCTGTTGATTTTATCATAAATAAAACCAGTGAAATCAAATAGGTACGTGCTGCGATTCCAGTTTTCTTAACGAATGCTTGTCTGTGTTCAGGTGTATCGATACAACTACTATTTCAATAAAAATAAAGTTAGTCACAAATACTTATATCATACAAAACATCATCTAAAAATGCACTGCAAAAATAAAATAGCCTAAAATATAAAAATATAAAAAAACTGCATTAAACTATGATGTTTTTCGAAAAAGTACTCTTTAGTACTGTCGGACATTCTAGTGTAAAGTGATTGTAATCAAAAATACCTAACGATCAAGTTAGTCTTTTAAGCTATAATGTAGTATAAAAATCTAGATTTTTATACTTGTATAATGTTTATACTCTATTGAGCTCCGAAAAACAATACCTAATTAGTTTGAAGTTTAAGAATCAAATTATAAATCACTGGTGAGATACATTTATTTGATAGCGGACTTTTTACTTGAAAGGCGTTTAGATTAACTTTATGCTTGTTAAAATAAGTTACTGATCATTCACTCGCTATCTGTTATTAATCATTATTGTTGTAAGATCGCGTGGCCACCTGCAAGAAAGCTCCCGCGAGAAATGTCCGACAGTCTGTCTGACAGATGCAGATGCTGTCTCAACAGTTTTGTGACTGCAGGTGGAAACGCGGTCTGACTATTCTACCTGTATATATTAAATAATGACGATATTTATAAAAATACTTATATGTCTAGTAAAATGTGAATTTAACTAGTGAATGATCAATTCTAAAAGTGCGTCATTGATACTTTTGCTTGAATTAAAATTACAGTAAATGACTCGATATGATTTATTATTATTACAGATTCGTTTCAGTAAACAAAATAATAAATGTTGTTTTTTTTAATACGAATTTGTATTTAGAAATTCATAGTTGCACCTCCATACTTGCAACAAAACTTCAACAATGTCAGACAGTATGTCTGTATCATAGTTCATCAAGTTTGCGAGTGTTTATGCAAAGCAAGTGCGGGTGTAACAATTTTTTGGGCAGATTTCTCGCGTAAGTTTTCTGGCAGGTGGAAATACGGCCTTATTGTAATTGCAAAATACAACTACGTCCATATTATTATATGAAGAATCATAATGATTTATACTAATGAGCTGCTACATAAGACAATAATAATATGAATCAAAGAAATCGCGACTATTTTAGCTCATGTAGGTAAAGAACACATACTGCGGCACCAGCCATGGAGTTTAAACCACCTCATTATGGGGGTTATAAATTGGTGACGCTGATAGGATGAAGGTAGTCTAGTTGTGCACAGACATTTGCGACGAAGTGAGCGGCCGGGTAAGTAAAAACAGATAGATAGATAATTCTTAAAAACAAGGTTTTCATAGCGATATCTCTCCGAATACTTCATCGCACAGTCGGAGAGTGCAGAACACGTTTTTGCCGTCAGCGGAGCACGTGCAATCTTTACAGCCCTGTTTGAATTGGTCGCCTGGTGTGCATCGGAACGCTGGGCTTGGTTCTGAAAACAAAGTTGATGTGTCGATTGTATATATCTATTGGATCTGTTTGCAATGGGCGTGTAAGGCCTTAAGAGAAACTTCTTATTAGACGATTGGTACCGAACTGCATCAGTGAAGTCCGGTTTCAATTGTCTAATTTGAAAGTGCCCTAAGATGTTTGAAGACTCACCTGTAGTGACGTCATTGGACTGGCAAGTCTTGAGCGTGCAGGCGGCGTGTTTGCCGTCCGTGGTGCAGCGACACACGTTGCAGTCGCGGTCGAACACGCTGCCCGGCACGCAGTCTACATCACGCGTCTCTGTATCTATTCAAATAATATAATTTGTAATATAATTTGTATTTTTGGTGTTCTGCAAGCCTTTTTCCAAATAAAGTAATGAATCTCGATTTTTATTATGTTTGCACCAAATGGGTTTGATCAGATACCGTGGCGTACCGGGCGGGACCCATCGCATTACAAGTATTATGATTAGAATGATGTTGATGATAATGGTGATAACTTTATTGATGTTGATGATAATAATGATTACCTACGTTGATGCTGTTGTTAATGTAAATAATGATGTAGACGATTAAGTTAGTATTCATTATGATGGTACTAACCATAATGGTGTTAACAATAATTATGATGGTAAAGATTAACAGTGATGCTCATAAACCAACCCCGCTTCCTTCGCGCAACGAAGGTATCCGATCCACCATTGTTATTCAACGCTGTGCAGTCGATCCTGGTGCAGGAGAAGTCCTGGCCCTCATCATTGCAGAGGCACTTGTTGCAGTCCATACGGAACTCTTGTCCTGGCTGGCAGGTCTTTGTGCCCTCCTGAAAAAAAAACAAGTTTAAGTCAAAAATCATTTATTCAGTAGGATCCCTTAAATCACTACAAAATAATTTATATTTTATTTAATGAAAAATCTTACCGGTGCTGCCCGAGCGCTCCTTGATGTGGCATTCTAAAATAGAAAAAGGGTTTTGTATAAACATAAATGCCTATATAAGTTGCATTACATCACATAAACAGAAACCCTTATAAGTAATGAGTCAGAGGAAATACACTTTAAAATGAATGATCAAAATAATAACCATAACCATTTACAAGAAAAAAATGTTAGAGTTGGTAAGTAATAAGGTTTAGTAAATAAAAAACTAAACCAGAGATATTTAAAATCATTTATTTACATCGGCAATTTACAGAATTCCATAAAAACATACTAAAAGGAAAGAGAAAACGTTATTAAGATCCATCACCTAAGTCACATGACATAATTTATTCTATCACCAAAGGAAATTAGAAGAAAGCAGAAAACTATCACCAAAACCAAAAGATCCCAGAAGACTTCAACCCCAGAACCAGAAGACCATGGATCATCAAACCTTATCATCCATTTCGACACAGGCCCTTCTGGTGCAAGAAAAAGATTTCCCATCTTCGTTGCAACGACACATATTGCAATCCATTTCAAACACCTCATTTGGTTTGCATTCTTTTTTCACCACTCGCAGTTTTAGCTACAAAATAAAAAGGCTTAAGACTATCATGTTACACGTAGTTCATCTACTCAGATTTAAAGCCATGTTTCCACTTGCAAGATTTCCACGAGAAATGAACAACGGTCTGTCCAAAAGCAATGCAAGGTGTAAACTCCGTAGCACGACAGTTTAGTGAGAATATCGGGTCCGGTTCATAGTCCCCCAGTTCCCCAGTTCGTTTTCACCCGGTCCGTACTCACCCGATTTACTTTATGTACTAGAAATCAAATATTGAAGCAATTTTTGATGAAAAGTACTGGCAGGCACCGGCGTTGGCCGGACAGACTGTCAGAAATATCTCGCGATAGTTTTCATGCAGGTGCAAACGCGGTTCTTAAAGAGGCTCAAAATCATCCTAGATTTTCAAATCATTTGATGTATAGATATTTGAATCTTATCACAGCAATGTTATACTAATTTAAAACAGGCTATAACTTACTGTTGGCATTCTTTAATGTAACAAATGACATTTACGAATTCGCAAGCCATGCAGTTAATACTAACTTTTAATACTCGGTAAAATGTAAATTATTTCAAGTCGAAGATATTAATACCAAACATCATAAATTATTAGAATTCTTCTAAATATTCAAGCACTTTAAAAATGATATCAATTCCAGATACTTTATTAAAAAAACTTTTGACATTTTCTAATTATTTCTGTTAGATTATTAGAATTCAAATTTGTACTATCAAAGCGATATTCCAATTCCCGATACCCATTCTTAAAACTATAGTCAATTTCTAAATTCTGGTATTTTCCGATCCCATCACCAGTCACCTCTTGGTCAGGGTTATGTGCATCATCAGGCGTCTCCATACACACTCTTCGGGTGCAGAAATAGCTGGTACCATCCTCGTTACACCAGCAAGTGTTGCAGTCTTTGATGAACATTCGATTTGCGATACATACCACTCTAGTACTGTTCGAGGTTTTTGGTACCGGTATCTAATAAACAGTCATTTTGTATTTATCAGTGTTGATAATTGATTTGTTTCTTTCAAAATATTTACTAAAATACAACATTTTATCAAGTGCACGATAGGAAGACTCATTGATGCAATTAAAATCCTTTCTGATACGTGTTTTAGAATCATTTCAAAGCACAAAAACACAATTGGCATCTTTTAGTTTGTTATATTTCGTATTAATAAATATCACAGTTTAAATTTAAATAAATAAAATACGTGGACATTATTATAATGTTAATTTTTCATTGCATTGAAAGTAAAAAGTAAAAATATTAAAATCTGAAGAATAATCCATCATTCAAGTTACATCACAGGTTTTCCTTCATCTCGTTGGAATGATCCAAGGTATGGTATTATGGGTTTCATGTCCTGAAAGAAATTATAATATGTAATTAACTATTATTTATTGTTTTGGCGAGTTAACGAGCGCTCTAGAACATTTTAACTGATGTAAAAATCTATAGGTAGGTACAGTTTGCCAGAGGGCGGTCGAAATGACTCACCCTGTATAGGATCACGACTGTATCTGGTACAGTCAGCGACATAAGTTAGTTAAGAAAAATCAGATATTTTAAAGCTTCATATTCGTCATGATTGTTTGATAAATTATGTATTTTTTCAGAAATAGTAATGGTGCAAGGCAAAGCATCTAATATAAGTTGTTTTAGTAATAAAACTTAGAAGTTCGAAGATATACAATATTTGAAAACATCAAAAATCCATGAACTTTTATCGCTGACCGTACGATTACGATACACGTGTCGTTTTCTGTCTATAAGATGAGGCTATAATCCAACCCAACTCGTGAATGAAGGTCTTAAATGACAACCTCTGTAGCGCAGTGGGAGAAGGCCAGCATGCGAAGCAGAAAGTTCGATCCCAGCCGCGGGGCAAAATGTTTGTATGATCTACAAGTATTGTGTTAGGTGTTTTCTGTGTAGGTATAATATGTAGGTATTTATTTACAAACAAAAAGTATATAAGTAGTAACACAAATCAGGTAGTAATCAGTCATGTAGTCACAAGCTCTGCTTACTTTGGGGCTAGATGATGCTGTGAGAAAAGTCCAGAATTATTTATTTATTGAAATCACCTCTTGAATAAAACCTCACCTTAAGCTCATGAAAGATCTCCACGTCCTTAGGCAAAGGGCAAAGTTTGTTCGTACAGGAATAATCAGTGCCTTGGAAATTACAGCGGCAGGTGTTGCAGTTAACGTAGAAAGTGGTTCTAGGCTTGCATACTGCATGCTGTTCTACGTGGTCCGTACCCTGTTTTCCAAAGTTCGTATCAGTTAAATGCCATTTACAGTTCGCCCAACGAATCTAGGCATTCGTGAAGTTAGCCGTTTGTCTGCGCAGAACACAATTTTGTATGAAAAAAACGTTCACTGCGCAGACAAACGGCTAACTTCACGAATACCTAGATCCGTTGGGATGAAGAGCCAAGAATGATAAAAGAAAGTTATTTCACTTTGACGATCTCTATTAACGACTAAGCAACAATAGGCCCATATTCAATGATATTAAAAAAACTATATAAATGCTCTAAGGCCTGATCATTATGAAAAAACTAAAATTTAATTACGTGTCGACTTGATAACCTCCTTTTTTTTTCGGCGGTTAAAATGGAAGATGGCAGTTGACGCGAATATGATATTATCATTTTTTTCGGCACTCCCAAGTATGAACTAACAATTGGCCCAACAACATTCAAAAATAAGTTGAAAAATATCAGCAGTCAACTCACGATTGCATTTCTTAGAAAAGATAGACGTTTTGTCTAAAATAATCACATTTATATTAATATAACTTTTTAAACTATCATGATTATCAACACTTGGGGGGAATTTACCATGATTCAATTTATTTGGAGTTTCCCGATTTTCGGCGCAGTTGCACACGCCATGTTCACGGAAGAACTATAAAAAAATTGAATTATGGTATAACATTTATATTAACTTCATCATTAACTTAAATCCTCTTACCTCAGTTTCCATAAAAACTTCGACCTCCTTATTAGTGTCATTTCCTTCTAAACACTCGTTATGAGTGCAAGTGTAAGAGAGACCATTTGCTGCACATTTGCAAGGGTTGCAATCCACATTGAATTCAGAGTGCGGTTTGCAAACTGAACGCTTTTGTCGGATAGATCGCTAAAAAAGAAGTAGTCAAAAATAAAATAAATACGAGTAATTATGATCAAAAAGAATAAAATATTATATTGTTACCAGCTGCGCTCCCTCCCTTTTATCCCCCGGGATAAAAAGTAGCCTATGTCCTTCCCTGGGATACAACCTTTAACTATGCCAAATTTCAGCTTAATCTGTTAAGCGGTTTGGGCGTGAAAGCGTAACAAACAGACAGACAGACAGAGTTACTTTCACATTTATAATATTAGTAAGGATAAGGATAGTAAGGAAGTATGGATAGTGTTAATGTTAACCTCACACATAGGGACCCAAAAAAAGGGTCCAGCAAGGATGCAATGTTTGGAATGCATTTTAAAATCTTTATTTTTTTTTATTATTTTGTTTGTCAAAGTTTAACATCACGAAACTATAGAGACCCGGACCTTTGATAGGCATGCATGGGGCCGAAGCCAACACACAGAGGCCTTTTTGACACTTCTGATCTTGTGTGATGGAGACACATACCAGCTACTATCCCTTCAACACTATAAAAATGCATTCAGGAACAGTCTCCGGTTTGTGCAGAACTATTGAGGATATGGAAAACTAATTACCGGGCTATGGGGTGGGATGGTAGTGGACTGGGTACTGGGGAAACTATGGGAACTATGACACCCGCCGAAAATGACCCACTGCAGAGTCCCTTCTTTCAAGTCGACGAAAGACGAAGAAGAATGATGAGTACTTAGTCACTAATTACAGTGATACACTTTTGGATGTGTGTAAGAATGTTAAATTATCTTTAAAAATTAACAAATAAATAGGTAGATGTAAACTTACCATAGATTTTTAATAAATGTAAACTTACCTTTGATTTTAAATTATTAATCACAACACAGACACCTTGTGCAACCTTTCCCAAAAACGTGATTTCAGGTGGTCGCAGACTTATCCGCGCCAAACTGTCAATTCAATACAAATGCTGAGACGTCCGAAGCCAGCCGCATTTTCTGACGTCATCAGTATTTTTTGTATAGAAAAATGACTGACAAATGTGCGATCAGGGGGGTTATTCGCGTTAGTTTTTTCATTCGTTCGATGAATATTCGGATGCTTTTTCTACGAGCTACATTGTATTCAGTCGATAAGATCAACGTTAAAACACGGTCCTAACCTAGGATCAAATATTCCAAACCGAAAAATTGGCCTTTGAAGTCGGAAATCGTAGTAAGAAACATCAGAATATTCATCAAACGAACGAAAATAAGAACGCGGATACGTGTTTATATTATTTTGTTGTTTCTTCCCCAGTGTAAAAGTACGGTTATTAAAATATTATTATTTCAGTGTGCCTTCCCCAGTGTAAAAGTATTTCGTAGGGATGCTTCTGGTCAAAATTCTTAGCCTATGGTGACTTGATCGAAACACGTTACTCGCGAGACGAATCCAAAGTTTTTTATCCATCTCAAAGCTGCTCAACGCGCATACAAGTTCTCACTTAAAAAAATTAAGAAATTTTGTATCCATAATACAAATACTGATTGGACAAAGAATTTGCACCAGCTGCAATAGGGTAGGTACCTACATAGGTAGGTACTTCTACGATAAATGTGCGAAAAGTGACACAAAAATAAATGTATAGGTAAGGTGTGTATTTATGAAGAAATACTTACGGCTTCAGGAGCTTCTCTCTTCGTTTTACCTAAAAATAATATTATTCATATGAATAAGTAGTATTTTTTGTCACAAATAATTATAGTCCCTCCCTATATACACTAGATTGTGTATGAAGTTGTGGGTATAGAAAATTACGGCTACAGGTATCAAATGCCAATAAATTTGGCCTGAAAGAAATCGCTCTCAGTGATAAGGCCGCCCATTGTACTATTTTGAACTTAATATTATTTATTTATGTTCGGCATTTTTTTGGTGTAAGTACAATAAAGTGGTAATGCATTCAATCATACATAATTTTTTATTAGTGAGTTTTTATTCAATTTTTTTTTAATTAAAATTTTTGTAATGTAGGACAAGGGCAGGATTGTTTTTTCATATTTACTCACTTTGCCAATTAACACATCCTCGCTTAGTACAAGCAACTCTACCATCGTCCAAACAATGGCATGTGTTGCATTCTATCTTAAAATGTGTGCCCGGTATACACTGTTCTTCGGGGCCTGAAAAAAATACATAAATTGTTATTACGATTGGTGATTGCATAATATTAGTTGTTAATAGCGGAACTAGCGCCGTTGCGATAAAGTAGCGATCACTGGAACTAAAGTGGTAATGTGAAACCAAGGCAATTTCAATCCTACTACTTAGGTAATAGGTATGATTTTTCTGTAAAAGCAGCACTGGCGAAAATTGTACAATTTTTGATATCGCATTACATAATAATATTTGCTTCGGAAGGCACATTTAATTGTCGATTCTGGCTATTGTGTAAGTCGTTAAGCCAAAAGCGTCCTAAAGACTTCGTCATTAGAGTTGGCAACGAAATTGCCTATAAAAAAATAATTATGTTTTTTAAAAACTAAAAAGAAAACCGAATTCAAAGTTTGACTCAGGGTGGTCGCAGGGAGCCGCATTTTCTGACCTCATCAGTATTTTTTGTATAGAAAAATGACTGCGGCGCGTACTGCGCGGCCAAATGTGCGATCATGTTTACAGGGCGTGGCGTTTCTGAGGAAGAGGTTTTTTGAGTTTTACGGGAAAACTATCAATCCCTCAGGAATAATATTATATGGGACCACCTCGGAAGTATACCCTATCAAACAAAACAAGAATTTAGGAAATCGGAGATATCGGTGAACTGAACATACATAAAAAAACATACATACAGCCGAACATATAACCTCCTTTGAAGTCTGTTAATAAAATAACCCTACGGGAAAAACTATAAGTTTCGATACAAACGTTCAAATAATAATAAAACTTACTTCTTTTCTCAATACTGTGCGACCGCAGCGTGCACAGAGCCAGGCCGTTTTCTAGACAAACGCATGTGTCTCCATCCCTCTTGAATGTCGTGTTTGGCTTGCAAGGTAAAGGCTCAGCTGAAATCATAAAAATAGTACATTGTACCACAAGAGAGCAAAATTAGTTTTTGTTGCGAGTGCTGAGTTTGTAAGTTTGAATCCCGAACAAACGAAGGGTTCTGTTATTGAAGTTAGAATCCTGAGTGTAGTGAGGGATTCAAAAGCACAAGCAACCAATTATTTTGCTTTCGTGTGATACAACTTTTTACCTTACTAGCGAAAGATACAATATGTAAGGAAAACCAATTCCCGCTATTTTTATTTCCCCCGCAAGTGGAAGGCTAGAGTCCATAAACCAGACCACCTTGGCCTACTAATGCTATTCGATTCTCATTGCTTGCAGCATCCTAAATTCAAATCACTTTTCCACATAGTGTGAGCAAAGTAGAGTTTTGCTCACTGCTTTTACGCGGCAAAAGCGCCTTTTTAGAGCTAGTGAGGTGAAAAAAATATTTTACTAGCTATTGGGACTTGGGACTTCGGGAATGCTTCACTTTTCCGGGGGGAAAAGACGCTTATGTGCTCTAGCACCTATGAGTTTTTTCGTCAAAAATCTATGGGCACTAGCGTACTCTCAAACATCGTGAGAAAACCGGCATGACGTAGAACCCAAAAATCAAAAACATAATTATAAACTAAACATACTAAAATCCTTTCACCACATTGGTTTGAAAAAACTAGTGACACAACCAGAAGAATATAGGTATACGTAACAGCACCTACGATGTTTACACTTGCAAGCTGTATAATAATGTCCATTATTGATAATTGGTCCCTGCACGAGGGGTTAGCCTGTGTTGCGTTGCTGGAGAGATAGTTTATACAAAATCGTAGAAGGAAACATCCGAATATTGTGCCCCTATTTTATTAAGTGGATCGTACCACGCTTTGTGGATATGCAGGAGTCCAGCTCAGTGCAAACAGCGAGTCCTGCCTCACAGCGACACCGATGGCAATTACTGTCCCACTTGGTACCAGCCAAGCATTGGGCTGATGTCCTCTCGATCAAATTCTGGATAGGTGCTGGAAGTAAAAGCTAAAATTAATATAAAACAACACCTTATTGATTAGAAATTCATTTAGATTGATGATAGAAATTCTAATACTTTGAATGACAAATGGAGATGCTAAGAAAGTTGTGGTGAAATTTTGATACCACCCACTGTTCTGCCAGCAACTGGTAGGATATCCGAAAACAATTTGAAAACAGA
Organism: Epirrhoe tristata; assembly: GCA_951394285.1. NCBI lineage: Eukaryota > Metazoa > Arthropoda > Insecta > Lepidoptera > Geometridae > Epirrhoe > Epirrhoe tristata. Next base: position 2,703,378 of record OX596158.1, read on the forward strand.
ACTTACGTACATATTTCTTTTTTTTTTAACGCGCACAAAGGGTCTCGACTGCCAGGATGACATTTTAATGCTGAAAAAAAAACAAAAAAGTTTTATTATTTTAGTTACTTAGGTACATAAAAAAACTTTACACAAAATAACATCAACATGTAGGTATATTAGAATGTAGGTAAGTATATAAATACACTAATAGAGAAGGCTTATGCTTTTTTTTTTTGCTTTTAAAGAGCCGTGTTGGTCGAATGGGGTTGTGCCTCGACTTTCAATCCGAAGGTCGTGGGTTCAAAACCCGGCCGTGCATCAATGGATTTTTCGTTTCGTAAAATTTATATGCGCTTTAACACGAGCTCTTAACGGTGAAGGAAAACATCGTGAGGAAACCCGGAGCTTAGTCAGCTCCACACGTATTGACGTCGTCTTTCCTGTGGGCGGCTGATTAAGCTGAGAGGATGATTTAGGTGCTGGGCAAGCCTATTCCATCTCAAACAATGTCCCAAGCACTACAGCGTCCCGTTAAGTGTAGGCATGGATTGCCTCCTAACGCTGTATAAATCATCTAATATAGATGTAAAGGCCTAAGTTTTTTTTATGCTTTATAAATAATATTTATTTCCCCTGACTACTTATAAATAGTTCACATAATACAGTTTGGAGAATTTTAGATTTTAAGTTCGCACGCCATTCTTTCCGGTCTCATAAGATAAGGAAATTCTTCGAATTCCCGCCATTTTCACCACACGTCACGTGATTATTCGGGCGACGTTGCGCCGTGGACCTCAATTTGCCCTATAACCCTCGTAATTATTGCAGTTCTATTAATAGCGGTACAATTGTTCCATAATTCCAGACGGAGATAATCAAAATCACTTTTTAAAACAAGAAAGCGCACAGATTTTGCCAAAATGTTAGTAAAAAACTAGTTTAGAACAGTGGAGATCATTTTGGTGCAGTTCGCTACATTCCAAACCTTGTTTTTGACCAAAGAAAAGATGGATGGACTGGTGTGGATGGTAATATGGGTGAAAAGGGAGGAGAAGAAGTAAATGATAATAAGCTATAAATTGATAATAAGAATAAAAACGTTTTATTTTCTCCACATCATATACAACAGTTACAATAGGTACTTAAATCTACATCATTTTATGTGGCTGAAAATACGGCTACCCCTCAGCATTTGCTCCAACAGCTCGAGAGTGTTAGAGCGCTGGTTTTCAGTGGCGCTTGGAATGGATGACGCCTGGGTAGTGTGGAATAGAACGTAGACCTGCAGCTGCTGTGCTATACGTGATAATATGGTTGATTATTTTCTATTGATGATATTTTGTTTCCTCGAACTCTGATATTTTGTTTCTTCCTTTATCATGTTCCGAGTAATGAGCTTCCTCGCTTATCAGGTATACTGACAACATCGTTATCTCACAGCCACAAAGGCCGATTCAACAGTTGAATAGGCCAATGTTTTGGGAACATCCCGTCAATGCTCAGAATCAATCTTTTGATGATGGTTTCATCCCATCTCCCTAATATAGGGTCTTTCATTTTAAACTAACTTAGGAATTGGGTTCAACAAATAAATTAAAAAATATTTATGTAATGACTTTTTTTTTGTTTTGTTATGAAAATCTCGAGAAAATCGATAAAGACTATCCTTTCAATTGATTGTTGCTTCTTGTATAACTTAGCCCATTCGTGATGTAGCTGCGCTGCGATTGGTGGAATTAAAATGAAAGACCTAGCTAGACACTAGCTGCGCTCCCGCGGTGTGACCCGCGATCCCTCGGGATATTTTCATTTTTTAGGGATAAAAGGTAGCCTATGTCCTTCCCTGGGATACAACCTTTAACTATGCCAAATTTTAGCTTAATCTGTTCAGCGGTTTGGGCGTGAAAGCGTAACAAACAGACAGACAGACAGACAGAGTTACTTTCACATTTATAATATTATACTATATATACTATATACTATTATTATAATATTAGGATTCGTATGTATAGTACGGATATGGAATTTATTTTACATTATCAGTTCCCAAGACGCTCATGCTGCATTACCACAGTACTATTATTTTATTCCCTTTTTCTTATTCTTATTATTTTATTCCCTTGTTTACATTTATTGCATGGAAACGAGAACTTGATTTTGAGAAACGAGGATCTCGTCAAATTCCCTTGACCGTTAGGTTAGACTGGCCTGGTTCTAGACCTGTTCTGTTTAGTGTTTTGCATTCAAAGGTTCGTACACTGCTGGCCAAAAATCGGAACTTTTGGAAAATCCTTTCTAGCGGTAGTTATCTTTATCGCGGTTTCTGATGTAACAAACATGGAGAATTACCTAGGTGCTCTATCTCAAACAATGTCCCAGGCACTACAGCGTCCCGTTGAGTGTAGGCATAGGTGACGCTGTATAAATCATCTAATATAGTAAAGGCCTATTAAGTTCTAGTTTTTGTAGAGTCATTAGTTCTTTCGAATAAATGGGGTGAAAGGATTTTAGGTAAGAAAAAGGAGTTATATGTATTTTGTAAGTAGTTAGATAGGAATAAATCGAGCGGGAATAGGTAAATCCTACTGCAAATACTAAGTATCAATAAATACTTCACTCCTTAGAAGGATAAACAATGATTCTTGAACGAAGAAGCGATGGTTTACAGATTGCAAACTTACGAACTTTTTAAGAATTTAGGTAGGTATGGTGTCTAATGTAAAAATAGCGAACGCATAAAGGTCTGGGAAAACGGCTTAGGTTTTATTTTACGAAGGCAACTACGGTGAATAAACAAACACAAAAACAAGTTCACGACTGTATCCCCAAGGTGGGGTAGACATTCTCTCAGATCTTTTTATGTTACTTATTCCAGATCCTATGAAGATGTCTAAGGGGGGTAGTCAGAGGCATGTCCAAACACAATAAAAAAATATGTGAATAAACATCTTTAAAGAAAATCAACATTAGATCTTTATTTCCACTAAAGATATTTCCATAACACCATCGTGTCCGCAAGTGTACCGTGTAGATACCAGACCTACCTGTTAGTGTTCAAGTCCGGGGGCATTACCCTGAGTTGACCTGCTATCGATTATTATTCTCATTTTTTATTTCTTTGGCATTATTTATTTAACTAATTATATTCAGGGTGTAAAAAGACGTCTACCGAAGCTGAAAGGTAGGTACAGCATCCCAACACACAACCAAACCCAAAAGGATTTTCCGAAAAAATCATTACATCCGGAGAAAACCGACCTGGCACAGCTGGTCGAGCGTACTAGGCGCATTTTTATACGTAGATTGCTGGATTTTGAGTTTTAATTTGTGTTTTCTTTTATAAGTGAAATTATTAGGTATGGCCTTATTATGTTGTAAGTAGGAACTAGTTGTATATAACTAGAAAATAAAATAAAATGACGTAAGCTAAGTCAAACTTTTTTTTTGCGATTTTTTTTATTCTTGTTTTATATAGCGCCCAAGTGAGCGTATTTTTAAAATCTCGATAAACTTGAGTAGGTATTATTTGTCAAAATTAAGCGTCATTTTTATGATTCATTGAATTAAAACATAGTTGTATTGTATAGAACGTTGTTTCCTTCATTTTACTGTAAATAACGAAATTATTTCTAATTGAAGTTAGGTGGGCGTTAATCACCCACTGTACCATAATATTATTATTAGGATTTTGATAGAACTTTGACACTTGGTGTAGGTTACCTACAAAAAGATGTAGGCCAGTCGGTAAAACCATTTCATATTTTGTCCTCCATTTTAACTAGTAATTTGCTGTTAATAAGAGCGTACTCTAGAATTTGAACCGTAACCCTTATCGGGGTTCAGACCTCGTGTATGACATCATAGATAATGCTTGTGAATGAATGTGACCCTTGATAAGTGACGCGCTAGCCGCGTTGACGCCAACATTACCGTATTGAAAACACCCTTACTACAATAAATTATGGCCAGTCTGATAGGGCCCAAACTGTGTTTGATAATTCTTCACGCGGAATTTGTCGTTAAAGAGCAGAAGTGGAGACCTAGCTTTTAGATTTTATTATAAGTGATCCTAGTATGAAGAAAAGACTTTGATGGAAAGCGATTGCTGTTAAACACCGGGGGGTTATTCGCGTTCGTTTTTTCATTCGTTCGATGAATATTCGGATGCTTCTTACTACGAACTACATTGTATTCAGTCGACAAGATCAACGTTAAAACACGATCCTAACCTAGGACCAAATATTCCAAACCGAAAAATTGGCCTTTGAAGTCGGAAATCCTAATAAGAAACATCCGAATATTCATCAAACGAACGAAAATAAGAACGCGAATACGGCCCCAGTGGCGGAAGGTTGCACAAAATGAAATGATGATAGTAATTTTTAAAAAACGAAGTAATCATTTATTTAATAAAAGGTTGTAATAATTGATCACCATACCCAGACGGTGATGGAAAAACGTGAGGAAATCTTAGTCAAGTCCAAACGTTGTCTTTCGAGTGGATAAGTCCGATTAAGCCAAAATTTGGCTCCAAAATGATGGTTCTAAAACCCTATTCAATCAGCCAATTCCCTGCATGGCATTTCTATATTGAAACAGGTTCTTGAGCAAAGAGCAAAAGTGCGCTATGGGATTTCCCAAGGATCTATTCTTGGACCACTACTATTTATCCTTCTGCAGTTTCTGTGAATTCTGAGAGGCTTTCGAATAGCAATGTGATGTCTTTTCACAAAATCGATGTCTACTAATTTGATAGCATGGAAAATGATTTTATATTTTGTTCTGTCTGTGAGAGCCGTATGAGATATGGTCTTAACTTTTGATTCACTAACATAAGAATATACATACACGTCGACTTGATAACCTCCTCATTTTTTTCGTCGGTTAAAAATTGCTAGTTTGAATTCCGTGCATCAATGTATTTTGCGTTTCGTAAAAGTGATTTGCACACACGAGTTCTTAACAGTGAAAGAAAATCCATGGCCCAGGCACTAAGTACAGTCAGCAACGAAAGTCGCTTGACATTTGACGTTTCACAAAACTCAATATTTCCAAAATCAGTAACAATATGACCAATATTTTGACAAATATTTGAAGAACAAGTAACAACACTTGTTAATTTCACAGGAAACGTTTATTTTTTCTAAGAAATCGAAAACAAATAGAGTTTTAAGAAATCAGACTGTTAATCGACTTTCGTTGCTGACTGTACCTACATCATCTCGCTTAGGTTGCCTCCTGACGATTATTTAGTAAATACCTACTAAAGATATGGCTTGACAAAGCCCTCCCATTTCTCTCCAGTCATCCCAGTTTTGGGCTACAGACTAACAGTGGACCAATCCTTCAAGAGGGCATCCTATTTATCTCTTTTAATACTACGAAACGCAGCTAATAATAAATCATCTTTATTCTCGTTTAGACCATTTAGACGACCAAAGACGACCTCTGTGGCGCAGTGGGCGAAGGTCCGCCTGCGACGCAGAAGGTTGCGGGTTCGATCCCCGCCGCGGGACAAATGTTTGTATGACCATATTTGTCTCGGGTCTGGGTGTTTCTATGTATAATATGTATGTATTTACAAACAAAAAGTATATAAGTAGTATATCAGTCATCTGGTTCTCATAGTACAAGCTTTGCTTAGTTTGGGGCTAGATGATGCTGTGTGAAATGTCCAGCATTATTTATTATTTATTTACCTGGCTAGACGGAAAGACGGAAGATGGAATACAGTGATTACGGGATGGTGGCCCAGAGATGCTCAAAGACTACGAAGCCGACCACCCGATCGTCGGATGACATTGTCAAGAAGGCTGTGAATGCGTGGGAAAGGACTGCACAGGACGGAACAGTGGCGTAATAGAGAGAAGGCCTATACCCAGCAGTGGGTGCAACCGGGCTGATTAGATAAGGCGATAAAGTAAGCTAAGGTTTACTGTAGGTAGGTAAGTAGTCATTTTCTTATTAGAAAACACAAAATCAAGGCTGTTACAACTAGCATGACCATCAGTTCGTGTCAGCAATGACGACACTTAAGCTAATTAGTAGGAACAATTATGATAATTGTGTTGTGAGAAACATCTTTTCCTTGTTTAATTCAGTGCAAATGTCCGTTTAAAACCCGGATAAGCTTTCTTCCTCACGCTATGCAGTTTTATTTTTCAATTGGTAAACTTAATTTTATGAGATTTGGTCATATAGCAAACTGGTCAGTGGTCAATACACCATTGCAGAAGTTAACTTTTCATAAACAAACGTGAACAGCAAGCCCATCGCTGCCTAACTACTAAACTGTTTTCCTCACAATGTTTTCCTTCATAATTTGGAGCTCGTAATAAAGCTTCACTGTGTTGGTCGCAAAAGAGCAGGAAAATTCTCTAGGTAATTTATAGACCTTAAGCGATCCCAGCGGTTATACTTGTAAATATTTTTGGGTAGGTATCAGTGGCGTAGCTACCGGAGGGCTAGGCGGTGCTGTGCACCGGGGCCCCCAAGCTCAAGCGGCCCTCGGACTCTGTTAGGAAACTATAGGTATGTTTCACATCTTGGTTTTTGGCTTCTGCAACTAGTCACAATCCTGAATTTGAAAAAAATTACAATTTGATTTGACATGTTACTTTGGGAGAAGTTTGCTTCAATTTTGTTCGCGAGGACTACTGTTCTCACAGAACCACTTGTTATATTTTGACTTGATAAAACCCAAGCCGATCAGTTAGGGCCCCAGTTATTTTGCTTGGAAACTCCACTAACGCGGCATGAAAGCACAGATAAAAGTCAGGGCACACTCAGCTTCGCTTAAAAAGGCAGCCAAGTTCTAAGCTCAAGGATCAATCAGCACAATTGGTTGCAATCGAACTTTCATTTACGTTAAATGGCGGCCAATCGGCGCCGGCGCCGGCGCCAAAACGTGTTTTTGCTCTTCAATTAGACTTTGGACTTTTTATTGAAGTAAATTCTACAATTGCTAGCCGCAAATTTGTTTTTCAGACTTTGTCGGCGCTGACTGAAACTTTGACCGATTTCAATGGACTTTTTAGTTTAAATTTTGCGGAATATTTACACGAAACAATAATCATAAAAATACATAAATAGGTAAATAATTAAACTAAACTTAAGATAAAAAACAGTGTTCATATCACCGACCGCAGGTAATGTGCCCAAAAGGCTGGCGGCATTCCCTCGTTGGATGGCTATACTTATCCTCTGTCCGAGGTAAGCACCAGCCCTTTGGTCATTGGTCTCGTCAATCAACCTCTTGGATAATTCTTTGAAAAGGAGCCACGCCTCTGGACCCAAGGACCTAAAGTTTACACACCAAAAGGCAGAAATATATACCCATCGCCGATAGATATGTCTGCCTCTTCATCATCTGCCTTTTGTGATTTTCTGCTGCTGCCGTTGCACCAGATTTTGCGGATGATGCACTCATAATTCCCCTGCTGTTATACCTACAACGCTCAATGGGGTGGCACAACGTGGGCACAAAATATTGTTTTTTCCTCCATTCACACCATATTTCTATTATTTATATCTCACACAATCTAATTACCTACACCTACTTCTTCTTCCTCTACTTGAATACCTGCCTTACTCATATTCATAGCTCTTTGGGTAACATCGTTTTTATATCTCCTAAAAACGTGTCTTTACCATGCTAAATTAAATTCAATAAGTATTAGAAAATTTTACCTACTTGGTGTTTGTTGAAAAATAATTATTTCAATACAATTTGAAACCGGACACCAGGAAGTGGGTCAAATTCAGCGTGCATTTGACCCACACTGACACAAGCAAAATGAAAGCTTGTAAAGCTTTAGCTTTCCCAATAAAATGCATCTCTATAAAATCGAGGCTGTACATTTAGAACGAGAACAAGATATTAAAACAATGATTTTATGCTTCCGACTGACAGTGACCTGGATCAGTTGAGCTATCTATAAATCGTTTTTAACGATCCTTAGATAGCTAGACTAATCCTGTTGTATTTTGTAAATATATGTAAATATGTAGTAACTTAGTTTCTGTAAATAAAAATTGATGCTTTTATTAATTTTAGACATCATGTTTCATAGTAAAATTTACTGCTTAAGACCTACACAATCGATTTCTATATAGAAATAGTGTTAGTTTCATTTTTCAAAACGTCCGGGTTCGATTCCCGAGCAGGTACAAGTTTTTTTGAAAATGTGTGAATGCAGTTTTAATTTTTACTAAAATCGATGACATGGTTCCTAAGAACAGATATTCGTATGCCTTATAGTTTAAGACTTTCCCATACTGACCTTGAACCTAAGTAAAAAAAGAGAGGTTCACTTTTCTGAATAGATGGTTAAAGCTGAAGGCCTTTATCTTTACCTATTATATTATTTTTCACGTAGGAACGTATCCCTGAGAACTTTTACGTTTTACGCTGTAGGTACAACAATGAACAATATTAAAATAAATAAAATCTAGTGATAGTACTAATAGATACAACTTAAAAAAAAGGATTGTGTCAATTTCCTTTTTAACTTTCCAGAAATTAACATATAAGAGCCTTGTCACCGGAACGTTCCTATGTGAAAAGAACTATATAAGTTGATGATTTCTACAGTGTCAGGAAGCAACCTATTCCACCAACGAGACGCTGGTTTGTTTGAGATGAAGTAGGTTTGTTACACATTTTCGACCGGAAAATTGGTTAAAGCGTGTAGCTGACTTTGTGCGGGATTTCAGTAGTTTTCCTTCGTTTAGAGCACATGTTTTTACGAAACGCAAAGTCTATTAATGCACGTCTGGAATTCTAACTTGCAACCTTCGGAAAAGTCGAGAGTACATCCCACAAGACCAGCACAACTCATCCATTAATTAAAGTGCCACACATCAGCACAACAGCGATGTAATTATGAAGCGAGGCGTTGGAACAATTAGTTGCGGCTATTTTTGTAAGGCTAGCCATTTTTGGAGCTAAAGGACCATAGGTCATGTCTGGTGTATTTTTGGGGTTATAAATTATCTAGGAACCGTAACTTCTTTAAACCAACCTAATACTTATGCTATTCCAGGATTTCCAGCCTACTGTTCCAAGTTTCACCCAGATCCATTTTAGTGTGATTGAAGGACTTTATACATTCGAATCCCACTAATATAATAAACCTGAAAGTTTGTGAGTTTGTTTAGATGTTTGTATGTTTGTGTTTCAATCACGCCTAAACCAGTGACCGATTGGATGAAACTTGGAATAGGCGTAGATAGTGACCTGGAATAGCCTGCAGGCTATTCAAAATGTTGGTACCACGCGGGCGAAGCCGCACGCAGAAGCTAGTCTATAATATTACTGATAAGTAAGAAGTAGCATATTACGAGTAACACAGATAAGTTTTATACTGGAACATGCAATTTATTGATGTATGGCTGGGAATCGAACCCACAACGGAACAAGTTTAACAACAACAAACTCAAACTAGATTCAACTAAGTAGATTAAAATACTTTGTTTGCTATTTATAATGTTTAAAAAAAAAGTTAATTCTATATGTATGTTAATTATCCGGTTTCACAAACCAGTTGGCAGATTGGAGATAAACAGATTTTCTACCTATAATCTTATTTTTGGACACTAGTTAATTTAGTATACGACATCAAAAATGAACATACAGTCATGAAGAGGCTATAAAAAGGCGATGAAAGTTTGTAAGTATGGGGAACAACATCAAATGCGGTTGAAGTCGCGGGAAACAGCTAGTGAGAAAGTTTGTGTGTTGGTATACCTAAGCCTTTAAATTGTTACCTACATCTTCATACTAAAACGACTGAACTCATTCGGCTGATGTTTGTCGCGGTCAAATCTTACAAGCTGAATTTGACCCACTGTCCAGTGTGCGATTGAGCTGCATTTTAGCACATCCATGAGTACCTATACGGTGCCAATGTTATAATAATGCTTGATGAGTTGATCTGATAATAAATAATAATAATAAATAATGCTGGACTTTTCACACAGCATCATCTAGCCCCAAAGTAAGCTTGAGCTTGTGGTATGGGTACTAGAATGACTGATAAACTACTTATATACTTTTTGTTTGTAAATACATACATATTATACATAGAAACACCCAGACGCGAGACAAATATCTGTAGGTCATACAAACATTTGTTCCGCCGCGGGGATCGAACCCGCAACCTTCTGCATCGCAGGCGGACCTTCGCCCACTGCGCCACAGAGGTCGTCTGATGATGGTGGAGTTGATCTGATGATGGTGTCAAGAGCTTTTGGTCACGGTTTCTAATAAGTTATCTAAGTATTATATCGAAAACTAATAGGTACTTATTGCACAGCTTGGTAGGTATGCAATATAGGAAATAAATAAATAATAAATAATGCTGGACATTTGACACAGCATCATCTAGCTAGACGAAACACCTAAACTAAGAAAAGCTTGTACTATGGGACACAAGCTCTGCTTACTTTGAGGCTAGATGATGCTGTGTGAAAAGTCTAGCAATATTTATTATTTATTTATTTATTTATGGGAACCAGATAACTGATATGAAATGAAATTAAAAAAGCTTTATTGCAATACAATGTAACAAAATGTAGGTAGGTTAGTAGGTACCTAAGTAATGTTTAAACTCTAATAGAGGTTATTACAATAGAACCATTGGTTGCAATTGGCATACTTATCACTAGATCGCGATTTCTTCCAGACAACCTTTATAGGTAGGTACTACTTATATACTTACTTACCTATTTTTTGTATGTATACATACATATTATATATAGGTACATAGAAACACCCATGCCCGAGATAAATATTTCTAGAAAAAGGTTCCCAATAGGTAGGTAGGTGCCTAAGACAAAATGATGGTACTGAGCATGAAACAATGGATTAAGATGATAAGTCCACCAGCTACCCTTAGGTACCTACCATATAATTTAATTTCTCACCCACTGCTAAACAATGCCATTCAAAAAAGGATTACCTAATTGATTCAGATTCATACATAGACTTACCTACGATATTGTGTGTCACATGAAGAGTAATTCCGTGGGGTTTAATTTTAATTAAATAATTTAGGTAATGGCACTTAGGCCAACATGGCCAATTTAAGTAATGGCATTTCTTATACCTACGGGCCCCTATTAATAAACGTGGTGTAAAGTTACGCCAGGTTTAAACTCCAAAAATTTTATGGTTACTCCTAAGATACACCCGGCGTAACTTTACACCACGTTTATTAGTAAGGGCCATAGTGTTTAGCATAATTTATGTGGGTAAATAAGCAGCTGATAGAATCTAGGCATGTATCTATGTAAACAAGGTAACCATGTAGGTACCGAGCTAAGTGTGACGCAGTCATGAAGTTAGGTAAATATATATAAGGATGAATTTTCACATGGATTTATCGTGATAAATGTAGGTAAGATGACTTAAAACACGAAATTCGATTGAAAGAAATAGAACAAAAAAAGCCATCAGCGAATTGAAATTTGAAGTCCGCAAGAACTAAATTACTTATAATAATATAACATTGGTCTTCGTTGATCTTCATTTAATTAAATTGAGACAAAAAAGTACAAAATTTATGACAACCAACCTCTATTTCTACACCAGAGAATGCAAGTAGTTATGTTTAGGCATAAATTTTGTTATGGTTGTAAAAAAAAAATCTCGTTTCGAAAAATATGAGGGTAGTTCATCACTCACCTCCCGCATCATTACATCTAGTCAGGTACAAAAGAACACCGGCCACGGTCAACCAACGCATCTCACTCACTTTTCGAGCACAACACAAAAAATAAGTCTCTCGAGCCCGGTCAAATGACCAGCACCGGTCACGACTAACACTAGACTGATACTCCTGCGCGTACAATCCTACTGATATACTCCCACGCAACTTTACTTTTCCTTCCCAGCCTGTTTTTTTTTTATTCCAGCCAGTATTACGAGGCTATAGAGTTCACTTTTGACACGCGCCACTTTTTTAATGGCAAAGCTAATGTGGTGGAATGGCTATCAATAATTATGATTATTTTTAATAGTTCTAAATGCGGTAGTGAATTGGTCCGTTCGGCCGGCAGGCGTACGAAGATGACCTCTCAACAATTATGCTCTCAATAATGCCATGTTGTATTTTCTAATGGTTTCACTAATTAGGTTACCTAGGTCCCAACCTACTACTAGGTACCTACTTGTACTAACACAGGAGGTGGAAATCCCATCACTTAAATTCAAATTCAAATTCAAATTCAAAGTATTTATTGCTTACATGTGAGTGTACAAGGTCTTATAGATAGGTGTACTAGGTAGCTAACACATGAGTCCTGTAAGGACATCGCAATTTTTTTATATTAATATAAAAATTGAGTTTGTGTAACAAACATTTCTTAAATCTATGAGATCTTTTATTAAAATCTTAAAATAAAACATTTAGGTATAAATTTATTAGAATTTTGTACCTACCTACTACTACTTACTTAATTATATTAGAATTTATAACATTAAACATTATTAATTATAACATTAAGCCTACAGCTTAGAAATTTACATAGTTTACATATTTATTTAGAGAGGAATTCTTCCAAAGAATAGAAGCTGTTTTCTATTAAATATTTTTTTAAGAGGGATTTGAATTTTGGCAAAATACTCAGGTAAAACTACTTTTAATAATTTTACTAAATACTTACTCCTTATAGGTATATCAAAAGCTTTTGAGTGCTTTTGATCCTCGTTGCAAAAACTTAAGCCTGGAATTTGGATACATTTTGATCTGAATTCAGAACGAAACAGGCAGTTTATATTTAGAACGAATCTCGGGTTCCCGCCTAACGAACTCCCCATCGTTAGCATAGAGATCACATTCACATACCCTGCGAGCCTGCGTCAAAGGATCCGCTTTAGCTTCACGGCGCATTTTTACGACTAAAAACTCTTATTCCCTTTGGAATGTTCGGTTAAATTTAGTATTCGCATTTTCACATTTTTAACGACTTGCGTTTGTTGCTAACTCCGATTTTGTTTTTAATTTTTTTACGGCCGGCCTTTGATGGCTGCGAAGCGTCAAATTTAAAAATGGATTTCGCTGAAGAACGAATCGCTCGCATTCCGTGGAGTATTCATTGGGCAAACACATAAGTTTTATGGGACCCACGTCAATCTAGCTTAGAAAAATATGTTTGTTAGTAATTTTAAACGATGTGCTCGCCTACGCGAATTGACTAAAATACAAGCGCAGGGTCGGAGGGTTGACTAGTTGAGGCTACAGAACTAGGTCCTTCCTAGTTCTGTAGTTCGATGACTACCTTAATGAAATCTAAGTAGGTACCTACCTAGTGTACCTAACCTACCTACCGACCACCTTATTGTGAAATGAAGACTGAAGATTACCTAGTAGTTCTAGTCATAAAAGTGAGACTAGAAAAAATGAGAATTCATAAAAAAGCACTGATGAGAAAAAAACATAGTCTATCTGGTTTGTGCTAGGCACTTTTCATAAATTAATTTGAACGAAGTCAATGTGGTAAAGGGTAGGTAGGTAAGGTAAGTACAATACGCACAACTAATCTTTAGCTCTCTGAAGTTAGGTGCACTAAACGATTGTGCCGGTTTGCGCATGTAGGCGAGATGCGAGTGAGCGAGGAGCTATACAACGCTGTCTTTGTCTTTTAGGCGTCATCAAAAATAGGTTGTGCAGCTACTTCAGAGAGCTAAAGACTGGTTGTGCGTACTGTATCTATTTACCCAGATTAGTGTGTACTTTACCTATAATTTAACATCATCTGATGTTAATGACTCATCATCACATGATCCTCGTATTAATACAAGCTAGAGATAAAATTACGCATCACACACACAACTTTAGGCTTATTTACATACCTACTTACATATTTCTGTACCTATGTAATGTACGAAGCGCTCATGGTCGTGCTTGCTTAGTCGTTCTTAATAGATTGTCGAAGTTAAGCAACTTTCAAACGGTCTGTAAGTGGATGGGCGACCAGTGGCATTTTCATCTGAGCGCTTCCGTGCTTCGGAAGGCACGTAAAATTGTCGGTCTCGGCTATTTAAGTCGTTAAGCCATGACGGAGGCCTTAAGGCGGCCTAAAAACTCCGTCACCAGAGTTGACCATTGACTCATACGAACTTACTTACTTTGTACCTATGTATGTACCTACCTACCTACTTAGCTGTTTGTGTTGGCAAATTCAAGTGCATAATTAACTAATTAAAATTATGTCAGGGCAGGCAGAGCAAAGATTAAGTGCATTTTCTTATTATTTAGATTGCTCAGTCTAATCAATTTCTAGAGCTATCGGAGCAGATGTGCTCAAGCTCATACCTACGTCATTGAATATTATCGACCCTTTCTGATACTAATTAGGTAGGTATCTACCACTTTAAGTAGGATTAAGGTTGCTACCAATGCCCCGGGCACTACAGCGTAGCGTCCAGTTGTGTAGGCATAGATAGATTGAAAAAGAAAAATCCACATAGTATACCTAATAGATGTCAGGAACATGGAGCATGCCTTGCTAGGCATTTCACTGGTTGACCAAGTGCATAATGTCGCAGGTTACCGAGTGGTGGCCACGCGAGAGTGACACAACACCACGCAGACCACCAGCCAGATGTTCTGATGATATTGCCAGTACCTACCTACTCCCAAATGGTGAAGGAAAACATCGTGAGGAAACTGGCATGTCGTAGAACCTAAAAAGTTCGAAAACATGTGTCAAGTGCACGAAAGGCCTCTAAGAGGCGCAATTAAAAGCCTTTCACCACACTGGTTCGAATAAACTAGTGAAACGTTAAGAAGAAGTAGCAGTAGTAAGTAAAACACCATTTTATTGTAAAACTCGGGTTGCTGTTTTGACTAAGTTAGTCATTGAACGGATATAAGATAGCGCCGGAACTGAGCAGTGGTATCCGTGGGAACATACTATTTTCCTATCAGACACGTGGAAACTGCGTGAATCTCAGAGCGCTATAGTATTTTCACGTAGAAACGTATGCCTGACAGATAGTAAAACAACATGCAAATCTATTTATTAGGAAGGGAGACCTAGAGAGAGCGTAGGTTTGAATCACGTTATCCAAATTGCCTGGAAGGTAGGTACCTACTAAGCAGCAAAGACAGCTCTCTGTAGGTAGGTACTGGAAAAGCTATCATATGGCAATAAAGGTGTTTTATTTACCTAATCGCATTCCGCGTGAAATGACTGAACTCCCGGAACGGAAATTTCAATCAAAACTTTATAAATGACTGGTTGAGGGCTGTTACTATGACCTGAATGAATTATTTAATTTTATTTTACTCTATTCAGAGATAATTAATTGTATGTGATATTCATTACTGATACCTACTACATAATTTGCGTATGACTGTTAAATTTTGTTAAGCTAAATATTATTATTGCATGCTGAACTTAAGCGAAATGTGCTGAACATTATTATTTTAAGAAATATTATGACATCTGATCTGACCACGTTTTCAGCAATAAATTTCATTTCATTTCATTTCATTCAACTTAGATTAGAATTCTGTGCTTTTACGTTTTACGCTACAACAATGAACAGTTTTGAAATAAATTAAATAGAGTGATAATACTAAAAGACACAACTTCAAAACAAAAGTATTTTGTCTGTTGCCTTTTTTAACAGTTCAGAAATTAACATAAAAGAGCCTTGTCACGGAACCGTTCCTATGTGAAAGACTCAAGCGAAAATAGCGATCCTTGGCCGTAGTGCAAAGGATCTAGGCCTTCGTAGTGTAGGTAAATAAGTAGGTACCTACCTATAACACTGTCAACGGATCTAACAATATTACTTACATAAAGTGTTGCTTATTATAAAAATGTAAAACCTTGGTTGAACTCCATGTTGACACATGTCAAAACAAAACTGTTACCACAAAAAAGCGTTCTATGTACGAGTATTTAAAGATCGTTTTTCTAGGGACAGTTTTTTAGTTAGACTTGGTCTAAACTCGGCTCAATTTCTTGTAATAAGCCCTGGGGCTTATTACTGGGGGTATTACTTAGACCTGGGTCTAAGTAGATACCTACCAACCTCAAACACTGATTGATCTCAATCAATCTAACAGACATGTAAATTTATCGTGTTAGAAAAACATCGTTATTAGTTACTTTGTTTCTTCGTAATTTTCTATAGCGATAATGCTTGAATCATGGTCGATTCTCGGTAAACAATAGCTAAGCTACCTACTACCTATAATCTACGTCTGCAACAAACACCCATACCAAAAGTATAAAAAAATTAAAAAGTCGAACTCAAAATGGTATTCAAAAAATGTGATAAGTGTAGACCTGGGGCCTTATTGTGTAATTCAACTGGCAATGGACATGGGCTTCATTTTGACATTTGAAACCCAGAATGACTTCAATTGTCATTTTCCTATTATGTGATTGGTTGATATCTATTGGAATGACAACTGGGAATGGATTTCAAGTTAGACAATAAGGCTGCTGGTTCCCCGCCTTTTTAAGAGTTTGCCTAATGAATTAATAGATAGTATTTCGAAAAAAAATATATCAAAATTAAATTAGAACACTTTACTTATGTAAAAACGAAACTTTTATTTTTTGTAATTAGACAATTTTTTAGAATAGTGTAGACTTATTAGTTTTGGTACAAACCTCCGTGGTTTCTTAGAACTAATTTAATTGTTTCATATGTAAGATTATATAAGATAAATAAATTTAAAAAAAAATAGGTAAGTAAGTATAACAAGTAGGTAACCTGTAAACCTATTATATGGGGTAAGATTTTAAGTTAGTAAGGTGCATTTACACGATGCAATATTTCGTACGATTTGCTAAGCCCCGCCCATTGAACGTGCCGACGAGTGTCGCGCTATCTATGACAAATCGCATACGATGAGCGTTTACACGTGGATAATTGTCGTGCGATACGATATCGTATGGGTTGAAATCGCATCGTGTAAATGCACCTTTAAGATTATCAACAGAATAGACACCATTTGTTAACCAAATGAAAAACTAATTCCTTTATTGCAGAACAACGTGTTCACCTGAACACATTTTAATTACTTAGATAATTTCTTGGTACTTACAATGATCTTGTTACATCGACCCGCGTTGCTTTTCAATACAATGTTTCCGCCGGACCGCCTTTAGGTGCATTTACACGGTGCGATACGATTTAGCATCGCACAGCAATTTCTCATTGTGATTGGTCACCGTATGCTAAATGTCTTATTAAGTGCGACGCTTGCCGGGTCTAGTCTAAGTAGCACATTGAATGGGCGCGGCTTAGAAAAACTTACGAGATAATACATACATACAATATGTAACGCACGTTTGGATCGAGAATGAGTGAATGCAAAGTGGGTTTATGACGGTTTTCAAAATTCTTTCAGGGCGTCTGGTCGAAGCGACGCGTGATCCGAGAGCTGGCACATTTTTGGCTCAAAGGATCAGCATTGCCATCCAGTGTGGTAATGCCGCCAGTGTTTTGGGCACGCTTCCGACTGACAGTGACCTGGATGAGTTGAGCTATCTATAGATCGTTTCAACGATCCTTAGATAGCTAGACTAATCCTGTTGTATTTTGTAAATATATATATGTAAATATGTAGTAGCTTAGTTTCTGTAAATAAAGTAATGATACATTATTTGATTTCATAATACTATTCACACTTTTTTTAGAGCAAGGACATAAATATGGGCCTGCTAAACTTGCGTTAGGTACTATGATTATCATCAAAATATACAGGGTGTAAAAAGACTGCTACCGAAAACTGAGGGGTTTCAATCAGACCATGATTCTGAGCATATTTAGCGAAAAAAAAACGCAAACAAAATTTTGACTTAGCTACGTCATTTTATTTTATTTTCTAGTTATTTACTACTAGTTCAACATAATAAGACCTAATAGTTTAATTTATAAAAGAAAACAAAAATTAAAAATCAAAATCCAGAAATCTACTTATAAAAACGCGCCCAGTACATACGTTCGACCAGATAAGATAAGATAAGATAAGTTTTTATTGTAAACTGTTGGATTTAACAAAGATTGTAGGTTTGTTAACAAATAAAATGTACAAACAGTTTGCCCTTTTCGGACGTACAATATTAACATTAATAGTATGTTAGTACTAAGAAACTAAAAAACACATCTTCCTATCTACTTAGACAATCTATTTACAATCTTCATCAGCTGTGCGAGGTCGGTTTTCTCAGGATACAATGATTTTTTTCGGAAAATCCTTTTGGATTTGGTTATGTGTTGGGATGCTGTACCTACCCCTTTCGGCTTCGGTAGACGTCTTTTTACACCCTGTATATTTAAAAGGTAGGTACTTAAACTGTTCATCAAGGACTTTTATCGCGGACCGTACGAGCGTAAAAGAGCATTCAGAATTTCAAACGATACGATTTATTATCGCAAAGTAATTTTTTACGTGTAGGTAACGATCATCGGATGCTAAGTTTTTACACGGAAGAATTTAAACCGATACGATTAAGTATCGGTGCGATTTCGTGTAAACTGTCTACGGACGCTAAATGGCATCGGCTTTGCATAACGAGCCAAAAATTGCATCATGTAAATGCTCTTTAGTAAGGAAAAACTTCCACAAGGCTTGCCGAGACGGTGATAGTAAAATTCAAATTTTTATGGGATTATGATTTTTAGTCTACGGGTGAAGTAAAAAACATAGACAAACTTAAACATTTTATAATCAGGATTAAAAAAAATAATCTATATTAGTGTGAGCACTAAGTAAATTTTGCCCTTTCCAATGAGATAATTATAATATTATATTTTATAAACTTATATTATCGCTTCTAAAGCTAAATTATGTTTATATAGTAATTTATAACTTTATAGTAAGACAATAAGAAAAATACAATGAGAATAACTGTGGAGGTTTATATAAATTAATATCAGTACATCACAGTACAACTAAGTCCAATTTGATCTTTATCATAAGCTAATAGGCCCATATTAAAAAACGTGGTGTAAAGTTACGCCGGGTGTAAAGGTGCATTTACACGATGCGATTTTTCGTACGATTTGCTAAGCCCCGCCCATTGAACGTGCCGACGAGCGTCGCGCTATCTATGACAAATCGCATACAATGAGCGTTTACACGTGGAAAATTGCTGTGCGATACGATATCGTATGGGTTGAAATCGCATCGTGTAAATGCACCTTAACTTAGAAGTAACCATAAAATTATTGGAGTTTAAACCTGGTATACTTTACACCACGTTTAATAATAAGGGCCATAGTGTTTACTTTTTTCACATCACCTTAAAACCTCGCCAATAATAATCTGAGTGAAAATAAGCTCCAATATAATAGTAATATAGACGCATTTTCTGTGGTTATTCATTGTGACGATGTTTACAACAATAGTTAAATATGAGCTAGCGTCAATGATATTAAGTTCGTATGAGTCAGTGGTCAACTCTGGTGAAGGAGTTTTTAGGCCGCCTTAAGGGCTTCGTCATGGATAACGACTTAAATAGCCGGGACCGACAATTTAACGTGCCCTCCGAAGCACGGAAGCGCTCAGATAACAATGCCACTGGCGGTCACCATCCACTTACAGACAGTTTCGAACGTTCCTTAACTTCGACGTTCTATCAAGAACGACTAAGCAAGCACGACCACGAATGATATTAAGTAAGTACATACATATTGCGCCCCGCGTTGTTACCCGCGGTCCCTCGTGTATCAGCTTTTCCGGGATAAAATGTAGCCTATGCGTTAATACAGGATATAAGCTACCATTCAAAAAATCATCAAAATCCGTTCAGCCGTTTCAGCGTAAACGAGCAACAAACATCCATTCAAACTTTCGCATTCATAATAGTAGTAAAATGACACTAACTCAAAAAAAAATATCCCTGAAACTTCGTCGCCAATATCATTCTATCACTTTTAATTACAGCGAATAAATCAAAATCCTCGTCGCCAATTATAGCAAGTATATTCGGAATATGAGCTCTATCACAGGGTGATAAAGATGCGTTTTCTGTGCAAAACGACGCCGACCGCGAGCCAAAGAAGCATAGCTCCAGCGTGTGCAGCTAAAAGTTGACTGTGAGTTGGCGCCGGAATTGCCCATTTTAGAGGGAAATGGTTTTTTAGAAGTTCACTTCCTATGTACAGGAACAGCGCGTTTTGACCTGAAATAAAATTAAATCATACTATTACTAAAAAACAAGTAAAAGCAGTTTTTTCGCTGACTATAGGTACGTTTTTATCCAAAATTTGTGAATGCAGTTCAGAATATTTAAAAAGCTATGGATGGTCTCCTAGGAACGTTTTCCTGTAACTAGAACGTTTAAGGTAAAGGTCTAAAGGTTTAAGGTAAAGGTCTAATAATAATAAAAGTATGTGTCTCCATCACACAAGATCAAAATTGTCAAAAAGGCCTCTGTGTGTTGGCTTCGGCCCCATGCATGCCTATCAAAGGTCCGGGTCTCTATAGTTCCGTGATGTTAAACTTTGACAGACAAAATAATAATAATTCTATTTTCAACACACTTGCTCATAAAGTGGCTTTATGGTCACCGCAATGAGGCACATAATGACACCCATAATCAAACTGTGACTTTTTCATTACTATAACTCACTAGTGAGCTATAGATTTTTTTTTTAAATTTTATTTGTTGAGTTGCTTTGTTCTTAAAAAAGTTTTTATTCAGAAAAAAGATCGTGTTCAATAGAACAAATAAATTAATGTTCCTGTTGCTTGCTCATTTCATGCAACTTCTTATTTAAATAGATAATTTTAACTCGTACGTGTTTAATAAATAAAACTTTCACTCAAATATAAATTTTATTTTCTCTGTAATAAAAGAAAACTTTAAATTCCCCATTTTGTCCGTGGCAGAATAGGCCGCAAACCCAATGCGCGGCGCGGAAATATAGTCTGTGGCCGATCGCAATGCGCGCGCATAGGAAAACTGATTAATTTTTCCCGCAATAGCGAAACATTTTTCACAACTCATTTTCACTGTTTTTATTGTTATTTTATTCACAAGTGTGTTGAAAAACGTCGTATGATACACGTGTGTATTGATGATTACCTGCCTCGGCGGTAATCACCAATGTTACACACTAGTACTATAATGTACTATTAACTCATACAAAATAATTTTTTAATTTTAGTTGCTAGTTACAAAAGAGTATTTTTGAAGTTTTAACCATTTTTACTCACCTGCATAATACAATGGCCGTCCGCCCCACTTATTCTTCAAATCCACTATGAAATACAGCACAGCTTGAGCGAAAAGTGCCGTGGACGCACAAACGAGGCAGTATGAAACCGACCAGAGATTCTTGTTGATTGGGATCGGGCCTCCGTTCTTTGAGAACATGGATAGGGCTCCGCCGGTGATACCGAAGATTATCGACCAGAACACCCAGCGCATTATACGGGCCCTGATGAATAAATAGGGGTAAATATTAGGGTACATTATGATGTAGGGAAGCACTAAGAATAAGAACAGTATTCCGGAAATACTACTCCTAAAATGGGGTGAAAACGTTGGTATAATACGTACAATCGTTCTTTAGCTCTCTGAAGTAGCTGCGCAGAACCTATTTTTGATGACGCCTAAATACGTGCTATCTCGCTTACTCTACCAAACCTGCGCAATCGTCTATTGCACCCAACTTCAGAGAGCTAAAGATCCGTTATGCTTAGTATCTCACTTTTATTCTACCGGCTCCCCACTGGAGCTTGACTATTAAGTTTTAAGATGGATCACCCAACCTGCAGCCTAACGGCCTTACTAATAAATGTGGTATAAAGTTATTCCTGAGTGTAAACTGTCAAAATGTATGGTTATTCCTATTTTATTCCGAGGAATAACTTTATACCACGTTTATTAGTAAGGCCCTTATTGTCCAACTTGAAATTCATTCCCATTTGTCAGCTTCTTCAGAGAGCTAAAGAACGATTGTGCGTATTTTACTTACCTAGCATGGTTATACACCAACATAACTCTAGCGGCATGGGCACCAGCCTGCACCACCAGCACTCCGGAGAGCACCCCCAACAGTCCCTCGGGGTCGTGCCGGACCGTGGTATTGTATAAATCCTTGTAGGTACCGCCCGCGTACATGTGCGAAGGCCCGAATACCTCCCTAAAAATAAAAATAAATGACTATTACAGTTCTTAAACAATTTAAGAGTGTAATGTATAAACTTAGGCCTTTACATCTATATTAGATCCATACTAATATTATAAATCTGAAAGTAACTCTGTCTGTCTGTTTGTTACGCTTTCACGCCCAAACCGCTGAACAGATTAAGCTGAAATTTGGCATAGTTAAAGGTTGTATCCCAGGGAAGGACATAGGCTACCTTTTATCCCGAAAAAATGAAAAAAAATCCCGAGGGACCGCGGGTCACACCGCAGGAGCGCAGCTAGTGATTTATATAGCGTCAGGAGGCAACCTATGCCTACACTTAACAGGACGCTGTAGTGCCTGGGACATTGTTTGAGATGGAACCGGCTTGCCCAGCACCTAAACCATCCTCTCAGCTTAATCAGCCGCCCACAGGAAAGACGAAGTCAATACGTGTGGAGCTGACTAAGCTGCGGGTTTACCCACGATGTTTTCCTTCACTATGAAGTCGTGTTAAAGCGCATATAATTTTTTCGAAACGAAAAATCCAGTGAAGAAAAATCCATGCACGGCCGGGATTCGAACCCACGACCTTCGGATTGAAAGTCGAGGCACGATCCCATTCTACTAGGCCCCAAACCGTGTTTGTTGCCCTGATTCTTCACGGTATTGGTCGCGAAGGAACAGGAGTAGAATCACCTAGTTTTAAGACGTTTCAAAGTGATCCCAGCGGTCCTACTGAATAAATGCTATTTGACTTTGACTTTGACTTTGACTACCAACACGGCTCACATGTAATGTGTTGTGTGTGGTGTAATGTATACCTATCAATATATCCAGCTATGCCACCGGTGCAATCCGTCAAGTTCTTGCCGAACGCAGACAGATGAAGGCCGCCGGGTCCCATGTACCGAGGGGGGCAGCCGGGGGCGGGCACTAGTAGTGTTACACACACCTGGATAACATATAAACATATGTAAAAAACCGGCCAAGAGCGAGTCGGACTCGCGCACGACGGGTTCCGAACCATTATCTATAAAAATGGCCAAAAAATTACGTTTGTTATATAGCAGCTCCCTTAAATATTTATTTTATTCTTGTTTTTTTATTATGTTATAGCGGCAACAGAAATACATCATATGTGAAAATTTCAACTGTCTAACTATCACGGTTCATGAGATACAGCTTGGTGACAGACAGCGAGTCTTAAATAGGGTCCCGTTTTACACTTTGGGTAAGGAACCCTAAAAATGCACGTTGTCCGACTGTCAAAGGAAGGGTTAGGGAACATAACCAGGCGGCGGATCTTAACTGTAGGCACACAGTGCACACACAAACTAGTCAGAGAATGAATGAATGAATGAATGAACACTTTATTGTACACCAATTAATAAGAACACACCACATAAATAAAAACACGTTCGAAATTAGTACAATGGGCGGCCTTATCGCTGAAAGCGATTTCTTCCAGGCAGGAGAACGTCATTTGATTCTGAATGTAACTTCGGACAATGAGCATGAGTTCACTGAGTGAAACATGTAAGTAGATGGCGCTACCGGTGCTATAACCGATAAAATATGAGCTTATCAAAAATTTCGATTGTGACGACACGGATTCTGTGGCCGAATGGTAAGGCACTCCGGCTTTAGGTGGATCGTCTGATCGTTGCGGGTTCGAATCCCGTCGGAATCGAAAATTTTGATAAGACTTTTAATTTCTCAATGAAAAAAATGGTAATAATAATAATAAATATATAATAATAAATAATGCTGGACATTTCACACAGCATCATCTAGCCCCAAAGTAAGCAGAGCTTGTGTTATGGGTACTAGATGCCTGATATACTACTTATATACTTTTTGTTTGTAAATATATACATATTATACATAGAAACACCCAGACCCGAGACAAATATTTGTAGATCATACAAACATTGGTCCCGCCGCGGGATCGAACCCGCAACCTTTTGCGTCGCAGGCGGGCCTTCGCCCACTGCGCTACAGGAGGTCGAATAATGATGAAAATGAAGCTTTAAAATCTCCAATTGTTCATGAACTTCTGTATTATGGCTTATCTTATATTTGTGATTTGTGTAATATACCTGAATAGCTACTAGCAGGAGTGTAGCAAGCCATTGCTGCCAGCCAGCCGATATGTCGCGGAATAGCGAACGTCCTGAAACAAATTGAAAATAAACTGTCTACTTTACGTATTCATAGTGGAGTTACCAGAGAAATAATGAGTTTTTCACAATGACAACTGTTTTGTTTGTACAAAGGGAATGGGGATACAATTAGCGATCGAAAGCTGATCACTCATTGGTTGTCAAACTAGCGGAATTAACTTTAAAGTAGCAATCACTTGAACTAAATTGATAATGCGTAAAGGTACATTTTATCTGGGGGTGAAACTAAGGAATTTTTAAAACTCTTCGTTCTGTGGAGGCATAATAAGGAAAACATCGTGAGGAAACCCGAAGCTTAGTCAGATCCACACGTTTTGACGTCGACTTTCCTGTGGGCGGCTGATTAAGCTGAGTGGTTTAGGTGCTGGGCAAGCCTATTCCATCTCAAACAATGTCCCAGGCACTGCAGCGTCCCGTTAAGTGTAGGCATGGATTGCCTCCTGACGCTGTAAAAATCATCTAATATAGATGTAAAGGCCTAAGTTTTTACATAATACCCCGGCCGGTCAAGGTTCAAAACATGGTAGTTATTACGAAGTTCTTTTGAATGCAACTTTTTTTTCACTCTGCGGATGTTTGTTTTTAAATTTTGGTAATTTTTTTTCTATTTTTTGGGGGTAGGTGGATTTCCCTTAAATTATGGTAAAGAGGGAGTACTCGCCTCACTAAGGTTTGCCCAACTGGCACACTTACCTTAGGGCCTGTTCGGCCGACAGTTCTATATAGGTAATATGCGCTTAGAAACCTCGTTTGCGCGATTCAGGATTCAATACTTTTTGCATCATTTGTATGGGAATCCGTTTATCTATGATTCCAGCGCCATCTAGTGGTACAGCTCCGAAGTAGCTAGGTCGCTGTAATTGACATCTCTTGTAGTTCAATCGATGGTGGTAGATGTCGCCACATCTTTCTTATTTATAATTAGCTGCGCTCCCGCGGTGTAACCCGCGATCCCTCGGGATTTTTTCGGGATAAAAAGTAGCCTATGTCCTTTCCTGGGATACAACCTTTATCCATGCCAATTTTCAGCCTAATCTGTTCAGTAGTTTGGGCGTGAAAAGGTAACAAACAGACAGACAGACAGACAGATAGACAGACAGACAGACAGAGTTACTTTCACATTTATAATATTAGAATGGATGAACTAAAGTACTTACCCGGCGTGATATTCTGGTTGGTCCGCATAAAAGCACACTCCAGCGCGGCCACGATGAAATACATCGCGGCGAGTCGCTGAAGCACGCCGGGCAGCCGAACTGTCGTCCATGTTGAGTTCACTGACCCCAGCACTATACCGACTAGTGACATTAAGAGTGCACGAAAGGCCACCTGGAATGTATTAACATTTAAAATCATTATCTTGCAGCCCTTGACTCTTAATCGTGCTTGCTTAGTCGTTCTTGATAGATCGTCGAAGTTAAGCAACGTTAAAAATGGTCTGTAAGTGGATGGGTGACCGCCAGTGGCATTGTCATCTGAGCGCTTCCGTGCTTCGGAGGGCACGTTAAATTGTCGGACCCGGCTATTTAAGTAAGCCATGACGGAGGCCTAAGGCGGCCTAAAAACTCCGTCACCAGAGTTGGCCACTGACTCATACGAACATACTTACTTTTAGTCAGCGTCACTAATTAGTAACCACCCTAAAAAGGTGGTTTGTACGGCAGGTTACCAGTTGGTGACGCTGGCCGTACGTATGAGTTATTGGACAACTCTGGTGACGGAGTTTTTAGGCCGCCTTAAGGCCTCCGGCATGGCTTAACGACTTAAATAGCCGGGACCGACAATTTAACGTGCCCTCCGAAGCACGGAAGCGCTCAGTTGATAATACAACCCGTGGTACAAATCCACTTTGTGACCACACATAACATTAATTACAGACACACACACACATAACACAAATTTTAATCTGAATCAGGAGCGTTTTAAAAGTTAACTGATGATGATGGTAGCATATCTGATATAATAATTAATAAATAAATAATGCTGGACATTTCACACAGCATCATCTAGCCCCAAACTAAGCAAAGCTTGTACATACTATGGGAGCCAGATAACTGATATCATCATCAATCATCCCACTGCTGGGTATAGGCCTCTCTTCGCTTTTGCCATTCGCCTCTATCTTGAGCCAGTCTTGCCCATGTACGACCTGATTTAAAGATGTCGTCGACCCATCTTGTAGGTGGACGACCGACACTCCTTTTTTTTATTTATTTTTTAATAACTGATATGCTACTTATATACTTTTTTGTTTGTAAATAGATAATAATTATACATAGAAACACCCAGACCCGAGATAAATATTTGCAGATCATACAAACATTTATCCCGGCGGAGATCGAACCCGCAACTTTCTGCGTCCCAAGCGGGCACCCACTGCGCCACACAGGTCGTCAAATAGACCAAAAGCTTACCTGGTTAAAAGCGGTCAGCCTTGGCATAGCGGTGCGTAGCCTGGCATTGAGCGACAGCACTAGAGCCTCTCCCATCGCGAAGGCAAACCATGGGAACACTACGTCGGCCACAGTGATACCGTTCCACACGCTGTGAGAGAAGATTTGGTATCCGCCACCACCAGCATTTACGAAAATCTGGGAAATATAATTTTGTTTAATTCACATACATAGAGAACATACATGATTCTTGATTATTGACGACCTCTGTAGCGCAATGGGCTAAGGCCCGCCTGCGACGCAAAAGGTTGCGGGTTCTATCTCCGCGGCGGAACCAATGTTTGTATGATCTACATTGTATAATAAATATGTATGTATTTACAAACAAAAAGTATATACAGGGTGTCCCACGGCTATGCCACATGGAGGGAAAGTACCTTAAATATTGTAGATGTAACATTTTACTGAAAGAAGACATTATTTTTATTTAAAAAACACCTTAAACTGCATTCACAGATATTTAAATAATTACATGGTTGAACCGGAAATCGAACCCGTTACATGAGAAAAATAGTCATCCTGTAGCTTTATCATACCGATCGAAAGGCTTCATCATAAGGATTATTTTTTGCTAAATAACATAGTGTCACACATAAAAGGAAGGCCATGAACTTTAACATTTTTAATACAAAATTTATCAATTTATCAAATGCTCAAAATGATTCCCTTCCTGTTGAATACAAAGTCGAACTCTTTTGATTATTTCGCTCCCTGTCGATTTTTTGATCTAGTTGTGGTGGATATTTCGAATAACATGTCTAAGTCTGCTTGTAGCTCGTGGACACTTTCACACTGGTTATACTTCTCAAGTGGGTACATTTACTAGTAATACGTACTTATGATAATGTCAGTCGTATGTGCTTACGACAGTGTCAGCTAAGTATTTATTTTTCTGAACACAAATGTTAAAATTCATGGCCTTCCTTTTATGTGTGACACTATGTTATTTAGCAAAAAATAATCCTTATGATGAAGCCTTTCGATCGGTATGATAAAGCTACAGGTGACTATTTTTCTCATGTAACGGGTTCGATTTCCGGTTCAACCATGTAATTATTTAAATATCTGTGAATGCAGTTTAAATTGTTTTTTAAATAAAAATAATGTCTTCTTTCAGTAAAATGTTCCATCTACAATATTTAAGGTACTTTCCCTCCATGTGGCATAGCCGTGGGACGCCCTGTATATATAAGTAGTATATCAGTCATCTAGTACCCATAACACAAGCTCTGCTTACTTTGGGCTAGATGATGCTGTGTGGAAAGTCCAGCATTAGCTGGAGCAGGGATCGACCCCGCAACCTTTTGAGTCGCAGGCGGGCCTTCGCCCACTGCGCTACAGAGGTCGTCAAATCACCTAGCTCTTAAGACTATTCCAATTGATCCTACTGAATAAATACTTTAAGACTTCGATCAATGACTTTGACATTAACCTTAGAACCTCCTATCCGTTGACTCACCATAAGTGCAATAGCAATTCCTCTGAAGATGTCGAGCGAGCGAAGTCGGGATCTTGTGGGTGACCGCGGCACGCTGGCTTCAGCTGTCAACACGCGCGTTTCAGAGCCGAGTTCATTGTCCTCTCTACAACAAAATCATAGACAACCTGTACATTATAGTTCTCTCGCTTGCACACTAATGACGGTGCTTATCATTTGTCTCGCTTGCACGCTAAGTTGCCAGAGGCTTGCCAAGCGGCTTTAAAGACATGGCAGTGAGTCTGATTATCATGATCTCTCGCTTGCACACTAGTGACGGCACTAGTGTGGAAGCGAGAGAACATGAAGCGCCGCCATTTCAGATTCATTTATGTAATTCGAAATTGACATGAAGTTCAAAAACAATCGAGTTTAGAGGAGTTTATGTTAGCCACCTCCTTTTCTTTTGTATTTACTCACCTAGCAAAATACCTCGCGTAGAATCTCCCAGCGACCAATCTCTTGCCGATAACCTTCACGACATACCAGCAAGTGGCCATAGCGAGTAACACAACAGCTGCCGTCAGGATCGGCAGGGACGCTGCATCAGGTTCCGCCGTCATCCGCGGCTTGCATGCGTCCGTTGTTACTTGGGACATGTTAAGGGTATACTGGCCGAATTCGCCGAACTGGTATGTGCCTGGTGAAATAACGTGTAATAATTAAAATAAATAAAAAATGCTGGACATTTCTCACAGCGTAATATAGCCCTAAACTAAGCAAAGCTTGTCATAGTACAAGCTTTGGAACCAGATAACTGACAGAATACTTAAGAAGCTTTTTTTTTGTAAATACATACATATTTTAGAAACACCCAGACCCGAGATAATATTTGCATACAAATATTATATTATTCATTATAAGGCTGCCGGCAGAAGCTGGATGCGTCGAGCTGAGGATAGGGCGCAATGGCGTGCACTAGGGGAGGCCTATGTCCAGCAGTGGACTGCCATAGGCTGATGATGATGATGATGATACAAATATTTATCCCGCGGCGGTAATCGAACCCGCAACCTTATGCGTCACAGGCGGGCTTTCACCTACTGCGCCACAGAGGTCACATAAGTCTAAGTCAAAGCATTTTATCAATGGGATCAAAATAATCCCACTGGTCCTACTGATTAAATGCTTTGCATCTTGTGTGTGACTAATTTAAGTTTTACAGTGTTGCACGCGCCATGATATGCTATGGAGCAGCAAAATGGGCATTGGACGTGTTAAGTAGTTGTATTACAATTTTAAGTGCTAACAAACACACATAATCCATGCTAAGTTGAGAGAGATACATTTTCCAGAACAGTTTTCTTGTTGTTGTGATGGATTATGTCGTGACATTGAGCATATAAAGACTCTAGAGTGTATGTACCTTGATATTGTTACCATCCTGTCAGAAGCAGCCGATGTGACTTTTGACCGCGGTGAGACACGGAGGAGAGGTGGGTTCATTGTGGGTTGGAATAAATATGTAAGTGCCTACCATAGGGAGGCCAGATTAAAGTTTTTAATGTGGGTGGAAGCCGGTAGACCGAAAAACGGTCCCGTTTATGTTGATATGTGTGAGAGCAAGAAACAGTTTAAAAAGCAACTTAAATGGTGTCAAGACAGACAAGATCAAATTAAAATGGATGTTCTTGCTTCTCACCATGCTACTAAAAGCTTCAAGCATTTTTGGAAACACACAAACAAATTGAATGCTAAGTCTGACCTCCCTATGAGTGTGAATGATGTTAGTGACCCTATGGGCATCGCGAACATGTTTAAGGATCATTTTAGGGTCAAATTCAAAACGGACACTACTGAGATGGAGTCAGACAAAGCGGATGTAATCTTGGGTGATAGACTTGTTAGCTTTTCGACCAATCAGGTGCGTAGAGTCATTCAGGGAATGCAGAGAGGGAAATCCCCGGGGTACGATGGCCTAAGCATCGAGCATTTAAAATACGCTGGGGTTCATTTGCCGCGGGTGCTCTCCATGTTTTTTAATCTTTGCCTATGCCACGGTTACCTACCTGATGCGTTAACTAAAACGATGGTTGTGCCAATTATTAAGTGTAAGACGGGAGATGTGTCTGACATAGGCAACTATCGTCCGATTTCACTGGCGACTATACTGGCAAAGGTGCTTGACAGCCTGCTTAATAACGTTCTTCTAAAACACGTAAATTTGCACGACGCTCAATTTGGTTTCAGAGCTGGGCTGTCGACAGAAAGTGCAATCTTGTGCCTTAAGCAGGCTGTGGGGTACTATACGAATAGGAAAACGCCAGTTTACGCCTGCTTCCTAGATTTGTCCAGGGCCTTTGATACAGTATTGTATAATAGACTCTGGAACAAGCTGGAGGCGGAGGGTGTACCGGGAGAAGTTGTTTCCATTCTAAGGTATTGGTATAAGTGTCAGAGTAACCAAGTGAGGTGGGCGGGGGCGTTGTCTGATGCATATGGCTTGGAGTGTGGGGTTAGGCAAGGTGGAATAACCTCTCCTCTGTTGTTCAACCTGTATATTAACGAACTTATTGTTGAGCTTAGCAGCACACATGTAGGCTGTTTCATTGATGGGGTGTCCGTTAATAATATTAGTTATGCGGATGATATGGTGCTGCTGGGACCGACAGTGGGTTCGATTCGCAAACTGGTGTCGATCTGTGAGGCGTATGCGGTGGATCACGGGCTGAAATATAACCCCAAGAAAAGCGAAGTGCTTGTCTTTAAAAGTGGGAGAGTAAATATTGGCAAGAGTGTTCCACCAATTATGATTAACGGTGATGCTCTACAGGTGGTACGGAGTTTTAAATATCTGGGGCATATCATCAACGAGAAGCTGCATGATGACGAGGACATGGAAAGGGAGCGCAGGGTGCTGGCTGTTCGTGGAAATATGATAATACGTAGGTTTGCTCGCTGCTCGGGAGAAGTTAAAAACACGCTATTTAGGGCCTACTGCCAGTCCTTCTACTCGGGCAGCCTCTGGTTAAATTACACCCGGCGTGCAGCTAGCTCCCTGCGAGTCCAATACAACAACATCTTTAGGATGATGATGCAGCTGCCTCGCTTCTGCAGCGCATCCGGAATGTTCGCGGAGGCGCGCACGGACGGCTTTCAGGCGATCATTCGCAAGAAAGTCGCGTCCTTACTCCAGCGTGTGCGAGGCAGCGGCAACACCATCCTACAGATGATTGCTGCGCGTATGGACTGTCCCATCCAGCATAAATGGATGCAGATTCTGTTGGGCTCCTCGTAGGTAGGTTAAGTTAGGTTAAGTTAGGAATAATTTTATTGTTTTTAATTTTTTAATTTGATATGTATTAGATATTATTATAATGATTGTATTTTATTTATATTTTTAATTTGACTGTGAATTTTTAATGTGTTTTTTATATGGATTTTAATCTGAAATAAATGAGTTAATAATAATAATAATAATAATAATAATCATTGTATGTTACGACCACTTATTTACTATGTAAGAGTTATGTATCTCAAAACCATAAAACGCCTAACAAACGAACCAAACCAGTTTTACAACATACGGGTACATTAAGCAGTAGTAAGTATGATAGAATCTGTGGTCATACTGGATATTTAAACGCAAAATATGAATGCCCTCAAGAAATATTTAAAGCAGGGCCCTAGCCCCTTAGCCCCTAGGGATGTACTCAAGATTTTCAATTCGATGATTGTTTGAAGGGTGCAGATGTGCATCAGTGGATGTTTCATTTTGGAAAATTTACAATCAAGCTCTAAATGGTGAAGAAAAACTTTGATAAATAACCAGTTAGTATTTTTAATGACAGCCATCTGCAAATTACAATAATCTCATTAAAACTAAATGACTAATAAAAATCTGTTTGTGAATCATTTTCACACAAGCCTAGATAATGCAGTTATAGCATTACATATTATATTTGTTGGCTTCCTAGAATGCCCTTGAATTATTTATAAATATTAGCTCTATAGAAAATAGAGACTGGTGGTCTAGTGAAAGTGGCTTCCCCTTCTGAAGATTTAAAGAGTTTATTTATTTATTTATTTTTATTTATTTTTTTTTGAAACTGTTTATCTGTCCAACACTGTATATTCAACAGCATGCTATATTCATTGAGAGTATTCTATTTTTATTATTAGTATTAGTTTTGAGGTATTTCAATACCTAAGTGTGGTTTAACACTTTAAAAAATTAAAAAGCACGCATAATAAATACCGTATGCTTCAAGTGCATGAAATTGAGGGTCGCTATAATTTATTTCACCACACCAGACAACCTCTGTGGCGCAGTGGGTGAAAACCCGCTTGGGACGCAGAAGGTTGCGGTTTCGATCCCCGCCGTGGAATAAATGTTTGTATGATCTGCAAATATTTATGTCAGGTCTGGGTGTTTTTATGTATAATATGTATGTATTTACAAAAGTAGTATATCAGTTACCTGGTTCCCATAGTATAAGCTTTGCCTAGTTTGGGGCTAGATGATGCCCCAATGATGCTATGTGAAATGTCCAGAATTATTTATTTATTATTATTTACACATATGAATGGAACTCTTCTTACTAACACATGTTCAAGTCGCAATAGTTTAAAATGTGTAAAGCTCCTCTCAACATTCAGATTGGAAAGAGTGCTAACTTGGCCATTGAAACTTCCAAATGCATGATCAAAACCTGAGTATGTTTATATGAGTTGTGTTATGGAGTTTTTAGGCTGTCTTAAGGCCGTTATGGCTTAACGACTTAATGGCCAGGAACGACAATTTTATGTGCCCTCTGAAGCACAGAAGTGCTCAGTTGATAATGCCACTTTCTCAAAGGGGAAGGCAGAGATCACAGATTATACCTGACCCCTGACCCTGACATACGTCTTTTACTGACAGTATGTTCTTAGAAGTTCGCCGGAGTGCTTTTTACCTGACTATGTCAGAAGGAGGGTAATGTTTTTACCTGTCCTTCTCTAAAAGTTTTAATGTCACCAATTTTGTCCAAGAATTATTGCCATGAATGTCATCATCAGACTTCGCTTGTAATTTGTAAAGTCACAAATTATCTGATACCTTGAGACAAAGGATGCAAGTTTGGTAAATAATACGTCATACATCGCTTACCATTACAAATCTGGCCATTGTCATTATGCACCTCATAGTGCACAGGGCTTAGCGTACTCAGCACATATGAATCCATATGCGGCTTCTTCTCCATCGGTTGTATTTTACACCCTTCACACTCGTCATACTGACTCCAGAAAGTAATATTCTCATCAGCAATAATATGTAAACAGGCCTCATCGTGCCGCAACGTTGCTACGCTGCATTTCCGAATGAACGCGCCCACGTTCTGGAAGTAGCTGGACATCTTCGCAGTATTCACTTTCTACATCAGTTTCGTGAATTTATCGAAAAAATAAAAACAAAACGAGTTGAAATTGCACAAAAACTAAAATACGACGACGAACTTATTCTATTTGCCGTGAATCATCATCATGCAATGAGTGAAGTGAAATGAATGAACGAACATTCTTACCTATAAACACCGTCATTTTTGACAGCAGTTCATTCATTCAAAATTATCGAGAACAACACTAGCCACGCGCAGTTTTTGAACGCCATCTACCGGTGAGTAGATGACAAAGAAATCAATTATTATTTTTATGAATATTTTTGATTAGGTACCCGCGTACACTCAGCAAAACAAATACGTGGTCTACGGTATATATCTCTATGAGTAGACCACAGTTTTTACCATAGATTTAGCATGGTACCTTTATCCTATATATATAGTTTTTACTGAGTAGTTGAGACTTCCACCCTACTGTTGAGGTTCATTTGAACGTCATGAAACAAAAAAAATAACCTTGTTTTATTTTAGTAATAAGACAGAAAAGAGAGTAAACCTTAGCGATAGCACAGAATACAGAGGAATAGGCGATAGCGGTTAGCGGTAGTACGTAGTACCTAGTATAAGTAGGTATATTGTCTTTGGTAGTACCATGTAGTACTATGAATGTCTAGGTAGGTACCTACTCTCTTAGACCTAAGGTAAGGTACCTACACCTATGTAGGTGTAGCTTAGGTTGGTTAAACTAACAGTTAGATTTCACACAAACTGTTGTCAAGTGATAGACTCAATGTAGGTATACCACTTTCTTTGCTGATCGTATCGTCGGATAAAAAATGTTTAATGGGACATTTACCTACCGTTTATTGAAGTTGTTAGGTAGGTTTAAATATAAGAGGTGAACTGCACACACGTTTTCAAAAAACTTTATTTCAAACTACCTACAGTGGATAAATCAACATCTCATTCAACATGGAACATAAAAGGTGCCACAGTGACACGTAAAACCGCTGCTTCACATAATTCGGTATTTCAACAATTTCAGGGATTTTTCCCGCGTTTTGTGCATGATTTTTATAGAACCATGGAGGAAGTGGCGAGATTGGTCTGATGAAAAAATGCCATTGCTTCTGACCAACGTTCACTACAAGGGTGGTAAACGGGTTTTTGAAGAAGATCTGTAACCAAAAATCAAATCTTAAAACCTACACCATAATTATCAGCATCATCCACCGCCTCATATCGTCTACCCTATTGCTGGACATGGGCCACCTTGAGATTCACTAGTTTCAGTGATGCACAATGCCAGGTAGGTAGGTACT
This sequence comes from Epirrhoe tristata, assembly GCA_951394285.1. Taxonomy (NCBI): domain Eukaryota; kingdom Metazoa; phylum Arthropoda; class Insecta; order Lepidoptera; family Geometridae; genus Epirrhoe; species Epirrhoe tristata. Next base: position 2,738,227 of record OX596158.1, read on the forward strand.
ACAGGCAGTTCAATGTTCACAATAATGGTCTTTATACAATGCGGTCTTGTACCTATTTTTTTTTGCAGTGAGATTGGCAGCCAGGTAGTACTCGTTAGTTTTTAAGTACCTACCTAATTAATATTTTTACTAGATAGGTAATCGGTTAATTTTCCAACTTACCGTAAGTGAAATATCATCGTCATTAGTCTCTGATAAATAGGAATCGGGCTCTTCAGTCAACAATCTGGAACCAAAATAGGTGGGTAGATAAAACAAATGTAAACAAATGTACCTACAATAGCTGTATAATTTGATTAGATAGGAATCGTATGCGATACCGACGCGACGCATACTTGTCTTGTCTGGTTTTTTATAATTCATGAAATCCCTTTACTGAATTAACTTGCAAGTTTCAGTAGGTAAATATGTAAAAATGACTAAATAATGTGAGCCAGAAAAAAAAGGATGATACTCACGTAAACTTGTTTAGAAGTCTGAAAATGTCTTCTTTGTCAACAACGAAGCTATCATTTACTTTGGCCGGGTGTCTAGGGGTCCTTACTCGGGATTTTGCTAGGTAGCTGAAAATAAAAATGTTAGTACCTAAGTAGACATGTTAGTGTACCTACTTAGCTACTTATAAGTGAGAATTAACCCAGCTGTTTGCCAGGGGCTATTATATTTTTCAAGGAATATTGAAACCTACTCGCATTATGATGCTACTACTCGTGCTCCATTAGATCCATACATTTTCTGTCCAATATGCATACAAATAAATATGTTAGTTGTTAATTAATACTTTATGTAGCGGCGATGGGCTTGCAACCTGTCACGTATGGAATACTAACTTCTGCAAGATGTGGGCATGTATCAAATACCTATGTGTTTGGACATGCCTCTGACTACCCCCCTTAGACATCTTCAAAGGATCTGTAATAAGTAACATAAAAATATCTGAGAGAATGTGTACCGCACCTTGGGGATACAGTCGTGAACCTTTTATAAATGTCACTTTTTAACGCACAAAATATACAAGGTCTAAAAGGTAACATCAAAAATGTTCATTAAATATCGTCGCTGACCGTACCGTACCGTACCGTTTATCAAAAAAGTAGGTATTAATTATACAAAAAGATTCCTTCGAGCCGGATTTGAACCAGCGACCTATGGATGACAATGATACCTCTACAGTCCACCGCTCTACCAACTGAGCTATCGAAGGTATAACACAATAGTTGAAATTACGCTACGTTTACTACGCTAGAGTATAAGCACTAGATCTAGCTTGTTGTGCAATTTATTTCAATCGCGAATACAAAATTAATACATATTATTATAATGGATGTCTGTAATCGGTAAAAAATGTCCAGTATTATTTATTTATTTAAAAAATCACCTACCTACCTACTTAGCTAGTCTAATCTGTGCCTTTTGATACGCGTATCTATATTCTGTGACGTAATATGTATGTAGGTAGGTACTAAACACACTTTCAGACAATTCATTTTGGATAAGTATAGAAATCCCCTAGGTACTTATGTACTAACAAAAATATACCTGGAACGAAGTCGATCATAAGAGGCGTTATGATCGACTTCGTTCCAGGTATATTTTATAGGTAACCCCCTTACTTAGTAAGGCAGTTTTAACTGCAGGGGGGTTACCAGTTGGTGACACTGACCGTACCTACGACTGTGCCTACCTACATTTTGTATTCAAACGAAACTCACAAAATCATTGATATCCTTTACTCACTTGTCAATAGAAGGTCCAGAGTTCTCTTCAAATTCCTCTTCCTCGTCAGGGCTAGCACGCCTCAGCTCCAACTCCTCACTACGCACCTTCAATACCCATGTTGGATTGGTTAGTTCAACATCTTCGACATCAACATGATCATTATCTAAACTCGGATCACTGAGTATTTTTGCAGACGATATTAAAAGGAGCGAAAATAAAATGGTTGCCTTTAGCATGATTGGTTTTGGAATGTTGGAATTGGCTTCGTACAATTGTGTAAATATTAATACGTATTAGTTACAATAATACCCATAGGTAATTTGTTTAAGATACCTAATATGCCCGCGGTGTTTGTTACCCGCAGTTAAAAGTTTAACGTTTTCGTTCGTCATTCCACGGGAATACAACTTTTGCTGGATAAAAAGTAGCTTTGTGTTCCATTATGAGCTACTTTCAAGGCAAATTGCATACAAATCCGTTTATCCGTTTGAGCAGGAAGGAGAAACAAACACACCTACCGACAATTTTCGAATTTTATTAGACGTACCAAGGTAGCAGATGTTTCTTTGTTAATTGTAGAGTTGTCGTGTCCAATATTAATGCCTTGTTTTCAAACTTTTAGCAGACATGACAAGATGTCTACCGTACTTTGGGGGTAGGTATAGTCATGATCTTTTAAACCTTCCGATGATTTTAGGAAGCGTCAGGCAATCTATGCCACCACTTAACGAGACGCCTGGGACATCGTTTGAAATGGTATCGGCCCAGCATCTATTTAAGTATGTTGTTGTGTTGGTGTTGCCTAAATAAATAAATAAATAAGTATGTATTTAAGAGTACAAACTGAAAGTACTTATTATCGGAGTAGGTACCTACTCCAGAGTTGTGTATTTCCTTTGACTAAATAATAGCCTATTAGATATCTTCAATTTCATCTTGAATACCTAAGGCTCTGACTATATTATTTCATTGTTAAATGAACAAACATTGCAAAAGCGAACGAAGTCGCGCACAGATCAGCTAGTTATAAATAAAAATAACTTGAGACGTTATAAAAATAATTTATTATGATAAATTGTTCTTTTTCGAACTTTCAACATTTAGTTACTTTAACAAATATGGCGCTTAAAAAAATCTTTACTTAACCATTTTAAATAGAATTAATATGCAAAAATTTAGTAAAATTAATAAAAATAGAACGAAATACACGTTTTTCGACAGTTATTGAACCCTCTCTGGAATATATAATATTAATATTATTTTTTCAATATGCATTTCTTATCTTCTAAACTAAATACAGTGGAATGTAAACCTTATGTGGTAGCAAATAGATACAACAACGCCTTGACAAACTGCACAATCTCTGATCCTCCTAGTTTTGACTCGCCATAAACGCGATCCACGAAGGTTATTGGCACTTCGCCGATCGTGTAGTCTAGCTGTCTCGCTCTGGAAAAAGGAAAAAGACAAGGATAAAAATATATTAGAAGAAATATAGAAGAACAAGGATAGAAATACCTTAATTAAGCCTATTTTTTTTTGTTCCGTTTGTATCTGCGATCAGTCCCAAGATACAAACAGAACACAAAAAAAACTTTTAAGCTTAGGTGCTTCATACAAGAAAATGAACCGAGAGAGACTTAGACCAAGTCTAACTAAAAAAACTGTACCTAGAAAAACGATCTTTAAATACTCGTACATAGAACGCTTTTTGGTGGTAACAGTTTTGTTTTGACATGTGTCAACATGGGGTTCAACCAAGGTTTTACGTTTTTATAATAAGCAGCTTAAAGAATAATTTGTAATACTCACTGGAAAAAAGGAGAAACTTCTTCAACAGATGTGTTCAGTTGTTTGGGCATTAAAAGTAGGTAAGTTTGTATGCCGAGACATGGACGCTCACGCAGGAGGCTGTGTACAAAATGAGGGTCGCACAGAGAGCCATGGAGCGTGCCATGCTCGGCATCAAGCTTTTAGACCGAGTTCCCAATACTGAGATCCGGAGACGAACAAAAGTCATGGATGTCGGTATGCGGGTAATGGAACTCAAGTGGAGTTGGGCGGGACACCTGGCAAGACGTGGTGACGACAGGTGGTGTAAAAGGATGACAGAATGGTGGCCCAGAACTGGCAAGAGAAGTGTCGGACGTCCGGCAGCGAGGTGGGCGGACGATATCATTAACGTCGTAGGCCGACACTGGATCAGGCTGGCACAGGACCGGGAGGAGTGGCAAAAGCGAAGGGAGGCCTATACCCAGCAGTGGGTGAAATCGGGCTGCGGATGATGATGATGATGATGAAGTTTGTATGTGTTAGTAGCTAAATTTAGTAACAGTGTTTTTAAGAACTCTGTCATGTCTCAAAGACTTAATAGCCAGGCAGTTTGACATGCCCTCTCAAGCACTAAAGCGCTCAGTTTATAATGCCACTAGCATCCATCCACTTACTGACCGCATAGTGTTGCCAAACATGTAGAAAGTGTATAAAAAAAGGTATGTGAGTGTCGTGGAACATTCGGTTGGAACGAAGCAAAGAGTACTTTTCTATACCGGGAATATAATAAATTAATTGTCAATTATGTATCCTAGAAACGCACTTCCATACTAACAATGTAACAATCTATGGAGTGTCGCGGCTGTGCATTTCGCACTGTAACAATTTGACATATACATGTGTCGTGATGGTATAATTACGTTTTTATACTAAAAAGAAAACCGACTTCAATGTTTGACTCGAAACGCGGTGTGACTCAGGGCGTCAAGCTGTCGATTCGATTTCTATTTGTGACATGGCTAGGAGGGAAGGTGTTTAGAGTTTAACGGGGAAACTATCAATCCCTCAGGAATAAAATTTACATGGGACCACCTCTGGAGTATACCCTTTCAAACATGAAAAGAATTTTGCAAATCGGTCAACAAATGGCGGAGCAATCGCGTAACAAGATACAAAAAAAAACATACAGACGAATTGAGAACCTCCTCCTTTTTTGAAGTCGGTTGAAAATGGAACAAAAATTGTGTTCCAGCCTGTCTTTCTTTTACAATACCGTCCGAAAAGGAACTTCGTTCCAAAAATTGCTTTGTCAAAGAATGGTGGAAGTGTACTGACCTTATAATCATCTCCATTTGGAAAACGTAGCCTTTAGACACACAGCTGTCTATCAATTTCTGCAGAATATCTTTTTTGTATAACCTGTAAAAAAGAGTTTCATTTTACTCAGTGTCAAGAGGAATTCAATGCTTAAATGGGTACAGGCTGATTTCTCTCAACAACTCTCAGAGCATGACACTTCTCAATATTTTATTTGGCTTGGTTAATAAAAGTAAGATTAAGGCTATAGCATAAAGTACCTACTCATATTTAAGCCGAAGGTTTTTGAGCCCTCGCGTCTAAACACAAGTGAAAACTTAGTTAGAGCGAGGAGTCACTATTACTTTGTAAGGTTTAATACAAGTATGTTTACTTTTGTAAGCTAAGATACTTTTACAGTTAAACAAAACTACTTTGTAAACCTTTTTTGTGAATAAATACTTTTTTATTTATTATTTATTTATTTATTATAACTATAACCATTTCAAGGATCTACAATAATACCTACATCTATCTATCTATCTATATTAGCCCTTGTATCCTGAACAAGAATAGGGTTCTTTGAGTTTCTTATAATATGTCTCTTTGTTCAGTGTGCCTCCTGGCAAAGGCCTCCTCCAAAAATTTCCACTGCTCTCTATCTCTGGCGACTCTCCTCCAGTTTGGACCAGCTGTAAACTTAAGTTCGTCCTCCCATCTCATGGTCTGTCTTCCCCTGCTTCGTTTACTGTCTCTGGGATGCCAGTGTGTTACAGTTTTGCTCCACTTGTCTTCTTTGCTTCTCAGCATATGGCCGGTCCATCTCCATTTGAGAAGGTCTATCTTAGACAATACATCTGTGATTTTGGTTTTGCTTCTTATAACTGTGTTTCTGTATCGGTCTTGTCGTCTGATTCCCAACATGCTTCTCTCCATCGCTCTTTGACATTTTTGTAACATGTCTCTGTGAATGCTTGAGAGTGACCAAGTTTCGCAACCGTAAGTGATGCAGGGTAAGATGCAGCTGTTGAACACTTTCTTCTTTGTTCCAATGCTTAGGTCGGAGGACTTCATCACCTCTTTCAATGACCAATATTTTTTCCAGCTGTTAGCTATCCGTCTTTTGGTTTCTTTAGTAGTCATATCCTTGTGAGATATTAACTGACCTAAGTAAATATAGTCTTCTACATATTCGAGAGGTTGGGAATTTATTTTGATTTCGTGGTTTTTGTGATTTGTTAGTAGTTTTGTTTTGCCCACATTCATGGAAAGACCTACTTTTTCGCTTTCTTTGTTTAGATCTTTGATCATTGTTTCTAGTTTACTAGGGTCTTCTTCAAACAAGACAATGTCATCCGCGAATCTGAGGTGACTTAGTTTTTTCCCATTGATGCTTAGCCCGAATTTTTCCCAGTCTAGTCCTCTGAATATGTTTTCGAGCACTGCAGAGAACAACTTTGGTGAGAGGGGGTCTCCTTGTCGAACACCTCTCCTGATGCCAAACACTTCACCTAAGGATTCCAGCTTAATTCTCGCTTTGCTCTTAGCATATATGCTTTTGATGATATTTATGTAGGTTTCTGGGATTCCCTGTTTACCTAGAGCTTCCCATATGACTTTGTGGCTGATACTATCAAATGCTTTGGTGTAGTCAATAAAGGCCAAATATAGGGTCTTGTTGTACTCATTGTATTTTTCTATGACTTGTTTAACTGTGTGTATATGGTCTAATGTAGCAAAGTTTTTCCTAAAGCCAGCTTGCTCACTTGGTTGACTTTCATCTAATTTAATGCAAACTCTATCAAGTATTATCTTCGAGAAAACCTTGTAAATGTTGGACATCAAGCTTATGGGTCTATAGTTTCCTATGTCTTCTTTGGGTCCCTTTTTGTATATGAGAGTTATGTGTGATGTTTCCCACTGCTCTGGTATTGTGCCCGTTTGTAGTACCGCATTGAATATTTTAGTAAGTATAGGAACTATTTCTTTCAGGTTGCCTTTCAGAGTTTCATTTGAAATCTTGTCAGGACCCGGTGCTTTGTCTGACTTTTGACTAAGTATGGCTTTTCTGACTTCGCTTGGTAAGAATTCAGGTTCCTGTTCTAGAGTTTCTATAAGATTTTCTCTTGTTTCCTGCTCCAAAACAGTGTCCTGGTTTGAGTAAAGGCTTCTGTAAAATTTGGTGGCCAGCTTGTTTATATCCTTGCGATTAGTGATTTTTGTGTGATTTTTCTTCAGGCTTGGTACCCAGGAATTAGTTTCGCGCAGTTCTTTAAGGGCCTTTTTAGTTCCTCCTGTTGCTATGATGTGTTTTTCAAGTGTTTGTAGTCTCTTGATTTTTCGTTCTTTCCTAATACTTTCTTTGATTTTTTTGCTTAAATAGGTTATTTTACTGGCATTTCCTTTCTTCAATTTACTGCAAAGTAGGACCTTTCTCTCATTTATGATTTGTAGTGTAGAATCGCTCAAGTTATATTTAGGGTTAGGCTGTTTTATCTTTCTATGTTGCATGAGGTTGTTCATTAACAGCGAGTAGCAACTTTGGACTTCTGGTATGTTATTTTCTTCCATATTTTTGTTTAGTGTAGTCAGTGAGAGAGGTGCTTCTATGTTCTCAGTTTCCATGTTTAGGGGTGACTTAGAATGACGGATAAATTTTCTGGATGGTTTGGGACGAGTAGCTTTCAATGATGCTCTAACCATGCGGTGGTTGGTATTGAAATTGAATCTTGATATTACTGTTGTGTCGTTGAATAGTCTTGGGTGGCTGCTTATAATGTAATCTATTTCGTTTTTGTATAGGCCTCCAGGAGAGAGCCAGGTCCATTTATTTCTTGTATCTTTTTTGAAGACACTGTTTAAGAAGGTTAAATTATGTTCTAAAAGTAGATCCAATAGCCTTTCTCCATTTGCACTTCTCTTACCGTAGCCAAAGTTACCCAAGACATATTCATCCTTGCTCAACTTAGCTCCTACTTGTGCATTGAAGTCTCCCATCAGGATAATGACATTTTTTGAGTATCTATGTATAGTTTCTGATAAAATATTGTAGAAGGAGTTGTGTTCTGACTGGACAGCTTTCTCTGTTGGTGCATATATTTGTATTATTGAGAAAGTTCTGTTATAGTTGGGCAATCTGATATTCAATACTGCAACTCGATCTGTGATTCCAATGAAGTCAAGTATGTTCTTTTTTAGGTGTATTTTAACCATAAATCCAACTCCTTTCTGTCCTCCAGGTTCGCCTTTGCTGTAAATTATATAATCGTGATGTTCTTCAATTGATTCTCCTGGTCTCCGCACTTCACATAGTCCCAGAATGTCCCAGTTTATCTCCTTTAATGCTTCCTCGAGTTCGAGTAATGATTCAGGTGTCCTAAGAGATAGAGTGTTCAATGTCGCAATGTATAACTTATTTTGTATTGGAGGGTTTTGGTCTTTTTCTCTCGCGGTGACCAGCCGTGTTGAGAGAATGTTTTGTTGTTGTGTTTTTTGTAGTGTGTTTAAGTTTGTTGGTTTGTTTTGTTGTTGTAGTTTGTTTTTGTTATTTGGTTGTGGTTTTCCGGTTTCTGGTTGTTTTATATTAGTTTTTGTAGGTATTCTTGTCTGATGTGTAGTATGATCTCTCACGTAGGTATTGAAAGGCATCCTTTTTATGTATTTTCGATTGATTGGGGTGTTGTTGCTGATTCCCAGGACTTGGAGTTTCTGTATATACATATACCTACATAACAAGATCTAAAATAATGACATGTCTATTGATGTCAGGCTGATTAAGCTGAGAGGATGGTTTAGGTGCTGGGCAAGCCTATTCCATCTCAAACAATGTCCCAGGCACTACAGCGTCCCGTTAAGTGTAGGCATAGGTTGCCTCCTGACGCTGTATAAATCATCTAATACAGATGTAAAGGCCTAAGTTTTATTGATGTCCAGGCCCTTGATTCATAATACAGCGGAATGCATTCGGTTGGGAATCGACCAACAGCAACCAATCTCAGTGCAGGAATTGATCTGAATTTGATGTTTCTTGCACTGTGATTGGTTGCTGTTGGTCGATTCCCAACCGAATGCATTCTGATGTATTATGAATCAAGGCCCTGATCCCGTTTTTATTTCTATAGCCATTTACATTTTCCACTCAGACTATCAAGAGAATTCACTTCGTATACTCAAGAACTGAAGGGTACAAAATAAAAGATTAAAAAAGCTTAGGTTAGAGAACAACTGATCGACAATGTAGGGCCTAGGTTGCAGACTACCTGAAAGAACCAGTCAGGTCTGAAGCCCCTGGCCTCAGCAGTGTCTGGGTCACAAAGTTGGCCGTCCGAGATATCAGCTTCCTCTTAAAGTCCCAGCCGTGGACTCCACCGTCTCCCTGGTACCGTGTGCCGGAGACAAGATCGTAGTCATGGTTGCGTTGAAGTTCTATGAATTGTGGGATGAATTTTGGCTGAAAATAGATGTGAATTGTGAATCAATGATTATTCTTACAGTGGAAAGGTAACTCAGCAATGAATGATTTTTTCACTCACGTGGTGACTCAAATCAGCATCCATTATGATGATAAAGTTTCCAGTGGCATGCTTTATCCCATGCATGTACGCAGTGCCAAGTCCAAGTTTTTTTTCTCTCGGTCGAAGCACAATCTTACTGGACCCATAGATTTTCTGGAGTTGTTTAGCGACGTCCAAGGTGCCGTCAGGACTTCCATCGTCTATCACAATAACTTCGTAGTCGTAATTGCTGCCGGCGTATAAGAAAAAACTACGTCAAAACAAAGCAAAACTAAACTTCGCAAAGCTTTGCATTTGTAAGCATGGTGAACTTACCAACTATCCAAGTACTTCACGATAAGCCATATTATGATCGGTAGATTCTCTTTTTCATTGTATGTTGGCAGCAATATTGAATATTTATCACTTTTTGTAATTTCCGAATCAAAAACTGCGGCAGCCGCCATGATCACCAATTCACAAGTCAATAACCTACGGTCTACACTGTCAATTTTGACATTGGTTTGGTTATAATTGTTTGACACTCAGCTGATACGTCTTTAGGGTTGGGGTTCGGGCTTCCTACGCGATTATTGATAAACATTCCATCTAAAACTCGATTAAAACAAAACAGGCTTGGTCTGAACATGGACTTTTACGTTTCATTCCACGTTCACGAAAACTGATTTCATGCAGAACAGTGATAGAAACAACAATGTGAAGCAAATGAAGCGTAAAAGTAGTTTTCTTTTTCACTCACACACACTTTTCACTTCGGTGATCGGTCATTCCGTCTGTTTTGATATTTTGATTTTGATTCAAGATGTATTACCAAAATGATTTTACTTTTACAAAAGCACGATAAAATAGTTTATGATTAGTCTATCTTCATGCGCGCCCACTAGATTAGGTGATCAAGGTCTGCCGTGGGAAAATTATGTCGCAAGAGTGAAAGTAGCTGTCCTTGTATTTCCCTTAAAAAAATGGGGAAAACTAGTAAAGTGGTGATTTGCGGGATGAAAGGGGTGGGAAAAACAGCTGTTCTTGAACAGCTGATTTATGGGACAGTGAATTTGAAGTCGTGTTTCTATCCTACTATCGAAGATATCTATGTCGCTAACATAGAAACGGATAGAGGGACTAAGGAGAGGGTCTGTTTTTATGACACAGCGGGCTTGGAGCCCCCGCTCACAGGCGAGTTGAAAGGTTTAAGATGTTTCGTTATTTTTAGCTTTTGGTGTCACCCACGCAGGCTTATGCAGCACCCTATCAGGTATCCTAATTCAGCTTGAACTTTTGTAAATAAAATTATTCATACTATGAAAAATCTTTCTAAAATGTTTGTGTCTAATAATACTGATAAATGTGTGGTTTTATTGGAGGTTACTAATAAGAGTTATATTTTTCCTGTCTTGTAATGGATGAAGTCATGTAGGTTCCTACACTGTGTACAAAGTTTTTTTCAGATTTACTGCAACATAACAATTATTATTTATTTATTATTTTTTCGGAAAATCCTTTTGTATTTGACTGTGTTGGGATGCTGTAGGTACCTACCCCTTTCGGCTTTGGTAGACGTCTTTTTACACCCTGTATACAGGACCTACAGTTCACCCAACGGATCTAGGCATTCGTGGAGTTAGCCATTTGTCTGCGCAGAACACGATTTTGTATGAAAAATCGTTCACTGCGCAGACAAACGGCTAACTTAACGAATGCCTAGATCCGTTGGGCGAACTGTACTTATTTTAGCAAGGCTTTAGAGTTTAGTTTGTTTCTTATTCTGAGTGAGTGTTTGTCCTCATGTCAATGAGAAGAGTCAGTAGGTAACAAAGTCAAAGTAAAAGTAAAAAAGCATTTATTCAGTAGGACCGCTGGGATCACTTTGAAACAGTTACAGCCACTGTACAGCGGCCGTAAAACTGTTATTGACTGTAACTTTGTTACAGTAGGTATCACTGTAACCACTGTAACTAAACTATGACCATTCAAAGTTCCATCTAAATCCATTCAGTAGTTGCAGCATGAAGGAGTAACAAAAGAGATAAACTGTAATATGACCGCTAGGATCACATAGGCTGTGGACCCATTAGGCTAACTGTTTGCCTCAATTTCACCTCCCTATATATTTTATAAGTATGAGTCAGTGGCCAACTCTAGTGACAGAGTTTTCAGGCCGCCTTAAGGCCTCCGTCATGGCTTAACGACTTTAATAGCCCCCAATTTAACGTGCCCTCCAAAGCACGGAATTGCTCAGATGAAAATGTCACTGGCGGTCGCCCATCCACTTACAGACCGTTTCGAACGTTGCTTAACTTCGACGATCTATCAATCGACTAAGCAAGAACGACCACGAGCGCTTCGCTTTATATACGCAGTTTGCGACGCACTGTCGACTCAGTCAGCGGCTGAGTCGCAGCGAACAATGCTCGCTGTCGGCGGCTCAGTTCGTTCGGCGTTACGTTTACAGTCAGTTGGAGCGAACAGCCAGCCGCTCACAGTTCGCCTAACGGGTCCACGCCTTCAGAATAGAAGCTAGATTCTGCTTAATTCCTTCTTGACTTCTTCCACTTGACCTTCCTTTCTTCAACAGGTCCACCTCAGTCTCCGACAATGCAGCTCACAGCTAACCAAGTGCTCCAACGTCATTACCTTGGCTTTGCCGAGGGGTATGTCATGGTGTATGACACAAACCGACCCGAGTCACTGGATGTTTTAATGTATTTGAAGAAAGATATTGATCGGAATAAGGACAAGAAAGAGGTATGTACTTTAAGCTTGTATTTTTCTTGTGTCTAAATAAATATTATCTTATCTTATCTAAAAAAAAAGTGGACCATTGTTTTTGATTCTTTAGACACACTAACATGGGCATGCTGTAACGTAAATAGGCTACTCTATCTTCTCGTTACGCTGATAATGATTGATGCTGATCATGAAGGACCAATATTTCGATTCTTCAAATACTCGGTCCTAGGTTCAGTCAGGCAGAGTTCTTATCGACCAAATACAATGTAAAGTAGGAAAAGCCTCAACATTCAGCTGAAATGTCGTTTTAACACTTTGAGTACACGACTAGACTAAGTTAGTTCTTCACGGTATTGGTCGCGAAGGAACAGGATTAAAATCACCTAGTTTTAAGACGTTTCAAAGTGATCCCAGCGGTCCTACTGAATAAATGCTTTTTTACTTTGACTTTGAGACACCCAGTTTGCATAATGTGCAGTGTTTCAACTATTAAAAATTTTGTTATCCTTTTCCAGGTAGTAATGTTAGTGGTCGGCAATCGAACCGGCCCCGATGACATCAACTGTCTCGAAAACACGTGCTCAAAAGCGTCTAATTGGTGCGCGCGGGAAAAAATCCGCCATTTTGAAGTCTCAGCTATGGACCGCGCATCTCTATATGAACCTTTTATATTCATGACAACTAAACTAAACCCAGTTCAGAATAAGACGGCATTCCCGCAATTAAGTACTCTGAGTAAGCTTACTCAGAAGAATAATCGCGGTGAGGCTATGTAACGATATCTTTTGAGTCTATGCCCGTTTTGCTATCAGCCGTGAGTTGTTTTAAGAGTGGTGGCGATTTCTGTATCTGCCTAGTGAGTCAGACTTCAGCGGAACGCATACGGGTCGGAATCGGTCAGCTGTTCAACCGACCGCAACCAAAATGCAAGATCCAAAACTGACGTTTCTTGCACTGTGTTTGGTTGCGGTTGGTTGATCAGCTGACCTTTTTTTTTATAGGGGGGTATGTGGGACTCCCCGGGGACTCCCGGTATACCCACTTAACGACCCAGCGTCATTCCGGCGTCGCCTGGAATGGAGGTGACCTGAGAAACCGGCATAGCCTTTTCATCCAGTCCCCCTCTGGCGATCCCCGCCCTTAAGGCGGCCCCGCATAGTGGTGAGTAGTGCAAGGCGGACGAAGGTGCCCCCACACCTAGCGTCCGCTACTCACCACCAGAGCTCTCCGCTCCCTTCGTCCACTGCGCACTCTAATTAAAGAGGTGCGCGTGGAGAAGCCTCCAAAAACGGCCGCAGAGGACAGGGAGAGCGGCAACGTAACACTGACACTCCTCTGCCACTGCGGCCCCGCCGCCGACGCATCTTACAGTGCGCCACCGTTGGGTCGCGGGAGATAAGGCGAGCGGCAACGAAACACCGACACGCCTCTTCACCCGCGACCCTACCCGCTAGACGCCACCAGGGCGTCCCCGCCTAGGATTCCTTTTGGCTTCACCGTGGGCCTCTTAACCACGGTTACTAAGCCCCCCCATCGCGTCAAGATTGGAATCCATCGGGGGGGTGATCAGCTGACCTATTCCGACCCGAATCAAGGGCATCACTACGGAATAGAGGGATAACATTTTCTTTATTTCATTCGCCTATCCTTAGTTCCAGTGATTGCTACTTTATCAGTGGCGTTAGTTGCCCATAATCGGGCGGGGCGCCGACGTGGCGGGACGCGGGTTTGGCGGAAGCTTTATTTACACTACAAAAGGTTCGAAACAGTCGATAACAGTGTGCCTAGTAACAGTTTTTTACGCGTTTGGTATCGAGGCCGTAAACGCTGAATTGTATGGGAAAATAGCAGCGCCATCTTTTGGTACTCACTCATAACTAATGAAAATCAGTACAAATCCACGTTTACGGCGTCGATACCGAATGGTGAATAAAATTCATACTTAGTACCCAGATCCTGGAATATTCTAGTATTTATAGTTTCAACAAAGCTGTTTCAAAGAAGGCAATACATTTTATGAAATGGCCCCACTGCGTTATGTTAGATGATTAACTTCACAAATGCCGAGATCTTAATCGCCACCATTCTAAGCGAATAGTGAATTGCTAAAAAATAATTCAGTATTATGTCGTGGTTATTGACCGAGTTACCTCAACTTTCAATCCGATCCTGAAAATACATATGGATTTCTTGTTTTTGGTCTAATTTTAGTATTATTTAGTTTTTTACTTGATCTGAGAGAATGTGATTCTGTTTTTTTTTTTAGTTTACGTAATTAAGTTAGTCAAACGATCGAATTATGTACCAGTAGATTGTCCTATGGTACCAGTAGGTAGCATTAGGTACAGTCAGCAAAGAAAGTCGATTAACAGTTGGACTTTTTAAAATGGTTTTTGTTTTCGATAACCAGGAAAAAATAAACTTTTCTTGGGAAATTATTATGAACCAAGACTTGTATCTTCAATTATTAGTAAAAATGTTGGTCCTGATGTTACGGATTTCGGAAATATTCAGATTTGTGAAACAATGTTAATCGCCTTTCGTTGCTGACTGTACCTATTATGTATTTTGATGCTATTATTTAGCAATTCACTAGATAATAATTATATTTGAATCTCAATGTGAGCTATCTGTGTGCATTCATCTCATTAATGCATTATATAAATAATTGAAATGAAATGAAATGAAATGGTTATGTAATTAAAATCTTTGACAACCTCGTTGGCGCCAAAGTTCTCAGCCAAGGAATCGAATTCGCACCCTTAGCTTCACAGCACAGCCGAATTATTGCTCGCTGCAGAGGTTGTCGAATTAAGTAATTTCTTTATTCTAAGTACTTTTTTAATCCAGCCCCATTTTACTTTTCACAGATTTTTTTACCAAATAAATTGTATTCTTATACATATTAATTCAAAGTATTATGTAATACCTAATGAATTTAAGCTTAATGTACTTAGTAACTGCTCATTAGAAATCTCATTATTTA
Source organism: Epirrhoe tristata (assembly GCA_951394285.1). Classification (NCBI taxonomy): domain Eukaryota; kingdom Metazoa; phylum Arthropoda; class Insecta; order Lepidoptera; family Geometridae; genus Epirrhoe; species Epirrhoe tristata. Next base: position 2,753,242 of record OX596158.1, read on the forward strand.
TTTTAGTTTGTAGCATTTTATTTTGTAGTTATTCTTAATTGTTATAAGCCCCGCTTATGTACTTAACAATCGAATCATCCCATCGTATGAATTTGTGTGGGGCATAGATTGGACTCTTAACGTTAGTTTTAGAATTTCGAATTTTGTAAAAATGAATTGACGTTATCATTAACACAAGAAAAAGTAGTATAGCATTTAGAAGTTGTAAAGAACTACGGCCGATAGATCTTAAGCTTTCGTGAAGTTACGATGCGCATGCGCAGTAGACGACTAAGTATTAAAAAATGTCTGCGCGCACAAGTCAAAAGGCCGACTTCACTTGCTTAGATCCGTTTACTGTAAATAACAATGTTTAAAAATAAAATAAAACTTCCTATTTATATTCGATGGTAATCAATTTAAGCTTTTAAAGGGTTCCAAGGTGTAGTGCAATATAGTTAGCCTAAGTTTAAGGTTTGAAGAGTAATTTATTTCGCATGACAAATATGTTTTGATGATTAATATAGATTAGCTGGATTGGGATTTTTTCATTTTTTTTTTCGGGATAAACAGAAGCCTATGTACTTCCCTGGGATACAACCTTTATCCATGCCTATTTTCAGCCTAATCTGTTCAGTGGTTTGGGCGTGACATACAGACAGACAAGAGTTCCTTTCACATTTACTTAAAATATTAGTATGGATTGTAATTTTTTATTAGTGTTAACCTCACTTAGAAAATCTGTTGAGTTCTGTTGATTGACTAATTAGCTCAGTTGGTCAGTGCGTTGCCACGAATCGGTACGATCGTGGGTTCGACACCCGCATATTGTGCAATTTTTTGGGTGCATTTTAAAATAGTTTAACCTAAGTTCATAGATGCTTAGGTTAAATAACTCATTATGATTTTAAAATTAGTAAAATGATTTTTTTAGCTTACGACTCAAACATTGATCTTAATTTAGCTAGTTTAATGTGAGTTTTAATTGCGGAACGTTGCTCTGTTAACAAACTCACTTTATACTGTTAGCGATTTATTCGTACCTACCTATTTTTAAGTGTGAAATTATTTATTATTTAATTTAAAGCACATTTATTGTTTTATTATTTTAGTAATAAATGTTTTGCAAACACCACTGCAAAACATTTTATTTTCTTGCTGGCAACTTTTGGTTTTCATTGGACTGAACAGGAAATTATCACGGTGGGAGTACTTGAGAATAAATCGGTCGTTCGGTCATTCGTAAGCGCGACAAAGAATAACCAAAGGTCTCTCTCGACTACTGATTTGTACCTACTGAGTTCTTACTAATAAATACTCGTTGATTTTGCAAAGACTCGTCGTTATTTTAAAAGACTTCCTAAGAACCCTAAGTGAGGATAGTGCTCGACGTGCTTGTACTGGATACTGAAATTGCCTATAGGGGAACAACGAGTGTTCCCTAATAATACTAATATTTGAAACAAACTTTACGTTGCTCATTACTTGTACCTTGTTACTGTTGTTCAGTACTTATTTAGTTTCATTTATCCGAATTGAATACAGTTCGCCCAACGGATCTAGGCATTCGTGAAGTTAGCCGTTTATCTGCGCAGTGACCGCTTTTTCATACAAAATTGTGTTCTGCGCAGACAAACGGCTAACTTCACGAATGCCTAGATCCGTTGGGCGAACTGTAATATTGTTATTCTTACAACTGTAAAATGAAATGTTGAGGTTCGCTTAGTAACTAGAAGTAGGTACTACTAAATTAGTTATTGTGATTTTCAAAAATCTAGATATTGTCAGTTTTAATTAAGTAAGTAGGTACTTATGTAAATAAATTGTCGAAACGATAAATAGTACTTACGTATTTTAATTTAACAAAGCGAAAAAACCTTTGGATTTTTCGATTTGACCATCAATTTATGTGGTCCCCATGATACAATCTTGTGTGAATTGTCCTCAAGTAGGTATTTTGACAAAATTTTACAGCATTCAGAGCAACCTTTCTCTTGCAATTAGAAGGTTTTGTTTCTAGATAATTTTTTAATAAGTAAAAAACAATTACATTTTTGAAAAATGTAGGTAGGTAGTAGAGGTGTGCGCTGATCGGCGTGGCGCACGCCGCCGACGTTTTTGCTCACGCCGCCGCCGGCAAAATTCTATTGTCAAAAAAATCGATGACAATTTAATACCTATCAAACTAAGTTTTACTTGTAAAATCATAGATTTAGCATGGTACCTTTATGTGTAAAATAATCTTTTTTTTCTGACGAATTAGGCCGTGGACGCATTAGGCGAACTGTTTGCCTCTAAGTTCACCTACCTATATATTTTTTATGAAGTGTCCATACAGCGCGTACTGTGCAGTTTGGGACCTGCGACTTGCCGACTCACTCAGTCAGCGACTGAGTCACAGAGAACGATGCTCGCGGTCGGCGGCTCAGCTCGCTCACTACGCCCGCGCCGCGCGGCGTTACGCTTTCAGTCAGTAGGAGCGAACAGTCAGCCGTTCATCATCATCAGCCTATAGCAGTCTACTGCTGCCCATTTTCGACAGAGTCAAAGGCCTTCTCAAAGTCCACAAAAGCCAGACACAGGGGCTAATTATACTCTTCGGACTTCTGTATAATCTGAATCATTGTGTAAATGTGGTCTATGGTGCCATATCCTCCGCGAAACCCGGCCTGTTCCGGTGGTTAGAACTCGTTGAGTCTTCTGGCGATACGATTCGTAATAACCCAAGAGAACAGCTTATAAACGTGGCTCAGGAGCGATGGGTCTATAATTTTTAAGAAGAGTCTTATCTCCCTTCTTAACTCATTCATCGCCTCCCTAGAAAGTACAATCTCCCCCCATGCCGCCATACATTGGTATACATATACATACATGCCGCCGATCGGCGGGATCGGCATGTGAGTCAAGAACTTCAGCCCGTGCCGATCGGCGGGCTCGGCACTGAATGAGTTAAAAAACAGAACCACCAAGCTCTCGTTCCACGCCTTTGGAGTTCTCCCTTAATTATACTGTCCACGCCGATGACGCCGATTACGCCGCCGCCGCCGACAGATTTTAAGCCGGCGTCCGCCGCCGGTCAAGAAGGAATCGGCGCACACCTCTAGTAGGTAGTACCTAAAGTCATCCTAGTTAGTACCAATTACCACATTTTTCTATCTCTGACTTTTTTACCTGACGGCCCAGAAACTATCTATCTATATGATGTAAGTACCTACAAGATGATAAGTACTCAAGGACTTATTATCAAAAATGTGAATAAAACAAAAAGATTGATAGCAATGTTTATTCGCATCAAAATGACATTAGACTTATGATAATATCAATTTCTACATCTAACGGGATGACATCCCTCTAACTACTAACAGAACTCAGGCGCTCGGTTGAGCTTAGGTAGGTACTACTAGCATGTACCTACCTACCTAGCTGAAAACCAATTTTGTTAATTTAGTAGGTACAATAAAAGAGGCCTTAAGGCGGCCTTAAAAATCCGTCGCTAGAGTTGGCCATTGCGTCATACGAACTTACTCGTTTTTATGTAAGTAGGTTATTTTAGATCTTTAACCAAAATTAATAGGTTTTTGGGACCCTGTGCGTCCACGCGCACTGTGAGACCTCATAGTAATGTTTGTGAACACCGGTGTAAGACCTTAGAACCGCAGTTTTGTAGGAGCAGAATAAAGTTAGGTGTCTAACACCCATTCTTAGTCGTAACTCCGATTCATCTTTCACTCAAACTTTTTTTTTTATTTACAAAAAAAGAAAAGGGCTTTGTCGCTGAGCGACTATACCGCCCAATCAGTAACATCTTAGCTCAGTCTTTTTCTGACTGAGCACTTAACGGAGCGGTATGATTAGTTGTAATACTCAAAAGTGACATCTAGTGTCGAGTAGCTGGACTAAAAAAAACAAACAGCGGTATTTTTTAATTAAAATGCAAAATAACGATTTAATAAAATTAAAATAAACTAATTTAATTTATCAAGATAGTCTCCAATTCATAATTTTATTAGTTGTTCACAACCAAATCGCAGCAAACACCTTTTGAGTAGCTGTCATCTCAAGGTTCGAACCTTGAGATGACAGCTAATAAGAAATGACATCTCAAGTTTAGTCGCGAGTGGCCATAGAGTAAATTATATGCGAGTCGCGACCTACCTTGAGATTTCATTTCTAGATTCGTCTGAGAAAATGGTCATAGATTAATATCATTTTTTGCACTTGAGCATTGAGTTGAGGTCGAAATTACGACTTAGATTATGGGTGTAAATTTATGATTAACTACATAAACTACTCTACTATTGTATGAGACTGACTGAGTTGTGAGAAACAGTTCATTAATATGTGTTTTCAGCCAGTTAAATATAGGTACTTACCAAAAATTTCATAAGAAATACCTGGGTTACAAATCTGAAATTATTTGGCTAATTAAAACTTAATGTACTATGTTTATTGATAAATTATGAGGGGAGTTTTAATTTACAAAAATTATATAGGTCATTTGAATTTAGAATTTTAGAAGTTTTGTGGGAAAAATTGAATTTAGAATCGTGTTTACAAAAAAATTCTGCAAAATTTTGAAGATAACAATATCGTCACGACCTGGAGGGTTATTATGAGCTCTTAATTCTTGGCAGTTTTTGAACTGCATGTCAATGCCTGGAAATAAAAGTTCATGCTGTCCACCTGCCCCCATAGCATGACCACGCTATCTCTACGGTAGAAGAGAGAAAATGTCATTTTTGTTCAGACCATTCTGAGTTATAATGCGGTCTTAGAAAAAAAGTTAAACCTTAGTTGAACACCATGTTGACACATGTCAAAACAAAACTGTTACCACAATAAAGCGTTCTATGTATGAGTATTTAAAGATCGTTTTTTTAGAGACAATTTTTTAGTCAGTGCCTCGCTAAACTCGGTTAATGTTTTTTGTAATAAAGGGGAGTATGTAATTTTTTTAATTCTATTCTACCGTGGAGTTAGCGTGGCCATGCTAAGGGGGCTGGTATCGTAATCGCAAATAGATTTTGTTCTTGTTTTTTTAGACTAGGTAAGAATATTTAAATTCAGTTCATGTTAGAGTTCATCCTACAGCCAACCATAAAGATAAGCCTACATAACATATTGATGATAGTCTACGTTTAAGTAGGTACACAGAAATACTAGGTACCATGATTTTGTGATACCTAACTACTTTTTTCAACAGGATATCTACGTAATTTTACTTTAAAGTTTTGGTCAAATTAATATCGAAACTGACAAGGGAATGTTTGTTACGTATATTTCTAAATATGCCTATGTATGTATTAATTGACTTATGGATGTTAATTTGCGAAGCAATCACTCAATTTATACAATCAAATAATAAAAAAAAATACTAGGTAAGCTTATCAATACAATCTCACTATTAATTCCACAAGCAAAAAAATAGCAATTGGAAGTGATGTCAGACATCGCAAAATAGAGTAACAATTTTCATAAAACTCATTAGAATCGTATCGAAACATTTCAATAATAGAAGCTTCATAATTTCGAGAATAGCTTTCTTTCAGAAAGTAACTTCTGTTTATTACAGCACGTCTTTATTAACAGGTCAAAAGGGCAGACTTTATTTAGAACAACCATAGACGTCTACTTAATTTAGATAATATCATCACGCGATCCCTTCGGAGTAGCTTCAATTTCCTCTCTTTTCATACATTCAAATATTTTGCAGTTGACTGTTCTGAAGTTGCTGCGAATTTGCAGCTAACTGCATTGTTTGTGATGCCCTGGCCACTATCATCGGGAAACGGCATTTACAACGCCGTTGAACACCGTTGTTATTATCGCGATGATCAACGCAGAGGCAGAAAAATTACACTTTTTTTTTGTACATACATACATAAAATCACGCCTCTTTCCCGAAGGGGTAGGAAGAGACCACAGTTCTCCACTTGCTACGATCCTGACACACAACTTTTGCCTCATTCACTCTCATTACATTCTTCATACATGCTCGCCGGTTTAGGGTACTTTTGACCTGGCCCTTCTCCAAAATGTCGCCAATTTGATCCAAGAAGGTTCGCCTAGGCCTTCCCCTTCCAGCTGTCCCATACACACTTGCCTCATACACTTGCTTTGTCAAACGACTGTCATCCATCCTCTACATGCCCAAACCATCTTAACATACCTTTCTCGATCCTCAACACTACATCTTCTTTCACTCCACACTGTTCCCTTATCACATTATTTCTCAATCTATCATTCAACGTTACCCCACACATACTACGCAACAATTTTTTTTGTAAGTATGAATATTATATACTTTTCATAAAGAACTCGTGAAAGTAAAGTTAATACCTAATATATTTTTTAATTTTTCACCGACGTTGACGTTGGTGTGGTCACCCACTTTATCGCGATGATCCAACGCGTTTATGGGTATTGACGATACCGTTACCGTTAAAGACGTTGGTACGTGAAGCAGTCTGCTGCAAAATATTTTTAGTGAAACCTTTACTAGATAGATACCTACTTATGTTTCTATTCTCAATCTATAATCCGTATTTTTACTAAACTTACCCCATTTCCAATCCAGTCCTGTAGGACTTCTACTTCTAATCGTCGCTAACATGATCTAATACCTATTCAACATTTTAGTTAAAGTACGTACAATTTATTTACGTTTTACTTTTTTTTAGTTAATATTAGCTAATTAATCTCGATTTTGAGCCATTTTTAAGGCTTATCCCACAATTTGTCTTCGAGCCAAAGGGCATTTAGTAGCATTTAGCCGTTGCTAGAACCAAGCCGAATAAAAGTTGCCAGATGTAAGAACTAGGTAGTTTTAAGTCTGGCAACATTTTAACAGGTTTAAAATTTGTTAAGTATAGGTACCTACTTCAGTCTGCCCTCGACTGTGCGTTCAACGCGTGTAGGTAGATTCAATTCTAATTTAAGTTACCTAGTGACTAGCATGCCTGCAGTATATTAAAACTAATACCTAAAAGTGATTTCCATTAATTTATCTGTTAAAATATGGACGACCTTGAACAATAAACTTAATAGTTTCTCATAAACATAATGTTGGATTATTACTTTTACAATTTTGGCATTATGCTTGTACATCTCAACCATCTTAAAACTAATCTAAAGTTTTGTATTTTTATTCTAAAATTTTAAGTGCGTCTGCTTACACTAGATCGAGAGCCGTTTCCTTGAGCTGCATTGCTTTAGCCGTCTTTTGATTCAAAACATCTAGGAACAGTACGCACAACCAATCTTTAGCTCTCTGAAGTAGCTGCGCAGAACCCATTTTTGATGACTTGTATAGCTGTTTCGCTCACTCTCTTAGTTTGTTGCATCGCGCTATTTCGCTTACTCTACCAAACCTGCGCAATCGTTTAGTGCACTTAACTTCAGAGAGCTAAAGATCGGTTGTGCGTACTGTACCTACTATACCTACACTTACGATACAATCATCGTGACTTAAGTTTAGTGAGTTGTCCGCTAGATACAAGACTTTATAGTTGTTAATCTCAAGCTAACTCGATCATAATAATTTTGTGACAGATCTTTGACGACTCTAGTTTCTAAAATGCGCTTAAAATTATGCTATTTTATAGTACACACAGATTACCAAGCTCCGTACTTCAATCGTAATTTAAAATTTCTACAGTTCATAAGATTTTTTCAATAAATCTTTCGCTGTTTAGGGTCTACCTAAAGTTTAGCGCTGCCCGCAGCCCTGTAAATTCACAATATTTATCACGCTTAACATCCTCGTGTTGATAGAAGCAACTTTACAATGTGGCTAAACAAAATTATGACCGAAACATCCACTTACTAAAAAACATTTAAAACTAATTTTGGAATAGTCAGTTGACCAGCACTAAACTAAATTATCCAAGTCTAAAACCTGCCCCCTTAGCATAGCGATTGTCTAGGTACCGGAGAGTGGATACAAATGACAGTAATGACATTAGAGTGTGGATAAAAGTAACTTTTATCCACCCACAGTTTTAGCCATACTCTAATGTCATTACTGTCATTTTTATCTATTCTCCAGTACTTAGATAGACAATCGCTATGCTAAAGGGGGCTGTTAAACATTTAACACCAATTTATTTCAATTTTTGTTTACGTACGTAGTATCTGTGTGTAACAATGTCCCAATGTATAATTTTATTTGCCAAACGTAAAGCAGCCTTCTACTTTCTATCATTATTGAGCCGAATCTGTGTGCTTTGATAACAGCTCTAAAAATCGTCAACAACTTATATCTAAATTAATTTAGTAGCTGTTAGGTATTGTCTTAAGATAATTAGGAATAAGTTGGTGTTACTTTTGTTCGGAATAAGTCAAGATAAAAAAAAATGCAACGATAATTTTTAATCTTTGAGAAATGCTTAACTTAACCGATAAAATATGAGCTTATCAAAGATTTCGATTCTGACGTCAAGGGTTCCGTGGCCGAATGGTAAGGCACTTCGGCTTTAGGAGGGTCGTCTGATCATTGCGGGTTTGAATCCCGTCGGAATCGAAAATTTTGATAAGACTTTTCATTTCTCAATTGGAACGATTTCATGGTTGCATATTTTTGGAAATTCACAAAAACATCCAAACACAAATACCTACGAATATTGTTATTCTTCGGTATGAATATGAAACAAATAGGATTATTTTGGTACCATTACAGATTAAGATTGAATTTCCATTCCTTATCTAACTAAACTATTTGAATTTCTCGCGCACCGGGCGCACCAAAACGAAGCAATGAATTGATCAAACTTTAGAACACTAGCCCTATAATATGGCACTATGTATTTTTAACAGTCGTAGATTTTGAAAAAAAAAGAATATCAATCGATAACGTCCATTTTGAATGTTTGCCTATAGCCAATGGGCTTCATAGCTAGCCGACGCGCAGCCGCGTTAGCAGTATTTAATTTTGTGCATTTTGTATTTAGAATTTCTTCGTCATCACTGCTCGAGTCTTCGAAGTGACCGGACGTGCGCACTTCGCCCTCTGAATCTGATGACTGAAAATACAATAATAAGTTGATTAATCGTTCGAATAGAATTGTAAATAAGTAGGTACTTGATAAATTAAGTGCTACAGAAGCATAACATAATCGGTTTACACAATGTTTGTAATATAAAACAAAATTAATAATACCTAAGTATCAAAAACGCCGAATGAATTTTAGACACCAAAAAAAGAAAGTCAACAAAAATATACCATAAAGAACCAAAAACTAACCGAAAAGACGAAAAGATGCCCCAGAAAACGAAAAGCTGAAAAAAATGTAGGGAAGCAAAAAACTGAAAAGAAGACCTATAGAAATTACTAGAACGAAGCATGGCTGTGCTTTCTTAAAAAAGGTTATAGGCACCATATTTGTGTTTTAAAAGGTAATAACTAGCTTTCCCTGTTTGAGTCAGTGATTCCAGCGGTCCTACTGAATAAATGCATTTTAACTTAGATTTTGTTGTTAGGGTCAAGTTTAAATAATTGAAATTTTACCCCTTTCTGTTGACAGATGGATCTGATATGACTTACACACCTTTAGTAACAATTATTATTCACTTCTCTTTAAATTTTTTGTACGCCGACGTCCTTTTTCTAGTAATTTCTGTCCTATCCATACATTGGGTTACCAGGAAGAGATCGCTTTTAGCGATAAGGTCACCCTTTGTTGTCATTTTGTTATCAAGGTTTTTATTTTCTGTTTAAGAAATAGGAAAAATTTATTGTTCAAACTTGTTTGTTTGTTTGTTACTTTTGTACAATAAAGTTATAATCTATCCATCTATTAATAAGGCAAAGTCCATGAATGAACTATTTTAAGAAAAACAGCCACGCTCTCATATAAGATAAAATAAAACGAACATTTATTTCTTGGACCGGCGGGTGATGCTGGTCGGTAGACGCTTGCTTGGTTTCTCGTCGCTGCTGTCCACTCCCTAGATTGAACATATTTACATCACATCAAACATTCAATATTTACAAACCTATCAATATAATACCGAGGTAGGTACTAGGTACCTAACTTAAAATTCTTTCACTGCATTGTATTAAAAACATGTTCTTTGAAAGAACTAGTGATACGACAGGAAGGAGGGTAGGTAACTTATTTTGAATTACCAAAGCTTTTGTCCTAGATTTTACAATTCAAAAAAGAATCTTTCATACATTCCATCCAACAACAAAAAAAAATTTTGTTGTTGAGTTTTTATTGTTATTTTATTCATAAGTGTGTTGAAAAACGTCGTATGATACATGTGTGTATTGATGATTACCGTCCTCGGCTCTGTTAAGAGCCTCGCCTGACAGCTCGGCTCTCAATAACGCCTCGGCGGTAATCACCAATGTTACACACTAGTACCATAATGTACTATTCAGTCGAAAGTATACCTACATTCTACTAATAAATTCACTAAAATCCCATAATATTCTAAGTTGTAACTCAGACCTCAACTCAATGCTCAAGTGCAAAAAAGTCTATAATTTATGGCTATTTTTTCAGACGAATATAAAAATGAAGTTACATCTCAAGGTAGGTCGCGATGAACCTTGAGATGACAGCTACTCAAAAGGTGTTTGTGAACAACTAATAAAATTATGAATTTGAGACTATCTTGATGATTATAAATTAAAATAGTGTAATTTTATTAAATTTTTTAAATCGTTTTTTTTTTTTTTTGCTTCTTCTAATCATACCGGTCCGATAAGTAGTGCTCAGCCAAGTTTGAGTGAAAGATGAATCGGAGTTACGACTTAGAATATGGGTGTAATACGAATTCGACTTTCCTAATCTATATAAAATATCACAAAAACTAAGTTCCTCATAAATTCTCTTGAGTAACAGACGTTTTTGACAAAGTTCTACCGGCTTACATCGAAATCTCCGATAGTGAACCTAGTAGCAGCTGCTTCTGCAGCCAACTGAGCTGGTGGGGCGGACTCCGGCGACAGCACCTGTAGGTTAGTGGGGACCTGGACTTAGAGATATAGTTAGCATAGTTAGTATACTAATTAGCATGGTTACTGTATATTTAGCGGTAGCATTAGTTAGTTAGCATTCACCAAAGTGATGATGTGACCTACTTAGTTATAAGTTAGTAATAGTTAGCGCTTAGTTTAAAATAAATTATAGGTAGTTAGAGTTGATATTGGTTACTATAGTTAGTGTTTTAATAAAAGTTAGACTTGACGAAGTAGGACATAAAGGAAGTTAGCGTAGTGTACAGTCAGCATCAAAAGTTGATTAACAGTTTTCTAAAGCGCCATTTCTTTTCGATTGCTAAGAAAAAATAAACTGCGCTTTGGAAAGTATTATGGACTGTTGTCAATATTTTGGTTATGGTTTCGAAAATATTCTGATTTTGGAAACTTCAGATGTTAATCAACTTTTGATGCCGACTGTACCTCAGAGTCAGCATTTACCAAAGTTAGGCGGAGTAGGAGTATTATTAGAGCTAAATTTTTAATATAAGTTAGCGTTAGCATTTACCAAATTTAGACTTGTCAAAGCAGGAGTAGGTATTAGCGCTTAGTTTAATATACATTATTATTAGAGTAAGCATCTATCAAATAACTTTACAGAGTTAATAATTAGCGCCAAGTTTAATATAAATTAGCGTTAGCATTTACCAAAGTTAAACTTGACATACAGATTATTAGCATTATGTTGACTTATTAATTTAGCGACGAAGTTGTGCCTAAATTGTGTAATATCGTCTATAACGAACAATCGGTTTCTCGAACGCAAATCATCTTCAAAATTAACTAATCATTGATCAAATCTGTCATTCGACCAATGAGGACCAAGTATTAATTTTAATGCGTTCACAAATATTACTTACCTACCTATAAATTAACCTTTTTTAAGTACATTCTGTGTAAATATTTTTATGGAACAAAAAAACTGTTTTATCTTTTCTTGTCAATTCGGAACAAATGGCTCAACATCGTACGGGAGAAAATACTTCCGTGATGGGTCACGTCACGACCCCCAGCATTAGGGAAACGCAAGGAGGATCTTGTCAATATGAAAAGCGTTCGAAAGACCGGCCGTCAGCTAAAAGTTATACTTATTTTTTCGAGACATACCTACCTTAAAAATAGGAGTTATCACTAAAATAAGCACTTACATCCTGATCACTCATCATCTCCTTAGTGGACACAGTGGTTTCAATCCTCCTGATGGACCCTTGATGGATGTCCACGTCGAAAGCGAGGCATTGGAAGCGACGGAGTATGAACACCACGGGGATCGGCAGCACCCCGGCCAGGATCATAGCGACTGCCACTCCTAGCACCCAGGACGGGTATGGGGTCTTTACTACTCTACCCTGAAATTAATACACACAGCATAATGTATGTACCTATGTATGTATGGCGCCACTGAAAACCAGCGCTCCAACACTCTCGAGCTGTTGGAGCAAATGCTGAGGGGTAGCCGTATTTTCACCCACATAAAATTATGTAGATTTAAGTACTTATTGTAACTGTTGTATATGATGTGGAGAAAATAAAACGTTATTATTCTTATTCATATAAAAGTAGAAATAAGAACCCATTCATCTGTAGAATGCGGTCCTCTAGTGATTCAGACCTCAGCGGAACGTATTCGGGTCGGAATAGGTCAGCTGTTCAACTGACAGCAACCAATCACAGTGCAGGAATTGATCTAAAACTGACGTTTCTTCTCAGAGTGCAGGGATAGAAAGTGACGGAGACTTCTTTCGCCATTTTTGAAGGCTCTGCTATTTTATTTACTTTTCTCGTGTTTAACTAGGTTTTATTATGTAATTTCGGTGGCATTTTACTAATGAAGCCTTGGATTACGTAACAGGAGATTTGGTAAATGGAATGGGGGAGTATTCAAGAAGATTTCTCATTTGACGAAAGATTTCCGTTAGAGTTTTGAAATGACAAGCCGCCATGTTTTTTTCAAAACCATATTGACATGACTTGACTTGACTTGACATGAATACATATTTAAAACTTGACATTGGCAGAATTATACTGTTAATACAGTTACAGTTCGCTCAACGGATCTAGGCATTCGTGAAGTTAGCCGTTCCGTTTGTTTGCACAGTGACCGATTTTTCATACAAAATTGTTTTCTGCGCAGACAAACGGCTAACTTCACGAATGCCTAGATCCGTTGGGCGAACTGTAGTTGCCATTAATAAAAAGAAGAAGATAGAAAGTGACATGACAAGAAAAGGAATTGCAACATTCTCTCATCACATCTAGCCTGTTGCAGCGATGGATCTCGCAAAGTGGAAGTACGATGATGGCTCAATATTCCTTACCTCAGAAGCATCCCAGGCTCCATAAGTGGGAGGATGGATGAGCATGAAGATGAGAGAAGACAGCAGGATGCAGGAGACGATGAAGGGTCCCACGTAGCGCCACGTCACCTGCCAGTAGAGCCCGGGACGGTAGCCTGTCATCTCGTAGATATCGTTTGTGAACCTGGATGGAAATATGGACCTTAATATCTGATGGAAGAGATTAAGATAAATAAATAATGCTGGACTTTTCATACAGCATCATCTAGCCCCAAAGTAAGCAGAGCTTGTGTTATGGGTACTAGATGAAGATGACTGATATACTACTTATATACTTTTTGTTAGTAAATGGGTGTTTCTATGTATAATGTGTATGTATACACATTATACATAGAAACACCCAGACTCGAATCAAATATTTGTAGATCATACAAATATTGGTCCCGCGGCGGGGATCGAACCCGCGTTGGAACCTTTTGCGTCGCAGGCGGGCCTTCTTAAGATTCTTCTTTCTTTTTTTCTTAAGATATATTATGGCCTCACAACAACGTGGTATGAAGATATTCCAGGACATTAATAAAAGCACTGATCGTCTAGAGCTAACTTCCGAGACATGTAGCGGGCCCAACACGCCTTCCGATCTCATAGTGGGTTCGAATCTAGTTGTGCACCAAGGAGTTTCCTGTGTCTTTCTCGATGCCATTTTAAAATCCTAATTCCTTATCTCCCGTCCTCCTTTCACCACATTGCTTTGAAAAAGCAAGTTCCTCACCTCTCATGCCCATAGATGTATATGACGGAGATCATCTCCAGGAGCGCCACCACGACCAAGCCAATAGTGCCGGCGAACGAGTCAAACATCTTCAGCCAATACTCTCCCGCGCCAGTCGTGAAGATAAGACCCACGAAGAAACAGAATGTGCATACGATACCTGGATCAAACATAAAGTAAAGCTTTAAGGCTGCCTTTCACCACACTAAAGTATTTTTTAATTTTCGATTCCGATGGGATTCAAACCCGCGACGATCAGACCGCCTAAAGCCGGCCGGAGTGCCTTACCTCGGCCACGGAATCCATGACGTCGCAATTGAAATCTTTTAAAAGGCTCATATTTATCGGTTAAAGCACCGGTAGCGCCATCTACACGTTTCACTTAGTGAACTCATACTCATAATATAGTGAAAGTCAAAGTCAAAAAGCATTTATTCAGTAGGACCGCTGGGAACACTTTGAAACGTCTTAAAACTAGGTCCTACTCCTGTTCCTTCGCGACCAATATTCCGTATATATATATATATACATATATATTCCATATTCCGAAGTAACATTTAAAATCAAATGACGAAGAGATGTCGCTTTAGCTAAATCTATAATTAAAATTTTTAGAAATCGAAAATTTTTATAACACTTTTCATTTTACACTAAAATAAGTTAGTAACTTCGTATGAGCAAAGACAAAATATACTAGGGTATGAGTCAGAGGCCAACTCTGGTATATTTAAAGATTTTTAAATGTATCCCAAAAATTAGCACCCATGCGGGATTTTAACCCACGACCTTGCCGATCCGTGGCATCGCTCTAACCAACTGAGCTAACGGGCAACCGACGCATGAGTTGAATTTTATTGGGAGTACATACTATACAGCATTGCGCTGTGAGATAATCCTTGCCAACTCTGGTGACGGAGTTTTTAGGCCGCCTTAAGGCTTCCGTCATGGCTTAACGACTTAAATAGTCGAGACCGACAATTTAACGTGCGTGTAGCACGCAAGCGCTCAGATGAAAATGCCACTGGCGGTCACCCATCCACTTACAGACCGTTTAGAACGTTTCTTAACTTCGACGATCGGGTGTTCCTATGTATAATATGTATGTATTTACAAACAAAAAGTATATAAGTAGTTTATCAGTCATCTAGTACCCATACCACAAGCTCAAGCTTACTTTGGGGCTAGATGATGCTGTGTGGAAAGTCCAGCATTATTTATTATTATTTATTATTATTATCTATCAAGAACGACTAAGCAAGCACGACCACGAGCTCTTCAACTTACCGGTAAGAACTGGCTTGCTAACACGCTTGAACATATCAATATCGAAGATGGTGCACAGCATTCCTTCCATGATTCCGATCTGGCTGCCAAGTCCTAGGGACAACAGCATCAGGAAGAAGATGATGGACCAGAACGGAGCTGGAGTCAGCTTTAAGATGGCCTGCGTGAAGACAATGAAGGCTAGCCCTGTGCCTTCTGCGGCCTGGAATGTAAACAAAAATAAATTAATTTAAAGTGTTATGAGTCAGTATATAGATGGTCTCCACGATTTATTAAAATGATCCAATGGCATGTTTAGACTATTAAAAATGGTTGTGTTAAGTTTGCGAATCGAATTCGATGATTTTCCGACGAAATTTACAACCCCTTTTGAACCCACGGATTCTTGGGTGTTAAATGTACACACACAACACTATCACCATCTGGAGAACATGCAAACATTAGCAGCCTTTATACGTACAATATTTCGCGAGTGATTGAGCGTACAGGATTGCGTGCGGAAAAGTCTGCACGCAATCGCGAGTGATAATTTTGATGCTACGCGTTCTTTTATGAGCGATTGCTCTTTAGTTCTTGTCAAAACGCTATCGCGCGGGAAAGCCTGTACGCGCAATCGCACGTGATAATTTTTTTGAAGTTTGAAGCTCGCGAAAGAATGTGCATCTAAAGGCTGCTATTGTCCCACCGCGAGAAACAAACTGGCACCTTTCAGGCGAGCATTTGTTTGGCACGCAACGTCTTGTCTACACATATTCGTCGAATGGTAGGTTACCTACCTAGTTCAAAAATGTGGTCATGAACGCTGGTTAAGAGTTTTTATCTTACACGTTTTACGTGGGGTCTAAAAAACTTAAAAAAAATGTCATACAATGATAACTGATAGGAATCTCACAATAGCTAAATGAGGTAGATAGTCCAAAAATGTGGTCAAGGGTGGTCAAGGGTTAAATCTTAGGCTATATTAAAAAAAAACTTAAACAGGGTCAAACATTATGGCCCTTATTCATAAACGTGGTGTAAAGTTACGCCGGGTGTAACTTAGGAGTAACCATAAAATTTTTGGAGTTTAAACCTGGCGTAACTTTACACCATGTTTATTAATAAGGGCCTATTAGTGCTACTGATGGAATTCACAATACCCTACCTCCTCCAACTGTCGTCCCATGCTGCACCCTGTTAGATTCAGGCTGTGGATGTAGCTGCTATTGGCTTTCAGGAGCTTCGGAAACTCCTCTTTGTAGTACTCATGGGTAGAGTTGAGGGAGAAACCGTCCACTCCTGCTGTTGTCAGGATCTTTATCTCTCTGTAAGTTTAAAGTAAGGTGTAAAATAAAATCTGGTTCCATGGGTCATACTGGCTAGTGGATAGAACTAGCTAGTCATAGAAGTGGTCCAAATCCATTGATGCATACAAAAGTGGAAATACGGATATTCGTAAGAGGACAAAAGTTGCAGATATTGGAGACCGTATTGCGAGACTTAAGTGGCGCTGGCCAGGACACTTGGCCAGATTTGGTGATGACAGGTGGTGTAAGGCTTTGACCGAATGGTACCCAAGATACAAAAGACAGGGCACTATCAGGGGCCCTATGAGTAGAAGAAGAATAAAGTTTTATTTTCTCCACACCATATACAACAGTTACAATAGGTACTTAAATCTACATAATTTTATTTTATGTAGGTACTAGGAATACTGAGCTAGCTCTCTTAGATTTTCTGTTTATATTTTGTGTAGAGTCAGCACTAAGCGGTAGATAAGCCCCCTAATAAGGCAGTGAAAGGATTAGGGACCAGTCGGTGACTATGACTGATTCCATCCATGTAAGTATGCTATGGAAGGTTTATCAAAGATGCCTCGGAAGTTTTCTAAAGGCTTTTTATGCTGTTGGTAATAAACCTTTTTGTTTTAAGTAAGCCTAGGTCATTAGATAAATTGCATTCCTGCATTGTGACAGAAATAGCAAACATTTTCCGATTTAAATCAAAACTTTCCGTCCTTCTAGAAAGAGTCAAGTTCATGTTGCTAACGAACCTTTGACACGCTAATGTAAAATCGATGGTTCGCGCAATTCGCAATGTAGCACGAAACGCGTCAGACTAGGCAAAGGTAGGCACTAGGCACAGACAATAAAATAGTAGGCGTAGGCGTAGGTACCTAGTTAGTTTTTTTAAATCTCAAGAAATCCGTCCGATTTTCCGGCAGTTGAAGTCAATCCATAAGTTTCCTACTTAGGTACCTACCTTACTTGACATATAGTTGTCATGCATAACCTCAGAAAAAAAGATAACCTATGAATAACCATTTATTTATTTATTTATTTTTATTTAACAATAAAAAGAAAAGGGCTTTGTCGCTGAGCGACTATACCGCCCAATCAGTAACATCTTAGCTTAGTCTTCATAATCATAATCATAATCATAATCATTTATTCATAATTCCAGGTACATACAAAAGATCTTAAATACATTTATTTTCCTAACCGGAACCTGCCCTTACAAGCGTATGAATGAATAGGACATTTACTAATATTATTAATTAAAATAAAATAAAAACAAACACATACAACTACTCTTCTCCAATTAAATAAAATAAAAATGTCAAAAGTAGGTATTAGATTTTGTAGTCAAAGAATTCGTTTAAGCTATAAAAGCATTTTTCAATGAGCCATCGTGTGTGCCATCTTCTTCTTCTTCTCTCTCACTTCACTTCTTGGTTTCTTCTTCTTGTTCTTTTCATACTTTGTAGTTTATGCATGACATAACTTTGTCAAGTTTTATTGGCTCTGTGCTTCGTAGTAGTATTTGAGTTCTAAACGTCCGTCTTTTTATATAATACTAGCTGACCCGCGCAACTTCGTCTGCGCATTATTAGGATTCAAGTGCTCCTGCACCTAAAGTTTATTTACACTGTGTTTGAAGTGAATCAGACCAAGGAATCAAATTTTCCATACTAACTTTAACACCCTGTAAAACATCCATAATTGGTTGAATGGGTTGAATTTTTTTAATTAGATAAGCCTATATTCAAGTACTTAAAGCATCTACGTGCCAAATTTCATCACAATCGGTTAAGTCGTCACGGAGCAACAAAACAAACATTCACTAACACAGACTTTCTTTTCGAATCTTAACGACTTTGAAACTGCCTTGCACCACCCATAGAAGTTGTTTTGAAAAAATAAAAAACTATTTATATTCTCTTTGATAAAAATACGGTCTTTATTTAATAAACTTTACTTCTTCGATCAATTAATAATTTTAGTGGGATAGGATTATTTTAGGAATAAGTAAGTATAAGCTAAAGCACAGGCTAAAGTAAACTTGACAAAACGCAACGATAGCGCGATCTAGAAAACGGTCAAAATTAGCAGCGCCATCTAGTTGTGTTAATGGTTTTAATATAAAAAATTGAAACTTCGGATGTATTGATGAGTAGATTTATAAATGATAGCTGTCCGCCCCGGCTTGCACGGGTTTATTATAGGTATTTAACAAAAATTTAATAACAACATGGCAGTCCCGGAGCGTGATGTATGATCCTTTAAAGTTTAGAGGTTAATATGTAGGTAAGGTCTAAGGTAGGTAAGGGAGTATTGGGCAGTAAGGCAGGTTTGGACACCACCGGCAAATCCCCGTGTTATGCCGGCCATACACCATCATGCCAATCTACCATTAGTCATGCCAATCCACCCCCATACATGGTCAATTCTAACTGATCAAATTCCGATTTGACGATAGGCATGATGGTTTATGGCCGACATGACACGGAGGTGTCCAAACCTCTCTACTGCCCAATGCTCCCCTACCTCCCATATATATTTCATTGATATATTACCACTCCCTTCCATTCATTCTATAGTTCCCAGACACTTTTTAAACTATCCTGGTTTTCAACATTTTTAACACAGTTAACGGGATATTTACCATGATTTAATGTTTCTTTGAGTTTTCCGATATTTCGGCGCAGTTGCATACGCCATGATCAATAGTATCTATGGTATTAATCATGGTTAATATCCCGTAACCTGTGTTAAAAATCCCAGACACTTGTCCTACCGTACTAACTGATATTTATTCTGTGGTCGCGATGTATCTTACATTTTTAAACTCATGATAACTTTTGAATAAAATGTCCAATTTCAATCATTCAAAAAGTAATCGACGGTTACTGAAACAGCCTTTACTACGAAGGAATTTATTTGGATAAGAATAAATACCAAAATAAGAATAACGTGGTCTGCTTTTGGTCGTCATTTTTATTCACTTTTTAAATTATAAAAGTTGTTATTCTGACACAACCACAATAGTTGGACATATGCTATCGCTGACTTTTTTTGTAGATATTGATACGTTCTTTAATATTGTAGATCATTTTTTTGTTCTATCATCAATAGTTTTCGCAGCGCACGCGATATGAAGAATTTTATGTTAAAAATTTTTACACCTTTGGTTACATTATTGCAATTTTCATAAGGATCTCTAATTTTTTTGAAAATAATTTATAGCCTATGTTCATCACAGATAATGTAGGATTCTAATGGTGAAAGAATTTTTCAAATCGGTCCAGTAGTTTCGGAGCCTATTCAATTCAAACAAACAAACAAACAAACAAACAAACAAATGTTTCCTCTTTATAATATTAGTGTAGATAACAAAATTCTAAGGCCGACGTGTTCTATTAGAATACATCACTTTTTTTGGCCGGCACTTTTGGATTTTGGACTAAAATAGATGATGTCCTTTGCACACTATGCTGCTTATTATAAAAACGTAAAACTTTGGTTGAACCCCATGTTGACACATGTCAAAACCAAAACTGTTACCACAAAAAAGCGTTCTATATAAGAGTATTTAAAGATCGTTTTTCAAGGGACAGTTTATTAGTTAGACTTGGTCTAAACTCGTCTCATTTTCTTGTAATAAGCCCCTATGTCGCCATAAAGTGCCTGAAAAGGTTACACACGTCACTACCACGCCCCTTTTCGCGTAGAGGTTAATTACTACAGTCAATCAGTTTCATCTTTCATTTTATTGGTAATTCAGATAAACAAAACAATTGAAAAAATTCCAATCTATTCACGATGTCGTTACAATGTAGCTTTTAGATAAACAGATCTATTGAATGAAACGCGAGTTTGGGTGACGTTAGAGGAGTTTGCGACCTCTTCTTGTCGTGTCACCAGTTCTTTCAAACCAGTGTGGTGAAAGGATCGTCTCAAAGAGGATCCCTTTTGTGCACTAAGTTTGCGAAAAATAAGTCCACTAGGTATGAGACATCCAGCTAGAGAGGCATAACCCAGCAGTGGGTGAAGTCAGGCTGTGATGATGTTCTCGTAAAGCCCTATTGAAGTCAAAGACAAAGTATTTTCCTCCTCCATAATCTTACTTTTATAAATGCGAAAGTAAAGTGCACAAAAGGAGCCTCATTGAGGCGCACATAAATTCCTTTCACCACACTGGTTCGAAAGAACTAGTGACACGACAAGAAGAAGAAACTACTTAATTACTTAAGAGTCTATTCTGTGGAATATCTTGAAAGTAACACCAAGCTGAAACTTGGCACAGGCACATATCAATTTGAGGCTGTGAGCCATTTCGGCTAGATTGCTGATTCTTGGCACGGTTTCAAATATAATAGCGCTATTTTTTCAATAAGGTTTTGAAGTTTTTGCATTTGCGGCAGTTTTGTGGTGTTCATTTTTGTTTTTATTTTACGGCTAATGTTTTTGAGAAATTAATGCAGGTAAGGAACGAATCGCTATAACTCAGAAATGATGATTCTTAGGAGATAGGTGTTCAGACCATATTTATAAATAATTGCATGATCTACAATGGTATAGGTCGGGAATTCGGTAAGCAGGAAATAAGGGGGGATGGGGGAGGCGGGGGGGAGGGAGAGGTACGCCCTCCACCCTGGTACCTCTTTTAGCGCGCGGAGATGCACCGTTCTTTAGAAAAATGACTTAATAAAACCTAACCTCAAGCAAACAAAATGGTACTTATAAAAATCATACTCGGAAAGTACCTACCTATGTAATAAAGGTAAGGTACAACAGGAGCAAGTCGGTTCTAGCACTCGCCGGCCGCTACCGCGGCACGCTTCGCTCGGCTCGTGCGTGGTTTTTCACTACACACCTAACCGCTCGTCGCTTCGCTCCTCGCAACCTATGCTATAGGTCTGTTAGCCTACTAGTAGGTAAAGGTAATACAAGAAGCACATTCGCGAAATTCAAAGAAAAACAGAATAACGTCAATAATGACACTGACAGACAACTTTTTACGTTCCGTTTGCATCGATTTTGCACGAAATTCTATACCACAGACAATACTTTAGACAGATTGCGTTACGTTTCGCTTGTAATCTGATGTGAAGTTAAAATTTATTTTATATTTTTTCTCGAAAATTTATGCTACTCCGCGCGATAAAAATGGTAGATAAATAATCGGAAAACAAACCCTTACCAATTTCATTCATTTTTAACCCTCAATTCCTGCTTACTTAATCCTAGACCCAAGCCTCTACAATTTTGTCATACATATTTTTAGGATAAAACTTAGGTACCTACCGTCTAACTAAAATTAAAAAAAAAAATTTGACTGAGAATAACTTTTTTAGCAGAGGTCGGACGATTGGGGACTTTTCACCAATTTTCAGCTTTATGCGAATTATTGCAAGCATGTCTAATTTGAGCAGGCTATTAGCGCACCAGGGTTTTGGCGGTATATGCTATCGACAACACAAACGCGATTCTTCCTAATCGTGATTCACAATAAGTGACCATCTATGACCCGATGACTCAGTTCACATCATCATCATCAATAATACCTAATGCCATTCATTTCGGTCTAGTGGCTCAGCATCCAAAACCTTTGTTCCCTCTATAAATCATCTAGCAATCGCGCAAATGGACGTCCTCGATTTTTATCTCCGATTCTCACCCACTCGGTTAAAGTTTTGCTCCACCTGTCTTCACTTCGTAGTGTCCTGCTCAATTCCAGTTGATTTAAACGCCATTTACAAGATACCTGGCCTCTTGCTATCAAATATTCTGTGGCAAGGGAATGGAATTGAATTGTAATTGTTCTTAATGTTTTTTTTTAATATAAGGTACGAAAGGTAGACAAAACCTACTTGACCTACTTGATTTTATAGGTTAGGTTATGTATATGCACATCCGAAATGGATAACTGAAAACCTGTACCATTGTAGCGTGAATCTACACCTACATTCATACTGTTCATAGGTTCAGTCAGACCCTTGAGAGCCCGGCCGAGCACAGAGAAAGATTAATAATCAGTGTGAGTGAATATTACCGTCCTGAGTTACAGTCGCATAAAGCTTTCTGAACCCACACTCAGCCGCGCACTCATTACGTACCTATACTTACTGATTTATTTAAATAGCAGTATCACGCTCATGTAATCAAAGACATTAAACAAAGTCTAAAGTTATTTAATCTTTTATTTTTAGTGACTTAAATCAAAGACCACTAAACCATATTTTAAAATAAGACCTTCATTGTAAGTAGGTACACAATACCTACTTGTAAGTACACAATAATACAAAATCTGAAAATTCTGAAGAGGCATTAATGACATGCCAGAATGGTACGTCCTAATCGTGTACTTACATGGCGTTTTAGGATAGGTAAATTTAAGGTACACAAAAATTTACCACCTAGAATATCATTGCCTATAACCATTTTCACTTACTTGGTTATACAAGCCTCCACCATAGTAAAGGCCTTGAATCCCAGAATACTGAAGATGACCACCGAAGCATATATCGCTGTCAGAGCGTTACAAACAGACACCAGTAGGACATCCCTCACGCAGTTGTTGTTAGGTGGATTGTAGGACCCAAAGGCGATGAGGGAACCGAAGGCCAGGCCGAAGGAGTAGAAGACCTGAGTAGCTGCGTCTAACCAGACGGTTGGGTCGAGGAGTTTCTCCAACTGGAATGGAAAATGGTAGGAAATTCGTATTTGTGGCCAACTCTGGTGGCGAAGTTTTTAGCTCGCCTAAAAGTCATCATGGCTTCACTACCGACAATTGATAATGTTCAAAGAACGGAAGCAGATAATCATCATCATCATGTCAGCCATCTAGTGTCCACTGCTGAACATAGGCCTCCCCCATCGATTGCCACAGCGATCGATCTTGTGCAACCTGCACAGAACAGCTCCCAGCAGCCTTTACCAGATCGTCTTTCCATCTAGTGGGGGCCGTCCTCTACTGCGATTTCCGGAAGCAGATAATGCCACCATTAAATAAAGTCATTAACGTTTGTTTTGGGATAAGAAATAGCAGCTTATGGTACCTACAATGCGGACAAAGTTGCGACAAAAAAAACTATAAAATACCTAAGTAAAAGTTGATCCAAGGAGCAATAGGTTAGCGTGGTATGGGCATGTAATGCGAAGGGATAAAAGTCACGTAACTAAAAGGGTGATGGATATTAATGTGGATGGATATGTGAGAAAAGGTAGACCTATGAAAAGATGGATTGTGTTAAAGAAGATATGGGTAAGAAAGGAGTGGATACGGAGATGACGAGTGATAGGGGAGAGTGGAAGTAGAGAACTGTTGTTTCGACCCCGCATTAGCGGGATAAGGCAGGCAAATGATGATGAATGATGACCTAAGTAAAAAAAAGTTAAATTGAGGGTACCTTCGGATTATACATATGGATGATGCCATCAGTGGACCCAGGGAGTGTGATGCCGCGAACGAAGAAGATGGTCAGCACAGCGTACGGGAACAGAGACGTGAAGTAGACCACCTGAAGAAATTATTGCATAATATGGGTACTTATGTAAATGATTGATAAGGTGGTTATTGATACAGTTTTTAGTTCGTCCATAATCAGCGTCACGCGCATGCAATCAATACAATCGAATTATAATTATAGTAAGTAATTATTAAGAGTGAAGATTAGAGATGGAGTTTAAATGACTGTCCAGTTCTGAAACGGTGTTTAAGAACCATCAGCTGTTTTTTACCTTCCATTATTTTAAATTGTTTTATTGAAAACTGTTGAATTTAACAAAGATTGTACAAACAGTTTGCCCTTTTCGGACGTACAATAATAACACCAATAGTATGTTAGTTAGTACCTACTTATAAACTAAACAAACACATCTACCTATCTACTTATGCAAACTATTTACATTCACTACCTCTGTAGAATTCTTCCAGATTGTAAAACCCTTTGGCAACAAGCCTGTTCTTTAGTTTGTTACCAAAAGCATTTTCATTTAGCGGTTTGAGCGGAAAAAAAAATATTAAATAATAAATATTTAATAATAATTAATTAATTATTATTAATTAATAATTATTTTATCTCAATAAAGTTATCTATCTATCAATTTCATCATTTCAACTTTGACACCGATGCTCTACCTCAACCTCTAAGCCCTACCTTCCCACTGCTCTGGATGCCCTTCATCACGATAAAGAACACGATGATCCAAGCCAGCAGCAGATAGCATACGATCCACCACCTTGGCACCCCAGGGTTCTCGATATTGGGAGACGCATCCAACGCTTCACGGTACCAGTAGTAGACCGTGGCTGACGCTTTGGAACATTCTTCTGCAGCTGTTCCGTTTTCAGGGCAGTGGGCCCAGGGAAGCTGGTCTGCTGTGAGCTGTGGAATAAATATCAATGAATTTGTCGCTGCTCCGCGAGTCACCTTTTATTAGAGGTCCAGTTGATCTTTAATAAAAACTAGATTTAAAGCTTTTGGGCTTCACTATTTTGGGGTCGATTCACATCTGACGGGAAATGCATCGAGCGTATTCAGCAGTCTTCGTTAATCATCATCGCATTCATCGCGCATCATCGGTTAAGTGTGAAAGGTTGAATGTTTTCTCGTATAATTGTCTGTTCTGGCGTAACGCGACCGATAATACGCGACGCATCTTCCGTCAGATGTGAACCGACCGTAAAAGTATTTGCTATTAATCCAGACTATAATTTATCCCTGTGCCATCTAAATCCATTCAGTATTTTTTTCTTTATCCATACTAATATTATACATGTGAAAGTAACTCTGTCTGTCTGTCTGTTTGTTACGCTTTTACGCCCAAACCACTGAACAGATTAAGCTGAAATTTGGCATAGTTAAAGGTTGTATCCCAGGGAAGGACATAGGCTACTTTTTATCCCGAAAAAATAAAAAAAAACCCGAGGGACCGCAGGTAACACCGCGGGAGCGCAGCTAGTATTTTTATATCTAACAAAAATCCATCCTCTGAAATGTTTGCATTTAAAAATTTAGTAGCATATGATGATGAGAATAAAAGATGCCATTTTACCTAGGTACATTGTATCAATCAACTTAAGTTCCCTATCGATTGCCATAAAGATGCATCGTAAAGATTGTCCAATTGTAGTGGCCATATTTTAAGGGTTTCCATGACGCCAATTTATGAAAGCATAACTTTATGGACGCATTTGGAATGTTTAAGAAGACCGCGTTTCCGACTTTGCTGACTGTGCATAAGTCGCTCGTTTTACTTCTGACGAACCCATACAACTTCTTCAGGATCTAAATGTATTGTGCATTTGTGCCCAATCACCACCATTTTCCTGCCCTTGTACCACATTAGGCATTTGGGGTCGGCACAACATGGCGTTATTCTTTCAGCCTGCTATATCATGTCCCACATTAGGCATGTCGGGTCGGCACAACATGGCGTTCTTCTTTCAGCCTGCTCTATCATCCGTCATCTCAACACTCACTCTTTTCTTACTCATGTCATCCTTCACACAACACATCAAAAATCGTTATCAAAGTCAAAGTCAAAAAGCATTTATTCAGTAGGACTGCTGGGATCACTTTGATATCCTCTTCTGAGTATGTATATTATTTCAATATTCAGTTTTTTTTTTTTCAACTAACAACTAGGTATCTTATTACTTACCTACAGTTATTAGTTTCAAAATCATCAAAGACTAAAAATTCAACAAAAAATCCAAATAAAAATTAAAATGATGTCAAAACACCAAATTACCATAACATTTGTTATTTCGTTCAGAGGAACATGGAACACATTATTATCACCCATCCTAATAATAATGATTTCATTCCTGTCTTTATCAATTCTCCGTAAAAATGGAGACGGCAAAAACCTCAAGCGATTTTATCAAAGATTTATATTCTATTTGTTTGTAGGTATTACCTAACCCATATGTTTATGTATGACGTATGTAGATACTTATGCCATTTGATCGGCTTCCGATAGGAAGTACTGCCTACCAGCGTACACATTCCAAACTAGGTCAAACTGTGTACAACCTACAATGCTTTTGTGTCCTTTACTATGTGCTACTTGGACATCATCGAGAGAAAACTAGGCTATGCTATCTACCTATAAGCACATACGACTTCATAGCTATTATCTACCTCCTCATTATTCTCCTGCACTTATCCCATACTATTCATTTTCATTCATTCGTCAACTGTGAATCCACTCCTTTCACATATCTTCACAATTATCATACAATTAGGACCAACCCTGCTTCATGAGTTTTATTTTGATTTTGATTTTATTTCTTTGTAAGTACCTAACTTAATAATGATGTCTAATGTAAAAAATGCCTACCATTATAGTTTAGTTGAGTCGGTATGTATGCTGTGGCATCCTAGAACTGGGGAAACACTAGCTATAAATAGCTTAGTTAAGAAAATAATATTTCTGTGATTTTTCCGTTGTCCTAATTAAATAAAAAAAAACCCTAACGTTGCACATTCAATAGCCAATTACTCTAAGGTCAGCCACTCACGTTGTCATTACGCTGTTTCCTGCCCTTTCAGGATTCCACCGTGCTATTTCACTTTCAGAAAGTGAACTGATTGCATCGACCATGAAACATGGCATTAATCTCATAGCAGCCGTGAAACCAGTATTATGTTTTAGGTAGGTACATAATTTGATACAGTTCTTTTACCACACGTATTTGTGAGCACACGCACGTTATTTCGTATATTGTCTGTGGTGTAAGCGATATTCGTCCATAGAGCGTTTCCGAGCTTACGCACACCATGTGCATCTACAGCTACACACAATTAAGACCAACCCCCTTCGTAATATAGAACTCCTGCAATCTAATAGCCTGCCACTATAGTATTTTTCACGTAGGAACGTATCCCTGACACATAAAACTTTTATGTTTTTCGCTGTACAACAAAAATTTTTAAATAAATGAAATCTAGTGATCTAAAAGATACAACATAAAAAAAAAGATTTTGTCTATTTCCTTTTTTAAAATTTCAGAAATTTACATAAAAGAGCCTTGTCACGGAATCGTTCCTATGTGAAAAGGATAGTCCTTTTCAATCAACTCTAGCTTATTAAAGATTTCAAGAAAGACTCACCCTGATGCTATTGAAGAGGTAGAAGAAGACCCAAGTGATGATAACATTGTAATAGAGAGCCACAAACAAGGTGACAATACAGCTGGATATCCCAATGCCACCGAGCCAGGGATGGATGGTGTTCCATACGCCCAGGGAACCTAGCCTCATCTTCTGTCCAATGGCCATCTCGATCAGGAAGAGGGGGATGCCTTCCAGGATTAACATGATGAGGAACGGAATGAGGAAGGCTCCTGCAAAATAATGATTATTTTAAAGATGGAACACCGAAAATATTTTGATTATTTGTTCTTCTTGTCGTGTCACTAGTTTTTACGACCCAGTGTGGTGATAGGATTATTAAGTAAGTGCGTGCCTCCAAGAGGCACCTTTTAGTACGAACGTGTATCACCGAGAGCTATTATGTATGGAATGATATCTGTAGTTAAATTGTATTTTGGTCGTGCCTCTGGCTACCCGTTTAGAAATTCATAATTTCATTTATCGCGAGTGATTTGATCTGAGGGAATGTCTACTGTGCCTTGGGGATACAGTTGTGATCTTCTTTAGTTTTTCGTTATACACTAATCTACACTAATATTAAAAAGAGGAAATATTTGTTTGTTTGTTTGTATTGAATACGCTCCAAAACTACTGGACCGATTTGAAAAATTATTTCACCATTAGTATCCTACATTATCCCTGATGAACATAGGCTATATTTTATCCCGGGAAAGTGAAGTTTTCCCGAGGGACCGCGCGCGCGGTTAACACCGCGACGGACAGTTAACCATAAATCTAGATTTTGATCAACTTTCCGTATCTTATTCTGAAATTAATTAAGAAGTTCAAGCGATATTCGGATTTCCAATTGAATTCCTAAAGATCGCCTAGAGAACTCCTAAATGTACCTGATGTACCTACCTACCTGATTTTTCGTTTAATACCTACTTTTGACTTTTACTATAATTCAGAAAATAGGATTTTTTTTAAAGCAGCTACCCCGCGGTTTTTATTTAAAGTGAAAAAAAAAGTTTCCTCCAAAAAGTTCGTCCAAGCCATTCAGTTGTTTCAGACTTCAGCGTGATAAAATATCATTGCGCGTAAGACAAAAAAAAAAGTACTTGTTAATAAATTAAATTACTACTTTACACACTCGAATTACTCCTCTGATGGAACATAGAAGTTCTAAATTTAAACATAGAGGTTCATCAATTTTGAAACGAACCAATCACTGTATGAAAACACTAGTAGCTTTCCACTGCTCTGCTATCCAAACAATCGCTATTCATTCAGCACCCAATCACGTAAACAATAAAGTCTATTTTTAGTTGCCCTGTCTGAGTGAGTATCGATCGTGCTACGGGCTGCTACGCCGTAGCTCCGTAGCTAACCTTTGATCTTTGTGTTTATGTAACCAGACGATGGGGTCTGGATATAATGGTTCCTAAAGATAAGTTGAGGAGGGCCAGGGTAAGTTGATCTATGAAAGGGGCTTGACAGAGGGGTATGTAAGATGACGTCATCTCGTTGTATTCTCGCCTACACCACTATAAACATAGCTGAAGGTCTAGTGCAGTCACCTGCAACAATTATACACTCTCTGCTTTAAAAAATGCTACAGTGGAGCAAATACATTGGAGATCATAAGACGTTGTTTTGTTATAAAACTTACCTCCACCGTTTTGCTGGCACAAATACGGAAACCGCCAGATATTCCCCAGTCCGACCGAATAGCCGATGATTGAGAGAAAGAACTGCAGTTTTCCTGACCAGGCCGCACGGTCTTCCTCCGGCACATCCCTCTGCAAGGACCCCCTGGATCCCTGAAGCACTATGGTCACCCCATGAGGCCTCTCACTTCCATCAGCTCGCGTCGTCAAAGGCGCCAACTCATGGCCGTTTCTCGGACCAATAGGCTCAGCCTTCGCCGCCATTTTGGATTTTAATGTTCGTTATAATTCAAAAATCCTACTTAAATTATTGTCTTTATTTCAGTTTAACAAGATTCTTCAGATGAAAACCTAAGAATATTTTCATACTATTTACTGGTGAATCTCGTAGTCATAGGTGAAGAATCGTATTGCGTCCTTTTTGACGAACTCTACGACCTTGAAGTAGGTCGTGGTTCTTTGCAGGAGTTTCTGACGGAGTCTCAGTGAATCTCGGAACACGTAGGTAGCTTGCCTGTGCATAGATGGAGTGGTACCACTCAACAATTTGCCTCAATTTTCAAGTTACATGGTTAGCTTTTGGTTATGAGAAGATTCGTTTTGATTCCGCCATTTTGGAAAAAGATGATGGTATCTGAAACAAAATTATTCCATTATTGCATGCGTTGGTTTTTATGGTTTTTGGTCTGATTTAAGAAAATAATTTGGAACGAGTGAAGAAACGTGATCTAGGTACCTACCTACCAACTACGTGTACAGCTAGGTAGGTATTTGCTATTAAAGTTCAATTTGCTCTTAAAATTACTTACTCGTGTACACTACACGAGTAGGTAATTTATAAAGGTAGGTACCTAAGAAACTAAGTACTCAATTCATTTAGGATTTCAATTCCTCAACGAAATATAATAGGTAGAGAATAATAGGTAATTCTACCTACCTAGTCTGGTAGAGATCGCTACCCAACTGACGTTTACATCCAACACAGAATAATTGATTTTACGCTTGGTGAAACAATCTGCCTCGTGGACTCTCTCGTGGGTAAAATCATTGGAGTTAGAACAAAAAGGTGCCTAATTTTGGATAGTTTCTTGAATGATTCGTCACGGTACCGGTCGCGAAAGAACATTACATTATTCGTGATGTAGCTGCGCTGCGATAGGTGGAACGTCTGCTCTCCATGAAAATAATTATGCAACATTTCTAAAAAATCATCATCATCATCATCATCCGCAGCCTTTTTCATCCTATTGCTGGACGCAATCTAATTATCTCTTCGCTTGTTACCTTCCCGATCCTGCGCCAGTCTGACCCATGTACGACCATAAATGAAGTGAAAAATTAAATCAACTTAGGTATTAAATTGAAACGCTCAATCGTCTATTTACAACCCAAAAATAAGGCCTTGCCTGTTTGTGTAGTTTAAAGTGAAAGACCCTGTATAGCTCTCTCTTCTATCTGTAGCTTAGGGTTTTATATGATAGTATCTTTGCAATATCCTACCTAATCGTAGTAAAATCGCTGTCTAAGTCATCCTGTAATGTAAAAACGTTAAAGGGGTATTCTGTTCCAGACAAGTCTACATCTCCCCTCAACAGCAGCGAGCAGGTGACGCTGCACAATAGAACTGTGACCTAGTTAAAGCCCTTATGGTATGACCCAGCCCCGGCATTCAATATTTCAACGCACGTGGCTCGCCGAATTTTTGTATTAAAAGTACCTACCTATTATACGTTGTTAGGTTTTATGTTGAAAGAAGAAAGGAAGAACAATTGAAATAAAAACCGTTTTAAAGTGCGTAGTAAACAAGGGAACATAATAGATGATGATGCTATATGAAATGTCTAGCTAAGAAGTGATGTGTGTTACCCGTTGGGTGTCCTCACTCACTAACATTGTAACGAGGCGAAACACTGGTTTAATGGTATAATACACACTGGTTTGAAAGAACTAGTGACACGATAAGAAGAATGGTGTTATATAGAACGATCAAAGCATAAAGACCCCTTCATTTTATTTCACTATAAACATTCACATAACACATAACCCCTTGTTATCGATCTATCCAAACGGCTGGGCGAACCGTCACGTCAAGGTCTCCTTGAAATCGGAGGATAAGCTAAAAGCACATTCTGAATTTATATTCTTTTCGCGTTGTCATATAAATTAGGATAATCTGCAAACACTGATGAATACATTAATAATGCGATAAATGTTCATGAATGTTTTTAAATATGTTATTGTATTCTATCTTCGGTAGGTACTCGTAGGATTAGGGGAGGTACTTAAACTTAACCAATATGTTTTTTAATTTTATTTGATCCGAGAGCTGGCACATTTTTGGCTCAAAGGGTCAGCATTGCCATCATCATCATTGTATGTGATAATTGCGACAGTGTTTTGGGCACGCTTCCGACTGACAGTGACCTGGATCAGTTGAGCTATCTATAGATCGTTTCTAACGATCCTTAGATAGCTTGACTAATCCTGTTGTATTTTGTAAATATGTAGTAGCTTAGTTTCTGTAAATAAACATATTCTATCTTATTTGATGTATGCCTTTCACTAGGTATTTCTGAAAAATATATTCTATCTAAAGTATTTTCCCACAAGGCATGATGGAAATTAAACTGAGCTAAAATTTTCTGGATATGGTTTCCTTGGTACCTACCTACCTAGGTAGATTCATCAAACACTCCAAATTTTTAACCTACCTATCACCTAGCTGCTATAAGTTTTATTTGAGACAGGGTTTGGTTGTCGGGCAAGTCTATTCCTTGCGGATGAAGGTCTGTGTGTCTTAACGATCCGTTGGTAGGCAGGTCCTGAAGATATATAAATCGTCCATAATTGATGCGTTATCTGATCAGAGACAGACAGAGAACACAGTCGTGATTGATTCCTCAATGAGTTGTTTGTGTAAACTAGAATGAATTCTGTATTCTACCATTCTACTTCTACCTATTAAGATTGCGATGTAAGTAGGTACCTACGTAGTTAAGAAATATTAAATAAATAATGCTGGACATTTCACACAGCATCATCTGGCTGGTCCCAAAATAAGCAGAGCTTGTGTAAGTTAACCAGATAGGTACCTGCGCTATGCATAAGTACCTACCTACCTACTTAACATTTTCAGCTCTACGCTGAAATAAACACTGGCACGCGATTTGGCTACGTACTACCACGTGATTCTTGAATGCAATAGCTATGCTATGTACAGTTCGCCCAACGGATCTAGGCATTCGTGAAGTTAGTAGTTTGTCTGCGCAGAACACCTTTTTATATGAAAAATCTATCACTGCGTAGACAAACGGCTAACTTCACGAATGCCTAGATCCGTTGGGCGAACTGTACCTATCTAGTATTACAGATATCCTATAGAGGCCTGACCTTCCTCATGCGTACTGTAGCGCATCCCTGCATCCGCCACCTTGCGCACGCAATCAATATTTCTACGCGATACAACCTTTCTTAGATCTAAGCTATACCCATGACTTGCAAGTTTGGCAGAATAATATTATGGTATGGTAGTCGCAGCTAAAAAAAAAAAATTTTTGTGAAAAATAAATGTTCGATTCCTAGTTTCATTCAAATGGATCTAAATTATCATTAATGAATTAGGTAGAGGGTACTGTTGCGAATAATTACTTATTTATAAGGTACTATTGTTGGAGCTATTAATCAAATTGAATTCTTCAAAAATATTTTAACTCACAAGAAAGATCATTCACGCAATCGGCTGCTGAATTTCAGGTTAGTCACAGAGCACTTTGTAAACGGTTTTTTTTTTTCAAGGATTCGCGGCAAGCAACGACTGACGTCCGCGCCGGGCGAGCTCTACCGACTGCCGTATTCTCAAATTCTCAATAGGGTTAGTGATGCGACACCCCTATTTATGCTGACTATCGATATTTTCACAGAATCAGAATCAGAATAATTTTATTGCGTAAATGTTGCACAAAGGAAGGTCTTATTTTAAATAAGATCAGGTTTTTACAGTTTATCCATTTCGGATGTGCAACATCACAGGTTAGTAACATAAACACAAATGCACAAAAATCATCTTGCCTATGACGCTGACGGTTGCAATCACACTGTTGACCTGAGGTAAGTCAAGATTGCACGACTTTTATGTAAACAAGCATGCATGTTATCCATTAATAAATTTTATCGGGTGTCATTACAAATTTTAAAGGTTTAATAATTTATTATCAGTAATAGCTTATTATTTCTATCTATTTTTAATGTTGCGTTGCGTTACCTACATTAAGAAATGAATTGCTGTTAAAATCAAAATTAAGAATAAGAATAATAAAGTTTTATTTGAATTAAGTAGGTAGGTACTTAAAACCAATTATACCAATTATACATAATATAATCCAAAAACGAATGTACCTTTTGTGAATCGCGAGTCATTAGAGATGGAGTAATTAAAAGTAATAACGCTTTGTTTTTTAGAAACATAGGTAAGTACCGACCTACCTAGTAAAGTTCATGTTTTTGTTGTATATTCTTCAATCGCGAAATAAGCAACTTGTGTAATTTTACCTACATAGGTGCCTATAAATAGTAAGATAATAACCTAGTTATATCAATTACATGCACATGGAGGCATTTATTTATGTAATAATGTGTCTAATTTAATAAATTGAGCAATTCAACCGTATACCATTGTATACCTACCTACTGATTTTGCACAATGAAAATCCAACATACTCGTAGGTAGGTACTACAAAATATTATTAGAATTAAAAAGATAATTCACAAGGATTTATAAAATATATCAATAACATACATAGGCTAGCTGTGGCCTAGACTTCGTTCGCGTGGGTTCGTTTTTCCTGTGTAAATCCCGATCCCGCGGGAATACCCTTGGAGCCAAAACGCTTCAATTTCAATTTTAATTTATTCATAAAAACTTAATACATAAATTTTACAATTTTTATAAATAATTCACAACGAACCCCGCAATTTAGCCTGTATCGCGGCAGTTCAAGTGATTATTTTTTATAACAATATAACTATGTAAAATATTAGTAGTAAATATTGTACTACGCTAATAATCTATGTATGAGCTGTACGCACTATTGGGATATCTCATATTCGGCCACGGAACCGTCTGTACACAACACCCTTCGGCCAAAATGCTGCATCCATGTAGGTTGATAGACTAGCAGTCGGCACTCTCACCATATAGGTATGAGTTGAATCTCATATTACGATGAGTGAGATGCCAACTCCACAACCCTCACGGTGAGCTGACAGTTTTCACAGAAAAGTAAACCAATTAATAGTAAGTAATAAACGGTCATGGTACGAATTGAGGGAACGAAACTTTTCCAGTTTAGATTCTGAGTTTTCGTCAGCGTCTTATCATACGTCATGGTTCGAATTAGCGAAGCATTTCAGTTTATGACCTAAACTGAATCGCATTTAAAGCTCATGGTAAGGCTCCAGCTCTTAGTCAAATCGGTTGAATTATAATTAGTAGCTACCAAACGTAACGGTGTTTTATGGACTTTAGCATCAATTCAGCAAATGATTGCTATGTATTTCTGTGTTTAATCATAGCTGACGTACAGTTCCATTGACCGTGTCAATTAGCTTTCATTGTTCCATTGACATCAATGTCAAAATCACTTAAATCACGGCGCCTTCAGAGTGACTATAGTCTTGAGCTTATTTCGCCATTTTTGAAGGAGCTAGTTGGCTCTGCTTTTTTACTTTTCTCGTGTTTTACTAGGTTTTATTATGTAATTTCGGTGGCATTTTACTAATGAAGCCTTGGATTACGTAACAGGAGATTTGGTAAATGGAATGGGGGAGTATTCAAGAAGATTTCTCATTTGACGAAAGATTTCCGTTGGAGTTTTGAAATGACAAGCCTCCGTGTTTTTTTGTAAACCAAATTGACATGACTTGACTTGACTTGACATGACATAAATACATATTAATACTTGACATTGGCAGAATTATACTGTTAATACAGTTAGTTGCCATTAATAAAAAGAAGAAGAAGAAGACTATAGTCTTTTTCACATAGGAACGGTTCCGTGACAAGGCTCTTTTATGTTAATTTCTGAAATTATTAAAAAGGAAATGGACAAAATATATTTTTTACTAAATACTACTGTAAAACAATGAACATTTTTGAAATAAATGAAATCATAAACTTTTGATTTCATTTATTTCAAAAATGCTCATTGTTTTACAGCGTGAAACGTAAAAGTTCTGTGTCAGGGATACGTTCTTACGGGAAAAATACTATAGGTTACTTGATAATAGTTAGATATAAATATGAATTATTGAGGTGTTTAAAGGGAATGGGCAGAGACCATTAGTTGCTACAGACAATGTAAGCAGGCCATTTTTGTAGTCGTTGTGCAACAGCACCATAATATGACGAGCAAAAATTTCACTAAATATAGCAGATTATTTCCTACCACTTCTTTTCCTACACAAAATACAAGTTGGTATGGTACATACCTTGGTACTTATTCTTGTGTCTATGTTTGCTAACAACAAAAACATTGCCAAGTTTACGCATGTCACCATGATGTGATAATAGGTGATTATCTTAAATTAATGAGGCCCTTTATTAAAGATAGCGTAGTGTACCTACATGTGTCAAAGTACTTACCTATACTTACTTTACTTACACTAGCGTTCCACCCGCGGCTTCGCTTACCAATATTGCCTTTACTGGCAAAAATAATGGGTTTGACATACAACAATCAACATCAAACGTTTGATGAAGAAGCGGGCTCAATTAATTATAATTTATTCACATCTCAAGAGCACTCTTATAAAACTATCGGAAAATAATCGATGTCGATAAACATGGGGATGAAAATGCTCGAACATCACTATCTGACGTCACACCCACTTGGGGTGGAGGCAGGTGAGCATGCGCGGGAAAGCGACGCCGCCATTTTGTTTTCATTCCACAAAATGAACCATTTTCGTGAAAACACTTTTCTTTTTTAAAATTAAATTTTAACTGGATATCTTTAGAAGACGCTTGTAAAATCTAAAAGCTTTTGCGGCCTTATCTGTTAGTTTTGCAGCACAAATTAAGATAGGAAAATTACCTAAGTAGGTATTAGGTACTATCATAAGTAGGTATGTAGGTACCTACTCTGTCTTATTAATAGGTAGGTGTGGCAGACGCCTGTATTTTAATTAGAAGCAGGTAGCAAGTTAGGTATCTAATCTAGCTAAGACACGTCATTTCTAATTTTGTTGAGCAGCTGACGACGTCATTATGGTGTTGATAGATTAGGTAAGGTACCTACGTTACTTACCTACCTACATGCTTCCTTATTATTTGGTAGGTACCTACCTAGCTACCTACCAACAGCTAGCCAGTAGCAGTAGCTACAAAATTGTAGGGAAGTAGTTATGACCCACATTTCATCTGCGATTTGAAACAACTTGCATGAATTCTCTACATTTTGATGCTTACGTATTTAGGTATCTTTTAGTGCCTCAGTTAGGTAACGTTAGGTATCCCATGCACCTTTAGGTAGACCTTATATTCATTTCATTGGACTTGCCTCTGACTACCCCCTTATAAATCTTCGAAATACTTTGAGTAAAGTCAGATTCTGTTTTATTTGTTCAAGGTACCTACCTACCTAAAACAGCGTGACTTGGAGCAATTAAGCTGGAGCCTGTAGTAGAGGTCTCTGTAGAGAAACGCTCATGGTCGTGCTTGCTTAGTCGTCATTCTAAACGGTCTGTAAGTGGATGGGTCACCGTCAGTGGCATTTTCATCTGAGCGCTTCCGTGCTTCGGAGGGCACTTTAAATTGTCGGACCCAGCTATTTAAATCGTTAAGCCATGACGGAGGCCTTAGGGCGGCCTAAAAACTCCGTCACCAGAGTTGACCACTGAATCATACTTACTTTACACTGTAGGTACAGTCTTTTGTCTCTACCTAAACCTACGCGATGCAAATGCTGAGGGGTAGCTGTATTTTCACCCACATAAAATTATGTAGATTTTAGTACCTATTGTAACTGTAGTATATGATGTGGAACAAAAAAAAATTAGGTATTCTATTCTATGCGACGGGGTAAATGCGTCCAAAACTATTTTCATTACAGAAACTTAGTCTGATCGGTGCAAGCACGTCAGCTGCATTGATTTTACCAGCCTGGCAAGCAGCCAGCTGGCTGAAGGTCATAGGGTTACAGAAATGTTCATTTCGGCTGCCTACGTTGTAGGTAAAGTTATTAGGGACATTTATCTCGGAACATTCGGATTACGCCGGGCACACGAGTGTATCCTATCGCTAGGGCATTAGACATTCTCTCAGATATTGTTCCACCCTTCTTGTTGTCCCTGATGTTTTTAAGAAGAGAGTTAATAGGCACCTTCTGGGTAAGCTCGCTCCATCGTAGACCTCACTCTTGCCTGTGTAAGTTTGCGGTCAAGAGCCGACCCATTCATCATAAAAAAAAGAAAAAAATAGGCAGGTAGGTACCTACTTAGACTTACATAAAGTCAGAGGCATGTCCAACGAAAAAATGGACGGTGGGTAATAACTGAATCTTGTTATGCTAACTTCTGCAAAATGAGGGCATAACCTGCTCGTCAGAAAATGCGACTCGCTTATTTTTTTCTATGGAAAAATGACTGCGGCGCGTACCTAGGTCGGTGCCGGCTTATACGATGACCATTTCCACCTTTAGATGGAAACCGACTAGGAAATGTGACAAGTTCGTAGGCAATTTCGCAGTAGTTTGAACCGCTAATTAACGTGATGAGTAACCTAGGTTGTATCCCAATCAATGGGGACAGGCGACGTCCGTGACCCCAGTTAAAAGGTGGGCCGTGTAGGCGAAGACAACTTTGTAATTCATTTGTAACATTTCGATTCGTCAAGGCTGAGAAACGAAACGATCGATTATCAAATTATATGAACCTAGAGATCTTGATACAGTAACTGGATTCAATAAACCATAAATGATAATAGGTATAGGATAATTTCGCTACGCTCATATTGCCCATAGGTCTATGCTGCTGTGTAGATGAACCAATGACGTATAGTTTTCTTTCCTCAAAGAGATGAACTTTATCCATAGTGCTCTGCGTACAATGACCGTCACCTTCGATCAAGAATCTTGATCGAAGCCTGTCACTGTCACTATTAATATAGTAGAACTAGCTGACCCCGCACACTTCGTATCGCTATTCAATAATAGGGATTGGTGGTAGAAGGGTGAAAATTTAGGGTTGTATGTGTTTTTAGTGCCAAATCTTAAAAAAATTGTTGTCTAAAAAATTACAAAAAAATGGGGTGGACAACTCTTATTACTTAAGGGTATGAAAAATAGTTTACGTCCTTCTCTCTCAGACCTACTGAATATAGGTACACACATAAGAATCGGTCAAGCCGTTTCGAAGGAGGTTTGAGATAAATAAAACAAAAATAATTTGTAATGGATTTTTATTTATTTCCCGTCCAAAATACGGACCCTCCAAATATACACAAAATACTGGAAAGTCTTACGTTTAATTTATTTACATTTATTATTTACCAAAACATATTTAATCTGTCTTGAATTCTAAGTATTTTTTCTAGCAAGAGATCTGATTCTGTACGCTACAAGCAATAGCAAAGTGCTAAGTACGGACTTTCCTCTGACAATCCCGTTGTCTGATTTGTGATGATCAACCCTGACAGCAGAAAAGTTAAAGTTGCTGACTTTCATTTTACGAGTAACCATTTACTCCCAGACCAATGAAACATTGGCAGTGTTCTACAAGGTATTATGATACTAGCAAACTACAATCAGGTACCTACCTTTTGTAGACCTAGATATAAGTAGCAAAATAGATTTTTATACCAACTACACCAATCGCTTATAATACCACTGAAACTGAGTTATGTGAAAATAGTTTACCTAAACTCTGTTCGCTTAGCTCGCCTAAAGAAAAGAGCAAGCTCACTGGGATATAACTAATAGAATTAGGAATATACAGGGTCTTTCATTTTAAACTACACAAACTGAGAGTCTAAAGAGACGTTTGACCGTATCAATTTAATTCCTAAGCCCATTTAAGTTTTCCCTTCAAAATTTATCATTTTTTGATTTAGAATTGTTGCATAATGATTTTCAAGGAGAACAGACGTTCCACCAATCACAGCGCAGCTACATCACGAATGGGCGAAGTTATACAAGAAGCAAACAACCAATTGAAAGGATAGTCTCTATCGATTTTCTCGGGATTTTCATAATACAACAAAAAAAAAATTACATAAATATTTTTTATTTTATTTTTTGAACCCATTTCCTGAATTAAGTTAGTATAAAATGAAAGACCCTATATTTCTATTCCAACAATACGCGATCGCAATCAAGTTTTTATCAAGTTTTTATTAATTTCATTCTGAGACAGAGTTAGCCGTTGAATATGATACCACTAGATAGCAACATGGGGCCTTATTGTGTAATTCAACTGGCAATGGACATGGGCTTCATTTTGACATTTGAAACCCATTCTGGACTTCAATTGTAATTTTCGTATTATGTGATTGGTTGAGCTCTACTGGAATGACAAATGGGAATGGGTTTCAAGTGAGACAATAAGGCTGATGGTTTTATTTATAAAATCTATTTAAAAAAACTTAAAGAATGCTTAAAGTTCTGTCTTACTTTTGACTAACCAGGGACGAGTTCATGATATCCATAGAAAAGACAAGAAAAAAACTTCAAGCAATGTTTAATTTTAAATAGCAAATTATGTATTTTTTGCCTTGAATTGACGAAACTACAGGAAAACTCTACCTACTAATTTGAACTGTTTTTGACCGTTTCATCTTTATAGAAAAATAAATGGTCTCTTCAATGATCTAAATCATTTATTCTAGCGAAGGGGTAAGATTTAAAATATTTTACATTATTATTTCAGTATCTAGATTTCTTATCCAACAATTTTCCCTCTAGCTTTACTTATAAATTTTTACTCACACCAAAAGTAACACAGATTTGTTACAGTTCACCCAACGGATCTAGGCATTCGTGAAGTTAGCCGTTTGTCTGCGCAGTGACCGATTTTTTATACAAAATTGTGTTCTGCGCAGACAAACGGCTAACTTCACGAATGCCTAGATCCGTTGGGCGAACTTCTTATCTTGTTCTGATTCAACTATTAACTACATTTTTTTCTATAAACCTTTTGAGGGTACATCGAAATGAAATAGATATCCTGTTAAGAAATAAATTGCCTTTCCACCCTATGCTAAGATCTAAACTCAACTCTGCGTATTTACGAATAGGGTCCACATTCCAACGAAATCAAATACTGTATTGATTACGTACTTTCTTTCATCTCTTTGGCACTGTTTTATAGATTTTGCGACCCCATAATTCTAAATTAAAAAATTATACTGACGGGAATACAAAGGAAATTATATTATTGAAAAATAATTAAATTTATGATAAAACAATAATAATGTTCCCCGTCAAACCAGCCTCTGAATTATTAAGATTTAATTATTATTTTTATACATTACACATTGAAAGAGACTATAAGTTGATGGCTCCACAATGGCGCTAGCCAATCAGAGCGGGCTAATGAAATCAACTGCACCAATAGCATCGACGCAATTTTGGTGCCAAACAAATTGTAGGCTCTTTGTACTTCTTTAGGCCTAAACATACCATAAGTTTACAGTACGTATTAATTTTAACTTTAAATCATTAAAATAAAGACACATTTTAAATGGCATACAATAACATACAATAATTACGTAAATAATACAACTATACAATTTTATTAATATCTGGATAAGGTTCTATTTATATCGACTATTAAATTAACTCTTTTAGGCTCAATAGAAGTCTTTATACGCACAATCTATCGCGAGGGATACAGCCAATCGTGCGTGATAGAACGCGTAGCTTCAAGTTTAAAAAAAAATATCACTCGCGATTGCGCGTTCGTTTTATGAATATTCGGATGTTTCCCACCACGATTTCTGACTTCAAGGGCCAATTTTTCAATCGCTAAAACACGGTCCTAACTTAGGATCAACCATTCTAAACAGAAAAATTGGCCCTTGAAGTCAGAAATCGTGGTGGGAAGCATCCGAATATTCATCAAACGAACGAAAAAAGGAACGCGAATACGGCCCCAGGCTTTCCCGCACGATAGCGTTTTGACAAGAATTAACGAGTAATCGCGCGTGAAAGAACGCGTATCATCAAAATTATCACTCGCGATTGCGTGCAGGCTTTCCCGCGCGCAATCCTGTACGCTCAATCACTCGCGAGAGATTGTGCGTAAGGCTGCTAATGACCTTGCAAAGTGAAGTACAACTCAAATAGATAATAATATGCATTAAAAAGTGTGTAGGTATCTTTAAAGTTATTTCTACCATAACCGTTAAGTATAGATAATATTTTGAAATAAAACTTAAATGGTCAATTTACATAGTTTATATGAAGCAACTAAAAATAAATAATTAATTAACCGATTTCTTTAAACAAATAATGTGTATATGCCATTGCAATGTAATTATCACTTTTGAATCACCGTTTTTTTTGTACTAACGAACAAAAACTAACATACTCTAGGTAACAAAATAACAGTTATTTTAACAGGTTATCGTTATTTAATCGAAATTGATCAAGTAGTTGCAACTTATTCGTATAGAACTATAGTTTTTGATTAAAATCGATTGAAAATGCAAGATTTAAAACCGATTAATAGCTTCTTAACTGTTATTGTCCATTTTCTGATATCAACACAATAATTCCTTTAAAAAATGTGTTATTTTTACGTTATTCACGACATTGTTCATTTGAATACACAACCAGTATTTGGCGAATCTTATTTTAATGGCATCGACGCAAACCACTTTTAAATAACTAGTAATTTGGTAAAAATATCAGATTTAAAACAAAATAGTTATCATTTTAAATAACCAGTTAAATAGTAGTAAAGTAACCGGTTAATGTACATAACTAACCGGTTATTCTGTTCAAATATTGACCAAAATAACTAGTTATCTAAATTCAAGCCAAAAGCGCGAAACGTTAACTTTTTTACACTATTAACGTTCAATAATCACTCTTCGAAATCATAAAATGTTTTTACACACCAGCCTATAACCACACTGGATATCACCGAGGTCATCGAACCTGAAATTCCGTCTCTGTCTTATTTGTTGACGTCTCCCTTCAAAGCGCGGTCTAACACGGCCTTGGACGGTATCTCGACGGTGACCGTCTTGCTGATCGTTGACAATTGGCTCTGGTCGATTGCAGTCTCGACTGTCGGTTCTGTGAGTATGCGTAGAGACGTGATTTTGGCTTTCTGGTATGCTTCTGCTGTGCTGTTGCCTAAGAATCTGTGGAAATAAAATTATTATTATTATATTAGAATAGAATAGAATAAAGTTTTATTTTCTCCACATCATATACAACAGTTATACAATAGGTACTTAAATCTACACAATTTTATGTGGGTGAAAATACGGCTACCCCTCAGCATTTGCTCCAACAGCTCGAGAGTGTTGGAGCGCTGGTTTTCAATGGCGCCAGTCCTCAATGTCCCACTGCTGGGCAAACGCCTCCCGCCTCCCCCCACTCCATCCATTCATCTCTCTTCTGTGCTAATAAGGTCCAGTCGGCACGGAATTTGGCGAGCTCGTCCCTCCATCTTGTTCGCGGTCTGCCGCGTCGTATCAGGGCACCACTCCGTGGTCAATTTGGCCCACTGGTCTCCCGACATACAGCAAACATAGCCCGCCCAGTCCCATTTAAGCTTGGCGGCTTTTGTGGCTACATCGGCGACTAATTAATTATTATTTAAAAAATCTAGACTGCAAAAAGTGGTGGTCCGGCGGTCACCCATCATCATTATGGCCGCTTCCATGAGTCGCTTAATGTAGTTCCCCTTACAAACTCTCAACCCTTATTTTCACCCGTCCATTATTATTATTTTTGAAAAAAAAAATATCGGGTATAACCTATACCTATACCAAATTTTAGCTTAATTTGTTCAGCGGTTTGGGCGTGAAAGCGTAACCAACAGACAGAGTTACTTTCACATTTATAATATTAGTATGGATTGGATAGTATTATAGTATATAGTATAGTATACAGGGCGTCCCACGGCTATGCCACATGGAGGAAAAGTACCATAAATATTGTAGATGGAACATTTTACTGAAAGAAGACATTATTTTTATTTAAAAAACAATTTAAACTGCATTCACAGATATTTAAATAATTACATGGTTGAACCGGAAATCGAACCCGTTACATGAGAAAAATAGTCATCCTGTAGCTTTATCATACCGATCGAAAGGCTTCATCATAAGGATTATTTTTTGCTAAATAACATAGTGTCACAAATAAAAGGAAGGCCATGAACTTTAACATTTTTAATACAAAATTTATCAATTTATCAAATGCTCAAAATGATCCCCTTCCTGTTGAATACAAAGTCGAACTCTTTTGATTATTTCGCTCCCTGTCGATTTTTTGATCTTGTTGTGGTGGATATTTTGAATAACATGTCTAAGTCTGCTTGTAGCTCGTGGACACTTTCACACTGGTTATACTTCTCAAGTGGGTACATTTACTAGTAATACGTACTTATGATAATGTCAGTCGTATGTGCTTACGACAGTGTCAGCTAAGTATTTATTTTTCTGAACACAAATGTTAAAATTCATGGCCTTCCTTTTATGTGTGACACTATGTTATTTAGCAAAAAATAATCCTTATGATGAAGCCTTTCGATCGGTATGATAAAGCTACAGGATGACTATTTTTCTCATGTAACGGGTTCGATTTCCGGTTCAACCATGTAATTATTTAAATATCTGTGAATGCAGTTTAAATTGTTTTTTAAATAAAAATAATGTCTTCTTTCAGTAAAATGTTCCATCTACAATATTTAAGGTACTTTCCCTCCATGTGGCATAGCCGTGGGACGCCCTGTATAGTATGGATAGTATGGATGCACTCACTTGACGGCGACGTAGCAGACGAGCAGCGCGGCGCCTGCGCACAGCACGCGCACGACGGGCGAGCGGAACAGCTGCGCCGCGACCCAGGCCGCAGCGCCCGCGCCCACCATGCACGCCACGCCCAGCGCCGTGCGGACCCAGTGCGACCAGTTGAAGCCACGCTCCCATTCAACCCTGCCCGACAAATACAATTTTTTTACCATAGAGCATAAAACAAAACAAAAGTATACGACGTTAGCAAAAAAGCCCAGATCAAGTGGTATTGGGCCGGCCATGTCTGTCGCATGTCGGACGACTTGTGGGCAAAGAGCACAACTGGATGGGTGCTCAACGTAAGACGTCCGCGCGGCAGACCACCACGGAGATGGCGGGACGAGTTAGATGTGCATCTTCCAGATTGGCCCACTGCATGGATAGGAAAAACTGGAAAAAAGGGAGGGGGGCCTTTGCCCTGCAGTGGGACAGTACAGGCTAAAATAAATAGAGCATAAAATATAATTAGTAACTATCATCATCCACAGCCTGACTTCACCCACTGCTGGGTATAGGCCTCCCTAAGCTTGTGCCATCCACCACGATCCTGCGCCAATCTGACCCATTGACGGCCCGCGATGTGTACAATATCGTCTGCCCATCTGGCCG
This sequence comes from Epirrhoe tristata, assembly GCA_951394285.1. Classification (NCBI taxonomy): domain Eukaryota; kingdom Metazoa; phylum Arthropoda; class Insecta; order Lepidoptera; family Geometridae; genus Epirrhoe; species Epirrhoe tristata. Next base: position 2,798,229 of record OX596158.1, read on the forward strand.
CCGGACGTCCTACGTTCCTGTACCCAGATCTTGGCCACCATTCAGTCAATACTCTACTCCACCTGTCATCACCACGCCTCGCTATGTGTCCCGCTCAGCTCCATTTTAGGTCCATTATCCTATTCCCGACATCCTGGACTTTGGTCTGTTTTCGGATATCGACATTTGGAACTCGGTCTTTAAGTTTGATGCCCAGCATGGCGCGCTCCATGGCCCTCTGTGCCACCACTCTGTGCCACTCAGTAAGTAACTATACTAACACTTAATACTAGACACAAAAATGGACACCACTCAGCGTGTGCTGCAGCAAGTTAGAGGTGCTGCAGACCTGGTATTCTGTGGCACCGGTGACAAACGGCTAACTTCACGAATGCCTAGATCCGTTGGGCGAACTGTACTTGACCATTTTAGTTTAGTCAGTGCACAACCGAATCGACGCTAATGTCACACTATTAGTAATTTGTATTTTTATTTATTCAAAAAAAATGAACTCACCTATTAGTCTCTTGCACGATGTATGGCGTATTGCACACCTTGCACTTCAATCCGTCAGGAGAGCCGACACTCTGCAATGGAAAAATAACAGAAATTATTGGAATGCCTTCAAAACAGCATATTGATTTACATATATAGGTTTTTTCATTTTAAACTACACAAACTGACAGGGCCTCATTTTTGGATTGTAAATATACGTTTGACCGTATGACCGTATCAATTTAATTCCTAAGCCCATTTAAGTTTTCACTTCAAAACTTATCATTTATTGATTTTTTATCATTTTATTGTTGCATAATGATTTTCAAAGAGAACAGACGTTCCACCAATCACAGCACAGCTACACCACGAATGGACTTAGTTATACAAGAAGCAACCATCAATTGAAAGGATAGTCTTAACAGATTTTCTCGGGATTTTCATAACAAAACAAAAAAAATCATTACATAATTTTTTTTAATTTATTTATTGAACCCAATTCTGAATTAAGTTAGTTTAAAATGAAAGATCCTATAGAGATGTCGAGCCTAGGGAGTCTACCTACAGTCGTGGAACTGTTGAATTCTGAAAATGTTCAGTCCTGAAACTATTCATGGATGCGATCTCAAACAGCTTTACAATGTACGTGGTTTAAAGTTATGATAGATAATTACTATGGGAACCAGATAACTGATATACTACTTATTTCCTTTTTTTGTTTGTACATACATACATATTATACACAGAAACACCCAGACCCGAGACAAATATTTGTAGATCATTACAAATATTGGTCCCGCCGCGGGGATCGAACCAGCAACCTTTTGCGTCGCAGGCGGCCTTCGCCCACTGCGCCACAGAGATCGTCAATGAATCGTATGATATGACAGGTATAAACTAAAAACTAGTACCTACATATGGTAATTCTCAGTTTATGAAATAACTTTTTTTTATTTATACCACGCTTATAAGTAGGATGAGGAGGGATGAAAACCATGTTACCCAACGAGTTATGAATATGAATGCGGCTGAGTATGCAAGAAGAGGAAGGCTGAAGAAGTGGTTGGATTGTGTGAGAGATGATATGAATGTAAAAATAGTGGATGCAAAATTGACGAGTGATAGGAGTGAGTGGAAGAAGAAGACATGTTGTGCCGACCCCACTTAGCGTGGGATAAGATCAGGGAGATGATGATAAGTGTTATTTTACCTCGACGAGCCAGCGACTGAGACAAGAGTGGTGTACAGCGGCGACGTCACCGGTGCAGCGACACGGCGTGATGAGGGGCTCGCCTCGCGCGCCATCGTAGCAGATCCAACAGTCGCGGGCTGAACCCACGCTGCCCACTAGGGAGTCTGTCTCCACATTCTGTAACAAACATTATTTGATACAACGCACTGTCTACTACAGAGTCCATCTCCACATTCTGACATTGTTTGATACAACGCCACGTATAGTTCGCCTAACGGATCAAGGCATTCGTGAAGTTAGCCGTTTGTCTCCGCAGTGACCGTTTTCATACAAAATTGTGTTCTGCGCAGACAAACGGCTAACTTCACGAATGCCTAGATCCGTTGGGCGCACTGTCATAGTCATTATCTCAACATCATCTCTACTATGAGTGTTGTTGTATTATTGGGAACCAGATAAATTTGATAATAATAATAATACCAAATGTGATTGGGCTTGAGCGAAATATGTATGGATTTGCATATGGCTCTGCCGTATCTGATATATACAATATATTAGTAAGATGTACTTCATCTGAAATAAACAAAAGTTCTGAGAGATTATCTAATGCATATTAGGTTCGTTTTTTATTTTTACAAAACATTAAATTATTACCGATTTACTACGTCTTAAGCGGCTGTTAAACAAGGAGAGTTTCTAGGCAACAATATGGTCGCCTAGTATAAACAAATGTTTCGCGTGCGAGAAATTCTTCTTGTGTTACAGCCACTTTAGACATGTTTCGAAGTCGGTATAAACCCTTAGCAATCTTTACCAGAAAGGCCCACGTTGGGCGCCAATTTATAATATGATACAAATTGGCGCCCAACGTTAACGTTGCCTTGATAATTAAACAACAAATCATAAAATAGGTCATATTATAAATAACTCAAGGCGATCTTAACAGATCCATCAAATCGAACTATCCAAACAGAACCTGAGAATGTATGAACCTCAACCGCGACAAAATTAAACTACCCTCAAGGTGACTCACCAAAGAGATCTTTGACGAAACAGTTTTTGTATCAGGTCCTTGTACAGCTTTACGTTTGACCGCGGCCATCAACACTCGGCAGACCATCCACTGTATGTTACGGAGTATATTGCCAATGTAACATACCGTTCTGTACCATGGAAGGTTGAAGAACTGGGGATAGACCGTTAGTATGTTAGTTGGGAGGGAGTGTGTTAGCGTGGAAATATTATTGAAGAAGAGGGTACTTTCTTATGGCAGGTTAGAGGAGCTCGTTTGTTGAAGGACTATTAACCTGGGAGTTTAAAATAAAGGAAACTACTATAGAGATATGTTAGGGATTAATGTTATTCAGTATACTACGTTAGGGAGAGGAAGAAGTATGATTATCAATTAACTTGAAGAAGTTTTATTTCAGAAATGTATAAGTGTATAAGAAGTCAGTTCATACATTTAGTTCGCATGGTAAGCAATGGTACATTGGCAAGCATATCCGTGTGAAACTTGAAAATTAATAGTTCTCTCAATAAGAGAATTTAGAATTAATATAACCCCCGCAAAGTAATGTGCACGGAGTTAGAAAGAAAGATAGTGGCCTATCATACTGTCTCACTCAATCCGTTATCTAACAGTGATCAGAACGATCGTTCTGTCTCACTCCAACCGCGCCCTTTAATTTTGCGGGAATTATAAAAATGTCGAGTTATGAAGCATGGATAAGCTCGAATACAAAGCAACCTCGAACGGGTGAGACGCACGCAAGTGCAAAGACAATACAGACCAACCAATACCAACACACGACAAAGTACGACAAAGAAATCTGACAACAAAATAACTTTCATAGAACAACAACCATATTCAAACGATCAAATATCTTAAAATATGCCTTGGCCCCACCAGTATACCGTATTCTGCCTTGATTCCTGACATGTACATATTTTGATGAGCCATCGATTTTCCAACAGGTTCATTAAGCCACCTAGGTTCAGAAGTAAGTTCAAGCTTTTTAAGTTCCAGCACATACTTTAGTGAGCCTCATATTTCCAGCACATGTCATGATGAGCCACCTAGTTTCAGCATATACCACAGTGCGCCGCTTAGTTTCCACCTCAATCCTTCTGATTCCTAAAGGTTCTCTCAATTCCAGCACATACCATGGTAAGTAACTTAGTATCCAGAACCTACCATGATGTCACTTAGTTAGAGACTCACCTTGGAGAGTCGTCGATGTGCGAGCAGGTCCGCTAGCTTGGTGGCGTCGAGCTGGCGCGCGAGCAGGACCTAACATGATAAGTCACCTGGTTTGAGACTCACCTTGGAGAGTCGTCGATGTGCGAGCAGGTCCGCTAGCTTGGTGTCGTCGAGCTGGCGCGCGAGCAGGACCTAACATGATAAGTCACCTGGTTTGAGACTCACCTTGGAGAGTCGTCGATGTGCAAGCAGGTCCGCTAGCTTGGTGTCGTCGAGCTGGCGCGCGAGCAGGACCTAACATGATAAGTCACCTGGTTTGAGACTCACCTTGGAGAGTCGTCGATGTGCGAGCAGGTCCGCTAGCTTGGTGTCGTCGAGCTGGCGCGCGAGCAGGACCTAACATGATAAGTCACCTGGTTTGAGACTCACCTTGGAGAGTCGTCGATGTGCAAGCAGGTCCGCTAGCTTGGTGTCGTCGAGCTGGCGCGCGAGCAGGACCTAACATGATAAGTCACCTGGTTTGAGACTCACCTTGGAGAGTCGTCGATGTGCGAGCAGGTCCGCTAGCTTGGTGGCGTCGAGCTGGCGCGCAAGCAGGACCTAACATGATAAGTCACCTGGTTTGAGACTCACCTTGGAGAGTCGTCGATGTGCAAGCAGGTCCGCTAGCTTGGTGTCGTCGAGCTGGCGCGCGAGCAGGCGGCGCGGGTTGAGCAGCCAGAGTCGCTCCGGCGCCATCGAGTTCCACAGCACGCAGGGGAACCATAGCGCGACTCCGATCTCAGCCAGACGGAATACCAGGTCGTGCCAGTTTCGGGATACCACTGGCACTCTGGAAAGGGGAGTTAAGAGTTTGATTTAATAATTGGATGGTGGACAGTCGACGGTTTTTGAAAACTGTCCGTCATAGCAATGACGTTCTCTATTCAAGTAAGTTATGTAACTCAAAGTTCTAACTGTTTAGTTGAAAAAAAATCTGGTTCTTCTTCTTCTTATTTAAGGATTTACTCCATTTCGGCACAACTGATGAGTCCCTTTCCATGTATCTCTTTCCAGGGCTGCTTCCTTGACCTCTTTATACGACATGACAGCTACCTTCTCCTTCACTTGGCTCATGTAGCTTATCCTCGGTCTTCCTCTTCCTATTCTTCCTTCCACTTTCCCTTCCATAATGTTCTTAATGAAACTGTCATGTCGTATAAGATGGCCTATCATCTTTCCCCTTCTGTTCTCGACAACTTTTTGGTTCTACTTATATAAGAAGTCAGAAAACTTGGGAATGATGAACAAAATGTATGTAAAAGCAGACGGCTTACCTCGCGTGCTACCAACATTTCAAATAGCCTATAATGCTATTCCAGGCTACAATCTACATCTGTTCCAAGCTTCAGCCAGATCGGTCCACTGGTTGAAGCGTGATAAATACACAAACATACACAAAACTTTTAGATTCATATTTGTAAGATGAGTAGAATTAAGGTTACTCACTTGGTCTTCCACAGCTCGCTAAGAGTCTCTGAAGCTAGGAAGAATGCGATGAGAATCAGCATTAAAGCCTGACTGATCAGACCGACACGCGACTGGTGCAACTGGGATATGTCGACAGAACGTGGATCCACGTTGCCGTTGCCATCTGATAAGTCTGTTACCACACCCTGGAAAAGTTAGATTGTATTATCTTCTTGTGTCCCTAGTTCTTTCAAAGCAGTGGTGAAAGAGCGCCTCAGAAGCTCTTCTCGGGCTAAATATGATAACTTTAAGATAATGGATAATACAAATGACTGATCATGATGGTCACATTTATTTACAGAAACTAAGCTACTTACTACTTCATATTTATTCTCATAAATATAATAGAGTCAGTTGAGCCATCTAAGGATCGTTAAAATTATCTATAGATAGATATCCAGTCACTGCCAGTCGGACGTGTGCTCAAAACACTGGCGGTATTAGGCACCTACAACACTGAATGGCAAATACTGATTAGTGTGGTGCATCTTAGGGGGTCCTTTCGTGCAGTTTAGTATGAATTGAAATAAAATCTTACTTGTTTAGTAACTAGTGTGTCGGAGACATCATCATCATCAGCGGAGGAGGGTCCCGGCCGTGGGGACACGATAGTGCAGACTTTGGTCTCCTTCACAAATTCACCTCGAACCTACAATAAAAAGAGACAAATATATATTTATCTTGTTTCTAAACGAAGGCGATACGCATATTGGATTAATACTCTATACATATATATACTCTATATAATGAATATAGCGACGTATCTTACTCGTAACGTAAGTAATAACTTCCGTCACCAGAGTTGGCCGCTGACTCATACGAACTTACTTACTTTTCTCGTAGAGACCACGTTTTTACAAGTTTAAGATTACTTACTTAATTTGTTTATTTTCGAAGCAAAGTTTTTAATTTATTAGGTTCAAGAGCACAGTTTCTATAAATCAAAAAAACAGTATCTCCAAAACATGTTACGCACTGAATCTTCGAAAAAAATATTTACTTCCAAATTGTTGTAAAGAATTCCAACTATTATTAAATAAACGAAAAAGTATATTTTCTTTGTTAGAATTCTTGGAGTGGATCCAAGCTAACGTACAGGCCAATTCTTATAAAACAAAAAGACTAAAACAAGGTTGCTGTTCGAAGAATGCTATGGCACAATTATAATTGAATATCGAAATGTCATACGAGGAGACACATGGCAACAGTATTAGACTCAAGAAAATGTCAGCACGAATTTTAAGGGAACTATCGACATGAAGAAAATAAATGAAACATCTATTGGAGACAGTCATTTTGCCTTATTTCGAAAGTAAGACTAATATTTTCCTAGTTTATGTCAAGATAAAGTACAGATTTTACAAAAAGAAATCAAAAAGTTTATCACTAGCCTATATTAGATGTGTAATAATAATGAAGCAGGTAAGTAGTATTAATTATTTTTTAATCTACACTTATATAATAAAGAGGAAAGATTTGTTTGTTTGTTTGAAATGAATAGGCTCCAAAACTACTGGACCGATTTGAAAAATTCTTCTTCTGAAGATGTAAGTAAGAAAGGAGTGGATACGGAGATGACTGAAAGCGAGAGTGGAAAAAGAGAACATCAGCCTTGTCATCCCAATAGAGCTCAACCAATCATAATAGGAAAATGACAATTGAAGTCCAGGATGGGTTTCAAAAGTCAAAATGAAGCCCATGTCCATCGCCAGTTGAATAACACAATAAGGCCCCATGTTGTCAACCCCGCATGACGGGATAAGGGCAGGCAAATGATAATGAATATACCTCGTGATTAAACTTCAAAGAATGCCGATGACTAACGTGGTTTTGAAATTGATTGTAGGAAACAATGGGTTGTGTGTAAGTTATCAATACCTAATCGAAATGCATTCTTGTTTCAACTTGCATTCATTGATAAAGAAAAATAGGTAGCTTATTTGCTGCATTGGTATAAAAAAAAATTAAAAAAAATTACGAGTGATAGGAGTGAGTGGAAGAAGAAGACATGTTGTGCCGACCCCACTTAGCGTGGGATAAGGTCAAGGAGATGATGATGATTTGCTGCATTGGTCTGTACTGTACTCTGTACTGTACCTACACGCGAGAGAACAATAATTGTTTTACGAATAATTTCCATTCAACCCGATCACTCAAATTCTTGCTTTAACTGAATTATTTGATGTTTGTTTTTAAAAATAATAGCTTTCTAGTAAATTTTTTTCTAATCTTTATGCATAAGTGTATTCGGTATTCCATATGCACATTTTACATGGTATTCTTCATCATAATAACATAAAAAGATGAAGATCTGAGAGAATGTCTACCGCACCTTGGGGATACAGTCGTGAACCTGTTTACGTTTTTTTTTTTTTCTTCCATTTTCCTCTATCAACTGTATCTCCTTTCAGACATAATTTTTCACAAAAATAAAATCTCTTCTTTCGGCTCTTCTCATAAATTGAAAATGTTAAGTTCATAAAATTGATAACTATTGTTCAAGATAAATAACAAATTATGCATTGTAACCTCAGTATCCATAATACATATCGCTGCGGCTCACCGCATATTACAAAACTGAATTGTATAATGTATGTAATTGTACGGGCCAATGAATCTAGGCATTCGCGAAGCCGTTTCGATTCTTCATCTTGTCGTGTCACTAGCTCTTTCGAACCAATGTGGTGAAAGGATTATAAATGCGCCTCAAATAGGCTCCTTTCGTGAATATGGCAGATGCGTTCGATCTTTTTAGATTCTACGACATGCCGGTTTCCTCACGATGTTTTCCTCCGCCATTTGAGAAAACATCGTGAGCCAGTACTCTCGTACTGGCATAGTGAGCATAAATTAAACTCATTGGTGCACAACTGGATTCGAACCCACGACCTTAGGATCGGAAGGCGGCAGGCGGTGCCGCTACCACGCTAGTGCTCTCAAGTAAAAGAAGCCGTTTCAATGCACAGTAGACCATTTCGTATAAAAAAGCATCTATTAAGTTACTTCACGAATACCTAGATCCGTTGAGCGTACTGTAAGCGATGAATCAAGGGCCTCCATTATGACAATGACAGTATATTATCACAGGCATCATAATTTGCGGCTGGTTTCATAAATTCTAATATAACACCATAATATAAAAATCAAGGGCCCCCGTTCGTGACAACGATAAAATCTGAATGTAAACATCATGATAAAAACCCGTAATAAAACCATAAAAAATATATTCATGACAGTAAATGCAAATATTATTATTTAGATGCGGTAAACAGGATTTGATTTTTTTAATTGAGCCCTAATAAATTATTGAATGTTCTTTCTGTGGATAAGGCCAATTAAGCTGAAAGGTTTTGGTGCTAAGTAAGCCTATTCTATCTCAAAAAAAGCCCGAAGAAGCTGTTTGTATTAACAATCTAGGGTGCAATGGCCAAAGTTGTGATTAATAAAAATTATTCATATTACATGTCGTCAGCGTCTTTCATCTGTAATCCTAGAAAATCATCAAGTAAATCAGATACCTGAGTTTTTTTGGACCAAAGTTCCTTTTCGGACCGTTTTAAGATGGGGGTTAGACTAAAAAAGTGTTAGATTTTTGCGTCACGACACATGTATATGTCAAAAGTCACAGTGCAAAGTGCGCAGTCCCGAAGCAGTCTATAGAGTGTTACATTGTTAGTGCGGAAGAGCGTATCTAGGATGAAGTTGAAACTTCGTTCCAAACCAATGTTCCACGACACTCACGTACTTTTTTTTATTTGCTTTCAGCTTAACAAACCTTAATCAATTAAATGCCATCTGAAAAACGTGGGCAAAGTGTATCAATTTTACCAGGAAGCCATATTAGTGTATCAATAAATTTGTTGTGATCGTAGTATCAAGGCCAAAATCTACGTCGGTCATGCAAAATTTAATTACCGGCACAATAATCTTTCCTTGTGAGCTATGATGGTACAACAATAGTTAAATTAAACCCTCCTTGTATGACGGATGCCCACACAATAGTGTCTCATACACATAAGGCGTAATGGGCATTTGATAGCATTGTTGTAATTGTTCTAGGTACTGTCAAAGGAAAAGACGATAACAAGGTTTGCGGGTCATATTTTATCAATTCAAAGTCGTTTAGCACTACAATGTTATGATGATGTTCAATCGGACACTGGGAAGTGAGTCAAATTCAGCTTGCAAGATTTAACCGGACAAATATTACAGGCGAACGAAGTCGCGGGCACAGCTAAAACATTTTTTTACCACCAAGAATTTCCGGTTTTCTAACAACAAAAACTGAATTTATAAATAAAACCCAAAAGTCGCAAACATTCCCTGTGTCGTGAGTATCTACTACGTCTAACATGGACCCCGGAATAAATATCTGCAGATCATGCAAACATTTTTCCCGCTGGATTGCGTTTTATTTGAACACCCGCCACGCTACAGAGGTTATCAAAAAAATAGATGCAAAGGTTGAAAAAAGCTTTATTCTGCTTTATTCTTTTAGCAAGTGACGCTCAGTCTTGGTCTGACTATATATCTCAATATTAATTATTCTAATCAAACAATCATAAAATAAAACCTATAGGATGACTTTATGCTATTGAAAACGACTTGGCTTGCACTTAACTTTATGAATAGAGATGTCTGATTATAATGAAATCATAATAAAAATATGCTTTGTAGTCTTAGACCATTAGATAAATCACGGAATTACTGGCGATGAAGTGAAGGGAATCTTAATAAATTCTGTAATTTTCTAGTAGTTAGTCATCATTACTGACTTCATACATTTTTCAACGTTCTTATAGTAAGCGAAGATAGCTAGAAAGGTCGATCGACACCTGCAAACGGTGGTCTACGAGTATTAAAGTAACATAAATAAAAAAAGCTTTTTTTTTTAGATTGTTCACACACATTCTAACCCGGATTGTACAATATTGAGAGTTTAAAACATAGTATAAATAAAATACAGAATAGGCCCAAACGCCTTACCTTGAAGTACACCTCGATGCCGTATATGAGGAAGAAGATGACCACTATCAATATCATCACCGCGTAGCATCCGTTGAAGACATGCTGATAGAAGCTCTGGAATAAAAAAAAGAGATTTAGAAATCAATAATTTTCTACTAATGAGCTTACGTTGGAATATGTATCAAAAGCCATAGCAAAGTCCAGATATTATATGTTTCAACTACATGAAAGATATTCAACTAAATATCTTTTTTGCTCTTTTCAACCGACTTCAAAAAAGGAGGTTCTCAATTCGTCTGTATGTTTTTACTTCTTACAGTAGGTATAGAAAAAGTTATTCGATGACAAGGATTGAGAGTTGAGGAAAAGAACAACTGTTACTTACATTATCGTCAATACTAAATTTCCCAAAATATGAACTGTGATCGCGAAAGCTGACAAATATTTGATACTTTTAGTTGGTGCAAGTATTACTCAAAAGCCGAGATCTTACCTTCTGCTTTTCAGTAGTGCCAGGAACGTTCGTGGTGAGCACTTCAGCAGCCAGCAGCGAGAAGCTGATTAGGTTGAAGGTCACGAACGCGAGGAATGACTTCGAGAGGAACCGCGGTCGCTCCCAGCGGATATCGCGAAGATGGAATACCTGAGGTCAAGAGACGAGAATTTATAAATAAGAATATCAAGGATGTAGGTTTTACTAGTAGCTCAAACTGGGATCTGACAATGTCATCATTTGCCTGTAGCATTGGTGTTTTAAAGTTCCACGGTATACAACTTGTTTGTTTGCGAAATACTCACAAAAGGCAAGAAGTTTTAAAAATTCCGCGCTTAGGGCAATCCATTATATACAATATGTCAATCCAGATTTATAATAATTTACCCTCAGAACTACAAAACATTGAAGAAAATACAATATTTAACAAAAAATTAAAATCTTATTTAATTGAAAAAAGTTATTACAATATTCAAGATTATTTAGAAGACAATAAAAGATGCAAAAAGTAAACTCAGGTTCCTAAATATATATTAAATTGTACCTAAACCTTAAACCAAAAATGTTTCTTTTGATAAAGTTAAGAAAAAGGCTGTGCCAATTTGTTAATTACCTAATTGTTAGTTAAGTTAGATTGTAAGTTAGAAATACCTAAAATAAGTACCAAATGTTGCAGTGCCCCAGCGGGGCTCATGTTATGAAACACAATTTTATTTTAAGATCTATTTACTAACATGAAGCAATAAACGTTTTGAATTTGAATTTGAATATACCTACTAAGACAAAACGTTTACACCTACATAATTTCACTGTCTTATCTAACGCGAGTGAAGGTCAAGACTATTACTGTAACAACATCATTTAGACTAAATCGGTATATATGTTCAAGCTTCGATGCACACTAAACATCAGGACCTCAGGTTAAATACCAGAGCAAACAAAAAGAGCAAATGTTTAATAGACGTCATTTTATAATAATATTCTCTGGAGTTTGTCAAACGAATAGAAATAACTTCGAGACATGAAAAGGCAAGGAAATTAACTTGCTCAATAGGGTCTAGGCGGAATAGGTTAGTTTACAAAATGAATGTATATGCGATCATGATTTCAGATCGATTTTCTAGGATTTCCTACAAAAGAAAATTGAGCAATACAAATTGTGTTTCAAATAAATTGACGTCATTCTGTGTTAAATTGTTTTCTTAAATTACTAACATAGCTATGTAAATCTAGCATTTTTAATCAGGATTTTGCATGATTAAATGATTTACAATTATTTATGCCAGAGTGGCCAGAGTCAACGAAGAGAGATCGCTATTGCAAGTTGTCGAGAACAGAAGGGGAAAGATGCTCGGCCATCTTATACGACATGACAGTTTCATTAAGAACATTATAGAAGGGAAAGTGGAAGGAAGAAGAGGAAGGGGAAGACCGAGGATAAGCTACATGAGCCAAGTGAAGGAGAAGGTAGCTGTCATGTCGTATAATGAGGTCAAGGAAGCAGCCCTGGAAAGAGATACATGGAGAGGGATTCATCAGTTGTACCGACAAGGAGTAAATCCTTAAATAAGAAGAGAGAGAGAGATGCCAGAGTGGTACGTTTGCAAAATAATAAAATACTTGGACACATTTACAATACAATTATCAGCACATCACTTAAGCAATGGAATACTATTCAACACTTTATACAAACTGACCAGGGATCACGAACTCACTGTATCCTCAAAAAGCGATGGATCTGCTACACGCTCCTGAGGTGTGACGATATACTATAAAAATTTTTGAAAAAAAATTGAACCGACTTCACAGAACACAAACAGAAGAACCTTCTACACACTAAAAAGAGAAAAATAAGAATATAATTTGAAGTCGGTGCCAACTATTCATTTACATCTAAGAAATTCAAAAGAACTTGGGTGCAAAATTGTATCCTGGTACACTATCGCTCGATTTCTTGCTTTGATAGGTACCTAATCGTATTCACTTGGCACCGACTTCAAATTATATTCTTATTTTTCTCTTTTTAGTGTGTAGAAGGTTCTTCTGTTTGTGTTCTGTGAAGTCGGTTCAATTTTTTTTCAAAAATTTTTATTTTTCACTTTTTAGTGTAAGTAAATAAATACTGTGTAAATAAAAGTGTATGTGTAAATAATATAGTAAGCTACAAGTAGATTAAGACTTTGCTTATCGTAGCTTAAGTAGGAAAGGATAAGAGAAGTCATGGGCAGACCTACTAAAGGACACACCGGAGTTCAGCAAGGGGGAAATCTATCAATCCATAAGGAAAAGAAAATATTTTGGACTACCTCGGGTGTAATACCCTTTCAAACTATTTAATGTTTGACTCAGATTGTGAGTCAGGGTGTGTTGTGTAGTGAGAATGAGGTTTTTTGAATGTTACGGGAAAACTGTCAATCCCTCAGGAAAAAAAAATATATGGCGCCACCTTGAGAGTATACCACTTTCTAACAAAAAAAATTTTGGAAATCGGTCCACAATTTTCTTAAAGTTCAGTGATTGTTTTAGTTTTACGGGAAAACTATTAATCCCTCAGGAAAAAAAAATATATGGCGCCACCTTGAGAGTATTCCTCTTTCTAACAAAAAAAAAATTTTGGAAATCGGGCCACAATTTTCTTAAAGTTCAGTGATTGTTTTAGTTTTACCGGAAAACTATTAATCCCTCAGGAATAAAATTTATATGGGACCACTATAAGAGTATACCGTTTCAAACAAAAAAAAAATTTTGGAAATCGGTCCACAACTGACGGAAATATCGGTGAACATACATAAAAAAAAAACATACATACAGCCGAACATATAACCTCCTCCTTTTTTTGAAGTCGGTTAAAAACAGGCTATAGATTGGAATGATCAACTGCTACACAAGGCGAAGAAGTTCGGAAAGTCTTGAAGTGAAATCAAGCGTGAAGTTCAAGACGAATCAAAGTCAAAGTCAAAAATCATTTATTCAGTAGGACCGCTGGGATCACTTTGAATCAAGGGGGGAGACACTTTATGCCCCGAGAGGACATCAAGGAACCTCACTTCTCTATGAAGGAAGTAAGTTAAGATAATTAAAACGTGTAGAGCTCATTAAATCTCAACATTGTAAAGCAAGTACTTTTGGTAAGTAGATCGCAGTAAATAAGCCTAATACTCGTAGTATAAACAGTAAAAAGGTATGTAATTATGATATCTTGCACGGGTGTTGTATAAAATTGCGCGAAAACAATTGAATTAGTGTGTGTTTTAATTGTTGCCTCTTTCACACTCATTACATTCTTAGTTCTTATAAAACAAGCTCTTTAATTTGGTTCGAATATACCTACTAGAGATCTTCCCCGTTCACCTATCTCAATCACTCGCTGTTACATTACTCAAAGGCAGTTTCAATGAGCAAGCTATAAAGAGACGCGTCCACTGGGTCGAAATAGAAGCAAACGGAGCGAAAGCTTTGTATTGATTTCCATAGTACAGCGTACACTATCGGCAAATTTACGTCTGCGTGACTGAGTGGACGCGTAGCCTTAAACTTCATTGAATTCGCCACAAAATGGAATCCAATCACTCTAAACTAGCCTAGATAGGTTGTTCATCTATTGTTAACAGTTTGGTTAATCAAAAAGGAGATTGAATCAGATCGTGATAGCAAAATTAATTAACCTTGAAGTGTCGTTGCTACTTCGAGATATTTTGACTCATTCAAGGTCAGAAGTGACTGACCTAGACTGTATCCTAGACACTGAACAAAACTACATACCAACTCCCGCGTGGGGTCGGCACAGCATGTATTTTTCTTCCATTAACTACTATCACTCTTCAACTGTGCATCCACTCCTTTATAATAACTTTCTTTCGACCTTCCTCTACTTGCATACTCCTGCATCTCCAGCCATACTCATATTTAGATGTTTTAGGTCATATGATTATGATTTTAGTCAGGACGTAAGCTATGCCTTTGAGCGAGTGTAGAGTTTGGGACATTGTTTGAGATGAAAATAGGCTTGTCCAGTACTCAAACCTGCTGCCGCTTAATCGGCTTTATATACAGAAAAACATAGTCAATACTTGTGGAACTGACTAAGCTGCTGGTTTCCTCTCGATTATCTTCAAGACGGATATAATTTTTTACGAAAAAAAAAACCGCATGTTGATGCATGACCGGGATCCGAACCCAGACCCGAGGGGGACGATAATTCTTCTTCTTGTCACTTGTCACTAGTCACTAGGGCACGTTGAATTGTCGGTTCCTAGATCATCCGTCGTGGCTTGAAAGTTTTTTTTATGTTTGTGGCTGAGAATGTCCAATGATACTACGTATCTGTAGATAGTATAACCTACCCAAGGGGCACACTATCGCATCAACCTTGATTATTGCATAACTAAACTTGAACTTACTAAACTGCCAACGACCTTAATTTCATATGCATCGCTAAGTACAGTCCCGCTCGTAATTCTTTATAAGGCTATTTTACTATTTTAAGTTGTCTTTGTTTACGCATAGTTCTAAACGCATAAAAAATACATACGAATATTATCCTCTCTGAAGTAAAGATCAGTTGTTGATACCACTATCGGTCAACCATCTCTTTTTAACGTATATGACCTTCGCTTCGCTCCACCAAGAAAGACTAAGTTAGCCAAACGAGCACTTAAGTGGTGATGGGTAATTAGATTTCTAACGCTGACCTGTAAGCGGATTTATTAAATTATATTTGTTTTGATATCAAGCATGATTTATTGGTTTCTCTTAAACCCTAACAAGATATTTCTAAACCGAACGTGATAAGGGTCAAATCACTAGCGACGCGACGCAGCGCGCACTATGATATAGCAACACAAATTACAATATCAGTAGTAGACACAAGAAATCCTAAGCCTATATCGTGAAGTTAGCAGTTTCGATGCGAAGAAAACACGTTTTCACATAATCCGATAAGTAAAATGTATCAAATATAGATATAGGATCGGATAATGTGAAACCGCTCTTTGTATGAAAAAGCTTCTACTAACGAAACTTGTTACTACACATGCCTAGATCCATGGCCGTACTGTATCTGACTGTTGAGTGTTTTATTTTTATCAACTACACAAAAATGTGCACATTTCACCAACTATTTTGACTATAAATAAGTACCTATACTTATGCGATATTTTAAAAAACTTTAGTCTTACTTCTCCATATTAGTAATATATAAGGGGCACTTGGCCAGACGGGACGACAACCGATGGACCAAGGCGGTTACCGAGTGGTGGCCAAGAGATATGAGGCGGCCTCGGGGCAGACCACCTGCCTGATGGTCAGACGACATTGTGGAGGCGGTGGAAGAACAGTGGATCCGGCTGGCACAAGACCGCTAGGAGTGGCGTGAAAGAGAAGAGGCCTATACCCAAGAGTGGGTGCTACCGGCTGGATAGATAGATAGATATTAGTAAAGTGCACTATCCTGATATAAAATTTTGATACAAAACAAGTTTGTCTATACACAATAATAAGATAATATTCACGTTCTTGTATTTCTCTATACATACCCACTATTCACGTGCTTTTAGTTAGTGTTAATAACTTGGGCAATCAAAAAAAAATGTTTTATGATTATGACATTTATAAATAGCGCCTAATACGTATATTTATTCACAAAATATGCGCCTAGTAGCGAATTTGAATCCATGACCTGTAGCCATGACCTAGATTGTAGGAACACGTTGTGATAAATATAGATAATGGATAAAGAAAATATGAATAAATAAATATTTAATGCTGGACTTTTCACACAGCATCATCTAGCCCCAAAGTAAGCTGAGCTTGTGTTAATGAATAAAACCATTTTAAATCCATACTCTGCTGACTGCAAAGGATCATTTTGGTCCAAAATCTAAAAGTTCCGGTCAAAAAAATGTGCTGTATTCTGATAGAACACGTCGGCCTTAGTATTTCTTAATATGGCACCAAAGCTGTAGCACCCCAGTTAGTGGTGCACACATTTCTTCAACATAAATACCTATTTATCTTACATTTCATATATTTTGCGATCAAATGAAACCAAAACTCTGAGATACGGACTTTTGGAACTCAAATACTACGAAGCACAATTTGACAAAATTGTACTAATTTCTGCAAAATTTGAGCAGGTGACAAATATGCACGCTAACCGAATGGACTTAAATAAAAGGAACGCCTAAGTAATTATATATATGTATATTTTTATATATAGTATATAAAAAATAAATTCGTAAGAAATGCTTAAAGATCTTTTCGCAACAAAAACAATTCATTGACGCACGGCTGAGATTCTAAACAACGACCTATTAACCTAGTTGTAACTTGTCATCATATACTCTATTTTTTTATTACCAAAAAAAACAAAACTTGGTCTCGGTGTCTGTTACTGATCACATTTATGTAGCTAAAACTAAAAAGGAGACGAAACGAGTCAGACATAGATTTATGATAGCTACTGCGGTTTTACTGACTGGGGATGATGCGAGAGCATAGTTTAAATGAGAGTTCG
The DNA here is from genome assembly GCA_951394285.1 of Epirrhoe tristata. Classification (NCBI taxonomy): domain Eukaryota; kingdom Metazoa; phylum Arthropoda; class Insecta; order Lepidoptera; family Geometridae; genus Epirrhoe; species Epirrhoe tristata. Next base: position 2,815,582 of record OX596158.1, read on the forward strand.
TACGCGATTGTTGTCTGCAGTACTTATTTGTACAGTTTTCATAAAATTTTGTTCGGTTTTGATTGACTACAATCCTCGATAACTTTGTGATAAATCTGACCATGCCATTATCATTTTCTGCATCTGCTGCAAATGTCCTTAATTTTTTTTTGTAGTTACAAAATAGCTGTGTTTATGGTAATAAAATAATTAAAATAAATTACCAAACGAAATCTTTTATTGTTCTGGAAAAATCCGAACAAAGCTGAGGGCGGAAGTCAGTAAAAATAAATAAAAAACAGCTAAGTAAAAGAAATAAGCTTCTAAACTAGCATTTAAAAATCAACATTACTCGGTTATCTCTATTATTTTATTTATATTGATTAGCATAATTTCCGCTAAGGTCTTCAAATCAGCAAGGTCGATAAACCTAAAGTCAAGGTTACGTTGCATACTGACAGACGTTAAGTATTCGTTTTCGTTTCATTTTATAAAAGGAGAATGCTCAATCACGAATTCACGATCAATAAGATTGGGCACCATGCTGCAGTGAGCTTTTGGTAGAGCTGCTGTGTAAAATTACAGCAAAACAAACCCAAAGTACAGGATTCCCACATAAAGATGCCATAGTTACACCGACATTTCATATAGCACTCGACATGTCAAATCAAACACAAAAAACTTAGGCCTCTACATCTATATTAGATGATTTATACAGCGTCAGGAGGCAATCCATGCCTACACTTAACGGGACGCTGTAGTGCCTGGGACATTGTTTGAGATGGAATAGGCTTGCCCAGCACCTAAACCATCCTCTCAGCTTAATCAACCTGGCCCACAGGAAAGACGATGTCGATACGTGTGGAGCTGACTAAGCTGCGGGTTTCCTCACGATGTTTTCCTTCACCGTTAAGAGCTCGTGTTATAGAGCATATGAATTTTAGGAAACGAAAAATTCATTGATTCACGGCCGGGATTCGAACCTACGACCTTCAGATTGAAAATCGAGGCACAGCCCCATTCGACCAACACGGCTAGTCAAACACAAACCCGTACATTATCTAAGATCTCCGAAAACACCCTCGCCAAGTCAAAATGCTGATTATTGTCAAATGTCCGAACAGATTTTCACTTTTCAAGTCACCTTTCAAACAACAAAACTAAATTGAAATCGTTCCATTCATTTAGGAGCTACGATGCCACAAACAGACACTAGCGGCCTTACTAATAAACGTGGTATAAAGTTATTCCTGAGTGTAAACTGTCAAAATGTATGGTTATTTTTAGTTTATTCCGAGGAATAACTTTACCCCACGTTTATTTAAGGGCCTAGTCATCAAACTTATAACCAGTGTCGTAGCTAGGTAGCCAAGGGCCCTGGTGCAAAATAAACTGGGGCCCTAACTGAACGGTTTAGGTTTTATCAAGTCAAAATTTGAGTGTAGCAAAATGTTAACGTATTTTGAATTTTTCGTCGTCATTTTCTGGGCTGACTGTAATTATTTAAGTATGTATGTATGTATGTACCTACATAAATGATAAAACCTACGACGAATCATTTTTGTTTTTTTTATAATAAAGATAAAAAGGTTTTTTTATGAATACAGAACCCTAAAAATCAATAAGCAACACATTAATTGTAGATGGAATAAAATTACTTAATGATAATGTGTCAACTGGACCGATTTTTCAAACTAACAAAAAATATTTTAACAAGAACCAAATTCGTAGGACGATATCTATGATTATTTACATTAACCAAAGGATAATATATCAAACGCCTTCGTTATAAAAATAAGGGACAAAGCTAGTATGTTAATCGATCTTTTAAATGACTTATTTTTATCGGAAAAAACGCCTATTCAAAAAACTTGAAATAGAACTGCGTATTTCATGTTACGCAGGTTATGATGTTGTTTTTGATTATGTGGGCGACTATAATCTATGGTGACCGCTCACCATAGATTATTTGCCACATAGGTATGGGGTAAAAAAATATACAAAAATCTGTACCTACACAATCTTCCCTAGATAATGATTGTCTAGAATTCATTTCCTATAATATCTCAAGTTTTTAGCAAGTTCAAGCATTTTTTTTTTGTTTATTTTTTAGCATCGGATAGACATACAGTAAGTTTGACGCTGTTTGGGTACGGAAGTGCACGAAAGACAATTTCCAAGGGACTAGTGAAACAACAGGAAGAGCACACAAATGAAAGATATAAGAATATGAATGAGGATATTCGGGAATACGTATTCAGATAGCAAGTAGAAATCCGTGGTGCCCTACTCCTATGGGAAGAAAAGAAAACGTAATTTTCTTAAGCCTTTTCAAGGTTTTGGCATGACTTTGAACGTGACAAAATTGACCACATTTGGGGTAAGTCAGTCATAAATAAGGACTGTTATATTTATACATATTTTGACTGCCCCAAATGGTATCCCGAAAAAGTAACAAAAAAATAATTAGCTAAATTCAAAAAATGCCATCTACCGCTACAATAAACAATATTTTTCTACTTGCCTGATCGCAAAAACACTGAAATCCCAACTTCACATTAACTCTTAATTTCGTCAAGTTCAACGCGATGTGATTAGAGTCTGACCGCGCCACACAGACTGATACGTTACTAGCACAGTGAGTTGAGTGTGTACTGCCAAGTAGATCCTGCCGAAGCGCTTATGGTGTAGCCTTGTCGTAATTTTTGCGCTTTACGAAGGGAGAATCAGTGGCTCTTTGATGCACTTAAAATCTTTTCTCCACATTGGTTCGAAAGAACTAGTGACACGACAAAAAAATGGCCAATAAATTGAGAGTTTCCATACAATGATGGCATTGCAACCGCCTATAAGAACACTAACTGGTTTCCTCACGATGTTTTCCTTCACCGTTTAGAGCACGTGTTAAAGCGCATATAAATTTTACGTAACGCAAAATTCACTGATGCACGGCCAGGATTTGAACCCACAACCTTCGGATTGAAAGTTTAGGAACAACCCCATTCGGCCAACACGGCTTTACATACATACATAAAATCATGCATCTATGGTTTTCAGTGGCGCCACAACGGGTATGGCGCCACTGAAAACCAGCGCTCCAACACTCACGTGCTACGATCCTGACACACAACTTTTTTTTTTGGAATTGATACTAATGCGCTTTTAATAACGGATCTCTAAGCATCGAAGGAAAACATCGCGTCGCTAGCTTCTGCACCATGTGGGTATATGCCAAATTGTATTTTAACGTGCTAATGTTCAAAGAAACTCGAGTGGTTGAATGTAATAGAACATCAAAAAATCTATAGTACCTACTTCATAATGTCGTGATTACCGTGATATTGTTTTGGTTCGTTACAATTCCACTAATATAATAAAGCTGAAAGTTTGTGAGTTTGTTTAGATTTTTGAATGTTTGTGTTAGGATCAGGCTCAAACGACGAAACAGTTTACAATGAAATTTGGTAAGGTGAAAGGTATTTTACCTTTCTGTATTCTGTGGTATAACTCCAGAATAGCATATAGGCTACTTTTTATCCCGAAAAACGTTAATATTGTAACAACGGGAATATTGCATAAACACTTTAACAGTACTCTGTTTGACACAAAGAGCACTGCTCTAAGGTTGCGATGACCAATAACTTTTGACTTCAAAATGGCGATGTCATTTCGTTCTACTATGCTTTGAACAATTTTTATTACTTAAATTAAAAGACTATTTGTGGGGTTGTGATGCTTATATAAGTTTTTTTAATAAATAGTGAAACACGTATTTATTATTTTTTCAAAACTACCCAACCTCTTAAATGGGTACTTATTTACATTTATCAAAGACAGCAAATCCAAAAATGAATTCAGTGTTTTCATGGGTTGGATTGGAACAAGGTAGTTCTATCTCTAAAGTTTGTATGACGAAACAATGTGCAGAAGAAGTCGCGCCCGGGTCCACTAGTAACTTAAAACACAAAAAAAGGTAAACAGTTCAGTGACCTGTGTGCCGTCTGAACTGACCCTCAGTGGAAAGTTGTACATATGTGGATGAACATACCTACTCCTTTGTCAGTAGTTCGGGGAAGTAGATAATTAATGCGAAATCCTTGGCTTTTCGTATCGAAAAGAGGAAGTCATTATTTCCACAAGATGTCTTTCTTCGAAAGTAAATTGACGTATTTTCTCAATATTGTTTTTCACTAGCTGCGCCCCACGGTGTTACCCGTGAGGCGTGAATATGGTCCCCAGTAGCTTTTGTGTACCTATTAATCCCGGTAATGAGGTATTACTATCTAACAAAAAAATATCTTATATATATTTTTTTTAATATTAAAAAATATCTTATATTTTTTGTTCTTTTCTTCATCACCAGCCTTACAATTTACAGCTAGGAACAGTTCAAAGCAGAATAAGTTACCTACCGTCTTTGCGTTAATTTTTTTCTGTTCATTATGTACCTCAAACTTCAACTAACATTTGAAAAAAAAATGCCGAAATGGCCCAGCCGTTCATGTGTTTTAAGCTTAGCAACTATTAGCCATTCATAATATTTACATACTCGTAAAACTGGTCCACAATCAGTTAGTTTAATGAGATACTGCCCAGCTAAGTAACTACATCGCTTAATTTTGACAATATTGTCAACTAGCTGCGCTCCCGCGGTGTTACCCGCGGTCCCTCGGGTTTTTTTTATTTTTTTCGGGATAAAAAGTATGTTCTTCCCTGGGATACAACCTTTAACTATGCCAAATTTCAGCTTAATCTGTTCAGCGGTTTGGGCGTGAAAGCGTAACAAACAGACAGACTGACAGAGTTACTTTCACATTTATAATATTACTAGCTGTCCGCCCCGGCTTCGCACGGGTTTATTATAGGTATTTAATAACAACATGGCGATCCCGGAGCGGGATGTACCTATGATCCTTTAAAGTTTAGAGGTTAATATGTAGGTAAGGTCTAAGGTAGGTAGGGGAGTATTGGGCAGTAAGGCAGGTTTGGACACCACCGGCAAATCCCCGTGTTATGCCGGCCATACACCATCTGCCAATCCACCATTAGTCATGCCAATCCACCCCCATACATGGTCAATTCTAACTGATCAAATTCCGATTTGACGATAGGCATGATGGTTTATGGCCGACATGACACGGGGGTGTCCAAACCTCTCTACTGCCCAATGCTCCCTTACCTCCCATATATATTTCATTGATATATTACCACTCCCTTCCATTCATTCCATAATTCCCAGACACTTTTTAAACTATCATGGTTTTCAACATTTTTAACACAGTTAACGGGATATTTACCATGATTTAATGTTTTTTGAGTTTCCCGATATTTCGGCGCAGTTGCATACGCCATGATCAATAGTATCTATGGTATTAATCATGGTTAATATCCCTTTACCTGTGTTAAAAATCCCAGACACTTGTCCTACCGTACTAACTGATATTTATTCTGTGGTCGCGATGTATCTTACATTTTCAAACTCATGATAACTTTTGAATAAAATGTCCAATTTCAATCATTCAAAAAGTAATCGACGGGTACTGAAACAGCCTTTACTACGAAGGAATTTATTTGGATAAGAATAAATACCAAAATAAGAATAACGTGGTCTGCATTTGGTCGTCATTTTTATTCACTTTTTAAATTATAAAAGTTGTTATTCTGACACAACCACAATAGTTGGACATATGCTATCGCTGACTTTTTTGTAGATATTGATACGTTCTTTAATATTGTAGAACATTTTTTTGTTCTATCATCAATAGTTTTCGCAGCGCACGCGATATGAATAATTTTATGTTCAAAATTTTTACACCTTTGGTTACATTATTGCAATTTTCATAAGGATCTCTAATTTTTTTGAAAATAATTTATAGCCTATGTTCATCACAGATAATGTAGGATTCTAATGGTGAAAGAATTTTTCAAATCGGTCCAGTAGTTTCGGAGCCTATTCAATTCAAACAAACAAACAAACAAACAAATGTTTCCTCTTTATAATATTAGTGTAGAAGTGTAGATATGGATTAGTATGGATGTCGGCGGCAGATCGATGAATTAGCCATTTCATGATATTATGCCTAGGCATATCATTCATCGACGCCATTTCACGTTGCAACTGCATAATTTTCAGCCTTATCACACTGGTGGTCGACGAGCGGATTTAAAGAGGAGCGGGCGCGCGACGGATTCGCCGCGGTCACGCCGCGGATTAGCACGTGTGAACTCCATTTATTTAGTACACTCGTTGTAAAAAGCCAACCTTCCCTAATGAAGAAGCCTTTTATAAAACAAAATACGATTTAGGCTTAGTTCATTCTGTCACTGATCTTACAATGCGTCGCGTATCCGCCGCGCGACCGCTCCGCTTTGAATCCGCTCGTCAACCGCCACTGTGATAAGAGCTCTTACACCCGCCACATCGTTTGTTTGACAAATCGCATGCATATCACGAAATGGCTAATTTATCGATCTGCCTACGACATCAATATTACATCACTTCCTGAGATCCGCAGTGTTACCGCAGTCTTTCGGTAAACCGGTTAGCCTGACCCTACCTGACAAGAGAAAACCTACTCTTGTCAGGTAGGGTCAGGTAGCTAAAAACAACGTAAAATAGATTCTCATACTTAATTTTTCTTAAGGAAAATTTCACGCTGTGTCACAACTTGTAGGTACTGTAATTAAGATGCTGTGATAAGACGTCTAAATGTTTTATCTTAATGAACCATCCAACATGACATTAAAACACACGTGTTTGTGACACATTTTTACCCCACGTTGTTTACTCCAACAAACTTTTATACATTGGGATTTCCAAAACTCCTATGATACCTGTTTCAAACAAGAAAACTTTTTTTTTTTATTGAATAGGTTAGCATTTGACCTTACTCTGCCTGATGTTAAGCAATGGTGAGGTCTAAGATGAAGCATGCTTACCTATCTAGATCTATTCAGCCCGGTTGCATGCACAGCTTAGTATAGGCCTACTCTCTACAACGCCACTCTTCTCGATCCTGTTACCTACAAGAAACCTATGTACTCTAGATTTGAAGAATAGAATAGAATAAAGTTTTATTTTCTCCACACAATATACAACAGTTACAAAATAATTTTATGTGGGATATGACTCCTATATTGTACTTTTAGGAAAATACAGAGCCCGGCAAGGAGTTCCACAACTTGAACTATGAAAAATGTAGACTCAATACGCTTTGTACAAATGTACAAGTTTTTGATAAGACAAGTTTTATCACACGTCTTATACAGGGTGTAAAAAGACTGCTACCGAAAACTGAGGGATTGGAATCAGACTATGATTCTGATCATCTTTAGCGAAAATAAACGCAAAGATTTTTTGACTTAGCTACGACATTGTATTTTATTTTCTAGTTATTTAATTATTTACTACTACTCGTAGTACAACATAATAAGACCATACATACCTAATAATTTCATTTATAAAAGAAAACTAAAATTAAAACTCAAAATCCAGCAATCTACGGATAAAAATGCGCCAAGTACCTACATACGCTCGACCAGCTGTGCGAAGTCGGTTTTCTCCGGATATAATGATTTTTTTGGGAAATCCTTTTGGATTTGGTGTAGGTACCTGTCTTTTTATTGCCCTAAGACAAGTTTTTTGCAATTGAATTTTATGTATTCCCACAAAATGTTACCTAGGTACTAAGGTACCGTATCATCTTACTTTCCACAAAATTATCGCATTAGCTCCTTCTTGCCCCAGAGTCGCCTGCCATCCGCTGGGTAGTTAGGTATATTTTTTAAAAGGTACCATTTCGATATTGTAGATATCAAAAGACAAAAGCCTATCGTGAATGGACGAGTAGGTACGTACGTATACGTACCGTACATCATTAATTTGTTTTAATTATTTTATTTTTTATTAATTTTACTCACACGCTGCTCCTAACGCCATCTGTCGGTGAATGTTCGAACCTACGTCAACGCCATCTAGTCTCACTTCACGAAACTACAGACAACGTTCAAAAAATCTCAACGTGGCTAAAGATAAATCGAGCTTGTTAGTTCCATCACTTACCACTAGATGTCGCTATTGACCAAAAAAATTAAGAAGGAAGTGGGATCAATCACAAATGCCAATTATCATATTCCTATTTTATTTCAGGTAGATCTGAAATGTAAATTGACATAGTAATCCCTCGCCCACTCAAATGGATCATCGCGATTTTTATTTAGAGATTTGAATAAAAAAAAAAAAAACAATAGGCATCCTTTGTTTACTCTGTGGGTAACACTGAACGTCACTTCTTTTCGCGCGCTCAATGACATCGCATGGAAAAAGTTTCGAATTTTTTCAATCCTTTTTATATCCATACTAATCTTGATAATCTTTCAAGTTTTTAACAATTGTGTAAGTTAAAATAGCAGTAAACATGTCTAATGAGAAGAAAATTAGAAAAAAGATTGAAAAATATGAAGATCGCATCAACCGGCTTTATCGTGAAATGAGTAAAAGCAGGAGTAGAAGCCGCTCACGATCACGTCTACGGAATCCGTCGCCGTCCCCCAATCGTTCAGAAGTCTCAGGTAAATACCTACGTCTCTTTTATTGCAGCTCGAACTCGCAAGACAAAACGACGCTAACAGGTACTCTGCTACCTTTTTTCCCCGTGCCCGTACGAGATACGATAAAGCACGAAGATCAAACTGGGTACGCGATACCACAGTCTTGATTTAGTACGAGATACAAATTAGATACACGTACGTGATACAGTATCAACTCACATCCACCCTGGTACGAGATACCCAAAGTACACGTTCCTTCGAGGCCCCTCCGCTCAGAACACGCAGTGCCCTGATCTATCTAAAACAACCTGTTTAGGAAATGGTTGTCATTTTCAGATTATGTGGAGGAAGGCCGCTACAACGTGGAAGAATTGGAAGCTGAAACAAACACAGCCAATGAACCTAGCTCAGCTCCTCAGCAATCTGTTGACGATCACGACCCAATAGATGCCTTCAAAGATGCATTAGGGGCGGACTATGGTGATGATGACTCTAAGTTTGATGGGAAAATTCAAACAGAAATTTCAAAACGCTGGAACCACATCCTAGTCAACGGACTTGCCAAAGAAGAGAAGGATGAAATCCTAAAGAAGTATAAACTACCTGAAAATTGCCAGTTACTCGAGGCACCAGTCCTCAATGAAGAAGTTAAGACGGTCATGACAGAGAGCTCTAAAATGAGGGACCGATCTCTGGAAATAGTACAACATCAGCTCGGGGTGGCCACATCCATTGTGGGCCATGTCATGACAAACCTCATCGAAAATAAAGAAATCAACAAAATACAGTTAGTATCTAAACTAACCGATGCATCAAAACTTCTGAATGACATTAACTTCCACAAAACGAAGACCAGAAGAACACTTATCGCACCGCTCTTAGACAAAAATTTCAATCACCTAATTGAAAAGGTCAAGCGAGATGAAAACCTCTTTGGTATTGACTTGGGAGACAAAATTAAGACTAGCCAAGAACTAAAGAAATCATCATCACAAATTAAGAAGACTACATATACACCAAAACCGACATCAAACAAACCTGCTCCAAAGTTCAAGACAGTGGGAAACCGATATGGTCCACCTCAGAACCAACCCAGCCTGCAAACCAAAGCGGCAGCACTTCGAGGTGGACCCAGAAGCCGTGCAACACAACCACCGCATCACCGAGCAGGTTCGAGCTACAGCCGCTCACGCTCCGAGAGAGCTGCACCACGTGGGCCGCACAGCAGACGCTGAATCAGGTACATGCAGGCAATATAGCTCACTATTTTTCCTGTTGGGAAGATATCACTAACGACCCTATACTGCTACAGTGGGTAGTAGGATACCAAATTCCTCTTCATATAGTGCCTATACAAAACACAATACCTACAAATCATTTACCTGACTCTGAACTCAGTAATATGCAAGAAGCCATCATGAATTTGCTAGAACTAGGAGCTGTACAAATATGTAATCACAGTAAAGACCAATTTGTTTCCAAAATTTTTCTAAGACCTAAACCTAATGGAAAGTTCAGATTTATTCTTAACTTGAAACCACTTAATAAGTTCATTAAACTGGAACACTTCAAAATGGAAGATATAAGAACAGCTATTAAAATTATAGACCATCATTACTACATGTGCACCATAGATTTAAAAGAATCATATTTTTTAGTAGCAGTTGCTCCGGAGAGCAGAAAATACTTACGGTTTCAATTTAAAGATACATTATATGAGTTCACTGCCCTTCCATATGGCCTTTGCACAGCCCCTAGTGTTTTTACCAAGCTATTGAAACCTGTGGTCAGCATCCTTCGAAAACAAGGATTCCTATCAACAATCTATTTGGATGATTATTTATGTATTGGCCGTACATATGTTGAGTGTCTAGCTAATAGAGATGCAACCCTCCAACTATTTCAATGCTTAGGCCTCATTGTAAACCATGAGAAAAGCAACTTAATACCTAGCACATCTTGCAAATTCCTGGGGTTTGTAATTAATTCACATAATATGACTCTTGAATTACCACAAGAAAAACGAAACTTGATTAAAGCTGCAGTTTCGAAATTTAAAGATCTTTCACATTGCAAAATAAGAGAATTTGCTAAATTGCTTGGCACCCTTACAGCAGCCTGCTCAGCAGTACCATATGGTATGGTACATACAAAAATAATGGAAAGAGAAAAATATTTAGCTCTATTAAAACATCATGAGAACTATGACGCTTTAATGACCCTGCACCCTGATATTTTGCCTGATTTGAGGTGGTGGTCTTCCAACATAATGATCACAAATCAAAGTATTTATGGCAGGCAATACAAATTAGAAATATTTTCAGATGCATCCTTGACTGGATGGGGAATACACTGCAATGGTGAGAGTGTTGGCGGTTTGTGGTCACACTCAGAACAAGTACTTCACATAAACCAATTAGAGTTATTAGCTGCTTTATTTGGATTGAAATGTTTTGCAAAGTCACAAAATCATTGTGATATACTACTTCGCATCGACAACACCACCGCCATTGCATGTATTAATAAAAAGGGCAGTGTTCAATTCCCACATTTAAATAAGATCTCTAGAGATATATGGACTTGGTGCGAAGAACGAAATATTAACATCTACGCTTCATACATCAAGTCTAAAGATAATATTTATGCAGATGAGGAATCACGTAAAACAAATATTGACACTGAGTGGGAATTGAACAAAGATGCCTACTCTTCAATCAGGGATCACTTTGGAGACCCTCACATTGATTTATTTGCCTCTAGGATTAACAAAAAGTGTGATGTTTATGTTTCATGGAAAAGAGATCCACATGCATTCAACATAGATGCTCTGACTCTTAACTGGGGACTGTATTTTTTCTATGCTTTCCCACCATTTGCTTTAATCACAAAATGCCTACAAAAAATAAAAAATGATAAAGCAAAAGGCATCATGGTCTACCCAGTCTGGGAGTCACAGCCCTGGTATCCACTAGCCATGAATCTAATGGTAACAAAACCCATTATATTCAGACCAAGTATTAACTTGTTGATATCTCCTCTCAGGACTGTACACCCGCTGAGCAGCCACCTTACCCTGGCAGCGAGCATCTTCTGCGGCAAGCATTCAGACGCCGAGGTTTGCCAGAAAGCTCACTAAACATCATGCTAGCCTCCATATCAGAAGGTACGATGAAACAATACAATACCACTTATAAAAGCTGGTGGAATTTCTGTCATTCACACAACCAGGAATCTCTCCTGACATCGGTGCCAATTGTTATCCAGTTTTTAACAGAAAAATACGAAAAGGGAGCTAGTTACAATACACTCAATTGTCATAAATCTGCACTCTCCCTTCTCATTGGAGAAAAAATTGGCACTGACGACAGAATCAAGAGGTTCCTTAAGGGAGTGTTTAGATTAAAACCTAGTATACCTCGATATACAGATATTTGGAACCCAAGTGTTGTATTGCATCATCTGGCAAAACTACCTCCAAACTCGGCTCTGAACCTTGAAATGCTCACTAAAAAGTTAGCCACTTTATTGGCTATGGCGACTGCTCAAAGGGTACAAACTTTATCATTGATAAGGCTAAGTAATGTAACAGTAACCAATACTCATATCACCATTACTATCAGTGATCTAGTCAAAACATCTGTAAGCACTAAAAAGCCTACCACCTTATGTCTCCCATTTTATTCTCCAGAGCCAAATATTTGCCCTGCAAGTACACTCCAAGATTATGTCCGGAACACAGCTGCTATTAGAAATGATGAACCATATCTTTTTATTACCTTCAAAAAACCTTACCACCGTGCATCAAAGCAAACTATAAGCAGGTGGATCAAATGCACCCTTACCGAAAGTGGCATTGACACAAGTAAATTCACCTCACACAGCACTCGACACTCTGCTACCTCATCCGCTAATAGAGCAAGTGTGTCCATGGACATAATCAGGAAAACGGCAGGATGGTCAGATAACTCATTAACTTTTGCTAAGTTTTACAACTTACCTATCCAGAACCACAATACTGGTAATATTGATTTTGTTCAATCTATCTTTAACAATGATTCTCATAATTAATAATAAATTGTGAATAATTTACTATAGTTGCTATTGATTATAATGTAATAAGTACTTAAGTCATACTTCCTATTTAAATCATAACTCTACCTCTAAGGTACTTATAACCTGTAGATATAAGTACTCATTTATGCATCAGATGCTGTGTACTGATCATTAATACTTAAAAGGAATATTTTTTTTATAAAATTACTGTACCTTATTATTTCTTAATTACTAATTAGGTACTATGTAAATGGAAAAATAAACAAAATTATATAACATTTTTTTTTTATTATTTTTATATAATTATTAACAGACAAACTGGGTACTAGTTATATGTTAATCACCCATTACGCACTATAATTATACTCTAAACAAATACTATGTCAATTTACATTTCAGATCTACCTGAAATAAAATTGAAAATTGGATGAACTTACCAAGTGAAATCCAATTGTAATTTTATGAATGTAGATCTGAAATGTAAACACCCACCCAGCCCAGCATATTCAGCTGGAAGCTGACCCAGGGCATAATGGGTAAGGTTACCTAGGCAGTCTAGGTACCCTGGTAAGCTCTAAATCAGTGACGTTCAGTGTTACCCACAGAGTAAACAAAGGATGCCTATTGTTTTTTTTTTTTTTATTCAAATCTCTAAATAAAAATCGCGATGATCCATTTGAGTGGGCGAGGGATTACTATGTCAATTTACATTTCAGATCTACATTCATAAAATTACAATTGGATTTCACTTGGTAAGTTCATCCAATTTTCAATTAGTAAATGGAATGATTCGCATTTAACTTTTTCATCAGATTATAGACGATCAGCTGTTGGCCTAGAATAGACTGACATTTGATTCAAAGTTTTGAGTTCGAAGCAAAAAGTGGAGGCACTACCCAACTTGGACAACATGGATCTTGGAGATTCGGACTTGTAGAGACTAGAGAGAATAGGAAATTATTCACTCACCTCCGCCCAAAAGCAGACGATCAAAGAAGACCCTGTCATGAGAAGTGGGTAGTAAGCAGACAGCAGACTGGTCGCCCATCCTTCTTGGAACGCTGACTGTAAAAAAGAGAAAAAAGTACGTGAGCGTCGTGGAACACTCAGTTGGAACGAAGCAAAGTGTACTTTTCTATACTGGGAATATAATAAATTAATTGTCAATTAGGTATCCTAGGAACGCTCTTCCGTACTAACAATGTAACAATCTATGGACTGTGTCGCGGCAGCGCATTTCGCACTGTGACGATTTGATATATACAATTACATGTGTCGTGACGGTAAAATGGAACAACATTTTTTTCCAGCCTCAGTCTTTTTTTTTTCTTCAATACCGCCTTAAAGAAAGTTCGTTCCAAAAACGAGTGAAAAGTTAAAATATTTTATTCAAAACAAAATACAATATTTAACAAAAATTTAATACATATTTTTTGCACTAGGTGGTTTACAATGGACCGTGTGGATGTGTGTATGTAGGCGAAACAGTTTTAATTTTAAACTTCTTAAATATAATTCTGCTTATTATAAAAACGTAAAACCTTGGTTGAACCCCATGTTGACATGTCAAAAGAAAACTGTTACCACAAAAAAAGGCGTTCTATGTACGAGTATTATAAGATCGTTTTTCTAGGGACAGCTTTTTAGTTAGACTTGGTCTAAACTCGGCTCATTTTCTTGTAATAAGCCCCGACTTCAGCTGCTACCATAGACGACTTAGACGATGAAATAAAATGATTGAATAAAAATACTTAGATAGAAAACTTACAGAAGAATACACAGCGCTTCAATTAACATAACTAAAATAAACTTACCTAAAAAAAAAATATTTATGACTATCGTTGAAAATGTTGCTTATGCTGGAACTCGCGAAGAAAATCATTTAATAAGTTTATCGGATGCAATATTGGCGCGTTACTTGCGTCGAGGGTTCGTGTAGAACGACAGGAGAACAACATATGCCGACAACGGCCGCATTAACAGGGACATATTAACTAAAAAATAAAGTAAATAAATAACATACATATAGTGTCATACTACTCAGTATATTTGGACTGTCGACTTTATTACGCAGTAATACAATAATTCATGGCCAGTTGGAGTTTACGCCTCAACTGCAACGTGTCCTGCCTGATCATGTCAACCATAATGACATTATAATAATAATAATCAAAACAACGGATAGCACGAAATACCGAAATCTGATCGAAAACTAGCATAGAGGTGCTGCGCGATTTAAGTGGGAAGACCACTTAGTGGGTGAACGAAGACAGTCATTAATTATTTCTTAAATTAAATCGAGCGACGTAATTCAAGTTCTTTTTTATGATGACTGTACGAGCTCCGTTGAATTGAAACGTTGTTTCTAGCATCAGGTACATATGCAATGAAATTGGCAGCTAAGTCTGCCTGTCTGGTTGGATCATTATCAATGCAATACAATTTTGAATGAAGGAGCGTATCATAATGTAGATAGTAAGTCTGTAGAAAATCTGTGATAAAGACCACAGATTTACTAAAAATCTACAACCAATCCAATATACGACGCGGGATTTAATAAACACAATGAACATACCTACCTGTTTGAAAATAAAATAAGCGATTCTCATGTAAATAGAGCAGTAACTTCGTAAATTACAACAACCGTTCTAAATGTTCCAAGAATGAAAATAACCGTTTTCACTTCAAAAACAGAAAAACCAGTGGCGCCAGCTCTTAACAACAACAACTTACCGGTGAAACGAAGTAGGCGCCGCGGATCAGAGAAGCGAGGAACGCAACCATGTACAGCATCTTCTGCGTGGTCACTTTGCAGGCTCGGAGGAAGGTGGGCGCCTTTAGACGCCGGTACTCTGTCAGTATGCAAATGCATAGTTGAACTGCACAGACGAATGCTACCAGGAGGAATACTCCGCCGATACCTGTAATGAGAATAGGCTCGTTAGACTCTTGAATTAGCCATTGACAGTTTTTGCATTTTAAGGGTTATTTATTGTTTATCAAATTCGAATGTGTTATTGTCTGGTGAGGGAGTTTTGATTATTGTTAATAGTAGATAAGGGGAGATAAGGCCAATGTTGGAAGGATTTGGAGACCTTTGCCCAACAGGCGTTAGGACTTGCTTAGTACGGCAAGATAGAGTCGCCGAAAAGCGTATTTCGCACAGACCCGTGCTGTTCATGGAGTCTCCGCGACTACGGTCGGCTAAAGAAGTCCTGTGTGTGGAGCTCGAGAGGTAGATATTGTATACTCACATGCATGGTATGGTAAGTTGGGGTCTGCGCACTCGACCCCTGAGAAGCGTATCTCGCACAAACAAGTGCCATTCATGCAGTCTCCGCGACTGCTGCAGTCGCGGGCGCATCCCGCGCCGCTCATGGCGCCTGCGTAGAATGCTAGCAGCGAGCGCATCTTATCTGCAGCGACGGTGACGCCCGTCGCCTTGGAGACCTGGGGAAGAAATGGGTCTTTCAGATTTGATAATTTTCTGCCGAAAAATAAATTTCATAAAAGTCACAAATAAGTTGTATGCGGAACTTCAAGAATTAGGATAAGTTTTTTGCAAGTCTAGAAAGATTTGGTAGTTACCATAACGAATTATGTAAAGGTATTAAGGTACAAGCAGAATACATGTTTTGTAGCTTGGTAATTAGAATTGAGAACTTTCTTCATTGGTAAACAAAGATATTACCAAACAGCGCCAATATTTTAAGTTTATGCCAATGTGCCAGTAACATTAAAATACACTATCATCAAAATCCTATCAGTAATGATTATTTGATTTCATGCAACGTATAAAAAAGGTCAAATCAACACCAAGAATAGAAAACTATAGTGACCTCGCCATGACCAAAACTATGTGTACGACGTACGTGACTGATTGTTCAACAAAAACTACAAAGCACTTTGAACCTTTACCTGTTTTTGTAGAGTCTAGAACCCTTTGGCGTTTAATCCACCATTTAAGCTTCTTAGAATACAAACATGTTGTTTTGGGGTAACCAAACATTTTGCTATGCCACTCTGAAGCCCTCCACAAGTGGCACTGGCATGTAGGTACCTACACCATTAGAAAAAGGTAGAGATCCTTTTTATTTTTAAAGTGGTAGGTAGTTCCTTCAAACCAGTAAGGTAAAAGAATTTTAAGTACAAGCAAGCTGTATCTGAGACATTGTTTGAGATGAAAATCATAAAGAATATATGTATAGATCTTGAAGCCCTGAGCGGAAGCAACAAAGGTCAATATATCTTTCGCAACGCACTTTCACAGTATCAATGTATCGTTTACGTAATGCACGCGAGTTCGTTGCACTGACGCACTATATTAACTAAGTAGTTTATCAGTCATTCTAGTACCCATAACACAAGCTCTGCTTACTTTGGGGCTAGATGATGCTGTGTGAAAAAGTCTAGCGTTATTTATTTATTATTTATTATTTATTTATTTATATCTCGATGAGTTTTCCGCCCTGTCCCACTGCGAGGAACAACACTGTGACGAGGAAGCGAATAGCTATCGACAAATCAGGGAACGTTATTAAACACCCAATAGGCACATACCAGTCCTTACCACACTAGAATTCAGTATTCCGATATCGGAAACCATACACAACACCCAGCCAGACCATCTCCAACGGGTAACCCCCCTGCAAAACGCACGAGCCCACAAGTTTCAAACCGCGTTTTTAGGGGGATTACCTACAGGGTGTAAAAAGACGTCTACCGAAGCCGAAAGGGGTAGGTACAGCATCCCAACACACAACCAAATCCAAAAGGATTTTCCGAAAAATCATTATATCCGGAGAAAACAGCGTTTGAAGATTACTGTTTGCGTATGTACTGGGCGCGTTGTTTTACGTAGATTGCTGGATTTTGAGTGTTAATTGTTTTTTCTTTTATAAATGAAATTATTAGGTAGGTATGTATGGACTATGGTCTTACTCGTATTATGTTGTCCTAGTAGTAAATAACCGAAAATAACATAAAATGACGTAGCTAAGCCAAACGTTTTTGCGTTTTTTTTTTCGCTAAATATGTTCAGAATCATGGTCTGATTGCAACCCCTCAGTTTTCGGTAGTAGTCTTTTGACACCCCGTATATTTTGCTCATGCTTTCTGTACAGCCGGCGATCGCAATGCTACCAAATTCTCTCTCAGCCTGTTTGCCATGACCACCCATCTCTACTGTAAAACAGAATTATGAGTTTAGCCGATTCTGAATTTTATCGGGGTTGCAGAAAAGACGCTTGCAATTTCAAATGTCATTTTACTCTAATCCCTACAGATAGATAGGTTCGTCATGGTAAGCAGGCAGCTCTATACTTTTCTATTCCGGCACTGAAGCATCTGTATCGTGTAGCTTGTAGGACTCGATTTTTGAATGCGACCTCAATTTTATGATGACGTGGCTGTGAAACTAATGTTTTGTGTTTTTTCCGCGTTAACATTTCTGAATTTGGACAAAAATTAAGATCCGCTGGGAATAATTATATTAACGTACATCAGAATTTCAACTGTGCTCTACTTATCTTCTTGTACACAGTCTTATAATTGTGAAGATGACTTCATAATAAACAAAATTTCGTGCGCATAACGTGCTAAACACATAGATATTCTTACGAGTATAATTTAAATATAACGGGATAAAAAAGAAAAAAACTCGCACTTGCTATGTACTTGGCGAACATGAACATGTTGTGGATTCCATCATGTAAACAATTCAGTGTAAACAATTTAAGCAAACACAAAGTTTCAGACACAAGACATGTCAGTTAAATAAATATCCTGTCCGATAATGGAATGTAGGACAGATTGACGACATGTGTTTAATTGTTTTGCTTCAAAGTGTTCCATTCCGAGATGAGCTTGACTCATATATTTTTCACGAGAACCAATAATCACCTTCCTGTTCTTGTCCCACGTAAAGTGGGGTCGGTACAACATGACTATCGATCTCCCTCTATCAGCCATCAACTCAGCACTCGCTCCTTTCATACTCATTTCGTCTTTCACACAAACCTTGTTGTGTGACGAGAAAAATGTTAAGATTGAATGTGGACGGATAGCGGAAGAAGCAGACCAAAGAAATATGGTTTAAGGGCAGGGAGATGAGTTTCATTTAATTTGATATTGCGAACTTACTTTATCGAAACAAAAATTCCACTAAACACAGTTCAACTTCAAGAACTCTTTCTTCTATTATTTTTTCCACTATGCCGTAGAAGCAGCCTACACAAGTCGTGACTAAGAAACACTATTTTGGGCTTCTCAACAATACATTATTTAATCAAGGTTTTATCAAACACCACCTCCCGCGGCTTCGTTCAAATGGTGGTTCTACCTAGAATTGAATTAACATAATCGGATCAGTAGGTTCCAGACAATACTCAAATAATTTTTTTCCTGATTAATGTATTTAATGTAACATAGATTCGCATTTTAAGCAACAAACAGTCAGGCTTCTATTTTATCAAACTCAAATTTAATATCCTAATCACTTTCATGTCAACGAAACAAGACAACGAAGAGACAACAAAACAACTTATCTTATCAGTTATCAGTCAGTCTATCAAAGTGTGATTGAAAAGCATAGTAATTCTAGAAAGATAGATCCTCTTTGTTTTTACTTTAGCTGATGCAGGATCATCAGTTCTTCTCTTCTCTTACGTGAAACATCCTTATTGAGTCCATCATTTGATTGCCTATACGGACGCTGCTGTTACCAGGGCACTGTTTACTATAATTTATGTGTACAACACTTTACAGAATACAGCCATTACGGAAATTACTAGACCCACGTAATATCACATAACACGGTGCCAATTACATTGTGTAAAGTGTAATAAATTGTTCATCATGTTCCTAGTGCCTATAGAGTTTCATATTGATGTATGACTATACTAATATATTATAGAATGCGAATCGCATGCGTAGATTGCTGGATTAGGATTTTTAACTGTTTTTATCTTTTATAAATGAAATTATTAGGTAGGTATGGTCTTTTTATGTTGTACTAGTAGTAAAAACAACATAAAATAACGTAGCCAAGTCAATTTTTTTTTTGCGTTTTTTTTTTCGCTAAATATGTTTAGAATCATGGTCTGATTGCAACCCCTCAGTTTTCGGTAGACGTCTTTTTACACCCTGTATATACAGGGTGTAAAAAGACGTCTATCGAAGCCGAAAGGGGTAGGTACAGCATCCTAAAACACAACCAAATCCAAAAGGATTTTCCGAAAAAATCAATATATCCGGAGAAAACAGCGTTTGAAGATCACTGTTTGCGTATGTACTGGGCGCATTTTTATACGTAGATTGCTGGATTTTGAGTTTTAATTGTTTTTTTCTTTTATAAATGAAATGATTAGGTAGGTATGGTCTTATTATGTTGTACTAGTAGCAAAAAACTAGAAAATAAAATAAAATGACGTAGCTAAGTAAAAAAAATTTTTGAGTTTTTTTTTCGATAAATATGTTCAGAATCATGGTCTGATTGCAATCCCTCAGTTTTCGGTAGCAGTCTTTTTACACCCTGTATGTACATATAATAGTGATCGCGAAAGTTTAAGAAAGTCTATTGATAATGTTCATGTCGCAGGCCGTCAATAGGCCAGATCAGCACATGATCGCAGTGGATGGCACAAGGTTAGGGAGCAAGTCAGTTGTGGTTATGATCATGTTTAGTTAGACTACAGTATCTCGTTGAGGGTTAGCAAAGGGTGCCGCTTTATAAATAATTTAGCATAGATGCAATGTTGAGAGGAAAATCTCCGGAAACTACCTATATGTATCATTCCAAATCAATAGATGTTTTGAAAGCAATTCATTAGGTTCCTTCTAAATGTGTTCCATCTGGTTTCTTAACAGAATCCACAACTACAGCCCTAAAAATACAATCTAAAAAGAAGGAAGGCCTTGGTTCTACTGTGGTTCTACATAGGAATAGAACATAGAAGTAGAACTCTGTATAATATTTACACGTGTTTGCAATAGCCTATTACGTAATGGCTAGGTTGTCTGTGTCGCCTTGAAAACAGGCTATGATCACCCCTGCGAAAGTCCTTGAGAGTTGTTATCTCAAGAGGGTTGGGGATGCGAACGGTGAAGGTCAAAGGACCTCACCCTATATTTTCCTTGACCTGTAAAGTGCCAAAGGTTGGTGCTTTTCTGTCATTGTAATATTTTTTCATTGGATAAAGCTTAAACCGAAGGTCAAATGTGTCGACCTCAATTTCGTAATAACGGTTTTTTTTTGTTTGATAGTGAGTGAATGATTCGTCAGAATATTGAAAATATCTGTTGATAGTGGTTAAATTATGGTGGATGACAATGGATGGATGGAGGCTGGTGTGGATGGGTTAAGTACTGTTTTGAGTGCCAGTGTATTTGTGGTTTCTGAGAGTACCCACAGAAACAATAGTGTTTACATACATACATACATAAAATCACGCCTCTTTCCCGAAGGGGTAGGCAGAGACCACAGTTCTCCACTTGCTACGATCCTGACACACAACTTTTGCCTCATTCACTCTCATTACATTCTTCATACATGCTCGCCGGTTTAGGGTACTTTTGACCTGGCCCTTCTCCAAAATGTCGCCAATTTGATCCAAGAAGGTTCGCCTAGGCCTTCCCTTTCCAGTTGTCCCATACACACTTGCCTCATACACTTGCTTTGTCAAACGACTGTCATCCATCCTCTCTACATGCCCAAACCATCTTAACATACCTTTCTCGATCCTCAACACTCAACACAATCGTGTTTTATGAAATAAATTATTGTTCTGTTACGATTTATTCTCTACATATCACCCCAAGCGGTAAATAGTAAATAAGAGTAGGAACAACGAGACCTAGTTATTTTTACTTTGAAGAAGTGCATACATGCATATTTTGAATCACATATGGATATATCGTATACCGTAAAGGGCAGAATAACAGGAAAATTTGCTATAAATGCTTATCGTCGTTTAACCTTCAACGCTTTTGCGCCGAGGGCAATATCTATTCAGTTTAGTATTTTACAAATACTTTAAGTACCTATTAATTTTACTTTTTAGCCGAGTGAAAAAATTACTACATGATGGGATGTTTGCAGTCACCTTCATTCAAAGTTCTTTTATTCAGAGAACCATGCTTGCCTGCTTTCCAATCAACTATCTCTACGGTCGAATAAGGTCAATGAAATTTGAGTTTCACGGTTGCAGAAAAAATACTTTTACCGGAAAAGGAAAATCCCGGTTTTTTTTTATTATTTCCGAGGGATGACGGTTATAAACGCGAGGCGCAACTAAAATTGGAACAAAAAAATGAAGGTACAATAGGGCTCATGGGCTCAGTTTAAATAAATATGCAAACTAGTTTAAATAAAGACTTTATTGTTTCTATTATTACAATAATATTCGCATGTTATATTATGTAACGTAGTACAAAATTAAATATTCAATCATCCAGAATAAATGATGTTTCTCATGTAAATAGGCGTTATCAGTAACCTTCGCCACGCGCTTTGATAAACAACTACAATATGTTGAATAAACCACAACAATTGTTTTTATTACATTTTATCAAAATAAATTATGTTTCTAAGCTTAGATTAGGAAAACTAACGCTATTTTATCAGTGTTTCATAAAATTTTCTTATTATTTTGCTGATATTTCAGTTAATCTAAAGCAGTCCTGTATGAGACAGACACAGGCCATGCTTTTATGCGATAAGTGAATATGTTACCATACATATTCACGTATTGCATAAAAGCATGGCCAAATAAAATCGCATACAGAACTTGTTTAGCTACTTCTTAACAGGAAATAGACCAACTTAGCATACCAACTACTAGATAGATAGGTAATCACCTTCCTCATGGCTATACGAAATAGGAAATAAATTCTAATAATATCCTCATTCACTAGAAAATAATCTGTCTGATAAAAAATTGGATATTTTACTCATCTTTACTTCACAATCGCAGCGCGCTTAACAACCATGGACAATTTGAGTTATTCCAAATTATCCTATAAAATTTGGGTCAGCTGCAAACAATCATACAAATGTAGTAGTATCTAGATAAAACTCAATTCAAACTGCATTCAAATGCACATAGCTTGATGTCTCTACCGGCATGTCGTAGAACCTATAAAGTTCGAAAACATGAGTCAAGTGCACGAAAGGAGCCTCTTTGAGGCGCACTTAAAGTCCTTTCACCTCACTTTCTAGTGACACGA
This sequence comes from Epirrhoe tristata, assembly GCA_951394285.1. Classification (NCBI taxonomy): domain Eukaryota; kingdom Metazoa; phylum Arthropoda; class Insecta; order Lepidoptera; family Geometridae; genus Epirrhoe; species Epirrhoe tristata. The sequence goes on from OX596158.1 coordinate 2,838,388, forward strand.
TAAGAAGAAGATCAAGATAACATGCTCTCAAGTGCAGGCCCACAAATCATCACACGTTGCATTATACACCGTAGTCTAATACTCGTAGTATACTGTCTGCAAATAGTATGGCACGTGCCAAAATGGACGATTGCCTTGACTGTCATCCCTAGACACTCTGTCAGATGTTATTTCAATGACTGTATTAAGAACATCGTATTAAAATCTAAGTTCACACAAGATGAGAGAAATGCATGTTCTTAAACAAAATTTTGATTGGTGTTGATAAATAAAATAATACTGATGGAATTACAGGATAGTTTTGATCAGTCTAATGTGTCATATTAATGATTTTTTTTAATGTGAGTTTGTACACATTATCGTCACACCATATTCTGTATGGTAATATATTTATTTCTGATAATGGCAAGATGGATCACCGAAAGCTAGACCTAAACCGTCTGGTAGTACCTACCGTGAAAAATCAAGAGAACAAACCAGATTTTTGCAAGGAACAGGCGTATATATAGGCAACTCGACTATTCTATGTGATCGTAGAGCTTTCCTACTAAATTATCTTTTTTACTTTTAAGTCACTTTTTTACTCAAATCGATGACCACGTAATCCTGGGTCCTACTGAATAAGCTCTGGACTTTTAAGTCACTTTTTAAATCACTTCGGTGACCAAGAACGCTAATACGAGCAACTAAAATGTAGGATAAAGTGCATACTTCGGACATTGTACAAAACCATTTCAAGCTACATTCAATTACAGTAAACCGGTCAGAAAACGGTATAACTGGTGATGGGCTGAATAAATTGCCTCTGGTACCTCAGGCGTAATTGTGGCTTACATTCTTATTTCAAGAGGGCACAACATTCACAAGTGCATGAAACACGAATGGGATGGTAAATTAATGTTTTCACAGGAGAGAAAGGGACAGAAATACAGACGAGCGATGTCTGGATTGCAAAAATGCATGCTATTACTTTGTGAAACTGTCCTAAAAAAAACCTATGATGAAGTACTTTTTTATTTACAAACAAATTAACTTAGATTTGTCTTGGGTTCAAGACCGCTCATGTTGTATGTTTAAATAAATAAATAATGCTGGACTTTTTCACAAAGCATCATCTAGCCCCAAAGTAAGCAGAGCTTGTGTTATGGGTTCTGGATGACTGATATACTACTTATATAATTTTTGTAATACATACATATTATGCATAGAAAACACCAGTTTATTGCAATACTAGCTGTCCCTCGTGGTGTTAAACGCGGTCACTCGGGAAAACTTCACTTTCCCGGGATAAAATATAGCCTATGTTCATCAGGGATAACGTAGTATTCTAATAGTGAAATAATTTTTCAGGTGCAGTAGTTTCAGAGCCTATTAAATTCAAACAAACAAACAAATCTTTCCTCTTTATAATATTAGTGTAGAAATAACATCATAATAAATAATATTACTCGTATTCTACTAATGTTGTACTAAGCCTTTATTTTTCTTCAATGGTACTAAGGATACAAAGTTGTGTCACTTGTACTATCAATGGTACAAATCAATGGTACTACTGACACTAAGCCCATTGTACTAATTTCGAACGTTTTTTATTTCGTATGTTGTGTTTTGTTATTAATTGGTGTACAACAAAGTGTAAATTTTTTTTTTTTTTTATGGAAGAGGGGGCAAACGAGCCAGTGGCACACCTGATGGTAAGTGATTACCACCGCCCACAGACAACTGCAGCATCAAGAAGCACTGCAGATGCGTTGCCGGCCTTTGAGGCTCTTTTCTTGAAGGTGAATTAATTAATTAATTCAATATTATCTTGTAATAAACATTACTTTACGTCATTATTTATCCAATCAATACCCTTTATTATTAAGTGTGTATTGAGGCTACCATGTTTTGAGGTCAACTACCTAATAGCTTCTTGAGAAAGGGTGTAAAGTGGCTTTCAAAAAAGGTTTTATTAAATTTTTAGAAATACAAGAGTTGTGTACCCATATATTTATTTTATAAAAAAAAACCTTGTATGATAAATATAATAATAACAATAACAGGCTGTGTTATTATTAGTTACAAACAAAAACACATAAATTAATATTGGGATGACTACTTCAAATTGGAAATATAAGTAGTTTCTGTTCATTGAATTGTTTACAATGTAGATGTATCAATGAATTCGTTTAAATAAGTAAGGAGTTGCATGACAATGGTCACAGTGCAAGTGGCACCAACAAAATAAACAAACTTTGTACAAAATCGAAACACCCAGAACAATGGACTAACAAAGATAGTCGGAGAAAAGTTCTCAAACACCCTATTTACAAGTACTTATTATTTACTCTTTAAGAATATATCGCAAATGAAACGACCGATATACGTAACCATGGGTTCAACTGTCTTGTTATAAAAACTGATAAAGAAACAGCTAAGTATAAAATATTTGAAAAAAAACTCACGCATTCCTTTGACAATCATTCCCGAGGAAATTCTGCCAAAACCAAAAATAGCGTAAAAAAAACTTTTTTGGCAAGTTTTTCACAGCCAACACTTCACTGACACTTTCCACTTTAAATCACATTTACACCCTTTAAATGTTTTAAGAACATTAGATTATTGACGAGTCTTCGCGCGTGTTTAAAAATAAATAAAATAATCTGTGACGTTACGTGCTAATGTCACGAGTACACGCTCCCGACTGCTACTGCCAATCGGTATGTTATCCAAATGTAAAACTTGTTATATATTTATTTATTCGTCACATCACAAGATATTCCTTTGTTCTTTTTTTAGAACATTGTCTTTTGACACTGGATTAGTAATCCACACGTATCGCTGCTAACTTTAAAAAGTTTATGAGTGAACTTCAAAGCCGATGACAAAAGTTTTTAGATAGGCGGCTTGGTTAGCCAAGCCGCTTTAGCTTAGGCTAAAAACTCACTGCTCACTTTTGGTATGGCTCTGCCAAGCACCATCTACAGGCATTAGAGTCGATTGAGAGACGAGCCAAGAGGCTAATAGGTGATGACACCCTGGTCGAGTCTCGGCTTCAAAGCCTTGAGCATCGCCGTAGAGTTGCGTGTCTATCGGTCTTTTATCGACTGCATGTCGGAGAGTGTGCACAAGAGCTCCATAATTTAGTTCCGCCATCCCCGTTCTTTTATCGGACCAACAGGTTCCCCGAAAGACGCCACTTGTACATGGTTGATATTCCCAGAGTTCGTACAAAGCGTTTTGAGTCCACTTTTTTCATACGCACTGCCAAATTATGGAACTTATTGCCGGGTACCGTATTTCCCGAAAAGTACAATATAGGGGTCTTTAAATCAAGAGTAAATAGGTTCCTTCTAGGAAAGCATGCTCCATCTTAGACCTCACTACTGCTTAACATCAGGCAGAGGGAGGTCAAATGCTGACCTATTTAATTAAAAAAAAAAACTTGCTTAAAATTTACTGACTTCTGAACAACGGATCAGATGTCATTTCTAACATCGGTCACCCAATTTGTGACCGATCGGTACTTCGTATCAACGATTTATCAACTAAGCAAACTTTAAAGTTAGCAAGAATGTAGTAAGTGTCGTCTTAATAAGTATTGTGTAAGCACCATTTTTATCTCCATTTTTTTTCCTATTATCGTAATAATGTTAAAGTTCAATCGTTCATTACATGTTTACGTTCGTTCACACATTATTCAGGTCGAGTTTAAAACACTTTTACCTAGTAATTCAGTCAAGATGAATACATTTCCTGGTAGGAACTAATCGCAAAGTTAAAAGATTGAAAAAAATAACCAATATTGACTTTCGTTTGTTTATACAATAACACAATTAGCAGCCGTATCGATTATGCCTACTTTTTATATCAAACTAGCTGGTACCCGCGACTTCGTCAGCGAAATAACATACTTGAAAACATCTAAATAGAACTGAAATCTGCAAGAATCAGCAACGCCCTCTATTGCCTTTAACTGGAACTACCAACTCCCCATACAAACTTTCAACCCTTATTTCACGCCCTCCATGATTAATATAGAGATTTTGTCTGTCATAAGAACCTTCTCCTGACAATAACAAACACAACAAAAAATATATTTGTGAAATCGGTCCAGCCATAGCTCCAGGGATATAGGGATTCATTTTTATATATAGAGATATCGCTTATTAGCTGCATAAGACGCAAGTGAGTTCCTGGCTTTAGTGGAAAGTTCACATCCCAGGGACCGATATAGTATAGACTTTGACTCACTATTAAAGTAATTAAGAACCCTAAATGTAATCCGCATTTTGCGATATGAAGTATTTTATGTTCCTTATGCTATTCTTTGATATGGAAGTAACTATTCGTATGGTAAGGTGCAAACCTTGTGCACATATCGTGTCATTGACCAGCCTACAGATGTCACTAACTCTCAGTACCTATCATTACTTATCCATACAATTTATACATTTTTTTTAATGTGAAAGTAACTGTCTGTGATGCTTTTTCACGCACAAACTTCTAACAGATTAGGTTAAAGCATATTACATCTTTGGATATAATTATGCAGATTGAATCTCAGGAAAGGACAAGGCTGATTTTGTATCCAAAATAATCATGGAAAGGGTCAGAAAAAAAATCCCACTCATATAATAAAGCTGAAAGTTTGTGAGTTTGTTTGGATGTTTGTATGTTTCGACGAAACAGGTGAAAGACATAACTCCAGAATAGCATATTAGGCTTTTTATCCCAAAAAATATGTAAAAGGACAACGGGAATATTGCATAAAAACTTTAGCAGTACTCTGTTTGACACAAAGAGCACTGCTTTAAGGTTGCCATGACAACCAATAACTTATGACGTTTCAAAATGGCAATGTCATTTCGTTCTACTATGCTTTGAACTATTTTAAAGACAGCAAATCCAAAATTGAATTCAGTGTTTTCATGGGTTGGATTGGAACAAGGTAGTTCTATCTCTAAAGTTTGTATGACGAAACAATGCGCAGAATCTAAAGGTTGAAAGTTGGTATGAACCGAGATACAATCATCACGTCACAGCACACCAGGCAGACCAGCCACATGGTCTGATGACATTGTAAAGGCGATGGGAAAACATTGGATTCTATCTACTGGCATAGAACTGGAAACAGTGGCGTGAAAATAAGGAGGCTTATCTTTGTTCTGTGGTCCTATACTCAGCAATCATCTACTCAGCAATAGGTGGAGTTGCGGGAAGTAACTAGTTGTAATAAATAGGTAGCACTTAATGCATTGCGCGTCGCAGTGAAGTGTCCGATACGCGCGGGTCATCGTGTCTCATGAATCATTTCTATTTCATCTACACAGGGTCAGAGAATATCAAATGATACAGGCTACTACTACGTAGTTATAGTAGAAAAGACACTGACGTGTACCTAAACGTTGACGAATCTCCCTTTGTTCGACTGGCTCCATACTGGAGCTTGATTAATTGGCCATTAAAAGAAAGCTGGGCCCTAAGCCGTAGATATTCAGCTGTACTGTAGGTTATTTTATTAAGTACTGAAATATGGATTGCGTGATGTTTTTAATAAATTGTAATTTTTCCTTTCTATATATAATGTCAATTTTAATTAAGTAACTATATAGATTCAGTCATCAAAAAAAAAAAAAAAAACAAAATAGTTTATTTCATTAACCAAGGGTTACAATTTCAACCAGGGTTGGAACCTTCTTTTAAGTACAAAGTACTTGTGCCAGATTGTTCCGCTCTTGCATATCCATATTAATATTTGTAACTTAATACCTATTTTATAGTGAAAGAAAGAAACAAAAACTATTGTAGGTATGTTAGGTAGTTTACATTTTCACCTAAATGAAATGCGAAGTCATAAAGTAAATAACTCGAACGCTGTTATCGGAAGCAACAAATTTTCCTCATTTTTTGCAATCATTGCGTTTTTTTGGCGCAACAAGACAGGCCACGCCTTCAAACGATTCGGTCCTTCTATTGGTTAGTTTAACGTTCTGCATTCGTCACTGGATTATTATCATTGGCTTGGGAATCAAGATTATGATGACACGCTTTCAATATTATCGTACCCAACAAAATCGAAAGTAGTCACAGATAGTTCCTGCTAGACAAAATTAATAAAATTTTCCTGTTATAAAATTGTTCATTGTTGTTCAGCGTGAAACGTAAAAGTTCCATGTGTCAGGGATACGTTCCTACGTGAAAATACTATATAGAATCTTATCCCTCACTGATAAGATTATTTGTTTTTGTTTTCCCAAACATCATGAGGAAAATAGCATTTTGTAGGACCTAAAAAGTTCGAATGTGACAACGCGATGCACAAAAGAAGCACACTGACTGCTTTAAAAGTAACACGACAAAAATAATAAAATGAACTTATCAATAGCATAAGAAATAACATTAAACTGCTCCTAAGCTTACATACAAATGCAACAATTATTATTCCTCAATATGGTCTGTACTTCTTAAAATAATAAAAAACTGTCAATAAACTTAATTTTGTTTTTCATTCATTTCATTTTGTTGTATTCTTTAATATTACTTACAAGATAATATTTAGCTTCTTTATTATTTAGTAATTAGTTTAAGTTTGTAATACCGTCCTCATTTAAGTTGGAACTTGATCCCTCTCTTGTCTGGAGGAGAGCGCTGACTCTGCTACTGGGTTTCCTAACTTTTGCAGTAGTCAACGTTTCCCTATTGTATTTTACTTGCATGTGTTTTTGTTCCAAATAAAAATATATTTGATATTTGATTTGATATTAATCAAAATCGGTTCATCTATTCGGGAGCTTCGATGCAACAGACACAAGACACGTAAAAACTACATCCCTCTTTATGCATCGTGGGTATAAAATAAGCATGAATGAATATAGTCACGAGACTTTAATAGAAACAATCGATAGTATCAAGGTCAGGTCACTTAAACAGTTCCACTGCAAGAGTTATGTGATCACACGCGTGTTGAGGATTACTGCGTGTCAAACAAGTTTCAAAAATGTATGAGATTATAAAAGGCTAGCTAAGTATGTTCGTAAGAGTCAGTGGTCAACTCTTTTGACGGAGTTTTTAGGCCGCCTTAAGGCCTCTGTCAAGGCTTAACGTGCCCTCCGAAGCACGGAAGCGCTCAGTTGCCACTAGCTGACAACATTGCTTAGCTTCAACGATCTATCAAGAACGACTAGCTAACTGCACCACGAGCGCTTCAAATTCAAACACCACAACCCATCCTTTTGACTTTGGCGTAGTCAAGTAAAAAAAGTCCTTTCAAAACATCTTTTTGTTTGCAACTTGTAAGTTTGTATCTGTATTACAAAACCAGTTTGTGCGCTCTGTCGTTGAACTCAGGTACAGGCTTTGAGCTTGAGTGCGTCTACACCGGGTGCACTCAACGTACCCAACTGATATTTAGGTCCCATACCTGTATTAATCGATATTTGAGTAAGGCGGGCCCTAGATAATTTTTTGCGCAATATAAAGAGTTGTGCAATATTTTTCAATTTTGGTTTGATCGACTGATCACGACAATATTATGCAATGCTTAGATAGATAGATAGATATCTTTATTTCTCAGAAAAATGTAACATTCATCATTTAGTAGTGTTTCTAAGCCTATATTAGGTGGCAGGCTTATTATAGTGCAATACGATTGATCGTTTATATTCAAAGCCTTTCAATCTTATTGTGCAATAATATGTATTGTACAATGTTATGTAGGCCCGCAGTGAAAAGCTACACCCGAGGCGAGCTAGCGTGCCGCGGTACCGGTCGACGGTGAGCCAGAAATCTATTAAAACTATTTAAAACGCCCTATTGAATGAATAGCCTAAGCATCCAGCCAGCCAGTTCATTCAATGTTTGTATTCAACCAGACGGCTGAATAGAATTCAGGATATATACTCGTACATGTAAGTAGAGGAATGCCGAAGAAGTAGTTGTGTTTAGTTAGGTCGCGTTTCTACCTGCAAGAAAACTTCGAGACACGAGATATGTCGGACAAACTGTCAGACATTTGCTGATGCACAGAGGCTGTTCTCGACTTCTCGAGTTTTGAGATGACTGATAGAGGAAAAGGAAAGATCATTTTGAGCGTATGATGATGAAAGAAGCCGGTCTCATATGAGGCAGGAGCCAGCAGACGATCAATCGAACTCCTCAAGGAATAACAACAATGATGTTTGGGCTGGTTTCGACCAGCTGTGATACTAGTGAAAAAGATAGATGTGCCTGGATCGTAGCAAATAGAAATCTGTGGTTTCTCTCTACCCCTCACATTGAGAACTTGAGACCACTCACAGGAGAGATGCGTGATTTTATGTACGATCAGCGTCACCAACTGGTAACCCTCCTCAATGAGGAGGGTTACCAGTTGGTGGAGTTGGTGACGCCTGGAACAAAACAAACTACATATGAGGAGTCCTCATATGTAGTTTGTTTTGTTCCTGCGAGCTTCGTACGACGGACGTACGAACTTCGTGCGTCGTTCGTTTCGTGCGGGGGCACCAGTTGGTAACGCTGACAGTGTACACGTATTACGTATTTTGTCCAACGAAAATCTTAAACTTGCCAATATCATTGAAACTGTAGGTACCTAATACCTAATGTAATTACAATGAGGATTCAATCCTTTAATCCGAACATTGCACAAGTTGCTCTAAAGTAAGTTCGTATGAGTCAGTGGGCAACCTTTGCACTGAATGCACCGAGTTTGCACTCGCGGTGTAGCATGTTATTTAGAAAATATTTACCTTATAGCCATGTGTTTCCAAGCATTTTGTTTGAACATCACATGACCTAGTTTTTAACACACCTGGATGGAACTGAGAAAAAATGGAGATTGAATATAATTATAGAACACATTTGTAACTTTTTAGGATGTTGTTTGTAGAGTGCCTGGTAGTGTGCTGGTAGGAAGTATGTTGTTTGAGGTTGAGATGGAATGGGCTTGAACTGAACAATCATAAATCATGATTTTTCAAAATTGTATTATGGAAAATTTACCGAAACAAAAGTCAAAAGGCACTTGTTAAATAAGACCAGTCTCAAAAACTAATGATTCTACATGAATCTTAACATGGTTCCATTTATTCCCGTGGTCTTGTTCTGAAGTGTGATTTTAAATTATGTTTTTTTACTTTTTCTTTAAATCGACAATTTTTTACGGGAATAATCCTCATGGAACTCTAAGAACTACACGCGAGTGCATGCACACCGAATGCACTAAGAAAGCATACAGTATGGCGTATGTGTTTGTTTCAGTTAATTTATTTCAATGTGGTGTTACTAATTAATTGAATTGAACTCTTTGTGGCAAGTATATAGACGCATGAGGTAAGAGCTATGTAATTTAAATATGTATCAGCAGAGAAAATTCATAATTACGCTAGCTGATTCCCGCTGTCTGTAATTTTATTATTTGGGAACCATGATGGATATAAGATGATATAAGATGCTATAAGTATGGCCAATTACAAGTTTTCACTTTAGATACTAAAAATTATGGGAATAAAAAGTAAGCGGGACAAAAACGGTAAAGGATAATGAAAACAGGATGTATAAATGACGACCTCTGTGGCGCAGTGGGCGAAGGCCCGCCTGCGACGCAATAGGTTGCGGGTTCGATTTCCGCGGCGGGAACAATATTTGTATGATCTACAAATATTTGTCTCGGGTCTGGGTGTTTCTATGTATAATATGTATATATTTACAAACAAAAAGTATATAAGTAGTATATCAGTCATGTAGTACCCATAACACAAGCTCTGCTTACTTTGGGGCTAGATGATGCTGTGTGAAAAAGTCCAGCATTATAAATTAAATTAACTAATATGTATTCCAAGTTTCATCTCAATTTATCCACTGGTTAAAAAAATTTGGACCGACAAAGCAACCAGATTAACCATTTTTATCATCATACTCGCTTCAGCTGAAAGCTCAAACCATAATCACCATACTGCTAGAAATAGGTCGAAGGTATGTACTACTTTCGTGCGCGAGTTCGACTCGCACTTGGCCGGTTTTTTTATTTGTTGTGTTTGTTAAACTCGCAGAATATTAAATTCTAATTCATACGAAACTCAACCTTATTCTGATACATTATGATTTAGTATTAAATTTCAACAAGAACGCATTTCAGAACTGAAAGTATTTATCCTGTATCGTAAAATAGACTGTAACAAGCCACATATAAGGTAAAATATTGTAAAGCAAGCATACAGTATTTTCAGTGCGCGTGCACTGACTTTGCACCAAGCGACAGGGTCATTAACAAGTTTTCAAGAAATGATGTGAAATCATTAAGGTGCTCATAAGTTTTTACTTGTAAAAGGTAAACAGGTTCACAACTGTATCCCCAAGGTGCGGAAGACATTCTCTCAGATCTTTTTATGTTACTTATTCCAGATCCTATGAAGATGTCTAAGGGGGTAGTCAGCAGTCAGAGGCATGTCCAAACACATATTTGATACATGCCCACATCTTGCAGAAGTTAGTATTCCATACGTGACAGGTTGCAAGCCCATTGCCGCCTATAAGAACACTAACTGGTTTCCTCACGATGTTTTCCTTCACCGTATAGAGCATGTCTTAAAGCGTATATAAATTTTACGAAACGCAAAATCCATTGATGCACGGCCGGGATTGGAACCCACAACCTTCGGATTGAACGTTGAGGTACAACCCCATTCAGCCACTTTTTACTTGCAAGTAAACAATTTGGATGTTTTCATCAATAGCTTTACCTACGTCATTGCTTTGCATTACAGACAATTGCAAAACATAAGTGAATTCATTTTGTACCTTTTTGTATCAGAATTTTGATCTAAAATTCATATGGACACATTGTTATTCATTACCTACCTACAGTACAATGGAAGGGCGCCTTAAAACAATGACTCCAATAAAAAGATCTGATTATGGCCTATACAGCCGATTGCAGATATTAAAAGGGAAAAAAAAAAAAACCTACAGTACAAAATGAATTAGTCAAGGTAGTACCTAAGGCTAATACTGTGTATGAGTTGACTGAAAACGCTTGAGCGCTTGTTTGAAATAAGGCAGTAGGTATTACCAATAAGAGTAGGCATTTTAGCTAAGAAACAAGCATTTGAAACGAAAAGTCTATTTTAAAGTGCAAAATAATGCAACGAAACTTTTTTTTTCCTTTTTCAGCCATTCAGTGAAAGTCAATGTAGGTAGAACCAACGCACCAATGGCAGTGAATAGTGATACAACAAATACTCAAAACATGGGTTTGATTTGAACAGATAAACACGTTTCATTCAATGTAAATTGAAGCTAAGTAATGTATTAGAAAAACTCACCACAGCCTGTTATATTTGCGAAATTCACTCCTCACTCGTAAACAAAATAGTCTTACAATAACACAACACAATATTCGCACTGAACCGAACTCGACAACGAATTATTATTTTTAACAAACAATGGAATGAACTGTTCAAATAACTATTTCCTAATTATTTTTCGATTTTTCAGGAAAACACGACAATTACGACGAACAATCCCAATCCCAACCAAAGAGAATAATAATATAGATCCCAACCAAATAACGACTAGCTAGAGTTGAGACAAATGACACTGACACTAGGTATTTTATTATTATTATTTATTCAGAAAAAAAGGGCTTTGTCGCTGAGCGACTATATCGCCCAATCGGTAATAAACATCTTAGCTTAGTCTTCATCATATAGGTCTTCATATTCTTTTTCAAACTACAAAACTACCTATCGATTAGCGATACTATGTGTGGCGAGACTTACTTGCGCCACAACTCGCTATCCGCTCCGCTTATGGAAAATGTTAACTTGGGCCAGCCCCTTACAATACCAGTTTTTGGACCTCACTCCGCGCGCCCCGCACCGGCCGGAGCTCGCACCGCCGGCGCAGCGACGAGTCTACCTACCTACGACACTACGCTTGGCTTCTCGTAGCTACCGCACGCGCGCGCTTAATATTATATTCTTTCGTAAGCTTTCTCAATATCTGTACCTAACTATTATTATTTCTATCTGATTATAATATTTTCTTCTCATCTAAATAAGTATTCTTCATTTATCTTTTGCTTCTAAATTATTTCATTTCCCGAGCTTCACTCGTACCTGCTTTTACCTACCTACTGTTAGGAAGTTAAATTCTAGTGTTGCGGGATTAGTGCTTAGATGCCTACATCCCCACATATGCTTCACAAACATTTTTGAGATCGCTATCAGTTTACCTACCAGTTTTTTTTTTTTTACTAATTGGCAAATTAGTACCTATCGAATGCAGATGACAGTATACTTTTTAGACAGTGAATAATTATTATTATACAAAATACTTGATTGGTATCTATGCAATAAATATATGAAAATAAATAATATCGATTAATTATCGATCATAAATCTAATAATAAAAAGCTTTTACCCCTACTCTAGAAATGTCACAGACATTTTGTCAAGGACTGAATAGTGAAGTAACCTCGGTGAACCAAAACCGGTAATCGATTCATAGCGGTGCATTCATGTGTAATACCATAATTTTTTTTTGTAACATTCGGATAAAATAGATGGTTTTAACACGCACAACAAAATCTCAACAAAATGTATCATGGACGAACGGACTTACAATAGTTAAAATAAAACCACTCGGAAAACACGTTTCATTAAATCCAACCACTGCGCATGTGTAGGTAAGTAATAGCTGCAGAGCTATTGATTTGTTTAACTCCAGAATAGATACGCTTAGTTAGATAATCCCTAGAAAACAACTTACAAAATGTTTGGATTTACTTATTTATTTGGTTGGTTAGCTGTATTAAATCTCTACGATGTTAATGAAGCTGTTGCTGAACAAAATCCTGTTACTTTTACATTCAAGGAATATCAATACAAAGATTCACCTAAAAACGTATGTATGCTAATGACTATGTTTTTTTAGCTTGAAACATTACTAAATATACATATTACTTATATATAAGTACCTACGGGTAGGTACCTACATACCTACCTATAAATTATATAAACTTTTAATTTCAGGAAATGACATTCAGAGAGTTTGAAACTGCATGTGAACAAAGCAGTGCTTGCAGTCATATGGCTGGGCTTCAGAGAACACGATGTATTAGAGAATGTGTATCTCCGTCATGCTATCGTGAACTTTACCAGGCCGATCCAGTAAATTATTACCCAATTTAAATTATACTATAATGTGACACACGTGTGGCGTCGTTTCTAAGATTTAACTCCTTATTTACAGCTCGAAGAAGGTGAAATAGACGTCCGTCTTAACTCTTTCAAAGGATGTTTCATTCAAAGAAGTGGTCGAACGAGAAATTGATTTCAAAAACAATTTTTGGTTTCATCATTAATATTATGTGCGAAACGAGTATCTAAAGTTCATCGCAAAGTCCAATTTTTAATTATGGTAAGCATCAAATTATTTTTCAATGCTAGAATTTCGTTACCAACATTTTAATTAGGTACTTACCTAAGTATCTATTTATTTCAGATGTATATAATAGTGACATCAGAAACAAAGACTTTTTTAACTGAAGTGTTACCTAAGTGGAAAAAAAGAAAATGAAATCCGCAGAATCTTAAGTTACTTATACTTATCTATTAAATTAATAATACCTAAACACTAGAAATAAGATAAAAATGTGAGAATTAATGTTAACTTAACTAAATAAAACGTTTGAGTGTGTACCTACCTATGTACTACCTTCCTAATTTTTGATTAGAAAGTTTACCTGTCCTATAAAATCACAATACACCGTACGCTACCTATTACAGACAAACAGGGTCACGACTGTATCCCTAAGGTTTGGTAGACATTCTCTCAGATCTTTAAAAGTAAGTATTCCAGATACTTTAAAGATGTGTAAGGATTTATTCAAAATAATTGAGGCAACTCAACCAGGTAGGTAATACAGCCTTATAAATAATTATAAACAAATAATGTATATGTATATATAATAATGTATATGTTTTAAAACCTAATAAATATATTTTGTATTTGTATTTGTATAATATACCTACCTAAAAAGCAATCAAATCTAAAATAAATACCTAATTTAAGTAGGTAGGTACCTACCTAGATCAATTGTAAAAATAGGTACAGAGTACAGTTCTCTGCCACCGCATAGATGAGTAGGTACCTACAAAGAGCACATAATACATTTAGGTACAGTTCGCCCAACGCATCTAGGCATTCGTGAAGTTAGCCGTTTGTCTGCGCAGAACACAATTTTGTATGAAAAAGCGGTTACTGCGCAGAAAAACGGCTAACTTCACGAATGCCTAGATCCGTTGGGCGAACTGTATCTACTCTTATTACCTAATCACTTTCTAAAAAAAAAGTTGCTTCAAAGCCTTCGATCATCGAAGATCAAAGCAAAGCCGCATTTCAGAACGTAGACCTTTGGATTTTATGTTTTAACCGATTGGACGATATAGTAGCGCACAAAGCCCATTTTTTTGTGCATAAATAATAATAATAATAATAATGTTTTAACCATACGTTTTAACTTTTAACGTTGCCAGTTAAAAAAACTCGTAGAAAAACTAATTCGAACATTCGAAACATTTATCAGTCGACAATTTACGTTTTTTTTCGAAACGGTGCTGCCTGTTGTTGCTGTTACCGGTTTTCCCATCTCTAGTTCACGACACGAGAAAAATTTTGGAACACTTGCTATCGCAAGAAGCGGTCTAGTGAAAGAATTAAAGTAGAAATGGCTTCCTTGTGCAGACAAATTGTTAGGGGAAATGCTGTCCGAAGTGTGCTATTTTCCACAGCCAGGCGGGGATACGCCGACAAAAGTAAGATTACAAGTTTCCTCACACATTCTTGTCAATGTTTAGTTACGTAATGTCAAAAAGTCCTTCATTTCCTTTCATTTTGGATGGAAAATGAAAAATCCTGAAATAAATGCCTCCGCCCTTGTATAAATTATCTTTCAGAAAAGATTCTAGCTCATGTTATTCTTCGCAGTTACGTTTTCCTGGGACCGTGAAAACGTCATAGTACCTATTGATTTATTTTGGTCTTGCAGATGATTCTTATTTACTTGTATGTAACTCATTACCTTTACATTCTTCATTGCAAAAATATGTGATATCTTTGAGGTCAATATCCTTTCATCTCAAAATGATTTTTCTTGTAAAATATAGATTTTATAGGTTATCTTATCATGACAGATAAACCCTATGAATATGATACAGATTAGTTTAGTAAGTAATTAACACGTTCGTGAACAGTAACGGCTATAACCGGAATAGAGGTTTCACCGATTGGCAGTACGGCTAACACTGTAGATTTTTAAAGCCTTGTCAAAACTACAGTCATAGCAGAGTAATTTGTATGAGATCTTTGTACAAAGCATTCTAACCGAGCCGTGTTGGTCAAATGGGGTTGTGCCTCGACTTTCAATCTGAAGGTCGTGGGTTCGAATCCCGGCCGTGCATCACTGGATTTTTCGTTTCGAAAAATTTATATGCGCTTTAACACGAGCTCATAACGGTGAAGGAAAACATCGTGAGGAAACCTGCAGCTTTGTCAGCTCCACACGTATTGACGTCGTCTTTCCTGTGGGCCAGGCTGATTAAGCTGAGAGGATGGTTTAGGTGCTACAAGCCTATTCCATCTGAAACAATGTCCCAGGCACTACAGCGTCCCGTTAAGTGTAGGCATAGGTTGCCTCTTGACGCTGTATAAATCATCTAGTATAGATGTATAGGCCTAAGTTTTTTTTTTTTTACTGTCAATCCACAGTCTACAAGGAGTTTTACATAGGTCACTTAATATCACAAAGTATCAGAACAGCTATGACCGGTGTACTTGTATGGAAATTATAGGGCACCTTTCAGTGCTTGCTCAGCCGTTATTCGGCTTTAAAATGAAAATTTATGGGAAAAGTACCATTTTTCTAGCAAAAATGGTATGATCCACGAATATGATAAAAAAAGCATAAAACATACAATTTACAACTTGAGAAACATTACATTACATTGTGATTATTGTAATATTGTAGTTTCTAATCTAAAACCCATGAAAAATCACCCACCATTGTGACTAGTGTAAAATACATCCTCTATTGAATTTCACACATTCAGTTACTACATACATACATACTACATCATTATCAGTATTTTGTACTCTATTAAGAAACCAAATCCTAGTCATGTCATAATAAACCAGTAACTAGAAATCTTCGAGTAGTTTTTAGAATCTTAGAAAGAATGATTGTGAAATAATTATTATTTTTTAATTTCCAGTGATGCCCGATCCCCTGGAGCATGCAACCGGCATGGAACGCAAGGAGTTGATGGCGATGCAGGCCGGTAACGAGGACCCCTTCAACATGAAGGTGCTGAAGAAGTCAGCAGGCACCAAGGCCAACCCCACACTCGTCCCGTCCTGCTTCGATGCGCGTATTGTCGGATGCATATGTAAGTATTTAAAATAAGTTTTAATGAGGATTCATCGAGTAAATACCTTTTTGCTTCCCGATGTTTCGCCTGTTACAATAGGGGGCTATAAATATAATAATAATAATAATATTATGAAGTTGCAATTTCTGTGGTCTATAAATGAATTTTTCAATTCCATGGTCTCTACCTACCCATATAGGAAAAAACTGAGAATTTATGTATGTCTAAAGAATACAACACACAAAAATTGCGTGGTCTATGGAATTTTTCAATCTGTGGTCTCTCTGCCACCTGATTTTATGTAATTTGAATCCACAACCTAGCTGATCTGTGGCAATTGAGTTAAAACCATTGCTAAAGGATTTCGAAGGATAAAGAAAACACAAGCATAATCTCTTTCACAAAAATTACACATTGGTTCACCAGTAAAGTAAAAATACGATTGTATTGGCGAGTAAAAGAAGCTATTCAAATTCTGAAACTAGATACAGTACGCACAACCGATCTTTATCTCTCTGAAGTTAGGTGCACTAACCGATTGCGCAGGTTTGCGCGAGAAGGCGAGATAGCACAATGCAACAAACTAAGCGAGCGAGCGAGGCAGCTATACAACGCTGTCTTCATCTTTTAGGCTTCATCGAAAATGGGTTCTGCGCAGCTAGCAGAGAGCTAAAGATTGGTTGTGCGTACTGTACTCTAAATTTACTAATAGATTGCTTAAGCTTGAGCTAGTTCATTTGCTTCAGAAACAATACGTCGTATTATCTTTTATGGGAACTTTGTCTTCAAGGGCAAGAAGGTATTGTCCATACAATCAATATCATCTGAAATTCCAAGCATTGTTTCTTTAATACTTCAAGTTATGCTATTTTACGGATTATGTATTTGTACAAAATGTTTAAGAACAAGTATAATACGCACAACCGATCTTTGTCTCTCTGAAGTTAGGTGCACTAAACGATTGCGCAGGGGTAGAGTAAGCAAGATAGCACAATGCAACAAACTAAACGAGTGAGCGAGGCAACTTCAGATTGACAAAGATCGGTTGTGCGTATTGTACAAAGTAATGTTTATTGTTATATTTTCAGTATTGAGTGCAAAGTGACATAATAATAATGACGTATGGAATACTAACTTCTGCAAGGTTCGGACATGCCTCTGACTACCCCCTTTAGACATCTTCAAAGGATCTGGAATAAATAACAAAAAGATCTGAGAGAATGTCTACCGCACCTTGGGGATACAGTCGTGAACCTGTTTAGGTTTTTTATGAGCTCTATAAACAATGGAGAAAAACATTGTGATAAAACCAATTATTAATCTTAATGCACGAAAATAGGCTCTTTGAGGCGCACTTCAAGTCACACTGTTCAAAAGAACTAGTGACATGACATATGGAATCTTAATAGGCTGCGATGGGCTTTACAACCTGTCAAGTATGCAATGCTATCTTCTGCAAAATGTGGGCATATAAAAATATGTAAAAACTAGCTGCGCTTCCGCGGTGTGACCCGCGGTCCCTGGGGATTTTTTAATTTTTTCGGGATAAAAAGTAGCCCATATCCTTCCCTGGGATACAACCTTTATCCGTGCCAATTTTCAGCCTAATGTGTTTAGCTGTTTGGGCGTGAAAAGGTAACAAACAGACAGATAAACTGAGTTACTTTCACATTTATAATATTAGTATGGATATAATAGTATGGATTAGGATAACCCTCTAATTACGACTGGCCTCTCCAAAGAATCTTGAATGGGGAAAAAGAAATTTAATCAGCAAGGAAGGAAATAAATTCTCCTGCGTATCAATAATAATTAGTAAACTGAAGACACAATCATAAAACGACTTATTGTTCTAGGTGAGGAGCACGCTACCGCCATCACATGGCTGTGGATACATAAGGTAACTATAAATTGAACGAATTTTAAACAAATATTTTATCATCCATTATCCATCACCATTAACATGATGAGTGACATTTAACCACATGGAACGGTCAGATAACGATTTAGTTACTTTCCAAACAGTTCCTGTAACTCAATCCTCATATTATTTGAAATAGAAAATTTCATGGTGGTCAGAAAATGTTGATAAAAATGATTTATTCTTTCCAGGAACAACCCCGCCGTTGCGAATGTGGACATTGGTACAAGCTTGTTGAGAAGGAGCTCATTTAAACAAATTAGTTTATTTTCTAGTAGTGATCAATAAATACCACTCGCATCTCGGACGCATATGTCAGCGGTTCCATTGCCATAAAGTTTCATAGAGATTGCGATTAATCAACCAAATCGACGCAATATATAATTGTAAGCATAGACATTGTTTTATTGTACCTCTGCGTTTTTATGATGTTTGCGGGATAGTGTTAATAAATGAATGGTTGAATCAGAATGCATTTTATTGAAGAGATGGAATTAGCGTGCGAGTTCTTGTCTTGCTATTGATTGGATCCCGAACGTAGTACCAAGGTCGTGTGCGTTACCCTAGCTGGAAAGTGTCTCCTAGAGAGATTTTAGAATGAGGAAAAATTAGTGCCTAGTGAGCTATAAATGTGCGCGAAATTAAAAATTTGTGCATATTGTAGTTTTTGAAATAAAGGGAAAAAACGTTTCCAGCTAGGGTAACGTTGCTCCAGCTGGAAAATTCTAAACCAATGGTCGGAGAGAGATGAATTGTATATCGGCAGATAGCTTATATTTGTGCATATTTGTGCGCCAAAAAAGAAATTTGTGCGACTTAAGGTTTTCGAGATATTGCGTTTTCTAGATTTTCCAGCTAGTGTAACGTTTTGAAAAATCGTGTTTCTCAAAAACTACTGTATGTACGCCTGTAGAAAATATATACACGAGTAGCTCTTAATTTGTGCTAATTTGTGACGGAATCAGATTTAAGAAAATATTTATAGTTTTTGAGTTATCGCGTTTTTTAAAAAAACCTTAAAATGATCGTAGCGTCTAAATTTGACCATGCACAAGGTCGCTGAAAACTGTAATTCGGTCCGTCTCGACGCCTATAATAACCACACAAAATTTCAAAAGTGTACATACTTGCATTATTGAATAATTTAACTAAAAGTAAAAAAAATGGTGTAAAAATGTGTCATAACTTTGAAGTCAACCTACATGAAAACGGCGCAACCCACGATTTGTGCGTTAGACCAAAAATTAGTGCTTCTTATCAAAAAGCATTGTGTAAAGTTTCAGCTTCCTATGTTTCGTATTTATCTCGTTATTTAGCAAAATCCAAAATAGTAAACCCATGTTGGTTAACCGAACAATTTCGAAAGGCTACTAAAAAGCGACGGTTTCATACATAGCGATGACCTTCTTAAATTTGCACATCAACCGGTTCAAACTTGTTGTGCCTGAGTACACTGAAGTCGAAAACAACTACTTACTTAGTAAAAGAATATACCTAGATATTGGATTATATTTTTATAGCTGTTTTCGTGTTTTTTCACTTGTTTATGTAGGTATCTACATAATATTAAGTAGATAGCCTATCTATCTATCTTTCTTATGGACAAATATCCTTACAGATACAGTTTATAAATGAAAAGTCAGTAAACACATCAGTAAAAATATAAAAATCATCTACTAAGTATATGTAGGTATATTAACTTATACTTACCAGGTTGTTTTAATTTTATTGCTTTAGAACGTTTGAATGCAACTGTACGAACAACAGCTGAGTGATAATACGGGTCAATCAAGAAGGTCATCGCTATGTATGAAACCGTCGCTTTTTAGTAGCCTTTCGAAATTGTTCGGTTAACCAACATGAGTTTACTATTTTGGTTTTTGCTAAATAACGAGATAAATACGAAACATAGGAAGCTGAAACTTTACACAATGCTTTTTGATAAGAAGCACTAATTTTTAGTCTAGCTCACAAATCGTGGGTTGCGCCGTTTTCATGTAGGTTGACTTCAAAGTTATGACACATTTTTACACCATTTTTTTTACTTTTAGTTAAATTATTCAATAATGCAAGTATGTAAACTTTTGAAATTTTGTGTGGTTATTATAGGCGTCGAGCCGGACCGAATACAGTTTTCAGCGACCTTGTGCATGGTCAAATTTAGACGCTACGATCATTTTAAGGTTTTTTTAAAAAACGCGATAACTCAAAAACTATAAATATTTTCTTAAATTTGATTCCGTCACAATTTAGCACAAATTAAGAGCTACTCGTGTATATATTTTCTACAGGCGTACATACAGTAGTTTTTGAGAAACACGATTTTTCAAAACGTTACCCTAGCTGGAAAATCTAGAAAACGCAATATCTCGAAAACCTTAAGTCGCACAAATTTCTTTTTTGGCGCACAAATATGCACAAATATAAGCTATCTGCCGATATACAATTCATCTCTCTCCGACCATTGGTTTAGAATTTTCCAGCTGGAGCAACGTTACCCTAGCTGGAAACGTTTTTTCCCTTTATTTCAAAAACTACAATATGCACAAATTTTTAATTTCGCGCACATTTATAGCTCACTAGGCACTAATTTTTCCTCATTCTAAAATCTCTCTAGGAGACACTTTCCAGCTAGGGTAACGCACACACCAAGGTCGCAGACGGAATTTTTGGTGAAGAAAGCTAAACAAAATTGGATAACGCCACCTTGCGGCTGGTAGGAAAAATTTGATTGCTAATCTAAACTAAAAAAGGCTACTCGCCGATAGATGGCAGACTGCAATTCTGAACAATCGAATCCAACAGGAGAATGTTCGTGATCGAGTCGACTACATTGCACATCACTAGGGATAAGTTGCATACACATTAGCACACCCTGATTTTGCAACACTTTTAGCATAAAAAGTTCATGCTCGTATCGTAATATCTTTTTTTGTTTCTTTGTAACAAAAATGAAAGAGATAGACAAAGCCATCCACTTTATTGGCAAACATTTAAAGAGAAAAACTTGAAACATTTCTGAAGTTTTGAATATGTCATTGTCAAAGTAAAAAAAAAAAGTAACAGAACTTTTGTATTGCAATTGTACAGAAAACAACATGCGAAAGTTTTATCTTTTTCTAAATAAACATAAACAAGACAATTTTTCATAATATACGTGTTAATCTATTTTTAAAAGCACTCTGTATTTATACCGATACAATGTCACGTAAGTAAATAAAACTTCAAATTGCGCTTTGCTGCTCCGTTACCCGCGGTCGCTAGGACTCTACATTTTCGGGATAAAAAGTTGTCAGGTTTTAATCCAGGCTACAGAGCTTCATAACAAAATTCATCCAAACGTTTCAAGTTGTTTCGTGAAGGTGTAACAAATAATAATACACACATAACAACAAACTTTACTTAGTAAGTTTGTATAGCGGCTATACAAACTGAATTTGTCTCGCAACTTAGTAATTAACGTATCCCTAGCTAGAAATAATTTACCTAGTATATTTTTATCTGAGTCAAACAGCTGCTATTTCTGCCGACCAGCTTTTACTGCGCATATAGGTTTTGGCGGGTATTGGTCACCGCTAAAGCCGCGTTGAGACGATCAGAGTATACTCTGACAGAGTGGACTCTGATGCCTACTTGGACGCTCTGATTGGCCGCCGCCATCAGAGTAAGATCAGATGGGGTTGCCACGATCCAAGTAGCGTCCTAGTAGGCATCAGAGTCCACTCTGTCAGAGTATACTCTGATCATGTCAACGCGGCTTAAGAAGCGAGGAAGTGCATAGTGGTGATGCGCAAGGTACTCGATCCCAGAGCGGTAGAGGACAAATGCTTCTGTATCTGTAAATCTAAGCAGTTTGACCTAATATATTTCCCCCCTGAAACAGTATCCTGGCTTGGGAATCTAAACATTGACTTGTAGATTAAGTACTAGTGTAGTTTTTATTTTCAAGTTTAGATTGATTTTATCTGTGGTTTTTATTTTTAAGTTTAGAATAATTTTAATTTTAGTTTTGATACGCCTGTCATTCGATTAAATAAATAAATCTAAGTAGTATTGTTTGTGTTCCATGCTGACTGACTGGGTGCTATAGCAAAGAAAACAGGTACACTATACTAGTACCATGTAGGGAATTAAATGAATGGATTTTTTTAATGTTTTGTTTTTTACAGTTCATAGCTATGTAGCTGAAGGTTTTCTAGAAGATTGTGAGGAGCTGATACACACACTCACAGAGCGCCATGAGATAATCGACTGGCAGAAGTTCTGCATTTGCTGGAAAGAAATGGATTTTGATATTATGTTTTAGTAGGTTTCATAATATGATTTGACATACAGGCATTTGTCATCTGCAGGTCGTACATGGGCAAGACTGGCTCAGGATAGAGGCGAATGGCAAAAGCGAAGAGAGGCCTATACCCAGCAGTGGGATGAGAAAGATTGATGATGAGGATAGGCATTTGTAAAGTTAGCGGATTCTACAAACACTAGAATGTTTAATAGAAAGAATCCCCACTGCACTTAATGACAGACAGCATGAATGCCTAATCCATTGCCTATAATAATGAGTACAAAGTGTGATTTTATATTGATGTTTAATTTTTCAGTGGAAGACAGTCCAGCCCGGAGGTGGTGGAGTTTACAGAAGAGGTACTTCAAATAGCAAGACTTTATTTAGTCACAGAGACAGATAACATTGAGGTATGGCTTCAATAATGTTAATTAGCAACCCTTGAATGCTACAATGCTTGAATGCTTTATATGCCATAAACATCTAGGCCCATGAAAAAAAAAACAGTGGCACTCCGGGAGTGCCGACAGAAGTGAAAATTTTAACGAGGTATCGATAACCGTTCTAAACTTAAAAAAATGCAAAAAGTATAGCTTTGTTTTGCTATAAAATGCTGGTCCCAGCATTTTATCTAGCTTAAAATAATCAAGCCCACAATTAACATTAATATACAGGGTGTAAAAAAGACTACTACCGAAAACTGAGAGGTTGCAATCAGACCATGATTCTAAACATATTTATTATTATTATTATTTTAGCCTGTATTATCCCACTGCAGGGCAAAGGCCCCCCTCCCTTTTTTCCAGTTTTTCCTATCCATGCAGTGGGCTAATCTGGAAGATGCACATCTAACTCGTCCCGCCATCTCCGTGGTGGTCTGCCGCGCGGACGTCTTACGTTGAGCACCCATCAAGTTGTGCTCTTTGCCCACAAGTCGTCCGACATGCGACTAAACATATTTAGGCGAAAAAAAACGCATAAGAAATTTGACTTAGCTACGTCATTTTATGTTGTTTTCGGTTATTTACTACTAGGACAACATAATACGACCTACCTGATAATTTCACTAATAAAAGAAAAAACAATTAAAACTCAAAATCCAGCAATCTACGTAAAACAACGCGCCTAGTATATACGCAAACAGTAATCTTCAAACGCTGTTTTTCTCCGGATATAATGATTTTTTCGGAAAATCCTTTGGATTTAGTTGTGTGTTGGGATGCTGTACCATCCCAACACACAACTAAATCCAAAACAACTACCTCTTTCGGCTTTGGTAGACGTCTTTTTACACCCTGTATATTCTACATTTAAACCTACTAATTGGCATGATTTAAACACAAGCATTTTTAACTTGGCTCATTTAGCTAATCTTGATTTTCATAAATAAATAATTATCTTAACTTACAGGATCAAGTGATAGGCTTATTCATAGCCTACGCCATTACAATAATACAGCCGTACAAAAACCAGTGTGCCTTAAGAGTCGTCCCCAAAGATATTCCCGCACTTAAGAAGATAGAAGAAATAGCCAGAAGGGACAATCGAAGGGACATTCTGATGGTGCTGGGAAAGATGTACATTTGTGGGAAGGTACAATTTCATGTGTCAGTGAGAGAACGCGCTATGGATGCTTCGATACGAAAATATTTTGATGGTAAGTACATCCTAAAGCCGCGTTGCTACCTACAAGAAAGCTTCCTCGAGAAATATCTACCAGATTCATATGCTGTTTCATTATTTATTATTTTCATAGCTATTCTAGTCGCTCCATCTTCAAGTTACATATAAATCGGTCAACTGGTTAAGAGTGATTAAAACACAAACATCCAAACATACTCATAAAAAATCACAGACAGGCACTTCAATTTTACTTATTTTACTTTCAGATTCAAATTCTTTATTGCACAACCAATTATTTACTTAACTCGTTACAATGGTAAAAAATTACAACACAGAGCAGAACCTAGCAGCTTTTTGTACACCGTTTTTCTGTTATCTTTTCCAGTTCATCCAAAGGTTGTCAGGAAGAGATCGCTTTTAACGATAAGGTTCCCCATTGTACCTACTTTTATTTTGTGTTCCTGTTATGTGTTTCTTTTGTGTACAATAAAGTGTTTATCTATCTTTCTATCTAGACTTTATAAATAACTAGCTGCGCTCCCGCGGTGTGACCCGCGATCCCTCGGAACTTTTTCATTTTTTCGGGATAAAAGGTAGCCTATGTCCTTCCCTGGGATACGACCTTTAACTATGCCAAATTTCAGCTTAATCTGTTCAGCGGTTTGGGCGTGAAAGCGTAACAAACAGACAGACAGAGTTACTTTCACATTTATAATATTAGTATGGATATATTAATAATAAACATGTATGTAGCTATGAATGAATAATTTGAATAAGAAGTAATTATATTAATTGTTATGTTAGAAATTTATTTATGATTTTGGGAATAAAGGCTTTATTTATTTATTTATTATGGATATATTTATAATATTAGGATGGATAATATGGATATGGATTGTTTATTTCAGAATACACAGTTCCATATTAACATTAGGTAATATAAGTGTAAATAACACTTTGTATTGATGATGATGATTTGCCTCCAGGCTCAATGTTCGTACCAGAGTGTACAGCGAAGCGTTGGCGCGGGGAACTCGACCGCCGCCACGTGCAAGCGTTAGAGGATATCGCGACCGCTGAGGCGCAGTATACAGAACTGAAGGTTAAAGCCAAGATGCTGGCTGAAGCGGCTTTTCCAGGTGATATTAGCTAGGAAATTATTAATAATTAATTTCGTAAAAATACAAATATTCTTAAACTAAAAAACTATTTCTTCTTACTTAAACTATTTCATAAAATAGTCATTTAGTACCCACAACACAAGCTATGCTCACTTTGGGGCTAGATGATGCTGTGTGAAAAAAGTCCATCATTATTTATTTATTTGTAGGTACCTATTATGAAATGTCTATTGCATACAAAGCGAGAACAGTCAAAGTTCCTGTTTTTAGTAGGGATGGGCCGAAGTTCGTTTCACATTCGGTTAAACCGAACTTCGGCAGCTTGAACCGAAGTTCGGCATTCGGCCGAAATTCGGTTCAAACTGCCGAAGTTCGGTAGTACAAAATATAGTAATCAAAAGTACGTGAGTGTCGTGTAACACTCGGTTGGAACGAAGCAAAGAGTACTTTTCTATACTGAAAATTTCAAATTCAAATCAAACGCACTTCCGTACTAACAATGTAACAATCTATGGACTGTTCGCGGCTGCGCGCTTCGCACTGTGACGATTTCGTGACCTGGCGGTCGTGACGATAAAATGAACGAAATTTTTCTTCCAGCTCCAGCCTGTTTTTCTTCGATACCGTCCGTAGAGGAACTTCGTTACAATAACACAACTGCTTGACTAAAATAATAAAACTAAACCAGTGACGCTCTATCAACTGAGCAAATGTGCAATCGACGTGTTGGTTGAAACTTTTTAGGAGTACATTAAGTGCATTAAGTATAAGTACATACTACAAAGTTTCAACCATTATATAAACAGCTTTTCATTGTGTGTGACAGACAACTCAATGATCCCTAAGTGTGAAAAAAAAACAGAACACTATAAAACTAGTGATTCTGTGAGAACAGAAGACCTCCCATCCAAAAAGAAAGGCCAAATTTAATTTGTATTTCAGGTGCTTGAATTTTTCAAAAGTTAAGGTAGACTTATTTGACGTTTAAGTACGGTTTAGTTTTCTCAATAGACTACGCGCGTTCCCTTGGTTCTAATAGGTAGAATCTGGTATCCACTGGTTCGCCTCTTGTTTCCCTCCCATTTCACCCCAGTCAAACATCACGATCGACAAAAGTAAATATAAATCTTACTATTTTATACTACTTACGGAACTTATGTTCAAAGAAGGACGGCAAGATCGGACCTCAAATTTTCCATAGATAAAAAATATACCAATTCAGTACATTTTAGGGGTAAATAAATAGTCATTATTATTTTTCGGCTTGATAATAAGAAATTACGAATTGCATACGGCAAGTGGCTTCGTAAGCAAGAAATCAGGCTGTAGGTAGATCAACTCTGGAATCGTTAATTTTTTGAGCCAAGTTTGTATGGAGACGACCGACGTTCTTTACATCAAAATTGGTTAAAAAATGCGACCTGAATGACAGACAAAAGATTTTTTTTGGCCAATCTCGAAACTGAGACGCTTCGCTCACTCGATCAACTAAAGTCACACACACAGTTAACACTATAAAACGTTAAATCGGAAGGTTTTACAGTGTTAAACGTGTGTGTTATCGATTTATGCCAATTAAAATAGTGAAATGCGTCGGAGGTACGTACACGTACCTTCAGAACAGTCGTAGAATTGAAAAAAAGTAGTTGTAACGACAACCCAATCATCCATATTTGTCACACAGCGAAAAGCAGTACAAGCACCACACTACATCTACTTTAGAAAACTTCAACGATCGCGTAAACAAGATTTGACGTATTTCTTTCGAGAAAATACATTGAAACTAGGTACCTACCGAACTTCGGCCGAAGTTCGGCCGAACTTTTCATTTTAACCGAATGTTCGGCCGAAGTTCGTATTCGGTTAAAACCACATTCGGCCCATCACTAGTTTTTAGTTTAACATTTTAAAACCATATTGTCAAAGTACTGAATATTCCAAGGATGAACAGAATTCAATATCATTATCCACAGCCCATAACATCCCTTTGCTACCCAGGCATATTATGAATTTTGGCTTTTATAATAAGTACCTACAGTCAGCAAAGAAAGTCGATTAACAGTTGGACTTTTTAAAGCTTTTGTTTTCGATAACCAAGAAAAAATAAACTTTTCTTGGGAAATTATTATGAACCAAGACTTTTATCTTTAAATATTAGTAAAAATGTTGGTCATGATTTACGGATTTCGGAAATATTCAAATTTATGAAACATAGAATGTCAATTGACTTTCGTTGCTGACTGTATATAAAGTTTAAAAAAAAATATTGAACTTTTTTTTAGTGCAAACAATAACGTTTTCTCTATTTATGTCAGGTACAAACGTTAAATTGGACACGTTTAAGCCCGAGGCGAAGGAAATGGCTGATTCGCTTCGTAAACTCACGTCTGGCGAAAGTATCAGCAAGCAAGATGGTAAGCACAGTTCGATCAACGGATCTAGGCATTCGTGAAGTTAGCTGTGCCGATACGTACTCAACGCTTTTTTATACAAAAAAAATTTACTAGATGGCGACTCAGGAAAAGTTAGATCGCGCTATCGTTGCGATTTGACTTGAAACACTTCAAAAACGCGCGCGGCGACTGATCAGATATCATATTGACCATTACCAAGTGTGCCAATATTGCTATCATTTTCCTCAATTCATAATACTTCAATTACCATTGGGATGACTGACAATTTATTACAAGTTATCTAATAAACCGGTGTCGTCTTACGGTAGCGTCTTAGGTCACGTGACTTCGAGAGCCGACACCAAAGTTTTTTACTCATTTCAAAACTATTACCTCTGTGTCGCTAACGCGCCTAAAGAAGTTTTCACTTCAAATACTACCTACTGCATCGAAATGGCTAACTTTACGAATGCCGAGATCCGTTGAACGAACTGTATGTCTAGTAGGCCTTCCATCTTATCCTAGACTTTTCTGTACTTAGCTATAGTTAAAACTAGGTATTTTAATACAGTTTTATTTAATTTACAGATGAAGATATGTATGTCAACATGGTCAAACAGAAAGCGATGAAGAAAACTGTGGACTCTATGCGACATTTACAGAGTGTGGCCGACAGGTGAGCTTTGCTTTGGAACTTTGTCAAATTCTTATTTGTTTTTTTATATCAACCTATCATGTCCCACTGCTGGGCAAAGATCTCCCTCAAACTCCGCCAATGGTCTCTATCCTCTGCCACGTTCCACCAATCTTCCTCAAAGGCATCAATATTATCTCCAAATTCTGTGAATAATGAGTACAGTACTATAATATAGAACTAATAATATA
The DNA here is from genome assembly GCA_951394285.1 of Epirrhoe tristata. Taxonomy (NCBI): domain Eukaryota; kingdom Metazoa; phylum Arthropoda; class Insecta; order Lepidoptera; family Geometridae; genus Epirrhoe; species Epirrhoe tristata. Next base: position 2,867,031 of record OX596158.1, read on the forward strand.
TATTATAAAGATTATTTGAATAGTTTGAATAACAAAATTACCTAACTAAATCATTTTAAATTCAATAAATTCTTGTTGCAGGCCAAAAACAAAAAAAACTGCGCAATCTCCAAAACCATCCACATCCAAAAAGAAACAAATAAGAAACGAACTGTTATCTCCTACACGCGATGTATCATCACAGCCATGTTTCTCTCTCCCATCTCTTGATGACCTAGAAACCACACCAGTCAGAGAGAAAGAAAAGTCTCCTGAAGCACCCTTCAAAGGATTCACGGTTGAAGAAATAGAAACATCAGATTATGAAACTATCAAAAGAACTATCACAAAAGAAAAGAATGAATCTAAAAAACCCATCGACCTAAAGGGCAAACCTCCGCTCGGTATAAAGAGATTGAGCAAAGATTTAGATAAACAATGTATAGATTTAGATGAGACGCAAAACGGCAAGAGGAAAATGGATGACAATGGACTCAGCGAAGATAACAGGAAAATAAGGAAGTTGAAAAATAAAAACAATAAAAAACTTAGACTTAATCATTTCAACTTGTATAGCGTTTCTGATGAAGATACAAGCGAACTATTGAACAGTACAGACGAACACAATAAATCACTGGAGACTTTAGACGAAGTTCGCGAAGAGACAGAACTTACCATACAACCAAACAAATTGTACAAAAAGAAAGAATTAATGATACAACCAAACAAATTGTGCAAAGAGAAAGAGTTAAGTAAACAATCAAACGAACTGTGGAAAGAGAAGGAATTATCTATAGAATCAGACATATTGTGCAAAGGTAAAGAATTAACTATTGAATCGAGCGAATTGTGCAAAGGCAAAGAATTTGTTATACAAACAAAAGGCGTAGAGAAACATTACGTTGAATTTGAAGCAAGTGATATTGTCATAAGAACGGAAAGGGACACGACACATAACGATATAGAAATTGAGTATATTGATAATTACAAAGGACCGAACGCGTTATACGAAGAAGTATGTGAATTGAGTGATGAAGAAGACAAAAACGATAAAGCAAAACAAAACAATAAAGGTAGTACGCAAAATGATGTTGAAGTCATTGAGTGCAATGAAATTGGTGGAACAAATGATGATATAGAAATGTTCCAATTAGTCTCTGAAGACATGAATACCAAAAAATCTAAGAAAACAGCTAAGAATAAAAAAACAAGTAATCCAGAGGTTGATGACACAATGCATAGGATATTAAGGACTACTCGAAGTATGGAGAGAAGGAAGTTGAAGCAGCCGCAACTGAGATCTAAATTGAAAAGGATGGGAATACTGCCTATGGCTAATTTCGATAATGCCAGTTAAAAGGTTTTCAAATAACATTTAAACAAAGAGAGAGAGTGAAAGAGAATGTTATGCCGACCCCACGTGGGTTGAAATTGATGAATCAATATACAAAATTAGTAACAAAATGTTTGTGGGCTGTACTTAATCACTTGAAAGTTGCTCTATCATTTTGATTGATTTTGGAAAATGTATGGGAAAAGTAGTATAACTAAAGTAGTGAGGATTTTTATAACTTCTATTTTCTAAGTTGTAACACATACCGAATGTTGTACCTATCTGTGATAATACCTGTACATTTTCCTGTGACTTAAAATAGCTATCAACTGTCTAAAACGAGGTCTAGAATCCGTGGTCTAGCTAGATTCTATTATGTATTCATTGTAAAAAGTACATGCCTATACTTTAAATAAAATGTTATGATTGAAAATTGTTTTTTTTTTTGTTCAAGAAAATGTTATTTTTATTTATCGTGTGAGAAAAAAAGGCTTATTTGAATTGCGATAACCTTTCAATGCCTAAAGGTACTAGCTCATGAGAGCTCATACCACACCTATAGGTAGTGCTTTAACCCATTGAACACCGGCCTAGAAAGTAACCATCTCCCCCCCATGCCGCCATACAATGGTACATGTCCGCCCATGGGCGGGCTCGGCACTGAATGAGTTAAGTTTCAAATTTCAAATTTTTTATTTAGGAAACAAAAACATGGTACAAACAAAAAATAGGAAACGATAATGTCCGCATTAGTTTAGAAAAACTGTGTCGCGGAAATTAACGCCAACCTCCGAGTACAGAGATATTTTCCACAAAAACAAAGTAGGTAGGTACAAAATTTAAAACTAGGCTTAGGTTTCTTATGAAAATACTAATCTCCTACAAGTCGTGTCGTGTGCGTGAGAAGTGTGTATGTGTGTGTGAAAATGTTAGGTGAACAAGCGTTTGATTACTATGCGGGATGTTGTGTATTTTATTATGTTAGAGCGTGTGTAAGTGGGGAAAAAAAAAAACGCCACTTATTAAGATCACTGCCCTGCTGAATCCTTGGTAAAACTTTACGAATTCGGTTTAGTCGTCGTGTGTTTTGGTTAGTATTATTGTAGCATACTACTCGCCGATAGATGGCGCTAACTCGAAAATATCAGTTGAAATGAAATAAAAGTAAATGTCTGTTTTCAGTTATTATAATTTATAACATTATTCACAGCAAAATAAAAATAATACTACTCTAGCGCCATTTCCGTTCAGCAGGACTGGAAGAGACCCTTCTTGCGCATTTCTTCGAACTCCTTTTCAGCATCATAGTTTCTGGAACATTAGAAATTATCTTAAATCGGCAATGTGCTTGCAACCTATCACAAACGTAAAGATAGCTCTAACTTCTGGAAGCCAGACAAAGCTCCAATTATTCTTATTTACAATTTTTCCGTCCATTGTTAGTTGCTTAGGATGTCTTAGGTGTCATTTTAATCTACAATCAACTGGTTAAACATACATAATAGACAACAGGAATAAATGATAATTGTGACCATCTGGTATCTGTTTTATGAACAAAGCTATGACGGTTCAAAAATAAATAAATAAATAATAACGCTGGACTTTTCACACAGCATCATCTAGCCCCAAAGTAAGCAGAGCTTGTGTTATGGGTACTAGAAAGACAATAGCCACACTTGAAGAAAAGGGTGTTAGTGCTAGGCTAGGCACCCTGGATGTAATTGCTGGGCTATATTAAAGTGCCCGCGATTTGCCCCCCCCACGTTATTTTTAAATTTAATAGGTTAGCATTTGACCTCACTCTGCCTGATGTTAGGCAATAGTGAGATCTAAGGTGAAGCATGCTTACCTAGAAGATACCTATTTACTCTCGAGAGTCCAGCAATGAGTTCCACAATTTGGCAGTGCATATGAAAAATATACACTTGAAATGCTTTGTACAAACTCTTCTTTACTTAGGGTAAAGTCAGTGTATTACCTGTAGAACTCAGCATATTTCCTCTTGCGCTCTGTGCCGACAAATTGTTTGAAGGCGATCCCGGATACTCCTGCGACAACCAGAGCCACGTAGATGTTGCGCTTGATCGCAGAGTTAAGGAGACCGCGCATCTGGGGCTTCGAAGCAGTGGACACAGCCTTGTCTGCCATCTGATGACAAATGAATACAGCCTTAGTTATATTTTGTGAACTGTACTTATCATTGTGATAGTGCCTCCTCAGTGAACTCTTTCAAGAATAGACTGGACAAATATAAGTGCACTGACAAGGATATATATATAATACACGCATCAGCTCTGAGAGCTGCCTGTGTATTAATAATAATATAGATCTAAGATGGTATACCTCACTAGCATTCCCTTATTGTCACATCTTATGAATGATCAATGTCAGACTGTAGGTAGGTAGGTAATGATTTTTTGTTGTCACATTACCTAAGTAAATTTACAACGCATTATAAATAATTACTAGGTGTAGCACATTCATCCTCCGGGCCTTTCCGCATTGGTGAGGCTAACATGTTTTGGTAGTTTGTTAATATAACAATTTGGCCAAGAAAAGGCATCAACCTAATGGATGTAATAGGAGGTAAGGAATAGGTAATAGAAATAGCTATGGTGTTTTTATCAATAACCCCATCATCAACATCATTTATTCTCTGCCCCATATCTCACTCTTGGTCGATCGATTTGAAATTCGAACATGTTACATTTTTTATTTGCTTTCTTGAAAGAATATTCCGATGTGTTATGTAGAAGACAGCTGTGTTTTGTTTTTATTACTGACAGAACTATATGAAAAATATATATTTTTATCCGGAAACTCACGAGTGACAACGTTCTTACATAACATGCAGCGGTGTAGTTTTCAGTTTTTATAAACCAAAAAGATTTTTTTAGTATAATCTAGGGACAATATTATCTTTATATAGCCAATTATAGCGAAATTACTTACATTTTCTAGTATTTTTCACGAAAAAACCAAGCTACGCACGATTCACACCAAGTGAAAAACTATAAGCTAGTTTTCAATTACAGTTACTTCATTTCATTGATTGTACCGCCTGGATTGGCGGTTATTATATCACGTAGAATTAAACCAATCACAAACACATACGTCATGAAAAATCGTTCTCATCAACGTAAATAAATTGCTTAGAATTTCCGTTTTACGCAGAACAACCAAAGACATTAAAAATTTTATATCATTTAATAAAACTCTTTACCAGTTCAGTTGAGATGTCTTTGAGGCTTCTTAGTTTTCGTTAGACTTTAGTGAGTTTGAGAAAATTCCAGGATATTTTTTTTTTAAACAATAACTATATGTTGCCCTACAATCTCCTGAAAATTAATATCGTGTGAGCTATGCACATTTTATGCTCGTATTAGAGGTTGCGTGGAACGGAACTTTCAGCATACTACATTCTGCTACTACCAAAAGATGGCGCGCATTTCTGGAAGTCCGATCTTTCAAGATGAAAAAGTTTTTCGTCTTGAAAGATCGACGATGCTCAACTGCTTTGTCAAACAAAACTACATAAATACACCTTAGATTACTTGGATAATCTGATAAATGCACTGAGCGAATGTCCTTATTTACATTGTACAGTCAGCAACGAAGGTCGATTAACATTTTATGTTTCACAAATCTGAATATTTCTGAAATCCGTAACATCGTGACCAACATTTTTACTAATATTTTAAGATAAGGTCTGGGTTCATAATAATTTTCGAAAAAAAATAATTTTTTTATGGTTATTGAATACAAAAGCCATTTTAAAAAGTCCAACTGTCCAGACTTTCGTTGCTGACTGTACCTATAGGTTCTTTACTAGATATCTGTCCAAAAAGTTAATATACCCTAACAAAGAACTAATTTGGGCATTTTTTAATAAAATAAAAACGTGTACAGCACATACTTTAATATTTGATTTACATCATAAATACTATAATCTATATGTTAAATAATTTGTTACGAGTATACTTATGATTGAAGTAGGCCATTTTATAAGCTGCTTAGAACCATCAATTAACGCACAAATACTTAAACCAGAGAAATATAACCTCTACTATGGAGTTTAGCCAAAATGACCTTGTATGAGTAAATTAGTTAGTTTCCGTTTAGCAAGTTTTGGTTATTTTAGGAATTTGTCTCTTACACAATGTATCATAAGCGTTCGTTTTAAAGGCTCTATTATAAACATAAGCCTAACCTAAAGTTAACTGAACACGTGAACAAATATGTCAATACAACGAAATCTTTAAACCAACATGTAGTTTTATTTATCTAATCTATTCCTAATTTTGTTCAGGCAAGGTTGATTGGGCTGCGCTAAAGTTGTGACTAAATCGGATTACATGCGAGACAAGTCAATAGATTAAAAATGTCCCGCGTTGACTTATGACAAATATGAGCGCAGCCTAAAACTAATCTAATCATAATCTATCACAACGTTTCGACAATCACTAACACACATATTGCTACATTGAACCATTGAAATACAATAACCATTTGAACATCGTGCTCTTGGTCTATAACTAGTGCAGGAGCCAAAAGTTGCTTAAATTGTGCCAAATAAGACTAGATCTAGGTTTACCTATGATAAAGATTGATCAGATCTTCACACACATAGAATGGTCAGGCAACATGATATCATGAACATTTAAACCCTAGGTTATGTATAAAATTTTGGATTTTATTAAATGATTTAACTTGCTCTGATAGACTATTAATGTAAACAATACACAATTTTCCAACAATGACAGAAGAGGAACTTTAAATTCTCAAACTGTTCATGGTATTTTGTCGCTGTCTGTACCAGTGAATGTTAAGAAAACAGCGCATAAACAGACTTTTGAGTTATGTAAGCAGCTTAAACATGGATGAAGGAATTTCTGATGTCTGTGAGCTTATACATTAGCTACATCGGCTACTTTAAGTATGCCCGAGGGACCACGGGTATCAAAACGGCCGCTACTCATATGACACACATATTCGCTTTTTATACACACATGTAAACCCATTGTTGTTTTAGTAACGGGACGAGATCTCGTAAAGATTTTGGATAATATTTGAACTTATCTTGCCTCGCCGTATCGCAACCGTGCGTGCGCACGAGGGAACTCTCAATATGCAATCTCGAAAACAACAATTTTATAAATATTGTCAAATCATAGAGCTCCAATTTGAATTTAAATTTTGTATCAAAATCATCAAATTCCCAACAGTGCTTCCATAATTAATCTACGCTCACTGTAGTATGCTTTACTTTCAATGCTAAAATGTTTTTAATCATGAGGGATAGTTTACGCTAGATCCGAGTAATCGATCCCTACTCACTCTTGACTAAAAAAATGATTCTATTTCTTTCATAAACTATCCCTCATCTTCCATTTCACGTAGAAACATGCCACCTAAAGTTACTACTGTCCCAAAACACTGACATACACTAAATTAACTCAACTCTTCAGAGTTAAAATCGATTACAATAATTTGCACCAAAAAATAATTATTTTGTGATCTGGAATGTCCCATAAATGCTAGTTTGAATGCCATTCTCTTGTACTTTTGTTGCTTGTAAGCTCAAACCGACCTCATTCATTACTGAAAAAAAATCACCAAAACTTGTCTTCTTTTGTAATTTTGACACACGTCAACAGAACTTTTCACATAGTTCTTGGCAAATTCTAATTCTACAAGGTACGTTAGATTTCGTTTCTCTCAATAATAGCAAGTTCGTCTTCCTCGCCCGACGTGTTTGTCTTTGCGTCGAAATGAGCTAAATTCGCTTCAGAAGAGCCGTTACTTGACTCGTGAGATCTCGGACTAACACTGGTTTTTCTTACGTATAGGATATTGGAGTCTAGCTTGTTACTGTGATCGAAGTAAGCGCTGCCATCGGACACCCTGTTCAACTTGTGAATTTGCTCCCTAAGTTCACAAACTTGTCCATACAACTTCTTATTTTCCCTAAGTATTGCTATGTTTTCCGTCTCCAGCAACTCCCTTTTGCTCCACTGAACGTTGTTTTCCGATTTTAATCTCTCCATCTCCATTTTAAGCTCTGCAATCTTCTCCTCCATCACTTGTTTCGCTGCAACTTCGTCTTGCAATTCGTTCTGTAGTCTTTCGACTTCGCTGTGACTGGAGTCGGTGGAACCTAAGGTTCTGTCGTTGTGTGTCAGTTCCATCTTTGTGTTGTGTAGTTCAGAGGTGAGAGTTTCTATTTTGGCCAGCAGGAAAGCCTTCTGATCTTTTTCGTTTTGAAGACTCTTGGTAGTTTCGTCGAGTCGAAGTCGTAGCTCGCTCAGCTTGTGCGCGAGCACGTTGTCTACGTGAGAGAATTTGTGAGAGTCTAAGGAGGCACGTTGTCTAGAAGGCTCGTTGGGTGAGACGATGTTCTTCCTCCTCAATTCAATACCATCTTCTGTCACCAGATCCCCGGAGAGTATTCTACTCTCGCCTATGCTAAGGAGCTTTTCGTTGTCTTGTTTCAAGTCTAATATTTGTTGTTCTAGTTCGTTCTTCTCGGCCTTCGAGGCGTTGAGATCTTTGGAGAGAATGTCGACTTTGTTTTTGAGGAGTTTGGCTTCTTCTCTGGCCTTGTTTCTTTCGTTGCGGACTTTGCTCCACTTCTCCCTCCAGTTGGCGGTGCAGTCTGACCACCAGCGCATGGTTTTCTCCATCTGGGTGGCTCTGGCGCGGGCCTCGTCCAGTTCTCTATGGTATAAGGCCTCCTTGGCCTCCCAGTCGGCGGTGGTGTACCGTATCGGGCCATGTGAAGCGTCGTGGTCGCGGCTCCGTCGGTGGCTGCCGCCATGCGAGCTTTGAGCCATTTTGCTGGTTACTGAAAGAAAAAGAGTAGGTAACCTAAATAGTTATACGTAAGATGGTGGGTACTATGTTTCCGCAGCTAAAACAAAGTAGCCCAGGTTGTTCGATCAGCTCAACTCTGGAAGTTCATGCTTAATTATGCATGATCAAGGTGATCAAAACAACATAGGTACAGTGACCAGTTTAGCTATGGTTTACACAGTAGGCCAGTGACATTATCTCTCTTCTAGCATGAGTAACCCGTGCGAGCTGCCCCCGTGCCCGCCATGCCCGCCGATGCCGGCGGCGCCCTGCCCGCAAGTTTGTCCGCCGCCGCCGCCGCTGCCGCCCTGCCGCGTCAAACCCATCATGCGAGGCTTGCACTGGTCGCAGACCACAGGTACTCTACACATGTACCAAGGTAATGCTAGACTTTAATGGTCTAGACGACAGGACAGAGTTCCGTTAAGCCGCATTTACATGCTTGCCAAACCCTCCCTTAAAATAACTATTATAATGTTAGAGCTTGATGAAAATGTTTGTGTGCTGCACAGGACTGCTGGCGCAGGCGTTTGCTTTGGCAGCTGTTGGTGCAGTTTGCCTCTATGTATTTGTTGGTAAGCCCAGGATGGAGGCTTACAGGATTTACTATGCGTGAGTATTCATATTTTATATTCATGTTCAGGTTTAATGAGCAAAATTAACATTTGACACTGGCACTGGGAGTCATCCATCCATTTACTGACAGAGAATGATGCTAGTTCGACAATCTATCAAGAACACGCGAGCTACACTGAGGGATACCTTTGCCCAGATGGAACAACATAATGTTGTATAAAAAAGTATGCTGTGGGCAATGTGAGCAAGTGGGGATTCTCTAAGCAACAAATCAAACCTGCTTTAAATCACACAATTAATTTAACTCAAATTCAATGTTATTGGAGTAGTAATATTTATTATCAATCGAAAGTTCTGATCTTTTAGACTTAACTGACCTTACTGTGAGATACCTACCACATAAAACTATCAAACTGACAAATTCTACAATTCAAGCAATATTACAGTTACCAACAAAATTACAGTACACACAACCGATCTATCTGATGTTTGGTGCACTATACGATTGCGCAGGTTTGCGCGAGTAGGCGAGATGGACGTTGCAACAAACTAAGCGAGTGAGCGAGGCAGCTAAACAAAGCAGTCTTCGTCTTTTAGGCATCATCAAAAATGGGTTCTGCGCAGCTACGTCAGAGAGCTAAAGATTGTTTATGTGCTTATTGTACCATCTATTCTAGTTGCCTTAATTCTTGAGCCAGATATATTCAAACACGCTCAAAGACGAAATAACAATGCAGTCTTGTTCCTGACAGTACACTTTCTCTCATATCTTTTAAAGGCATTAAGGTCCTGTAAAGATGTCCTTGCCGCATATGGAGGTACATTAATTCAGAGGTACATTTAAATATAATGTTAAGCACACATCCACATTTTTCAAAAGTTATTCCATATGTGACAAGGTTGCAAGTCCATCACCGCCAGTTGATAATTACTAACTGGTTTCCTTCTATTGCACACTTCTATACTAACAAAAAAGTGAATCTACGAACTTTACTCAGTTGTTCCATCCATCCCTATCTCTATTATATAAAAATGAATCCCTATATCCCTTGGTCACGCAATCACGCGTGAACGGCTGGACCGATTTCACTATTTCTTTTTTTGTTGTGTTTGTTATTGTCAGGAGATGGTTCTTATGACAGAAAAAATGGTATACAGGGTGGTCCAGTTTATATGGGAAATTTTATTTCGGTATAAATTGAAAAACTCCCCTTAGGGGTTGTGCAAGGCAGTTCCAAAGATCGTTGACGAAACAATGCGCAGACGAAGGCGCGCGCGGGTCAGCTAGTACATTATAATGGCCAATTTTAAGGAATTAAAGAGTTGTTTTAAAGTAACTACTGTTGACTATGAAACTAAGGCAATAGGGTGACCATGACCAACCCCATATAATGCCTGGCTTTCTCTATACCTAGATAGAGTATTATAGCATTATTTCATGCTTTTTAAATATATTAAGTACTAGCTGCACTCCCACGGTGTGACCCGCGGTCCCTCGGGATTTTTTCATTTTTCGGGATAAAAAGTAGCCTATGTCCTTCTCTGGGAAACAACCTTTAACTATGCCGAATTTCAGCTTAATCTGTTCAGCGGTTTGGGCGTGAAAGCGTAACAAACAGACAGACAGACAGAGTTACTTTCACATTTATAATATTAGTGTGGATTACCTTCTCAAGACATGTAGATAAAATAAACAAGGAGTAGGTGCAGAGGGCTTTTGAATCAGAATCACATCAATAGCACTAATCAAACAACACCACTTCATTCGTTTACTACAAGTTGTAGAACTAATTACGGGGACGAAAAATCGGGACTAAACAATATTTTTGTTGTGATTTTGTTGTCTTTTTACGTCGGTCGCTCTAAAAAATAGTTAAATTGATGAAACATACCTTTTATTTATTGCAGAATATTCCTAACATTATAAAATTTCAATATTTTGCTGGGTTTTTTCAAATGGTAGGTATTTCTTTCACAAATCAGAATCACAACAATCGACATCCATCCAATCCAATTATTCCAGCCAGCCAAATTTTTTTCAGACTTTCGGTTCGGTTCAATCACACAGGGTTCAATTTCAATCAATGACGGCTGGCTGGCTGGTTGGTATAGCTTTGTTTGAATTGAAGGTTTGAAGCTTCTTCTTCTCTTCATGACTGACAGTGACATTAAGGTTCTTTCTCTAACTAGCTTTCAATGATTCGATGATTGATTGCATGCAATCCATCCAATGCAATCGATTAATTAAATAAATCGATTGCAATCATGCTGCAATTTAAAACCATCATTCGGCTCGCGGTTGGAATAGTTAGATTGGAACATAGATGTACGTACAGTTCGCCCAACGGATCTAGGCATTCGTGAAGTTATATATTACAAAAAATTGTGTTCTACGCAGACAAACGGCTAACTTCACGCATGCTTATATCCGTTGGGCGAACTGTATTTATTTAAAATAGGATACCCAACACGAGTTTACACTTCACATGCAAAATAAAAACAAAGTTGCATATCCCTAGTGTTCCCATAGTTACAGGATATTACAACATGCGTAAAAACAACAACTTAAAATACCTACCTCAGTTGGAAGTTTGGAACTAGCAGGAAATACATTTAAAAATCATCATTATCATTTCTTACATAATTATCATCATCTCCCTGGCCTTAGGTGGGACCGGCACAACAGGTTTTTCGTTCGTAATAATAATTAGATCTTTATCTAAATTACCAAGGGAAAGATTTGCCTAAACCTCTAAGAACTCAATAATTACGTTTTAAAAACTAAAAAGAAAACCGACTTCAATCGTGGACTCGGGACGCGGCGTGACTCAGGGCGTCAAGTGAGGATCACTAGAATACAAATCGAATCGAAAGATAGCACTTAGACTAGGTGGAGTCTAGGCGCTATATGTATGCAGTTTTGGTAATTAATGCAAGAGCATTAATTGTAAGGACATTTTACGACAAGCATCGCGGCACGTGAGTTTCTGGCATTAATAAAGCGTCAGTTTGACTTAAGTAATGCTAGGAACTCACGTGGCGCAATACTTGTTATTAAATGTATGCAATTTTGACAAATAATGCCATTAGACGCAGGTGGAGCCTTAGCTGTCGATTCGATTTCTATTTGTAACATGGCTAGGAGGGAATTTTTAGAGTTTTACGGGAAAACTATCAATCCCTCAGGAATAAAATGTATATGGGACCACCTCGAGAGTATACGCTTTCAAACAAAAAAACAATTTTGAAATACGAAATACGGAAATATCGGTGAACATACATAAAAAAACATATATACAGCCGAACATTATAACCTCCTCCTTTTTTTGAAGTCGGTTAAAAACTACAGAACCAGCCGATTTTAATTTAATCCAATAATGAGGCTTGATGACGCTGTGTGAAATGTCCAGCACAGTCCAACATCTATTTATGTACCTACATTTTTTTTTCAGGAGAGGTGAATTTGAAGATTGGGCTGATGAAATGGCAAGAAAAGGTTTATTTCAATCTGTGCCACCAGATTCACTCAAAGATAACCAGCACATGAAGAAGTAAATCTTAACTTTAGAAATAAAATTTTATTCTGTTATGAAATTGTTTAAATTAAAAGAAATAATATCCGTACTCTTTGATCGGAAGCAACGGAAGTGATTCGTGTCCTCACGTTTCATGGCGGCAGCCAATCAAATTTCATCTAGGCTACTACAAAAACATGGTGATTACATAAACTACCAATCACATCGAGCCTTCAGTGGAGCATGAAGACGATATTGATATAACTTTGTATAAACGTGGTTCAAGTAAGCGATTAAAAAAAACATTACCACGTTTAAGCACAGGTTTAGGTTCATTCTGTTAATAATGAACAAATGATTTATTTCTGAACAATGATATTAAATATTATTATTCCGAGAGCTGGCACATTTTTGGCTCAAATCATCAGCATTGCCATCCAGCCATGGTAATGCCGCCAGTGCGCTCCGACTGACAGTGACCTGGATCAGTTGAGCTATCTATAGATCGTTTCTAACTACCCTTAGATATGTTGGCTCGAAAATTTGACCCGCGACCCGTGCACCCACTGGCTTCACCCACCGGTGGGTGCAGGGGTAATTCCTGTTTACCCGTGTACCCACTGCGATATGGTTGGAATTAATTATCGATTAAAAAAATAAAATAATAATACGATACGAAAAATAAAATAATTTACCCCTACACCCACCGGTGGGTGAAGCCAGTGGGTGCACGGGTCGTGACATGAAAATTTCAGCTTTATTATTATTTATTCACAAAAAAAAGGGCTTTGTCGCTGAGCGACTATACCGCCCAATCGGTAACATCTTAGGTCAGTCTTCTTCATCTTCTCTCACTTCACTTCTTGGTTTCTTCTGGTTTTACTTCACTCCCCGGCTTCTTCTTCTCTTTATTCCTTCTTCCTCTTCATCTTTTTATTAATGCTGTAAACTGTATTAACAGTATATTCTGCAAATGTCAAGTATCTTCACCTCTCAAAATTGGAACATTGTGACTGTTACTGACAAAAACGTCGCTTTTTGACGCAAACGTAAAAACTGTGCTAATAAGACAGTTTCGATGTTTCAATTTCCACGCGCTTGTCGTTACAAGCGTTTCTTAGATACGTTTATCTAAGAAAATACTGATTTACCTAAATATTGTATCCAAATTGATGATTTCTTAGTAGAATTGCGTTTTTACCTAGATCGAGGATGTCTGTGTCAGTAAGCTACGTTTTTCTAAAGTTATATCGTGTGTGTTTGTCTACGGCGAGTCAGTCAGTGCGCATGTCAAGTTGAAAATTGCAAATGGCGGACGTTGTTATTGTTCGTACCGAATTAACTATTTGTAAAATAAATACCTATCTTTTTAGCGATTTTTCTACTGGACTGGTACATTGAAATGATGCCCTAACTTCTCGTTAACCTTTGCGACACAGTTTAAGTACGTTTTTAAGTGTTTTTAGTGTTTTTTTTGGCATTTTATGTGTGTCATGCAAATGGGGTAAGCTGGAGTTATCGGATGTCGCTTAGGTTGTTTTGAATAGTTTCAACAAGAAAATGGAGTGAAGAACTGTGATGTAAAGTGTTAAATTCTAATCAATATAAAGTTTCCCTACCACAACTCTACTTTCAAAGAGTGTTACAAGCCAGGATCGGCTGTAATTTACGAATGTTCCATGCTGTGACTGCACTCCCCGTACATTTCAAAATGGCTGCTGCTCTTCACGATATATGAGCTTTGCGTCACTGGAACATAGTAATTTAGTGAATTCGTTTCGTGATGATATCGGTGTGTTTCTAGTCGAGTGTTCATAAAAAAAAACTGGAAAAAAGCCGCGGACAGTAACCCTGGTGAACCCTAAAGGGGGTTGAAGTGGTGTGTCATATGTTTTTGGAGTAAAGTGGACACTGGCCATAGGACCGATATTGCTTTGCGTCCCAGCCGGACTGTGATGTTGCTTTTGATAATCCAGGATGATTCGGGACACAAGGGAATGGATCTTGTGTTGAATTGAGCGGAATGTGACATTGTATGAGAGGTGAGTGTGTTTTTTTAGTTTATTTACATTTTTGATCGGTGTTTCGATCGTACGATGTTCGATACAAAATGGACACATTGGGTGACAGGACGTCGGGCGGTCGAGGAGGACGTGCTTGCGTCGGCGGCCGCCTGAAAACTCGGGTTACAGCCGCGGTCGTAACCACGAAATACGTTTTTCTATGTTGTGTAATACGTCCTAAAGTTGTCGGCGATGCCTCAGCCGCGCACGTCATACGGGGGATATTCCATCCTTGATTATGTTTACAACTGTAGGTTATCAGTTCACATGTTATTTTCTTCTTATTAGCATGGGGGTGAAACTTACTGAGGCATTATTTGCACAACTTGAATAGCTCATTCATAATCTTGCTTAAGTTATTGGATTGGCTATATTTTACTTGTGCAATGCAAGAATTTCTATTTTATTGTAATTCAAAAATTGGGTATCTTTAAGTTACATTGAAAGTAAATAAGAACAAACACATTAAATAATTTTGTGTGAACTTTTCTTTTTCGGTCAACAAGGTCAACATTAATTCAATACATAATGAAATCAATTTATTGCAGTAATTTTCCCATAAAAAACATAATCATTGTTTTTGAACCTAAATAAATTACAGTGATGGGCTTGAAGTAGTTTTTTGTATTGGTGGTTTCAGTAACACACACAGAAGTTCAAAAATGTTTTAGACCAGATCTCAGTTTTGAAACAATTCATCAAATGAATGTGCCATTATTGTGTTCTACTTATTATTATAATTCAGTACATCAAAATAATAAAAAAATATGTGCTGAACATTATTACAAAAATAATGTTGGTCTCTGGGGGTACATTATTTATGTTTCTTTATTATTTGCTTCGTCTTGATATGAAAATGTATTACTAAAATGCTTTACCTTCCTCATAACTTTTCATTACCCAAGCTGAACTAAAACATGTTTTATTGCACCATAAGCGTTAAGCCATGACGGAGGCCTTAAGGCAGCCTGAAAACTCCGTCACTAGACTTGGCCAGTGACTCATACGAACTTACTTTACTTTTAATGCACCATAAACTATAACACAAGTTTATTTTGATTCAATACACTAACGGTGTGGTTCATGAAAAGTTTGAGCCAACATATCTAAATTACAGTACAAAATCAAGACTTTATTTCATATTGTTAGGAAATACCACACCTAAAAAAATGTTTGCTACGCTCAAATATACCAACAGAGAGTGGGAGTTAAAAGTCTTAATCAAGTATTACACTTATACACACCAATATTATACAACCAACAAAAAGAGACGGGCAACTAAAGACGTCAAATTGCTAATGAGACATTATTTTTGTCAGGTTGCTGAGCTCCGGCTGTTACAAACAAATCAAAATTGTTTTTGAACATTTTTCAAGTTAAATTACAGTTTATTATATTTAAATCTAATAGAAAACTATGGGGGCTTGTTCGGTGCAAGATTAATCACACAACAACAGGAATAATCACGACATTTCATTTTTTGTATTGTCGTTTACCTGTCACTGTTCATCTATACATTCGTAGTCTATGGGAAATACACTGACTTATTCATCTTTGTCTGCTTTAAATGCCTCTGTTGGATCCATATTTAGTAAGGGCTCCATCAATTTAGAAAAGCTTCAATTCTTTTTCTCAATCTTGTCTCTTGATTTTTGAAAGATTTTAACTATGTTTATCCTGTAGGGTAGTACAGAGACCACAGATTTATACTACAATACTTTATCTTTGATTCAATCTCTTACTACAAGCTCATTATTTATAGGTAATTAATATTGTATAATCTTTGTGGCTGAAGCATACAAGAATTTAAATGTTATCAAAAATCTAATTAATTTATTTATTAGGTACTTGGTTTCAATGGTAACTTTTGTTAAGAGCAATAATATGGTTTATTTCCATGATTTAAAACAACAAAATACTTGTAAATTATAGTTAATCTATAAACTAGAAAATTAACTACTTTTATGCAACAATAAATCCCACTAATATAATAAAGCTGAAAGTTTGTGTGCTTGTTTAGATGCTTGTATGTTTGTGTTTCAATCACGCCTAAACCAGTGAACCGATTTGGATGAAACTTGGAATAGGTGTAAATAGTGACCTGGAATAGCATATAGGCTATTCAAAATGTTGGTACCATGCGGGCGGAGCCGCGCCGCAGTAGCTAGTGCTAAATGTTTAAATATTGTTAGAAGTATTGCATTGTTTATATAGTGGGTACTGGAGTTTGGACTTATTTACCATTGAATTCTCAATTAAACATGTGGAATGGTTAAGGTGAATTTATTCAATTTTAAGCTCTTGTTGTAATTATGCAGTTACGGCAATTCATCTTCATATTGAAGAATTCATCACATAATTTAACTTATATTATTTTGCTTATGTTCATCTTAATAAACGTTTTTTTAATACTAATCACTCATGATATATTTTATAAGTTAATGACAAATAATATGTAATTTGGATTTTAAAATGCAATAGGCAAGTACTGAAGTTTAACATGAAAATGTTTGTCTTACTTAACATACCAACAATATTTTCATGTTAGCACATATTTCATTTAATTACTAGCAGCAACTGAACATAATTATTTTTAAAATGCTGTTTATTTATCTACTACTTTTAATGAGATTGAAAGACAACATTCTCAAACAAACAAAAGCTTTAAGATTTACAATATTATCAGGATAGTTTATTCAAAGTTTTGCTTGTTATTTATTGAAAAATCAGCTAAAACATTTCTAGGTTAAGAATTTAGATTACTGGCCAAAATATTGCTTTAATCAAATGCAGCAGGTGCTTGTCATTTACGTCTCTTAAAATGGACCTTGATGCTTTATTACTACATATTTCATGTTAATGTACCTATTTTTCAGTCATAATGTAGTTGGTATGAGTGAGTGCCTTAGTGTTGGAAAATTAAAAAGAACTCGCACACTTTTTTTTTATGTTAACACTAGCTGCGCTCCCGCGGTCTGACCCGCGGTCCCTCGGGATTTTTTCATTTTTCCGGGAGAAAAAGTAGCCTATGTCCTTCCCTGGGATACAACTCTTAACTATGCCAAATTTCAGCTTAATCTGTTCAGCGGTTTAGGCGTGAAAGCGTAACAAACAGACAGACAGACAGACAGAGTTACTTTCACATTTATAATATTAATAATATGGATGGATAGTATGCCATCCCAATGATAGTTAAAGGTATTTTTTGTATGTAATTCAGTAATGATAATTTTTATCTTAGTGCAGAAATTGAAATATAAATCCACCTGTGTTATTATGTGATCCAAGATTTGCAACAATACAGTGTTAAAGTAAATAAATTAAATACACTTAGATATAATGTTAAAAAACAGAAATAAAATGTATACATGTTGTTCATAAGTCTAAACTTGGTCCTGCCAGGAACTGGTTGAGTCATAATGATAATTGATTATACTGTGAAATGTCAGATTTGCAAATGCTTATGATAAATGAACTGTGAATTGACCAAGATAAAAAATGAAAACAAATGATCCAATCCAACAGCATGTTTTTTTTTAAATTTAGGCTGTCCCAAACATTGTCATTGATCATCATGTTATTTTTATTCTATTTCAAAACTAATATGGCCATTCTGGAATCTCTTAGCATGGCAAAATAGCCACTATTATTTCAGTGAAATTCGTTTTTTAGGTATTTGTAAAAAATAATATCAGTGTTTTTCATAACAATAGTGTAGCAATAAATACTTGACTTTGTACTGTTATTAAGACATTAATGGCCTTACTAATAAACGTGGTATAAAGTTATTCCTGAATGTAAACTGTCAAAATGTATGGTTATTCCTATTTTATTTCGAGGAATAACTTTACACCACATTTATTAGTAAGGGCCTATAGCTAACATTATATGAAACACACCATTCTTTTAGTTAGTAAAGTTCCACTGAATAAATGCAGTAATTGTTATAAACGGCAGCCAACTTATGTGTTTGTTATAAACTGCAGGCAACTTTGGATGTTTAAATATTAGTGGGTACATTTCAGTATGGCAGCGGATAGCGATGGGCTAAGCAAGGCGGGCGGCGGCTCGTGCGGCGTAGTGGTGACTTGCGAGGGCGATATCAAGGACCCGCGGTTCCCGGCGCGCCTGAAGCGTCTGCTGCTCGAGCTGCGGACCCTGCTCGCTGAACCACATCCGCACACCCTTAAAGTCAACAAGGTACATTATTGCCTGATATATTGCCCATAACCTTAGATTATGTTTTCTGAAACAACTTATAGAAGCTCGTGGCTCTGAGAAGAAAGACGCTTAAGTAAACGCAATTCTATGTTAATTGGCGCAGCCGGTAGGATGAAACTTTTGGTCACCTTTCGTAACTAAGAAATGTAAACATAAAAATCATAATCATTGGTACAGGCTATATATTATAATCTCAGCATTTGCTCCAGCAGATTGAAACGCTGGTTTTCAGCACAGTATCAACGATAAACAGATATTAATCGTAAAATTACATTATCTTCCAGGTGGAGCCGTGGAACTCTGTCCGCGTGACGCTGTCGGTGCCGCGCGCGGCCGCCGCCCGCCTGCGCGCGCTGGCGGCCGCGGGCGCGCCACAGCTGCGCGCTCTCGGCATCCTCTCCGTGCAGTTGGACGGGGACGCGGCCGTCTCGCTCCGCCTGCAGCACGGCACTGAGCTCAGGATCAACACGGACCCCAGCGCGCCTGATGGTGAGTATTTGCGACCAGAAAGTGGGGGGGGGGGTGGGCGGAGATCTCTTTGAAAAAGCTGCCAAAGCCGCGCGTGTGGTTTCTTCTCTGTACAGCCATCTCGCTCCGACATTGAGCTCAAGCATGACGTTATCGCGATGGTGAGAGTAACAAGGCGGCCTAAAAACTCACCACAGTTGGCCACTAACTCATGCGAACTTACTTTACTATCTCGAGTAGATAAAGGTTAATGCGTGCTTTGTCACACGCTCGGTGGACGCAGCAAGTAAGTATCCACATAATCACTAATCAAAATGGACCCCGTATCTCGAGACTACACTCCCGACGACGTACCGATTTCAAATGCGTAGCTAGGTAGAAGCTTGGTAAAGCCATGTTACTGGCGCAGCCTTAATTACACTGGCCTCATATACAAGAGTACTTGTTACTGTGTGACTAAAGTAATTGCTGTGTAACTATTGTTATTGCTATATCGATGCAGGAGTAGTCATAAAGCTTGTTTTGCGTAATGATGTGCCTGCATTTAAGATTCGATTTCGATTCGATTAAGACTCGCACTATAAACGGATAGCTCGAATAAGCACATAGCAATTGTTTTAGATACATAGATAGACTTTTATTTGGCAACACACACAGACACAGGTACAGTACGCTTAACCAATCTTTAGCTCTCTGAAGTAGCAGCATTTTTGATAACGCCTAAAAGACGAAGCGTTGTATAGCTGCCTCGCTCACTCGCTTAGTTAGTTGCAACGTGCTATCTCGCCAACTCGCGCAAACCTGCGCAATCGCTTAGTGCACCTAACTTCAGAGAGATAAAGATCAGTTGTGCGTACTGTACATCTAACAAACGAACAAGAAAAAAAAAAGTAAATAAACAAAGTAGGTGAGTAGGTTTTCCTTCGACTACTACGCTTTACGTCACGTATTGCTGTACCACGTATAACTGCTGTAGGTGCGAGCGAGCACGCAAATGCTCTTTTCTGCTCACACGTTTTATTGCTCCAACCTGCAGCGATTTAACGATTTCTTTAGCAATTCGTTTGCTGTATTATGCTTCACTATTCCGAAGACATACTCAACTCCGTTGGTTGTTTCCACGATTTCATTTCGAATTCGGGAGAACGAGCAACTGTTATTGCGCCGTAAAGACTGTAATTTATATCCAGCGTAATTAAAACTTACAACTCTCCTTGACAAACTGAGGATGCATGAATCGTAGATTTTATCTAACCGATAACAGTCAAAGTATTATTATTATTCGTTGGATAAAAGCGATGCTACTAAGATCTAAATGTGTTATGTGTCAACCTGTCTGGCATTTGTTTTTAACTTGGGTCGTAATTGCCCAGTTTCCTTTGTCTGGAAATAGCATAGATATTTTATGAAGTCGCAGAAGCTCTATAAATCTGTTTAAATACCGTCTCAAAAATACAGGCTATGGTATACTATAAACTTAGTTTATTAGCTGATAAGGTTAATAAATTTTGAAACTACAAGTACCCGAGTAGTAAAGTATTTTACGGGTGTTAACTATACTTTGCTTCCTACAGATTTATATCCGAAATTGGATATTTTAGCTCATTATGGGCCGACCCGGGGCCTTATTGTGTAATTTAACTGGCAATAGATATGGGCTTCATTTTGACATTTGAAACCAATTCTGGACTTCAATTGTCATTTTCCTAATAGGTGATTGGTTGAGCTCTATTGAGATGACAACTGGTAATGGATTTCAAGTTAGACAATAAGGCTGCCGATCCAGCTTTTGACCCACAGAACATTTTGAAATCTATTATGTATCTATGATTCTTGTGAATTTTCCGGCACGAGAAAGTTATCACCAAAATTGCTATTATATTCTCACCAAAGATTTAGACATTTTATATCCTAAATCGATGATCATTACTAACTGAAGTTGCATCCATCTCTCTCCCACAGAAGCGAGCACGTCCCGAGCACAGCCGAACGCGGATTTGCTCGCGAACCTCGGCGGCATCGGCCGTCTCATCGCGGACTCGGAAGGTGCCTCTACCAGCGCCGCCGCCGAGAATCAGGCCCCGAGAGATAGTTTTAAATCTCCCAACACCGTCTGTCCGATGGACGGAAAGATTCCGCAGAATATACCGACGCCGGCGGATCGCTGCGAGTTCCCTTTTGGGAGTATGACGCAGGCGCGGGTGATACATCGGAAGGAGAACACGTTAGGTATGATGAGTTCTGTTGAATACTTACACCATAAAACGAAGAATAATGTCATTATAGTCTTTTTCTGGGGCAATGGGGTATGAAACATGTACCAGTTCTTCCAACGGATCTAAGAATGCCTAGATCCATTGGGCGAACTGTACATATTTTGAAGACCAATACAACATCAAAAAACATTTATTCAGTAGGATCGCTGGGAGCTCTTACAAAAATCTTAAAACTAGGTGGATCTACACCCAATTCCAATTTTTAGAGAAAAAATAAAAAAAAAATATTGCGACAACAAACGGAGGAAACTTTACAAAGATATAAAACAACAAAAGAAGTACCTATAATAAGTAAATATTTCAATTTGTTTGTATCTATATAACTAAAATACCAACTGTCTCAACACTAGGCAAGCCTGTATCAGACCAATGATGTAGGTGTTAGTCAATATGCTTGAAGAGGACTGCAACCGCATTAATCAGTAGTTGTTCCCCCCTCAGGTCTGGGCGCTTCGCGGCCCGCGGACGGAATGTTCGTCCGGCCTTCAACCTCCGCCTTCGTGGGGCCTCCGCCGCCCTACCCGCAACAGCAGGCTCAGCAACCACAGGTGAAAGGCCTTTACATCTATATTAGATGATTTATACAGCGTCAGGAGTCAGGAGGCAATCCATGCCTACACTTAACGGGACGCTGTAGTGCCTGGGACATTGTTTGAGATGGAATAGACTTGCCCAGCACCTAAACCATCATCTCAGCTTAATCAGCCGCCCACAGGAAAGACGACGTCAATACGTGTGGAGCTGACTAAGCTGCGGGTTTCCTCACGATGTTTTCCTTCACCGGTGAGAGCTCGTGTTTTGGTGGACAGGTGAAAGAGTTTTTGTATAATAGGCCATTGTGCCATACTTTGTCGAACGCTTGTTTTATGTCCAAGAACACAGGTGAAAGAGATACATGATTATAGTTGTTCTTTATCACGACGGGTTGCTCTTAATTGTGCGCGTTGTTTCTTTGTGCGTATCGAGAACGCTGCATGGACGAATGAGTGCTTGGTATCGCTTACGCACACAAACAAATCTATAAAATAAAAACGAATACCAACCCGCCCTCGTGAGATAGCAAACTTTTAATCATAATCACTTCTCGGCGTTTGATTCAGCTAAAATATGGAACACTTATGGTTCTTGATGATGAACCATTACAATTGACTGTGGTGATAGCTGGCCTATTGCTGGAGTCAAGAATAGGTTACTTATTATAGGCTTAGCATTCATTCAAGTTATAATTGACCCCCAACACATCTAACCGTTCCGTCCGAGTCGAGAAGCAACAATCATCCATCCCAACTTTCGATTATTTAGAACTAGCTGCGCTCCCGCGGTGTGACACGCGGTCCCTTGGAATTTTTTATTTTTTCGGGATAAAAAGTAGCCTATGTCCTACCCTGGGATACAACCTTTAACTATGCAAAATTTCAGCTTAATCTGTTCAGCGGGTTGGGCGTGAAAGCGTAACAAACAGACAGACAGACAGACAGACAGAGTTACTTTCACATTTATAATATTATTATGGATTTTATAGTAAGTTTTGTTCCCAGGTGGTACAATCATCGCAAGCCGGTGCCGCCCCGCCCGCCGCCCCGCCCACGGTGGCCATGTCCTCCCCGCTGCTGGTTAACTTGTTACAAAACGACGCGCCCGCGCCGCAACCGCGCGCGAAACCGCCGCATCCCGCTAAACTGGACCGCCTAGAGGACGGACAGGTATTTAATCATAAACGTTCATTCATTCATTTATAAACGTTAATTCTTTTATAACCGTTTATTCATTCATAAACATTTGTTTATTTATAAATGTTAATAAATTTTCATTCATTCATTCATAAACGCTCATTCATTATTTTATAAACATTCATTCATTTATCAAACCTATCAAATGTTTGATCCAATTTTTCGGTTTGGAATATTTGGTCCTAGGTTAGGTAGGACCGTGTTTTAACGTTGATCTTATCCTGAAATAGTAGATTGTTAGCCTAGGGTGGAAAAGAATCAATTCCCGAGGTAGTTAGACTATAGGCTATATATATAGGTCCGAGTAGGAATTGATTCTTTTACCCGTGGCAAACACTCTACTTTTCATTTAGAATATGAGGAAAAAGATTTTCTATGGCACAATTTGCCTCGTCTGTAATGGAATCTGGTGTCAATATTTTGCTTGAACTCATTTTTAATATTCAATTCAAATCTTAGCACAAAAGTCCGTCACAGATACATACAACAGATTTTAGTATCCCGCCAATTTGTATTGACTTTTAAAATTTTAAATATGGAATTAACACTGGCTGTTTAGAAAGTCATGCATGACATTTTTTAAATTAGTTTTTTTTTACATGAAACTCTTCACAACTGACAGCAGTTCTATTTATAAAGTTCATTCCGGTCGGAATGAATTTGTATGAGTTTTTCCCTCCCTATGAAAGGAAAGCAGCATTTTCCACCCAATAATCAAATCAAAACAACACTACTTTCCGAGTATGAGAAATGAAAACACAATTACAAATGTTGTCATCAATCTTTGGCTTTTGCTTCTCTGTCAAGAAAACGAATACTAAATACAAAAGGACATTTTAAAGTCTACAAAAGGTCTGAACGATCCTTGATGAATATACTGTTCCTTGTTGAAATGGTATTAAACTTGTTTCCTTTAGAAAGTATTGTTAACGACCTTGAATTATAAATATTCACATCAGGTTAAAGTGAACTGACGCTAATTACAACATTAATTGGTTTTTCCGTATCAATCTGGTCAAATATTTGCATGTTTAAGTATATTATGAGTTTTTAGTTTTTATGTTATGATGACAAAAAGTTGATTGATAGACCTTTTTACATAATCAATCTCTCAGCCACTTTACTTCAGAATTCTTCAAGATCCATGCATCAATGGATTTTGTGTTGCATAACATAACCGTGCAACCTCAGGCTAACGCGTATGGAATGTTAACTTATGTAAATGTGGGCCAAATACTTGTTTGGACATATATACCTCAGGGGGGTTAACATACAGTTCAAAAACTGAAAGAAATTTTTTGCATGACAAGATATATAATTATGTTGGTGACATAAATAAATCGAGTTCATGTTAACCCCTCTGATCACCTCCCTATGGAATGCGCTTTTATACTGTTAAAACTGACCCTAACTTCATCCTCAGGTGGAACTTGCAGTGGGCAGAGCGCCGTTCGAGTACCGAGCACGTCCCGCGCCGTCTCCGCGTCCGCCGTCCTCCCCCTCCCCGCTGCCACCCCCCTCGCCACGCCCCGCACCTCGCCCCGCCCCCTATATAAGGCGGACGTTCCCCGCGCGGCCGCCAGTCGCGTACCGGCCGCCGGTTCCGAACGCGACCGTCGTCGGCCGGTCTAGGTTCCCCACGTATGTGGATAACTTCCCTCCTCCCCCGCCGCCGCCGTATCGTGGCGCAAGGCCTGCGAGGCCGACCCCTCCTCAAATGATGCAGAGGGTCACCCAGGAGGACCTACAGGCGCTGATGCCGCCGTCCACTACGGCAATGGATCAGAAGACGCAAAGCAGCTTTCAGGTAACTAGTTGTTTCAGCATCTAAGTATATGACGAAGGATCGATAAGCGTTGTCAGTTACACATGGTCACCGTTGCTGCAAATAGTGAAGTTTTAAAAGTGGATATCGAAAACACGGTTTTCTCCAGCACTAATTTGTGAATTGAATAAATAAAACTTGAGCATTCCTACCATCATATTAATACCAAGCTTGTCGCAATCTGTAAGTTGTCGTGTCGCCAATACTCAAACTCATAAACCTGTCTGAATTCCAGGAGTTCCAGCGTTACCAGCAGCAGTACATCGCGCGGCAACGGGCTCAGAGCTCGACGCGGCCCGCGCAGAGCTCGGAGTGGAGCGAACCTTACCGAGATCTCGGCCTCACCCTCTCGGACCTGCCCGACTCCTGCGACCTCGACCAGCTCCTGCCGACGCTCGGAGCCGACCTCAACCTCGACGAGCTCTCGGAACTGGACGCAAACACCAAGCTGGACTTCTACGATCAGCCGTCGACCAGCGACGCTCCCGACGCGCTCCTCCACGAGATAACGGGACAGAACTATGCGCAGACCAACGGACCCTACGAAGTATCGAACACGGTGCAACCCACCCCCCAGCCCAGCGATGTGCCTTCGAAGCGTGACGCGTACGACGAGTCTACCTTCATGCCCCCTCCCCCCGTCCCGCCTAAGTTCGCACCGACGAGTCCGGCGGTCTCCGCGCCCGTATCGCCGTTCAGATCACCCCCCGCGGCGTACACCAGCAACCATGAAAGAACTCCAGTCACCCAGTCGTCGATGCCTCCGCCGATGAAGGTCCCGCTTCGACCGAACCCCTCGATGGCGACGGTCGGCTCGCAAGCCTCGCAGTCTGAGATCGAAGAGCAGAGCAAGCAGTACCTGATCAAGACCCTCATGAGGGACGACGATACGCCGCCCAAGGAGGTGAAGAAGGAGGAGGTGACTGTCGCTCAGGTCTCGCAGCCGACGCCGTCCGTCAGCGAACCGGTGAAAACGGAAAAACCGGAGCCAAAAGAGGTCTCGCTCACGCCCGGGTCGGAAGCGAACGTTACGAGCGTCACTCCCGCCCCTGAGATGTTCGGCATCGCGAAATCGATACCAGAGGACGATAGCAAAGACGATAAACTAAAAAACAAACTGATAAAGAATCGGGATGATAAGCTATCGCAGAAGGGCGGCAAGCCTCGGAACTCCGGTGCGAAGGACAAGCCCGGATCGCTCAAGGATAAGATCGCCCGCGAACAGAAAAGTACCAAAGTTGCCTTACCGCGACCGAACGTCGCCAAACCGCCCGCGCCGACCGGAGAAGCTCCGAAGTCGCCGACGGGGGAAAAGGAATCTATCAAACTCAGGCTGAAGCTCGACAAGAACGAGCCTGTCGTCCAGCCTGTCTACAAAGCTGATGTCAGCTTCGTCAACCAGCAGAAAGGTGATAAACCGACTGATGGAGAACTGAGGGTGCCACCTCTGCACATCAGTTTGCGAGGGCGAAACTCAGCGGTCATAAAAAACTCCAAGAAGGAAAAGAAAAAGTTCAGTCCTGGCGACTTACACTCAAAGAAGTTCAAAATTAGGAAAACATTAGAAGAGGAAAAGTCTCACAGGAGAGATTCCGAGGAATCTATAGCTTCTAAGTCGGGCATGAGCACGGATAACAAGACTGATGAGTTTTTAAAGAGCATATCGCTCAACAACCACTACAGTGAAGGTGACGCTATCAGCGAGATCGCTGCCGACAACAATGTGGTATTTCGTATGAAGACGATATCCAAGAACGCTCATATCGTCACCAAACATGACTACAAACTCAACAACAAGCAAAGCATAGACCTCAAAATGAGAAAGAAGATAAAACTACTCAGTGATACGAAGCCTGAGAAGGAGCGAGACAAAGAATGGAGGAACGACACGCTAGACAAGGAGGGAAAGTACGCCCAAAACGAGGGCTACAGAGAGATGAATAACCACGAGAAAAAGAAGTTACCGACAAAGGACAATGGTGCGAATTGTGATAATAAAACGGACGGGATGGTGCAATTGGAAGATAGTGACAAAAGTGGTGCTTGTGAAGTGGACAGTCGGATGCTCAAGTGTAAGCCCTTGGATTGGACGCTCGGAGAGGCGAGGGCCAGTGAGGACAATAAGTTAAAACGGACAATCGCAGAGAGTGCAATAACCTCGCCCAATGGTCTACTGCCGGGCGAGAAGAAACGGAAAACCAGCCATAGTTCCTGTCCAGGTAAGCATTTTTTTTATCAAAATAGCCTGCTTGTGGTATCTGGATCCTTTGAAACGTGGCATACAAAATGCTATGTTACCCCTGCATTCTTAAAATCTAGAAATCTGATTGGCAATATTTACGTGATGTCAATACCTTAAGTCGACGAGCTGCACAATGAACTGGATATCAGCACTGTCAAAGAGGAAATACAACTGTATGCAACAAAATATAAAAAGCGTCTAAGCAATCACCCAAATCACCTGGCTTCACAGCTGACTTCAATATGCTACCCTAGAAGGCTGAAAAGACAACACATCATCGACTTGCATTTGTCATGACATGTAAAACAAAAGAGGAACAGCTCACTGGAGCTGTTTCTCAAAAAGACCACCGCCCACACCACACCTGCTTATAGTCCTGGGACTGATCGCAGATAATCGCACAACAAAAAAAAAAAATACCTTAAGTCGAAGTCATAATTAGTTTCAAAAAGTGTATACTTGAAACTGAAAACTAGTACTGCATAATCTACCGTTGCGCGAAATAAGTACCTTCTATTTCACTTGCATGTATTTAAAAAATTGAGTATAGATTTTTTTATACTGATCATTAAGTACTCTAAATTCTAGTAAATCACCTGCATGACATAATAAATTGGTCTCTGTACGAACATTTATTTGGTTTTGTTTTGTTTCACATATTAATTGAACTGACAAAACGTATTAGTTAAGTGGTCATTTTGATATATTGCAAAACTCCATTAGCAAATTGAAGTCTATTTCTGAGTTTTATTACATTGTAGGTAATATTTTACGTTTGAAATCTACACGCGTTCATACAATAATATATATTAGGTATTAGGTAGCAGTCTTTTTATACCCTGTATTGTTATAAATTGTTTAGAGATAAGACTATTTACGGGGTCTCAGGCCGGTTATATAACTGTAGATTTCGTTCTAAGCATAAAATGTGCATGCCAGGATAAAATCGCGGCTATGTTTGTGTTATTGCAACGGTTTCATTAATATTATCGGTTACGGTCATGAAAAGCATGTTTGTATTAACTTCGTATAATAAGAAACCTGTATACACTTGAGTTTTATACCAGTCGCTTGTGGATTTCAGATCCGCCCGTGGGGTCAACAAACGTAGGCACGATAGCCGCGAGTCGCGTCGACTCGCCGCCGCCCGCGTCTAGTCAGCGGCCCGGCGCCGTCTCGCCGCGGCGAAAAGAACGCCCTAAAGACAAGTCCTACTGCAAACTCGTCGCCGAGAGAAATGCGAACGCGACAATCGTAGCGAACGCGACCATAGCGAGCATAACTAACGCGACGGACAAGTTCGGCAGCCGCTCGCCCGCTTCCCAAGCGCAGGGCGAAGACTCGGGCATCGAGTCGATGGACGCGTTATCCGAGAAGTCGCCGAACCAAGCGAGCCAGTCCCCGCCCGGCCCGCAGAGGAAGGAGAGGTTGGATATGCCGCGATCGACGAGCCCGACATCTGTACAGCGGATCATAGGGGTGATCGACGCGCCGCCGGCTTCCGACGAGCTGCTGGAGCGGCTCTCACGAGCTGGCGCGGCGCCGCACTACGCTTCAGGAGCGCCCGACATCGACCTCGGGGACATCGAGGCGGAACTAGCGAAGATGCATGCGGATCACGTGAATGGAGATGACGCGCCGAGGCGACCTCCGCCGCGAACGCCACGACCGAGAGAATGCGGCAGTCGCGAGCCCACACCTATCCTGCGTGATGACGACCGGCGCAGCGCCGAACGACTCGCAGACGGCCCGCTAGACCTTCAAACCAAACCGGACAGACAGGACCCGGAGTCCTCCCCGAAAAAGGAAAAGATCGGCGACTTCGACCCTCTCCCTTGCCGAGTATCACCACCTCTGTACACCTACTCTAATCAGGAGAAGGCGAGCCCGAGCGCCGAGGTTAAAGAGGAGAAGCCCGGCCCCGCGAACGGCGAGACGAGAAGCTCCACGAGCGAGGAGAAGCCGGAGCCTAAGATCGAACGGTTGCCGTTAAAGGCGGATTTCCCCGATAAAAGTCTTCTCGAACAGCTGCTGATAGAGATTCCTACCCCAGACTACTCGAAAAGGCCGGAGTCGCCCTCTCCATCCGCGT
Organism: Epirrhoe tristata; assembly: GCA_951394285.1. NCBI lineage: Eukaryota > Metazoa > Arthropoda > Insecta > Lepidoptera > Geometridae > Epirrhoe > Epirrhoe tristata. The sequence goes on from OX596158.1 coordinate 2,896,203, forward strand.
TAGAAAGAGTCGCGCGGACGAGTGTGCGAACCCGTTCGAGCAGTAAAATGAACAGTCCAGCTGACGGCGCGCGCACGCCGCGGCTCAGTCCGGGTGTCAGCAAAGAGCGCGCGGACTCACCTGCGCTGCAACGGAACTGCCTCCGCAGCGGTTCCGTAGATAAAACCAGCCCAAAAGGCGCGAAACCCGTCCCGCCACCCGCCGCGAAACGAAAACGCCGCGAATCGGAAAGCTCCTGCGCCTCCGCCGTCAGCTGCGAAGAAGGCGTCTCCCCCGGACGTCCGAAGAAGAAACCGCGTCGGACCGACAGCACGCCCAAGCCGAATCCAACGCCAGCGGGAGTGAAAAAAAAGGACAGTGACAGTGATAGTGATGAGCCGTTGATATGCAAAGTGCGGGGGAAGGGGAAGGGTGTGAGAGTGGTGAAGGCGGGGAAAGGCGAAGGGGTGGGCACGCGGCGCTCCGTGAGACACGGCCTGCCGCCCGGGCCCGCGCCGCCTGTCCCCGCGCCGCCGGCACCTGCGCCGCCAAACAACACGCCTGTAAGGAGGAAAACTAGGAGTGCTGGTGAGTTTAACACCTGTTTCTTATAAATTGTTTTACTTTCAGCGTTTTTTTGGAGGACATGGGCCATTTTTTTATTGTATTTCTTTTTTAATGAAACTCATCAGTATCTAGTTATTTCCAACACAATGTCAAAGTGGTCTGCCTTTTGATCTTTAAACTAGCTGTACAACAATACAAGTCGATATTTCAATAACCACGCTATGTGCACTTGTGCAGTTGTGACCCTGGATTGCTCTGCTCACATCGGGCTTCACAAACAGTACAGAACGGGCAAAACAAACACTTGCAACATACACATAATATGATTGAACCATCTCGTTACCAACTAAATACTTCCAAATATTATGGCCATCTGTCTAAAAAAATTCTGTCCTTTCCAGTGGGTGAAGGGCCAACAACGCCCGGCGCGGTTAGAAGACGGCGGGCGTCACGCGACGGCAAGTGACGGCGGCGCGGCGCGGAGTCACCGCGCGTTTCCTTCCTCCCGGTCTACTCGCTCGACTGACCTCGCCTTTACAGCAAGGCCATCTGCTTAAATCAGCATGGCCAACCTCTTGGCCATTTGGTTAAATTCGTCCGAGTAGACTCAGTTTTGGCCATCTGCCTAAATCTTTATGGTCTTTTGACCATAAGAGGCAGTGTATCATCCAGTTTTTGCCTTCAGATTAGACGGTGTTAGCCGACTAGTACACGCCTCAGGCCATCTCGTAGTCTTGGCCATCTAGCATAATAGTTTTGATCATCTGGTTTAATAGTCTATGAATGCCAGCTGGCTGTAGTTATGGCCATCTAAAAAGGTCAACCTTTGGCCAGCTAGTTATATTCTTTGGCCATTTGGTTAAATAGTCTATGGCTATCGCTGAATGCCCGCGAAACTTGTGCCTAGCTTGTACAGCTTTTGACTGCTACGGAATGCGGTTGACGATGTACAATGCACTCAGTGCCCATACGTCACTTATATTAGTGCAACTTAGTGAATTTTTGATGTAATGAATATTGAAAGTGTTCATTATTACTAAACTTAGTTCCCGGTTAAGCAGAATAAGACTAAAATTCGTTTTGCAAGTAGATAGTAATGTTTGGGTGTTTTTATTTAACTGATCTGGCAAAAGGAATGGTTGCAATATTCTCGATGGAATCTCCTGTTTCATACTTATGTTGTATTCGGTAAATTAACCTTTCAAAATTATTGCAAAATTTTAATAGCTAACTCTAGGCACTGCGAGGCGTGATTTTTTATTTAGTGAACAAATGTTACCATTCACTATCAAACACGATTTTATATTTTTCTTTATTATTTTAAGTAATCCTAAAGAGTAATTTTAAGCGAGTCTTTGAATACCACGGGGTGGAACATACCGTTTCGTTGCTCGCGTGGGGAGCCTTAGATTTAGAATAGATGTGTATATTGTACAAAAGCACCGTATTGTAGGCACATTGATTGTTATAGCGTAAACCGAGAGATATGTATAAAGAAATAAATGCATAGTTTAAAAAAAAAAGATATTTTCATACGTTTTTGCACATAACGTCGCGTCGACAGACGAATCCGCGTAGTGTATGTTCGATAGGCGCGCGGGAGTCCGCCATTTTGACTCGAAATATAGATTCATAAAATATTTTAAAGTTGTTGAGGTTTTATTTTGTGATGGCGTCCTCCCCCGCGCTTCTCGGTTGCTATTACATTAGCGTATTATTAAGAACTCACGACCAATAATTGTAATTTAAAATTTCTTAGTGAAATTATGATAATAATCGCGACTGAATGTTTCTGTATGAGACAGTTCATCTGTTTGGGCTTCCAATAATCTTACTACATTTTGCTTTGACGCCCCTTTACTTTACCCTCCCTTTCGGCCACGTTATCTAAAATATACCAAATCTCTTGCAACCAGTGACATGTTTTACTACTGATAATACATTTTTTTTGCACTAGTGTATATAATTAATGAAATTAGGTTCTTAGATTATAGTATTTATTAAAATTTTATAAATACACCACTTTATTGCTATTATATTGGCTGGGCGCGGCACTAGAACGTAAAATCCACCCGTTTTAATATATAATTTGACGCTTAAAAACACCGTAGCATCTGCATGCTTATACTCAAATAAAATACCTATCTTTCAAGCTACACAGAGTTGAGATCTATTTTATAAAAGCCATTCGTAGTGAGTACTTTCAAGAGTAAATTAAACACGTTATGCAGAAGAAAAATTGTTAGGAATAGATAACATTGATAACCACGATAGTTTAAAAAGTTAGAAGTTGGTCTAATTTTGACACTAGTGAAATAAAAACAAACTTTTTCAGAACATAGAGATACCTACTGCACTAAAATGTTAAAAATCAAACATAAGTTTTTGAGAAACTATGATATTAAAAAAAATCATCAAAATTCAAAGTTGGTTGCCTTCTGTATAACACTGTTCAATCGTCCAGCCAATGTGAGAGCAGTATTAGAAATCTTTTTGAACATTTTTCTGTTATCTACTGTTATACGAATTGGATGTAATTCGCACCTGAAGGTTTACAATGGTTGTTAATAAATTAATATTTTATAGGGTGATTTTGACTTGTAACGGTCTTTGGCTTGGATTGTCTCATTGCTGGACTCGCAAGACGTCAAATAACTTTGTTGCGTACTGATTGGAACATAGCAATTTGATGTTTTACCTAAGTAACATTGTGATACAACCTTAATTTACTAAGAAGTACGCGAGCGAGTCCAGTAGTTAAACAGTCCCAGCAATTAGCATAATTTTGTTGCGGTTCCTAGTGAGAGAACAAACCTAAGCAATAATTCGTGGATGTGAATCTTCTACACTTTTACAACACGTTTTTGACAGCTTTTTACCCCACGTTTTTAGCTTATAACACCACTCTCCCGATATTTTTCTACATAGATTCCTCCATGTTAGGTCGGACAGTGTTGGAGCATTACGAGTTAGCTCGATAGTTTAGAATATTATATTTTTAATTAAAATGATTACGGGGCATATTCATTGCATGCATTAGCACTGGTCACTGTGACACTACATACGAAACGCGCGTTAGTATGAAGTGCTGGAGCATGTTAATGTACCTCAACCCTAAATTGCCTGATAAATTGTGCCCTATATACGTGTGCCGTGGTTGTTCCGTGTTCGTAGTGTAGGCAGAGGCAAGGGCTAGTCGGACGTCCGGCGGGGCGAAACATTAAACATCTGGTTTTCTTAGTTTTTTTATATAAAATTATTAATTTATAAATCGGTCCGGCCGATGTACAATCTCTTGTAAATGTTATGTATAGATGGGGGTATTCATTTAATTATGTTACGTTAAGTGTAATTGTTTTTCTCTCAAACATATTTTGGGATAGTGTATATAGGTTAAGCCCCGGCCGCTCTCACACGAGGTCGCGTGTGTGCAGACCCTTATGCGTGTTGCTGGCGTTGTATTGTATAATAGGTCGCGGGCTAGGTGTGTATATTGGGTGTATAGTTATCATTTAATTTTACCTTTATATTTGTTTTGTTTTTATTCTCGACTAATGTTAGTAATTTATGCCGTAAAAAATCTATATTATACGTTTATATATAAACAGAGAAATACAAATAGTTTTTAAAAGAAACACTATAAATATAGCTATAGGGGTTACACGGCGAGAATAGTATAGTTTGGTATGTAAACATTATATAACTTGTACATAGATTGCAGATCACATAGCAGATGAAACTATGATACAATAAAATTGACGACGTTGTGTATTATTTTTTCTAGTGTTTGTTGGGTGGTCGCTACGCGTCCGCGAGAGAATTAGAAAAATCATAAATCAATACCTACTTGTAAATTTTTTTGAAGTTTTGTCTATCTGACCCTTTTTATTGTGCATTATTTTTCTATATAAGTTGCTTTCACTGTCGTTTCTAGATTATTTTTAAATCATATAATTATATGCATAAAGTACGATGAGTCATGGTGAATTATTATCATATTATTATGAATGAAAAGAAATAAGGAATATTATTGTTCGCTATTATTAAATTTGTAAAGTTAGTTTATTAATAAATGAATAAAAATTACTTGTGGTTTTAACGCTTGCGGCGCCCAACTTTGGAATCGTCGGACCTTTCACTCATCTGGCGTGACCCAATATTGGTGTGGGAATTTTACAAAAAAATAATAATTAACCGGAGCAATCTGCCGGTTCGATGCACTATTATCTGTATTTGTCAACGTAGTGTGAACCAGCGTTGCCAGATACACTGTAATTAGGTACAGCAGATCTACTGTATTTTCACATGATCTACTGTAATACTAAAATTACAGTGGGTATAACTACTTTAGAGTCATTCATACATGATTTTTATGGGGACGGGTTGAGGGGTGGGGGGGGGGGGGGGGGGGTCCATCTTCCTTCCCCCCTGATACCACTTGCATTACTAGGAAGGGCAATGAGAAAAATCAATTAATATAACTTAACCTCAAACATACAAAACGGTATAACAAACAATCATACTCGAAAAGTAGCAACCTATGTAATAAAGCTATGGTACAACAGGAGCAAGTCGGTTCTGGCACTCGCCGGCCGCTACCGCGGCACGCTTCTCTCGGCTAGTGCGTGGTTTTTCACTATACACCTAACTATACACTATACACTCGTCGCTTCGCTCCTCGTTACCTATGCTATAGGTCTGTAAGCCTGGATTTGGATTTAAGAGGGGGGGAAGGAAACAATAAACATTCATTTACTTTTTAATTTTAAAATCGTAGGTACAGATGATCAAGGTCCAGAGAATAAGCGTAGGTCAATTGTGCAGGCAAACAATCAAGAGTCCAGAGAATAAGCGTAGGTCAATCGTGCAGGCAAACAATCACAGTCCAGAAGATAAGCGTAGGTCAATAGTAGGTACAGGCACGGGTAGAAATGTTCCCAATCAAAAGCGTGGACTTGTATATAATCTGTGCATGGCTCAGAAAATGATGTATGACAACGAATGAGTCGCTATTTTGAGTCAAGAACGATTGAGATCTATTGAATGAATGAGTGTGTTTGTTTGTATCGGTCTGTGCATTTGTTGTTAGTTATTGTGCTGAGCGAGTAGTTTGCGTCGATTAATTTCCGCCTATTTCTGTTCCACATTTGCTGCAAATGTACAGTTTGTACCTTCAGTACGATGTATTATAAGTGCTGTGCTGTGCCAGGTTGCACCAATACGCGAAAGGACGCTATATTACACAAATTCCCAGTGTGTAGTCAAAGACTCAAAAAGTGGCTCGATTTTATAAACAGTGATGCGTTGAGAAACAAGAGCTTGAACGAGATTTCAGGACTCCAAGTGTGCCACAGGCATTTTGAGGCCCGATTTGTGACTCCTAAATCACGACTTCGACCGATACTGTAAGATTAGATAGAAAACAGGGTGCTTACTGAAATGCAAAAAAAGCACATATTAAATATAAGAAAAAATTGAAGAAACAAAATAAATGAATCTTTGTACTTTCGTTGTTTTCTATCAACACAACACCTTCCTTACAATAAGATAGGAACGAAAACAAAAGGTAGGTAGGTACTACCCCAGCTAATATGGTAGAATGATCATTCTGCTCAGTGCAGTAAAAAAAAAAAAAAAAAACAAGAATGAAATAAAATTAAATGTCATACATCATTTTCTGATAGCCAATCAGGAGTAAGTAACTACTACATAGGCTGTGACACAAGTCTACACCAAAATGTTCCTGACATGTCTATCTGATTTATCTCTACCTAATCTGTGGGTACAGGCAAACAATCAGTCCAGAAGATAAGCAGAAGTCGTTAAAAAACACTAAATAATCCGAAAAGCACACTAACAATATTCAAACAAGAGCGAAATGAACACACAATGAGCGCGAAAAATGACAATACCTACAATGACACTGACATATGTTTTACGTTCCGTTTGCATCAATTTTACATGAAATTCTATACCATAGACAATACAACACAGATTTAGCTGTCAAATTGTCCATTCTAACGTTTCATTTCGCTTGTAATCAAATTTTTGAATCGAAATATTTTTTATTAATTTCTCGAAAACTATGCTATTCCTAGTGATAAATGTGGTCGATAAATAATCGGGGAGCAAACCCCTACCGGTTTTAAACCTTTTTAACCCTCAAATCGCGTTATACTACCTCAAAGCCAAGCCTTTGTGAAAAGAAAAGATAAGAACTTGTCAAAACGCAACCGGCTACTATACCCAAATTCAGAATCCAAGATAATTCCGATTGGGCGGTATAGTCGCTCAACGACAAAGCCCTTTTCTTTTATGTTTAGATAAATAAATAAATAATAATAAATAAGATAATTTTTGTAAATAAAGAAATGTCATGATATGTCACTGTCATAATGAAAAGTCAGGGGTAAGAAACAAATTTTTGCTTGGATCACTATTATAGTAGCGGCGGCGCGGCGCGGGGTTTTGCTTGTGTGATAGAAATTTACCTAAATTTTTTTTTTTTTTTTTACAAGAAAAAGAAAAGGGCTTTGTCGCTGAGCGACTATATCGCCCAATCGGTAACGTCATCTTAGCTTAGTCTTCATCATATAGGTTTTCATATTCTTCATGGTTTCACTTCAATTCTTGGTTGCTTCTTCTTTTCATTCCTTCTTCATCTTTTCACTTTGACTTCACTTCAAATCTTTCTTCAAAAATGTATTACTTTGTCACGTCAATTTGAGTCAATTGAAAAAACATGGCGGCTTGTCCTTTCAAAACTCCAACGGAAATCTTTCGTCAAAATGAGAAAACGTCTTGAATACTCCCCCATTCCATTTGCCAAATCTCCTGTTACGTATCCATAGCTTCATTAGTAAAATGCCACCGAAATTACATAATAAAACCTAGTAAAACTAAATAAAATAGCAGAGCAACTAGTTCCTTCAAAAATGGCGAAAGAAGTCCCTGTATTTTTTCTAACCTACTACTTACCTACCTAAGTCAGAACACTGAAAAGCAGAACCTAACAAAAACTGATATAAATAATGGACAACGATATTAGGCGAAAACGAAACAAAAACTCAACAACGACAACCTACAATTGCACACGAGCAGCGGAAAAGAAACACATTCTACTTTGACGGACGAGAGACGGACGAATGAAATTCAACAAAAATAAAATGTCGTCAGGTTTTTTATGTTTATGTCACGAGAAGTTCATAATACAAAAATTGTTTCGAACTTCTGTGATTTACTCCTATGTTACCCAAATAATACCAGTGTCATAAATAAAATATTTTCTACTAATATTTCTTCATCATTGTAGAACTTTGTTAAAAAAAGGAAATAAAATATAATTTATAGCAAACCCATTGCTATTTACCATTCTTTCGATAATAATTAGAAATAAACCCTACCACAGCAGGTTTTCGAAATACAACAGGATAAAAAAAAAATGAATAAAGTAAAAAAAGCAATAAAAGTTTCTTGAGATCTACTGTAAAATTCACTGTATTTTTTTTTACTTTTACTGTAATTTTGTATCAAATACTGTAAATTTGAGCACCAAACACTGTAATATCAGTTGTCTCGTCTGGTAACACTGGTGAACGTACACATTTCGAATGACATACGATACTCTATGGTCCTAGAAGACTTTTTCACTCAAAATTTATTCTGCATCTGCATTATTACTCACTCCGCCATTTCTGCGAATTGGTTGTTATTTTACGAATTTTGGAGAAAATTTAGTAAAAAGCTGTTTCGTGACCGAAAATGTAAGTAATTCTTTACTATAACATATAATTCATTGGTTTTACGTAAAGGTTACGTAATGCAAGCATTGTAAATGTAATTTTACTCGAGTTAAAGTTTTTGACTAATGCATCGTGAGATTTCCGTTAGCTATTTTTAGTGTTTTTTAACATTTGGAGGCATGAAATGTTGATTATCCTTCCGTGCAATCAATATTACTCGTTATCAAGTGAAATCTGTGATGTCAATGTTGATTTTATTTGAAAATGTGCAAAACGAAATAAACGGCAGCCACGCGTCATTTGAAAAATACCGCGAAATGCGAAAAAATGCCATATTTGACTAATGCGTAGTGAGATTTCCGTTAGCTATTTTTAGTGTTTTTTATCATTTGGAGGCATGAAATGTTGATTATCCTTCCGTGCAATCAATATTACTCGTTATCTAAGTGAAATCTGTGATGTCAATGTTGATTTTAGTTGAAAATGTGCAAAACGAAATAAACGGCACACGGCAAACGGCCACGCGTTATTTGAAAAATACCGCGAAATGCGAAAAAATGCCAAGTTTGCAGTGGTACTATCGATAAACCACTATCGATGTTTTGTCGATGATGAGTAATATTGAATAGCAATACGTATGGTCGTTTCAATGTATTTTACATCCTGGTTTCAAGTGCTGGGAAGCCAAATAAAAAAAAAATCTTTGGTCATTTTCAAAATATTTGTGTTACATATTGTAGATGTCATTGAATACTGAGAACTCTCCCCCCCAAGACCTCATCGATGCGCTGATCGATGAGGATGAGACGGGGAGTGAAATCGAGTGCTACGACTCGGATGAAGGGGAGATGGTGGTGGATGCAGATATAGCATCAGACTATGAGGACATAAATATCGAGGACAAGCCGATATTCAGTCAGAGTCCAAGCGGGGCTGTATATCCACAGTGAGTATATAATGACTAAAATTAAATAATTAGTTTGATTGGCAAAGTTTAACAAAACGTCCGTAGCACGGACCTTGCCTACAAAAGTGGCCTCGGTTAAACCGGGTAATGATGATTTCTGTGTCCGTTGTACAGTGAATGGTCACAACTCAGCTGTTGTAGGGCTCCTTTCACATTGATTTGTTACCGTTGTGGGGATTAGCATCCTGGACCCTTAATAGGCATGCTTGGGGCCGAAGCCAACACACAGAGGTCCCTCGGGATTTTTTCATTTTTTCGGGATAAAAAGTAGCCTATGTCCTTCCCTGGGATGCAACCTTAAACTATGCCAAATTTTAGCTTAATCTGTTCAGCGGTTTGGACGTGAAAGCGTAACAGACAGACAGACAGAGTTACTTTCACATTTATAATATTAGTATGGATGTATATTTATTAACTATTATTATGTAATTATTATGTTTTTTTTTATATTATTTATGTATTTTTTTTTTTTTTTAGCAGTACCGTCGCTGCCGGCAGCAGAGCACCACCAGTAGAGCGAGAGCGGTAATATAAATTTTATAATAATTTCAATGAAATTTCATGTTCTAATGTATCTCAAAATAACCTGACGATAATAATTATGATAAACTTAAAATTTATGAAAAGTGTGAATTGAAAAAAAAAAACAACATAACTTATATTTTTTAGATCTCCGCTGCCCGCCTACAAACAGGAGGCATCACCGGAGCGAGAGCGGTAATATAAATATTATAATAATTTCACTGATTATTATACTTTTCTGTCTGCTCTCAGATTCATTACCTATTTTGTGTTCAATGAATTTCAGGTCACCTCTGCGTTCGTCAGGACGTTGCTCTCTTATTTCTTCTAGCCTGTCTTTATATTATATCTAAATATTTTATTGTTTTAAAGATATTTAAATGTATCCCAAAAATTAGCACCCATGCGGGATTTGAACCCACGACCTTGCCGATCCGTGGCATCGCTCTAACCAACTGAGCTAACGGGCAACCGACGCATGAGTTGAAATTTATTGGGAGTACATACTATACAGCATTGCGCTGTGAGCGACATCTATGGAGACACATTGCAGTCATCTTTCCTCTCTAGTTAGTTAGAGCGATGCCACGGATCGGCAAGGTCGTGGGTTCAAATCCCGCATGGGTGCTAATTTTTGGGATACATTTAAATATCTTTAAATATCCCTAAGTGTGCGGTTAACACTATAAAAATATAATCCTTATTTTATTGTTTTGTAATTATTTCAGATCACGCTCCTCTTCTCCGCTCCCCTACAGCCCGCTGACCAGCCCATTGAGAGACGAAAGGTAGTTTTATTTTAGATTCAGATTCTCTTTTATACAAGGTATTAGTTTTATCAGAAACTGGCCACTGACTCATACGAACTTACTTACTTATCCGAAACGAACAAATATATATAATTAATTTACAGCTGACGATAATAATTATTATAAATTACATACTAACATTTATAAGGAGTGAGAATTTTACTTATATAATTTTTTGTTTTATTAGTTTTTAATTTTTATATACATTTTTTTTAAAGGAGTCCTCGCGCCGGCGCCGCTTCCGTCAGCAGAGCGCCATCAGTGGAGCGAGAGCGGTAATATAAATATTATAATAATTTCAATGAAATTTCATGTTCCAATGTCTCGTCTCTCAACTAAATCACCTGACGATAATAATTATGATAAACTTAAAATTTATGAAAAGTGTGAATTGAAAAAAAAAAACAACATAACTTATATTTTTTAGATCTCCGCTGCCCGCCTACAAACAGGAGGCATCACCGGAGCGAGAGCGGTAATATAAATATTATAATAATTTCACTGATTATAATACTTTTCTGTCTGCTCTCAGATTCATTACCTATTTTAGAATAGAATAGAATAGAAAAACATTTATTTTGTGTTTCATAAACATAAAATACAATTAGGAACTATACTAACTTAATACTATACACAAAAATGGAGACCACTCAGCGTGTGCTGCAGCGCTGGTATTCTGTGGCACCGGTGAGCTCATATGCAGCAGCAGCATTTTGTGTTCAATGAATTTCAGGTCACCTCTGCGTTCGTCAGGACGTTGCTCTCTTATTTCTTCTAGCCTGTTTCTATAATATAAAGACATATTTAATGATATTATTTATTATACCTGAATATTTATTGTTTTGTAATTATTTCAGATCGCGCTCAATTTTACAAATACTTATATATTTTATTTACAGATTATTTGTGGACTTCCGGGATGGGCGTTCGGACGAGCCTGAAGCGGCTTCGGCAAGAGGTCGGAGTGGAGGCCGTCGCCCTTCTGGAGCCAGTGGAGGGACGAGAAGTAGAGGTGGTGCTAGTTTTAGCAGCAGAGGCCGCCGCGCTGCTACAGCGGTGACTGGTGAGAGTGGATGGCGGCGGGGTGAGCGTATCTTGGAGGTATGCCTAGACGATGACGATGCGCCGCTAAGTCTGATAGAAATGGTGCATAATCTCGAGAGTTCTCGATGTGCAAGGGATGAGCAGCAGCTGAGGAGAGATAGACGGCGGATACTCAGAGAGGATGGTGTAAGTGAGGATGAGGATGATCACTACGACGCGGAAGGTTCCATAGCACGGGAGCTATTCGGTGGGGACAGTGGGGCGATGGAATTCGCGTGGTCTCCCATGGCTACTTTTAGTGGCCGTGCGGAAGAATTTGACGCCGCAAACGCAGGCCCCAACGTTATAGCGACCAGTGGCTATGAAGCATTTCGCCAGTACTGGGACGATGAGATTTTGAACCATATCGTGCGGGAAACCAATCGATATGCTGAAGGAATCAAGTTGGTCTCGGCGCGCTTTGCGAGTACGTGGTATGATACCAACGTAGATGAAATATTGGTCTTGTTCGCGTTCTGGATGATGCTTGGCATCATTAGGATGCCATCGTTAAAGTCGTGTTTTTCGAATCACCCGTTGCTCAAAACATCAACTTTCAGGTCAATGATAACTGAGGCCCGTTATTATAATCTGAATCGTGCATTGCACTTTGTGGATAACGCGACGCGAACCCCAAACTCGTCGAAATTGTTTTGTCTTGGCCCTATAATTGAGCACCTAAACCGAAAGTTCCAGGAGGCCTACACTCTCAGCCAAAACATTTCCATTGATGAGTCCTTGACACTTTGGAAAGGTAACTTGTCCTTCAGACAATATATTAAGACCAAAGCCGCTCGGCTCGGCATCAAAACTTTTGAGCTTTGTGAATCGGACACAGGTTACTTGTGGTCATTCTTTATTTACGCGGGCAAAGACGGCGAGGCACCCTCCAGGATGCCAAAAAGCACCGAAGTGGTGTTAAAACTTATCAAACCTCTGCTTAACAGGGGGCATAAGTTGTTCATGGACAACTGGTTTAACTCGCCGCTCTTAGCCAGATTCTTGAAAAGGAACAAGACAGATTGCGTTGGCACATTACGCAACTCGTGTAAAAATGTGCCAGCTATTATACAGTTAGCTTCTCTCAAAGAAGGGTCGTGTGTTGCACGGCACTCTGGGGATGTTGTGGTAATGGCTTACCAAGATAAAAAGACCGTGTACACTATCTCGACGTGTCATGGCGCGGAGTCTGTCCATTTTGATGCCAAACCTGGTAAGCCAGCCCACTATAAGCCAGCCGTTATTGCTGACTATAACATCTCCATGGGAGGGGTCGACAAAAAAGACCAGATGTTAGAGCCGTATCTTGTAGAACGTAAACGAAACCACAAGTGGTACAAAAAAATGTTCAAACGCCTGCTAAATGTGTCAATATTTAACAGCCGTATCCTCGTGAATAAGCTCACAGGTACGCAACTTCAGACACAGGCTTTCCGGCTCAATTTGGTCGCAGATATTATGAGGGAGCATCACCCTAATGTGCCCAAGTCGCGAACACGCGCAGATATCGCCCCCCTGAACCTGGCCGCTCCCAGCAAACGCTTGGCCCAACTCAGCCATTTCATTGCTAGGATCCCTCCTCCCATTGGGACGAAGAACAGTGCGAATCACTCTGGTAGACGTTTGTGCCAGTGGTGCCTTAAGCGCCACGGGATTAGTAAAAAGACTAGCTTTTTTTGCGAGACCTGCGGTCCAGCGTTATGTTTGGATGAGTGTTTCAGGAAGTACCATACGGAAGCTTAGTTTTCGGTTGGTGCAGTTACAATGTATTCCTTAGCTGTTTACCTAGGTAGGTCCTTACTCCGTTTAAAAAGATTATTATTATTATTATTATTATTAATGATTATTATTATTATTATTGTTTTGTAGATTTTTTTCCGCTCGACCCATCCGGATCAGTGGTTTTTAGGCAAACGGGGGGGCAGGTATTATTATTATTATTATTAAACCTTTGTCATTACACCTCTCCCATCCCTTCAAAACAATGTTTTCTAACACCGTCAATCTGTCTTGTTTTCCTAATGTTTTCCTTTCGTTTCATTGACAATTTCACTAAGTGACCTTTCCATTGTATCTTACATTGCGCGCGTAGTCTATTTTTCATTAGTTTTTTTAGTTGTCAATTTAATAATAACAATAATAGTTTGGGGTTTTTTGTTGTTCAGTAGTCGTAGTCTATTTTTTTTTTGTGGAATATAAAACAAATATTTTATATATGTTGGTGGAGTATCTTGAGTGATGATTGAATGAAAGACAATTGTAGGATTTGTAGGTTTATAATTAATAATTGTGTGTTAGTCTTTCTGTTCGAAGTTCGTAGCGGCAAGGCGTTCCTGAGGATGGCCCCCTTCGCGTCGGTGCTGCTCGCGGTTTTAGTTTGCCAAGCCTCAGCTGCGTGAGGCTTGGCTCAATATTTAATTATTAGTTATTTTTTTAGTTTCAGGCAAGGCGTTTCTGAGGATGGCCCCCTTCGCGTCGGTGCTGCTCACGGTTTAAGTTTGCCAAGCCTCAGCTGCGTGAGGCTTGGCTCAATATTTAATTATTAGTTATTTTTTTAGTTTCAGGCAAGGCGTTTCTGAGGATGACCCCTGCGCGCAGGTGCTGCTCGCGGTTCCAGTTTGCCAAGCCTCAGTTGTTTGAGGCTTGGCTGAGGTTAGTGGGTGGTTGGGTGGCTTTAGCGTAAGTATTAGTTGTAAGAAAAATTTGTTTGAGAATAGATTTGTGTATTGTCTTGACTGCACAAGTTAGTTATTTTCTAAATTTTAGGCAAGGCGTTCCTGAGGATGGCCCCCTTCGCGTCGGTGCTGCTCGCGGTTTTAGTTTGCCAAGCCTCAGCTGCGTGAGGCTTGGCTCAATATTTAATTATTAGTTATTTTTTTAGTTTCAGGCAAGGCGTTTCTGAGGATGACCCCTGCGCGCAGGTGCTGCTCGCGGTTCCAGTTTGCCAAGCCTCAGTTGTTTGAGGCTTGGCTGAGGTTAGTGGGTGGTTGGGTGGCTTTAGCGTAAGTATTAGTTGTAAGAAAAATTTGTTTGAGAATAGATTTGTGTATTGTCTTGACTGTACAAGTTAGTTATTTTCTAAATTTTAGGCAAGGCGTCCTGAGGATGGCCCCCTTCGCGTCGGTGCTGCTCGCGGTTCCAGTGCCAAACCTCAGCCCGCTGCTGCCGGTAGAACCGGTATTGTAGGGCTGGCCTGGCATAAATTTTGTGTACATAACTCTTCTATCAATTCAGAATTTACCTTTATTATTAAAAATGCCTTGAATAAATATAATACAATAAATTTTCTATAAATTCAGAATTCACCTATTGTAATTAGGTATAATTATTAATTTGTGTTTAAATTGACATTGTGTGTGTGTAAACTGGGTCATGTTTTCTGAATAAATAATAATAAATTGTAATTTTTTTATTAATGTTTCATGTAGTGTAATAAATTCTGAACATGGTAATGTTTCTGTTTTTCATTTCCTAATTATTATTATGATAAATTAATTAATCATATGTTACATGTCCAGCAGTGGACTGCAATAGGCTGATGATACCTAAATTATAATAGTACTATTATTATTTTATTTAAATAATATAAAAATGCGTAATAATAATACTATAAAAACTATTATTACTTTTATTATTATTTTATTTAAATAATGAAATAATAGAAATAGTTTATACCTACTCTACCTAACATGAAGTCGAAATATATTATTTTTGTAGGAATAAAGAAATATATGGGACGATAGTAATAATAAATAAACAATAACTTTTATTCAGATAAAGGCATAGAATCAACAATTGGTTAGTCTTACAAAATTATAGAACTAGGTAGGTATTCCATACTATATAGGTAAGGTAGGTGGTGGTACCTTATATTTCCACAATTAGGTAGGTAAGGTACCTACACTTAGGTATTACAATCTTCAGCCAATGTGATTGAATTACCATCTAGGAAGCAATATAACTCTAACCATGTATTTATCATCTTGAAAGATGTTTTTATTTGCCTTTAGTGTTCTTTGATTTAAGTCACTAAAAATAAAAGATTAAATAACTTTAGACTTGTTTAAATGTCGTGTGCGTTACCCCAGCGGCAAGTAGACTCGGATCGAGCTGAAACTTTGGGAATAATTAGTGCCCTATGCCCTGTAAATATGCCCCAAAAATGAAATTTGTGCCTATCAAGGTTTCGGAGTTATTCGAGAAAATAACTTGCCGCTGGGGTAACGCCGGTAACGCCGTAATCTTTCTCTGTGCTCGGCCGGGCTCTCAAGGCTCTGAACCTATGAACAGTATGAATGAACATCACGTAGATCATGTAGATTCACGCTACATCTACATCCCCCTACAAAAAAAATGTATTACTTACATGAAAAAAATAAAATAAACAAGACTGTTCAAAGTTGTATGGGACGTGGTCTATGAACCAATAGCGATACTGTAATGGTATTTGTGTAGGGATGCCTCATCTACATATTTGTGCAAAGGGGCATCAAAATCTGACCCTGCAGAGTTGAGATATACTAAAATGCACTAACTCATTTTGAAAAAAGTGTACAGTCAGCGAAAAAAGTGCTGACCATAAGCGGTCTTTGAACCAATAGCGATACTGTAATAGTATTTCTGTAGAAATACCTCAACTAAATCCATATGCAACGGGGCATTAAAATCTGACTCTACAGTTTTGAGATATACAGGTTGGAATTTCGAGACTAGCTCATAGGTCAGGTACCTTAACCGTTCTAGTTACAGGAAAACATTCCTAGGAGACCATCCATAACTTTTTGAGATATTCAAAACTGCATTCACACATTTTGGAAAAAATGCACAGTCAGCGAAAAAAGTGCTGACCATAAGCGGAATTTGAACCAATAGCAATACTGTAATAGTATTTCTGTATAGATACTTCAACTTCATCCATTATGCAAAGGGGCATCAAAATCTGACCCGGCAGTTTTGAGATATACAGGGTGGAATTTCGAGACTAGCTCATAGGTCACGTACCGTTCTAGTTACTGGAAAACGTTTGTAGGAGACTATTGATAACTTTTTAAGATATTCAAAATTGCATTTACACATTTTGGAAAAACAGTACAGTCAGCGAATCAAATGCTAAAATCCCAAAAAAATGTTTCAAAGATTTAGGACGTGGTTTTTGAACCCATAGCGATACTGTAATGGTATTTGTGTAGGGATGCCTTATCTATATATTTGTGCAAAGGGGCATCAAAATCTGACCCTGCAGAGTTGAGATATACAGGGTGGATTTTTAATCATTATAGTTACAGGAAAACGTTTTGTGGAGACCATGCATAACTTTTTGAAGTATTCTAAGCTGCATTAACTTATTTTGGAAAAAGTGTACAGTCAGCGAAAAAAGTGCTGACCAAAAGCGGTCTTTGAACCAATAGCGATACTGTAATGGTATTTGTGTAGGGATGCCTCATCTACATATCTGTGCAAAGGGGCATCAAAATCTGACCCTGCAGAGTTGAGATATACAGGTGGATTTTTAATCATTATAGTTACAGGAAAACGTTTTTAGGAGACCATGCATAACTTTTTGAGGTATTCTAAACTGCACTAACTCATTTTGGAAAAAGTGTACAGTCAGCGAAAAAAGTGCTGACCAAAAGCGGTCTTTGAACCAATAGCGATACTGTAATGGTATTTGTGTAGGGATGCCTCATCTACATATCTGTGCAAAGGGGCATCAAAATCTGACCCTGCAGAGTTGAGATATACAGGATAAATTTTTAATCATTATAGTTACAGGAAAACGTTTTTAGGAGACCATGCATAACTTTTTGAGGTATTCTAAACTGCACTAACTCATTTTGGAAAAAGTGTACAGTCAGCGAAAAAAGTGCTGACCAAAAATGGTCTTTGAACCAATAGCGATACTGTAATGGTATTTCTGTAGAAATACTTCAACTTTATCCATATGCAAAGGGGCATCCAAATTGGCTAAAAAACCACGTCCTAAATCTTTGAAACATTTTTTTGGGATTTTAGCATTTGATTCGCTGACTGTACTGTTTTCCCAAAATGAGTAAATGCAGTTTTGAATATCTCAAAAAGTTATCAATAGTCTCCTACAAACGTTTTTCTGTAACTAGAACGGTTAAGGTACCTGAGCTATGAGCTAGTCTCGAAATTCCACCCTGTATATCTAAAAACTGCCGGGTCAGATTTTGACGTCCCTTTGCATATAGACGAAGTTGAAGTATCTATACAGAAATACTATTACAGTATTGCTATTGGTTCAAATTCCGCTTATGGTCAGCACTTTTTTCGCTGACTGTGCATTTTTTCCAAAATGTGTGAATGCAGTTTTGAATATCTCAAAAAGTTATGGATGGTCTCCTAGGAATGTTTTCCTGTAACTAGAACGGTTAAGGTACCTGACCTATGAGCTAGTCTCGAAATTCCAACCTGTATATCTCAAAACTGTAGGGTCAGATTTTAATGCCTATTTGCATATGGATGTAGTTGAGGTATTTCTACAGAAATACTATTACAGTATCGCTATTGGTTCAAAGACCGCTTATGGTCAGCACTTTTTTCGCTGACTGTACACTTTTTCCAAAATGAGTTACTAGTGCATTTTAGTATACCTCAAAAAGTTATGCATGGTCTCCTAAAAACGTTTTCCTGTAACTATAATGATTAAAAATCCACCCTGTATATCTCAACTCTGCAGGGTCAGATTTTGATGCCCCTTTGCACAAATATGTAGATGAGGCATCCCTACACAAATACCATTACAGTATCGCTATAGGTTCATAGACCGCTTTTGAACAGTCTCCTTTGAAGTTAATTTTTTAGAAAATAATAAAAATACACAAACTTAGTTTAATTAGGTAGATCTATTTAAAACTAGCATAAGTACGTTAAATCGTACATAGTCTCAAAATTTGCAAATATTCTGATCGCGTTCGATTCAATAGGGTATTTGACTCTTTTCAGAAAACCATTTCAAAGTGTTCTTTGATATATTATATGCACACTGGTCATTAAATTTCCTTTAGATTTAACATAATTTTGATAAAAACCATGTTTAAAGTTTAAACATACAAAATCGCGCGAAAAACGATATCTTGTGTCATGTGAGTGACGTCACGGGTACCACGTGATCAGTCACGTGGTACCCGTGACGTCACTCCATAGTAAACAGACAGTACAAGTCCATAGTGACAGACAATCAGTTCGTTGACGTTTACTAGCGTTTGACGTCATCAGAGTCACAACCAATCACAGTGCGTTTTTGTAGACGAAAATTTTTTAATTTTTTTTGTAATTTTTAAAGGTTTTTTTACCAAAAGTAAACATGTTTTAGACGTAAATGGAAAGAAATATGCTTATTTAGACTATTTTCTAAAAGGATGACCACAATTTGTAGTTTATTTTTAATGATGTCAAATACCCTATTCGCGCCGCGCCGCCGCGCCGCCACGGTCACGTAGGACACTTCAATAGTAAATCGACTGTTTGTTGTTTCCGCGCCGCTTCGGGTGATCGCCCACGTAAGACGCAGCGTTAGTAGGTTCATCAGTCTCTATACTATATTGACATTTAGGTACCTACCTACCTATATCTGTATCAAATTATTATCTACTAAAATACAGTAAAATAAATAAAACAGCAGTTATTTTCCAATAATTTAATCAGGACATCAAGTAATGTAACTTCCCAGACATAAATAATTCAACAATTCAATCGATTACGCATCATGATTAATTTTACAATTTCACTCAACATTTTAAAATTCAAATTTGATCTACGCCAACCTTAAAACATAGAATATCAGGACAGGGCCAGCCTGTGATCCACTACTAAATTATTTGCTAATTAACATTAAAATTAAATAATTTCAAAATAAAAATGCGTCACTTGACTCTAGTGCGCGAAACTTTTGATCAAGCTTTTGTATCCGACCATAATTGCTCCATTTCTATGAATAATACCTACATTAAACCTGCACTGCACCCTATAAAATCTTTAAATCGTCTTTAAATTTTAAACGATATTTTGAAAATGCGTGTAGGGCATTTAAGAATGCAGAAAAAAACTTTTTAAACATTGTAAACTCGTACAGTTCTTCCATCGGATCTAGGAATTCGTGAAGTTAGCCGTTTGTCTGCGCAGTACTAACCGCTTTTTCATACAAAATTGTGTTCTGTGCAGACAAACGGCTAACTTCACGAATGCCTGGATCCTTTGGAAGAACTGTACGTAAAACGGTTTAAAAATGCACTCTTATTCATAAAAAACAGTAGGTACCAATACTCGTAGTACCTTTTTAGGTATTGCCACAACGAATAGCACTGCGTGGCTTGGATGAGCACTTAGCAGAAGTGTAAAAACCCTTGCACTCTCAAACGCATTTAAATTCTTTGGTAACGCTTTTGAAAAACAATCTCTTTCGAGTGCGAAATATTTGTACCTACGGCGGTAAAGTCGGTAAAACGCGCCTTACGTAGGTAGGTAAGTATTTAAAATGTTTAATTCTAAAAATTCTAAGTGATATTGTATTATTTTCATGGATTTGGTACTTGGAGCAATTAGGCATAGAATTTAAATTAGCTTTGACGGAGTCAAAAGTTTATTAGGTAGGTACATAGGTATCAATTTGTGCGATTACAACTAAAGAGCAAGTCACACAAAATAAGGGTTCACAAAAACTGTTGGCAGACTACACACTAAAACAATTGAGCAACTAAAATTATTAAAGTCATGTCGAAATAGAATTTTGAAAATTTTGGTGCGATCTAGGTACATTTCTTGTCTTTTATTATTTAATCTAAACTTATCTAAGTTAGATAATAGTTACTATACCTAGTCTTTTTCACATGAACGGTTCCGTGATAAGGCTCTTTTATGTCAATTTCTGAAATTTTTTAAAAAAGGAAATAGACAAATACTTTTTTTGAAGTTGTATCTTTTAGTAAGTATTATCACTAGATTTCATTTATTTCAAAATGTTTCATTGTTGTGAGCGCAAAACGCAAAAGTTCTATTAATTTGTCAGGGATACGTTCCTAATTATAGGTAAAATTACGTGTTGTTTATGAATTTTCCATTTGAACATGACTCGTGTCTTTTGTAAATAAAATAAATTAAAATAACCGGTCACAAGTTACAAATCAAATACGGACGGAACAACGGACGAAACTTAATTAAATAATTATAAATTGAAATGTTTGGAACTGAACCCCGATTTTGTGTTACAGTACGCGCTTTAACGATACACCTGAGATAGGTAATATTTTTTTTAATTTTTTTTATTGGGTTCTGGAAAAATTCAGGATACCTAGAGGCACCCTAGCTTACCTAATAACCGTTGATAGTCGAAACAGCTGATTAGGTAGGTAATGAATTTAGGTAGTCCCGCAATGACCCACATGTTTTTTGTACCCGTGTCCATCTAAATAAATTAGATAGGTACATACAGTTCGCCCCACGAATCTAGGCATTCGTGAAGTTTGCCTTTTGTTTGCGCAGAACACAGTTTTGTATGAAAAAACGGTCACTGCGCAGACAAACGGCTAACTTCACGAATGCCTAGATCCGTTGGGCGAACTGTACCACAAATCCATATTTTGTAGTGTGGATACCTAGATATTTGAAAATGTATCGTTAACACGTAATGTAGGTACTTGCTTGCTGCAGCTAGTCACCGTGCTACGACTCATGTTGTGTTGTGTCGTATGGCGAACAAGTTGCTGCACTACTCACATCTCGAGCTTTTCATGTCTCGGTAACATAGCAGATATGTCAGAACACCACTTAAGTTTGCCTATAATTTTGTTTTTGAATTTTCTCAATGAAAATTCTACTTTTATTACACTTCAAACTCGAGTATCGCTCTGACCTAAAACCTTAAATTAATTGCAATTAGGTACTTAGTTTTAATATAAAGATGGCAGCAAATGTTTTAAAAGAACGTAGAAGACATGGACTCAGTTCACAACATACCTAGATATTAAAGTTAGGGTGGCGTGAATAGTCGCATAGACTATTATTACCTCTCACTACATTACATGATAACTTTAGGTGCTCTTAAGCGACTTAGCCATCTTAGAAAGGGTTGGACAGCAGAATAAAATACTTAGTCCCAGCCGGGCTTTTGTGTTTAAAAAACTCGCACTCTGAATTTCTTGAAGCGCGTCCACACCTTTTAAATTGTTACTTTTTTTTCGCTAACTCGATGAAAAGTTGCCAATTGAAAGAGTTTGTACATTTACAAAGTAAGTAGTCTTCCATCCTTTAGGAGCTCTAAGAATCATATCAATCCAATGCCCTAAAACACCACCTCTTTCTAACACTATCATTTCACGACTATTCACCCCACATTAGAAAATATTACACTAGATATACTTACAGTAGATTGCTTTGGTCGTACAAGCCTCGCAGCTTTAAGTAGGAAAGGTTTGTAAGGAGAAAGCCAAGACTTATCATCTTATGAGTTTACATTGGTTTAAGATACAGTACAGTGAGCAAGTACAGCAGTGTAATCCGATCGGACAGTGGTGAGTCACCCTTTTTATCTAGGTACTCACCACTTTTCACTGTAGGTACTTCTACCAACGACAATTAAGGTATAGATATAGATATAGTTGCGTTCAAAGTTTATGCGTTTATATAGAATAGAATAGAACAGAGCAGAAAAACATTTTATTTTCTCCACACAATAAATGAGCTTTACAATAAATACACCTAAAATTACTTAGTACCTACAGTATACGTCGCCAACTTGAAGGCGCGCAGGTAGTGGCGTAGCTAGGTAGCCAAGGGCCCTATCCATATCCATATAATATTATAAATGTGAAAGTAACTCTGTCTGTCTGTTTGTTACGCTTTCACGCCCAAACTGCTGAACAGATTAAGCTGAAATTTGGCATAGTTAAAGGTTGTATCCCAGGGATGGACATAGGCTACCTTTTATCCCGAAAAAACTAAAAAATCCCGAGGGACCGCGGGTCACACCGCGGGAGCTCAGCTAGTTGCAAAATAAACTTACTGAACGGTTTAGGTTTTTTCAAGTCTTAATATGCAGGGTGTGGCAAAATGTAATCGTATTTTTTTTACGATTTTTTACGGGCTAACTATAGATACTTAAGTACCTTACATTTTTTCAAAAATCTATAAAACCAGTTATTATATTTTCAAAATAATCATATCTATAGTTTCCTAGGAACAAAACCTTCCGGACTCTCGGGTTCTGACTCCTAGCCCTCCGGTAGCTACACCGCTGCGCGCAGGCACAAACTGCCTATTAGGGGGGTTACCAGTTGGTGTCGCTGACTGTAGGTACCTAAAGTGGACAGCTAAAACTTTTTTTATCTCAGAATTAGAGCTGGTATACATTAAGCGTTTTGAATCGCGCTTTGGTAACGCGCGTTCAAAAACCATGTAGGTCTTCTGATACACCGTTTAAAACCAAACGCACGCTAAATAAAGCAAGTTAGTATTAACTATGCACGTAAAAATTCTCTTAAAGAAAAAGTAGATATTACAAAAATCGTCTTGGCTTTTTCTCAACAAAACTGTAGATGAATATCAAAATTTGTGCTAGAAATTATTGTGCTCAAATAATTTTGGAAATGATGAAACAAGTTATCTAGAGATTGAAAAATGGCAGTTATAAGTAGGCACGTTTAGGGAGCTACACAAATTCAGAAACGTCTTGATAATTATATTTTTTAACTAGCTGACTCGCGCGACAGCCGTTCACGCGTGATGGCGTGACTAAGGGATATAGGGATTCTTTTTTCCGCGCAATTTTTTATTTTTTTCTGTGATAAGAACCTTCTGACAATAACAAACACAACAAAAAAAATAGTGAAATCGGTCCAGCCGTTCACGCGTGATGGCGTGACCAAGGGATATAGGGATTCATTTTTATATATAGAGATTATACTCGTAGTAGTAACTACTTAGTTTTTTGCATTCCAAATAATGTCCCGAGCACAACAGAGCGTCCCGTTAAGTGTAGGCATAGGTTGCCTCCTGACGCTGTATGGTATCAAGCTTAGCTATGAGACATATGTTTTTTGCTACGTTGAATCTATGGTATCAATGATATTTTCTGAATTTGTGTAGCATAATGAAGGATCAGATGAAAACACGCGGTTAAAACGAACTTCATTTGCCTTAAACTATTCACGACACATCTAACACCAACATTACAATAGAGAATTCACTAAAAGTTACAATTAATATTAATGTAATTAATAAGCGTAATAGATCAAAAACAGTTATGTTTTTTTAAATATTTTCTTCCTTATTTTCTCATCGGGCGTTATTTTAAGCCACTGTGATTGCTTTTATTTATAAAAAGACAAGCGTCGGTTTGGTTCTTGCACCCAATGAAAGGTACATATTCTTTTAACACATCAAATCACTCCATACTCATAAAAATGTTCAGACATTTTGTTAATTTTTATTGCTACCCTACAATGCGTAGCATTTTGTTGCTACGCTACTATGTCGTAGTATTTTGTTGCTCCGCTGTTATGGCGTAGCATTTTGCTGGTACCGTACTACGGCGTAGCTACAATGACGTAGCTTTTATGACGTAGCTACAATGGCGTAGCTACTATGACGTAGCTTCCGTGTCGTAGCTACAATGGTGTAGCTACTATGGCGTAGCTTTTAATAGCGTAGCTACTATGACGTAGCTCCTATGGCGTAGCTACTACAGCGTAGCTGCTTAGCCACTTTTCACAATGTCATTATAGTTTATGTTCATATTATAGTGTAATATTCTGCAGAGTAATTAATTCAAGGTTTAGACCAGATTTTAAGTTAATCTTATTGACCGAATACATTGCAGCTTGAAATAGCAAAAGCCCAAACATTCAGTTCAAATATCGGACTTTTCACTTTAGAGTAGACGTCCAGACCACTAGTGTATCCCCAAATATTATAACCGGCAGAACAGCCGACTAGACTATCTATCTTAATCTGACTCGCGCATTACCAATTTGTGGAGATTATGCGGCGTCAGATACGCTCAGTTTATTTTGACCCTAATGCCGCCACCACACTTCTTAATTCTTTATTGTACAAATAGACACACACAGGATAATAACATAAAAAAGGACATGTACAAAGGCACACGTTGTTCGTTATTTGCTATGCGCCTTGTTCGGGCGCATACGACGAAGTGTGGAGGGTTCATTCGTCTATATTTGTTTTATTCGTACGAATAACGAATAAGCGCGAATAGCAAATATGCTTATCCGTCCTTTTGTCGGTTTTCACCACACTTCAAAGAACACGAAAAAGCCGAATATGTGCGTCGACTGCTCAAACTTCGTTCACTCACTCGATTCATTCACTCGTGTTTGCTCGCTTTCATTGACCAGCGTTTTCTACGCAGTCTTTTTTTGACTTTGTACTTGTACAACAGGTATTGATAAACTGCATTGTAATACAAGTATGTGGCAGCCACAATCATCACGCCCACATCCATTTTGTCAAACGTCAAAACGTTAAACGTCAACATGCCACGAATAACGAAGTGTGGTCACGTCATCACGAAGTGTGGATAGCTTATTTGTTGTTCGCTCACATAGCAAATATTTGGGCGAATACAGCGTAGCCGCATAGCGCATCACGAACAACGAAGTGTGGTGGCGGCATAAGAGTTTTTATATTTGCTACGAAGTTGTCTACGAAGCTACGCAGCTACGCAGAGCTACGCCATCAGATTTTAATCGAAGTATCTTAGAATGACGCAAACTGAATTGTCTGATCATTGATTTAAAGTTTATATTTGCATGTAATTAGACTGCGATTGAAATACGCAAGCGAGCTGCTATACTACTTGCAAATACAAACTTATTTTACTCACATCCTAGAACTTATAATGTATTATTCAGATGTAAACATTTTCTTGGTATATTTTTCAAAATTTTCCATAAGTTTTAAATTTTCATCAGTGTTTTTAAAACCTTGTCAGATTTTTAATTCCGGATTCATACAAGACAGCTTGCAAACCCGTGTTAAAACACAGTTAGGTACTTACATTGCATTCAAATAGCAGTTCAAATGTACTGAATATTCTACAGTCCCAAGCCCTTACTGGTGAGCCCAGTTGGAGTTGGGACAACATGATCTTTGCAGTCCCAATTAACACTGATATTTTGATTTTCTGTCCTCAATGTATAATTTGTAACCTATGTCCCCAACATTGTACCTATTTGTGACTTTATGTACCCAACAACACTGTTATTTGTGAATTTATGTACCCAACAACACTGTTATTTGTGAATTTATGTACCCAACAACACTGTCATTTGTGACTTTATGTACCCAACAACACTGTCATTTGTGACTTTATGTACCCAACAACACTGTTATTTGTGAATTTATGTACCCAACAACACTGTTATTTGTGAATTTATGTACCCAACAACACTGTTATTTGTGACTTTATGTACCCAACAACACTGTCATTTGTGACTTTATGTACCCAACAACACTGTTATTTGTGAATTTATGTACCCAACAACACTGTTATTTGTGAATTTATGTACCCAACAACACTGTTATTTGTGAATTTATGTACCCAACAACACTGTCATTTGTGACTTTATGTACCCAACAACACTTATTTTTTTCATTATCACGACTTCTTCCTAAGCTTTGCCTCCATTCAACCGTTTATAAGTATGGGGGTAGGCATATTCCGTTCCGTGCTATGAGTTTTCCTGTCCCTTCACATCGAAGACCCTTCCTTCAAGATTCGGATCTCCATAGTCTTTATCATCATACTCTGCGTCTTTCGCGCTGGCTACCGCTTCAACAGCCGGACCATGGAGTTTCACACAGACTATATCTTTGTAGTTCTCTATGGCTAGAGCGAGGATGGACCCGCCGAGTAAAACCTCGCTGCATGTTATTCTCTCTGGTGGGGTGTAGACTGCTATTAGTTTACCTGGAAGATTACATTTTTTTTAATACTGGACTTTTCACACAGCATCATCTAGCCCCAAAGTAAGCGGAGTTAAATGTTGGTTACCATTTAGCTAACATTTTGAATAGCTTATATACTATTTCAGGTGACTATCTACGCCTATTCCAAGTTTCATCCAAATCGGTTCACTGGTTTAGGCATGATTGAAACACAAACATACTAACATCTATACAAACTCACAAACTTTCAGCTTTATTATATTAGTGGGATATAGTTTTTGTTTGTAATACACATTATACATAGAAAACACCCAGACCCGAGACAAATATCTGTAGACAGTTTCCAAATGAAACTATATAAAGAATTGCAGCTCTTATATAGGGTCTTTCATTTTATACTAACTTAATTCAGGAATTGGGTTCAAAAAAATTAATTAAAAAATATTTATGTAATGTTTTTTTTTGTTTTGTTATGAAAATCCCGAGAAAATCGATAAAGACTTCAATCAATTTCAATTGATTGTTGCTTCTTGTATAACTTAGCCTATTCGTGATGTAGCTGCGCTGTGATTGGTGGAACGTCTGTTCTCCTTGAAAATCATTATACAACAATTCAAAAAAATCAATAAATGAAAAATTTTGAAGTGAAAACTTAAATAGGCTTAGGAATTAAATTGATACGGTCAAACGTCTATTTACAACCCAAAAATGAGGCCCTGTCAGTTTGTGTAGTTTAAAATGAAAGACCCTATACACCCTTATTTTGTAATTACCAAAAGAAATAATTGGTACGCTCAGTCTCTGTAACTGATCACATTTATGAAAAAAAAAAGTCAAAATAGAATGTCCCTCAAAAAGGCTAATATTTGGTTAATCATTCATCAATACACGTGGGGTTACTGACCGACTCCTGTTCTTACGCCTAGGTCCATTCGTAAATCGAATTACCTACAATGCCCACTTCGCTCATGGCAACATACCTCCCCGCCCGCGCCCCGAACACCGCACTGTCGCCAGCGTGTCGGCGCCGGCCGGCACAGGTCAGTTGGCGCCAGCCGGTCTGTTCATTTTTCAATCCGCGCGCGTTTATGAAATTACTTATACTCAAGTTAAAACAATTTCTTGTGTGGTTGCAAAAATGGCGTATCAGTTTTCCAACAGAGAATACGCGCTCATGTTACGCACCTATTTTTTGTGTGGGGAAAATGTGAGTGCAGCATTACGGATGTACCAAAATCTGTACCCTAACGAGCGACAGCCGCACTCCACGATGTCCAGCGTCTATCAGAGATTATTAGACAATGGATCTTTTTACGTGCCGTCGTATGCGAATGGACGAGGAAGAGCTGCATACTCCCAGGACTTGTATGACGACGTACTAGATTTCTTCGAAGAAGATCCTAGGAGCACGTCTGATGCGGCACGGCGGCGCTTTGGCATAAGTCAGTCCTGCGCGTGGAAGATTGTGCGCTCAGCTGACATGCACGCCTTCCACTACAGGCAGACCCAGGAGCTGACGACGATTGACAGAGAACCTAGGATGACATTTTGTAATTGGGTATTGGAAAACCCCGACGCAAACGTGTTGTTTTCAGACGAGTGTATGTTTACGCGAATCGCACTATTCAATCAGCACAATGAACATTGGTGGTCTACTAGAAATCCCAAACTTACAAAACAACATTCATTCCAACACAGATTCAGTGTCAATGTGTGGGCGGGAATACTGAATGATAAACTTCCTTGAGGAAATGAGGACCTTTTTTTATTGATGGACGCCTTACAGGTGAATCGTATCTAAATTTGATGCCAATGATGGTGGACACGATGCTGGATGATATTCCACTAACAATCAGGCGAGAGCTATGGTTTCAGCAGGATGGCGCGCCGCCGCACTATCATCGTGCAGTAAGAGATTACTTGACTCAGGAGTTTGGCACGCGCTGGATTGGTCGCGGTGGCCCTGTCGCCTGGCCTGCGCGCTCGCCTGACCTAACTCCGTTGGACTTTTTTCTATGGAGTGAAATAAAAAGACTAGTGTATGTGAGTGAGCTGTCCAATGTGCAGGACCTGAAACAGCGCATAACAGACGCTTTCGATAAAGTGCAACGGCAAGACAACCGTTTTGATTTCGCTGAAAAACAATCTACTCAAACGTGCGCGTTTTTGCATTGACAATGAGGGTGGGCATTTTGAACAACTTTTAAAGTACTTGTATGTTAGTGAAAGTGTAAATACGTGCGTAGATGTAGGTAAGTTAAAACTGTAAATAATTTAATTGTTGTAAATAGCTGATTGCAACTTCTTAAATACGCCAAAAGAATTTTCCACGTCTGCTATTTTCCGTAATTTTTTCAACAACAACGGACGGTCCTAAGCCCGTAAAAGTATGAAGGGAAAGATGCAATTAAGTTACCCACAAATAAAAGTATTTCAAACCAAAACTAATGGCTTTTTTTACGATACCTACCTAGACCTACCGACCTAAATGCCTTCTTAGATTATGAGCGAGAGCACGACGAGCGAGTGAGACAAAAATATGTCCAGGATGGGGGTAGGACAGATACAATGGAAAGAGAAATGAATGGAGTGCGTACAATAAGTAGTATCGTAGTATTTTCCAGTACTGTGTCCATAAAATTATGCAGAATTTTCGCTAAAAAGAAACCTCAATAACTTTGTGATAGTTAGATAAAAAAAAATTTTTTTTTGGTAATTAAAAATTAAGGGTGTATAACATCACAGGTTTTATAGACATTTCCAAATGATACTTACCAGCATGGAGATCCCACAGTCTGACAGACAGATCTTTGCAGGTGTCGTCTGTAGACATAAGCACGCCCGCAGACTTGGCCAGTCGCAGCATGGAGGGTGCAGACACGTGGCCACGTAGGGTCAAGCGACAGTTGCCTAGACACAGAAGATTCATAAGGTATTTGATAATTAAAAAATTACACCCATGCGGCACTTGGGACTCAAACTTAACTTGAAGCGGTAGTTATAGAGTTCGCACTAAAACAAAAATCATGTGTCGGTTTCTAAAGAGATTTATACGAAATTGCTTGAGGTTTACGAAATCAATGCTTAATAAACTCAAGTGTTAGCTGATTCTTAAATGGACACTGTCCAGTAATATAGAGGAATCAGCGATGCCAATTATGCAGAGCAATGATATACAAAT
The DNA here is from genome assembly GCA_951394285.1 of Epirrhoe tristata. Classification (NCBI taxonomy): domain Eukaryota; kingdom Metazoa; phylum Arthropoda; class Insecta; order Lepidoptera; family Geometridae; genus Epirrhoe; species Epirrhoe tristata. The sequence goes on from OX596158.1 coordinate 2,925,975, forward strand.
TCAAATTCAAATTCAAAGTATTTATTGCTTACATGTGAGTGTACAAGGTCTTATTGATAGGTGTACTAGGTAGCTAACACATGAGTCCTGTAAGGACATCGCAATTTTTTTATATTAATATAAAAATGACTTTACTACATTGTAATAAAGATCATACTTCTATCAGCAAGCCGAATGTCAACGTGACAGTAAAATAAGCTTTTGTGGAAGTGGTGTGAAGGAACTACCTTCACCTGTGACCAGCACCTGAGTCAACGTTCACTGTTAGTGAAAAACTTAAGCCTTTACATAGGTATTAGATGATTTATACAGCGTCAGGAGGCAATAACGGGACGCTGGAGTGCCTGGGACATTGTTTGAGATGGAATAGGCTTGCCCAGCACCTAAACCATCCTCTCAGCTTAATCAGCCGCCCACAGGAAAGACGAAGTCAATACATGTGGAGCTGACTAAGCTGCGGGTTAAGAGCTCGTGTTATAGCGCATATACATTTTACGAAACGAAAAATGCATTGATGCTCGGCCGGAATTCGAACCTACAACCTTCAGATTCAAAATCGCGGCACAACCCCATTCGACCAACACGGCTTAGCCTTAGTGTCTTGTAAAAAGAGCTATAATCACCTGTAACAAGATCCCAGACCAGTATCCTGGTGTCAGCAAGTCCGGAAACCACACATCCATCGACAGAGCTGATAGCAAGTGCCACTGTATCGCACCCTGGCTTCCATTTCTTGAAGAGTGTGCCGGATTGGAGGTCGTATACTACGATGAAGTTTGGTGTTGGCTCGTCTAACTCTCTGGATACTACGCAAACGTAGGACCCTGGAAGTTACGTTCATCTTAGGAGTTTACTAGATTATACAGTGTTTGGAGGCCTACTTATAGGCCAAAATTTCTTTGGGTTAAACAGCAATAGGAGGCAACATATGCCAATACTTGTAGTACCTAGGACAGTTTGATAGATAGATAGTTACACAGGAAAGAAATGGTCAGAACCTACGTGTGGCTGACTAGGCTGTGGGTATAATTTGTTTTAAATAAACAATGTACCAGTGATGCAATGTCCAACAACTGGGCAAAAGCCTCTCTCACCATTCATCCCTCTCTTGTGCTATTGTGGTACATTCGGCAGATTTGGCGAGCTCGTCCCTCATCTCGTACGCGGTAGTTTTTAATATGAAGTCTTGTTTCCAGCCACTTTACGGCGACATTTAAAGTCAAGGAAATAAAGAGCTCATACTCCACCTGCAGACTGAAAGTTAACAATACATCCCACCGTTTACAACCAGAGATCAATCATACCTTCGTAAGTAATAGCAGCCTTGGAGGTGATGAAGTCGTGATGAGGTATTCTTAAGTCGTACAGCAGTTTCCTGGAGGCGAGTGACCAGACCAGCAGGGGGAACGGCTTCTGGGTCTCGTCTCCGCAGACCAAGATTCTGATGTGGAAAGTATTTAGCAGAGAATTGATGGAGCAAAGTTTGGCATGTTATGGACAAGTTGGTAATATAGGTACTAGATGATTTATACAATGGAAGAAAAAATATGAAGAGTCGTGGCAAGGTACAAACATGTTCATTCGACGACCTCTGTGGCACAGTGGGTGAAAGCTCGCTTGGGACGCAGAAGGTTGCGGGTTCGATCCCCGCCGCAAGATAAATGTTTGTATGATCTGCAAATATTTATCTCGGGTCTGGGTGTTTGGGGCTAGATGATGCTGTGTGAAATGTCCAGCACTATTTATTATTTATTTATTTATTTATTTATTTAAATGTTAAATCATCATCATCATCATCAATAACCTATCAATACCCACTGCTGGGCGTAGGCCTCCTCTCTAACCCGCCTAAATGTTAAATACACAAAATTAATTTTAAGTAAGCTCGTTTGAGTTAGTGATCAACGAACTCCGAAGCACGGAAGCGTTCAGTAGACCTAATGCCATTAGCGGTCACCTATCCACTTACGGATAATGTGGAGGAGTCGATATGTTAGTGTGAGTTACCCGTACAGTAGTATACTGTAAAATATAATTAATTACTTACTGTACTTAATAGGCACAATATAAAACTGAAATAGGTATATAATGAATAATAATAATTGTTGACTTGTAAACTTACATTTTACCAATAAAGTGATTATTACTGATTATTATTACGGATCAACACTTACGGAAAATTTTTCTACATACCTTCCATCACCAGAAACCAGCAACGAGTTCAAGAACCTATCCTCGCCAGCCTTGAATGTGGTCACGCAGTCACCTGGAAAGAAGTCATAGACACATTTCTCTTGGTTCTTTTATGTATGACCAATGCAGGTCTAAGGGCTAGTCACATTTAGGTGCCGTTCATTAATCACGTGATGTTTTCTAGCAACTTTTTAAACCCCCCCTCCCCCATGGTGATACTTGGTGAGGTTTAAGACTTTAAGACTACCCCCCCCCCCCCCTACCCAATATCACGTGTATTTTTTTAGTACAAAGTACTTATCTTAAAAAAATCAGAATGTCATCTTTAAATGGTACAGGTTAGCAGGTATAATCTAATCTAATTTTGGAAAATTAAGCACCGTGGTATAAAATGTCCGGTTGCTGTGGTGGTTTCTGATCTGACTGGCATAAAATAAAGGAAAGTCGCGCGTTTATACAAAAAAATTTTACACGTGATATCTCAATACACCCCCCCCCCTGCCCCTGGTGATATCTGGTGATTTTTTCCAAACCCCCTCCCCCCCCTTATGTGTGTACACGTGATTAATGGTGTTTTGAAATCGCAAGATATAACTGTGTTTGTATGATCATGGGGTAGGTAAAGGAAAGAAGCTTCCTGTAATAAAGACATTGAATGGAATCTTTGAACTTACCAGTTTCAATGTTCATCAGGTTAACATACATCCTGTTCCGAGAGAGTGCCACGAGGTGTTTTGGGTCGTGCAGGCCGTAGTATGGCATTTTTTGGTTCATCACGCCTTTTAAAGACACTACGTAAGTGCCCTGAAAACATATATAAAATCTGATGGGGATCAACACTGATGGGGAGGCTAGTGTGGTCGTTAGGAATACCAATTGACTTGAGCAGTGGGGTCGTTGGGAATTTGTATTCCCAGCTACCCCACATGTGGGGAGGTTAGTGGGGTCGGTAGGCATATATCCATCTTTCCCATAATTGAAATCTGTGGTCTACTACCCAGTACCTAAAAGACCACAGATTGTGACTATCTACGATCCTGACATATATTTTTCACCCTATTCCAACCCCGTGTATCCTTCCAAAATTATGCTCATCACTCGTCGAGTCACATGTTTTCACTTTTAGATAATGCTCTCTTCATGACATGTCAAGACCACGCCTTTTGTAATTTCCTTGGTATACTTTCTGATTCTTTCTGCTATTTTTTTTTCAAAATCCTTTAAAAAGAAAAGGTAGAATAGTTGTCTTCAATGAGGTAAAGTTCTGCCCCAGTCTTATAATAACTACCTGGTCTAGATTATAAACACGAAGTTCCCTGCGGCAAAGTACTACGCATTTGTACTCGTCGATAGGAGCCAAGTTGATCGGATGCGTCACGCCAACCAGTTTCCTTATTTGACGATACCTAAAAGAATTTCACATGAGCTTAAAATCAAGGACGGTTGCTAACTTCTCCAATGCTGAAATCCATGGGCTGAAGAGATTTAAGGAGAAAACCACTTGATGAAAGCTTGTCTTGCGACATGACATTGAAGATGCACTGAATTTCGAGTAAGGACGTACCTACTTCTCACGTTTTAAAACGAAATTTACATAATACCATTCGGGCATACCATTCTTGTCTCTTGCTTTCTGAGTAGCAAGAGCTAATATTTTGTGGTTAGAGGCAAGAAAGGTATGATCGAATGGTGTCGTGTAAGTGGCGTTTAAGATTGTCAAAAGTTCACACACGCGAGAAATTTAAGAGGTGTGTCCAAGTGCCAACACATGATAAAGAAAATATAAAGTATTCTTACTTGGTAACGTCCCATACGCAAATCTCCTCACGTTCCGTGGAAACAGTCGCCACAAACCTCCCTCTAGAGTCCAGCCTCACTATCTGATCAAACGTCTTCATATCAAACCCTTCAACCATCGACAAATCCCTTTTTTCCTTCCCCTCTGAAACCTTCCAGAAATCTTCGTTCTCTGGGTAGAAAGTTGGCACAGGTGGATCGTAGATTGTATTCATCCAATCCTGAACAATTTTGCTCTGAATCTCCAAGCCTTCCCTTTCTCGTCTCTCCATAACAGATCTTAAAAGACTGAAGAACTGTCTGTAGTCGTAATCTAAAGCGTAGGAATGCGCTTCGAAGAGTTCCTTTAAGATTTCAATGTGCTCTGGTAAAGGGTCGATGTGGACTAAAGCTAAGTCTTCTAGGTAATGGGAGGTGTCAGTAGCGGCTAGTTTGTCGTACACCCACTCGAGATTGGTGAAGTAGAGTTGGTTGGCGAATGTTTCAGGGTCGTCTTTGTAGATGTGGTAATGTTGGTACGGGAGCTCGTCTAGTTTTCGAGTGTTGAAGCTAAAAATGTCACATAGTCATGAGATCCATATTTACGTTTGATATCTTTTATGGGAGTTTAAAGGTGTGAGTCCAAATTCGGCAGCAGGCAGCATGCTGCCGAGTTCGAAATCATACATTAATGACCATAAAGTTTTATAAGGTTAAGAGTAATAAGGTACCTACAGGACAGAAAGTTGACTCACCATTCTTCGGAGAATTTGTTTTCTTGAGAAATAAGACGGCCAGCCATCTTAGGATCATTCTCCGTGAACCAAACACCCTGAAAAGTGCATTTGTGTCAAAAGAATTCTACCAGCGAGCGTGAGGCGAGGCATCGGTAATAGGCAATTTTCCCACAAATAATGATGGAAATGAAGCTTTAAAATCTCCAATTGTTCATGAACTTCTGTCGCTAACTGTACCACCTAGAGCTCCTATAGTTCTACTTAATATGTTACAGGGGCACTACTATGAGCTCTTATAGCGATCCAGTTTAGGTCCTAAATTGAACTGCTTCGCTATAGCGCACCCTGACCTATGATAAGAAAAGTTACTAATAATAAAATTTACTAGTCTTGTCGTAAAAACTGAATCGTTTTGCAATATAATACTTAAATACTACAAGTAAAACAATTTTCTGCTTAAAACGTCACGTTGTCTCGGTACTTAATCTTTGCGATTCAGATTAGAAACCTAAACTGGATAGCACTCAAACTGAATTGTAGCTCATAACATAATACGGCACCTGAGTAGTTACAAATTGAAACATTCACATCAAGACGAAGCCTGATCACCCAAAAGAACATACCTCGTCATCATCATTGTTAATAACAAAACGTTCTACATTTGTAGGAGTTTATTTAGGTTCGAATTTTACAGTATTTTAAATAAATGGACACACGAAACGTACGCGTCTATCGCATAAGAGTTTGCGGAGCGGAATGGCGGGGCGGCCGCCGAGGCGGCCGCGCGGGCGCGGTGTGTGACTGTCTCTCGTCCAGCTAGTGATGCGCGCAGACATGCTCCCGGGCCTTGAAGGCTTGCTTCAAGGGATTATTCTCTTTCTCCTTCCTGTCTTGCGTCATTATTTGGAGGAATAATGCACATTTTGTTTATTGCTCTTCTGATGATACCCTTTGCAGTCAGGACATCGGCGACTCTGCTGATCCCGTCGGCTCCAGGATATAATTGGCTTATTCGAGCTAATCGCCATTGAAGAGGAGGAAGATTATCCTCTTTTAGTATGACCAAATCTCCGACTCGAAGCTCTCGCTGTCTTGATTTCCATTTTGTCCGTTGTTGAAGCTCAGCAACGAACTCCCGGCGCCATCTATCCCAGAAGTGCTGCCTCAGTTTCTCGATCAGCTGGTATCGGTTGGGATGCTTCGAAGTTACGGGTAGTGACGGCACAGCAGCGAGAGGTCGTCCTATTAGAAAGTGCCCCGGAGTCAAAGGAGTAGGGTCATTTGGGTCGGAAGAAAGAGGGGTAAGTGGACGAGAATTCAGTATTGCTTCAATTTGTGAGAACAGCGTGGCTAGCTCCTCAAACGTTAGAGAAGAATTACCAGCTACACGCCGTAAATGATATTTTGCAGATTTAACACCAGCCTCCCATATCCCACCGAAATGAGGGTAATATGCGGGGCTGAATTTGAATTTAAAACCTTCATTAGAGGCGAAGTTACTGACAGACTCACGACTGGATCTGATTATTCTACCTATTTCATTACTTGCGCCCTTAAAGTTTGTTCCGTTATCACAAAAAATTGTATTAGGTTTGCCCCTTCTGGAGACAAACCTGCGCAAAGATAAAATAAATGCTTCGGTACTCAAGTCACTTACTAATTCCAAATGTATAGCTTTTGAAGAGAGACAAATGAATAGGCATAGATAACATTTTGAAATTCGATTTCCTTTTCCTTTGCGACTTGAGATCATGAAAGGTCCGGCAAAGTCGACGCCACACGAGTAGAAAGGAAAGACTGAGCTGCTCCTTTCGGCAGGTAAATGGCCCATCAAAGGCTGCAACGTTTGTCCGCGTAGGCGAATACAGATTATACACTGCTTAGTCGTGCTGCGTGCTAGATTCCTGCCACCTATAGGCCAAAATCTTTCTCTAATGGAAGCAAGAAGATGTTGAGGACCAGCATGAAACAAACGTTCATGCTCATATCTAAATATTAATTTTGTTAAATGATGTTCTGAATTTAGAATCAGGGGGTGTTTTTTATCAAAGTCGAAATCCGAGTTTAGAATTCGACCCCCAGTTCTCAATAAACCTTCCGTGTCTATGAAACAGTTCAATGATAACAATTTAGACTTACGATTGATAGGTTTGTTGTTTGCAATTAGTTTTATTTCTTCACTAAAACTTTCGATTTGACTTTGTTTGATTAACAATAATAAAGCCTTATCTAGTTCATCGTTATCTAACGATCCGGTACGTTTTGTATTATTGTTTTTGCAGTTGGTCATAAACCGTAGTACATAGCTATAAATCCTTTTCAATTTACACAGATTAGAATATTTATCAAATGCAATTATGCTATTTGAAGTGGAAACATGACATTTAATTTGATTTTTTATTTCAGGTAGGTTAGTAGGTATTTTTGTAAGACTTTGTTTAGGCCATTGTGATGAATCGATCGCGAGGAACGACGGTCCTTCCCACCAGAGGGAAGAAGATTGCAGCTGTTTCGGACTTACTCCTCGAGAAGCCATATCCGCTGGGTTCTGGTCTGTAGGAACATGACAAAATGTAAACCCGGTTGTAAGCTCATTTATCTCATTCACTCTATTGCACACAAAGACATTCAAATCCTTTGGAGGTGTTTTCACCCACCCTAACACAACCGTTGAGTCAGTCCACAAGTATTTTTTACTAATCTCACATTGAAGTGACTGCAAAACCTTCGAACATAGACGAGCACCTAGTAAGGCACCACTTAATTCCAACCGCGGTATAGTGGTCGGTTTAAGCGGTGCGACTCGCGCTTTAGCGCACAACAACCTCACTGTGATACTTTGGTCCTGCTGATTTTTAGAACGCAAATACACGCATGCTGCATAAGCATGTTGGGAGGCGTCTACGAAACAATGAAGTTCTATGTTCTCAGGGGTGTCACACAAGATTCGTCGGGGAACCTGTATTAGGGATAAATCTACGAATTCTTTCAGAAGGTTTGACCAATTTTTGCAGAATTCTTTGGGCACAGGATCGTCCCAATCAAGTTTTGAAGACCATAAGTCTTGCAACAATATCTTAGCTACTATTATGCATGGGCATAGCAACCCCAAAGGGTCGAAAACTTTCGACGTAGTCGATATCACCGATCTCTTAGTTATTTGAGGGTGTGGTTCTAGGTCCGTTGAAAATTGCAATGAATCTAACTTGGGTGACCAGTTAAGACCTAGAACACTAGACTCTTCATTGAAATTCTTAGATTTCGACGACTCAATATCGCCATTAAATAGCTGAGGACAATTAGTGTGAAATTTGCGTAGAGGCATGCATGCAGAGTTAAGTACATCCACAACATTTTTATAAATGTATTTAAGGCCTTCTACACTGTCTGAACCTGTGTTTAAATCATCAGCGTAAAAGTCATTTTTGATGATATGGGCAATAGATTTATCCTTACATTCATTTCCTAACTGTAGGAGACAACGTGTGCTCAAGAACATAGCTGACGCAGTTCCGTATGAAACAGTGTTTAGTTGTAGAACCTCAATATCTTTGTGCCTATCTTCGCGCCACAGAATAAGTTGCAGGTGGCGCTGCGACGAGTCTACTTCTATCTGTCGGAACATTTTCTCAATATCTCCTGTAAGAATAAACTTATGCACACGAAAACGTAATAAAATCGATATTAAATCGCTTTGTACTACAGGGCCGACCATCTGGATATCATTTAATGATTTTCCCGAACGAGTTTTAGAAGAAGCATTGAATACCACTCTGAGTTTGGTGGTTTCACTCTTTTCGCGGATTACTGCATGATGTGGCAAGTAATATCCAAATGTTGGTCTGTTAATTTTAGTTAAATGCCCTAAAGTTTTATACTCATCAATAAATTCCTTGTAACTTTCTTTTAATTTTGGCAATTTAGTAAATTTCCTCTCTAAGCTTTCCAAACATTTCTTGGCAATAAAAAAAGAGTCACCTAGAGCTTCTTCAGGTGATTCTTTGAATGGAATCTGAACAGAGAATCTGCCATTTTGTAGGCGAGATGTATTTTTAATGAAGTGATCCTCACAGAGCTGCTCTTCGATTGAGTATGATTTAGTTAGTGGTAAGTCATCAACGATCCAAAACCTTTCTAATGAATCTTTAATTTCTTGAGTGAAGTTACAGTGCACTTCAGGGGTTGACTGACCTATTATTAAGGGACCACCTACTAGCCATCCGAGCTTAGACTCCTGCAGGACCGGCCTATCTGAGCCGAGTTTAATTATATTAGAACCTACTATATCCCAATAGACATCTGCACCTAGGAGAATGTCTACTTCTGAAGGACAGAAGTATTTTGGATCAGCAAGTTTCACATTACTTGGTAATTTCAAACATTCAGTGTCAATGATAGAATTTGGAAGAATACCTGTGATGCGTGGCACTACCAAACATTTTACATTTAATTCAAATGGCATCACTCTTGACTTAATTTTAATATTACATGTTTGAGACACATTACAACCCACATTACTAAATCCTAAAACATTTACCGGACTAGAACGATCACCAGACAGCCCTAGCCTTTCTTTCATATTCTCGGTAACGAAGGAGGATTGACTTCCCGTATCTAGCAATGCACGAGCTTGGTAAGTTTTATTATTTACCGTTATCTTTACTAACGCCGTACACAGCAGAACTTGACCGGTGGACGAAGCTAACGTCGACAGAGAAACAGGCAGCGAGGACGAATTTGAGGGTAGTACTTCTGCAGAAGATGTGTAAGTTTTATGGATAAGAGTGTTATGTTTCTTTTTACAAGAAAGACACAAACCCTTTAGATGGCATTGAAACGAATTATGACCACTGCGTAAACAATTTTGACACAATTTTAATTTATTAACTTCATTAATTCGATCATCCAAACTCATAGCTTTAAACTTACTGCATTCGTACAATAAATGAGCTTCATTGCAATAAACACATTTTTTCTTATCTTTTTTATCGCACGACACCAATAAACTCTTTGACTGAGCATTAGGCTTTTGTTTAAAATCAGCTGATTTGTCAAACCGGTTTGTATTACTGTATGCAGTTTCCAGCACGTCAGCACGATTACGCAGGAATGTATAAAAATCACTCAATAACGGTAATTCTTTAAGATTACATTTATATTCCTCCCACTTTCTACTTGTGTTTATATCTAACTTTGCCGAAACCATGAATATTATTAAAGTATCCCACTGGGTAGTAGGCTGGCCAAGATTTTCAAGGGCACGCAAATGTTTTGAAACATGATCAACAATAAACCTCAATGCTTTGAAGGATTCCGATCGCAAGGACTCAACGCCAAACAGCGCTTTTAAATGATTATTTATCAGTATATTTTTATTATCAAACCTTTGACATAAAAGATCCCAAGCGACTTTATAATTTTGAGTACTAAATTCTATTGATTTAATAACCACTAATGCACTTCCTTCGAGCGAGGAACGCAGATAATGAAATTTATTTATTTCAGGAATTCCTTCATTGCTATGTATCACTGACTCGAATGTGTCCTTGAACTCCAACCAGTTTAAATAGGTACCATCAAAAGTAGGTAATTTAATCGTTGGTAATTTAATTGCACTTTTAACAGAATGAGAGTGACAACTACTAAAATCCTCCCCAGGGTCTTTATTAGCTTCAGACTTCCCGGGACGATTATCCAAAAGTTCCTGGCATTTAGCAATCAAACTCAAAAACTGATTTTCTATGAAATCCCGTTCTTTTATTTGTTCCGTAGAATCGGGGTGCAATAAATCAATTTTATCCTGTACCGACTCATAATCACTTAATAACATTTGCGTTTTATTTAATTTTAATTCTACTTCTTTATATTTAACAGCAGAAATATCTTTCAAACCTAGTGTTATAGTTACATATTCAGAAAATTTTGTCAATCGTCCCTTTATAATGCCTCTTTGTTTTATTAAATTGGATAGTTCTACTCTTTCTGTGACTGTGAGTTCCGATTTAGATTCTGCGACACTCATTTTAATTTATTTTAATCACAAAAACTTGGGCAAACGAGTAAGAAATAAGTACAAAAATGCACTCAAACCTGACTTTTGAGATGAGTAGATCCAGATCCAGCCGTCTCGTCACAACTGTTTGCTCCCGCCGAGCACACAGCTTGCCAGCAAGCTTGCCACAGCTCGACACAGCTCGACACCGCACGGGAGGGCCGCGCGCAGGTGCAGCGGTGCGGGCGCACACAGGAAGCTGGAATGTTCGGCCAGATACTATTATATATCGAAAGAATTTACTTTTATAACGGCTCGGGAACTAACAATGAAAATGCAAGTTTGCAGTTTTTGCACGATAACACAAAGCTTATTTTTATAGTTGCGATAAGTGTTTTGTTTTGCTAAAAGAATCGTGCAAAATAGCTGATGATAGGTAATTAGATTTATGCAAAATGTTTAAATGAATTTAATTTAATATGGTTTGAGCAAGAAAGAAGAAAGTTGGATAGATTTGAAGTATTAATTTTTATAAATTTAGGTTATATACACCTTTTATTTTTAAATAAGCGTGCCAGAAAGCTTGCAAAATCATAAAATAAAGCTAGATTAGGTAAAATCCCTAACGCTTGAGTTGCAGGTCGGCCATTACACGCAAAATGAAGCTTTGAATTGTAGGAATTTGGATAGGAAAGATTAGAATTAGATAGGATTGGGCTTACTCTCCTTGGACTAGACCTCTGGATCACGGCTATGCGTCCCCACAGGCTCCGGAAGCAGCAGCAACAGTCCTCTTCCCCTTGGTTCCAACTCCAACGGATAATTTTTCAAAGTTCTTTGTTCTTGATGACTCCGCCCATTTGAAGGTCAACGCGACGGTTACAAACTTTTGTAACGATTTCGTGGATTATTTATTATTGTCCTTGTCACGGTCGCCACTTTTTGTTAATAACAAAACGTTCTACATTTGTAGGAGTTTATTTAGGTTCGAATTTTACAGTATTTTAAATAAATGGACACACGAAACGTACGCGTCTATCGCATAAGAGTTTGCGGAGCGGAATGGCGGGGCGGCCGCCGAGGCGGCCGCGCGGGCGCGGTGTGTGACTGTCTCTCGTCCAGCTAGTGATGCGCGCAGACAATCATCATCATCAGCCTATGGCAGTCCACTGCTGGACGTAGGCCTACCCTAGTGCGCGCCATTGCGCCCTGTCCTCAGCTCGACGCATCCAGCTTCTGCCGGCAGCCTTTCGCAGATCGTCACTCCACCTGGCCGGAGGGCGTCCTACACTACGTTTGCCGAGTCATACCTCGTAATAGTTGACAAGTGCAGTCCTGACTTCCTTCTCGCAGTCAGCCAGATACCGGTCCCTTGCAATACCAGCCAATGCGGCGTCGCGCCATCTTGCGGCGCCGCGCGCTTCGTAACGTAACCATGGGGCCAGTAGGGCGGCTAGTTGCGGCCAGAAGAGGGAGGCTGGGGCCCATGGCACTAAAAAAGATGTAACAGCTGTACAGAATCATCTACAATACGTTTCACGGATGTAGGCAATTAGGCCGTTTGTCTGACAATGACAATTTTGTATGAAAAAGAGTCATTGCGCTGAGAAAACGACTAACTTCACGAATGCCTAGATCCATTGAACGTATAGTAATTGTACATATTAACAGGTAGGTTGCCTCTTAACGACGATGAATCATCTAGAAAATAGATGAACCTAAAGGAATAGTAGTTGTGCCGACCCCACCTAGCGTGGTGGATAAGGGAATTTTTGTGGCAGGTTTACCCCGTCGCGAAGCCAAGTCAGATTTACTTTAACAGCTCTTGGTAGTGGAATCTGTAGAACTTTTTTTTGGTGTACCCCAGGGTTCACAGTTCGGTCTTATTCTGTTCATCGCCTATAAGTTCCTGAGTAGTTATGTTTCCAAATATTTTCTTGTAAAGAGAGAAAGCGAATAAACTCACAATAAGTCTCTTCACTCCTGAATAAATCATCATGAGCCAGCATATCCAGAATCTCCGTATCATCCAGCCCTCGTCTAGAAGCAGTAAGAAGAGCCAAGCAGGACTTGACTCTATCAGCGCCCAGGGCTGCCTCTGTAGTCACCAGGATCTGAGCCAGCTGACCTTCCAGGTCTTCGCAGATGACGAGTTCTGGTGCTGTTTCTGGTTCGGAGAGCTCCGTGAAGGTTTCCACTGATAGGGATATTTGCCAGGCTAATATCTGCGGAAAGGAATGATGAAAGATTAGTAGCTTCCTCACTAATACCTCACACATTTCATTCTTATGGTACCTATAGTCAAAACAACAAAAAAAAAACAATTTACGGATTATTTACAAATGATTGATTTTGGGTTACCTGTTAATTTCGGATATCGTAATGAACTTTATGAGGATGACTCATTACTAGTCCAGTATTCATTACAAACTATTAAAAGAACCCTTCTCATCCCTGCAGGCCAGTGGCGGATTTTCATATTTGCCTCTTTAAAATGAGCATTTTCTCGGTCATGATAAACGTGATGGATAAACGTAATTATGAGCTTATGAGCGTTGAATGAACAATGAAATGGAAGAGGGAAAATACATCGGAAAGATGCTTGTGGACTTTCAGAGAGATCACATCAGAAAATGGCTAAAAAAATATCGGTTCTCAAATTTGCCGCCCTAGGCTTAAGCCTACATAGCCTGCTGCTAAATTCGCCACTACTGCAGGCCCTTGCATCCTCTTTCTTTTCAACTCTTCTCTAAATAAATAAATAAGTAAATAATGCTGGACTTTTCCACACAGCATCGTCTAGCCCCAAAGTAAGCAGAGCTTGTGTTATGGGTACTACATGACTGATATACTACTTAAATACTTTTTGTTTGTAAATATATACATATTATACATAGAAACACCCAGACCCGAGACAAATATTTGCAGATCATACAAACATTGGTCCTGTCGCAGGCAGGCCTTCGCTCACTACGCCACAGAGGTCGTCCGGTCGTTCTCTATGTTGGCTATGGTCCAATAAAGAGCGTAAGCTAAGATCGTCGTATGCAAACTAATTCATACCTTAGCGTAAAGCGGCAGAGTGCATTTCTGGACAGCTTTGACGGCTGCTTCAGGAGGCATCCCGGCGCCAGTCTTACTGTAAGTCGCAGCGCAAGCATTGAGCACTGCTTTGGCTTCTTCGGGACCAACTGGTGGAGCCCTAACCACCTTAGGGCCGTCTTCTGATGAGAGGACCGCCATTATTGCTGAGCTGGACGGCTCATCGGTTTCTGTCGACGAATGTGTTCAGGTTATTATCGCAGTATCCACAAATAGACGAAGACTTAAGCTAGTCGTCATAGATATGAATAAAATGACATAACAGAATAGGTAACGTACCACGAGCTACAATTCAGTTTGGGTGCTATCCAGTTTAGGTTCCTAATCTGAATCGCAAAGTTTTCGTACCATGATAACGTGGCGTTTTAAGCAGAAAATTGTTTTACTTATATTACTTAAGTATTATATTGCAAAACGACTGTTTTTACGATTATCATACGTCATGGTACGTTATAGCGAAGCAGTTCAGTTTAGAACCTAAACTGGATCGCTATAAGAGCTCATAATAGGACCCCAGGACACGCTCCTCATAAGGTCACATTTCTACCCCAAAGAAACTTCTACGAGAAGTGTCCGACAGCAGTTTGCAAGACAAGTGTATGTTTCTTTCCAGGAAACACGACCTTCAGTGAAATTAACCTTTTAGGGTGAAACCTTCAGTGACGTAACGTTATCAGGCAGACTCATCTATTCCGACTGTGCATAGCATGATACTCCTCTTTCTGCCTGATTTCTGCCTAAAGACAACATACTTTCCAGTCCTGTCGTTTCTATTTCAGGGTGCAATTTTTGGTACCATCAGATTAATGGACAGGATCATTTCTCTATTACTTACAGTGCGCACAATCAATCTTTAGCTCTCTGAAGCTAGGTGTACTAAACCGGCGACCAACTAACTAAAGGCGGCACGATGCAACAAACTAAGCCAGTGAGCGAAGCAGCTGTACAACGCTGTGTTCAACGCATCTTTTAGGCGTCATCAAATGGGTTCTGCGCAGCTACTCTTAGAGCTAAAGACTGGTTGTGCGTACTGTACCTTCAGTGACAGTGACGATCATTTTGACGTTATCAGGCAGTCGCTCAGGCAGCCAGCGAGCGGCACGTAAGGCATCTGCTCCCACCACACACAGTAGGATACTACGCTTTCTGCCCAATGATGACAGCAGCTGACGTAGAGCCTGCGATAGTGATGACACGTCCTGAAATAATAAGGGAAATGGGAATTAACTTTCATTTCCTAGCAATAGCAAATAAATAATAATAATAATAATAAATAATGCTGGACTTTTCCAGGTAGATATCCACTATTGACGACCTCTGTGGCGCAGTGGGCGAAGGTCCGCCTGCGACGCAGAAGGTTGCGGGTTCGATTCGACAAATGTTTGTATGACCTACAGATATTTGTCTCGGGTCTGGGTGTATCTATGTATAATATGTATGTATTTACATACAAAAAGTATATAAGTAGTATATCAGTTATCTGGTTCCCATAGTACAAGCTTTGCTTAGTTTGGCTAGATGATGCTGTGTGAAATGTCCAGCATTATTTATTTATTTTATTTTATTCCTCTCTATTGGGTATGTGCCCGATGAAGTAAATAGAGTTGGACTACTTACATTTCTTCCTCTGTACACAGTACCGTTGTGCAGTACATGGCATTGATCCACGATAGACTTCAGAAGCTGGTGGGAACTGCTGGACTGAGAGGTCAGACCCACGAATCTGGAGCAAAATTATGTGTCAAAACCACGTTGTCACCTGCAAGGAAACTTGCGCGACCAAAGTTCGGCCCTCACTTCACTTCTTGTTAATGGCTTCTGCGACAGTCTGTCCGACTGTTGTGACACATTTCTCTGGACTTGCTAGCGTGGCCCCATCCTTAAGGCCACCGTCGTTTCCCAGACCCCCTCCATTCAAGGCGTCGGAATGACGCTGGGTCGTTTGGTGGGTATACCGGGAGTCCCCGGGGAGTCCCACATACCCCTCTCGCCCCCCGGTGGAGGGGATGCGTAACGAATTTTACCCAGCGAGAAAAAAAAAAAGGTACTTCTTCTTCTTATCGTGTCACCATTTCTTTCGAACCAGTGTGGTGAAAGGATTACTTGCTCCTTTCGTGCACTTGACACATGTTTTCTAACTTTATAGGCTCTACGACATGCCGGTTTCCTCATAGACTATATTTAGGTAGGTACCTGACAATAACAGCCAAGTCTTGGAGACAAGTTGGAGCGATGGTGACGGCTCGAGCTACGAGCGTGGCCTTGCCGCAGCCTGCCCCTCCGATCAATGCCAGTGGCACGTTGCTTTCTCCTGTTATGTACCTGGTAGCGCAGTGATTTTATGTGATCAAACTGATTTTTACATAGATAAATAGAAATATTTTATTGCACCAAAAACCCGTCCGTCAAAAACCGTCCTCAAAAACCGTCCTCGGTTCTATTAAGAGCCTCGCCTAACGGCTCGGCTCTCAAAACACCTCGGCGGTAATCACCAATGTTACACACTAGTACCATAATGTACTATTATCTAATTGCAAGAGGAAAGAGGGAGGGGAGAGTTACTCACGTCTTGAGGTCATTGAGGGTGACCTCTCGGTTGGATGTGCACTGCGCCGCTTTCTGACAGAACGCGAGGTGTTCGTTGATCTCGTCCAACAGGCTGGAGGAAATACAATTACACTGTAGAAAACATCCATATACGATTGCGCAGGTTTGCGCGAGTAGGCGAGATAGCACGATGCAACAAACTAGGCGAGTGAGCGAGGCAGCTTTACGACGCTGTCTTTGTCTTTTAGGCGGTCATCAAAACAATGCTCACACGAGAAAAATATTCCTACAATGGGGATATAAACTGCTTTTTGCAGACTTCAGATGGCAGCAGTTTTTTAACAACATTTGGCATTTGTCAAATAAGTATTCTAAACTAATAGCAACGCTCTTCCGTACTAACAATGTAACAATCTATGGACTGTTTTGCGACTGCGCACTTCGCACTCTAATGATTTGACATATACATGTGTCGTGACGCAAAAATCGAACACTTTTTTTCGTCTAGCCCCCGATATCGTCCGAAAAGGAACTTCGTTCCAAAAACTATCTCCACTTAAACCTACCTGGATGGTATCCCATTATGTCCCGGCGGCGCGTGATGGTCAGCCACTAACGCATCGAGCAGCGTGTCGAGCCGCTCGCCGAGCGCGGCGCGAACACCGGCCGTATACTCCTCCTCAGCCGCCCCGCCCGTCGGCCGGCCGCGAATGCTCGCGCGGATTATGTTACGCTCGCTTAGATGCATCTAAAATACAAAAATGATTTCAAGAATTATTTATTTCATTACGCCTACCTATGCAAGTAGAGGTCGAGATGCAAGGGGCCGTATTCGTGTTCCTATTTTCGTACGTTTGATGAATATTCGGATGCTTTCCACCACGATTTCTTCAAGGGCCAATTATTCAAACGTTAAGACACGGTCCTAACCTATGACCAAATATTCCAAACCGGAAAATTGGATCTTGAAGTCAGAAATCCTGGTGGGAAGCATCCGAATATTCATCAAACGAACGAAAAAAGGAACGCGAATACGGCCCCAGGTATGAAGGTGGATGAACAGTTGATGAGATAGGAGTGAATGGAGGAAGAATACATGCTGTGCCGACCCCACTTAGCGTAGGATAAGGACAAGGCAATGATGATGTAAACGTAAACAGGGTCAAGACTGTATCCCCAAGGCGCGGTAGACATTCTTTCAGATCTTTTTAAGTATTCCACAGATCCTTTGAAGATGTCTAAGGGGGTAGTCAGAGGCATGTGCAAATACATATTTGATACATGTCCACATCTTGATGATGAATGATGATGATACCAACATATTCGTATAAAACTTAGCTGACGAATGAAACTGAAAATTTTGTATACTAAATAGTCTTAATAGACGTAACTGCGTTTAACGTTTCATGAAATTAATTTGTCACCAGAGTTGGCCACTAAACCTGATCGCACATTTGGCCGCACCGTACGCGCCGCAGTTTTTAGTTGTGCGTACTGTACATACGTAAAATAACATTTCGTCACAAATCCTGACCTGACACATCTTTTTCAATAACTTCTTCACTCTTGCCACTTGCAGTACTTTTGACCTGGCCCTTCTCTTTTTTAAAGGATGACTAACCTTCAAGTCCTTCTGCAGGTTGTTGAGCCGACGCTGCAGCTCGTGATGATGGGCGGCGTCTCCGTCAGCGGGCTCCTGGCCGCCGCCCGCCCTACACACCCACACGCAGCGCCGCGCTGCCTCTACTGACATCAGCACTGTGTGCTGCACCTCCTGGAAAATATGGGATTGGGAAGCTGATAGCTGATACCACCTGAAGAAGCTGGCTTTGTTAGCTTTGAAGCTTGAATCAGATGTGACTGACAAATCTATAATGCAGAATCATCGATAGACGTTTAGGAATATCCTTAGTCAAGAATAACAACTCATCATTCATTGTCCTGAATGATCATCAAAGACATTGAAATAAAAAGCACGCAACTCTTAAAAATATCACCGCTGTGTGCTTGCTAGAAAGGAATGGCTAAACTGCCAGCGGGCAATGGAACGCAGCATTTTAGGCTTTAAACGGATTGACCGAGTGCGCAATACAATTTCTTCTTTGGGGGTAGAATGGAATTCCCCCAAATTATGGTAAAGAGGGTGTACTCGCCTCACTAAGGTTTGCCCAACTGGCACACTTACCTTAGGGCCTTTCGGCCGACAGTTATAGTCGGATAGTTCTATATAGGTAGAAGTTCCCAGTAACAATCGTCAGCGCGATCTAGAAATTTTTCCACAGATATAGACATAGTTATTACTTTTTGCGTGTTTCTAGCGCCATCTAGTTGTACAGCTCCGAAGTACGTCGCTGTAATTGACATCTCTTGAAGTTCAGCTTATTGTTCAGCTTGTAGTTCAGGCGATGGTAGATAGAGGTCGCCACACTTCCAACATCAGCAATGCCAGTAATCGATACTGGCATTGCCGATGTTGGAAGAAAAACAGCCCAGCTCAAATGGACTGGTCACGTTAGCCGGATGCAACCCGAGAAATGAGCAAACACCGTCACTTCATGGGTGCCCGAGAACGGAAGGCGACGAGAAGGGCCGAGAAGGCGTTGGCGGGACGATCTCGACGGGTTCGAGAGAGTGGTGGGAGATCGCCAGAGATAGGGACGTGTGGAAAATTTTGGGGGAGACCTTTGCCCAGCAGTAGGACACAATAGGTTGATTAAAAAAAATTCTAAACTCTACTGAAGAACAGTCAAAATCCTGTTCCATTTATGTTATGCAGTCTTCTTCTATAGTATCACTAGATCTTTTGTTATGCAGTAAGGTGACGTGACGTAAAGTCCTGTAAATACTGTGTTTTTCTTATTCAATCATCAGAATTATTACTGGTATACATCAAGACAACTACCTAAAGGTAGCGAGTATAATAAACACCTGTAAATTATATCGAAACCTCAACCATGACTGGTGAAGTGGTGACAAAGTCCTACCTGTTCCACAACAGTAGTAAGATAAGCATCACAGGCCTCCTGAGGCAGAGTCCTGACCAGTACATTGAGAGCCTTCGCCATCTCCCTGCGCCAGCGAGCCGGCGCGCCTCGGACCAGCCGGTAGCATGGAGGCGTTGTGCTCGCATCTAAACTGTACCTGGAGGGGAAAATAACAAGGTATTTATTATTTTGACGACCTCTGTGGCGCAGTGGGCGAAGGTCCGCCTGCGACGCAGAAGGTTGCGGGTTCGATCCCCGCCGCGGGTAAATGTTTGTATGACCTACAGATATTTGTCTCGGGTCTGGGTGTTTCTATGTATAATATGTATGTATTTACAAACAAAAGAAAGTATATAAGTATTCTATCAGTTATCTGGTTCCCATAGTACAAGCTTTGCTTAGTTTGGGGCTAGATGATGCTGTGTGAAAAATGTCCAGCATTATTATTTAAAGTCCTCTGGCTATCACATTTCAGAACATTGTAAAAAGTGCCAACATCAGATTTGCCACCCAGATTTACGGATGATTGGGGCTAACATCTTCTATTACGTGGCTCAAACAAAACAGATTTTGCTACAAACCTTTGAAGGTTGACGGAAATCTGGTAAGACCAACGTGAATGATTACAAAGCAGTTCACCTTCAGAAATTTAAGGGACAGAAGGTGGAATGGAAATAAGCTTTCAAAGATTACTTATTTCGGACCGAAAAGCTTCTTAAATTACAATAGTTTGATAAATTGGTATGTCAAAGTCAAAGAGCATTTATTCATTAGGACCGCTGGGATCACTTTGAAACGTCTTAAAACTAGGTGATTCTACTCCTGTTCTTTCGCGACCAATACCGTGAATTTGTATATCTGCTGTTTTTGACATGCAACTAATAAGTATCTTCTTAAAACAATGGTTCTTCTTCTTGTTATGTCACTAGTTTCTTTCTACTTGTACTGTCTTTGCAGCCAGTGCATAGAGAAAGGAATTTAAGTGCACCTCGAAAAGAAGGTCATAGCAATTGTTCTAAGCCATACCATTTATTTAACAAAGCCTTGTCGTTCTCATCTTCAGCCGCCTCCAGGGCAGCCTTGAAGTCTGCGCATTCGAGGGTATGCGGCAGCAGCGGGGTCCCCAGCCCCGAGTTCAAGAACAGAACCGGCACCACTGCCCCCAAGTCTGTTTGACCTATAAAAATAAGTATATGACCAACTGGTTCCTTTCTGATAGTTTTGGTAGTTTCTTTAACTTTGGAATCGTCGGTTGATAAATATTATTTTATAGAAGAATGTTTTATATTGCACTATTGCTATTTGCACAAAATAACATAAATTTCCCACATGGCATTATGAAAATAAAACTTTAAATTCTCCAAATGTTCAAGACCTGTCGCTGTACCATGGGTAAGAATGCGTAAGAGACCGGTAAGAATTGGCGTAATAGAGAGGACCAAACCTTGTGTGCAAACGGGGAGATGATGATTGTATCATTGATAATCTGCTACCTGCCTGAAGCGTCATTTACACGATACCATTCTAGCATATCATTCTTGCCTCTTGCCACAGAATTAACTCTTGCTCTGTTGAGTTTGAGACAGCAAGATGCAAGAATGGTATGCCAGAATGGTATCGTGTGATCGGCGTCTAACAGTGGGTGCAAACTGGCTGAAATAATGACTGTACCATTGATAGGGACGAAGACGTGTCATCCCCGCCGCGGGACAAATGTTTGTATGACTTACAAATATTTGTCTCGGGTCTGGGTGTTTCTATGTATAATATGTATGTATTTACAAACAAAAAGTATATAAGTAGTATATCAGTTATCTGGTTCCCATAGTAGTAGCTTTGCTTAGTTTGGGGCCAGATGATGCTGTGTGAAAATGTCCAGCATTATTACTATTATTATTATTATTATTTTTATCTACAACAAACTGCCTATGAACCAGGACTTACGAGCAAGTTCAGCGACGCACAGCACTGGGAAGCGATGGTCTCGTTGTTGTTCGAGGGGTGACCTCCAATGCAAGTCGGCCACGTGGATCCGCCAGCCGAGCTTGCGAGCGCGGACGCGTAAGCGAGCCGCTGCGCCGTATTGTAGGGTACCCTTCTCTGCGCAGCAGTCTGGAATGTTCGATAGCATCTATAAACTGTAGGCTTTATCTTCGCGTCAACGGTTTACCACAATACAACAGTGAAAACCGCATTCAAATCAAGCGTGTACAAACGCAGAGACTAGCTGACAAAAAGATAATCATTAATTTCTTCCAATCTATACGTATTAGTAGTTATATGGGGCGCCGGTCGGCCGTCCCAGGTAGGTATAGCTGGAAGAATGTGTGGAAAGTGGGAAAGACCTTCATTCATTTCACATTCTGACTAGACGAGGCAGCGCAAGATGTAAATAAACCGTAATGACGTTTTTAAGGCTCAATAAAAGTAAACTACCTGGAAATAGGAGTTCATATTAACCCATCAGGACCCTCTTTAGGGTCGATATGCCACTAGTAATCAAAAGGGTTACCTTGAGAATCCGCAGCGCAGACATAGATGATCATAGCCCGGCGACGCCTGGCCCTCTGCCCCGCCACCCGGCCAAGCAGACTGGAGCGGTGTTCCTCTGGTAACGCCGCCACGCTGGCCGGCACTGGCGGCCCGCCTACATCCTCCTTGGGGGTCGTGCATGCCACCGGTGAGGATAGGGAGATTGAGTCTGGAACAAGTTTTTGGTAAAAGAATATCTGCACCATTGGAGACTTATTCCTTTTGAATCATTTCTAAATTTAATTTAAATAATAATAAAAGAGGGAATTTTGATTTTAAGGTGAGGTAGTTTTTCATTATACGATCGTGAATCCTGCAAGAACATTTCAGCGTGAAATGCCCAACAATCTGTCCGACCGTTTCCGGAAGCTTTATTGCAGGTGGAAACGCGACAAGTGGAGATACGAATCATCAAGACAAGAAATTATCTCCATTTATATTTAGCTGTTATTATTCCCTAACACCTAAAGGATACTGTACAAATCATCTAGTGTAGTAAAGGTAAAGTAATTTGTAAAGTAAGTTCGTATAAGTCTGTGGCCAACTCTGGTGACGGAGTTTTTAGGCCGCCTTAAGGCCTCCGTCATGGCTTAAACAAATTAATAACATGAAATAAACTACCATAACGGTTTCTGTGAGCAACGGGCAAAGTTACATTTAAAGTAGCTCGGTGTAATTAAAAACTCCACATCGTTTTACTAAGTACCTACCTACTTCACTTAATGAAAAGTACACAACAATGAAAATAAAATGAAAGTGCCGTCAGCCGAGTGTAATTATTGTAATGGTGGACGCAACACTGGGGAACGAGAAATTAAACACATTGGAATTTTTAATTTACTAAATTGCACTGCACTATAAATTTATGAAGTTGTATTCTATGCCTACGAATTACGATGGCTTCCTACATATATAAACTTTTTTACCCTACGCCATGAGCTAACTAAACCAATCACAAAATATGAAATGACAATTGAAGTCAAGGCTAGGTTTAAAATATCAAAATGAAGCCGATGTCCATTGCCAGTAGAGTTACACAATAAGGCCCCTGTACCGCGTTAGGAGTCTGTCCCGCAAGGTAATGTCACGAAAGGTAACGATTCTTCTAAATCCTGCAAGCTGCATTTGACCCAATTCCCATGACTTACCAGCACTCGTCAACTTGCTCTACTGAAGAAGGCTACTCACCAGAGACACTGGAGCCCACCGGCCTCTTCAGCTGCGGCCGGGAGTCCCGCAGCGAGGAGGTGGGTTCCAGCAGACGCGGCGCCGTGGGTTGCTGCTCCTCCGCGGTCGCGTCGATGGACGGCTTCGTGACGCGGTACGTCGCCGACGCCGACGCAGACCTGCGCGAACAGCAGTTCGACCTACGGTCAATATTCTAGTTAACTACGGGTTCGCTACTCTAAGCATACAACAACAACATAGAAAACCACTAAATAAATAAATAACGCTAGACATTACACGCATCATCAATTCATCAACTATTCAAATAAACTCTCATTTGATTATGTCCAGAATTAGTCTATACTATCCCAATGCTGGGCAAAGCCTCCCCTGAAACCATTCCGCAAATTCTTAAAGGCTAAAAAGTCTAGTTTCAACAATATAAAATAACTTTCTAAAGAGTGTGCAGGAGCCGCCATTTTGTAAGCGGGACAGCGAGTGTGATTTTTTCGGCGTGTGAGAAGTACAGACCTATAGATAGGCAACGTCATTTACAGCGCCAAAACACTTTATACCTAATTACAAGTTAATTAAACAACCAATCGAAAAATAAAAAGACACAACTAAAGAAATACTTGTAGGTTTCTTGACAAAGCAAAAACCCACAAAAAAAGTGTGCTGTCCGGAGATAAATAGCAAAATGTGTGCAAAACTAAATTTTTCAAAAAAAAAAATATCTTGAAAACTTTAATCAATCGTGTTTTTAAAACACGCAATCCAAGATAAAACTTCGAAGTATCATTTCCCTAAATATGAAGGTTGTAGCTTTCACAGATTCTGAGATAAATAACTACAAAATTGCTTAAATCGTTCCTGCACACTCTGAAGGAAAATTGCATGCCTCTAAGCTCTATAGGATTTGCTACGCTCGCTACGAAAGTGCTACAGTGTGCTACGGATTTTCAAAAGCCTATTTTATTAAACTTTGTGTGACAAACCAACACAATACTTCACAATGCTTCACCTGGCGACCACATTTCATAAGTAGGTCGCTTCCCATGCGAGACTAGTAGGTACAGTCGCCTGCAATAACATGTTATACTATTCACAAAGTTAAACTCACGTGCAGGGAATACAGGTAAACATAATTAATTGATTATTCAACTATTTTCCGATAAAATGAAATGAAAAGACTTCGATTCCGACGGGATTTGAACTCGCAATGATACGACGATCCTCCTAAAGCCGGAGCCATCTTTTACCAATTCGGCTACGGAATCCTTGTCTGTCGCAGTCGAAATTTCCGAAAATTTTAGTTTATTTTTATTTTCCGATATTTCTATTGATTTCCCCAGGAGTTAAGTATAAAATCATTTTTCAGTTTTTGCTTCAAGCCATGCATCCACTAGTTTTAGTGTGGCCTTATTTTTTTAAAGGTCTACTACTCGTTTACTTCATATTGCAGGCGACTGTACCTAGCATAGGTTTTGTACACATAAATTTTATATTTACATATTTACACCGCTCGGTCACATATCGGTTTATACTCGTACTAGTCAAACAAATAATTTGATACCTACCTACAGTACCCACAACCAATCTTTATCTCTCTGAAGTTAGGTACAATAAACAATTGCGATGGTTTGCGCGAGTAGGCGAGATAGAACGACGCAACAAACTAAGCGAGTGAGCGAGGCAGCTATACAACGCTGTCTTCGTTTTTTAGGCGTCATCAAAAATGGGTTCTGCAGCTACTTCAGAGAGCTAAAGATTGGTTTTGCGTAGTACTTGGATTTAGCTTTTTTACCTGCTGACAATTTTTCGATATTTTTTTTAAATGCGCTCTAAAAGGTGACTCCCATAGACTGAGCCATCGTCGTGAGGTATCGTGTTTGTCGGTGTTCTACAGATTATACTACGGTGAGTGTGCCCAGGAGCTACACGACCTTATTCCGCCTTCACCGTTCTTTTACAGGGACTTCAGACGCACAGCTGATTATCATCCTCATCTGGTTGATATTCCACTTATTAGAACTAAGCGCTTCGAAAGTTCTTTTATTATGCGCACTGCAAATATTTGGAATCAGCTTCCAGCGTCTGTATTTCCGCTGAGCTACGACCCTATTGTTTTTAAGAAGAGAGTAGGCACCTTCTGGGTTAGCTCGCTCCATCGTAGACCTCACTCTTGCCTGTGTAAGTCTGAGGTCAAGAGCCGACCCATTCATCATAAAAAAAAAAAAATTATGATTTTCGATGTTTTAATGATGAAGTCTATTCTATAGTGATCTAGCCCCAAATTAAGTAGAGCTTGTGTTATGGGTAGGTACTAGAATGACTGATAAACTACTTATAGATAAAAAGACTGCTACCGAAAACTGAGGGATTGCAATCAGACCATGATTCTGAACATATTTATCGAAAAAAAACTCAAAAAAAAATTTGATTTAGCTACGTCATTTTATTTTATTTTATAGTTTTTTTGCTACTAGTACAACATAATCAGACCATACCTACCTAATCAATTCATTTATAAAAGAAAAAAAATTAAAACTCAAAATCCAGCAATCTACGTATAAGAACGCGCCCAGTACATACGCAAACAGTGATCTTCAAACGCTGTAGAAACACCCAGACCCGGGACAAATATCTGTAGGTCATACAATCATTAGTCCCGCGGCGGGGATCGAACCCATCTGAGGCATTACAGTCACCTAAACAGTGCCCGTTGAGTGTCAGTCATAGATTACCGCTCCTGACCTATCATCTAGAAAAGATGTAAGGGCATATGGTGGGTGAAGGATACTGTAATGTCGAGATATTTAGTATGATCGGAGATCGTTCGGCTCATCAACACTTCACCACTCACACAGCCACACGACCGCTCTGTCCAACCGCCATGTTGACAGTGTTCCCGCGACATAAACGCTTGAGACAATAGCTATACATTACAGATACCATAGCAAGGCCTATTCCAAGTTTCCTCTGCAAGTACCTATAATACCATACCTACTTACAACTCACGACAAACATTTTAAAATACGAGTTTATTATTATTGGCGATAAGGCCGCCCATTGTTATACCTGAGTTTTCTTTTTATATTTTTCTTTATTTAATTTTGTATATTGTTGTAATTAGGTATTTTTCAATAAAGATATACCTATTCTATGCTATTCTATATTCTGAAAGAGCTTAAGAAACATATTTTCAAGATATTTTTGGTGAATACCTTTATTCGCCGGTCCGCTATATAAAATGTATATGTTTGACATTTTGGTGAATATTCTAGTTTATGGTCAATTGTTTGGAATTCGACTTTGTCAAATTCTGTGTGCGGATAGCTAAATTGGGTTTTATATATAGTCTCATGTCCCACAGCGACGAAAAAACGCAGTGTATTTTACAAATAAAACAATGGTTCCCTAGAGCAAAATATCCATCCGTTTTTAATTAAATACAATGTAAATTATTATGCAAATTGTATTTATTTCTGCTTATTTGTGCAACTGAACTCAGCTACCTGTCTGTCTAAGTTCCCTAACTCTATCAAAGTATGGACTCCATTTTTATTTTGTAACTTCATGGTAGACAATAGACATGCAAGAGTTAGTGCAAGTAGAACGGAACGTGAAGTAGCTACAACGGTAGCTATGGCATGATCGTCACGGCGCGGGCTCAAGCGAGGGTGGCGCCCGCTGAGGGATTATATTTGGGGTGCTACCTGGCCATTATTGGTTTTTGCCGAGCTTTTCAAAAAGCGACTGCTTTTCTGTGATCTCAAAGTAATGAAAATACTTGTAAGTAACATTTTTATTTCCGTATAATCCTCACTTCTAAGATCCGTTGGGATGGTGACTAAAATGAATGAAAATGTAAAACCACAGAAAATAAGTAAGTGTAGGCGTATAGGTAATACTAGTTATTATTATTATTTTGTTTGTCAAAGTTTAACATCATGGAACTATATATACAGGGTGTAAAAAGACTGCTACCGAAAACTGAGGGATTGCAATCAGACCATGGTTCTGAACATATTTATCGAAAAAAAAATCAAAAAATTTTTGACTTAGCTACGTCATTTTATTTTATTTTCTAGTTTTTTGCTACTAGTACAACATAATAAAACCATACCTACCTAATCATTTCATTTATAAAAGAAAAAAACAATTAAAACTCAAAATCCAGCAATCTACGTATAAAAACGCGCCCAGTACATACGCAAACAGTGATCTTCAAACGCTGTTTTCTCCGGATATAATGATTTTTTCGGAAAATCCTTTTGGATTTCGTTGTGTTTTGGGATGCTGTACCTACCCCTTTCGGCTTCGGTAGACGTTTTTTTACACCCTGTATAGTCCCCGACGTTTGATAGGCATGCATGGGGCCGAAGCCAACACACAGAGGCCTTATTATTGTTATTATTTCAGCCATTTGAGCCAACTCTAGACAATTTGATTTAGCTCAGAGCTTTTAGAACGATCAACTTTAACACCCGTTCCAAAAAAAATGGTGCATGGCATGAACTATAGATGGATTGACAACCTCATACGAGCTGAGGGCTTCGTAGAGGCTGTAGGCCGTAGAATCGTAGATGTCTACGGTTCGTAGAGGTGCTATCTTAGATCATTAAGACGGGATGCGCCTTTACCTAGTACGAGTATAATTTCCCCTCTGCCAAAATGTATACGATTCTAAATCATGTGCGTCTTGTAGTATTACGTACGCCATATACGAAATCTGCAAGAGTGTGCGTATAATTAGGGTGTATTGTCATTGAAAATTTTGCAAGAGGAATTCTGCATAATTTGCATAGGACCTGCCTGTTATGTAACGCATTGGTACTAACTGTAATGTTACTTCTAACTCTTATAAATCTTTAAATCTTACGTGGTAGGTACAAACAAAAATATAGTCTGTAGCTTTCAAAATAATTTTGAAATTTGATGATCTCTCTTGTTTCTGAATCTACATTCTAATATGATACTTGAAATAGATGGAAGCAGCATAAACCATAATATTTAATCAATGTTTATCTCCGTCTGTTTTCCTCTGAACTGCATAGAACAAGAACAACTTTGAAAGCTATTTCCTCGAGATCCGTGTCACGGCTGTCGGCATTCAAGTTCATATGAACTTTATGGCATTGGCTTTAGGTTTAATTTGGTATGTTACTTATTTGATCGAAAAATGCAGTTACATAGGTGGAAATGAAGTAGGTATTTTATGATAAAGTTAGACCGCTAGTTTTGGTGAAGGTTCTATGTTTTCTTTCAATGAAATGAAATTTATTGCTGAAAACGTGGTCAGATCAGATGTTGCCATAATATTTCTTAAAATAATAATGTTCAGCACTATGCAATAATAGTATTTAGTGTAACAATATTAACAGTCATACGCAAATTATGTAGTATCAATAATAAATATCACATACGAACATCAGTGAATAGAGTAAAAGAAATTTAAAAGAATTCATTCAGGTCATAGTAACAGCCCTCAACCAGCCAGTTATAAAGTTTTCTTCTTTGGAACTCGACTTTTTTTTTTTTTTGTTTCAAATGGTATAATTTGGGATTGATGCTTTTCCCGTACAACTAGAAACCTCATCTTCACTTGCAACTTTCTACGTTAGTAGTCCAACATTGAAGTTGGTATTCTGTTTTTAAACGTAATTTTCAGTCAGTGAAAGCTCTCCATGCTAGTGTTTATAATCTGTGGCGAGGCGTGGCAGGGGGAGGGGCGCTGACGTCACGGCGCCATGACGTCACAGTGACGCGCGCCCCGACCTACTTCCAATGCGTGCTTTGTTTTTACAGTCTGGACAGGCCTGGCTGTATGTGTAGGTACGCAATGATGCTTTGCCACATATTTTTTTTATCTGTTGATTTTGAAAATATAATATTTTATTTGGTTGTTTTCATGATATTCCACTTATTAAAACAAAGGAAGGAAAACATCATAAGGAAACCCGCAGCATAGTCAGCTCCACATTCAGCTGAGAGGATGGTTTAGGTGCTGGGCAAGCCTATTAAGTAAGTCTCAAGGTCAAGAGCCGATCCATTCATCATAAAAATAAAAAAAAGATACGCTAAAGGTTATATTTAAATATCACTAGTTTCGTGTAATTCTAACAATGCTAAGTACTTATTTGTATTTCTGTAAAATAAACAGGTGACCAAAATACTATGTTAAATGGACTAAGTGCTGCTTATTATAAAAACGTAAAACCTTGGTTGAACCCCATGTTGACACATGCCAAAACAAAACTGTTACCACAAAAAAGCGTTTCTATGTACGAGTACTTAAAGATCGTTTTTCTAGGGACAGTTTTTTTGTTAGACTTGGTCTAAACTCGGCTCATTTTCTTGTAATAAGCTAAAATAAATGCTTAAAAATTAACACGTATTTCAAATATAAAAATGAAATCCACACAAACATAAGTGCCAAACGGTAAACCGCAAAAAGGTCCGTGGGAAAACATTTTTATCTTTTAAATTCAGATTCATTATGCACAGGCATGCTCGAATTCCACATTTTAGTATTCTGAATACAGTTGCAAGCTGTCCCTGTGTACATAAAGAGGGTATTATGATAAAATCATAATCCCCTCTTTATCATCCACATCGCGCATCTCATCATCATCCGCAGCCAAGAATATCCCACTGCTAGGTAAAGGCCTCTCTGCTGCTTATTATAAAAACGTAAAACCTTGGTTGAACCCCATGTTGATACATGTCAAAACAAAACTGTTACCACAAAAAAGAGTTCTATGTACGAGTATTTAAAGATCGTTTTTCTAGGGACAGTTTTTAGTTAGACTTGGTCTAAACTCGGCTCATTTTCTTGTAATAAGCCCCTCTATGTTTACGCCATTCATTCGGTCCTGTGCCTAACGTATCCAAAACTCTGTGCCTCTTGATGTCGTCTACCCATCGCGCAATTGGACGACCTCGACATAACATAAAGGTAACAAGTAGGTAGGTACAGTCAGCAACGAAATTCGATTAACATTTTGTTTCACATATCTGAATAATTCCGAAACCCGTAACATTATGACCAACATTTAAACTAATATTTGAAGATTAAGTCTTGATAATAATTTCCCAAGAAAAGTAGATTTTTTCTTGGTTACCAAAAGTAAAAAAAAGTAAAAATTACCATTTTAAAAAGTCCAACTGTTAATCAACTCTCGTTGCTGACTGTATTTACTATAATAAGACACCAGGGTTACAGAGCTTCTTTCGTCGGAATCTAGGTATGTCTACTTTAATAGCAGAAAAAATAGCAACTGAGACTCGTATGAAATATTTCAAAGGCAAAGTTGGTAGTTTAAAAAGTATCGTTCCTTTGAAGGTTGTATTACCTACAGATAAAATTAATTAAGTTTTCTTTTACAAAAGTTTTAAAGACTTTGACGAGAAGCTTTTAAAAGAATATAGCCATTATAGCGTGGGGTCTATTCATGTGTTTTTTCCAGGCATGATAATTAGTTTTACTTAGTACTAAATGTAAAAAAGAAACAACAAGTTTAACAGGACTGCATTGCCAAGGTAGGCTTTCTTGGAAGAGTCTGAGGTAATCTAACCTTTAGGCACTCAGAAGAGCTTAGAAAAATCAAAATCAAAAAGCAGCAATTATCTAAACTGTAAGGTTGTTTTATGCCTACTCTTTCTGAATGATCTGGCAACTCACAAAAAATGATTATGCAATTATAGCAACACTAGCCTATCCGTTCAGCTGAAATCACTAATGGAGTTCACATGAACGACACACGTTCAATGAACTGAATTATGTAAACTTGCCTACTGAAGTACTGACCCTGCTGTCTATCTGCATAATCTGCATTTAGCACGTTGGGTGCCAACGCAAAGTTCAAGCTTCAGAGAGGGTCATGGGTAGCAGTGAAGGCGTTATTGTGTGTGTATGCAGTTCAAAACTGCTAGGATATAGGAGTTCATGTTAACTCTCTAAACAGATAATTTCGTATGAGTTATAGTACCTACCCAACTCTGGTGAAGGAGACCGACTTAAGGCCTCCATCATGGCTTCACGACATTGGTGGTAATAGCCGGACCGAAGCACGGAAGCGCTCAGTTGATAATGCCACTAGCAGTTACCTGACCGGTCAAAACATTGCTTATTCGACGATTTATCAAGAGCGGCAACACGAGCGCTTCAGCTGCAACAGATAAGCTGGTAGCACTATGTTACGTCATGAATGAGTACAAAACCACGTCGATGATCGTAGCACGCGAGCAAATCGTAAATTATAAATAAATATTCAAAATGGCTGACGGCTAGCTTGCACTGATCGCAATGAAGATATGAGCTGTCATGATTATCAATATTTGGTGCGAAGTGACAACACCACACGCAATTAATTAGAGTGCAAAGTTATTATTAATTTTGGCTTTGATAATGAATGAATAGCTCTAGCAAGAATATTCTTTTAGACTTACCTATTTACCAAATTAATGTGGACTGAATAAAATAATTATCGTTATTTAATTAAAGGGGTTTTCATTAATAAGGGTTAAGTGGATTTCATTATAAAGGCATTTAGGCTAAAAATCGAGTTCCAAAAAAAAAATAGTTATTGTAGACCTAAATGTTCGATATTGCTTGAAGAGTGGGAGACGATCGCAAGATAGACCACGTTTGCAATCTCAGGACATTGCTCCATTATGTGTCTCTATATTTATCTACTCGTATATGACACGCTAAGGTTATCTAAGATATTAAAGTTAGTTCGTACTGGCCAATTTTCCTGACGGAGATTTTAGGCCGCCTAAACAGGCCTTCGTCATGGCTAAGTGACTAGTCGAGACAGACATTTTGACAATTTAACGTGTCCTCCGAAGCAACGTAGCGATCAGTTGATAATGCCACAAGCGGTCGCCACACCAAGAACGGCTAAGCAAGCAACACTGGTTGCTGTTGATAAAATTATAAGAGAGGAAGACGAAAACATGTACCGACACTTAGTGAGGGATAAATAAAGGGAATTATGATGCCGAATCATTTCGTCTGCCGTTTGGTGGAAATTAGTCTGTTGGTCTGTTGCATCGAGTTGTCAGCGAGCCAAGTGACGCAGGAGGTGACAAGCTATCGGTGACACATCTACGAGAATACCCAAAGAATAACTACTTGTGAATTATTATTTAATAGAAACCTATCATAAAATTCACAGGTTAAAAAAAAAACTGGTTAGAACACAGTTCTGTGGGTTAGAATCACGATTGCATTGTGTAATTATGCTTTAAGCATATCTCTGAATCTTTGAATATTAAATTATAGGATATAGTTTAGGATGATGTACCTAGATTTCAGCATCATCTGGCCCCAACGTAAGCAAAGATTGTGATACTGCTGTGTGCAATGTCTACTAAGTATTTATTTCGATCAGTTGGTATTCTTAATCGAATTAAGACCAAGCTATAAGTTCTAGATATATCCACTTTGAATAACACTATGTTTAAACGGTAGATACCTACCTAACTACCAATTTCTCATAAGTACTACTTGTATCGTGTGACGACGCTCACACACGCAATTGAAATAATTATTAATCGTTGCTAGTTGATGTAGCTCGTCTGATTTATCATCATTATCTCCCTGCCCTATTGTATGTGTCGGTAAGTATTTCTCTTACATTCTGCCTCTATCAGCCGTCATAACATTCACTCCTTTCTTACTCATAATATCGTCTTCCACTACAGTATCTTCCAAACCTAACATTCTTCTTGTCACATAACCCTTACATTGGGTAATTAATTAGGTTTGTATGTTTAATGTACCTACCAATAAGTATTACTATAAGTACCTATTATTAAATAGGCAGGTGCCGAATGCCAAAACAGTTGGAAGAAGTACTTAGTTCATAACATTATCAGGCCAGTTCCATAACATTATCAGACAATGGTGCCCAGTTGGTATTGTGACTTTGGTTGGTTCCATACCTCAAAAATAATTAGGGATCACATAGCTCCCGTCACTTCGTTGTCCGTCTGATAGAGTCGGAGATAACGTTTCTGATTATTTACAATTTTATCAAAATCAATAAACTAACTTTAAGTCAATTGATCATCCATCTCTGCCAAATTCCATTATAATTTTCCGAACTTCGGTCCGGTCTCAGAAATCCTGTTTAATATCACCAAACCCAGACATCTGATTTGAATCGATTCATCAATGACTGATCAAAGGAGTTCAACAGCCAGTTGACTAGAATTTATAGTCAATGCCACGAGGACCAACATATTGCTTTCTTGAAACTGTACCATTACTATTTGAAGACATATCTGCTATAGGTACGTCTACTTTTAAAGCAAACAAGAGCTTGTATGAATGGGTGTTTGTTACTTTTCTTAAACGGATTTAGATGAAACAATGCTCTCATACATGTTAATATGACCACAACTATGACGTTGACGTTGTGTGCCACAAATCTCCGGTCGAGGAAGCGCTCGTATTGTTCACTAAACGACTTCAACACGCCATCCATTAACAAACCGAGACTATTTCCTATTGGGATGTTACTGTTGATCAAAAATCACCCGTGGATTAGCCAATGTATGTATCAAATACTATTTTCAAAGTCAAAGTCAAAAATCATATTTGATTCGGTATATGAACGCTGGGATCACTAAAATAGACCATAAACATGAAGAACCAGGCAACAAATACAGTTTGGGGCCTAAGCTTTCTTTTAAGTGATCCATCTCAAAACAAAATAGTCAAGCTTCAGTGGGGAGTAAGCACGGAGCCAGTCAAACAAGAGTGTTTTTTTCCAACGAGAAAGCAGATGCAGGTAGATCTTGAAGGGTCACGAGGAGTGGTAAGAGATCGCCGAAGATATTAGTATTTATCACGTTGGAACTTATCCCTGACACATAGAACTTTAACGTTTCACGCTGTACAACAATGAAATTTTTTGAAATAAATGAAATCTAGTGTTAATACAACAAGATACAACTTAAAAAAAGGATTTTGTCTATTTTCTTTTTAATTTCAGATATTAACATAAAAGAGCCATGTCACAGAACCGTTCCTATGTGAAAAGTGGGGCACAGTTTGATAAACAAAATTGGTGGACATTTGGCATAATCACATAGCCTCACGTCAAACGTGTTCAAACTAGGAAATATTATCCTACGGGCAGAAAAATAATGAAATCTATTCAATAAACTTAAGCCTTTACATCTATATTAGATGATTTATACAGCGTCAGGAGGCAACCTATGCGTAAACCTCAACGGGACGCTGTAGTGCCTGGGACATTGTTTAAGATGGAATAGGCTTTCCCAGCACCTAAACCATCCTCTGAGCTTAATCAGCCTGGCCCACAGGAAAAACAACGTCAATACGTGTGGAACTGACTAAACTGCGGGTTTCCTCATGATGTATTCCTTCACCGTTAAGAGATCTATTCTATACAAACTTATAAAATAGGTATTCAAAATTTCGAAATATTTAAAAGAAACATGCTATGAAGCTAGTTTCAAGCGTAAAAACTATGATTTACATAAATGCATAAATTATCCATATTACTGTAGGCATAGAGACAAAGAGTGACGTAGCAAGTGCGTCATACGATGTAAGTAGGTCACGCCATAGGTACAGAAAATGGCGATCTAGTTTATCCTAATAACTTTTTAAAAGACTTAGTGCTGCTTATTATAAAAACGTAAAACCTTGGTTGAACCCCATGTTGACACATGTCAAAACAAAACCGTTAACACAAAACAGCGTTCTATGTACGAGTATTTAAAGATCGTTTTTCTAGGGACAGTTTTTTAGTTAGACTTGGTCTAAACTCGGCTCATTTTCTTATAATAAGCCCCCGTAGCGTAGGTACAAAAGATTGTAGGTAAGATCAAACCTATCAAATGAAATGAATGTAATGAGAGTGAATAATGGCGAAACATGTACATTAAGTATAGGGTCTGGGCATAAAGGTACCTAAATGTCAAAATCTGTGGACTCTGTTGTGGTCTCTCTACCCCGTGATTTCGTACCTAATGTTTGAGAATTTGTACGTATGTTTGTATTTTTCTTGTTATTTGTCGTCAATAAATAGACTAGGCCCTAAAAAAATAGAGAAACCCAAAAAAATGTGAACATTGCCCTGGGGAAAACAGTCTTATGTTTCTATAGGTACCTAATTTTATGTATTTGATGGTAAATAAAATATATTTTAAAAACAAAAATCCATAAAGTGAAAAGAAGAAAGCTTGGACAAAAAAGCTATTTCAAAAATACAGGTTGAGTTTTGTCGAGGGCCCTCTGAGGGGAAAATCTAAACGGCTATAGTTATGGGAAATTTTGTTAGGAGTCACGGGCTCAATTTTGATAAAATTAAAAACTGTATTGAAAAAAGTTCGAATCCGAATGTCTAATGTCTATTAAAAACAATTCTGAAGATAACTACAATTAAATCATAACCCAACTTTGGCCGTTTGCCAGTGGCTGCCTTCTGTGTTCACATTTTTTCATCATGTTTACATAGGTACAAATGTTTTCAGTAAACTTGTTCGTAGGCGAAACGTGTACCTACGAGAAGATCGCCTTATGGGAGAATTCTTCGTATTTGAAGAGTAATTAAGTTAATTTAGATGTTAAAGCTTAGCAACACTTAGCAAATTAATCTATCTAACTTTCCTCATACTCAAAATATTTATTTTGATATATTTTCATAATGAGATTTCACATTTTCTAAAACCTTCCTAAGTATAGGTGATCTTGTAGGTACACCCCGCTGTCCAAGATGAACGGGGCCCTGTCGGTCGTCGTCGGTCGGTCAATGTCGTGGTCAATGCGCAACAAATACTACTTACTTAGTCTCAAATTATATTTAAAGTATTTTATAATGTGCGAAACTAGTGACTGACCTTCGTACCGCTCATAAAAGACTCGTCGCATGCCTCACAATATCTAGAGGTTATTTTCATGGAAGTAATAAAATAAATAATTATATTTTGCCGCGTACCATAGTATTTATATTCTCTCTCTTTGGCGTACCGACAATTTCATCAGTTTTTGAACGTCATTTTCTTATTGGTGCGTTTACGAAGAAGTTAATACATAGGCAAATGTATGAGGTTGTAACAAAGAGATCCTTATAAAAGCTAGGGTGACCAAAAATTTGAGAAGTTATGAAATAACAAAAACTTATAAAATTAAAGTTGTGTAAAATAAATATAAAAATCGTTATATTGCATAGATATAATTATA
The DNA here is from genome assembly GCA_951394285.1 of Epirrhoe tristata. Classification (NCBI taxonomy): domain Eukaryota; kingdom Metazoa; phylum Arthropoda; class Insecta; order Lepidoptera; family Geometridae; genus Epirrhoe; species Epirrhoe tristata. The sequence goes on from OX596158.1 coordinate 2,962,233, forward strand.
AATAGGTAGGAACCATTGTACATAAACAAAAATTCTAACATCTACAAAAAAATGTAGACATGACATGAATTAAGTAATAAGTACCTAGGTACCTTTTTTTTTTCATTTTAACCGACTACCAATAAAAGACAAAATCATTGAGAGCAAACGTGTGACCCTAGTTATAGGTAGGTAGTTATTATAGGCATGGCCTTCTCAATCCAAAACTGGCACTCGTTGAAATTATCTATGACAACTAGCTGGTTACGAAATTCAAATGGTCAAATAAATTTCTACGATAGAAGATAAGCTAGCTGCAGCTTATTCATGTAGGTAGATTTTTAAGATTAAGATCCTCTCTGACATAGGTAGGTGCTTAAACGTCTAATTCTCTAATGAATTTTTATTTTACTAATGATAAAGGATTCAGTCAAATCAAAAAAATTCAACAAGTAAAGATTTTTGCTTTTTATTTTATTTTTTATTTGAGTACCTATTAGGTAAGTAGTTATTTAATACACGGTTTTATACTTAGGTCCATAGATACTAGTAGGTATTTGTTTACCCTTCTGATGGCTAAGCTGTTAAAATCAGACTTTTAATTAAGATAAGGCTAAAAGAAGGCACGATAAAGTTCTACGCAGACAAATAATGCTTACATACAAAAGGCAGACAGATTTCTGTAAACAAAATCACCAAATATGCGGATTAAATTCGTATACTTTATGAAATGTAAAAGTTTAGGACAAATTACCTCAAAAAAATTTCATTGATTATTTAGAATTCAGAACAATAAAAAGTGTAAACAATGAATTGTCAGTTTTTCAAGGAAAGCCGTCCGTTGGACGTGTCAAGTTGACAGCTCTTTGGACGTCAAGAGTCTCGACATGATTCGATCCATCACAGTTTCTCATATTTTGTTGAAAACTTTTACTTCAGTAGGACCTACGTAGGTAGTTACTTGTACCTATGAACCAAGAATACATAATACCTACATAACTTTTTTCATAAAGACAAAAATCAAGACGATTTTGGACCTACGCAAGAGCATAAGCTATGGTAGCATAGTAAAGGTTTAGTGCCCATACCTAACCTTTATGTGACTTAATTGCCTTAAATTATTATTTAGATTTTTAGATTAAGAACTAGGTAGGTAGGTAATGTAAACTACAATTTGATCATAAATTGTCATGGTTTTGAGTAAATTTTTAATCTCTACTAAGTACCAAGTACCTACCAACCTAAATTGAATTAAAGAAGAGCTTTTGATTCAGTACAGGTAAAATAAAGTAGCAGACGACCTGTAGGTACCTAGGCAAGTAGGCGCTGTCGACGTATTGATTTATTTTGACGATTCCACAACCCGCTTATCTCCGGCTACCGACAATATACATTACATAAATAATACCTACATGTTGTTTTCACTCAACTCATTTAGCTAACGAGAGTATTGTGACCGAGCGATGTGACCTTCACGCTGCGTCAAGATCCATACTCGCGAGTGGTACTCACTCTTCGGAATGCTGAGATACATTGTCCTTGTCCTTATGTGCCTGCCCAGAGCTGCACGAGTTGCCCATCGCGTCGCCGGCGGCCCCTCCGCCCTTAGCTCCTCATCCTACGTCATATGATCATTACAGCACTTTGAGATTATAAGTGAAGCACACAGAACCGACCGTGGGAGGCACCGCTTAACATTTCCCGGCGCCGCGATCGTTTCGGACGGCAAATCTAAATTTAAATGGGACGCGTGCCGTCGCGGCGGGCATACGACGGCGAATAATCAATGCGCGCCCTCTTGCCTCGCCCTCCCTGCTCCCCTCGGCTTCGCGCGCGCGCTCATTATCCACGCTTTTCACGATACATGGCCACCGATAGAGAGCTTTTTCCAACCGTACAGGTTTATTTCAACACATCAGAGCTGTCCTCGTAAACAAAATTAAGAAGTAATAATGCCGCGCGGTCAGCGCACTGGCCATCGAGGTCGAACACTCAATTTGAATATGAAATTCCAAAAATAAAAAGGCGAAGCGATGCTGTCTACTGTCTATTGGTAGCAAGTGCTTCACAAGTATTTGGAAATATTGATTCATTTTCGTATAAACTTTACGTATTATTCATTTAAATGTAGGAAATCAAGTGCTGATAATCATGCCCAGATGTTTTTTGAAGTCCGTCCGACCGCAAAATGTAATTTTCATACATGAAACGAGGGAATTTTCTAACGGAAGTAAGTTATCGCAACTTAAGGTACACCTAGGTATCTACTTAGTTTATTTTGTGGAAACTTCAATCAAAATGTTGAGTATTTCTTTTAGAAACCAGTAGATAGATAAGTACAAAATCCAACAGGACACATCCATTCTTCCTAGCCTAAACTGAACACCAGGTAGGTAGACCTACTTGCTAAACGACGACCTCTGTGGCGCAGTGGGCGAAGGTCCGCCTGCGACGCAGAAGGTTGCGGGTTAGATCCCCGCCGCGGGACAAATGTTTGTATGACCTTCAGATATTTGTCTCGGGTCTGGGTGTTTCCATGTATAATATGTATGTATTTACAAACAAAAAGTATATATGTAGTATATCAGTTATCTGGTTCCCATAGTACAAGCTTTGCTTAGTTTGGGGCTAGATGATGCTGTGTGAAAATGTCCAGCATTATTTATTTATTTATTATTTAAAGCATGTTGGTTGGTAGTAGGTACCTACCTAGGCATTAGGTACAGTTCGCCCAACGGATCTAGGCATTCGTGAAGTTAGCCGTTTGTCTGCGCAGTGAGCGCTTTTTCATACAAAATTGTGTTTTGCGCAGACAAACGGCTAACTTCACGAATGCCTAGATCCGTTGGAAGAACTGTAGGTATAGGTAAGTAACCTAGGTGTGAATTATGCAAGCTCATTTAGGTATTCTTTGATCAAGTACCTAGCTCGATGACCTAGCCTACCTCAATATTAATTTCTAGGTGAATCCAAACCAGCTCTACAAAGAGGGCCAAAACTAAACATTAAACGGCAAAAGCATCTGCTCAAAAACAATGAAACCATTTACAACGACAAGGTTCCAATATCAACAAGGTTCTACCTCCAACTCCTCAAGAAAAGTCAGTTCCTAAAGCAGTTCACTGATGTGGAAACTTATGAATACGCTTCCGAAAGTGAAAAAGCTGTTACGGTGTCAGAAACAAAAAACAGGAACAAAAAACTCACAGATAAAACATACAATTTACGGTCTACCGAATCAAAAACGGAACGGAAATCGTATGGGAGATTTCGCACGCAGAAAGCAAGACCGATAGAAACGCAATCAGAATCTAAAGATTTGAAAAAAGAAGCTAAGAAAATAGATGAAAAGCCTCAGGTTGACGATAAAATTAAAAACGTCTCTGAATTAGGAATCGAACTTGTAAATGGAAAAGATAAAGACTTGGAACGTAAAGAGCCAATAATACAACCGTTAGCACCAATTATAGAGGAAATTAGGAACAGAGAACCGTTAAAACTGAAAGGTTTGGAGATTGATAAGATTGCTGAAAAACTGAAGAGCTTGGTAAAGCTTGATAAAGAACTGCTCGTGTGTAGGGAGTCTTTTGATGAGGAGAATATTGAACCAGTTTTGGCGGGAAAGACTGAGGGTAAGTTAGATACAGATCGCCCAACGGATCTAGGCATTCGTGAAGTTAGCCGTTTGTCTGCGCAGTGACCGCTTTTTCTTACAAAATTGTGTTCTGCGCAGACAAACGGCTAACTTCACGAATGCCTAGATCCATTGGAAGAAATGTACCTACTTCGTCTTCATTGGAGATAGAGATTTAGAAAACATGGCTGTAGTATTTGAAGTATGTTCATCGATATCTCCGTCAATTATGGACCGATTTCAAAAATTATTTTTTTGTTTGATAGTGAGAGGTGGTCCCATATAAATTTTATTCCTGAGGGATTGATAGTTTTCCCGTAAAACTCAAAAATCGTCTTCCTCAGAAACGCCGCGCCCTATAAGTCAAACATTGAAGTCGGTTTTCTTTTTAGTTTTTTATTAAACATTCATCATCATCATCCAAAGGTTGCCTGGAAGAAATCGCTTGGTCAATACCAGCTTTATTGTACTGGGTACAATAAAGTGTTCATTCATTCATTCATATTACTAGTGATCTCAGAAGCCGAGGTGTCTAGACCGCGCGTACACCGATGCGCGCAGTGTGGCAAGGCGTTCGACCGGCCCTGGGTGCTGAAGGGGCATATGAGGCTGCACACCGGAGAGCGCCCGTTCCCCTGCCCACATCCGCAGTGTGGACGCAGCTTTGCTGATCGGTGAGGAACTACCATAAGACAACCAGACTTCACATTTAAGCTGGTACAGTACACACAACCGATCTTTATCTGTCGGAAGTTAGGTGCAATAAACGATTGCGCAAGTTTGCGCGAGTAGGCGAGATAGAACGATGCAACTAACTAAGCGAGTGAGCGAGGCAGCTATACAACGCTGTCTTCGTTTTTTAGGAGTCATCAAAAATGGGTTTTGCGCAGCTACTTCAAAGAGCTAAAGATCGGTTGTGCGTAGGTATAGGTAGGTACTGTACGTGTCCAACATTCATGGACCATGGACCAACACTTCAAATAAATCATGCAGGTCATTCAATTATCCTGCAGGTTTCATCAAATCTCTTGACAATTGACCGAGCGAGCGAAGCGCCTCAGTTTTGAGATTGACCAAAAATGCTTTTGTCCTTCTGTCCGTAGGTAAACCCATTGGACAATACAAACACCTGAAATTCTATTTTGTTCGCGATGTCAATAGTTTTATTATTTGCATGTAGCGACCTCCCCAAACACTTATACATGGGGATACAGTCGTGAACCTGTTTGTCCTCCCCGAACACGTAGGTAGATTGGAAGTACTAGGGTTCAGCTTGAGTGATAGTGGGATGCGAGTGAAGGAATTAATGAATATTTAGAACATGAAAACATTCCCCGATCACACTTAGATTAGAATCGCAAAAAGAAAGCAGTCGACTAAGATCGTTAAAGCTATGACGGAGAGTCCGGCGCCCTAAGAACTCCATCACCAGGCTAGCCACTGACTCATACTAGAGGTGTAACTAATATATTTGTAATAGGTACGTATACGTATACGTATTAGGTATACGGGACGCATTTCATAATAGTTAATACGAATCTTACCATATTTTGTTATTTAATAATAGTCGAATAATAGCGAGCTCAAGCCAGAGCTTCACGACGTTGTTTTTACCATTCACGGAACGATTTCGGAAGACGACCACTCCATTTGGATTGGTGGACGTATTGTGAATGGGTACCTTAAGACCTCTAACTCATACGAAGTTACTTAGGTCGAACTTGCGAGCCCACCAGCGCACGCGCGGCCACCACGCGTGGCTGTGGCGCTGCGGACGCTGCGGCAAGCCCTTCAGTCAACGACGCTACCTCGAGCGGCACGCGCCTCCCGCTTGTCGCAACTATAGGTAACCTTACCTACAGTTCGCCCAACGGATCTAGGCATTCGTGAAGTTAGCCGTTTGTCTGCGCAGAACACAATTTTGTATGAAAAAGCGTTCACTGCGCAGACAAACGGCTAATTTTACGAATGCCTAGATCCGTTGGGCGAAGTGTATGCCTACACTCAACGGGACGCTGTAGTGCCTGGGTCGTTGTTTGAGATATGGACTCGTGGACCAGCCTCTCAGCCTATTCCACAGGAAATACAACGTCAATACGTGTGGAGCCTGTGGGTTTTTCTTCGCCATGTGAGGTACCTGCACAATCATTGTGAAACGAGGGATCCCTAAGAAATTTCAATTCTAACATTTTATTCTGCACAGGGTAAGAAGAAACTTCGACTCAGGACAGCTTTCCGAAGAAGTGAACGTACCTCTATATGGCATGATATGCCATAACCCTAATAAAGGCAAAAGCGAAAATGCCCAGATTAACGACATTGAAATATGCCAGAATAAGACTGAGAATAATGAGAATGCATGCCAAAATTCTCAACACACGGATGGCCAGAATATTGACAGATTCGACTGCCAGAAGAACCGGTTAAGTCAGGTTGAAAGCATGGACCAAGACTTGCCAATGGATCTTTCTGTGGCTAAGAGAGAAATAGAGGAATAAGAATACATTGTGATATTTCATTAAATATTTTAAGGAATTTCATAGTTTGATTTGGGATCCTGTGTGGTAAGGTTTGAAGGGGTAGTCAGAGGCACGTCCATTACAGGTAGGAACAGCATAGAATTTGCACAAGTTAGCTTCCATAATGACAGAACGCAAGCCCGTTGCCGCAATAGAATGTAGAGAAGAGACAACTAATTCAAATTCGTTTATTTGTCTGATTTAGGACACATCCGCCAGATTCCACAATCGTCAGATCATTTATTTATTCCACAATCGTCAGATCATTTATTTATTCCACATTCGTCAGATTTTATTTGCTTCTGACTAAACGATGATTCCGTTCGTCAGATTTAATTTGTATAAGTAAGCACTACATTTCATGTTGTTGTTACGAGGTCATAATAGAATTTAAGTTTCAAACATGAGCCCCTTAGTCTACCGCGATGATATTTTCCTTCATCATAGAGAGCTCTACGAGAATTTTAATCATGTAACATTTGCTTGAGCTGAGACACGACGTACGGATTTTTCATGCCGGCTTCTTAAAACCTATCCATTTTAAATCGTTTTTGGGCGAAATATTGAAATGTAACTTGAAAATTTGTTACGTTCCATTTCAGTATTTAACCATAGGGAAGGCCCATTAACACCAAGGATATTTTGAAAATGAATTTATTATAATAAATTAAATAAATACATTTGCATAACTTAACTAACACGACAATTGTCGGTCCACAAGTATAAGGTCGTAATTACATTTTCTTTGCAACGAATTGTTCATATTTTTTTGTGAAAGTAACATCTTAAAATGTAGTGACTAGTTGTAATAGCCAAAGTAATGTACAATGTTATTAAATGTAAATATTTATAAACATTGTCTATGACACAATAAACACTATTATATGTAGTAATTTAAAAGTGTTGGTACTTTACGGCCCATGGATCTACACATTTGTGAAGCCCAAATTGTCAATTTAGCATAAAAAGCATCACCGCGCATGTCAAACGGCCTACTTCACGAATGCCTAGATCCTTTGACTATGGGCCCACTTTGTTAAAAAACTAACAAACATACACACTCGTAAACTTGTATTTATACACAGTATGAAGTGTGCTGTGGACGAGCTTATATTTATGTTAGCAGTATAACAAACTATGCTTTAACATCGAAAAGAATACTTTTACGAAGAAATGAGACAAAACACAGATCTTTTAGATACCATCAATCACAGAACACAAAAAGCACATTTAGATACATAAATAAGAAGATATTCGATAAAAATTCACAACATGTTTCCAACAAATTTTTGTCTTAAGCCAAATCAAAATACGAATATAGGAATGTAGCGTAATAAATAAGTGCAGAAATTGTGCATAGTAACGTATCAAAAATACATGCAATAATCTACTTTATGGTAACCTTTATATGGCATTAAATCCCTTGGCACTTTAAATTGTACATTAATAATAGAATTCCAAAATTTCTCTTTTACTTAACGTTAAGTGGACATTAATATTTTCGTTCAAAATTTACTTTTTTATTTCACAATAATGACTAGATAAACGGTAGATAATCAGAAAGCTACAACTACAGAAAAAGAGACAAAATACATTTTTATATCCTAGTTTAAATATACAATTTTACATAAAAAGCTATTAAAATTATTTTGGAACTATCTATATATATATCTAAGAATAGAGGTCTCTCGAAAAACATGATTTGCCTAAAATGTAAAAAGCTAAATGTGCGCTTACAACGTTATTCCCGAGACCCTAGGCCCGGACCAGAAACACACTTTTAGAAACCACATTTTAACTACCTCTAATAGTCCTTTTCACATAGGAACGGTTCCGTGACAAGGCTCTTTTATGTTAATTTCTGAAATTAAAAAGGACATAGACAAAAACACTTTTTTTTTTCGAGGATAGCCTTGGCTTTGAAGTTGTGAAATGTGTTTGAAGTGTTTATTTTAGTATTAACACTAGATTTTATTTATTTCAAAATTGTTCATATAGTGTGAAAAGTAAAAGTTCTACAAGTATGTGTCAGGGATACGTTCCTACGTGAAAAATACTATAGCAAGGTAATACTTAAGTTGTTAGTTTTACTTGACAATAATAAAAAAAAACGAAACAAAATTACTAGGGTATTGCGAAATCACAACAGCCATTCTCTCAGATTGGATTTGTAGCATCACAGATTTTTACGGTAAGTAATCGAATTTCTCTTTCTTTAAGCAAGAGTACCTAAATATGTCTCTGCAAACATACTTTAGTAAGTCACTTTTAAATTCTAGTCCGGGCCTCTCTACCAATGACTTAAAAAGGCACCAACCTATTCTAAATGCACATTTAATGCAAACAATTTTGTACACACAAGAAATAAATAAGTGTAAAAAAGACACCTTTCTAGATTCCCACGATATACACTGTCGTACTATGGATCTAGGCATTCGTGAAGTTAGCCGTTTGTCTGCGCAGAACACAATTTTGTATGAAAAAGCGGTCACTGCGCAGACAAACCGCTAACTTCACGAATGCCTAGATCCGTTGGACCAAGTGTAAGAAGATGACGTCTGATTGAGGAAAATGGAAGAAGAATATACCGTGGTAGAAGAATTATACACGAGGAGGATAAGAAGAATATACGATCTAAATATCATATCTGATGAAACACGATATAGGTACCTACTGTTTTGACGACCTCTGTGGCGCAGTGGGCGAAGGTTGCGGGTTCGATCCCCGCCGCGGGACAAATGTTTGTATGACCTACAGATATTTGTCTCAGGTCTGGGTGTTTCTATGTATAATATGTATATATATTTACAAACAAAAAAAAAAGTATATAAGTAGTATATCAGTTATCTGGTTCCCATAGTACAAGCTTTGCTTAGTTTGGGACTAGATGATGCTGTGTGAAAATGTCCAGCATTATTTATTTATTTATTATATTATCAGACATGATCATATCAGTTTGAATAATTTTTAAAGATTTAGACATTGATAATCGGCATTCATATTTAGAAATACATTGATAAATAAGGATTTTTCAGCATTACATTTTTGATAGTGTACGAAAGTCATCATGTTAATGGATGCCCCCCAAGAAAGGGGGGCATAGGTTGACCCCAAGAAAGGGGGGCATGAGTTGACCTCAAGAAAGGGGGGCATGGGTTGACCCCAAGAAAGGGGGGGGCATGGGTTGACCCCAAGATGAAGTTTAGACAGTTGGGGGAGGTATGTATTAGCCAGTTTTACATCGCGAGCGTAGCGGACCACCAAAAAATAAATAAATAAAAAAAGCTTGACTTTACACACAGCATTATCTAGCCCCAAAGTAAGCAGAGCTTGTGTTATGGGTACTAGATGACTGATAAACTACTTATATACTTTTTGTTTGTAAATACATACATATTATACATAGAAACACCCAGACACGAGACAAATATCTGTAGTTAAAAAAAATGGTCGAGCGGAAAGTACTAAGCGAGCAAATTGTGGAACTCATTGCCGGGCTCTGTATTTCCCGAAAAGTAAAATATAGGGGTCTTCAGATCGAGAGCAAATAGGTATCTTCTAGGCAAGCATGCTTCATCACCTCACTATTTCTTAACATCAGGCAGAGTAAGGTCAAATGCTGACCTATTAAATTAAAAAAAAAGAGTTCAAATGAAACATTCCTTTTGCGGTGGAAATCAAAAGACAGAACTCTTTATTGGTGGAGTCCGTTCCGCTAGCCATTTCTCGCTTAACCCTTTCGCAGTAGAAATCGAGCTTAAGACTGTTGGTATGTTTTAAAGCGGCGGCGGTTCACGGATACCATCACTGTGTCGGGTCTTGCCGGCCAGCTCGAGGATAGCCTTGGCTTCCGGGTCCACGTCCAGAACACTTGTGTCGCGTTCGTCCTGAAATATTATGTAAAATTACGTAATGTAATGGATATGCTAGCTAAAATAACTAGGACCGGAATTGACCCAACTATTTAGTCTTTTAAGACTTGCAGTGCGACTAAATGGTTTTGTCGAATCCGGCCTAAGTCATCAATTTAATTAAAATAATTATTACATACTGGTTTACAATTTAAGCTACAATTCTTCAGTTTTTCAGTTACAATTACTCAGTCACAATTATTCAGTCACAATTACTCAGTCATAATTATTCAGTTACAATTACTCAGTCATAGTTACAATTCCTCAGTTATTATTACTCGCTCAATCATAAATTATTCAGTATATTTCTCGGTCATAAATATTCGGTTACAATTACTCAGTCATAATTATTACATTACAATAACCGATTAAGAACTACTAATAACAAACCTAATAGGAACATAGATACAGGATTTTACAGAGGTAATATTTTGTTTCATATATTGATTTAAGATATTTAGGCTGGATTCGACCATTTTAGCTAGTCGCAGTATTATGTAGCTATTGATTTTATCCGCGTATACGACTTATGGCCTACGCAGACCGTGTTAGAATGCCCATTGGTAAAAAATTAAATGGCGTGCCTTGCCGTCCCGAGTTGTATTGCACCATTGCATAGACTTTTATTGATTGATAAGACCTATACCTAAAAAGTTGGGTAGGTCCCATTTGTTCTATGGAACATGACGTAATAGAACAATTTGAGAAAATATTGTCCCTATTTGTACTAAAGAACAGATTGTTCTTTTTTTCTCAAATTGTTCCATAGAACAAACTAAGTAAGTAAATTCTTAAACTGCTGTTTTGCTTTTATTTTGCAAAATAAAAATTACCATCAGTGGTTAATGTCATTCACATCTTTTATATCTCATGGAAGAATTTGGGAAAAGCGATTCCCATTTAGTTCTGTGCATTCACAGACAAATAAAAACAGGAGCAAAAGCTAGTATGTAGTTCTATAGTACAAATATGGATAATATTTTCTCAAATTGTTCTATTACGTCATGTTCCATAGAACAATTGGGACATACCGAAAAAGTTTGTTTGAATCCGGCCTAACGCGACAAAATCCTGTATCAATGTATTTCTATATACGAGTTGCGACTGCAAACGTTTAAGAAAGACTACGTGTAGTTTACAAATAGTAACCAATCAGTTCCAGGTTCATTCTCTCAGTCCGTCACTGACAGTCGGCTTCCCGATAAGTGCCATGAAGTTGCGATCTGACTTCCTTGTCTCGAGCACGCTGCTCCGAGACGCAATCGATATGTTCTGGCGCCCAAAGTATAGTTATATTGTGCACTCATTGATTTATAGTTAGTCCTATCGTGCACACATAGATTTATAGTTAGTCCTATTGTGCACACATAGATTTATAGTTAGTCCTATCGTGCACACATAGATTTATAGTTAGTCCTATGGTGCACACATAGATTTATAGTTAGTCCTATCGTGCACACATAGATTTATAGTTAGTCCTATTGTGCACACATAGATTTATAGTTAGTCCTATCGTGCACACATAGATTTATAGTTAGTCCTATGGTGCACACATAGATTTATAGTTAGTCCTATCGTGCACACATAGATTTATAGTTAGTCCTATCGTGCACACATAGATTTATAGTTAGTCCTATTGTGCACACATAGATTTATAGTTAGTCCTATCGTGCACACATAGATTTATAGTTAGTCCTATCGTGCACACATAGATTTATAGTTAGTCCTATTGTGCAAACATAGATTTATAGTTAGTCCTATCGTGCACACATAGATTTATAGTTAGTCCTATGGTGCACACATAGATTTATAGTTAGTCCTATCGTGCACACATAGATTTATAGTTAGTCCTATCGTGCACACATAGATTTATAGTTAGTCCTATTGTGCACACATAGATTTATAGTTAGTCCTATCGTGCACACATAGATTTATAGTTAGTCCTATCGTGCACACATAGATTTATAGTTAGTCCTATGGTGCACACATAGATTTATAGTTAGTCCTATCGTGCACACATAGATTTATAGTTAGTCCTATGGTGCAGACATAGATTTATAGTTAGTCCTATCGTGCACACATAGATTTATAGTTAGTCCTATCGTGCACACATAGATTTATAGTTAGTCCTATGGTGCACACATAGATTTATAGTTAGTCCTATCGTGCACACATAGATTTATAGTTAGTCCTATGGTGCACACATAGATTTATAGTTAGTCCTATCGTGCACACATAGATTTATAATAGTTAGTCTTATTGTGCACACATAGATTTATAGTTAGTCCTATCGTACACACATTGATTTATACCTAGTTAGCTAATCGCATTTATAATTAAGGTTACTATGCAAGCTCCAAGCGGTGAAGAAATCACAGACAGACACTTCATATTTATACAGGATGTAAAAGACGTCTGCGAAGCCGAAACGGGGAGGTACAGCATCCCAACACACAACTAAATCCAAAAGGATTTTTCGAAAACTTATTATACCAGGAGAAAACAGCGTTTGAAGATTACTGTTTGCGTATGTACCGGGCGCGTTGTTTTACGTAGATTGCTGGATTTTGAGTTTTATTAATTGTTTTTTTCTTTTATTAATGAAATTATATGGTCTTATTATGTTGTACTAGTATTATATAACCGAACATAACAAATTTACGTAACTAAGTAATTTTTCGCTAAACATGTTTAGAATCATGGTCTGATTGCGACACCTCAGTTTTCGGTAGTTGTCTTTTTACATCCTGTATGTATTAGTGTTGATATGTATTGATAAACATAATTGTACTAATATAATAATATAATATAATTGCACTGTTATTCGATACACATAAAAAATGTATGGTAACTCACCGAGTCCTTTAAAGTGAGAGGCTTATCGCCCACCCCCCAGACCTCCAGACTCTTGATACGGAAGGTGGGTTCTTTGCTGAGTCGTTTGTATCCGCGGTACGTGCTGCAAGATTCCGCTGAAGATCCTTCGCCGAAAGGATCCGCGTTCACCCATATACCGCCGAAGTCGAACTGACCTCCCATTAGCTAAAAAAAAAGTTCGTTTAATCAGTCCAGTGGCGCAAGGCCTCCGTCATGGCTTACTTAAATAGCCAGGACCGACAATTTAGCGTGCCCTTCGAAGCACGGAAGCGCTCAGATGAAACCGCCACTGGCAGTCACCCATCCACATACAGACCGTTTCGAACGTTGCTTAACTTCGACGATCTATCAAGAACTACTAAGCAAGCACGACCACGAGCGCTTAGCTGCAGTTTTATTTCAAACTTGGTTAACACGTTGGCTGTCAACTACGAGTATATTCGTAGCAACTTATCTAGGATCCAGCGCCAGCTACGAGTTTATACGTAAATGTTTAGTTGAGGCTACCTACAAAATTAAAAGCGTTGGCAGTGTAAACAGGACGGGAATCGATTGGTTGGCATTGGAAATGAAACTTACAAAATAAAATGAGAACACTTTCATATATTTTTTTTTCAGAGTTAGCTAAGATGTGCTGCTAGCTACGTAAATACTCGTAGTGATGATTTTGTATGGATGGCAAAAAACCTATACTTTTTTTACTACGAATATATTCGTATGGCAGCCAACGTGTTAACTTAACTTACCATCAGGCTATCAATGCTTACCTACAGTCATCAACGATTGATAACGGCTCTAATATTTTAAAACGCCATTACTTTTCGTTTTATAAGAAAAACCAAACCTTTCCTGGGAATTTATGGACTGAGCCTTCGTAAAATTTCTATGAACTTTAACACAAACACTTAATGGTGAAGAAAAACATCGTGAGGAAACCCGCAGCTTAGTCAGCTCCACATAGGGCAAGCCTATTCCATCTCAAACAATATCTCAGGCACTACAGCGTCCCGTTAAGTGTAGGCATAAGTTGCCTCCTGACGCTGTATAAATCATGAAATTAAGTGCTTACCCACCGTCCACCTCCCTTGACTCACCTACGATCGAATCACTTAATGTAATAATTATTCTGGCGCTTCGGCGGCCGCTGCCGCAGCACACTCGCCTCGCTCGCTCGCCTCGCGCATGGTTTTTTCACTAGCCTAACATAACCTAACCAACTATTTTCACCCAGGTGGTCTCAGCGAGGTAAATAATAATAATAAATAAATAACGCTGGACATTTTCACACAGCATCATCTAGTCCCAAAGTAAGCAAAGCTTGTGCTATGGGTACTAGATGACTGATATACTACTTATATACTTTTTGTTTGTAAATACATACATATACAAAGAAATACCCAGACCCGAGACAAATATTTGTAGATCATACAAACATTGGTCCCGCCACGAGGATCGAACCTTTTGCGTCGCAGGCGGGCCTTCTCCCACTGCGCTACAGAGGTCGTCAGGTGGATAGTGGGTAAGCACCTATCTAACGATGTAAAAGGCCTATGTTTTAAAATCTTACCAATCCATTAGGCAGAGTCTTCGTATGATGATTCATATACTGATAATGGTTATTATAAGAAGTCGCCTGGTACACCCTGAGTTTCGGTGACGCGGTGAAAATGAACGAATCATCAGTTCCGTAGAAGTTGGGGCCGAGCACCCAGGGTGACGGGGCGTAGCCCCCGAATATGTAGCCGTTGTTGTCTTCGATTATGATGATCGATGGGCCCTGGTCTATGATCCGACCTGGGAAATAGGAATATGGGAATCAAAAGTGCATCAGGTTAAGGTAAAATTTTGAAACTAATAATTACGTTTTAATACTAAAAAGAAAACCGACTTCAATGTTTGACTCGAAACGCGGTGTGACTCAGGGCGTCAAGCTGTCGATTCGATTTCTATTTGTAACATGGCTAGGAGGGAAGGTGTTTAGAGTTTTACGGGGAAACTATCAATCCCTCAGGAATAAAATTTATATGGGACCACCTCTGGAGTATACCCTTTCAAACAAAAAAAGAATTTTGCAAATCGGTCAACAAATGGCGGAACAATTGCGTAACAAAACACAAAAAAAAAAAAAAAAAAAAAATTATGTGTTGTTTTGTTATTAATTGGTGTACAATAAAGTGTTCATTCATTCATTTATTCATTCATTCATGTAGAAAACAACATACCAGCCATAGTAGAGAAGCTTTCGCCGTGTATATGCGATGAGAAGAGAAACCGCCATTTGTTCTGATGCTTCTGTGGCAGATGGTTGTTCAACCACACTATATGCGCCAGGTCTATGAACGCGGGGTAATCGGGCATCGCATCCAAACCTGCAATTTAACATACTGTACAGCTAAAGAGTAATGGAGAACTTTGAACAGGGATGGGAAAATATAAGTAAACAATTACATGTCAAGAGAGAAGAAATATAGAAGGCCATTGAAAGTTGATGAGGTGAATGCCATAATAGCAAGTGGAAATCAGTAGAATCGGCCTACCCCTACAGTAAAAATAAGTACGTGAGTGTCGTGGAACACTCGGTTGGAACGAAGTTTGTACATTTGATATTTTTCACATTTTGCGCTCTTTTCGCACTCTGCGCATCTTTTTTTGCCAATTTGTGAAGTTATCAACAAAAACATGTTTTTTTGCTTCTCCTGTAAAGTTTTGTTTTTGCATCCTTTTATTCCCCGGAGACAGCGATATGTCGTGACGGTAAAAACGATCGCTTTTTTTTCTAGCCTCCATCCTCGATACCGTCCGAAAAGGAACGTCGTTCCAATAATCAGAAAAAAACATTGAAAAGATCTTCTTGTCATGTTCTTCTGTCTGTACAGATGAGAAAGGATAAGTGCACTTAAAAGAGCTTAAGGAACACCGTTAACGTGAAAAGAGACTCTCGAAAAAGGCCTTTGAAAGTGGTCATGGAATCAAAAGTGTATATAGGGTTTTCCATTTTAAACTACACAAACTGACAAGGCCTCATTTTTCGGTTTTAAATAGACGTTTGACCGTATCAATTTAATTCCTAAGCCTATATCCTTATTTCCTAAGTTTTCACTTCAAAATTTATCATTTATTGATTTTTTAGAATTGTTGCATAATGTTTTTCAAGGAGAACAGACGTTCCATCAATCACAGCGCAGCTACATCACGAATGGGCTAAGTATACAAGAAGCAACAATCAATTGAAATGATAGTCTTTATCGATTTTCTCGGGATTTTCATAAAATAAAAAAAACATTACATAAATATATTATAATTTATTTTTTGAACCCAATTCCTGAATTAAGTTAGTATAAAATGAAAGACCCTTTACAGTCAGCGTCACCAAGTAGTACTTTCGTATCGCGTATCGTATTCACATTGGTACAAACAGCCTAATAGGGGGTATACCAGTTGACGTGACACTGACCGTACAATTGAAGTTCAATAGCTTGGTATAAAGATAAACATACTGCTGCTTATTATAAAAACGTAAAACCTTGGTTGAACCACATGTTGACACGAGTCAAAACAAAACTGTTACCACAAAAAAGCGTTCTATGTGCGAGTATTTAAAGATCGTTTTTCTAGGGATAGCTTTTTAGTTAGACTTGGTCTAAACTCGGCTCATTTTCTTGTAATAAGCCCCAGTTTATTTGCTGGTGTGAAGAGTGGATTGGGACGCTGCGCTGTAGTAAGTGTAATATACATCAGTTAGTATAATGGTTTATGGTTACCATCAGGCACAGGCAGTAGTTTGGGCGCTATTGGAAGCGGGCGAGGACTCTCATCGCCTTGCTTCCTGTTGATGCCATACAGATTCACGAACACAAACTCTGACAGCTGCTTCAGAAGGGTGTTGTATTGTAGCCTGGAAAAATATATGTTTAATTACTTTTTATTCCAGGGAGAAGTTGATATTTCACTCGGTATTAAGATAATTTATTTCAAAAACACATTCTCAATAGATTGGATTGGATAATATTTTTTTAGGAGAAACGTATAATTGGCTCTCTGGTTTATATTCTGGTTTTGATGTTGTATATTTACTATATTTAGCTGTTAGTTCCTAAACAAAAATAATAAAAAAAAGCTTTTACACCCATGCATGACTGGGCAATTAAAACTCGAAGGAGTGCCATTTGGCTTCGTATTCGCTCAACACGTGGGTGTGCTATGTGGATAGCTTACTGCTGCACGTTCAACGCAGAAAACTTTTATTATCCGTCGCTAGAGCGCCACAAAGATATCTGAACCGGTGGCCGAAAGAGGAACTAACGACGCCATTTTGAAATGTGACATTCGTTTCCAGTTGCCATAACCGCCATTGCTTGTTTGCTCAGTGGTTTATTTTTCGTTTAATTAAATTAAAATCAAATGTAAGTTTTTTTTAATACAAATAAAAACTCTGCTAGTTAATTTTATTTTTTTCACACCTTTAAATTATAAAAAAAAACAATCCTGATTGATTTAAAACAGTTTTCAAAAATGCTAAAATACCCTATTCCACATTATTAATTACTTAACCACCTTCAAATTTGACTTGGAACGGAATGGAATGTACTATTGGAACCGCAATCACAGAATCTTATCTCTTGCTTACCAACTTTACTGTATTTTTTTTTTGTTTTTGGCAACATTAATAATGCCATAGACATTTACTTTCTCTATGCCAAATGCGATAGCAGCGCCTTCCTCATCGGATCAGATATCCTTGTGGAACTCTACGTTACGTTTAGATGTGAAAGATTTGTGTGTCAGTGTACTGTATACCATCGATGCCACACTTTCGCGATACAAAGTAATGCTTTTGTAGGGTTTGTGGCCTACAATCTTATAGAGTTTGTTGAGTGAAACAGAAGTTAAATTTCACTGTTTATTTGTTAAGTTGAGTTATGGAGTTGCGATCGCGTTTGTACGCTGCGACGTGGTTTCGCGTTTAGTTTATGAAAGCAACTGTCCTGTTTGGACACGTAATCCACGTTGTAGCGTAAAATGCTGACCCGCGAGAACATGCAGGAATTGTGCGGTGACGTAAACCGTACAGCTTTCACAGCACTAATCGGACACTTTTGATTCAACCCATTGCCATTTGGCCTCGCTATTGCTCCTACCCTCAATTTTTTTTCTTACCATTTCCCAAGTTGCTCACTAGTACAATGGTTTTGTGGGGAGTCAGGGTCCCCCACGCTAGCTGCCAACGCTTCACCTAAAGCTTGCACATTGCAAGCTCGGCCCTTGAAGCCTTTGCTCATCCATGTTTGCGCGCGTTTCGATGTGGAAGACTTTAGGATTTTGATGTATGTCGATGCTATACTTTCGCAGTACTGAAAGGACAATAGTAATCTATAACACTCTTATGCCAGGTTTAAACTCCAAAAAATGTACGGTTACTCCCGGCGTAACTTTACACCACGTTTATTAATAAGGGCCCAAAAATTTTACGGTTACTCCTAAGTTACAACACCCGGCGTAACTTTACACCACGTTTTTAATAAGGGCCTAAGTGATTCGTGTAAAACGAACCTGCTTATAGTTTAAGTCCAGCTCAAACAAATACAGACAACAGAGAATGAAGCATGTCTGCTACTTTGGTTACGCAGCATAATAATAAGGTAAGCTGGTATTTTAATTGTTATTTCCGTTAAAATCTAACACTGAGTAACCTTTTTGCTTCCGCTCGACATCCCTTCTACATCATCGTTTCCTGTTATCATACCTACTAGTATCCTTTTTAGGTTCCATGAGCTAACTAAAGCGCTCGTGGTCGTGCTTGCTTAGTCGTTCTTCATAGATCGCCGAAGTTAAGCAACGTTCGAAACGGTCTGTAAGTGGATGGGTGACGTCAGTGGCATTTTCATCTGAGCGCTTCCGTGCTTCGGAGGGCACGTCAAATTGTCGGTCCCGGCTATTTAAGCCACTGACTCATACGAAGTTACTTACTTTTTAACTAACTGGACACTATTTTTTAGAATGCAATGCTTTCCATTCTCTTCACTACATTTATAATTTCACTTACTTCTTTTAATAGTTGAAATGGTAACTCTACTTCTTCATTGTAGTCCTTTCCTAGACAGTTATATGTGACTTGTAGCAACTCGTCCGTGGTTCCTGTGCATACGACACACAAAATAATTAGTCAGAAAAAAACAATGCAGGAGTTTTTGGCGAAAAAAACTAGACATGACATATTTTTGTGTTATTGACGTCACTGTTAACTTGCACACTTGAGGATCGGTGAGGATCGCGGATTCAAGTCCCGCAAGTCCCGCCCCGCTTAAATGCAAATTTTTAGGTTGCAATTAAAAACACATCACCGGTTACGTTTAGAAAATCCTTCAACGTATTTGTGCCACATAAAATCTATAAAGATCTCACCTCTTACATTGTAAACGTACAGCTCCGCGAATCGGTTGAAGTCGACCGCGGCCGCCTTTGCTGGCCCCGAGCCGAATAGGAAGTTTGTGAGGTACTGCGCCAGTCGCGGGTCTATTTGAGGACCCCAGAATTTCTGGAATATTTACCAAAAATAATTATATCTTAAAGCTGAACAAATAAAAATATTTTTAGGTTTGTTGGAGAAGCACAGATTCCACTTATTCCGATTGAAGTTATTAAACAAGATCGAAATCGAGTCGTCCTTAAAACACGGACGTAGGTATAGATCTACAGCTATCTTGAAAGCGATAGTTCTTTAGTGTTCTTGGGAAACACACAAATCTTTACGATGGAAATCTGTCTCGGAATGTGCATGTGTCAAATGTATGCTTGGACATGTCTCTACCTACCCTCGGACATCTTCAAGAGCCATATCTGAAAAATCAGTGTTGGTTTTCTGTCCTGACCATGCCATAGCTGTTTACTTTTATTATACTCGTAGTAATGAAATGACATTATTGTTTTAAAAGCACTATGTGCCCATAACAGAAACAATGGCATCAAAGCAACATCAAGGTCATACATGATGTACTTATTTCATTAAACAACCAAACACAGTAAGGTACCTACAGTTTCTGAGACCCAAGATGCCTTTTTCTGATAATTATAACTAATATTAGATTAAAGGAGGCCATTCACACTCTTTACAAGCTGGGCCCAAAAGTCAAAAGTGCCGGCCAATGAAAAAAAAGGCCTTACCACTATTGATAATGACAATCCGAGTATTTTTCAGTATGGCATCAATTCTCTAAGTCCACTACACTATCTGGATTTCTATACAATTAAATGTTTTGACTTACAAAATCATTTGCAAAGTTAGTTGACTTAGAGACTTGTTGCCATATTGAAAAATACTCTGATTGACAATAGTGGTGACACCTTTATGTTCGTTGGCCGGCACTTTTGACTTTTAGGGCAAAAATGAATGATCTCCTTTACCTATGTCCTTAGCCATTTTAGAGAATCACTCAATCTCAAAGATGAAAAAGATTTAGTAGCTGTTTGATTTAAAGAAAGCTTTTATTCTAGAAAAGTTGTGTTAAAAGTCTGAAATATCCTAAAAAAACATAAGTAGGTAAAATTTTAACAATTTATATATATTTAGATACAACATAGGTTTTGTTTATATAGCAAAACCTAGTCGTACGCGTCAATGTATATATTTACAAGACAGTACCTACAACATTACAAGGTATTTAACAGAACTGAGTAAAATATTTACAATTCCCTGTTGTGTAAAATTAAACCAAAAGTTACAAACTTAGTGCCAAACGCGTTAAAATAACGACTGCGCGTGCGACGATTAACAACGTAGAAACGGTGGACGTGCTGAAATGTTCGCGGAAGAAATTATGGAGATCTTCATTGAATACGTTGAATTCCTTCACCATTGTATACGTTTTAAAATTTAGGTACTTTAAGAGACTTTTGTAGTAAATACCACGAATGGAACCTCTTTGAAGCGCACTTAAAAATCCTTTTCCGCACGGACTGGTTTGAAAGAACTGGTTACATGACAAAGAGAATACGAGTATAAAAACAGGCTCAAAAGTATGTTGGACATTCTCTATGACCTTCAGAAGCTGAAGATCTAAGGCTTAAACCACACCGAGATGGCAGCGGCTGGCAGCTAAGTGTTTCGCTGTGTGGGAGTCGTCGGAGAGCTCGACCTCTTCAAGCGATACTATGTATTACAGTAATGAAGAAACGTTTAAAATCATATTATTATGACACTGAAACTGCTCGCCGCTTCGCTGCCGGCCGCTGCAGTCTCAGTGTGATTTGAGCTTTATGAATGTAGGTAGTTGATAGGCAAATTTAAACATACGTATAATAAAGGTATATTAAAGAAGTTAGAGTAAAGTTAATTATAAAAATTCTCTGGGGTCAATGACGAGACAAGATACCTTCCAGAAGATTCTTGATCATGTTATTTTCTTAATAAAGACATTTAAATTCATTGTAGAATGTAGAGCAAAGATGACGATGGGAAATTCATTTAGGACATCCAAACCATCTTTCTCGATCCTCATCAGAAATCATCGACCAAGTAGGTACTTTAAATGGTTACAGAGCTTATCAAATACAAAAGACTACACACGCTCAAACATTTCACTGAATATCGCCTAGCCTGGTCCATCTTTCACGCGGGCCATAAATTCACATCAACGTGTTCCCGTTACAAGAAAAATGTTTATTTTGAAGAGAAACAATATAGTCTTGAACGCTTTGTTTAGGCATTGGCGTCGGTTAGTGCCGAGTTCCTAAACGCGAAATGTATTCAACTCCTATTTAATCCTCTACAATCTTAAAACAAAAATGTGTTACGTGTGCCACCAAGTTTAAAAAAAAATGCATTTTTAATGCCCTACATATGTATGATTTTACATTTTTTGTGTAAGTTTACTGAATCATGAACGGAGCACCGGAAATTGAGATTAATTTTGTTGTTGTGAGATGGTACATTCCTGGACTTACTCAGACTACTGTTGGGTCACCTCTTTTATTGTTTTTAAGTTTACCTACGCATTTTTGCGGTTACTCACGCCCCCTTATTTGTGCCAATTTTCACTTATACAGGGTGTAAAAAGACGTCTACCGAAGCCGAAAGGGGTAGGTACAGGATCCCAACACACAACTAAATCCAAAAGGATTTTCTGAAATAGTACATTATGGTACTAGTGTGTAACATTGGTGATTACCGCCGAGTTGTTTTAAGAGCCGAGCCGTTAGGCGAGGCTCTTAATAGAACCGAGGACGGTAATCATCAATACACACGTGTATCATACGACGTTTTTCAACAAACTTGTGAATAAAACAACAATAAAAACTCATTTTCAACAGTGAAAACGAGTTGTGAAAAATGTTTCGCTATTGCGGCAAAAATGAATCAGTTTTCCTATGCGCGCGCATTGCGATCGGCCACAGACTATATTTCCGCGCCACGCATAGGGTTTGCGGCCTATTCTGCCACGTACAAAATGGGGAATTTAAAGTTTTCTTTTATTACAGAGAAAACAAAAGATATATTTGAGTGAAAGTTTTATTTATTAAACACGTACGAGTTAAAATTATCTATTTAAATAAGAAGTTGCATGAAATGAGCAAGCAATAGGAACATTAATTTATTTGTTCTATTGAACACGATCTTTTTTCTGAATAAAACTTTTTTAAGAACAAAGCAACTCAACCAATAAAATTAAAAAAAAAAGCTATTACTCACTAGTGAGTTATGGTAATGAAAAAGTCACAGTTTGATTATGGGTGTCATTATGTGCCTAATTGCGGTGACCATAGAGCCACTTTATGAGCAAGTGTGTTGAAAAAATCATTATATCCGGAGAAAACAGCGTTTGAAAATTACTATTTGCGTATGTACTGGGCGCGTTTTTATACGTAGATTGCTGGATTTTGAATTTTAATAGTTTTTTTCTTTTATAAATCCAATTATTAGGTAGGTAGTGTAGGTACAGACTTATTATGTTGTACTAGTAGTAAATAACTAGAAAATAAAATAAAATGACGTAACTAAGTAAAAAAAAATTTTGCGTTTTATTTTTTTTTTGCTAAATATGTTCAGAATCATGGTCTGATTGAAACCCCTCAGTTTTCGGTAGCAGTCTTTTTACACCCTGTATACCTGATCAAATTAAAATCAATCAGACATCATAGTGTAGGTACTTGCGATGCTTATTTTACCTCCACCAATATTACGGGAGAAGGAAAACATCGTGAGGAAACCCGCAGCTTAGTCAGCTCCACACGTACTGACGTCGTCTTTCCTGTGGGCCAGGCTGATAAGGCTGAGAGGATGGTTTGGGTGCTGAACAAGCCTATTCCATCTTAAACAATGTCGCAGGCATTACAGCGTCCCGTTAAGCGTAGGCATAGGTTGCCTCCTGACGCTGTATAAATCATCTAATATAGATGTAAAGGCCTAAGTTTTTAATATTACAAACAGTTTTGTTTGTAATATTTTTTTACAGTTTTATTTTGTTACAGTTTTTAAGAGTCTGATTTCAAAAAATATTTTACGTACAGAAATATAGTAGGTATCCCTGAATGGCATATTAAGCAATGTTGGTGCTTTAAGAACAAAGCTGCGGGCAGTTCGCTAGTACTATATTGTACGAGTATAGATATGTATTATAGCTAGATGACTATTCCCTATTCCTTGAATTTAAAATATAAATGATTAGGTAGCTTTCGATAGCCAGGCGTACATGCCTGACGCCTATGCGTAGAATCAACATTAAACAATACCTCCGAGATTGAGGCAAACCAGCCGAGCACAAATAACGGCCTTAAATATTGTGGATAAAGCATTTTAAAACCGTAATGATTGATAACATGTTTACACTGCACGCTAATCTCAGTGATCAAATAAAGCCCACTGTCTATTGTAGCACTCCGAACGCACTACAATGACTTTAATCTATTATTATCATTCTTTTTCCTGCAATTCTATTCTACTCTCTTTTGTACCAGTAAGTGCAAATTACGATGATGTTTATTCAAACACGCTAAAGCGAGAAATCTGAAAATAGTCAGTAGGTCATGTAATAATTGTTCTATTTTAGAAATTTAATTATTTGAGTGCAGATTTGATTGCATTTGAAACGCTCGCGGTATAGCTTAGAATGACTACGCGTTATTCAAGCTAGATAGATCGTCTAAGTTGGTCGAAGTTCAGAGTTGTCACGCAATGTCCCATACCATACGTATAGGCTCCATCGTAGACCTCATTCTTGCGCCTGTGTAAGTTTAGAGGTCAAGAGCCGACCCATTCTTTTAAAAAAAAGAACATTCTTTAAAAAAAAAGAAAAGGTATCTGTATTCTGTGCCTATATTGCTAGCGTTATTTAAGAACTCTCTTCCGTCCGTTCATCGGACTGCATGTGAATCCGAGTTTGATCTTTAAGTAGAGTTAAAGGCTTTTTAAGATGGGTACAGACCTATCATGAATCATTGTAATCTAGTTTAAGCGAATCTTTTGTACCGCTATACCTGTCTTTGGCACAATAAATTTATCTTATTTTTATCTTTTTAGCTACTAATAGGTGTTTGTATCAATCAAACGTAAAATATGACAAAAAAAAGTCTAAAACTTTGCTAAATTGAATGATTATTAGTCATTTAATAGTAAAAATATAATATTGCTAACTGTGGGTGGTAACTAATATATTCACACTATACGACAATAGTGTGTCGCTTCAGCGGATAGTGGCCCTTTTATCCAGATATACAGAATGCTAAGAAAAATGTATTATGACGTCAGAATGAAAACCGCGCACTTCGAAAACTGTTTACGTAGGTTGGAAAACGTATTTTTGGATTGAAATCTTAATGGCTATGACCTTTGCGATATTGTGTACTTATTTATGAAAATTGCATTTTTGGAATAACTTTGTGTGGACTGAATAATCTGAATATACCATTTATTTTTTCGATATTTCTTCGTAGGTTCAATTTTTATGAAAGTAGGTACATAATGATTATTTCAGAAGTTAGTTTTCTAATAGACAGCAA
This sequence comes from Epirrhoe tristata, assembly GCA_951394285.1. Classification (NCBI taxonomy): domain Eukaryota; kingdom Metazoa; phylum Arthropoda; class Insecta; order Lepidoptera; family Geometridae; genus Epirrhoe; species Epirrhoe tristata. The sequence goes on from OX596158.1 coordinate 2,987,144, forward strand.
CTAGTGGTTACTAAGTACTAACAAACATTTGGTAGACAGACTACAACTGTGTATGTAGACTACATTTTAATACAAGCTTTCATGTTTAAAACATAAATGCATATTTTATTGGGTTGTAAATACTAAAATATCGCGTGTTTCTGAATAATGTTTTATAACTTTAGCTCTAGGTACTAGCTAAAGCTGGTTAGTTTCATCAAAATCGATGAATCAAATTCAACATTTTATTGTTAACTAGCTGACCCGCGCGCGCCTTCGTCTGCGCATTGTTTCGTCAACGATCTTTGGAACTGCCTTGCACAACCCCTAAGGGGAGTTTTTCAATTTATACCGAGTTTAGAGTGAATCGGATCAAGGAATAAAATTTTCCCTTTATGATCACAATGCCTACGCCGCGAAACGACTTAGTGGCAAAATAACTCACATTTAAAACACCTACAAAGCAAAATGCCTCAAATCAAAACGACTTATTATTACTGTACCTCTAATGCAAACGGACTTTATAGTAAAATTTCTAAACATCAGAATGGCTACCAATGCAATGTGACTTTAACGTAAAAGCTCTCACTAGTAAAATACCTGTATGTGAAGATGCTTCGAGACACAAAATATCTCAAATGCAAAACAACTAATTAGTTTTAGGTCCTAAACATCAAAATGCTCCAAAATACAACAAATCAAATCAAGTTTGAGTTACAAGCATAGTTAATCAAAGTTATTAAACCGACCATCAGGTCGGGTTAATGTATTAAGGTACTCGATTGTAAATCAGGCCTTAATTTTTAATTTATCTTCTTCTTCTTCTTTTTAATCTGGCGTTTGTGACGATGTGTGTCACAATTTTGCCAATGTCAGCGTTCGAATGGTAGTAAAAAGGTAAAACGATCCTTTATTCCATCCAGTTCTACCAGTAGTTCGATAGTCGAACTGTTTGGATGTTTTTTTTCCAAATTGTTATACTGACGGATCGAACTATTTGGTTAGGTTATGTTAGGATAGTGACCACTGATGCGCGAGGCGAGCGAAGCGTGCCGCGGTAGCGGCCGCCGAAGCGCCAGAAGTCCCCTGCTCTCATCTACCTCTCTGCCCAAAGTCAATGGTATTTACCATTTTGAGGCGTTGAGCTCCTGCTTCCACGATTCTAGACCTATACCTTAAAACTACTCTTTGGGTAGATGAGAGCAGGGGACTTCTGGCGCTTCGGCGGCCGCTACCGCGGCACGCTTCGCTCGCCTCGCGCATCAGTGGTCACTATCCTAACATAACCTAACCAAATAGTTCGATCCGTCAGTATAACAATTTGGAAAAAAAACATCCAAACAGTTCGACTATACTATAACATAGAGTTTCTATGCCATTTGCATAATGATTTAGAGGTATAATATTAATTTGAGGCATTTTGATTTATAGCCGTTTTTGATTGCAATTAATTATGATTCTTAGTCTTATGGCGTGTGATGTACTATCCTTTAAAGTCATTTTGATTTTGAGACGTTTTGCCGCCGAGACAAGAAAGAATGCAGGCGTATTGCAAATTTGGCAAACCACGTTAGAGATATCAATTTGAGGCATTTTGCTTTGTAGGTGTTTTAAATGTGAGTTATTTTGCGACTAAGTCGTTTCGCGGCGTAGGCATTGTGAGCATAAAGGAAATTTTCCATATAAACTGGACCACCCTGTATACCATTTTTTTGCCATAAGAATCTTCTCCTGACAATAACAAACACAACAAAAAAAAATAGTGAAATCGGTCCAGCCGTTCACGCGTGATGGCGTGACCAAGGGATATAGGGATTCATTTTTATATATAGAGATAAATTAACACATTTTTCGTCTTTTTCACTCACTTACATTCTTCATACAAGTTCACTTTAAGATCCATACTTTTGACCTAGCTCTTTTAGTTTCAATGATTTCCACTTTACTATACGATTAAGCTGAGAGGATGGTTTAGGTGCTGGGCAAGCCTCTTCCATCTCAAACAATGTCGCAGACACTACAGTGTCCCGTTCAGTATAGGCATAGGTTGCTTCCTGACGCTGTATTCATTTAGTAAGTTTTTTTTTACCATTAACTTTTCCCTTATCATACTTTACCTTGACGACTGATATTGTAATTTGTAAATTTCCCCATAAGCTAAGTGCTAGGTCCAAACACTGGAGGGTGACGCCATTGTCTAACAAGGGTAGGGCGGGGTCATTACTTAATCAATTGATTTGTTGAACGACAATAGACGCTAGTTTATGTAGGCAATGGCCATTTATCTAATCGAATTAATGCAATCGATCCTACATCTATCGTTGATTTTTTTTTTTACTTTAAAAACGTTACCTCCGTTTGTTTTGTTCTACGATTTTTTAAAAGTCTGTTTTCTAAACTTTTTTTTTGCCTTTATCCGACATAAGAAATGATTAACAACGAACCAGACGTAAACTAGAGATATAAATAGAAGCCGCCTGAAATATGGTTATTACTAGTTTACCTGGTTTTATGTACTCCACATGCCCAAAGTAAATGGTAATTATTTTACATTGAGCATCCTGTATTTACCATAGAGATAAATTAACTACACTCACTAAATCCGACTCCTCCGACTGTACCTATGGGTAGGTAGGTACTTATAACTAGTATAGTAGATGTATTATTTTTGGTTAGATCTGGAACCTTCAACGATTTAAGTATTATTTTCAACCGACTTCCAAAAAGGAGGAGGTTCTCAATTCGTCTGTATGTTTTTTTTTTTTTTTTATCTTGTTACGCGATTGTTCCGCCATTTGTTGACCGATTTGCAAAATTCTTTTCATGTTTGAAAGGGTATACTCCAGAGGTGGTCCCATATAAATGTTATTCCTGAGGGATTGAAAGTTTCCCCGTAAAACTCTAAACACCTTCCCTCCTAGCCATGTCACAAATAGAAATCGAATCGACAGCTTGACGCCCTGAGTCACACCGCGTTTCGAGTCAAACATTGAAGTCGGTTTTCTTTTTAGTATAAAAACGTAATTATATCGTACTTAAAGCAACATTACTTCATATTGTGATAGCATTTCAATCAAAAACCTTTAGTATTTTTATTACTGCTGACAAAACGCTTCGGTACCTACTGCTAAATTAAAGAAAAAATTTAACTATTAAATGACACGCTCGCCCAGTCTACATAGACTTTTAAAACCCATAAAATTGTAACTCTGATGACCAAAGCCAATCAGGAATTTGACAGCGCTCCAGTTTCTACAATCGATTGAATGCAGCTTTGCTAATTTTAACGTGAGCTTAAAGGCGTTTACGAGAATTCTTCGAAGTTTACGGTTCAATTTTCTTTTCGGTATTTCGGGAATTTTATTCTTTTATTGCTTACGATTTGACCATTTTTTCGATTTTTGAACTTTATGGAAAAGCATCCCTCAGTGCGATAACATTGCAAACCGTAATTCTATTTGTACACCAACAAAAACTCGCATAAGGTTTTATTTTGGAAATATTTAGACTTCTAATGCTGTTAGGGTGGACAAATACTTCAATAGGTACACCTAATAACTTAGTATGTACATACATTCGTTTTTTTGGTAACTGAGCAGAGCAACAGAATTGACTAGGACTCATCATTGACCACAACTATGCTATTAGCACAAACAGATGTTTTCCCTCGTAAATTAATGCAGACATCATCATTGGTATATTATTGAATCGGAATTAGCAGAATTCTTTATATATTAAAGAATTCTGCTAATTATCTAAGAATGTTCACTTAAAAATAATAAAACTAAGTAAGTTTGTTTAAGTTAGTGGCCAACTTCAATAACGGAGCTTTAAGGTGACGAAGGTCATCGTCATCAATTAGGTGTAGAGAATTAATAGGTGGGACTGTGGGACCAAGAATTTATATGGTCCCTCATATAAACCTAAGTAAGGTAAAAATTTTACCTTTAGAAGAGGCAGATTCTTCTAGTCTTATTTAAGAGTTGCAAGAATAACACGAAAACTTTAACAACCAAACTAATATATATATATACAAACCACCACCACAAAAACTTAGGTACAATGGATGCTAGTCACAAAATGGATTCTACAAACGTACGAAAATTAAATAAAAACTGAAAAATAAGTAAATAAAACAAAATTACACAACTAAAAATAAATAACAAAATGTCTACATACAAGAAGTATTTATTGAAAAATAGATTTTTAATACGGTCTACCCTTTTTTTTCGTGTTTTTTTGTTTATTTTAATTTTTGTTTTTGTTGTAACAATTGTACGAATAAAAAAAACAGCTTGTATGTAGACTGATTAGGTTGGTGATGGCAAAGATCAAAGTTAAAATGACTTTTACCTTTTTGACTTGTCTCTGTAGAACCTTGTCCCATGAAAAGTGACTCTCTGACTATTAAAAGGAGCTTGAACACTGTGTTATGTATTAAAACCTTTGTTTACTTTTGTTGGAGCGCATGGTGTAACTTTCCTAATTGTTCTTACTAATACTTCCCACGAATTTAAAAAAAAAATGTAATTAAGTACTACATTTAAGAATGCATCCCAAAATTTAATCTATGCGGTATTTAATTCTACAACCTCAACCCTTCATATTACCAATCTTCACACTGAGCTAATGGCAATCAACACGATGGTTGAAAGTACCTACAGATCCTTGCTGTGTTGTAATTTATAATTGATCATACCATCACAAACATAAACTAAAACTAAAATGATAAAAAACAAAATGAACACACTTCTAATGACACAGCATCTACTCTGCCACTCACGATGAGATCATCCTCTCTTATCTTCTCCGAGTTCTTGGAGGCCGCTCGGAATGTAGCTGCTATGAACTTCTGCTCGTCTTTTGTGAGTAAGGTGCATTTAGCTGCCAGCTTCTTACTGGTGTTTCCCATCCTAGAACAAACATAATATCTAAGTACATTGTGAAATGAGATTAATATTAAATACACTAATAGTCTAGATTCTATTTATTCATGGACTAGCTAGATTATCTTTGGGATAAAAAGTAGCCTATGTCCTTCCCTGGGATACAAATTTTATCCATGCCAAATTTCAGCCTAATCTGTTCAGCGGTTTGGGTGTAAAAAGGTAAAAAACAGACAGAGTTACTTTCACATTTATAATATTAGTATGGAAGTATGGATTTTTACTCCTTTGCAGAAACAGCTTCAAAGATTTGCATGAAAATTGAAATTGTTTGTTAAAATTTTCTATTAAGGATGAAGTAAAGTGAACCCAAGGGACAGTAGATAGGCTTACTCAAATAACTTCAAATATTGGGCCAAATGAGAAATGTCTAAAAATAAAGAAAATCTGTAAAAGATAATATCTGTAGAACAGGTTCATGCCCAGTCGAGTTGGACAATAAGGCTGCAGATACCATCCCTGGATACCTATTCAAATGTGAACATAATTATATTTCTTTGATGATGCTGTGTTAAAAGTCCAGCATTATTTATTTATTTTTACAATTATAGAGCCAATTTATAAGTAAGTTTGTTATCAACCAACCTTTGTCTTGAAGTGACTTCATGTCACTCTTTATTTTACAGTTTTAATTATTCAAAGATACTTTAAGTAAAAGCATCTTTGTAAAAATTGCATCATAATAAAATAAATAAAGTATTTTTGGAATGAAGTTCACAAGTGTTCCACGACACTCACATACTTTTTTTATTCTGAGATAGTAATATACAATTATACTTCAGGTTTCTTTATGTAGGTACTTACAAGGACCTGTATATTGAGATTGTAACATCTGACATGACATAATAATATTGTGATGAATCACATGTTCAGTTGCCAAAGTAAATACATATTTGGCTTGAATCTTCAAAAATGCTAGATGAAATTTTCCATTGAAATAAAATAAACAAAATCAAATAATGGTCTATTTAGGTAAGATTCAAGCAAGCTAATAGGAAACTCGGTTATATTGAATCCTAAATCCTTGATGTGAAGTTCATAGCTGTTCATCTGTTTACTTAGATAACATTAGGCCTGATAAAAAAAATAGCATAAAATAATAACTTCCGTCCACTGAAGATATAAATGTACAATTTTATCTACTATTTTATAAGAAAATATAAAGCATTTACCTTTTCAAGTTAGAAAAAATAATTTGCCAAATCATAGACCACTCAACCAAAACTTTCGCGACACATTATCTCAAGTAGCAGTCCGTTATCACATACAACTACAACAAAAATATGTAGATAAAAGCTGCCATGTATTTCATATTTTTATTTTAGGTGCGAGCGAAAATGTTAAGAAAAATCAATATTTTTAAATTTTTCCCTAACTTTACACTTCAGCATTGGAGTCAACTTGAGATAAGTCCATATAATACTCTTTGGATAAGTCAAACAAATCCCAAATTAGGTTACCTGTCAATGTCACTTTATTTCCCAAGGTGACAATTACGTTTTTTTTCTTTCCGGAAAAAGTCAGCCGCGTTATTTTTTGGACGAAAAAGTCCACACGTCTACGTTCAGCACCGCCACTCGTCACTATGAAAATTTACTGTAAAGAAACAACGAAACGAACGACCAAAGACTAGAAAACGACGAAACGAACGACAGCGATCACATGCGGCGACGACCGCGGTCGGTCGTACGTAGTACGACTCGTAGTCGTAGTTTAGTTTGCATGGTTTACTATGCTACATTTTGTACTTTGCTTTATTATGCTTGGGGTTGGGGCGCATAGAATTTTAACCTAGCTTTTTTGAGCAGATAATCTTCATCTTGATCTGACTAAGACACATCCGCCAGATTCCTTCCACATTCGTCAGATCATTTATTTATTCCACATTTGTTAGATTTTTTTGATAACTTAGATATGATTACTTAGGTACAGTTCGCCCTACGGATCTATATAGGCATTCGTGAAGTTAGCCGTTTGTCTGCGCAGAACACAATTTTGTATGAAAAAGCGTTCACTGCGCAGACATACTACTTACTAACCGACGTTACGTTGGTATCAATAAAACGGTTAGAAACACAAATGGCTAGGTAGGTAGCTAAGTAGGTACCTGCCTACTTCCCCTACCTACAGCAACTGCAAAAGTACCACGGTGTTACGAACCATGTACCTTCTAGTACTACCTTATAAAGGAAGACCTACGCAGAATCCCTATACGTCTGTGGACCTACCTATCACGATACGACTAGATTTGATCTAAAAAATCGATTGATTATAGGTAGGTATGTACAGTTTGAAATAAAAACAACTCATGCACATAAATCAGCTTTGTATTTTAAATTGTATTCAATCAACTAAAGACAATATAGGAAATTAGGTACCTAAGTACCTAAATAGGTTGTAAAAAATATTTTTTGATCTCAATATTTTACAGCTACTATGTACAGAAAATGTGTGAGTAGGTAACTTTGGATCTGTTTCCCTTTCCCATTTAACTCACTCTCGAGTACTCACAAATGTTCTGTAGGTACTTACTTACTTAAAACGTACAACGTAGACCATTGGAAGTGCCATTCCAATTTTATAGTAAGTTCACCTACGTTGTTCGGACGATAGATAAAATCGTCCAAAATGTAGAAATCAAAGTAATCGCAGTGTAAGCTCTCACTGTCTTTGTTACATTTTGGTTATTGAGACGAGCAGCCAAGTTTCTGTTTAGTAAAAGTAGCATATGGACTTGGGGTGGGATGCTCAAAGCAGTGGCGACAAACTTCACTCTTGGGAAAAGAAAAGTTGGTATGATATTGCCGATCAATATGATACTAAATAAACTAATGCTGAATACTATGGTCCCGTGAACGTCTTTGGGGTATATCGAAGATCCAACAATGTAGCTCCAGTGAGCGAGGGTGCCCATACGCACGATCCATAGTAGCTTCAGAACTACAGTGCTGCAGAGCAGGACAACAACAGTGGATACGATGCACATCGCTATTTTCATGTTTAGTATCGTGTGACGGCTATTTTTTGATTTTATTTATTACATTAATGATTTTACAAGCTGTTGGAAACTACATTTTAAAACTTTGGATTGATGATTTTAAAATTTCCCGGCCCATGGCCTACCTGGAAATGTCAGTTTATTTTCCGAAGTTTTTTTTGACGTTGACAATGACATTGACTTTTTAACCGTCGAAAAAAAAAGGAGGAGGTTATCAACATAGAGATATATATCTTAGATAAGTATCTAAGATAGTGATATATCTCTATGGGCGGTATAGTCGCTATATATATTTTTACATAAATTTAGCATGGTATCTTTAGGATATTTCTATCATAGATTTAGCATGGTGCCTTTTTGGTACTATATATATTATGATTTCTATGATGTAAATAAAAAAAAAAGGAACACTCAACAGTCCTGCCATCTGAAGTGAGCAAAAGGCAGTTTTTAACCCCATACTATTGCCACCTAAACCAAAATACTACCAAATAAGTAGATTTAATTTATTTACAGAAACTAAGCTATATATGTACAAAATACAACAGGATTAGTCAAGCTATCTAAGGATCGTTAGAAACGATCTATAGATAGCTCAACTATAACTCAAATATAGTAGATTTTGTGTCTTGTTATTCAATTATTTATTCACTATATATTATCATTACAGATATTTTTAAATCTAATGCGATAATCTAGATGAGATCCTCTTGTGAATTTTAGTACCTACTGATGATATACCTTTTGAGAATTTTATTTAACTTAAAGTTCATTGTAGGTATTGTACCATTGCCTTATGTGTTACTACAATAAAATTATGTATGATGCTGTCTAATGAAGAAAAAATCCCACTAATATAATAAAGCTGAAAGTTTGTGAGTTTGTTTAGATGTTTGAATGTTTGTGTTTCAATCACGCCTAAATCAGTAAACCGATTTGGATGAAACTTGGAATAGGCATAGATAGTGACCTGGAATAGCATTGGCTAGCATGGCTATTCAAAATGTTAGTAGGTACCACCACGCGCATTAGCTAGTAATAACTAAAAACCAATGATATTAAATAAACTATAGATACATACAATACGTTAGGTTCATTCATAGTATTTTTTTTTTTTTTTGTTTCGCAAAAAGTGTGCATGCGCCATTTTTCATTGTAAAAATTAAGGAAACAAAAGTTATGAAATACCGCGGACTAGGACGGTGTCAGGAAATTCAGTTTAAAATTCGAGCTTGGAACACGTGACTGTCACTGACAAAAACGTCGCTCTGTTTGACGCAAAAAAAAAACTGTGATAATTAATAAGACTGTTTCGATATGCGTGAGCATCCTAATAGTTAGTGGTTTCGTTCGATTCTTCAATTTAATAATAATAATAATAATAATAATGCTGGACTTTTCACACAGCATCATCTAGCCCCAAAGTAAGCAGATTTCCACGCGATTTTTTAACATCATTGCTAAATAGGTGTGGTGTGGTAGATTTTTATGGGTTGTAGTTGGCACACATCATCGTGACTCGGAAAATATTGTGTGTGTGGATTTTGTGACCGATCGAATTTGATAGAAAGTTTGTAGATAATAAAGAGTATAGGATTTCACCTGGATGAATGACTACTTAAAAAATTAAAAATGACTCTCACGAAAATGGACGTGGATTCGGCGAAGGGAGAGGGATTCCGGCCTTACTACATCACAAAGATTGAAGAACTCCAACTCATTGTCGCCGAGAAATCTCAAAACTTGCGTCGTCTGCAAGCCCAGCGGAATGAGCTTAACGCTAAAGTGCGGATGCTGCGTGAAGAGCTCCAGCTCCTGCAGGAACAGGGCTCCTACGTCGGCGAGGTCGTCAAACCCATGGACAAAAAGAAGGTCCTCGTAAAAGTGCACCCTGAAGGCAAATTCGTCGTCGATCTCGACAAGAATGTTGACATCAACGATGTGACTGCCAACTGCCGTGTTGCGCTCCGCAACGAAAGTTACACCCTACACAAAATTCTGCCCAACAAGGTCGACCCTCTGGTGTCTCTTATGATGGTCGAAAAGGTTCCTGACTCTACTTACGAAATGGTGGGAGGTCTGGATAAGCAGATAAAGGAAATCAAAGAGGTGATTGAGCTTCCAGTGAAGCATCCTGAATTGTTTGATGCACTCGGTATCGCTCAACCTAAAGGAGTGTTGTTGTATGGTCCCCCTGGTACTGGTAAGACTCTGTTAGCCCGCGCTGTCGCCCACCACACTGAATGCACCTTCATCCGCGTCTCAGGATCGGAGCTAGTACAGAAATTCATTGGAGAAGGAAGTAGGATGGTGAGAGAACTCTTCGTTATGGCCAGAGAGCATGCCCCATCTATCATCTTCATGGACGAAATTGATTCCATCGGTTCCTCTCGTATTGAGTCTGGCAGTGGAGGTGATTCTGAAGTCCAGCGAACTATGTTGGAGTTGCTTAATCAACTGGATGGGTTTGAAGCGACAAAGAACATCAAAGTCATCATGGCAACTAACAGAATTGACATCCTGGACCCTGCGTTGCTGAGACCTGGTCGTATTGACAGAAAGATCGAGTTCCCACCACCAAATGAGGAGGCCCGTCTTGATATTCTGAAGATTCATTCTCGTAAAATGAATCTGACTAGAGGTATCAACTTGCGCAAGATTGCCGAGCTCATGCCTGGTGCATCTGGTGCTGAGGTGAAGGGAGTATGCACGGAGGCTGGTATGTACGCCCTTCGTGAGCGCAGGGTCCATGTCACCCAGGAGGACTTTGAAATGGCCGTCGCTAAAGTCATGCAGAAGGACTCCGAGAAGAACATGTCTATCAAGAAGCTTTGGAAGTAAATTGCTGATGCTACTTTTTACTTTTGTGTTTAGGAAATAAAATAAGTCTTTTATAATGTAAATCAATGTTTCATTCACAGAACTATTATAGTTCTGTGGTTTCATTGACCATCTCCTCTGGTAAGAATTAGGTACCTTCTTCTATTAATATTTTGAAAGTATGACATGTAGTAAGTACAGCCAGCAAGGAAAGTCAATTAACATTTTATGCTTCACGAATTTGAATATTTCCGAAATCCGTAACATCATGACCAACATTTTTACTAATATTTGAAGATAAAAGACTTGGTTCTTAATAATTTGCCAAGAAAAGTTTATTTGTCTTGGTTATGTTGACGACCACTGTGGGTGAAAGCCCGCTTGGCACGCAGAAGGTTGCGGGTTCGATCCCCGCCGCGGGATAAATGTTTGTATGATCTACAATTATATTTATCTCAGGGTCTGGGTGTTTCTATGTATAATATGTATGTATTTGCAAAAAAATAATTATATCAGTTATCTGGTTCCCATAGTACAAGCTTTGTTCAGTTTGGGGCTAGATGATGCTGTGTGAAAAATGTCCAGCATTATTTATTTATTATTATATGTTATCGAAAACAAAAGCCATTTTAAAAAATCCATTGCTGACTGTACCTACAAAAAGTTTACACATTTATTTTACCACTATCCATGAGCCTAAAATCATTTCGCCTTGAATCATTAAAAAAAACACCACAACTCATTGCCATAAAATAAACTTTATTGAATAAAAAATTACAAGAACAAGCATCCAATCAATAAAATTGTTTACTAACTAAAGGTTATGCTCAGTCATAACCAGCTCTTGTAAACAAGAAAAATATCATAAAATTATATCCTGAAATAAATAAATTGATAAACAGTGACCAGCAAATTCATATTTAAAAATAACATCAGTCTTCTAAGGCATCTTAGACATAACAGTATTGATTACATTCTAATTTCATAGATTACTTCCTTCTTATAATAAACTTCTCCTTATCATCGAAATCTGATTCCGTGTCCGAGAAATCCTGTTGCGGCGAGCGTGATAGATCGATGTTAAAACCAGCCGTTCCCTAAGGAGACAAAATAATGTGAAACTAAGGGTCGATTCACATCTGACGGAAAATGCGTCGAGCGTATTCAGCAGTCTTCGTTAATCGTCGTCATTCATCGCGCATCATCGGTTAAGTGTGAAAGGTAATAATAATAATGCTGGACTTTTCCACACAGCCATCTAGCCCCAAAGTAAGCAGAGCTTGTGTTATTGGTACTAGATGATTGATATACTACTTAAATACTTTTTGTTTGTAAATACATACATAATTATACATAGAAACACCCAGACCAGAGACAAATATTTGCAGATCATACAAACATTGGTCCCGCCGCGGGGATCGAACCCGCAACCTTTTGCGTCGCAGGCGGGCGTTCGCCCACGGCGCTACAGAGGTCGTCGAAAAGGTTGAATGTTTTCTCATATAATTGTCTCTTCTGGCGTTATGCGACCGATAACACGCGACGCATCTTTCGTCAGATGTGAACCGTCTCTTAAGTAGAAAATATTACTTTACTTCCTACTAATTAACAAATGGTAAGCAAAATAAGTGGTATCTTAACATTTTATGTAAGTTAGTAGTATATTATATTATCTGGGATAGTATGGATGTATTGTTGACTTCACTTGAAAACAAAACACTATCACGACTTATCCACAAGACACGGTGGACATTTTCTCAGAACTTTTTTGTGTATTTGATAACAGGAGCATGTCCAAAACATATTTGGCACTTGTCCACATTTTGCAGAAGTCAGCACTCTAAGTGACAGGTTGCAAGCTCATCGCCGCTTATTAGAATAATAACAGATACAATCGTTAACCTTGTTAGCGTTAACACGTTCAATGCCACTACGATTTTCAATATAAAGATACAGCAGCCTTATTGTCTAACTTGAAATCCATTCTCATGTGTCATTCCAATAGAGCTCAACCAATCACATAATAGGAAAATGACAATTGACAATTGAAGTCCAGAATGGGTTTCAAATGTCAAAATGAAGCCCATGTTCATTGTGCACAATTGTTACAGCGGCTTGACGCCGCGACAAGTTGAATTACCCAATAAGGGTTCCACCGCCGGCGCCGCCTACATTTCATGGTAAATTATGAAATTGACGTGGGGCATGGAAACATGTAAAATATTGCTTTTCCTTACAGCAGGTTTTGGCTTCCTGAATGATTGGCGCCACATACTGCGGACGATCTGCAGCGGATTCACAAACTCATGAGATATGCTCCTGTAAACAATACAACGCTGCTTGACGTCAATTTGCTAACTCACTGCATTGAAAGGTTTGTGTCAATAGGACTCTTATCAACAGAGCGCTTCCGTGCTTCGGAGGGCAGTTAAATCGTCGGTCCCGGCTAGTCGTTAAGCCATGACGGCAGGTCTTATGGCGTCCTTAAAAACACCGTCAACAGAGTTGGCCACAACTCATACGAACTTACTTTATAATACGACTTTTACAGGTGGTCAAAACATACATACCTGCATACATAAAACCACACCCGTTTTCAATATAGGTAGGCGGAGACCATGGGTTTCCAACTTTCCACATGCTACGACCCTGACACAAAAATACTTTTTTCATACGGCGTCAGGAGACATGCCTACACTCAACGGGATGCTGAAGTCACAGAATTATAGTTCTGTGGCTGAAGTGCCTGGGACATTGTTTAAGATGGACAGAATTACCCAGCACTAGAATCATGCTTTCAGCTTATTATCTATCCACAGGATAAATGCTGACTAAGCTTCGGCCACTTGATTACGAATCTCGCGACAGGCGAAATCTCGCAGTCACCGCTGTCAAACTTGTGCTAAACGGACGAAGTTATGCGTAAAGGAACCAATCCACGCTCATGTCGAAATTGAATTAAATTTAACTCACGTCAATTCCTGCCTCGCACAACAGACTTATGGAATCAGCTGTCGCCAGCGGTATTTCCAGACCAATACGACTTAGGCACCTTCAAGAAAAGAGCCTATTCCTACCTAAAAGGCCGGCAACGCATCTGCAGTGCTTCTTGATGCTGCAGTTGTCTGTGGGCGGTGGTAATCACTTACCATCAGGTGTGCCACTGGCTCGTTTGCCCCCTCTTCAATAAAAAAAAAAAAAAAAAAAACTCAAACTCGACATGAGTGTGGATTGGTTCCTTTACGCATATCTACGTCCGTTTAGCACAAGTTTGACAACGGTGACTGCGAGATTTCACCTGTCGCTAGATTTGTAATCAGAGGCCGGTTCCCTCACGATGTTTGTTCTAGGAAAAAATCTGAAATATATAGGTATTAGGTAACTTACCCATCTGAAGCCATGTCTACAGTGGGAGCGTAGGACAATGCTGGTTCCGACCCGTTCGTCTGATATCTCACTCTGAAACAAATGTAAAGGTTGTTTTTACCAATTCATCAAAGGTTGGGGCTGAGCCATCTAAGGATCGTTAAGAACGATGAACGATAGCTCAACTGATCCAGGCCATTGACAGTCGGTAGCGAGCCCAAAACACTGGCGGCATTAGCCACGCTGGTGGCAATGCTAACCTGATTTGAACCGATTTGGATGAAACTTAGAATAGGGATAGATAATGATCTAAAATAGCATATAGGCTATTTAAAATGGTGGTACCACGCGAGCGAAGCCGCACGCAAAAGCTAGTATTGAAATCTTCTTCCTCTTATCGTGTCACTAGTTCTTTCGAACCAGTGTGGTGAGATGATTTTAAGTACGCCTCAAAGAGCCTCCTTTCGTGCACTTAACACATGTTTTCGAATTTTATAGGTTCTACGACATGCCGGTTTCCTCACGATGTTTTCATTCACCGTTTGAGAGTACTGGCATAGTGCACATAAGTTTTTCGGCAGAATGACTCATTGGTGCACGACCGGGATTGAACCCACGACCTTATTATTATAGTATTGATATTGAAATAAAATGAGGACACACTTTTCTTTGGTACTCCAATTGGGATTGTCTCAACTCGCCACCTAGTTGTTGAGACAATCCCAGAGCTTTTTGGGCAGCCTTTTAAGCGGAAAAGCGTCTAAATTATTAAATTTAAATACTCACTCAGTATAAGCAGAGCTGCGTTGCTTCCTCGGCTTGTAAACGAAGTGGTAATACACGAAGAGGCAGAGGTATAACACCAGCAGCACCAGAGCAGCCGCTACAACTGTGAACGAAGTGTGGTGCGCCCGCAAATAGTCTTGGTATGTCCATCCGTTGAATAGCGGCAACTGGAAATAACATACATTTTAAGCTTGGTTAGAGCCGTGTTGGTCGAATAGGGTTGTGCTTCGACTTTCAATCCGAAGGTCGTGGGTTCGAATCCCGGCCTTGCATCACTGGATTTTTCGTTTCGAAAAATTTATATGCGCTTTAACACGAGCTCATAACGGTGAAGGAAAACATCGTGAGGAAACCCGCAGCTTAGTCAGCTCCACACGTATTGACGTCGTCTTTCCTGTGGACCAGGCTGATTAAGCTGAGAGGATGGTTTAGGTGCTGGGCAAGCCTATTCCATCTCAAATAATGTCCCAGGCACTGCAGCGTCCCTTTAAGTGTAGGCATAGGTTGCCTCCTGACGCTGTATAAATCATCTAATATAGATGTAAAAGGCCTAAGTAAGCTTGGTTACTTACTACTATGACACGTCATGCAACTGTGTAAATAAAACATGACCTAGGTCAAAACGATCAACTAATCTAGGCATTAAATAAAAAAATAAAATAAATAATGCTGGACTTTTCACACAGCATCATCTAGCCCCAAAGTAAGCAGAGCTTGTGTTATGGGTACTAGATGACTGATATACTACTTATATACTTGTTTGTAAATACATACATATTATACATAGAAACACCCAGACCCGAGACAAATATCTGTAGGTCATACAAACATTTGTCCCGCGGCGGGGATCGAACCCGCACCTTCTGCGTCGCAGGCGGACCTTCTTAGTTTCTTAGTTGATTGTAATGCGCTGCGCAGTGGCACCTTTTCATACAATCGTCTATTGCGAATATAAATGGTTAAACGCTCCTAGTAGTCATACATAGATGTAGAACTAGGCGGGTTTTTTTTTTCTTAGTAGCCATACATAGAACTATGTGTATGACTAGATGGAACAAGCCAAATTATCCCTTTGCAGTGGTCAGAGGCCCGCTTACTGGTAGATAGGTTGCGGGCTCGAATTCCGCGGTGTGACAAATAGTTTTTGATCCTTCGCTCCGGTCGAGCTTTGTGATTGTTCAATCCTAGCACGTGATCCCGGGATGTCAATCCCCATGTATCAATTTAATTCTAATTAAAATACGACTATTATTAGAACGTTATAAACCATCCATTTTAAGTGATTTTAAGAACTCACCCGATCCTTCCTAACAAGCCCACAGATGGCGCCACTAGCCGGCCTTCCGTCATCACACACACAAACAGGGTCCGCCTCAGCCACACACACAGAGCCGCAACTAACACCACTACACGTGTCCAATACATCATCCCTTTGCACACTCTCATGTCGAATCACGAACGTATTCGCATCGAAAACTCGATAGATATAAGTCTCGCAGTGTTTTTGTCCGTAAAGAACGCAGCGAGAGAGACGAAATGAGTTTGCAACGAGATAATAGATGTGGTCTTCGAAAATGGCGAGGCTGTGGGGCGCTTGGAGTTGTGGGTTTTCGGATAGTATCTTTGTGCTGGAAAGGAATATTGGTTGGTTAGAACGATTTGTACTGGCGAGCAAAGCGAGCCATTTAAAGGTATTGATGTTGCTTTATAATGCTGTTCCAATGCCTTGCATTATATACTATTATAAGTTACTAGCTGCGCTCCCGCGGTGTGACCCGCGGTCCCTCGGGATTTTTTCATTTTTTCGGGATAAAAAGTAGCCTATGTCCTTCCCTGGGATACAACCTTTAACTATGTCAAGTTTCAGCTTAATCTGTTAAGCGGTTTGGGCGTGAAAGCGTAACAAACAGACAGACAGACAGACAGAGTTTCTTTCACATTTATAATATTAGTATGGCTATTATAACATAGGCCTACATTAATACGTAAATCTAGATTTTCGTTGAGAAGATAAGAAAATAAAATTAACTAAATTGAATTATATTTAGTTAGGTAATTACTAGAAACTGAAGTGAGCTAGAATAAAAACTACAATTTACAGTAAGTTGAGTCATAAATATTGTCAATATTCCAAACAAAGTCGGTATTAACTGATGGGACACAAACTTAACAATTTCTAATCAAGAGCTCACGAGCGAAGCGAGCCACAAAGAGCAAAAAAGCAAGCTACTGTAATACATACTGCTTATTCCCCTCATAGTCCATCCTTATAATATGCGGAGGCCCAGTTTCAGCCACATACAGCATTTGCAATGACGAATCTGCCGCTAATCCGGTACAGTTCCTGACAGTGGCGATGTCACGAGCGTCCCGTCCCGTAAGGGGTGCCGCCCATACGACCGACTCTAGTGCGCGAGTTACGCAGTAGAACATTAGGTGTGATTTCGGGTCTACTATTAGTGAGGAGACCTGAAAATGGGTGAAAAGTTATAGTTTTTACAGTAAGTAAAGTAAGTTAGTATGAGTCAGTGGCCAACTCTGGTGACGGAGTTTTTAGGCCGCCTTAAGCCCTCCGTCATGGTTTAACGACTTAAATAACCGGGACCGACAATTTAACGTGCCCTCCGAAGCACAGAAGAACGACTAAGCAAGCACGACCACGAGTTTTTACAGTGTCTTTTGTTCAAAGCTTTACATCTCAAAAACATTGAATCATGGTAAATATCCCGTGTAGTGTACGTATACATTTCTATTACGCCCTTTTTGTTGTTTGGTGTGAACGGGGGAGGGGGGAGTAATAAGTACGAGTATTAGTTGTTCAATCTCACGAAAGCAGGTTGGTCTAAAGTGTGTGTGTGTAGATTTGTTTCTGTGTGCGTAAGCGATACTGAATGCTCAATCGTCCATGGAGCGTTTGCGAGCACACGCAAACAATTAAATACACACACAATCAAGACCAACCCAAGTAGACGCACATGCAGATGTCTGTATGCGCAAGCGTTATATATCGCTTACGCACACAGAAACGTTACACACAATGAAGACCAACTCCTTCGTGAGTTAGAACTGGTATAAACATACAATACGCACAGCCAATCTTTAGCTATCTGAAGTAGCTGCGCAGAACAGAACGCATTTTTGATGCATGCTCTCTCGCTTAGTTCGTTTCGTGCTATCTCGCCTACTCGCGCAAACCCGCGCATAATAAGTGCACCTAACTTCAGGCAGACAAAGATCAGTTGTGCGTATTGTACCGTGGCATCTGAGGGCAGTTTCTGTAGTCGCGCACATCTCTTCCTCGCCACGTGACAGACACGCACACAGCTGTCTCCGGGAGTGCTGTCCACGAAGTACACGTTACCGGTTATCCAGTCCACTGCCACCTACACAAACGTAAATACAAAACTTTTAGAACAGAATCCTTTATAAGCATTTTCAGCATAGTGACTCTCAGGCGACGTCCTAATTGACCATCTCATCGATGCAATCTGAACCATGATGCCGCGTACATACTCTCCAGGAGACGCCTCCGAGCGGCCCTCGCACGAGTCTTGGCGAGTGGAGGGGGGCACGAGTAGCCATCCACACTCTCGATGTAATGGACTATTTTTCTTTGTTCGTTTTATGCAGACGCCATTTTGTTTCCCTACCTCGCTCTTACTTTGTAATAGCACGAGTGAGCGAGTGAGAGAGAAAGTGAGCGAGCACGAGTGTGGTTGGTTCCCTCGCCTCGTGTCCTCGCGTCCTTTGAATCGCGTCCGAAAAACCGACACAAAGCGGAGCGAGGCGAGGCGAGGGAACACGAGGAGACACGAGCGCACCGTCCACACTCTCGTACTCGCGTTCCCTTGTGTCGCCTCTTGGAGAGTGTGTACTAATTGGCAATGATCGTACGATGACACGTTGCGTTTTCGTCGTGTGATGACAGATTTCTTCCTGTGCTCGTACGACGGCTTGCGAGCTCAATTAGGACACTGAAGAAATCTGAATGTTTGAACTCATCGCACGACGTAAACGCATCGAGTCATCGTACAATCATTTGTCAATTAGGAAGACGCCTGAAAATGGTCGCGCGTGATCGTGCGACCGTCAGTTAGGATTCATTACATACTATCGTGCGACCTTCACCACACTGGTTCGAAAGAACTGGTGACACGACAAGACGACACGAAGTTATTGATCTGACGCACGCGAGCGATTGCCAAAATGCCAATTAGAACGCGCTTCATTCCGTACGCAATTATTTTAGTTTAAGTTACCCTTGTCGGACGTCCTATATTGGTCACAGTGACCACATTATGAGTTCCGTTCACTTCAATAAGCTTGCCAGATTCCGCTGACGTTACATACAGCTTGTTTTTCCTGAAAAATAATTATAATTTTAACACTTTCGGTTCCTTATTAAAAAAAAAATAAGTTTGAGTGGGACACTGGTCAACCAGTAAAGAATGAATGAATGAAAAACTCTTTATTGTACACAATAATGACACAACAACATAAGAACTAATATAACCTAATGGGATCATGTACAATGGGCGGTCTTATCGCTTAGAAAAAAATTCTTCCAGACAACCATTGGATGGAAAGAAACGAACATATTGAAGGTATGGCAATTATAATAAAGACCAATTTACCAAGAATTCGAGCCCATACAAATTCCATCCCCTATATTTTACACAAATATTTTATTTGGGATTTTTGTGTAAAAACGGGAAGGAGAGTTTGGAAGGGTATACCAAACAACAAATATATTAAATCGGTTCATAATGGACTTATGAGATGACCAAAAAAACTTAAGCCTTTTACATCTAGGTATACTAAATGATTCATACAGCGTCAGGAGGCAACCTATGCCGACACTCAACGGTACACTGCAGTGGGACATTGTTTAAGATAGAATAGGCTTGCCCAGCAACTACGCAAATATTACTTGCCTTTATATTCAGCTTTTTGTAACTAAATTCTGTGTATTTTTTTGTTGTGGCACAAAATTATCCTCTCAGCTAAATCAGCCTGGCCCACAGGAACGACACGACCAATGAGAACCCAAATAGGAAATCGTTTGAAAATGGCACGTATTTACCTGACATCAAAGTCGAGATCCGTGATGGCAGCGATGCCGGGGTCACTGAACTCGACCGCGCCGTACCCGTCAGCTGATACGGAGCGCACCGTGTTCCCGGATACGTAGAGAATGGACATGTTGCCGCGTACGGCTTTGCATGAACGACGGTCGGCTCTGAAAATAAACAAAAAATCTGGAGTGCAAAAAAATGGCTCAGGCGGTCACCCATCATCTTTATGACCGTGCCCAGCATTGCTTAACTTTGTTCCCCATACAAACGTGCAACCCTTATTTTCACGCCCCCTTATGATTATTTACAAAAAAAAGTAGTATCCCTAGTCCGTCCCTGGGGTATTATCTTTATCCATGCCAAATTTCAGCTAATCTGTTCAGCGGTTTGGGCGTGAAAAGGTAACAAACAGACAGACAGACAGAGTTACTTTCACATTTATATATTTATTTATAATATTAGCATGGATAAATTTAATAACGTTATATATTTATAGTGTGAGATGGTGTGGATGGTTTCTTTTATACTTTTTGTTTGATAAAACTATTTAAAAAATTAAATGGCTTGATCATTGCCAAGCGTGTACTTTAGTTAGATCCTCGCAGTTTATCCCCAGTGAGAGTAGAAGCTGCTATGAACATCCGCTAGAAGGCGCTATTATAAATACCTGAGCGCATATCCATGATGGCAGTGACAGATGAAGGAGCCGGGAATGTTGATGCAGGCTTGCGAACAAGGCTCGAAAGCACATTCGTCTACATCTTCACAGATATTGGGCCCTGCTTGATGGTAGCCAAGGGGACAGCGGCAGCGAAGACCTTCGGGGGTCGGTTGGCAAGTGTGGCTGCATGTGTGGTTTATACATGCTGATGCTAGAGGGAGATAGAAGATTGTTGTCTTTATTTGTTTGGTGTACACTTATCGATGCTAGAGAGATACAGTAGAGCTATACAAGTCATCGAAAATGGGTTTTGCGCAGCTACTTCAGAGAGCTAAAGATCGGTTGTGCGTATTGTACTAGATTGTCCAATAAACGCTGTGTAGACACGAAATGAAAGTGCCTCTACGAGGTCTTAAAATCCTCTCACCACGCTTCGCTGGTTTAATAAAACTTGACACAATAAAAAGTTGCCATAAGACGCGTTCACATTTGGCTGACGTGTGGTGTCATGACGACACAGCGGGTCGGACTATTGTGCACGCGCCAGTGTTGTGTTGTGACGCGTCAGAGAGTCTCTTTTTCTATTTACTGGATAAATTCAATCTTATTCTCTTTAATTGTTTAATTAGAAGCGTTTCCAGTGCTAATAATTGCATATTTTCATAATCTGAATCTGAATCGGATGATTCATGAAAAAACATTGCGAATGTGTAAACTCTCTGAGAGCCAAAACGGTACTGATTCGAAAATGCGTCATAGCGCTTCACGCAAATGTGAACAGTAGCCATCACGTCAGTATTATCTACTGTAATTTTTATCTGTGGTATAATCATGCTTTTAAAAATATGCAAAAATACGTAAAACCTACCACAATACCCTCCTTCGTCCGACCCATCAGCACAATGCAACCGTTGGTCACAAACTTGCGTCCATTCTACACATTGGCCATTCGCACAGAGGAAGCCATCGTGGCATTCCGTTGTAGGGAATAATACGGGAGGATACAAGTGGGATGTTTTGTTCACTGCGGACAAAGTAAAACCTTTTATTTCACAACGGTTTTTCTTATAATCGTGGTATAAAGTTTAGGTATAACTTCATAAAAAATGGTTATTAGGTATTAGTTTAGTTAGTTAGACCAGGCTAGTGATTCAGACATCAGCGGAACGCATTCGGGTCGGAAACGACTTGCTGCTGGAATAACTTTATACTACGTTTTATAGCCCTATTCCACTCTGATCCACTAATCAAATCCACTAAGGATGGATCCACGAAGGTGGATCATATTCCACTCCTGTTTTTATTCCACTCTAATCCACTACCACGGTGGATTATATTTATATAAGTCCGTTATTGTTTTTCGTCCGTATTGAATGCTGTTACCTCACTTCCCTATACAAACTTTCATATTTAATTCCCTCCATAATTATTTTCGAAACAAAAGTTTATATCTGTTCAGAGGTTTACGCATACAGTTGAGTGAAAACTTACTTTTCACGTTAATTGAAAGAGATCTTATATTTTACACCAAAATCAAAGCAGTATCAAAAGCTTTAGTCACATCAGCACTTACCTATAGCACACGCGTCTGGGGTCTCGTCGGAACCGTCGCCGCAATCCTTCTTACCGTTGCACAAGTTGTTCATACGGACACAAAGCAGTTGTTGCTTACAGGCGAACATGCCGTGAGGGTGACAACGGAAGTCGCAGCCGTCTTCATCCGTACCACCAGGACAGTCTACTTTCATGTTGCAACTGTCAACAAAATTATATATTTCTTACACATCGTTCACTGGATCTAGGCGTGTGAAGTTAGCCGTTTGTCAGCGCAGTAACCGCTTTTTCGTACAAAACTGTTGTCTGCGCAGACAAACCGCTAAAATCACGAATGCCTAGATTCGTTGAACGAAGTGTACTAGTATTTTTGTATTATAAATGAGAAGAGGATGGATGTTTGTTGCTGACAATGGCGGAACAGATCTGGATATTTGTTATGGTGATAGCTTATACCCTGGATAAACGAATAGACTTTTATCCTGGTAAATGAACACTTCGTACCAATCGAGACATCGTTTGAAGTCTTTGAGTAATATAGAATAGGTCGTATTAGGTGGTATTAGTTACGCACTGTAACAATTTTGTTCATTATTTTTTTCTTTTTTCAAGTTTGTTTTTACCTATGCACTACTTGTTACTTGTCTTTGTTTTTGTGTCTGTGTTGAAATGTTATGTGTGTCAAATAAATCATTTATCTATCTATCATAGAAGTGTGTGTAAGTAGGTAGTTATACCGCAGCGTTTGTATGGAAATATGTAAATTCATGAAATAAATAATATAATTTATAATACAAATAACTAACCGTGCTGTAAGCGGCAAACAGATACTTTTGTTGAGCTCGCAAGCGTACTCGTAGACTTCACAATGCGGCAATGTCTCCTCCTTTTAATAAAGAAAAATATTCGATATTTTTTTTACAATACTTAACCTATCATACTCCACTGCTGCCTGCTTACCATGTGCGCTTTATCTCTCAGTTAGAATAGAGTAAAGTGACATTGATATTGTACACGTCGCGGGCCATCAATGGGTCAGATTAGCGCAGGATCGTGGTGGATGGCACAAGCTTAGGGAGGCCTATACCCAGCAGTGGGTGAAGTCAGGCTGTGAATGATGATGATGAAAGTGACATTTGAGTTAAGGCAAGATTCTGTTCTACTATCGCAATAAAACTTAAAATTGCCTTAAGGCGGCCTAAAACTGAGTCACCAGAGTTGGCCACTGACTCATACGAACTTACTTTATAATATTTTTTTATAGAAGAAGAGTAACAGTTTCGGGCCAAAATTAAACTAACCTTAACCTCCACGATGACCTTTTCAGCGCAGTCTTCCTCGTCTGAGAAGTCGAAGCAATCTTGTACACCGTCGCAAAGTGCCGATAACTGGATACACTCCTTATTACGACACTGGTAGTATCCCGGCTTGCATTTCCTATCCTCTGAAGTTAAAATAAGTTTTTGTTACGTATTTTTTGGTATTTTACAGGAATGGACAGTTTTATTAACTGGATGGATTATGTAAAGGATGACATGAGTAAGAAGAGTGAGTGTTGAGATGACGGCTGATAGAGGAGAATGGAAGAAGAACACATGTTGTGCCGACCCCACATAATGTGGGAAAAGGGCAGGAAGATGATGATGGACAGTTTTGTTAACAGACTTCAGATTCCTCCAAGCCAAGCCATGACGGAGGCCGGCGGCTTAAAAACTCCGTCACCAGAGTTGGCCACTGGCTCATACGAACTTACAATACGCACAACCATCTTTAGCTATCTGAAGTAGCAGAACCCATTTTAGATGACGCCTAAAAGACGAAGACAGCTTTGTATAGCTGCCTCGCTCACTCGCTTAGTTTGTTGCATCGTGCTATCTCGCATACTCGCGCAAACCTGCGCAATCGTTTTGTGCACCTAACTTCAGACAGACAAAGATCGGTTGTGCATATTGTACTTACTTTACCGATTTCTCCATCAATTTATGTCCGATTTTTAAAACTATTTTAAAGGGTATACTCTCGAGCTGGTCCCATTTCAATTCGATTCCTGAGGGATTGATACTTTTCTCACAAAAAGTAACTCACCCTCGCTTGTAATTTTTTACCTAGTCCAAAATTGAAAAGTCAAAAAGCATTTAGGTATTCAGTAGGACCGCTGGGATCACTTTGAATCGTCTTAAAGTTGATTTTACTACTGTTCCTACGATACCGTGAAGTTGGGGCCGGTTTACTTTCTAGTTTTTTAAGAGGAGATGGGAAAGTCTTACCGCATCCGATTTCATCCGTGGCATCATTACAATCGTAGTCGCCGTCGCATTTCCAAGTGTTCAGAATACAGGAGCCGGACGCACACCTAGGATAAATATTATATCTTAAACTAGCTGCGCTCCCGCGGTGTAACCCGGGTAATTTAACTATTTAATTAGGTAACTGTGTAATTTTTAAATTTTTTCGGGATAAAAAGTAGCCTATATCCTTCCCTGGGATACAACCTTTAACTATGCCAAGTTTCAGCTTAATCTGTTCAGCGGTTTGGGCGTGAAAGCGTAACAAACAGACAGACAGACAGAGTTACTTTCACATTTAAAATATTAGTAAGGATAAGGATTTCCACAATTAACCCCTTAGCATGACCACGCTATCTCTACGGTAGAATAGAGAAAATGTCATTATCGTTCAGACGATTTTGACTTTTATTTGCGGCAAAATCATAAAAGATGATTTTGCCTAAACCCTTAGTCATTTTACTCTATTCTACCGTGGAGATAGTGTGGTCATGCTAAGGGCAGATATACATTCATACTGGATTTTATTGCGTTGTTTTTTCCGTCTGTCCCCGGCCTAGCTCAACAGATTGCCATACTTGGTAATGCCACCAGTGTTTTGAGACTTCTGACTGTAAAGATTAGTTGAGCTATCGAATAATCGTTTTCAACAACACATATTTTTGTATTTTTTTAAATAATCACACATTTTTAGAGAAAGACTCCGCTGTCCGTCCGTCTGTCTGTCCGTCTGTCACCAGGCTGTATCTTATGAACAGTGATAGTTAGACAGTTGAAATTTTTACAGATTATGTATTTATATTGCCGCTATAGCAGCAAATACTAAAAAACATATAACTCCCATATAACAAACGTGATTTTTTTTGTAATTTTTAGAGATAACGGAACCTTTCGTGCGCGAGTCCGACTCGCACTTGTCCGTTTTTTTGTATATTGTAAGTAACTCACATGAATTCAGTATCAAAGCAAGCTAGCGTATCGCACTCGGCTTTGATCTCGTCGCTGCCGTCGGGACAGTCGCGCCACTCGTCACAGACCAACGACCGGTCGATGCAGAGAGAACTGTTGTGACAACGGAATTGTGTCGCACTGCATAACTCATTCCTGGGAGTTGGTTCAACTGAAAACAAATGTATAACAGCTATTTCGTATAAACACCGAAAATATTAGTTTGTATAGAATAACATTTATTTTGTATTTCATAGAACATAAAATACAATTAGAAACTATATTTGTGAAAAAATAACCGCTCTTTCTCATTTTTGATAAAATGAAAATGTACCTAACTTATCAAACTAAATCGTAAGATTTTTCCAAAAAAATTAAAAGAAAATCCAAGCAATTTATTTTCTTACGGTACAATCTAATTTTCTCCTTTTTTTAACATAGACTCTAGATCTAGATACATTAGACCTATTAGTTTTTGTTCCTGAGTCGTATAGCTTTTGTGGCAAAATTTTTAGTAGTTTTTCTGATAAAATTAAATTACCTTTACATCCAACTTCATCTTCCCCAAACGAGCAATCGTCCACGCCATCGCAATGCTGCGTCTTCTTAATACAGACGTTACTCCTATGGCAATAGAGCTCATTTTCCTTACACTCTATCAGTTTCACACATCGCCCATTCTCTAATAGAAGTCCGGGTGGACAAAGGCATTTGTAACCTAACTGGGTATGAACATTTTGGGTATGAACGTTTTGGGAATTAACAGAGGATACACAAACGTCTGAACAAGGATGGGTTGTGAGGCAAGGGTGTTTTAGTAATGGGTTGGGAAGGGAGGGGTAGGGGGTAGTAGCTTGAATGAGAAGCTGCGTTGCGTTTGGAAAGAGTGCTGTAACAAAAGAATTGTTGAAATGTGTGGTCATACTCTACTAGCTAAAAATATTATTAAAATTTTGCTCTATCAAGTTCTGTACCTAAATTATAAGATAGGTTATTGAATTTGAAGGCAATAGTATTAGGTTCAATAAGTACAGTCAGCGACAGAAGCTCATGAACAATTGGAGATTTTAAAGCTTCATTTTCATCATTATTTGTGGGAAAATTGTCAATTTTTTTAATAAACAGTAATGGTGCAAGGCAAAGCATCCAATGTAAGCTTTATCTAAAACCCTATTAACTTCGAAGATATTGAAGATTTAAATACATCAAATGTGCTCACTTCTGTCGCTGACCGTACTTATGTCTGGTTTTTGTATCTTAATTTACAATACGTATAACCAAAAACACAAGTAGCTGGAATTTTTTAAGTTTGATAAAATTAACGATAAGGTACGCCACATATTTAAAGTAATTGCGAAACTTTAAGAAATTATTATGATAGTCATCAATTGCGCTTAATACTGTCACTTATGAATAATATATAACTTACATAAATCAATTCTTCGTATACTATGCGTAGACTCGTGTACATCAGACCAAAAAAGCCTCTGCGTCCGTCTGTCCGTCCAGAACACAAATGTGTCAGTTATTGCTAGACTTGTAACAGTTGTTGATAGCTCTCTGTAGTTATCTCTACCAGTACCTAAAGAAAAAAGTACGTGAGTGTCGTGGAACACTCGGTTGGAACGAAGCAAAGAGTCATTATCATCAAATTTAAGAGCTCAGCTCTTGTCGGTGCAATGATGCAACTTCCTCCACCTCTCCCTTTCCAATGCAGTCTCCTTTACTTCTTTATACGACATGACAGCGATCTTCTCTTTTATCTGACTCATGAAATGAAAAAAAGCAGAGTACTTTTCTCTATTTTTCTATTTGTTCATCCGTGACCACGGGCGCTACAATGCGTCCGAAACGTCGGAAAAAAATCAAAAAATTAAGTATGTGATAAATACCCGTTATAAAAGAATCATTATGTCACCAATACACAAAATTTTAAAAAAATAATCTCAATATTCATCAAACGAACGAAAATAAGAACGGGTATTCCCGGGGCCGTATTCGGCGTGACGGAGTTTTTAGGCCGCCTCAAGGCCGCTATGGATTAACGACTTAATAAACGTGGCCGACAACTTAACGTGCCCTCCGAAGTACGGAAGCGCTCAGTTGATAATGCCACTAGCGGTCACCCATCCACTTACTGACCGTTCAGAACGCTTAACTTCGACGATATATCAAGAACAATTAAGCAGACTACACCACGAGCGCTTAGCGGTCTCATTAAAACAAACACATAGAAAAAAACTCGGATCTTAAAAATCATAAATTAAGGTTTTCATACAATACGCACAATCGTTCTTTAGCTCTCTGAAGTAGCTGTGCAGAACCCATTTTTGATGACGCCTAAAATCTTGCTATCTCGCTTACTCTACCAAACCTGCGCAATCGTCTATTGCACCTAACTTCAGAGAGCTAAAGATCCGTTGCGCTTATTATACTTACTTTTCATATAAACTCACATTATCGAAGAACTCTAGTGAGTGAGCGAATGATTGAATGAATGAATGAACCCTTCAATAGTAAGAACTCACCTTCAGGATGCAGAAAGTCGATGACGCCGTTGCCTTCATCCGACACAAACACGTTATCCAGAAACTGGGCATACTTTAGTCTGATATGCGGACCTGCGAAGTAATGTTTTAAAGACATACTATACTGGGTATGGTTTTTTCGTTCGTGTGAGGAATATTCGGATGCTTCTTACTACGAGCTAAATTGTATTCAGTCGATAAGATCAACGTTAAACCACGGTCCTAACCTAGGACCAAATATTCCAAACCGAAAAATTGGCCCTAGAAGTCAGAAATAGTAGTAAGAAACGTCCGAATATTCATCAAACGAACGAAAATAAGAACGGGAATACGGCCACAGGGTAAAAAGACGTCTACCGAATCTGAAAGGTCGGTACAGCATCCCAACACACAACCAAATCCAAAAGGATTTTCCGAAAAAATCATTATATCCGGAGAAAACAGCGTTTGAAGATTACTGTTTGCGTATGTACTGGGCGCGTTGTTTTACGTAGATTGATGGATTTTGTTTTTTTTTTTTCTTTTGCAAATGAAATTATCAGGTAAGTATGGTCTTATTATGTTGTACTAGTAGTAAATAAGCGAAAATAACATAAAATGACGAAGCTAAGTAAATATATGAGTTTTTTCGCTAAATATGTTTAGAATCA
This sequence comes from Epirrhoe tristata, assembly GCA_951394285.1. Lineage (NCBI taxonomy): Eukaryota > Metazoa > Arthropoda > Insecta > Lepidoptera > Geometridae > Epirrhoe > Epirrhoe tristata. The sequence continues at coordinate 3,015,740 of OX596158.1, forward strand.
TGGTTTTCGGTAGTAGTCTTTTAACACCCTGTATTACTAACTTCCGCCCTGACTTCCCAAACCCGAAAATAGCAATTCAGATACATACAATACGCACAATCAATCATTGTCTGTCTGAAGTAACTGCGTTACCATTTTTGATGACGACTAAAAAAACGAAGACAGCGTTGTATAACTGTCTCGCTCACTCGCTTTGTTTGTTGCATTGTCTTACCTCGCCTACTCTACATACGCAATGTACTACATGCTCAAACCTGCGCAATCGTTTAGTGCACCTAACTTCAGAGAGCTAAAGATCGGTTGTGTGTATGTATTTACCTTTTAAATTGTTAACGACGATTCTCCGCCGACCCTCTCCGTCTAAGCCGATGCTATCGATATGAATGTCATTGTTCAACTCGCTGTGAACTAACGCTACAAGCATTTTCCTGAAATACAATATTAACAACAATAATTAACAATTTATATGCGCTTTAACACGTGCTCGTGAACGGTGAAGGAAAACATCTTGAGGAAACCAGTTAGTGTTCTTATAGGCGGCGATGGGCTTGTAACCTGTCACGTATGGAATACTAACTTCTGCAAGATGTGGGCATGTATCAAATATGTGTTTGAACATGCCTCTGACCCTTAGACATCTTCAAAGGATCTCATTAATTCATTTCACAAGATTCAGTCATTATTCTTACCCGTAATCCGGCATAACACAGAAGCCAATAGGAACCTCTCCGTCTCTGAATTTATAGACAATCGCACGTTTTTGTGTTCTGAGCGCGATCACTTCCACCAGCCTTCTGCCCGCGTCCAGGAAATATAGCGCATCCGATACGAAATCTGTTAACCGGTAAAAATTAAATGAAATCGTTTATTTGCTAAGAGCATGGTATGGCATGGTAAATTATCTGATATAGTTGTTCAAAAACTATTTATTTTATTTTATTTGGGATACAAACAATACATGATGACAAGTTTAAATAAGGCATATAAAAACACATAAACCAATCAAGTTTCCACCGTTTAGTAGACAAGCAAAAATATTTGCTTATATTCTGCAAGAGTAGGTATAAAACCCATTCCCCAAAAACTTAGGTAACTTCTTGCTTTAGGCGTGAACAAAGAAGAAAAAAGTGTTCAAATGTAGAATACATTTTATAGCTTGTGATCGAAGGATAATTGATCAGAACTAATTATATATATTTATTATATTATATTAAGCTATTGCATAGCTTCTATCGCGGGCCTTGAGCGTGGAGGCCGAATCCAGAAATTCCGTAACGAAAATAACGAAAACACCCCCCACTCCGACCGGCACAGCGGTGATACTTTTTAGTTTTGCCATCCATCGATGAATAGCAGAACTTATTACTTTTAAATAACTTAAAAAAAAATATATAATTGCATAAGTTGATAAAAAATGCTATGCAATAGCTTTACCGCGGCAGTCTCCGAGTGTGTGTCTCCTTTTTTATTATATTTATTTTTAGCCAAAGCAACTCCCTTTGTGTGAACGGGTAGGCGGGTTGGTCTTAATTGTGTGTGTAGATTTGTTTCTGTGTGCGTAAGCGATACTGAGCACTCTTGCGATGGAGCGTTCCCGAGGTGACGCACACAAAAATTGTGTGCATCTAAGCACATGTTCACAAAAACATGTGCATCTAAACACAATTAAGACCCAACCCACTTTCAAATACTATAAAAGGATTATTGATTAAACTCACCATAGTCCATATCGACAACGTTGTCCAACCCTTGATAGATCAGTATATGAGTCATACCAAGCGAGAAGTCACTCATGTTGATGAAGTTTATCTGACGACGCTGCCCGTCATACAAGTATAATGTGTCTGGAATAACCGTTAATACTGGTTTATACAATGCGTTTTAAAAACTGAAAAGAAAACCTATTTATGATAGCTACTGGGGTTTTACTGACTGGGGATGATACGAGAGTATAGTTTTAATGAGAATCCGTACGCGATTGTTGTCTGTTAGTACTTATTTGTACAGTTTTCATAAAATTTTGTTCGGTTTTGGTTGACTACAATCCTCAATAACTTTGTTATATTTAAATAAAAAAAAAATTGACCACGCCATTATCATTTTCTGCATCTACTGCAACCGTCCGTAATTTTATTTGTAGTCATAAAATAGCGGTGTATATTGAATAATGTTAATATGTTGCACCTATGCTAATAAAGCTATTATATTCTTTGTCAGACTGAAGTAGCTTAAAATAAGATAATTACCTCGCAAGCTATCATAAGCCATGGCTTGCGCGCGTCCGATATCAAAATGCGTAGCATGTGTCTCCGGGTTACCAAGAGCACCGTATTCCATCCGAGTGAAAAGTTGTCCCCCACTCACTATCAGATACTCTGGTCGATAGCCAGATACGTCTGAAAACAATTACTTTTATGTTAAAAGGAAAGTAGGAAATAGTACATTGTACCACAAGAGAGCAAAATTAGTTTTTGTTGCGAGTGCTGTGTTTGAATCCCGAACAAGCGAAGGATTCTATCACCAAAAACTCATAGGTGCCAAAATTCAGCAAAATCTGACACCGGCAAGATGGGTCAAATTAAATTGGGTTAAATTAAGCTTCAACTCAACATAAGTTGATTATAGAAATATTACTCGTACATGCCATTTTGGAAAAAATAAGAACGATAAAAACATAAATTCTAGCACAAAACATTTCAATAGTAACTAACGTTCACACGTGTTCCCCTTAGGTGCCATCCCATGCGGGCATGCGCAGACGGACGTGTTCGCCGAGCTGAGGAGGCACAGATGCGTACAATTGTGGCTGGCACACGGATTGTGAGCGGTTTGCATCATAGCCGGGTGGTAAATGTGCATACCTGATAACAAATATAATGTTAGTAGTTAGTAGATAATTTTTGAGTTTCAAACTGCTCTGAAAAATAAAACAATATCGGTTCGTTCCGTTCGTTTAAGACCCAAGGCGAAACACACTTTTTTATAATGAATGGGTCGGCTCTTGAGAGACTTACACAGGCAAGAATGAGGTCTACGATGGATCGAGCCTACCCAGAAGGTGCCTATTAACTCTCTCCTTAAAAACATCAGAAATACAGAAATACAGACGCAGGACGCTGATTCCAATATATTACACACCACGTTAAACTTCTGTCTTTGCGTCGTAAAAATCAGAGAAACTCACCAAATACAGGAGTATTCATGGTCAGTAGAACATTCCTCTTTTGCCGAGATCCGTGCAGCTTATCCGTACTTTGTATACTGTTAGATGTCCAGTCGCTCCAGAACACGGTGTTTTCAAACACCGAAATCGCATATGGATGGTGGAACGGCTCTTCGAATAGCGACTGAAATAAAATCATAATAATATATCTTTATTCTGGGCTCAGGATTGAGGCAAAGCAGAAGCGATTAGAGGCATATGCCCAGCAGTGGGATGATAAAGGCTGATGATGAAAACTTTATTTAAAGTACACTTGACCAGTGGGCCTATGATGAGCACCGTGACTGAAGTCTCTCGTCTCGTTTTCTCGTTAAAAATTTTCATAACTGTGTCTGTAGTCATGCGCAGCCCGTTATTTCATATCGTTATGTCAAATTGTGAGATAGTGTGACATAGTCTCTGTCATGGCGCTCATATTAGCGCAAAATGATAAAAATGCCGGCATGACAAATGTTCTTATCTCACGCCGTGACAATTTCACGTTGCTCATCATAGCCCCACAGGTCAATTAGGCTGAGAGGATGGTTTAGATGCTGGACCAGCTTATTACATCTCAAAGTCAGTTCCCTTTGAGTGTAGGCAATCGTTGCTGACGCTGCATAAATCGTCTAGGAAAGGTACTAAGGGAATCTCACCACTTGTTAATAAAATGGCTGATACTTTAGTAGTTAAAACGTCTGCCAGATTGCCAGAATCAGTCTTGGGACATACAGTCCGAAAGGAAAACATCATGAGGAAACTAGCATCTTAGTCAGCTCAACACGTATGGACGGCTAGCCTATCCCATCTGACAAAATCCCAGTCACAACATCCCGTTGAATGTAGCGTGGGTATAAGTTGCTGACGTAGCATAAATCATCTAATCAGTTCTAAGTTTCTAGACAAAATTTGCCTCCTGACGCTGTATAAAGGACCCTTAACCTTAGGACCTCTTAAGGCGCACTTGAGATCCTTCCACCACACTGGTTCTAAAGAACTAGTGACAAAAAGAATCATCGAGTAAGTAGATTAGTAGGCATACAATTATGAATACTTACCAATATTATTATTTAGTAGGTATCCAACTTGAATTTTTTAAATTGTTTTTATTTCAAGATTTTACCTTTAAAGATCTGAATGAAATTGAGAATGGAAGAAGAACACATGTTGTGCCGACCCCACATAATGTGGGAAAAGGGCAAGAAGATGATGATTTCAAGATTTTACCTTTAAAGATCTCATAGTTTTAAGACTACTTTTTATAGCAAAATACTAGGCATAACAACCCAGTATATGTATTTTTTGCGATGTCCTTCCAGGACTCATGTTATAACCGCATGTACAATATATTCTAAGACCTTTAACATGTACTTAAACACAACATGAAAGCAAATAAACACTTTGATTTGATTTGATTTAGATATTTGATCGAAGAGTAAATTAAAAGCCTGAAATTAATACTTCAAAAACTTACATAGACATTTTTCTGATTGAGCATGACGACTTTAACAGTCCTGTCGACGTAGTACAGGCGACCGTTAGGAATGTCTACGGTCAGGCCGGTCGCGAACGTCTCCAGGCTGTCTACCACCATCTCGGATGAAGATCCGTCCATGTTAGCTGACATTATCACCGCACGGTCCAGCCAGTCTGCCCAGTACATTTTGCTGTGGGAGCATTAGAATATTTAGACATGACCATTGTTCTAGGCATTCAAAAAGTAAGCCGTTTCGCAGTTAAATCTATACAGGTTGATACAACATTTTACCGCATTGAGGGTAGCTACCTTTTCTTTTGTGGTTGTAAGAAGAAGTACCTAGATTTTGAAGAAAAACACAACGAGATTTTCGGATTTTGGAAGGCATGTACAGTCAGCCTGGCTAACTAAGCCTAGAAAATGTAATTTGTCAAAAAACACGTTGGTCTCAATCGACGCTCAATTTCCCATAAAAACACGCAAGAAAAGAAGCGGTTGTTATTGAATATACATACATACTGTTTCAATCCCTAATCAAATCTTTTATAACTAAAACTCACCCATTCTTAGGATCCAGAGTAAGATACTTGGGGTGTTTAGCAGGAGTAGACAAAGTAGCACAAACGCCTCCGTTGTAGCGGCAAGCGGATATAGTCCCTCGGGCTGCGTCGCTAAAGTAGAAATTCCCACCCAACCAGTCGATCGATATATCTCCAGGGTCTTCCAAACCAAGCCCAACTAGAATCTGTAAAATAATGAATGAATGAATGAATGAACACTTTATTGTAATAACAAAACACAACATAAATAAAACACGTTCGAAATTAGTACAATGGGCGGCGTTATCGCTGAAAGCGATTTCTTCAAGGCATTAAAATATTGTTAATTAAATGAAAAAATAAAAAAAAATGCTGGATCATCTTATCCCCAAGTAAGCAGAGCTTGTGTTATGGGTATTAGATAACTGTTATACCACTTTGAAAATGATAGAAAATACCCAGACTCGAGAGAAATATTTGTAGTTAAGACATTTGTCCCGCGGCGGGGATCGAACCCGCAACCTTCTGCGTCGCAGGCCACTGCGCTAACAGAGGTCTTCAAAAAACGGCATCTAGAACAGATTTTGATAAAACACTCAATGATAGTTGATAGTAACAGACCTCCTTAGTGCCCACAATGTCTTCCAAATGGCCTCTGACGATAGACTGATGACCCTGAGCCGTTTCCACCCAGTAAAGGTACTTCCCGTCGTACGAAACTCCATGGGCCTGAAAGTTACGGTACGTTAAGAGAGGCACACTTTTGCTCTATTCTACTTTAGATAGGATAGGGTGGTTTTTAACCGACTTCAAAAAAAGAAGGAGGTTCTATGTTCGGCTGTATGTTTTTTTTTTAATGTATGTACAGCGATATTTCCGTCAATTGTGGACCGATTTCCAAAATTTTTTTTTTGTTTGAAAGGGTATACTCTCGAGGTGGTCCCATATAAATTTTATTCCTGAGGGATTAATAGTTTTCCCGTAAAACTAAAAAAATCACTGATCTTTAAGAAAATTGTGGACCGATTTCCAAAATTTTTTTTTGTTAGAAAGAGGTATACTCTAGAGGTGGCGCCATATATTTTTTTTTCCTGAGGGATTCACAGTTTTCCCGTAACATTCAAAAAACCTCATTCTCACTACACAACACCTGACTCACAATCTGAGTCAAACATTAAATAGTTTGAAAAGGTATATTACACCCGAGGTGGTCCAAAATATTTTTTTTCCTGAGGGATTGATAGTTTTCCCCCTTGCTGAACTCCGGTGTGTCCTTTAGTAGGCCTGCCCATGACTTCTCTTATCCTTTCCTACTTAAGCTACGATAAGCAGGGTCTTAATGTAGCTTACCATATTATTTACACTTACACTTTTATTTACACAGTATTTATTTACTTAAGTACACTAAAAAGTGTAAAATAAAAAATTTTGAAAAAAAAAATTGAACCGACTTCACAGAACACAAACAGGCGAACCGTCTACACACTAAAAAGAGAAAAATAAGAATATAATTTGAAGTCGGTGCCAAGTGAATACGATTAGGTACCTATAAAAATAAGAAATCGAGCGATAGCGTATCACGATACAGTTTTGCACCCAAGTTCTTTTGAATTTCTTAGATGTAAATGAATAGTTGGCACCGACTTCAAATTATATTCTTATTTTTCTCTTTTTAGTGTGTAGACGGTTCGTCTGTTTGTGTTCTGTGAAGTCGGTTCAATTTTTTTTTCAAAATTTTTTATTAACCTGTTTGATCCCACTTGCAACAGTGACCAGCTGCTTCGATTTCACTTTTAGGAACTTGATCTCATTTTTGGTTGAGAAGAATAACATGGCTTCAGGTCCTGAAAAGTAAGTTCGTATGAGTTAGGGCCAACTCTGGTGACGGAGTTTTTAGCTTCCATTTTGGCCGTCATGAATAACGACTATTTAGTCCGACAATTTAACGTTCTAAAACGCGGAAGCGCTCAGTTGATAATTCAACTAGCGGTTACTCAGGGAAGGCTTTGAGTGAGGGTAACCCTAACTCATTAACCTAACGGCAGGACTATAAAAATGTTGGGTTACGGAATATTGACAAAGTAAGTATAACTGAAACAAAAATATTCTAAAGCAATTCATACCTTTAGCATAACAAAGATATCCTAACTGATCCTTCTTGTACCCCTCATCGCATTTACACTTAAAATAGCCATCCTCGTTGATACAACTATGCGAGCACTGGGGTCGTTCCAGTTGGCATTCATTAACATCATCGCATTGATGCGTATTGTAGTTGTAAGTTCTGGTAGGAGATAGACAGAGGCAGATTGGACCGTTTCGGTCAGGAGAACAGCTTGTCTCGTTGCCGATGCATGTGTTGTTTTTACACATCGTTTGCCCTGAAAGGTATGGAGAATTAAGGTCCTCGAAAATTGCGATTTCTTGAGGAAACAGTCGTATGGCAGAAGGCAGCCGTTTTTGTCAAGTGTCAAAAAGGTTCCTTTCGTTACCCCGGCGCCAGACCTAGCTTCAAATGTTTGAACACATGTGTGGCACGAGACTTTGACTACAAACTCTCGTGCCACACTATGTGTTCAAACATTTGTCCAAACATTTGAAGCAAGTCTGGCGCCGGCTTTAGAAGCAGCGTTATAGCAGGTAGGATTTCAAAATGAGGCTAATGGTAAAAAAAAATATCTAACCGGAACGATTACACCATTAAATGATGTTAAGTTCGCACTGGCATATAAATTGCGAAGGCCGCCATTTTGAAAAAAAAATGGCGGCTATGGATAGGACAGTATTCAAATTCTTACTTAATTTATAATTACATAGGTAGGATGATTAACAATATTTATACGTACTGATAGTACATACCCATAACTCGCATAGGTGCAGAACATTCTTGATTTTGGTGTCAGGCAAGATTTGGGGAGAGTAAAAAATATATTTTACAGAAATATGTTTATTACTATGGATACTATGGACGAAGTTGAAAAAACAGAACTGTAACCATCTCTATGGGTTCATCTCATACAAGTGACTAGTAAAAACATTATAAAGCTTTGGTAAATTAACACTTTGAATAATTGGGTCAGTCAAATGGACTTTATGAATAAGAAAACAATATTTCAAGCTACATATTTATTGTATTGAAACTTTAATATGAAGAATGAGTGAGATAGTTGTAAAAAAATGTTTTTAACATTTATTGATATTTAAACTGACTTTTAACTGTATTGAGTAAAATTATTGTTTCAACACATTTATATACAATCATACACTCTATTACATATTTAATTATTTACACTAGTTGATTTTATAGCAAAAAAAATGCATCAAAAACCTTTCATAAATGGACACAAAATTGTGTCAAAGTCAGAGTCTCACTACATTGTATCTGTGTTCAACTTATTGTTTATGTATGGGCAAAAACTTAGCCTGTTAAAGGTTTCAGTTCATTTAACAATTCAATAGCACCTTTAAAACACATCCAAATTACTTCTAGCCTGCAACCCAGGTGGATGCACAAATAAAATATGATACTTAAAACTCAACCGATCCTCATAAGTTTTCCCACATGTGTCACAACAGAAAATATTAACCGGTTTCGAGTGATCCCTCTTTTTATGAAGTAACAAAAACCTCAGGTTATTATATCGCTTCCTGCATATATCACATTTGAATTTTTTATATATTTCAGGATGTTTGTTTTTAAGGTGTTCTCTTAAATAACTGTAAAATTCAAATCTACTTGTGCACTGACTGCAAAGATACTGTTTCCGATCAGGGTGCTTATATCTTATATGTTGTTTGAGAATTCGTCTACTATGGCAAGTTTTGAAACAGTCTTCACAAGTGTATTTATCACTATCATATTCCAGATCTTTGTTTTTTCTTTTTCTTCCTTTACTTTTATGTACTTCTGGATTATCAGAATACAAAAGACAGGTATTTTCTATGTCTATTTGTTTATTGTTATCTATGTCTTCCCTATGTAATCCAAAATCATGTGGCTTTAACAGAGAATTTTCATTAATATAGTGTCTATGAATATTGCTTGAGACTCTTGCGTGAGGACTCAGAATATGGGCCTTAGATTTGCTCTGAAACTTATCATCAAAATCGAAGCCAGCAAGTCTAGAATGATTTCCATTCGTGTTTTCAGCTTCTGATCTGTTATCTATGGTAATTCCATTGTCAATGGCATGTTCTCTAAAATTATGTTCAGTCAAAGGTTGATCAAATAGATTTTCTTCAAGTTTTAAGTCTTTTTCATCTATAATAAGCGGAAAATCTTCCTCCTCGGAGATATCAGAATATTCGTCATCTAAAACTATGGGCTCATCTTTTTTTTCTAAAATAATACATTCTTGATCTTGTTGTAATTCAATAGATGGTTTTATGTCCTTGCTGTCATCATCATCTCCAATTATTCCGAAATATTCGTCATCTAAAACTATGGGCTCATCTTTTTTTTCTAAAATAATACATTCTTGATCTTGTTGTAATTCAATAGATGGTTTTATGTCCTTGCTGTCATCATCATCTCCAATTATTCCGAAATATTCGTCATCTAAAACTATGGGCTCATCTTTTTTTTCTAAAATAATACATTCTTGATCTTGTTGTAATTCAATAGATGGTTTTATGTCCTTGCTGTCATCATCATCTCCAATTATTCCGAAATATTCGTCATCTAAAACTATGGGCTCATCTTTTTTTTCTAAAATAATACATTCTTGATCTTGTTGTAATTCAATAGATGGTTTTATGTCCTTGCTGTCATCATCATCTCCAATTATTCCGAAATATTCGTCATCTAAAACTATGGGCTCATCTTTTTTTTCTAAAATAATACAGTCTTGATCTTGTTGTAATTTGATAGATGGTTTTATGTCCTTGCTGTCATCATCATCTCCAATTATTCCGACTAGTTTGTGTTGGAAATTAGTAGATAAATCATCTAATTGGGTATTGCTCACAAGTGCATCGGGATCTTCTTTTACGACTGGGTCTTCAAAATCCTGTAAGATATCACTCATCCCCACAAATTCAGCATAAGTGTTTTTATTTATCTCTATGACTTCTTTTTTAACTGGTTTGACAGGTGTGGCGATCTTGGGTGGATCTATAGATATGGATCTTAGACGAGAGCAGCAGAAGTTTGATTTCCCTGTTGTCAGATGAGACACTGTTTGATTTGTTATCTAAAAGAATAAAGATTAAAATAAAAATAATGATGAATAAAACAAGAATAGTAGATGCAACCAATTTTCGTGTCTCCAATATCCATCATTAACAATGTTTGGCTATGTACAGTTATGAGGAAAAGTCAACATACCTACACAAAGCATCGGTTGTTTCTACTGTATGTGACTATACCTTAATAATCATTGCAATTTTTCATCTTATAATTATAGTTGTTAGTGCCACTAGCCTTCACCCACTATTTTGTACTACACATCGCTTAGCTTTAACAATCCACCAAGAAAAACTTACTGACTTACATCAATTATTATTCCTAGTAGTAAAATAACTATATATCCTAGTAAAAGCCGTGTTGGCCGAATGGGGTTGTACCTCAATCCGAAGGTTGTGGGTTCGAATCCCGGCCGTGCATCAATGGATTTTGCGTTTCGTAAAATTTATATGCGCTTTAACACGTGCTCTAAACGGTGAAGGAAAACATCGTGAGGAAACCAGTTAGTGTTCTTATAGGCGGCGATGGGCTTGCAACCTGTCACGTATGGAATACTAACTTCTGCAAGATGTGGGCATGTATCAAATATGTATGGACATGCCTCTGACTACCACCCTTAGACATCTTCAAAGGATCTGGAATAAGTTACATAAAAAGATCTGAGAGAATGTCTACCGCACCTTGGGGATACAGTCGAGAACCTGTTTTTTATATCCTAGTAGTAAAATAAATAGCCCGTGATGTCACACTGCAGGGCAAAGGCCTAAAAAACTCGTCATTGGGCATTAATTGTTGGTTTTAAATATAAATCACAAACTTTTATTGAATAATCTAAATCTAAAAACTCACCTGTTCACCTTGTCCGATGAATAATTTAAATATTTTCTCAGAATTTTGTGCCATGGCTATGAAATTATAGAATTTTTGCAGAAGGTTGCAGCAGATGTAACAAACAGTCTCAGGCCTCCCATCTCCGACTTTGAACTGAAAAAAAAAAACACCAAATTTATAAACAAACTGCCTTATTTTTAGTTACATCGATTCAATTATAATATTCAAAACACCTTTTATACATACATACATAAAATCACGCCTCTTTCCCGAAGGGGTAGGCAGAGACCACGGATCTCCACTTGCTACGATCAAAGTCAAAGTCAAAGTCAAAGCTAAAATGTCGCCAATTTGATCCAAGAAGGTTCGCCTAGGCCTTCCCCTTCCAGCTGTTCCATACACACTTGTCTCACACACTTGCTTTGTCAAACGACTGTCATCCATCCTCTCTACATGCCCAAACCATCTTAACATACCTTTCTCGATCCTGAACACTACATCTACTAACTTTTATTATACCTAAAAAATATCCCAACTGTATCTCTATTGAATAGGAAACTAATAGTGTTGATAAACTATACTAGGAGCCATATTCCCGTTCTTATTTTCGATTGTTTGATAGATATTTGGATGCTTCTTACTACGAGCTACATTGTATTCAGTCGATAAGATCAACGTTAAAACACGGTCCTAACCTAGGACCAAATATTCCAAATAGCGATGTGTATATCCGGAGTGATTAGTCCAATTGGACTACTTCTTTTGCGTATAGTTCATCTATCTCTAGTTCAATTTCAATCCAATCATATCTTCTTATCCGTCTTCTTATCCGTAGTTCAGAGCGAGATTGATAGAAAGAAGCAGACACAGACAAGAGACAAGATAGGTGATATGTGATATATTCCAATCTTATCAATCCGTCTTCTTATCCGTAGTTCAGAGCGAGATTGATAGAAAGAAGCAGACAGAGACAAGAGACAAGATAGGTGATATGTGATTATTCCAATCTTATAGTTCAGTAGTTCAGTTTTAGCGAGAACGATAGAAGCATTCTATCAATCTAGTTCCGTAGTTCAGCGAGCGAGTCGAACGAATTAGGGATGATCGATATTAGAAAAAATCGATGTTAACATCGAACTGTCCGTTATATTTATGAAATGTGTTTATTGTTGTAGAAATTACAAAAGTTAAAGAAAAAATTTTACATACCTACCGAAAGACTGAACTACGGAACTAAAAGATAGATATACTTCCCAGCGGTGAAAAGATATGTATATATCTTTTCAATTAGGAGATATGTTTTGCACATGGCTAATTCCAAACCGAAATGTTGGCCCTTGAAGTCAGAAATCGTAGTAAGAAGCATCCGAATATTCATCAAAGGAACGAAAATGAGAACGGGAATAACCAGGCGACATATTATACTGAATTATTCTATCAGCCTTGGGTTTATGCATTAGTAAGTAATGTATAATGAATAAGAAATAAGTAGGGTAGATATAAATTGTTTTGGAATGAAAAAATACACATACCTTGACTTTCGATATTGCTTCGAATTTATCTAGAAGTCCCGTATCATAAATTTGATACATTCCAATGTCACTAGATAAACACGCCCTACACACTTTCATTTTATTTATATTCTTTCACAAACTGACTGAAATATTTAGAATATTACAGAAAAAAATAAAGAGAGCAGCGCTAAAGCCGGCAAAAATATGTCTTTCTTTGGGCAAAAAAAAAAAGCATCATGACACTTCATGACAGCCAATGACAAGTGTTTGTTTGTTTTCCTTGACATTGAATGAAGCTGCAGTTTGAGTCACCCCAAATAAAAAAAAACAATGGCTACTGTTCAACTATGGTTCAACTGCAGCTGGGACGTCTCCACTCCACAGTTCTTGATTTTGTTGTTCGCACTGTAATTTTCGTTGATAACTTCACAAATTGTGCAAAATGGTGCGCAAAAAAAGATGCGCAGAGTGCGAAAAGTGCACCACTTTTCGCACTCTGCGCATCTTTTTTACACAAGGTACGCAAAATGTCAAATGTACAAACTTCGCTCCAACCGAGTGTTCCACGACACTAACGTACAGTTTGCCCAACGGAAGTTAGGTTAGCCGTTTGTCTGCGCAGAACACAATTTTGTATGAAAAAGCGCTCACTGCGCAGACAAACGGCTAACTTCACGAATGCCTAGATCCGTTGGGCGAAGTGTCCTTTTTTTATTAATATTAATAATTATTTTTATTAGCCCTCAATGTCCCACGGCTGGGCAATGGCCTCCCCCCACTCCCTTCATTTATTATTTCATTTTAAAGTAACTTATTTCAGGAATTGGGTTTAATTAAAACATATTTACTTACGGCCTTACTAATAAACGTGGTATAAAGTTATTCCTGAGTGTAAACTGTCAAAATGTATGGTTATTTTAAGTTTATTCTGAGGAAGAACTTTACACCACGTTTATTAGTAAGGGCCTTAATGTTTTTTTTTTGTTTTGTTATGTAAATCCCGAGAAAATCGCTATAGACTATCCTAAACAAAAATAAAATAGCCCTACCATACACTAAATTACAAATAGTTAAATCAGGAACATACAATATGTCAATCCAGATTTATAATAATTTACCCTCAGAACTACAAAACATTGAAGAAAATACAATATTTAACAAAAAATTAAAATCTTGTTTAATAGAAAAAAGTTATTACAATATTCAAGATTATTTAGAAGACAATAAAAGATGCAAAAAGTAAACTCAGGTTCCTAAATATATATTCAATTGTACCTAAACCTTAAACCAAAAATGTTTCTTTTGATAAAGTTAAGAAAAAGGCTGTGCCAATTTATTAATTACCTAATTGTTAGTTAAGTTAGATTGTAAGTTAGAAATACCTAAAATAAGTACCAAATGTTGCAGTGCCCCAGCGGGGCTCATGTTATGAAACACAATTTTATTATAAGATCTATTTACTAACATGAAGCAATAAACGTTTTGAATTTGAATTTGAATTTCAATTGATTGTTGCTTCGTCTAGAACTTAAGTCCATTCGAGCGAAGCGATTCGTTGGACGTAGCCATAGAGATAAATAAATAAATATAGGATGTAGCCATAGGTGTAGCTGGCTGGATGGAATGTCTGTTTATCTAAGGTCTGTTTCCTTGAAAATCAATAAGCAGCATGTCCATAAACAATAAAAGATGAAGTAAAAACTTAAATCGGCTTAGAAATTGGTACGGTCAAACGCAAGGTTATTTATTTATATGAACAATAAAGAAAAGGGCTTTGTGGCTGAGCGACTATACCGCCCAATCAGAAAAGTCCCCAAAAATGACGCCTTGTCAGTTTGTGTCATAGATTTAGCATGATACCTACTCCTATATATGGTTTGTGTCATATATATAGGAATGCTAAATCTATGGTTTGTGTAGTTTAAAATGAAAGACCCAAGAAGCTTTTTAGTTCTGTGATTTTTACCCACTACGTCGTCCGTTGCCTGCGAGATAATGAAGGTACGGTACGGTAGGTAGGTACTTACCTACTGTAGGTCAGTGTATGTACCTTTCTTAACTACGCAGTGAATTTTCTCTACTGATTAACAGAGTTGTTTACCCAACCACACTTTATGATAAACTTTGTAGGTTAAATACATACATAAACTACCTACTCGAACTTACTTACCTAAGTAAGTAAGTTTATGTAGGTACTAAATCAATGGGATCAAATTATATGGTAAAATGAATAAACGTTAAATAAGGTTAGCTAGATAGATACCCTTTGTAGAACATAAAGCTGACCGCTATAATATACTTCTTGATATTTTTGAGTTCAGTATAGTTCGCGTCACGTAAAAAAAACGTTGAAAAAAAAATGGAGCGGGTATGTTTGCGCATAGGTAAACTCGCGCACGAAAGTACCTACCTATGTTATACCAATTTATTTAGGTAGGTAAGTATACTTTTCGCAAATATATAAATCTTGATAGGGTTTATTATATTTGAACTATTTGGGTTGAGACTCTAGGTCCGTGGGGTTCTGGAGCCCTTCGGGTTTTCAAAATTCTTTCGCGTCTGGTCGAAGCGACGCGTGATCCGAGAGCTGGCACATTTTTGGCTCAAATGATCAGCGTTGCCATCCAGCGTGGTAATGCCGCCAGTGTTTTGGCGTTTTGGGCTTCCGACTGACAGTGACCTGGATCAGTTGAGCTATCTATAGATCGTTTGTAACGATCCTTAGATAGCTTGACTAATACCTACTGTTGAATTTTGTAAATTGTAAATGGAGATTTATTTTTTATTTATTTATATTATACCTAGGTACCTTTATTAGGAAAGCAAACATAGACTCACAATTTTTACAGAAAGGCCCTTCATCACTTCCATCTCGGCAGTCCTTTAAACCATCACACATCATGGAAGCTGGCAAGCAGTACGACGAATCTAAGCACTTGTAATTCCTCTCACCGGCGGCTCCCGAACGCTCCTGGCAATATGAGCTATCCATGATGGCGTGTGGTAGAAGTGCGTGCCCTGTAAATCACTTCTTTTGAAATATGTAAGACATTTGGCGTATCAGCTTTTGAAAGGTAGGTATCATTGTCCACGTCTTGAACAATGAGAAAGACATCATCGTGTTATCAAAGGTGTGTTCAGGCCTCAGGGTGTTCAGATTCAGGGCATTCAGCGTGTGCTACTAGAATAAATGGCAGATAACTTACAGCACAGGTCCTGAGTGTCTTCATCACTTTTGTCTTCGCAATCATAGGTTCCATCGCAAACCCATACTCTAGAAATGCATTTTCCATCACGGCATTTGAAGCCCTTGCACGTATCCTGCAACAATTTAGATCTTAGGTGTACCTAGCTACCTACTAATTTATTCGTAAGTAGGTACTCTTTGGTACCTACATGATTCTTGACTAGAATTGGAGCTCAAATTAGTAGTTATTCCTAATTTTAAGAGGGAATTATCTACCACAAACGACAGTAGGTCATCACCTTCATCGCATCACCTCACTGGCACTGAGGCCCTTATTAATCAACTTGGTGTAACGTTACGCCAGGTTTAAACTCCAAAAATTTTACCTACCTATGGTTACTCCTATCCTAACAATAAGTTACACCAGGCGTAACTTAATTTACACCTCATTAATAAGGGCCTGAGAGTGTAGGTATCCTAGGTACTTACATTAACCGCAATCACCATGGAAGTACAGTTGACCTCGTCGCTTCCATCATCACAATCAGTTTCATTATTACAAATCCACTGTTTGGGAATGCACTTCTTTTTGTCCGAACACATAAAGTGGTGTGTTTCGTTGCATAGCTTTAAATCAGGAACGTGGTTCACTAAGGATGAAATAAATATACAATCCATAGTACCTTATGTACGATTACATAATGTCTAAGTACCTACCTATCTACACTATCTACTTCCGAAAAGAGACTTCGTTTTCCACCTCGCCTGTACTCATACTCATACTCATACTCATTTATTCGCCGTAGGTGCTCAAGTCACACTTGGTTTTGTCACTTAGGTACATGGTAGATATTAAACTAAGTCACTACTTACTAACTTAAATGTAAGAGTCGCAGCCATAAAACAGACAAGACGGGTAAAAGACAAGAGAAAGTAGCAAATTGAATAAAAAAAACTAATTCATTATTGTATAATGTAAAATCAATCAATTAAAATAAAATTATAATAATATGCTGTGTCAGCCATTGGCTGAGCTGAGACACAAAGAATGTGTAGGTATTCTGTGACAAAGGGTAGGTTAGTACGTAGTTCGAATCTCGTAGCGTGGCATGTTTTCATGATTTGCGGATATTTGTTTATGGTGATAACACAACACTTGAAACAAATATCTGCAACTGAAAATGATAACACGATAGGTATGTAGGTATAGGTAAGGTACCACAACTTGTGGTACCTACCTACCTACCGTGTTATCATTTGATTTGGTTCTCACTTACCACAAAAGCTCTCATCGGTCCCATCTACGCAGTTAACGATGCCATCGCAGTACTGCGATTGGAGAATGCAGCCTCCTTCCATGCAAGGAAACTTATCTTCCCCGAAACATTCCTCTTCGAGCTGCTGCATCTCATCCACGAACTGGGCTAATACGGGCGCCAGACATAGCAAGAGAATAGCTATGTAGACATTCATTCTAAAAAAATATAACTTGTAAGAATAGGTAGGACTTTAATGTAAGGATAGGTAGGTACCTCTGCCAGCATTGAACGGGACCCTCAGAGACGGGACCTTACCCAATAAAACCACAGGGTTCACTTTCAGTTAAAATACATAAGAGTACGCACGGTTTACGCCTTTACGGTTCCCAAATATCAAGGATAATGCAATTAATGCTATTGTAGTAAGAAGTACCTAACTACCTACTTATCTAACCAAGAGCACAGAATACAGAACAAGAGTAAGTGGGTAGGTAGGTACTTACCTAATTAATAATATTTAACAGTGGTTGAATAAATTAATTGTATGGACAGGCTTGATAACTACGAACGTTGTCTGGTCTGGATTAAATCTCAGCCAACCCAAATTAATATAAATAAATAAGTTAATAAAAAAAAACCTGCTGTAGGTAGATTAGGTACTTAAACCTAAATATTATGTACATTGAGCTCTCAGAGTTCAATGGTTATGTATCTATTGAAAAATGAAAATATCGTCTTACCTAACTTCAAGAAGCCAGATAGAGGCACTAGGTATCCAACTATGCTCCCACATAGCCTTTAGTAAAAAAATCCCAAACTCACCTTGAAACTATACAACGCCAGCTACCATTAATATATTTTGTAAATTAAATCTGACGAACTTGAACTATGCGCAACGTGGTTCCCGGCAAAATGGTAGATCCAAAGCATTAAACCGTTTAAGTCATCTAATTTCGATCTACCCTCATTTTTATGTGCGTTTCGTTTTCCCTTATTATTTTTTGTACATCGACACATTCGCAATGATATAATACGAGTAGGTTTATGATATACCTATGCCACAAAATAAATCCTTGATCAAGGCAGGTTTTTTTTTCTGCTACTTTTTATGATAGTAGTAGGACCTAAACTGGATCGCGAGCTCATAGTAGGGCCCAGTGACAGGGACAGTTTAGAAAAGAACCATTTTTCGGACCTACCAACGGACGGACCAGTGACCTATAGTGTTATACTCAGTGATATAGGTCATTGTGGTGACCGGACACAGTAAAGTAAAACGCTATTATACGAGTATACAGGGTGTAAAAAGACGTCTACCGAAGCCGAAAGGGGTAGGTACAGCATCCCAACACACAACCAAATCCAAAAGGATTTTCCGAAAAAATAAATATTTTCCGAGAAAACAGCGTTTGAAGATTTTCATTTATTTCGTCAGCCAGCAATGTACGCTACGCATTCCGAACCCCACGCGATAACTTCGGCAGTGCCTACCTACTATGTGCGTAGCGTAGAAATTTGATTATTGTGAGGTAAGTAGGTACTTAGACTTACCTAATTCCACTGTAACCTCAAACTGAGCATCTGCTCAACAAGCACAGCTGAGCCTGCCTGGCTGTAGGTACCCAAGCGTTTCTCCCAAAAAGAATCAAGACCTGCTCTTCTACTTGCAGATCAGTGTTGGTTCGGGTAACTTAACTATCGATCAACCCTACCTATTTATCGCATTACGCGCTAGGCCCATAACACAACGCATTTTCACACACGATCACAACAAGCACTTTTGACCGAACACACTCGCACTAAACAGACACTCACTGTTCTCTTCTTAACAAATGTAGGCAGGTACCTACTAGGTAGGTAGATACGATAATTAACTACCTAAATAGGTACTAAATTATCCTCTAATAAAACCATAAAACTCATTCGCGACAGTAGTACCGGTAATGCAATTTGTATGCGCTGCGCGAGCGTCCAATACGTACGAATATTGAACTTCAACTAATTAATAAATAATAAAATCAATCAAAACGAGTCGAGAAATTAGAAAGAAAATGTAGCGAAATAGAAATTTGAACCTTATTTCAATAGTATTAGAAGACAATTTCTTAATATCTTTGACAAAAGCCGCCAAAGAGTCAACTGAAAAATGCCTAGCAAGGCATGTTTCACACTACTCAAGAGTTGAAAACTGATGGATTTATTCACTGATCATTCACTACATTGTTGTACCTAGTGATATTTGATAGAATAAACTGATAATCTTATCAACCATTAATCTTATTATTTGTTTACTTAGGCAGGTACTTACTTACTTATTATTTGTTTATGTAGTGAACAGTTGATCTAGTGCTGCTGTTAGTATAAACTTTGACATAATGAATGTGTATCCCAATCGAGGTTAAAGATAAAGTGCTGGTCAAACACTTCGAGACCTCGGTCTTAGACGAATTCTTCGTCAAGCATAAAATTCGCAAACACTGTAGACGCAGCTTTATACCGACCGGCTTTTAAAAAGGATTCAGTATTAGTCTTAGCGAAATAGAAATCTGAACCTTATTTCAATCAAGTTAGAAGATTTTGATAGAACCCTTTGACTCTGCCGCCGACACGTGCAGCGTTCAATCGAATTTCAGTAATTTTTTTTTTGAAATGAAGCTTAATTTCGCTGCATACAGTAAACTCATGATAGCCGAGCTAGAACAGTCTAGGATTTGAGTGCATGAGCCCAGTGTTCAAATCCTAGAGTCGGAGAATAACTTTTTAAATTTTTTTTTTTTTTTGTACTATTATTTTTTGTTTATAACCGTTACTGAAACTTCGTTCAAGTTTTCCTTACTTACGATTTTATGAACTCAATAGTGAAACATTTTATTTATGTAACTAATAATAGCTGAAATAAAGCCAAGTTAGGTACCTACTTATGTTTAATTTTTCTAGTTTACGTAACTAAGATTTTGTTTATAGCACTGGTGGAACTGCATAGGTGCAGTAGACAGGCGACGCGAGAGCGGGGCGGGTGCGATGCCCGGCCGGCCGCGGCGGTCGTCGGCCGCGCGCTCGTGCGCTGACCTCGCTCAGCTGCTCGCGCGCTCGTACTAGTCGCGTTATTTTAAGTAGATTGCAAGATTTTGATTTTTAATTGTTTTTTTCTTTTATAAATGAAATTATTAGGTAGGTATGGTCTTACTATGTTGTACTAGTAGTAAATAATCGGAAAATAACGTAAAATGAAGCAGCAAATTCATTTTTTTTTTGCGTTTTTTTTTCGCTAAATATGTTTAGAATCATGGTCTGATTGCAACCCCTCAGTTTTCGGTAGTAGTCTTTTTACACCCTGTATATCTCTATGAGTAAAACAGGAACTTCTCTGCAGCTGCTGCATTAGCTAACCAAGCCAGCACCAGCATTACAGCACAGCATTGAGTTATTTTTTTTTTACTTTTCAGCATCCTGCCCATCCTGCCCACCCACAGAAAAAAATATCACCTGCCTGACACTTTGGGGAAACTTAGGTCATTGGCCTGACATGTCACATGACACCATCCATGCAAAGAGAGAGACTAATTTAGTATCCCTCCGCCACAAACTATTAGTTGCTTACCCTCCGCAGCATATACTCATACTCGAATATTAAATAATAGTTTGTGATCTCTCTATGTCCCTCCCTAGATAGTAACGTAGGTATTGTATTTAATTGTACACGTCGGTCGTTACTATTCTCTTTGACTTTGACATAACATCTGCATACGAAGACTCAAGACTGGTTTGTGTTTATTTTTGTTGACAGGTTTATGATTAGCAATAGATTACACACTTGCAGAATTATTGTAAAAATGACGGACAATTTTTATTGTTGATCGATCTGAGTTGTAGTCTTAGTCGTGACTCGTGAGTACCTATTCAATTTGTATGAAATACGTAGGCCCCAAGCCGATTTTGCGTTCTACATTCTTGCTCCGTCCGCTAGGCCGGCCGGCAATCGCTAAAAAGCACATGCCTATTTGTCTAATCTAACATGTGATTATCTTCTTTTCTTTCGGACTCGGTGACTTGTTGAATTGGCAATCTATGCTTGAGGTGCATGCTGTTTCTCTAATGCTGTATTACATTGTGTGGATTCTGGATATAAATAGCAAGTTCGAGAACAAATTCTTATTAGCTGATAAAATCAAGTGTTTTACAAGAAGTAAGTACCAAAAGCATACTGAATTACTGAGTAAACTCACTAACTAAGCTAAGCGTACTGCAAGTGGGTGTATGTATTCTGTGTACATTTGTATTTATTTTATTATTATTATGAGCCATTGCTGTCCCACAGCTGGGCAAAGGCCTCCCCACATTCCCTCCAGACGTCGCGATCCTGTGCAAGGCTCTCCCAATCGACCATAAATTTGTCAAGGTCGTCTCGCCATCTTCTTCTCGGTCTGCCGCGTCGCCTTCTCGCTGGGTCGGGGCGCCACTCGGTGGCTACCATTTATTTTACTATGTGTTTATTTTGCCAGAAACTACAAAGATGAAAACAGCCGCAGCTGTGTTGCAGGAGTATGCTGTGAAGCTCGGCTGCACACCAGAGTATGAATGTACTGCTCAAGTAAGTGTTCAGTTTACCAACAACATACCCGCATAAATATAGATAAACAATTTATTAATATATTGATGATAGTGGAACAGCTGTTGCTGATATGTCTATATCACAAACAAGATTGGTTTAATCCTTTTGATCTTTTTAGTTCGTAGCCAGTTGTCGAGCTTGTTCTTAAACAAATTGACCGAAGTAGCAGTAACAATGTCATTTGATAATGCATTCCAATTGTGAACCACTTAAAAAACTTAGGCCTTTACATCTATATTAGATGATTTATACAGCGTCAGGAGGCAACCTATGCCTACACTTAACGGGACCCTGCAGTGCCTGGGACATGTGAACCACTATTATATTTTGACATCCTCTGTAGCGCAGTGAGCGAAGGCTCGTCTGTGACGCAGAAGGTTGCGGGTTCGATCCCCGCAGCGGGACCAATGTTTGTATGATGTACAAATATTTGTCTCGGGGTCTGGGTGTATGATATGTATGTATTTACTTTACAAACATAAAGTACAAAAGTAGTATATCAGTCATTTAGTACCCATAATACAAGCTCTGCTTACTTTGGGCTAGATGATGCTGTGTGAAAAGTCCAGCATTATTTATTTATTTATTTATATTATTACACAAAAACAAAATTCTTTTGTTCTGCCATTATAATAAAGCATCTTTCTTTCCAGTCGGGCCCACAACACCTTTCAACATTTGATTATTCTTGCACTCTGTGTGGGGAAACAGCAAAAGCCACAGCACGTTCGAAGAAGGAAGCCAAGCAAGAAGTGGCTAGTGCTCTCTTACTGCAACTGTCTAAGGCTGGGCATTCTATCCCGCCTCCTTGGGGATTGGGCATGGGCGGGGCTGGGGGGAAGGTTATGGGGGGAATGGGGGTGGTAGGGGGGACAGGGGTAGCGGGAGGGGTAAGTGCTGCGCCAATGTCTCCCCAAGGGGCGGTGGATCCGCATAGCTATGTTGCTCTTCTTAAGGTAAGTTTCTTAACTGTTTTTTTACTTAAAATAATTATGTCTCAAAACTAGACAAAGTCCTTTAACATCCACCTCCAGTGCTCCCAATGCATTTTGCTAATAAAGATTTATCTGCAGTATAAAAATAAATGATGTATGAATACAACAGCACAATAATATAAATATAATATAATTCGATTGATTTGTTTATTTTGTATATTAGATAAAGTAACCCTATATCTAAGATATAATCCATTGCTGTGAAAACATTAAGGATTTAACACATGTACCTATCAAACATCTCCACTAACTTGCAATTATAATAATAAACTTGTCATTTCCACATTCAAGGAGTACTGCGAAGAATACAAGCTACCCGCTCCCGACTACGCCCTCATCGGAGACTCTGGCCCTCCCCACCTTCGCAGCTTCACAATCCGGGCGTCGGTCGGCGCTCACTCACGAGAGGCCACTGCTTTGAATAAGAAGGCAGCAAGACAGATGGCCGCTGAGGCCATTTATAAGTATCTGAGAGGGTGTCTTAGATCTACACAGGATTTTGTTGAGGTATGTTAGACCAAGTTTATTCAATCACTATAAATAACTAGCTGCGCTCCCGCGGTCACTCGGGATTTTTTAATTTTTTCGGGATAAAAAGTAGCCTATGTCCTTCCCTGGGATACAACCTTTAACTATGCCAAATTTCAGCTTAATCTGTTCAGCGGTTTGGGCGTAAAAGCGTAACAAACAGACAGACAGATAGACAGACAGCCAGAGTTACTTTCACATTTATAATATTAGTATTAGTATGGAAGTATGGATTAGGACTGGAATGAATGGCGTAAACAGAGAAAGGCCCAGCCGTGGGATATTCTTGGATGATGATAATAATTTGTAAAAATTCAATTTAATTTTTAATTTAAACAAATTAGGTATCAATAGATGTGTTAGTTAAGAATAGATGTTTAATATCCACATTATTAACTAGCTATGATGCCGACAGCAATATGCCTTCCTTTGACTTTAATCAAAGATGTCTAAAACAAACCCACAGGTAGACGCGATAGCTCGTTCCATCGACAAGAAAATGGGCCGATTCAAAGAAGAGCGCAAAGAAATACCATGGCGTCCGCCGCTCAACCAAAAGATATCAGGTGCTTTAGCATGAACTCCTATTTCCTTTTTTTTTCCTGGCAGTTTTTCATGGCAATTTATTTTGACACAAAGAAACGAATCAGAAATGGCGACGCTTATCGTGCTCTCTCGCTTGCGCATTAGTGACTGTACTACTGTGCAAGCGATAGAACATGATAAATTGTGACGTTTCTCGTAATGAACCGGGTTATTCATAATTGACATTTAGTTGAAAAATTGCCAGGAAATACGAGTTCATGTTAACCCTCTCCAGAATATCACAACGGATTGGTCCTTCAATTTGAAGAGAGCAAGAGAGCGGGCGCGTTGGACGCACTGCGAAGCACAGCTGAGGCGGGACAACCAGCCGAGGTGCAGCTTGAGTGTGCCGCTGCGCAGTTGGGCCTGGAGGTGGAGTGGAATGAAATATCTACTATGTCTGGGAATCTGCTGGTTTCAGGTAACATAGACTAAGTTGAAAGTTGGAGTTCAAAGTTATTGTAATTAGCTGAATTAATATGAACTCTTATTTCCTGACAGTTTTTGAAATGCATGTCAATTTTCGAATAACCCAGCTCATTAAAGGAACGTCGAAACTTATCAAGTTATCTCGCTTGCTTACTAGTGTAGTCACTAATGTGCAAGCGAGAGAGCATGATACGCGCTGCCATTTCAGATTTATTTCTTCATGTCAAAATTAGAAAATAATTAGGAAATAAGAGTTCATGCTAAGCCACCTGATTATTTAATAAACAAAGCAAGTGTGGCAAAGGTTTCACAATGTTTTCCTTCACTGTTTGAGAGTACTGAGCACTGACTATTGGTAGTGAGTTTGGACCAGTAGATAAAAATGACAGTAATGACATTAGAGTGTGGATAGAAGTAACTTTTATCCACATTCTACACGTTTTGTCCACCCTCTATTATCATTACTCTCATAGTCATTTTTATCTATTCTCCGGCACCTAGACAATCGCCATGGTTAGGGGGCTGGCTTACCTCTTGCTCCACCCTATCTCTATAGTAGAATAGAGTAAAATGACATTTGAGTTTAGGTAAAAGAATCTTTTCTATAGCCTCAATGAAACTCAAAATATACTACCTCAAATGTCTTTCCTCCTTCACAAAATACAGCTATTATAGATAGAATAGAAGCTTGGAATCATAGAAGCTTTTTTTCTAATTTTATTTATAGTCCTTTTCACATAGGAACGGTTCTGTGACAAGACTCTTATGTTATTTCAGAAATTATTAAAAAGGAAATAGACAAAATCGTTTTTTTTGTTGTATTTTTGTATTACCTACCTATCACTAGATTTCATTTATTTCAAAATTTTTCATTGTTGAACAGCGTAAAACGTAAAAGTTCTATGTGTCAGGGATACATTCCTATGTGAAAAATACTATAGGGAATTTGATTTTGAGAAACTATGTCAGTCCCATAAAAGAATAGACGGCCGAATAGACGGGCATACCCGTGCGTGTATGGTTGACTATTAAGGCAAATGTCATCATAGCATATTAAGCTGATTTAAGTATCTTTTCGCAGTGGAGCTACCATCGACCTCGCCGTCGCTGGTATACCTCGGCAAGGATCGAAACGACGCGGCAGAGTGTCTGGTCGACTATCTACTGTTGTGTCTCCCCAATCCTAAGAGAGCCTTAGTTGGGACAAATGCAGACTCCAAAATGAACGATTAATAATATCGTTGCAATTTGATTATTTGTGATTATCCTGAGCTGAGCTTAGTTATCATCTCAAAGTAAAAGTGATGACATGTGCTGTATCTTAAGATTTAAACATTGGCTCTGAAGTAAAAAGTCATAGGTAGGTATAATGTCAATATTTGTAGTTTTTCTAGCTCGCCTGAGCAAAAAAAATATTGTGGCACTCCGGGAGTGCCGACAGAAGTGAAAACTTGAACAATTACGTACATTACGCACAATGAATTTTTTCCCTCCAAAGTTGCTGCGCAGAACCCATTTATGATGTCCCACAAAGATGAAGACAGCGGTTGTCAGACAGGCAATTAGTGTTATTTTATGCGAGTTCTAAAAAATTCTAGTTCATAAATAATTATTATTTGGAATTGAATAAAAATAATATTTTCGGTTTTTGTGAAGTAGGCGGTAAGTTGTTATTTTCATATTGCATTTAAAACTCTCGAAGCAAAGTTGTATTGTTTAAAAAAATAAAATGTATTTCATAAAATGTGAATTATTTCTTTAGGTGTCTACTGTCTACCCCATTGAATTTTATAAAGTTCCTAATATTACCTCGAATTATAAAATTAACAGCCTACAATGATGTTTCTATTCTAGCCTAGCTAACCTAAATTAATATTTCTCTCTGAAACTGCGCGAAATCCGTGGTTCTACCCTTTGAGTATTTAAGGCTTTACTATTGGATTTCTGAAGGCGAAAAGGAACACTCAACACTAGCGCCACCGGTCACGACTCACGAGCTTTCCGTGTTAACCCCATTCATTTTAAGCAGCAACTACAGGCAACATTTAGCGAGATGGCAACATTGTATATTTTGACAGCACTGTATACGCTGGCATGACAGAACGACTAGGGATGTTCACGTCTGACTCGATTAACTAATCGGATTATTCTAATTGACGGTTCGATTTCACTATAAATATGGATAGGTTATTACTACTAGTACTAGCGCGTGGAAATTGAAGAGTCAAAATTGCCTTAGTAAAACAACTTTTTCTTCAGTTTGCGTCAACTCAGGGCGATGTTTATTAAAAGTAAAAAGTTAACTTTTTTTTAGCCTGGATTTTAAACTTCGATAATGCTGCATAATATAGCATGCTGTTTGGTGCTGCCCTCGTGTCCAGGCACTGTAGCTTTAAACATATCGTATCTGTAGAATATTTAAAATTTCATTTTTGAAAAAGCACTTTTACAATCACTACGGCATTTTTATTTCGTCTTTCAATTCATTCTATAAAATATTATAATGGAAATGTTCAAGACCTTATGTTCGAAATCATTCGAGTTTTAACATACAAAATCTTACTCGAATGATTTCCAATTTGACATCATCCCATCCCTTCCCTTATTATTAACATTAACCGGGCGGGGGTCAGAGTCCAACATTCGTGCGAGTTTATTTCGATTTTATTTATTTCTAGTTTATTATTTTACGTTAATCAGTTCATAAAGCAAACTCCATTTTAGTTAACGTCTTATTGTAGTGAAATAAAGCAAGCCATGGCTTCCCACGTAGTAAAATCTCTTTCTAAAGTGACCCACATAGGTTCCACTGCTAAGTTTGGTGAGAAACTTTTTATTTTCCTATTTTTTGTTTGAAAGTTTGTTTAAAATACATACTCTGGTAATCATCCTGCATACGTACATATTTATAAGTGTGAGAGAGTGTAATTTTCTTGGAAATAAATGTATTTATTGGTTAGAAATCATGGAATATTTATGTAAAGTAAACTTTGGACTTTTCATTAGATTGGCATAGATACTGTTGATTATCCATGTTGTTGTGCCAAGATATGAATGGAAGTAAATAGTTCCCTCGAATTCCTTCCGTCTCTAACTTAAAATAGATTACATTGAGATAGTTCAATACATGTTGCTATCTACTGGTAGTCTGGTACCTACATACATAGGTAAACATAATCTACCTATGTAATAACACACAACAAACATTGATCAAATCTCCTAGGATAATCAATAATTTATGATTCTTATATGCCACTGCATAAAATGAAACCCTCTTTAATAATAATTGTGTTAAAATGACTACAAAAATTACAACATTATTGTGAATGGCTACCATTATAATTTTATTCGTCCTGGTTCCATTGGGTCATTTAAGTAGGAAGTCATCTTCAAAAATACTTAATAATACAATTTCAACAATTCTTTTACAGTTTTAAAAGTTACCTTTTATTAGTTTGACATGATAGACAATACATAATGATTACATATTGATTTATGAAAAGTTTCAGCGGATTGCTTTTTAAAATCATAATATTTTAGATACAGCTCGGCGAGCCCTCAGCGTAGGCGCAGCTCTGCAGCAAAAGAAGACTCTGAAGGATAAGACCGGCCACAATGTGGTTTTGGTCGATGGAGTCCGAACTCCTTTCCTTGTGTCCTTCACCGACTATGCCAAGATGATGCCTCATGAGCTGGCCAGGCACTCCCTGCTGTGAGTAGAAAAGAAATACATTTAGTTGACACAAAAAATCCAAAGAGAAACAATAACCTTCTTAATAAATAATTTATATATACACTGCCTAGGTACCTACTGAAAAGGGAAGATGTAGTTAGTATACCTTCCAATACATAGATAAATAATGCTGGACTTTTCACACAGCATCGTCTAGCCCCAAAGTAAGCAGAGCTTGTGTTATGGGTACATACATATTGTACATAGAAACACCCAGGCCCGAGACAAATATTTGTAGATCATACAAACATTGGCACCGTCGCAGACGGACCTTCGCCCACTGCGCCACAGAGGTCGTCAAAACGTCAAAAATACAAGTACCTAAACTAAAGCAAATAAGTATTTATCTATTTAACAAATCTTGTGTACTTCTTACGTGGTATTAAACAGGTTCAGTCTCAGCTTTCATTGCCACTTGTAACGGAAACGGTTCAAGTTTAGTAAATGATATTAAAATATGAAGAACTCGTGGTGTAGGTACTGACTGAGTCAAAAATCATTTAATTTTGTTCATTATGATGAGTTTGATCACTTGAAGTCTTCTTAAAAATCTACTCCTGTTCCTTCATCAATACCACTGAGATTACCATAATCATTGTCAACTTTGCGGTCATAGCTGTCGCTCCGATATCAGTCTTACCATGGACGAAGAAAACTAGTTTTCTTCGTCCATGGTCTTACTAAGCCATCTACATAGTGTCGCTACCAAACGAAAATTGATAAGAATAATAAAGTTTTATTTTCTCCACATCATATACAACAATTACAATAGGTACATAAATCTACATAATTTTATTTAGGTGAAAATACGGCTACCCCTCAGCATTTGCTCCAACAGCTCGAGAGTGTTGGAGCGCTGGTTTTCAGTGGCGCCATACCAGTTGTGGCGCAGCACTTGCTGCGACACGCGTCTCATCGCATAATTATCTTATTAGGTCATAAAGAATTTAAGAAGACATCAAGGAATCAGGTCACTTACAATACTTTTAAATGATTATTAGGTACACTTTAAATAAACAATTCAATCATTGCACAATTATTATTGATGATGATGTTACCTCTACAGTGGCCTGCTCCAGAAAACCGGTATATCCAAGGATCTTATCGACTACATAGTGTACGGAACTGTGATCCAAGAAGTTAAGACGTCTAACATAGGTCGCGAGGCTGCGTTGGCAGCCGGCTTCAGTGATCGCACTCCGGCGCACACCGTCACCATGGCTTGCATATCTTCAAACCAGGCTATTACTACTGGTAAGCTATTTTAAAATGTATGCTAAGTATAGTTTTGATAGATGTTTCTAAAACCATTTAGGTATTTAAAAAAAATCATAGATGTTTAGGCTTAGGTTTTTAAAATGTAAGCTTTCGTGTAAGATGTACCAATATAAACAGGGATATTTTGTAAGGTGATTGATTAAGCTGAGAGGATGGTTTAGGTGCTGGGCAAGCCTATTCCATCTCAAACAATGTCCCAGGCACTACAGCGTCCCGTTAAATGTAGGCATGGATTGCCTCCTGACGCTGTATAAATCATCTAATATAGATGTAAAAGGCCTAAGTAAGTAAGTTTGTAAGGTGATTCGCATTGGATTGCTCCTAATTGCCGTAATAAGTAATTATTGAACCGTAAAAAGTGGAAGGGTGATAGTTAGGCCTTTGCCTTGCAGTGAAATGATTCATGATGTTTTTTACCCTACATTACCCCAAAAACTATTCCTTTAATTACTTCAAAGACTTCCCAAATTACCCTAAATAATTTCACCCTAAATTACCCCCAATATGTTTTTAAAATACCCCAAAGATTCCCTAAATAACCCTAAAACATTTTAACCCCTTATTACCCCACTCCCCAGGTATCGGCATGATAGCAGCCGGCGCTTACGACATTATAGTAGCGGGCGGCGTCGAGTTCATGTCGGATGTTCCTATCCGACACTCGCGCAAGATGCGATCCTTGCTGCTAAGGATCAACCGCGCTAAGACTCCCGCGCAGCGTCTTTCGCTGCTTGCGACCATTCGACCGGACTTTTTCGCGCCTGAGGTAAGAAAGAGATACTTATTGAAGTTTTAGCTACTTCTAGGTAAGAAAGAGAAAAATATTAAGATTTCACTGCTTACACTGGCCTGAATCAGTTGAACTAAGCTCCAGAGGTAAGAAATTAAGATGTTTTAGCATTTGTTCAGGCTTCCGACTGCCAGTAACTTCATAATCTATATAAAACAACATCCATACTAATATTATAAATGTGAAAGTAACTCTGTCTGTCTGTCTGTTTGTTACGCTTTCACGCCCAAACAGCTGAACAGATTAAGCTGAAATTTGGCATAGTTAAAGGTTGTATCCCAGGGAAGGACATAGGCTACCTTTTATCCCGAAAAAATGAAAAAATCCCGAGGGACCGCGGGTCACACCGCGGGAGCGCAACTAGTATCAGATAAAACTTCGTAATCAGTTTAGCTATCTATAGAACTTTTCTAATGATCCGTAAATGACTCAACTATTTTTGTACCTAATCTGTAGGTACTTAATTTAGTTTCTGTTATTAATTTTTACAGATTTTTGGTTGATTTATAATCACATGGTAAGATTTATATAAGCTTGAGTCTGTTCTAAAAGAGAAGCGTCCTAAAGGTAAAATAATAAAGACATTTGTTGATATTACTGTTATTTTCTACTTTAGATAACCCAGACATACAAAAATAGCAAGTAAAAGTATAGATATTCTTTGCGTTAAATGCAAGGATTGAAAGACGTTACTTAGGAAATATACACTTAAAAAATCCTCATTAAAGTCTTCAATTGTGGCAAAATACCTCAGAACATCCTTATACCACGAAGCCCAATTTATTTTGTTCCAGTTACCCGCAGTGGCGGAGTTCTCATCAGGCGAGACAATGGGCCACTCGGCGGATCGCTTGGCAGCCGCTTTCGGAGCCTCCAGACAGGTATAGATTCACCTTCCTTGTCCTTCCTATACAGGGTGTAAAAAGACGTCTACCGAAGCCGAAAGGAGTAAGTACAGCATCCCAACAAACAACCAAATCCAAAAGGATTTTCCGAAAAAAAAACATTATATCCGGAGAAAACAGCGTTTGAAGATTACTGTTTGCGTATGTACTGGGCGCGTTTTTATAAGTAGATTGCTGGATTTTTAGTTTTAATAGTTATTTTCTTTTATAAATGCAATTATTAGGTAGGTATGGTCTTATTATGTTGTACTAGTGGTAAATAACTAGAAAATAAAATAAAATGACGTAGCTAAGTAAAAAATTTTTTTGCCTTTTTTTTCGATAAATATGTTCAGAATCATGGTCTGATTGAAACCCCTCAGTTTTCGGTAGCAGTCTTTTTACACCCTGTATACACATTGGAACATACTTCAAGAAATCAGAAATTGAAAACGTTATGGTATTAACGTTACGGTAATGGTAAAACGTAAGGATATCCTAAATATCCTAAGCCTAAAATCGTGCTATCTCGCTTACTCTACCAAACCTGCGCAATCGTCTATTGCACCTAACTTCAGAGAGCTAAAGATCCGCTGTGCTTATTGTAACTACTGTATTTCCTTTAGGAGCAAGATGACTACTCTCTCCGCTCGCACAAGTTGGCTCACGAGGCGCAGTCTAAGGGATACTTCACAGACCTCATTCCTGTTAAAGGTATAAGTTTCATAAGATAACATAGATTAACACTATTGATAACTCAGAACATAGAAACATTCTTTACGTAACCTCCTCCTTTTTTTGAAGACGGTTAAAAAGTAGGTAACACAATGGGCGGCCTTTTCGCTGTAAGCGATCTTTGCCAGGCCTAAGATAGATTTGATTTGTTTAGGTACTTGTGCAATAAAGTATTTTCTATTATTAATAAAACATCGTGAGGAAACCTGCAGCTTGAAAGAAAGACAACACACAGATATTAGCTTTAGCAAAAACGGAAAAAAAGGGCTAAACATTAGATAGGTAGGCAGCTACGTATTGACGTTGTCTTTCCTGTGGGCGGCTGATCAAGCTGAGAGGATGGTTTAGGTGCTGGGCAAGCCTATTCCATCTCAAACAATGTCCCAGGCACTACAGCGTCCCGTTAAGTGTAGGCATAGATTGCCTCCTGACGCTGTATAAATCATCTAATATAGATGTAAAGGCCTGAGTTTTATTATTTTAAAATCTAATTGTATTTATATAAACTCCTTTCTACTAGAAACTATTTGTGCCCTCTTAGTCCTAAGGTCGGGCGCTGAAAGTTGCGACACAGTTTTTACTACTTCTCAGCGTTCATTAGTAATAAGTACAAAATTGTCAAACTATTTCACAAATAAATAAATTACAAATTACTTGTGCCCAGTTGACGGTAGAGATGGTTTGGTTGAGAAAGACAACGGTATCCGCGTGTCGACTCCCGAGCAGCTCGCCAAACTGAAGCCCGCCTTCATCAAGCCTCATGGGACCGTTACAGCTGCTAACGCTTCTTTCTTGGTCAGTATGTAAAACATAAAATAGTATTTTTTCATTTTTTCGGGATAAAAGTAGCCTATGTCCTTCCCTGGTGTACAACCTTTAACTATACCAAATTTCAGCTTAATCTGTTCAGCGGTTTGGGCGTGAAAGCTTAACAAACAGACAGACAGAGTTACTTTCTTCTTTAGTTAGTTATTAGTATGGAAGTATGGATAAGATGAAAAGTACAGTTCGCCCAACGGATCTAGGCATTCGTGAAGTTAGCCGTTTGTCTGCGCAGAACACAATTTAGTATGAAAAAGCGTTCACTGCGCAGACAAACGGCTAACTTCACGAATACCTAGATCCGTTGGGTGAAGAGTATGTTTACAAGCGTACCACTATGTCACCAATTAATATCGTATATAATACAGTGAAACTTGGTTAAGTGGGACCTGGATAAGTGAGAAACCTCCATAACTGGAACTCATGCTGAGGTCCCAACACTTTGGCACTGAATTACCTCTGTTAGTGGGACGAGGTAAACCTCTATATCTGGGATTTGTTCTTTCGATTTATCATCATAGTTACCTCTATAACTGAGACAGCGAGTAAATTTTATATGCATAAACCTCTGTAACTGAGATAACATTGTTTGTATACACATTCTTATTC
Organism: Epirrhoe tristata; assembly: GCA_951394285.1. Classification (NCBI taxonomy): domain Eukaryota; kingdom Metazoa; phylum Arthropoda; class Insecta; order Lepidoptera; family Geometridae; genus Epirrhoe; species Epirrhoe tristata. Next base: position 3,048,934 of record OX596158.1, read on the forward strand.
TACCCACAAATTATATTTATTTTATATTCATTATATTCTCACCTCTATTAATGGAACCCTCTGTAAATGAGACAGATATTTATTTATACCTGTATATCTGAGACACTGGGTAAGTGGAATACCTCTATAAGTGAAACGACATTGCAGGTCCCTTGATGTCTCACTTAACCAGGTTTCACTGTAATTATTATTAAATTAGGATGATGACACCATTTTATAAATTCAGATAATTAATTAGTTACCTAAGTGTTAAGAATTATTTAAGTTTTATTTATTATAATAGCCAATATGTGTCGAGCCTTCTCAAAATCGCAAAACACAACGATAGTGCGATCTAGACACCAACCTCTTACTATAATTCCTACCTTAGTCCAAGGGATTAAGCTTTTTGGGTACAGTAACCTTTTGCATTTTATATTTTTTTGTACATACATAAGTTTAGAACCGTTACCGCAACATCGTTCAAGTTTTCACTTCTGCCGGCACTCTCGGGGAGTGCCAATTTTTTTTATAGACGGACGGCGCGTCGGCCTGCCTGGTGATGTCAGAAGCGAAGGCTAAAGAGCTCGGCTTCAAGCCCAAAGCCTACCTGCGGGACTTCACGTACGTCGCTCAGGTAATATAATTTTCTTTTATAAACTCTATTCTTAAGCCATCTTCAAATTATCATAATCTATAAAAGATCGAAGACAATTTACCTTCTTCTTGCGCCCTCAACAAGCTCTTGTCGTGTACTCGTGCACAGAGAATCTACAGCGCCTCGGGGTCGTTATGAACCTTTTTTTTTATATTTTTATTAAAAAAGTTGTGTTGTTAGGACCCCGTGGACCAGCTGCTCCTGGGCCCCGCGTACGGCATCCCCAAGATCCTGGAGAAGGCGGGACTCCAGCTCTCGGACATCGATACCTGGGAGATACACGAGGCCTTTGCTGTAAGTACACTCAGCGACAGGACATGAACATTATTGAATTTCAAAATTCAAAGGTCACTTTTGGCCCAAAAGTCAAAAGTGCGGACCAACGATAATAAAGGTATCACCACTATTGGGAAGGTCAATTGGAGTATTTTTCAATTTGTATTAAATTCAGATTTTTTCAACCTAAATGCCTCTGCAGTTTTTTTTTACATAAGTATGTTTTACTTAAGTTTGTATTATTTTCTTGCAGGGTCAAATCTTAGCCAACTTGAAAGCGATGGACTCTGACTGGTTCGGACAGACCTACTTGGGCCGTAAAGGAAAGGTAAGCTAATTTTTTTATAATGAATGGGTCGGCTCTTGAGAGACTTACACAGGCAAGAATGAGGTCTACGATGGAGCGAGCCTACCCAGAAGGTGCCTATTAACTCTCTTCTCAAAAACATCAGGGTCGTAGCTCAGCGGAAATACAGACGCAGGAAGCTGATTCTAAATTTTTGCAGTGCGCATAATGAAAGAACTTTGAAAGCGCTTAGTTCTAATAAGTTCAATTTTACACTGCGGCCAATGTATAACTTCACGAATATTCACTATCTGATACTATTTTACGCGTACCCCCTACCGTGCAATGATAACATAGATGTGTTACATTATTTTGAGGATAAAGAATTTTTATTTCTCATAAGAACTACAGAATGTTAACTTAAAATGAGATACATAAATATGATAAGTACTTAACTAAGGTTAGGTAAGTAACTATATACAGGGTGTAAAAAGGCTAACGAAAACTGAGGGATTGCAATCAGACCATGATTCTGAACATATTTATCGAAAAAAAAACGCAAAAAAATTTTTGACTTATCTACGTCAATAAGACCATACCTACCTAATCATTCTATTTATAAAAGAAAAAAAAACAATTAAAACTCAAAATCCAGCAATCTACGTATAAAAACGCGCCCAGTACATACGCTCGACCAGCTGTGCGAGGTCGGTTTTCTCCGGATATAATGATTTTTTTGGAAAATCCTTTTGGATTTTGTTGTGTGTTGGGATGCTGTAGCTACCCCTTTCGGCTTCGGTAGACGTCTTTTTACACCCTGTATATACAGTGGTGGCCATATAGTTAAAAACGATCTGAAATTCCAGATTTTTTTTATCTAAATCATGTCATGTGTGGTTATGTGTTCCTTCTTAGAAGTGACTATTTATGTTATGAAATAGCCACACGAATAGAGCAAACGGGATTAGGAATATAAAATAAAATCGCGGACTATTTTCATAACAAATTTCATTTATTCTCTATATTATCAAAATCAAATAGTAATGAAGCTGGACAAATAATTAAGAACGATTTAATAAACTGTTCGAGAAATACTTTTTATGAAACTTAGATTGAATAAATCACACTAGCGTGAAGCGCGTAAGAAAAATTACCAATTTAATACATTTTAAACTAAAATTAATACTTAGTAGCATGTCCACGGCTTTTAATTACGGCTTTACACCGGCGAGGCATTGACTCTACCAATTTTTGATATTTCGCAAGAGAAATAGAGTTCCATTCTTCTAAAAAAACGTCGTACAGCTCTCTAAGATTGCCACACTGCCGATTAGAAACATTTTTTTTTTTACTTCGCACCAAAGATTTTCTATCGGGATGAGATCTCCACTTTTACAGCATTAAATGGCGCCAAAATTATACTAATACTAGCGGAACGCCCGCGACTTCGTTCACGTGGTACATATCAACATAGCCCTTATCACTTGAGTAAGCTTAAGCTTTTCATCACATTAACTAAACTGAGTGACTGTGACTGCAAGTTCAACTTTGATGACTGAGTCTGAGTCCTAATCTCACTCTAAATCTGACCCTCAATCTAACCCTTATCTCGCTCTCACTCTTAATGTGACTCACAATCTCGCTCTCACATTTTAATCTGCCGCCCCCCCATAAACTCACAAATCCATAAATCCATAAATCCATTAACCCCACTTCCAATCTCACTCCCACTTAAGAAATTCCACACATACTTAATCACCGCCAACACCCTGTTTCAGGAATTATTTACAGCCCTCCCTTTCAACCCATCCCCTAAATACAAAAGTTCACCCCACCCCTACGAAATCCTAAAATGCAGCAGAAGAAGAATGTACCCTCCAAGTTTCAAGTTTTTAGGACTTATGGTTCTCATAGCAACTGTTACTCCCTCTTTCACCCCCTTTATAGTGGAGTAAAAAAAAAATATATAAAATATTACTCAGTACTCACACATAGCGAGTTTCCAGCGAATCGGACCACGCATTCAAAAACCCCATACAAACATTAACACCTCCTTCTAGGGGTAGTTTTTTTTTAATTTTTGGAATGCATACATTTTGTAATTACACTAATTAATACTCATACCGAGTTTCAAGCGAATCGGACAACGCATTCGATAAACCCCATACAAACATCAACACCCCCTTCTAGGGGTAGTAGGTAGTTTTGAAGCTTTTTGAATGCAGACTTTCATTAAAACTGTTGAACTATCATAATTCTAAATTTCATGTCTCTAAGTGCCAGGAATATGATTTTATGATTTTTTCCCGTTATTTCCCACTTATCCCACATTATCCCATTTCCCCCCACTTTATCCCGCATCATCCCATTTTTCTCGCTTGATCCCGTTTTTTCCTGCTTTTTCAACGCTTTATCCCGAATTATCCCGCTTTATCCCACATTATCTCGTTTTTTCCCTGCTTTATCCCTCTTTTTCCCAGTTTACCCCGCTTTTCCCGCATTATACAGCTTCTTCCCGCTTTATCCTGCCTTTTCCCTGCTTTATCCCGCTTTTACCTCACTTTATCCTGCATGATCCTGTCTTTTCCCAGTTTATCCCACTTTTTCCCGCTTGATCCTACTTTTCCCCCCACATTATCCCTCTTTTTTCCGGTTTATCCCACTTTTTCCTGCTTTTCCCCCACTTTATCCTGATTTTTCCCAGTTTATCCCGCTTTTTTCCCACTTTATCCCGCATTATCCTGCTTTTCCCCAGTTTATTTCGCTTTTCCCCCGCTTTATCCCGGTTTATCCTACCTTTTCCCCACTTTATCCCACATTATCCTGCTTTTCCCCAGTTTATCCCGCTTTTCCCCAGCTTTATCCCGTATTACCCCGCTTTTTCCCAGTTTATCCCCCTATTCTCCCGCATTTTCTTGGTTTATCCCGCTTTTTCTCCGCTTTATCCCACTTTATCCCGCATTATCCTGCTTTTTCCCAGTTTAACCTGCTTTCCCCCCCGCTTTATCCCGCATTATCCTGCTTTTTTCCAGTTTATCCCGCTTTTCCCCCGCCTTTTCCGCATTATCCCGCTTTTTCCCGGTTTATCCCGCATTATCCAGCTTTTTTCCTGTTTATCCCGCTTTTCCCCCCGCATTATCCCGCTTTTCCCGCATTCTCCCGGTTTATCCCGCTTATCCCTTATACGTTATCCCTTCCCCAAATACCCCACTTCCACTCCCAATGTTCACCCCCATTAAAGGGTAGATTTTGAAAAAAAAAACATGCAGCTATTTTTTATTACACTACTGCAAAATACTCATACCGAGTTTCGACCAAATTGAACCACGTATTAAAAAATCCTACGCAAACTTTAACACCCCTTTCACCCCAGTTTAGGGGTAGTTATGAAATTATTAGAGTGCGGAAATTTTTTATTTACATTTTTAAATAATCATACAGAGTTTCAAGCAAATCGGACCACGCATTCAAAAAACCCCATACAAACATTAACACCCCCTACATCCCCTTCTAGGGGTAGTTTTGAATTTTTTTGAATGTAGACTTTCATTAAAAGCGTTGAACTATCATAATTCTAAATTTCATGTCTCCAAGTGCCAGGAATACGATTTTTCATACAATCGTTTTTACCCCTTTTCACCCCTTTAGGGGTTGAATTTCAAAAAATCCCTTCTTAGTACACCCCTACGCACCAAGACGGACATACCCTCAAAATTTCAAGTCTCTACGACCAGCGGTTTAGGCTGTACGTTGTCTATCAGTCAGTCAGTCAGGACAAAGATTCTTATAATAATAGATTGACATAGAACCACTGTGTTCTCTATTTAATTTGAATTAAAAAAAAAATATTCATCGTTCTTAATTATGTGACCAGCCAGTAAGTAGTAATACTAGGTCGAGATCTAAGGTATAGAGTATATCGATAATTTTTTTTGCCAATCATGTGTATCAACGAATGTAAGGCTAGTATGGAAAAGTTATGCGATACTGGGAGAAATAAAAAAAAATACGTGCAATTAGTTTTACTTGTTACTTTGAAAAAAATCTTCCCTTTCATTAAGCGTTCCTAATTGTATGGCCACAACTGTATATGTACTTACTTACTTAACTAAGAAGCATATGTTTAAATTTATTTTTAAAGATGATTGTGTAAAATAGTTTTCATTAATTCATTCATACATTATGCGAATCACGAGTACTGAACGTGTGTTACAAGTGGTAATCTTGACTTAGTGAATTGATAAGTTAGACTTTAGCCCGCGGCACCATCATTTTGAATAGCCTATATTCTAGGTCACTATCTACACATATTCCAGGATTCATCCGAATCGGTTCTCTGGTTTAGGTGTGATTGAAACACAAACATACAAATATGCTCACAAACTTTCACCTTTAATTAGTTTTAAAATATATTGATAGTTCGATAATAATATGTTGTGTGTTCAGGTCGGCTCCCCGGATCTTGACAAGTGGAACAAGTGGGGAGGCTCTTTATCTATCGGACATCCCTTCGCGGCTACCGGCGTAAGTATTTGAATTATTTTTATTTACTTTAATAAAAAATACCCTCTTACTAGTAAAACACCAATATTAAGCGCCTCGGCAAACTTCTTGCTTCTTCATTCAAAGATTGAACACAAAATTACATCATAAATGTGTTCCTTTGTGATTCACTTGCTCTATTACCACATACATGTATACTAAGCACATCGGATCTTTAGCTCTCTGAAGTTAGGTGCAATAGACGATTGCGCGATTGGTAGAGTAAGCGAGATAGCACGATTTTAGGCGTCATCAAAAATGGGTTCTGCGCAGCTACTTCAGAGAGCTAAAGAACGATTGTGCGTAATACATTTGATTTGTGTCCAGATTATAACATTAGGAAGATGTAGCCCAGACTGAGATGGCGGGATGGACTTTTTTGCAAAGGATCTGCATACAGCCGCACTAGACCGCGGAAAGTGGAAGGCCTTTGCCCAGCAGTGGTATAATACAGGCTGAGAATAGTAATAATAAAATAAGTTAGATAGATAGATAATTATTTATTGTATACCACACGTAAAAGTCATACAAGAAAAAAAAAGACACTTAACTTATAGGTAGACAACTGGCGGCCTTATCGCTGAAAGCGATCTCTTCCAGGTAAGTTAAGTTGTAGGAAACGAAAGATTTTATTAAAATTACCTACTAACAAAAATTATCCTTAGGTTCGACTAGCAATGCACACCGCGAACCGGCTGGTGCGGGAGGACGGGCAACTGGGCGTCATCTCGGCCTGCGCCGCGGGCGGCCAGGGCGTCGCCATGCTGCTTGAAAGGCATCCTGATGCTACCCCCAACTAGACACATCATCACGGAATACAAGACAGATTACTGATAAATTAGCATCAATTCGACCTAAGAAATAACATATTAACTCACTTTTTACTTTATTATGGGAGTTCATCACTTCTGGGGGTGAAATAACTGTTCACTTGCCTTATTAAAGTTCATTAACACTGTTCAATATTGGTATAATCCATTGTTTGAACGGTTTACAGTTCAAAATTTTGCAAAAAAGTGAGTTTAATATTTCTTGGGGTGTCGAAATAGTTATCTATCGGATGGACGTAAAATTAACTCGAGTCTAAACTACTGCTGATATTTAGTATTTGCCGTGTTTTTACAATGATGGTAGCGGCTTTGGGGCTACTTGTAATTCTAACTAAACCATATAATAGAAATGGTGCCAGTGAAAGCTATATTTTTATAGCGCGCTATATAGATCTGCCAAATACTACACTCTGTTAGAAATACTCAAATAAATCCCATTGACAAGAAAGTCGCTACTTGATCTTTAGAAGGGAATCAAAAATGTGCGAATGAGTAAATGTATGATCGAAAACATCTAAAATGATACCAAAAGATTTTTTGTTTGATTTTTGTCATAATCATAAAGGTTTATATCACTTCGGTTTTCATATGTAAACTTCCTCCATTTAATCATAATTCGTTCGTCATAAGTAAATGTATATTCTGTAGCGTGTAAGTAAATGGATGACTGTATAACAGATTCACTTTGTAAAGCATATTTATTTCATATTCCCTAGAGTAAGAAATGTATCTGAAGTTTATTTATAGCCAATAAATTTTTAAAAAGTATGTATTTCGATTGTTTTTACTACCTACCTATACAACTATGATCAATCATGGCCTCTGTTAGGAATATGGTAGGTCTATATATAAACGACCCTAACGGCTGTCATAAATAAACACGAACTAGAGTGGTATTAACGCTAATCCAAAGCATAAGGCTGTAGTAGGTCAATTCAGTATTAATAAACAAAGACCAAGGAAGAACTAAGCTAATTCGACTCTACTCTCGGAGTAAGAGTTACTCCTAGGCGCCACCTAGTATAGAGATGGAGTAGGCAGACGTAACACCAAATAGTTTTAGAAGAATAAAACCTCTTTGAATAAAACAGATTGTCAAATACAAATTATTGTCTATCTCTGTCATTCATATAATTAATGACAGAGATCCATACTAATATTATAAATGTGAAAGTAACTCTGTCTGTCTGTCTATCTGTCTGTCTGTCTGTCTGTTTGTTACGCTTTCACGCCCAAACCGCTGAACAGATTAAGCTGAAATTTGGCATAGTTAAAGGTTGTATTCCAGGAAAGGACATAGGCTACTTTTATCCCGAAAAAATTAAAAAAAATCCTGAGGGACCGCGGGTAACACCGCGGGAGCGCAGCTAGTAGACAATATTTTGAATAATAATATCATTCGTTCATTCACTCTTTTTCACTACTAATCCCGATGTAAGGAATGTATTACTCATTCGAGGCTACTACCAGTTTATTAATAACATCAAAATATTCAAGTTGCTCCTTCGTTACTAAAGAAGTAACAAGTCTGAGAGTAGTCTCGTATTAAGCTAGAATTAGGGTAATCTAATTAATAAGGCCGTAAGGGTCTTAAGGACAGTCATGGAAAACTAAATAGCTGAAGAGACTAGGGTGTGTAAAATTATAGTATGCTTGTCTTTCTCGGAACATCTCTAGTGCTCTTTGGATCCAGATATTTTTCAAGGGACAGATAAGACCGGCTTTTGGTGGGAAAAAACCGAATCAGTCGTCAACGGTGCCTCCTCTTGGGACCAACTATAGTTAGAAACATCAAGGTATTTTGTACGTTAGTATACAATTTAAGGCGTGTCTTTGATTCCTTGGGAGTCGTTGCATGCCAGTTCAACTGCGTTTGTATTCTATTCGTTCATATTTTTCATTATTTTATCTCTATTTATTTGGTTACCTCAATCTGCGTTGCAAACTAATTTTCAAAATCTCACTTGGTCTGTAAATGATAGAAATCCCATAGAAATAAAACAAAATGTTAGGGTAACCATTTATTAACAGTCACCAGTGCTTATTAGCCAATTTGTCTTATCTACATAGTTAACCTAATATAATATTTAGATCACCCCATTGTAACGAGTCACGAGAAATAAAAATACTCAGAACCAAAGTTTTCTGTGAGTATTCTATTTTCCCGTAGGGGAGTAATGTTATGCACAATTTTTACATAAAAATATACCGTTTCAAGGCGAACTCGCCAAAATTAACAAAATAGAAATACAAGAAGCATTTAAAAGAGATTATAAAGAATAGACATTTCGTCTAAATTATACTAAAAAGCTATGCTTTTATAACGAGTCATGGGTCATTCATGAATGTATGGAAACGATGTATGTATGTACTTACAATATATAATTAGTATGTGTTATGTTAATGGTTAGTGCCTAATCAGCAAATTAAAATATTTTGGAAGTTAATTATAACACAGATTTTAAAATATTAACTAGTTTTAAGTAAAACATCACAACTTGTGAATTTATTGCTTTAAAGGTCACTTTTTTATTATTAATGCTGACATTACATATTTGTGTAAAGAATATCTTCTACTTGATACAGAAAAAAATATATCGACAATAATTTTCTGAGATCGACATTTTGGTTTGCTAATTCGTCTCATATATGTAGTGTGTTAGGAAGAATACTTAATTTTACTAAAATGCAACATGAAATACCTAGTCACGAATCAGTGATAAATTTCGTTAGTTGACCTGTGTTGATTTACAAAAACTCTTAAAAAAAATCATTGTAGCATGTTCATAGCCATATTTTGCAAAATCCTATTTAAAATTCAAGTCACTGATTCGGTACCATAGACTTGTACTTCGTAGATAAATTGATAAGGCTTAAAAATAATATTAAAATAAAATAAGTAATGCAAACATTGCCACATAATTTTCTATAATCAACTAAGTATTTATGAATCAAAAACTTCAGTCCGGTGCCTGGGTAAAGATTACTGAACTACACAACCCTTTTCCAATTATTTTAAGGTTTTAACTTCAACAAAACTTATGGTTTCGGTATTAGCTCACCTGTTTCTATACAATGACCTTATGAATCAGTTCATATTTGCAGATAGTAAACATAATCTTTGCCCAGATCTGTACAATATACAAACTAAAATACACACTTTTTCATAATAATCTTTATAAATCACACTTGATTAAGGGCTTAATCACACTGGCCTGATTGGCAAAAGCTTGACTGCTAACAAATGTGTACGCACCCTTAGAACCAGTGTAACACAGGCCTTTGATAGAACCAAAGTTTAAACAAAGTTCAACTATAGGCACTGTCGACTATTGCTAACTTAATATTTACATTCCGTTCCATTCTAAATATCTATAATTTTATTCGTGCTATAATAACATTGTTTCAAATACAACATACAACTTCAATTACAACTATTTCATTGCTATTAGTTAAACAATGTTGGATACATGAGAAACAAAATGCACGTTTTCAGTTGCATGAAAGAAGCCTACATAAAGCAGGAAGTTTTTCTTTTTTTAATAATTTAATTTCTTATGAAGTCTTGACTGTGTAATAAAATTTTAAATAATATGATAATATTATAGCAACAATGACGGTTTTTTTTGCTTGTAATTCCTACAAGATATAAATAAAATACTAGCAAGGTACATCGGATTTATTATCTGCACTTTGGTCCTAACATATCCAACTTCACATTTCACCGGCAGCTTCATTTACAAGTTTCAGCAAAAGTCAAACCAATTGGTTATCCTTTAGCAGATTATTAGCTCATTATCTCGTTTATATGACCTTATAAATGCGGGTTCGATTCTCGCGACTGGACAATTAGTTTAAACTAGTAGTAAGTATTAAACTAGTTAAATTAACTAGTTTAATACATGCAAATATTTCCTAGGTCTGGATAAATATTTTCAAAACATCAATAACTCATGTAGTGTTCAAAACTTCTAGCTGAAACTAGATCTGTTGTACATACTGTAAGTAGGATGTCATTTATTTATCGTTACTTTTGTAATGTTAAAATCTCACTATTGAAAGGCATTGAACTATAATATAACTATATAATCTAGTTTAGTTTAGCATAATTATTGCGATATGCAAGGCTAATGTTATCAATATAAAAGTTAAAAACTTTAGAATACATCTTTGGATATATTATAACAGTTTTGGAGTTACGTTCTAATGAACTAATCATTTACATTATAAAAATAAATATATCTTTAGCCAATTTATTATAAACTTCTGTCGACAATTATTTTGTGTTTATATCAATCAAGTCTTGAATCATAATAAGGATTGCTTATCAAGTCACTCACTTCACATTTGGTATATTCCAATCTGAGTGATCAGCCATGTATGTATTTTTATCTATGTTGCAGCTTGAAAGTGTACACTAATCTTTCATGCACTCGGAAAATACTGCTAAACGCGCCATTGTGAAATTTCCGTCACAACTGCTTTTGACTGGATATGAGATTTGTACACATACATACATAAAATCACGCCTCTTTCCCGAAGGGGTAGGCAGAGACCACGGATCTCCACTTGCTACGATCCTGACACACAACTTGAGATTTGTATATAATCAGTAATCACCAAAGTTGTAAACTATTTACCACTAACGAAGTTTTTATAACTGTCCAATTATGTATTTGCTGAAACTGTTAACCACCTCTGATATATTAGCCATTTTAGTTAATAAAATCAATCACTTCCGTGAACAATCATCAATGTAGTTGAATTTAATCACTTCCGTCAAACAGCCAACGTATCATATAACATTGTATATTGAACTAGTGTTTATCCAGCCAGATATTATGCCAATTATGTTATTGGAAGTCCGCGAGCGATTGCCGCCATGTTGCGTGGAAGGGGATGCGAAGTATTTTGAGCTTTGTGTTGGGTAACTGCGCTGAAAGTAGCCGCTGTAGCGTTGGCAAAGGGAGGATTTCAACCTGGGCAGAGATAATTGGTATTAAAATATGTATGCGTGAAACTAAAGACGGCTTACTTAATGTGTTAATGTGAGAAATAGTTCATGTAATTAAACATTATTTCCTACAATATTTGAATAAAATACTACCGTTTATGAAAAATGTACTTAAATTATTTTTTTAAAATAGAACTTGAACAAAAATTAACTAGTCAACTTAGTAACAAAGATCTTTCCACACATTTACTATACGTACACTAAAGAAGTTGCACAGCAATCACAAACCCCTAACAATCGAAGAAAAAACTAGCGCAGCCGGCAGGATACAAAGTTACATAAGAAGTCCAAGCAACAAAAAAATGGCGCAGCCGTCATGACACAAAAATATGATACAGCCGATAGGATATATACCTGTGGAGGCCCAGCGACCAGCTGATGGTCCATGGGCAGCCTGCATCCCGGCACCGGCTTCAGCACCGGGATGCACTCGCCCAACTCGCGCTTGGCCTGTCCGCCGCCGCCCGCCGAGCACTGGTCTATGAACAGCTCCGTCACTCGCAACAGTTCGATCGTGACGCCCCACATTAGGTGAGTTAGGGTTTCCTTTAGCCGAAGGACGCCGCTTAGCACCTGTATAAATTACAAATTATGAGAATCTAGATACACTCAGGTGATACCCGTTTCCGAGGTAAAAAGTAGCCTCTACTTTTCTAGAGACTAATCTATATCTGTTCTCAATTTCATTCAAATCTATTCAATAGCTATGTTTTTAGCTGTGTAACAATAAAACTAATATAATAGCGATTTCCGATTAGGACAGAGTCGTGATATTCTTTGTTTTTGTTTGTAAAAACAATTTATTCATTGCGCTTTTACATCTAGCCACTCAACTGAATATCATGACACATTTTGTAGATGTATAAGAAAAAGGACATAGGTTACCTTTAATAAAAGAGTTTTTTTACCTGTTTATTCGTGGTTGCTGATTGTGACACATAAGTGGGTATGATTAGTAGTCTCTGAATATTTTTGCACTCCGCTAGCGCGTCATCAAAGCCGACCTGTGAAATAATAATATCGTTTATACAAGAAATACATACATACATACATAAATAAAATCACGCCTCTTTCCCGAAGGGGTAGGCAGAGACCACGGATCAACAAGGGATTTGTGTGAAAAATGTGGACATGTGCCAAATATTTATATTTTTATGCCTCTACTCCCTTAGATATCTTCAAACGTCCTTTGAACTTATTAATGACCTGAGCGAATGATTACGAAAACAGGTCAAGGACTGACACTGGAACTTGAATATTTAAATTAAGGATGGATCAACTAAAAGAAAGCTAGGACCCGTATCCAGTGACCCGAAAATTTTACATTACGAAGCACGGAAGCTCTCTGTTGATAATGCTACTAGTGGTATTTGGACCGCCCAGAACATTCCTTCATTAAGAAGATCTATCAAGAACAACGCAAGCTAGACGTTACCTTGACATCTATATTGACAAGCTCGAGCCGAGTGAGGTTAGGCAGGCGTGCCAAGGCCCTCAATAACGCAGGCGCGGCACAATGCGCAGTACCCCGCTCTAGCCGCAGTCTCCGAAGTCGGGTCAGTCGCGCGAGCACTGAGCCGAACTCTTCACGGAAGGTACACTCGCCGAGCTCGAGTGATTCTAGGTGCGGGAGCGAGCCTACTACGTCGCAAGCGCGCCAGCCTAGCTCCTGTGAACAAGGATATTAGTAAAGAAATTGGGCTTTGCGATGCTTTTGAATTGCACGTGGCAACATTAAAAGATACAGTTGACAAAGGGTGGGACAAAGTATAGCAGCTACCCTTCTTTTTGCATCTAAGAAAACTCTAGGTTTATTTTACTTAAAGAATCAGTAGACACTACAAATGAAAAGGTTACCTTTAATGAGGTAAAATTATATTTCGCCTTTTACTCTCATAATAGCTCGCCGGTTTGAGGTGGGTACTTTTAACCCTTCCCTAATGTTACCAGCTTGGTTCAAGTATGTTCCATTTCCTTTCCAGCAGTCTCATGCAATTGACATAATTGAACGACCTACGCAGTCTTTTAGCATTAAACGTGAAGTAAAATGTTAAAATGTAAGATACTGCACTGTCGATCGATATTTAAAAGCAGCCACTAATGTACTTAAGTTTAAAAATATCCACATACTGTTTACACAAATGGTTTAGTTGGCGCAGCCTGTAGGATACTATATTCTTACCTTGATAGAAGTGAGCGACAAATGATGCAGATTGGTGAGTTTCGCGAGCGGTGTAAGATCGGCAGTCAGCGCCAGCCCCTGCATGGACTTAAGTCGCAGTTCCCTCAGTTGCGTGGGCGCAGCCAGGGGCGCGGGGTCGAGCATCGCGTCACGTATCGCGAGTGCTGATAACGAGCGCAGAGCGGGAAGAGACGCGCTAGCGGCCTCTACAGCGCGAGCTGGACATCGGCACATTTCCAACCTGGGTTAAAGTTTGTTTTAGTTAGGAGCCAATAAAGCACTGGTCTAGTAGTAAAAGCCCTGCCTTGAGATGCTAAGATCGTGGGTTCAATTCCGGTCATCAATTAGTTAAAAATCGGCAAGTATGTAGAACCTAAAAAGTTCGAAAAATAAATAAATAAAATAAGAACTTCATTGAGGACACAGTGTTACATGAAGTAATTACATGCTAAGTTTCGACAGTATTGTCTTACAATCGGCGGTCTTATCGCTCAAGGCGATTTCTTCCAGACAACCTTATACTTATACTAAGTAATACTAAAGCTAGTTAAATGTAAGACAACAGACTACGAAGTTCCGCACTTTAGGTATTCACCAACCCCTGAACTAGTTAAAAACTATATGTCATATGCACGAAATAAGCCTTTGAAGCGCACCTATAATCCTTTCACCAAACTGGTTCGAAATGTTAAGTAACTAGAGACACGAAAAAAGTGGCGATCTTATGCTACCGTTATGGCTTATGATTATGACTTATTAGCCGGGACCGGCAATTAAACATGCTCTCCGAAACACGGAAGCGCTCAGTTAATAATGCCGAGAATATCTAGAAAAAAACCTTTCCCGTAGGGGTGGTAGGCAGAGGCCAAAGGTTTCTACTTTCTACGATCCTCGACATCCTATTTTTATTCGCATAAAAGTAATAAATTACCTTTCTAGCGTGTCGACTTTGGATATGTGTTGTGCGAATTGGTCCCAGAATGCGATATCATTTTGCGGAAGTAGCATCTTGCGGAGATCCAGCCATTTGGTGCCGTGACGTTTGAGAGCGTCGCACAACCCTCCCCAATCGTTTACCTGTAAATTAGGTTTTATTAAAAGATGGCGACACACAACACATTAGATACTTATTGCACTATGTAATTATATTGACAAATGTCTTCTTATAAGTAGACCTCATGGCTTGCTCAAGTAATACAGTGCTTTGTGCACCTATTGGTGTACGGCTCTGAGTTTTGCTGATACTCGAAAGAAAGAAGTAGTAAATGTAGTGATACAATAGATACTTACTTGTGAGTTTTTCATCCTGACGTGTCTCCATAGCGCCGGCGTCGCCGCTAGTTCCTGCCACACGCGGCAAACGCGCGCGCAATGGGCGAGGTCCCGCATACCTAAGTACTGGAATATCTGAGAACAAACATAAAAATATTGATTAATAAATAATAGCAATGAAAATGTTGTTTTGTTTTTAGCCTGTACTGTCACTACTGGGCAAAGCCTCGAGTTTTCCGGGTTTTTCCGTCCAACGCCATTGCCTGCCGCCAATAGTCGCCGAAGGAAAAAACAGAGATTTCAAAATTACTGTGATTTCTTTCCGGAAATATCGGGAACAGCTGAATTTATTTTAATGGAACTTTAGATGGAGAATAAAGGATGGAACTAGTATAAGTCCGGAGGGGGGCGTTGGTTTTACAAAAAACTTCTGCAGGTATCATCGTTTCCATTGTATACATAAGCCACTGTTACTGTTCCTGAATAAACTTGATTTGATTTGATTTGAGAGGAGTTAGGCAACGTTTAGGCTACTTTTTATCTCGGAATTCCCACGAGTTCGGGATTCACGCGTGATAAAGCGGGAAAGGACTCGCGGGCACACCTAGTTTATTTTCTTACTTGTACAACAATATTGCTATCCTTCGCGCGCTCGTAGAACCCTGAGAAATGGTCCACCTCATCCTTTGCGTCGGCTCGCGGCCTCCCACGTCGCCTCGGGGATACGGCCGCCGTCGGTGGCGTCGGCGCTCCGTTTGTCACGCGCGTTTTCCGCTTGTCCTCGCTAAAGAATAGATTTGTAAACTAGTTAGAGATTTTGGAATGAATTTTTAGAAATAAAAATAACTTTTATGTGTTTTTTAGAAGTAAATCATGATACAATAGGCTGTTTATAGAAGAAAGACTATAAACAGTAGCGTTCATTGCGTTTGTGGTCTTTGAAGGAAGAGGCGAAACGCTTTTTCTGAATGAATACAAAGTGCGTTGGCAGTGCAATGATAAAAATTATAATATTGTTTCTGTTCTAGTAACAATTTGTAAGATTTAGCATTTTTTTGCGAAAATGTTTTGTTTTAATTGAAATTTAATATTTAGTCTTTGTTTTATAGTAAAGCCATATGTTTATACTTCTTATTATAAATTACAAAATAGTAAAAAGTAATCCAGACACAACTTTTAGCGAAGTATGAATGCATACTGTATGCCTCGGTATGTATTGTATAATTACTTTGGCATATTTTTTGTGTATAAAAAAAATTGTGTCATGTTTTATTCCCACTACATACCTTGAAATAGCCAGAGCAACATCAAAAATGGTTAAACAAAGTCGGTCTATACAATTTTATTAACAGTTTGTTTGATACATTCCCATACACATATACGGATAAATAATCTAACATAGAGTACTCCCACAGTAACATTAAAATGCCATTTACACTTTTTATACATTTGTATTTTACTAAACACTCTAACATCCCGCTCATCAGATCTAGGCAATCGTGTTAGCCGTTTTTACACTCAATAGACACTATCATACAAAAATGGCTACTGCGAATCAAAACGCCTAACTTCACGAATGCTTAGATCCATTCGCTGTACTGTGTCGCGGGTCATATGTGAGCGAAAAAGAGCATATTGCGCTCTCTCTCGCACTTACAGATATGTTAATTTGATTAATTACACTAGTTCGGATAAAAAAAAACACACTGTACCTTCACGACCTATTTGTTATCGCAGTAACTAATCGCGTGACATTATCAATAACATGTTGAATGGGTACATAATAATGCGAAACGCAATTTATAAGTTATATTATAAATAAGTTATATGGATTTCTGTAACTAAAATATACAGTATACAACTTAAAAACTAACATGACGTCGTCATTGCGAAGTATGAATAACGTAAATAACATAACAATGATAGGGAATAATAAAATCCATTGGTTACATAAGCTTTTAGCTTTAAAAGTAATAAAATAAATAGAAAACCAGTCAATAAATACATGCTATAGGAAAAAACAAAGACTATATTTACTTACTATGCTAGTAGACAATATCGCAGACATTGTGAATTGAAGAAGCTTTAAAACAAATCTATCAACACAAGAAATGGAGAAGAATCATTTTGATCAACTTTAATACATCGTTTATTCAACAATCTGTAAGTTCATATTAGATCACAAGTGTTTTTGCCTCCACATAGCAAGTTATGTACGTATTTTATTTGTTTGTTTGGATATTAACATCCAAAAGAAATAAGACTATATATTCTTTAACACAGAATAGTCACAAGACTTGGATCTTAAAACTCTAGACATACGTATTTCACTGAAAACTGTAGAAATCTAGCTACATCGAATCTTGATTCAAATTGTATGTTAGGTACAGTACGCACAACCAATCTTTAGCTCTCTGAAGTTAGGTGCAACATACGATTTCGCAGGTTTGCGCGAGTAGGCGAGATAGGACGATGCAACAAACTAAGCGAGTGAGCGAGGCAGCTATACAAAGCTGTCTTCGTCTTTTAGGCGTCATCAAAAATGGATTCTGCGCAGCTACTTCAGAGAGCTAAAGATTGGTAGTGCGTACTGTAAGTACTTTTATACATTATTTATTTCTAATTCACTCTTCTCTTTTATTTTTAACACCATCCAGCTAAACTTTAACAAACAGAACTGCCACTGATTCAAAACGCACGGTAAACTTTCTCACAAATCAAGTGAAAAGAAAGGAGACGCCTAAGAGGGTAATCAGAGTTTGTGACGTACAAATAGATTTTTGGCATTCGCCCACATTTTGTAGTTGTTAGCGTTCCATACGTGACAGGTAGCTAGCCCATTTTGCGTTGCTAGCCTACTAACTGGTTTCGTCGCCATTTTGGATATATCATAATAATGTATTATACATTTTAAGAAATTAAACATCCATTGATGCGTGGCCGGGATTCAAACTCACGACCTTCGGATAGGTCTAGGCACTATCTCTGCCAACACAGATGTTATTCAGCTAAGCCTGGATAAAATGACTAAATAAATTAAATATTCTACTGTGATTCATCACTGGTTTTGGTTTGAGCCGTCGAGGCAGCCTCATGCTATCTGGAAATAAATAAAAAAAGTATATAAATTGGTGTCTGATTTATTGACCGCCTATGAGGCCTCCGTCTTGGCTTAACGAATAGCCGGGAACGACAATTTAGCGTGCTCTCCGAAGCACGGAAGCACTCAGTTTGATTATGCCACTAGCGATCACCCATCCACTAGCGCTTCCCGTTTTGGGTGAGAGGTTAGTTGTGTATAACTTTTTTATACTAGTCTTTCGTGTCTCACTGTTTATACACCTCCCCGAATGTTCAACTGTAGTATTTTTTTAATAAATAAACTTACTTAGCAACAGCTTGCGCGGCATTAGGCAGCGGCGCGGGTCTGGGCACTATAATGAACCGTCTTCCATTGATAACCGCGAGAGACTGAGGTAATGCCATAACGCGGGGCACGCCCGCGGGGGCCGAGGGGCGAGGCGGGCGGGGGGCGGCTACTGCCCATACACGCTCGCCGTCCGCACCTCCGCCTGATACCTAAGGAATAATAAATAAATAATGCTGGACTTTTCACACAGCATCCATCATCTAGCCCCAAAGTAAGCAGAGCTTGTGTTATGGGTAGTAGATGACTGATAATTATACACTTTTACTACTTATAAACTTTTTGTTTGTAAATACATACATATTATACATAGAAACACCCAGAGACAAATATTTGTAGATCATACAAACATTGGTCCCGCCGCGGGGATCGATACCGCAACCTTTTGCGTCGCAGGCGGGCCTTCGCCCACTGCGCTACAGACGTCGTCGATGTAAAAATAAAACTAAACCCAGCGACGGCGGCAGTAGGTGCACCACCGTCAAACTAATTTGTATTTATGTCATAGATACAAATGAAATTTTCTGTCTAACTGTTGTAGCGGCAGGTAGTGGGGCAAGTGTGATACATGAAGGTAAAATGCATTCAGGCGGCGCCACAAAAAACAATAGATTCTGGTTTTGGAGATTACTCATTCTTATGTTGAATTCTCTTCAGCGTTGGTGCGATTGTGGCACCAGTCCGCACTTTCCTAATATTGACTCTCATAACATTAAATGAAGTACCTTCATTCTAAGCAGCACTCGTTTATCATTAGGCTTGTGTGTACTGGGCTGGGGCGCGAGGCGCCTCGGCGCGGGCGCGAGGCTGGCGCCGGCCGCGCCCGACTTGTGCGTCAGCGGCGGCGGCTCGTGCGGCGGGGAGGACGATTTACGGCAGTTCTGACGACACAAAACAATCATTTAAGTATAATAGCGAAGAGAGGCATAAATCAAGCGGTAGATGACGGGCTACGTTTAAAAGGCTTTAAACACGTATTAAAAATCACGGCAAAGCAAAAAAGCATAGTGACTTTTGCTTTAATTTCAAGTATGTAAGTAGCAACTTCATTACTGATTTTGATGCAATGCCAAAATTATTATTATAGTCTGAATGACGCCGGTTTTTTTGTTTTTTGGCGCAACGAATTGATTTTTATTCCCATAATTCACTGCTGCGGCCTAGACACAAACAGAGAAAGTTTACAAAACTTATGAGTCCGTTATACCAATTTGTGAGAATAGAACAATTGAATTGAATATACGTCAACGTATATTTGAGCTTGTTACATACAGGGTGTAAAAAGACATCTACCGAAGCCGAAAAGGGTAGGTACAGCATCCCAATACACAACCAAATCCAAAGGGATTTTCCGAAAAAAACATTATATCCGGAGAAAACAGCGTTTGAAGATTACTGTTTGCGTAGGTACTGGGCGCGTTTTTTTACGTAGATGGCTGGATTTTGAGTTTAAATAGTTTTTTTCTATTAAAAATTAAATAATTAGGTAGGTATGGTCTTATTCTTCTTCTGATTGCATCCCCTCAGTTTTCGGTAGTTGTCTTTTTACATCCTGTATTTTTTTACAAGTGATCCCGCCGGCTGCGCCAGTTACCTTGCAAAGGAAGCCAGCGGGCGGCGGCGCGTGTTTGAAGCCGGCACACGCAGGGTGGTACAGGCACAGACACGCGTTGCACGAGAGCGAAGGTACGCCTGAGCCACATGACATCGAGCAAGGCTGTACGAGTTGACGTGGCGACTGTAAGAGGGAACATATTGATAACATACAAATAAAAGTTCGACTCTTTCCCGTAAGGGTAGGACAACATACTTCCACTTACTACGATCCTGACATCATTCTAGTATAAAACGAATAACGGAATGCCCACGGCTTTTTAAAAATACAACGAAAAGCCCTTTTATTTTATGGGGATAATTTTTTACCCTAGTTCATCCTGTAAGTTCTTTATAAAAACGGGGTGAATGAGTATTTTGAATTGTAGGAGTAGTTTTTCATTACTTAATAAAAAAGTGTAAATTTATGTATCGTGCCAATACCAGGTAAAACCCTATTTTTTATTTAAGGAATCGGTCAATTACAGACATACAGTCTGTTAAAATTTAGATACACATTGAAAAATTAGCATATCAAAACCACAATACCTGTACATCAGGCGACATCAACTGCGGTTTTGACTGCAGCGGCGGAGGTGGCGGTGGTGTGATCAACCTTGGGGGTTGCACCGGTTGAACCACCGGCAGTTGAGCCGGTTGAACCACTGGGGGTTGAACCGGTTGAACCGGCGGTGTCGCAGGCCGGTCTTCGATAGCCGGGGGCGGCGCCCTATCCGGAAACACTACACTCGCGCGTGCTCAGTACCCGCAACGAAGGGCCGACTGCAATCGTCAATCGGCCCTCCGGAGGTTAAATGGATACATTGTATTATAATCCATACGTTTGATTAACTTTGAAACCTCTGTTGTGTCATAGATTTGATAGACTACTGTTTTGAAAAAAAATCTAAGCTATTCGAACTACGAAATAGTAATTACATAGCAACAAATTATAGTTGTTCCACGAAGGCTGGTTGGTCCGAATTAGATGCAAATGCACGTTGTTTGTGTGCGTAAGCGTTGCAACGCTCCATGGACGAATGTACGCTCAATATTACGCACACAGAAACAAATCTATACACATTTAAGACCAACCTGTCTTCGTGAGATGAATAACTGTACATGATTATCTGTTTTGATGAAGGATGAGTATAAATGAATTGGCAAATATGGCTTGATTGATGATAAAAAATGTATTTCAAGTGAATTGTTCATGATTATTACTTATATACAAAATTAATAAGAAAAGTGATTCAAGCATTTTGTGAATTCAAATAAAACAGCCAACATCTACCCTTGAATCTCAATTTACTCCAACTTTTTGACAATTTCTAACAAAACATTTTTTGGACTTGAATTTATGACTTTGATAATACAGAATAATTTGTAAAAAATTCTATACAAAAGTATGGATTATAATAATACACAATAAAAGTTTACAAATAAATAACATTACTTACTTATTGATAAAATATTACACTGCCTTTTACATTTTTGTAAAGAGCAGTTTTTGTACACTGTATTTCTTAAAATCTATGTAAATCCTTATAACTTTGGGAATGTATCAAACGCTTACATAAACACATCATAAAATATTTCATTTTAATATCAACAATTGTAAAAAATTAAATATTTTGAGTCTCTTAACACTTTTATAATATCTTATTTCTATTCTACACACTACATTAATTGCACTTTTTGTCTAAGCGAAAAGTTATTTCATCATCTTCAATAATAAGAAAAAATATTCTTTAAGTGATTCTATGATTTGAGACTTTTTCTCAGACCATTCAATATTACCCTAATTGTAAAAAATAGGCAAAACTATAACTACAAAACCATTTTTCTTTTCATTGGGAATACATTCAAACTATATTTGTACTTCATATAGACAGACAAGGGAATTTTTGAATTACTCATACTGTCTGCCAACAAACATCTAAAAGAGATTGTTTTTATCACAATGAATCAAAACATTGCATGTACAGTAAGTTCAACAGATCTAGGCATTCGTGAAGCTAGCCGTTTCTGTGCGCAGTAAACACATTTTATTACAAAAAAGCGTCACTGCGCAGACAAACGGTAAACTTAACGAATGCCAAGATCCGTTGAACGTACTGTGAATCTCTTCACTCGAACTATTATATTTTTGCCAATTTTTACGTACTTGTATAACATAATCAACATCGTTTCCTCATCTCATACCTGGGTTTCTTCCAGGCAGCCGAGTTGTTGTTATCGGGCGTGGCGGGCGCCGGCGTCGGCGCGGGGGGCGCGGGCGCGGGGGAGCCTTTCTTCTTCGGCGGTACAGGAGGACCGGAAAGTCGGGAACCCACTGATTTCACCTGGGAAGAGAGATTTTGTATGAATTTGTGATGTCTGCCTATTCGTAGATGTTTTTAGAAAAGGCATCTTTTTTATGATGTATTCAATATCAAAATCGAAAAGCATTTATTCAGTAGGACCGCTGGGATCACTTTGAAACGTTTTAAAACTAGGTGATTTTACTCCTGTTCCTACCAGACCAATAACCATGAAGAACCAGTGCAACAAACACGGTTTGGGGCTTTTGAACAGACTCTTATTGATTAATAAATATTTTTATTAGGTTTTCTGAATAAATACTTATTGACAGGAATCCAATTTCCTAGAATCTCAATACAAACAAATCTTCACTCTGTTCAGCTGCTCAATAGGAATCCTTCATGACAGAGAAATTAAGCTTGTAAAGTAAGTGTGGGCTAAGTTAATAAAGTGTGGGCGTATAAGATACCCTCAATTTAGCCGGCGGTGACTTGGGCGTGGCCGGTTCCGGACTGGCGCCTTTGGGCTGTTTGGGCTTCGGCGTGCGCTTTCCATCCACGGTGGGCGCGGGCGATGCGATAGGAGACTCCACTCGACGGTACCCGCCTACCAGCTTAGCATCTCTGTAAAACACATTAATGATAATAAAGAAAGAGCCGAGAAACCTTCAGAATTTAACGTTTTGGCCGAAGACGGTCAAGTAGGGTTCGCAGTCGACGGACATTCAACGATTGCGTTTGCATGCAGTCAACATACACGATATGAAAACGGTGTCGCCATATTCATTCTAAGGATGGTATAAGATTAGCATATCTTAATATTGTTATTAGTTTTAGAAAGACAGCTTCCAAATCAAAGCATTAAGTTTTACTAACAAATCAATTGACACCTCACTTATCGAATTCAGGTCATGTAGGAGAGTGCTTGGTATGAATGTTGATGGATTTACGAGTAGAGGTAGGTCAAAGAAAAGATGGATGGATTGTGTAAAGGATGACATGAGTAAGAAAGGAGTGAGTATTGAGATGACGGCTGATAGAGGAGGATGGAAGAACACATGTTGTGCCGACCGACCCCACATAATGTGGGGAAAGGGCAGGAAGATGACTTATCTAATTCAGTTAAGTAGTTCAAGACCGATTAAGGCTTCATTCATGAATACATTCAATGAAATAGCTATCAGAAATAGGAGCAGGATTGCTTACCTAATGATTTCTTTTTCAGGGTCATCTAATCCCAATGGCTCCTTGAAGAAAGTGAAGTTGTCTAATGTTAGCCCCGTCCCGGATAAATGTTCGCCAACCTGCAAACAATCATTATATTTTAAGGGCCTTACTAATAAACGTAGTATAAAGTTATTCCACGGAATAAAATAGGAATAACCATACATTTTGACAGCTTACACTCAGGAATAACTTTATACCACATTTATTAATAAGGCCGTAAGTGTAGCAGTGACATCACGTGGTCGCACTTGAATCACACTAAACTCGAATGGAGAAATAAAAGTCTCGAAATCGCCGGTATCAATATACAGGGTGTAAAAAGACTGCTACCGAAAACTGAGGGGTTTCAATCAGACCATGATTCTGAATATATTTAGCGAAAAAAAAAAACGCAAAAAAAATTTGACTTAGCTATGCCATTTTGTTTTATTTTCTAGTTATTTATTACTAGTACAGCATAATAAGGCCATACCTACCTAATAATTGCATTTATAAAAGAATAAAACGATTAAAACTCAAAATCCAGCAATTTACATATAAAAACGCGCCCAGTACATACGCAAACAGTAATCTTCAAACGCTGTTTTCTCCGGATATAATGATTTTTTCGTAAAATCCTTTTGGATTTGGTTGTGTGTTGGGATGCTGTACCTACCCCTTTCGGCTTCGGTAGACGTCTTTTTACACCCTGTATACATAGTAATACCCAGATCCCGTTGAGAGTAGGCCATATGTTGTCTTCTGACGATTTTTTAGTAAATTTTTTTGATACCCACCTCCCGCATAGACCTCAGCTTCTTCCCAGCCGGTGTATAATAATAGATATCAGCGTTCCTTCGGGAATGCGCGTCTAACGCCGCTCGGTACACCAGCTCTCGTTTCCAACCGAGCTCAATGGGCACTCGGAATAAAGGTGAAGACATCTCGCTCGTGGTACGGCGGCCACGCTGTGCTGGTGACGCTGCGGGGTTCACCTGGGGATGTCGACTTTATTGTTATAGATGTAGGTGTTAAAATTGCTTGAGCATCAAAGTATCATGACTGAACTGAAGCCATTGTTTGGTACCTGTAGGTCTATGGTACTAAGTTGTGTTGATAAGTCATGTAAATAAGGAATGTCAGCGTGAACACTATTTACGCCTATTGAACAGTCACTTTTTAAAATGTTATGCTTGCGAATTGTAGTCAGGGATAGAATATGCTCTTGGTTCGCATTTTGGATGCGAACGAAATTGTTGTAAAAAAAAATTTTTTTTTGCACAAAGTCGGAGTCGTAAGAATGATGATGTAGAAGTTCGGAACAAGAATATTATTTAAAAGAAAATAAATCCGTTAAAAACATCAAATCTAATGTAAATTCTACCGTGAACCGTCACCTTTTAAATCAAAATTGATTTGAAATGCAAAATAAGCTGCATTTCGATATAAGCACAATCAAATACTATGAATAGTTTCAAAATAACATTATTAAGCATTATTTTATAATCGTCTTATTTTTAAATTTACCTGTATTGAACAAGTATTGAACCAAACAATATTACATTGAGGGATGGGCAAAAGAGTTCCACTTACTAAAATCATAATACATAAAGCGTAAACATTCAAACGCAAAGGCGAACGAACGTGCAAATCCGCTGACCAAAGCTACTAAAAATAGTAAGTTCGAATGAGTCAGTGACCAACTCTGGTGACGGAGATTTTAGGCCGCCTTAAGACCTCATGGCCCAACGACTTAAATAGCCGAGGCCGACCATTTAACCTGCCCTCCGAAGCACGGAAACGCTCAGATGAAAATGCCACTGGTCGCCCATCCACTTACAGACCGTTTCGAACGTTGCTTAACTTCGACGATCTATCAAGAACGACTAAGCAAGCACGACCTGACCACGAGCGCGAAGCTACTAAAACTAGCTGTTACAATAAATTAATACCGGTTTATGGTAGAGCGCTGCGAATTGTTGACGCGTTGGCTACCGTTAGTAGCGTTATCCGGGCAGCAAAAACAAAAATGTTATTTTATTTAATTCCCTTTTATATGGTGATAAAATACCTGTCGAAATACGACCAAAAGCTAAAGTGGTAGTAAAGCCAGTTGAAGTAGAGATGGGCGGGAAATTTAAGGACAGAGGCCTGGTAAAGGCAGTGACCAAGTGGTTTCCAGAACACCAGGCAGTGAACAGCTAACTTTTAGCTTTGGTCTGAAGCGGAGATGAGATTTGATTGCTAAGTTGAAATGGCATGAAAATGAGATCTATATTCAGCACTGGGAGGATAAAATAGATATGAAATTAGTTAGGGATGTTTAAAAATTTACATTTCACAGTTGTCATAACTTTTTTTTTCTAAAGATTGGATGTGTTACCTCTTAAAAGTAACTTACTATAGGGATTTCTAGTTCCAGTTTTAGAAGAACACAAACAATTGAGAGAAGAATGAATCTGTACTTACATCATCTGATTCTGATCTCGAGGACAGAGCTGATGAAGGTCTTGATCCATCTAGAAGAAAAAAGAAATTGATCAGATTTGAAAAGTTAATTCGATTACTAGTATCTTGAAATCTATTGCTATCATCTAACAAGCACAGTGCGGCGGCTGAAGAGAAGGGATATTCTATGAGAGAGGAACTGGCCTCTTCACTCTTAATGCCACTGGAATCACTCAAGCAATCCGCTTGTGGTCAGACAACCGATCACAGATGAAAATGGAAAAAAAAAATGTAACCAGTTAATATCAAAAAGCATTTTTTCAGGACCACTTAACATAGAGTCGTAAGAGCTAGTGTTCACACGCGACCAACCAATACCGTGAATTAAAAAACAGGGCAACATTGGAGTTGGTTTTTAAGGGCCAGCAGCATTATTGTCTAACTTAATACACATTTCCATTTGTCATCCCAGTAGAGCTCAATCAATCACATAATACGAAAATGACAATTGAGGCCAGAAGGGGTTTCAAATGTCAAAATGATGCCCATGTACATTCCCAGTTGAGTTAGACAATAAGGCTACAGGTCAAAAGTAACCGAAACCGGGAAGAGATGAAGAATGTAATGAGTAAAGTAAAGTAAAGTAAAATTTATTGCAAGAAATACATGTTACAAAGATGTTATTTTTCATAAATAAGTCCATTGTATTCTACCATGTTATGGCGTGCAATAATTAATTTAAATACATGGAAATATTATATAATAATCATAAAAGTATGTCAAGGTTAGTAGGTATTTTGAACAGAAAAAAAAGTAGAGAAAATTATAAGCACATAAAAATTACAAAATTATTGCATGTTTAGTAGGTATAATACATAAATGATCACTGTATATAACAAATGAGGGTAAAAGTGTGTTTGTTTGTATTTGGTTTATGTGTTCAAAACAATGTTAGACGACTTCTGTAGCGCAGTGGGCGAAGGCACGCCTGCGACGCAAAAGGTTCGGTCCCCGCGGCGGGACCAATGTTTCTATGATCTACAAATATTTGTCTCGGGTCTGGGTGTTTCAAAAAATATATACAAAAAGTATATAAGAAGTATATCAGTCATTAAGTACCACATAACACAAGCTCTGCTTACTTTGGGGCTAGATGATGTTGTGTGGAAAGTCCAGCATTATTAAAAAAAAAACAAATTTTGATAGATTTAAACTCACCAGTATCTTTGCGAGGTCGCTTGGAGGCGCGCACGGGAGCGGTGGGGGTAGCCATCACTGTCCTCACCGGCTGAAAACCCTTGCTGGCTGCCGTCACTTCCGCTTCCAGACGCTCTGAAACGATCTCTTTGTTTTACAAGACTAGACCGGCTTCCCTCACAACTGTCAGCGAAGTTCATGAACCTGCTTTGTATTGCAATAAATCTAAATTATAATTGAAAGTTTGTGATTATGGACGGAAGTATGGATGTTTGTTGATGTTTTATGCATAAACCGAATGGATTTGGATGAAATTTGGCACACAGATAGATTATACTCTGGAATGGTACTTGGTTATATTGTATTCACGAGGGACCGAGATAAAATGACGGACAGCTACAGCTAATTCGTAAATAAAATATTCAATTTTCTTACATAGCATAAATTAAGTGTTGCGGGATCAAGCTAGTGCAGGACTGAGTAAAATTTTAATGTAGGCATAGGTGTAGATGAAATCAGGCTAAAAAAGAATTTAAAATATCTCACATCATGTGATCATGAGTCTGCATTGTTAATAACATTTAAATGATATGTATTTTATTTAATGCATTTGGTTCAATCATATAGACAGGTGTTTTGAAATCAATATTCAAGGTATCTCCAACTCAGTTGTAACAATTTTTGTAACATGTAAGGACAATAAAATGAAACGATGTAAAATTGCTTTTAGAGCTGACATTTCATATAACTACATTATGTATTTCTTAAAATGTGTAAAATGTTTCCAGACTGGAGAAGAGACACAAAGCAATTGAAATGTTTGGAGGAGCCTTTTCCAGGAGGCACACACGAGCCCATAAGAAACTCAAAAGAAAGAATGGGGTTCAGGATAAAGGGCTTAATATAGATGAACTAGCTTCTGCGAGCGACTTCACTTGCGTTGTACCAACATTTTGAATAGCCTCTATACTATTCTAGGTCACTATCTACGCCTATTCTAAGTTTTATCCAAATCGGTTCACTTATCGGCGTTGAAACACAAACATACAAATATACTCACAAAGTTTCACCTGTATTATATTAGTTTCTCTAATTCTTATGACTTAGTAGATGTATGTAAAAGAGTATTACTTACCCAATATAAGGCTGTATTCCAACTGGGGAAAATCCTCGATCTTCTCGAATCCTTTAAACTCCACATCGTCATCAAATGCATCCGACGCCCTGCGCTTGATGCCGCGCTTATCATCCTCTTCAGAATACTCCATATTATCTGTTGCCTCAAACTCATCTTTGATGTCCATGAGAGGGACTTCTGTATCTAGTATTTCATCTTTGACCAGAATTTCTGTTTCAGCAGGATCGGAACTCTGCTCCGGTTCTGGATCTGGTTCTTGCTTGACAGTATCCGGTTGTAATATCTCTGCAACTGTAAATAAACCATTATGAAATCAGAAAAAAAAAAATTTACTGTTTCAAATATTTAAATAAGAAACTTTGGTATTCCTGCTTTTATTTATTGATTCGAGTGAAAATCAACCAACTTGATTTCATTTTATATTAATTCAAATGATTGATGGTTTTTAGAAGTTGATTATTCTATATTGCATTTTAAATGTGTAATTTATATTTCTTTATAGTGTTAACACACTCAAATCGAAAACTTTGATAAGACTTTTCATTTCTCAATGAAATTTTAAATGCGATAGAACAAGTAATAAATTTATAACTGTAAACAAAGCTAAACTCTCACATAGATAAACTATACATGATTAGCAACACAAATTATGACTGAAATATTATTAGCGTGTAGCTACAGCCAAGCAGTATTTTTTTATGACAGAAAGTCATCAAGAAATGTTTCCGTGATAGGTATAAATATGTCCCAAGTTCATTATTATACAAATATCTCGAAACAAACAAAATTACCTGAAATTATCAGTCATTCAAATCATCAGTCTCACATCTACATAACAATATTCTATTGAAATAACCTAAATTAGGCAGCAGAAAGCAAGTTTGAACTTTATGTTGATTTTCTACACAATAACATGGCTGTGCACCTTGTTAGCAAGCAATAATAACTCTCATTTGATTGTGGGCATTGCATTTTACACATTACCGAGCTCGTATATCAGCCATTATAATAAAATTTAACCTTTCCGAACCTTATCCACAAGTCCAAAATGTTGAGCGATTAGTACATTAAAAAATTATTGAGAAATTTTCAACTCAAAAAGCACATTAGATTCTAGAATTTTTCAATTTCGACATGTATGAACTCAACAAGTGTAAAATATTTTAACTCTGAGCATTATGATATCATCGAGTAGAATAGGTTTTCATTGGATCGATGTTAAATGTACAAAATTGTAACTTAATATAGGCGCAAACAGTTAGCCCACTAGAGTCAGTAGACTTGCTAATCAATGCAAAGAAAGTCAAAATTAATATGCATTATTTTACTTGCAAATCTTACTCATTCATTGAACGGCTGGCTTTTACTGGTAAACCAAGTAATGTTGGTAAAATCATTGCATGTAGTCATAATTACGACGATATTAGAATAGGAAAACGTTAGTAGAATATAAAATTGGAAGTAATAGTACAAAGTGTGTCAACAAATTAGATAATAGGTTATGTGCCAAAGTTTCATATTACCTTCTGGGATTGCTTGCGGATCTCCTGGATGCTCGACTGGCTCAGCGATCCGCTGCTCCGATGGCACTTCGGCTGCCTCAGCAACAGTTTCCACCGTGGCATCGTCACTCTGTATTGGAGGCGCATCTTCGCCCGTAGCGTTATCAGAAACCGCCATTTCCTCCGACATTGTCAATTCCAACAAAGTTTCTCGTAATACAATTACCAATACTTATTTGAACACATAACACGTCTGTTACAACACTTTTTACAGTCCACGCCACGGATAATCACGATTGTCGCGTCGCTACGTAGGTTTCCCGCTAATAATGGACGAAAAAAAACTTCACTTTCTTCACTTGAGCAGGACATTAATTACATGGTAATTATGTGTCGTAGCACGCGTGGATCGAAATCCAAATGAAATAAACAGCAAAAAGGCACGGATTTGGCGGAAATTATATTATTTTGCTAATTTATTTACGTCTTCAATTTCCAAAGGAAAATGTCGGACCATAAACAACGTCCGCTTGAAAGAAAGAAGAACGACGCTTGCTTGCTTATCTATGATTTGGTGTGACTTAGTATATTGTCTATGGAAAACCGGTATTGTCTATGATTTTCATGCTGCCCATTACATTTTATTCATTCGCTCTTTCAGAGCGAAATTCAATTTGATCGGCAATCACAGAACTTAGTTCTGTGTCGGCAATAATATTTTTGAGGGTTGTCACAGGGTATGGAGAAACATACTATTTTTGAGGGTTTCTAAAAGGGGATTCTCAATGGATTTGATTAGTGGATCAGAGTGGTATAGTACAGAGGGCTGTTGTTTGGCCTTTTTTAGTATTTTTGTAATTTCCTTTTTCCATTCCTACATATCTACAGCAAGAAAATAATAATAATAATAAAATAATAAAAATAAAATAATAATAAAATATATTTATTTCCAAACAAAGTCTTTACAAACATGACCTATGTAACTTATACCAAAAAGGTTAAGTAGGTACATTTTTTAGGAAAGATTTGTCACCTTAACATGTAAAGTCTTGACGTGGACTCCTCACTCTAACTAAGTATTATCTACTTGTAATATAGACATGAGGGATCTTTGCTTCGGCTGTTACAATGCGCAAGAGAACAAATTTTTGCGAGATTGAAGTGAATATTTAAACTATAATAAGGAAAGGAAAAAAACATGTAAAAAGACAAAAAAAGAAGTTTGGTTAGAACAGCCAAGTACTCTTAAAATTGTGTGTGTGTGTATTCGCGTGTGTGTGTGTGTACGTGTGTTTGTGTGTGTGTGTATGTATGTGTGTGTGTGTATGTATGTGGGTGTGTGTGCGTGTGAGTTAATGCGTGTATGTGTATGTCTGTGGGCATGCGTGTTTTGAATGTGTTTAATGTTTAAGTATAGCCTGTTGAAAGAAGATTTTCTGTTTGATGGTAGTCTAAGCTCTCCAGATAATTGTTTAATCTAGTTTTACAAATCTTACAAATCCACCGAACATTCCCGTCTCTAAGCTCCTGAGTATATTTTGTTCTATATTATACAGGGTGTAAAAAGACAACTAGGTACCGAAAACTAAGGGGTTGCAATCAGACCATGATTCTAAACTAACTAAAATTTTGCGCAAAAAAACAGCAATTTTTTTTTACTTAGCTTAGTAATTTTATGTTATTGACTACTAGTATAACATAATAAGACCATACCTAACTAATTATTTCATTTTTAAAAGAAAAAACGATTTAAACTCAAAATCTAGCAATCTACGTAAAACAACGCGCCCAGTAGATACGCAAACAGCCATCTTCAAACGCTGTTTTCTCCCGATATAATGATTTTTTCGGAAAAACCTTTCGGATTTGATTGTGTGTTGGGATGCTGTACCTACCCCTTTTGAATTCGGTAGACTTCTTTTTACACCCTGTATATTAAACCAAATCATCTTGATGATTATAACAATGAAATGAAACACCACAATACATTAGGTACAATCATTTATTTCCTCTTCCCACCTTTCTTGGGCGCTTGCGGTTGGCCAAACGTTTTACCCTTAGCTTTCCCTGGTTTACCCATAGGTTTACCTTTGCCTTTCATAGGCCCTTTTCCTTTTCCGAAGCCTGAGCCTTTATCCTTGCCGAAACCGGGAGCTTTGCCTTTTTGGACTTGGTTAGCCTCGTACCTAAGTCGCTTAGTCGCGGTACGTGAGGTATCAACAAGGTCGTTTGTGAAGTTGCTCTGCTTTTTCCTAGATTTGGCGGGTTTGTTTGTGTTCTTTTGCTGGCGGTCGTCGTCATCCTCGACTGTGCGGATACGACGCTGTTTCTTGTTGCGTTTGGCCATTCGTGATTGTAACAGCGCCACCTTAAGAAATATAAATTCGTTATTATTTCGGCTTATTTTAGTCCAAACTACTTTTGTCCTGCATTAACACCTGCCACTGAAAGTCCCGTCTAAATCGGTCCAGCCATTATAAAGTTTAATCAGCACTAACAAATATAGAGACGGATATAAAAAAGCTACTATTTTACAGATACTTTTAAACGATTTTACTATAGTCTTTCTTAAACTTTCGCGATCATCCATACTATCCATATCCATACTTCCATAATAATATTATAAATGTGGAAGTAAGTCTGTCTGTTTGTTACGCTTTCACGCCCAAACTGCTAAACAGATTAAGCTGAAATTTGGCATAGTTAAAGGTTGTATCCCAAGGAAGGACATAGGCTACTTTTTATCCCGAAAAAATTGAAAATCCCGAGGGACCGCGAGTAACACCGCGGGAGCGCAGCTAGTAATTCATATTTTTATTTATTCCCGACGTTTCGGCAGTTTTGCAACAACCGTGGTCGTCCGAATAAATAAAAGGTATTTATCGAGATAAAATCCCACACATAAATGCGATTTTATTATGTAAATTACCTTTTCCATCTCCCGATTAACCCTCTCCTCGGGCGTGTCTTTGACCTTGTGCTTGGAAGGCTTCTTCTTCTTCTTACCGCCGCCATCATCCGAATCATTATCGTCGTGTTTGCGTTTCTTTCCTTTCTGCTTTTGTGGCTCTGATAAAAAATCATTTTTCTACATTAAACTACACATGGGATATGAATACTGATTTTACTTGAGTCAGGATTCCGGCTAAATGGCGCAGCATAGTGTCACCAGTGTCGGATATTTAGCCGGGATTTAAAACCAAGGACCTTCGGACTTCGGCACTACCCAACTCGGCCAGCAATGCTCTTTATTTACATAATAACCATAAATCTTGCCTCCTGATGCTGTATAAATCATCTATAGTATTTTTCACGTAGGAACGTATCCCTGACACATAGAACTTTTACGTTTTACGCTGTACAACAATGAAAAAAAATTGAAATAAATGAAATCTAGTGATAATACTAAGAGATACAACTTCAATATGAAAGGATTTTGTCTAAGTATTTCCTTTTTAATAATTTGAGAAATTAACATAAAAGAGCCTTTTCACGGAACCGTTCCTATGTGAAAAGGACTATAGTATTATTATATTATGTAAAGGCCATTTTCATATAGCAAGTCCTAAGACATAATGTTACCAAAGAAAGTTCTTAGGCTAAATACCCTACTTATACCATTTAAAATAGTAAAAGCCAGTGTACTAGCAAGATAATTCACCTTTCCCCTGATGCTGAGTGAGCGCCAGCCGCTCTTTCTCCTCTCTCTTCTCCTTATTAGTTTGGAACCACTCGTGCTGCCGCTTGATCTCGTGCTTAGGTCCGTCTTCTTTAAGCGTGGTCTCGAGCTTCTCCGTCTGTTTATGCATTTTGTTCATCTGACGCTCCGCGTATTCTTCATCAAGAATAGTGGCTGTAAAGATTTTAGATCTAGATTTGTTTAAATTGGTCTAGATTTGTAGTCTAGGCTGATTCTATTTTAAAAGGAAGGCAGAGATATTTTATAAAGTTACTTGTTGATTTGATTAAAATACGACCTATCAGAGTACAAAACAAGATTGACGGCTCGCTTTGCTCGCTTCATATTACCGTACACTAAATTTAAGTTACCTTGGCTCTTGGCAAAAGTTTTGTACTCTATAATTTTTCCTAGATTTCGATCTAATAGTAAAGATTTTATTTAAAAAAAAAAAAAAATTATGATGACTTCAACGAACGGATTTAAGAATAATTCAGAGTAATTTGGCACAAACCGAGCTTTTTGGCTAGCCCTTTCCTTTACCTAAGTTTTGTGTTCTTTATATTATATTTCACTATAAAACTTACCAATCTCAGGTTCAAGTCGAGTCAGCTTGTTGCGGTACTTAGCGACTATGTCGGGCGGCACGGCGCGAGATTTGACGGGTCGCTTCGCTCGCTTCACTATCGCCTTTACTAGGTTCCGCTCGGCTTCACCGGCTAACGACACAGATACGCCAGCGCGGCCTGCTCTCGCCGTCCTACCGACCTAGACGAGATAAGATAATTATTTTATAACTAGCTGACCCGCGCGACTTCGTCTGCGCATAGGGATTAATTTTTTCCGCGCAATTTTTTATTTTTTTTCTGTCATAAGAACCTTCTCCTGACAATAACAAACACAACAAAAAAAAATTTAGTGAAATCGGTCCAGCCGTTCACGCGTGATGGCGTGACCAAGGGATATAGGGATTCATTTTTATATAAAGAGATGATTGTTGAATTACTTAAAAGCATATACCTGGGTACTTAGATATTTCTAGGTAAAGATTATATCTTTTTTTAAATTGACAAGTTTACTTACTTTATGTAAGTACTATTTTCCTAAAATACAGAACAAAATTTAGAAATTCTCAGATCATTTAGGGGTTCGAGATCCTTTGAAGATTCAAGGGGGTAGTCGGAAGCCTAAATACATTTTTAAACTTTCGTGATAACAGAATACATTATAATGCCAATCTTGTAGCAACAATGGGATCATTTTATTCAATCTAGTAGGCGTGCAATTTAGTTATTAAGAACATACCCTGTGTATATAATGCTCCAGCGTAGCGGGCAGAGTGAAGTTAAGCACAGTCTTCACGCCGGGGATATCAAGACCTCGGGCAGCTACGTCGGTAGCTACCAACACATCCACTTGCTCGTCCTTAAAGCGTTTTAGGGAGTCTAGTCGTTGCGGCTGGTTTAATGCTCCGTGGAGTTCTGCTACCTGTACAAAAATTATATTAAGAAAGGTGAAAAATGCACCCAAAATTCACCCGTTCAGTTTTTAAACCCACAACCTTCACCAATAATCCATCTATTCACCAAGGCAAATAACGCGATCAATGAATAAATTCTTGGCTTGACTAAGTCGAAAACTTGTCATCATCATCTCCTTATCCCAAAGTGGGGTCGGCACAACATGTCTTCAAAAAAGTTACAAAGTCAAAAACTTGTACACTCATATTATAATCTTTATTTTTTTTATGTGAGGCGTTTAGGAGGGCGAGGGGAGAGAGGTTTCGGTAAATATCACTCACGTGGGGTAAAAAAAATCGTCAAAATTGCCTCATGTAATTAATGGATGCGTTTTACGCATTTTTTCTTTTTCTGAATGGAACACAGGCTACTTTCCACCCCAATGTATTTCCGATGAAAAATAATGCAATGTAAGCAGATTTTATGTTATGGGTACTACATGACTGATATACTAATTAAATACTTTTTGTTCGTAAACACATTTTTTTTTTTAATTTATTTACATGAATAAAAGAAAAGGGCTTTGTCGCTGCGACTATAACGCCCAATCAGTAACATCTTAGCTTAGTCTTCTTCTTGGTTTCTTCTTCTTCTATACATAGAAAACACCCAGACCCGAGACAGATCATACAAACATTTGTCCCGCGGCGAAGATCGAACCCGCAACCTTCTTCGTCGCAAGCGGACTTTCGCCCACTGCGCTACAGAGGTCGTGGGACATCAACTATGGGACACAAGTGATAATAAATAAATATTGCATACCTTTATCCCAAGCAAGCCAAGTGCGATATGTAGTCTATGCGCCTGTTTCTTCGTCTGCACGAAGATGACAGCACGGTCGCGGAACGTTCGGCACACTAGCGCCGCGAGTATCGCCTCTCTGTCGCACTCGCGCTCGCGACGTATCCTTAGAAAGAGATAGAAAGTATGACAACTAAAATAAGGATCTTTAAGAGTGATTATTTGAGACATTTGTTACACTAAATAACTAGCTGCGCTCCCGCGGTGTGACCCGCGTGAATTTTTTCGGGATAAAAGGTAGCCTATGTCCTTCCCTGGGATACAACCTTTAACTATGCCAAATTTCAGCTTAATCTGTTCAGCAGGTTTGGGCGTGAAAGCGTAACAAATAGACAGACAGACAGACAGACACTGTTACTTTCAGATTTATAATATTAGTATGGATTTGTTTATCCTTGTAGATAGATCGAAAAATACATTCTAAAAAAGGAGTTTTTTTAAACAAAGTTCTTATTTATTACAATATCGAGATATGACTTTACTATTATACTCACTTCATAGAACAAGTAGCACGAATAATATAAAACCCATCTTGTTCTCTCGCTTGCACACTAGTGACGGCTGTAGTGTGCAAGCGAGAGAAAATGATAAGCGCCGCCATTTCAGATTTGTTACTTTAATGAACCAGGCGATGATGTTAAAAAATATATATATGTTACAAGCGCGTGGAAATGAAAGACTCGAACTTGTCATGATAGCACAATTTTTACTTCAGTTTATGTCAAACAGAGCGACGTATTTGACAGTGACAGTCAAATGTTCCAAGCCCGGATTTTCAACTTCGATAACTATGAATATAACCCGTCTTATTACAAGAAAATGAACCGAGTTTAGACTAAGACTAACTAAAACTCTGTCCCTAGAAAAACGATCTTTAAATCATCGTATATAGAACGCTTTTTTGTGGTAACAGTTTTGTTTTAACATGTGTCAACGTCATTATGTGATTGGTTGAGCTCTATTGAGATGACAACTGGGAATGGATTGCAAATTAGACAATAAGGCTGCAGGTCATAGCTTACCTCACAAACTCCTGCCGCAGATTAAAAGCCACATCCTTATTGCTATCAACGAAGAGTTTCACTGGTTTCTTCAAGGACACCGCGGCGAGGTCCTTGACCTCATCGCTCATTGTGGCAGAGAACAACATGGTTTGCCTCTTAGGGGAGCATTGCCGGATGATTTCCTTCATTTGTTCTGCGAAGTACTCGTCTAACATTCTGTGAACAATGTTTAAAATGGAAAATATGACTCACTGATTCGAGAGTAAAACAGACAAGGATTTGAATTTTAAACTTATTTTTAATAAAAATTCAACAAAATTGATAACCATATTTTTCAATTGTACACTTTTCTTTATTTTGTGTTATCGCTTTTAGCATACAATGCTATTTTAAAATAATTTTTACTCACAACTTTCAGTCAGATTTAAATTTGTGATTCATACGTGTACACACCTCTTTTATGGTCAAAGCACATTTGTCAGCATATCGTACGCGCCGTTTTTTAAAATGGTGTAGGTGTGCGAATGCTTTGATAGTGTGTACCTACTTGTAATTGCTTGAGTGTTGTTGAATGCTTGAGGTTTTCTGTTATGTTACAGATAAATTATTTCGTACCTGCAACGATCAGTCAATCCTCCTAAAGCCGGAGTGCTTTACCATTCGGCCACAGAATCCGCGTCGTCACAATCGATTTTTTTTATAAGCTACCGATGCTATTACAGATAAAATATGAGCTTATGCATTTATTGTCCTAATAATGTCGAGATTATTAAATTATTTAATAAAATAAATATACAAAATGCAACAATCCGCCATGATAGCTGTACACCAATCAGAGCGCGTGACGTCATCTTCTAGTACAGACCTTAGATTATCCACCGCCTTGCTGTACACTCAGTACAGACCAAAACTGTGCCTTTTGTTTACGATTTTTTTTCACGTAGTATTTGCTGTTAACGTGTGAGCTGTGACGTCATAACAGCCGCCATGACAACGACGAGCGTTTTGGCGTGAATTTGTGATTTTTTATGTTTGAAAACCTTTATTTTCTACTGAAATATGATATTTTTTCACAATTAATTCTGAACCAAATAGAATAGATTTGGAAAAATTGACATGCCTATTTCACTCAGTACTTACCTATCAGCCTCATCCAGCACCAGCACTTCAATGGATTGCAGCCCGAACGATGGTGTGTTGCGCACGTGGTCGATCAGACGTCCGGGAGTCGCTATAACTATGTCAGGGTTCCGACGCAGTACGCTTTCCTGATAAATAAATAAATTCATTTTATCTCTATATATAAAAATGAATCCCTATATCCCTTGGTCACGCCATCACGCGTGAACAGTTGGACCGAATAAAGCGCTGACGAAGTCGCGCGGGTCAGCTAGTTTTATTTATAAAGGTTAACAGATTACAATCGTATAAAGTTCATAGAATAAAGCCACATTGACACGAACAGAGTATACTCTGACAGAGTGGACTCTGATGCCTATTAGGACGCTCTGATTGGCCGCCGCCATCAGAGTATCAGAGTGCGTTCGTATTGGGGTTGCCACGATCCAAGTAACGTCCTAGTAGGAATCAGAGTCAACTCTGTCAGAGTATACTCTGATCGTGTCAACGCTGCTTGAAGTTCTAGATTCGTAATCAAAATATGTGAACACAAAAGAGTTAAAGTGTTGCAAAAACAAAAATTAAATTACCCTAAAAACTAGAACTTGAGTGTAGAAAAAGTTAGTACAAAAATAGTTAAATATCAGAATTTTATGGATACATATACATCTCTTGAATCTGCCTTCATGCGAGTAAAAAATTTATAAATCGTGTTTGGACGCCAAATCGTTCAAATTATTTTTGTACGCCGTTAAGCAAAGAAAAAACGTGAGGTTATACAATAAAAATCAAATCTATACGAAGCTCAATACAGGAACAAATATGGCGAGCGATCTCTTCCAAACTTGGTATTGAGATTATTTATTGAAGTGAAAACTTCTTTAGGCGCGTTAGCGACATAGAGGAAATAGTTTTGTTGAATTGAGTAAAAATCTTTGAATTCAACTGAGACGCTGTCACTTGACCTAAGATGCTTTAATGTCAAAACGCTAAGACGCTTTAATGTCAAAACGGTAAGACGCTTTACTGTCAAAACGGTAAGACGCTTTACTGTCAAGACCATATGTAAGTGTTTTCGTCAGCGCGATCTAGAAAACGACCAATTTTAGTCGCGCCATCTAGTTATAAATTTCAGAACTACTTTCAGTAACTGTTCTACACTGCATAAAGTTTAGGAATAGAGCTTTTGTTTACATTTAGATTAGATATAATAATTTAATAAATAATTACATTAGAATAAGCTAAATTAATTGGAGAAACTATAAAAAGGTCCCAGATCGAGCATTTTTATGTATTCTAGAATATTGTCAGTGCTGTGCATAGAGAAAAGTACCTACTATTTAATTGTGTTACATTACATACAAACTTACCGAGTGATGTGTGATTATTTCGGATTTTTTAGTACAGTGCATTGGTACATGACTCACACACAGCTGATTTCTAACTTTTTGATTAAAACTTATCCTATGACAAATATGTATGATAATTTTTTCTAGCAGCATTTTTTCAGAAGTAAGTATTTTTACTTGTGGCTTGAAGAAAACCAGAGAGGAGCCGGAACATTCCCAAAGCTATTTCTATCCAACTAGATATGTAGGTACAAAACCTTCCTAATCCAAAAATCCGTTTGATCTAGCTTTTGTCTTACTTTCAGTTCGCCCAACGGATCTAGGCATTCGTGAAGTTAGCAGATTGTCTGCGCAGTGACCACTTTTTCATACAAAATTGTGTTCTGCGCAGACAAATGGCTAACTTTACAAATGCCTAGATCCGTTGGGCGAACTGTACTCTTGAGTTGCATGAAGCTACTAATAACTATCAGTGATGGTGTTCATAGGGGGTTGCGCAGACACTTTTCAAATCATTGATTTGTCAAATTGTATATGTTGCGTTTACTATAAATTTAACTTTTAAATTATTACAATTGTTCAACAATAACACTTTATTTTATCTAAAACCTCTGCCTCTGTAGGTACATCTATACTAGATGATTTATACAGAATCAGGAGATTCAGGAGCGAACCTATGCCTACACTCAAGACGATGCTGTAGTGCCTGGGACATTGTATTTATTTACCTAGCTGCTGTAGTATTAATTTAGCTGCTGTACCTACTTTAGTAGTACAAGAATAGATACTGTAGTAGCGCTACCTGTTAGGTACAGTCGCCTGCAATGAGATGTATACGTACAGACATTCTACAATTTTTGAATCACACTCACTCAATGAAAGTATCACACTATTTATATGCAATAACTTCAGAATACTATTGTTGCTACTAAGTACATAGTTAAAA
Organism: Epirrhoe tristata; assembly: GCA_951394285.1. NCBI lineage: Eukaryota > Metazoa > Arthropoda > Insecta > Lepidoptera > Geometridae > Epirrhoe > Epirrhoe tristata. The sequence continues at coordinate 3,089,205 of OX596158.1, forward strand.
TTAAATGTATGTTAGTACAATCACTTTTTAGTTTTGATACAAACCAAATATCTATTTTTGTAAGTTTGTACTTGTTATTTCAGGCAAATGTACACTGTGAAGGCACAAGCCTCAGCTTTTCAAGTACCAAAAAAAGTAAGTTCATATGAGTCTGTACGCAACTCAGGTGTTAATTTCTAGGCCGCGGTGTAAAGCCTCTGTCATTTCTTGTTGTCTGTCTGACAACCGCTGTCTTCATCTTTGTGGGTCATCATAAATGGGTTCTGCGCAGTAACTTTGGAGGGATAAAATTCATTGTGCGTAATGTACGTAATTGTTCAAGTTTTCACTTCTGTCGGCACTCCCGGAGTGCCACAATTTTTTTTTATGAATAAAGGATTGTATGAAGAAGTTAGGTGTATGAATGAAAAACTATAACACATTACCTGATATTTTACATCCAATCCACCAACTGAAAGACCAACAGTCACAGTTGTAAACTGTGATAGCTGTCTTGTAACTGCGTGGACCTGTAAACGGATAAAATTCAAAATGGTCTATTCTCATATTTCATTTTACTCTATTCTAATCTTATAGAGACAGGATATAGGTTAAGCAGGCTGATATTATTTTTCTCTTTCACTCCGCTCTATCAGCCATCATCTCAACACTAACCCTTCCTACCCATATCATCCTTCACACAGCCCATCCATCTTTTCTTTGTTAAATAAAATCTTGCAAATATTTTATATTCACCTGAGCGCCCAACTCCCTAGTAGGTACAAGCACCAGCACCCTGGTCACTCGGTCTCCCATCGCCGACTTGTACAGTAGTCGCTCTAAGATAGGCAGCATGTATGCAGCCGTTTTACCCGTGCCAGTGGCAGCGCACGCGCACACGTCCTTGCCTAGTTTTGGAAGATTTTTACTTTAAAATATTTACTAGTCTAAAAATGCAGAACTTTCAAATGGTTCACTTTGGATTCAGTGTGGTGAAAGGATTGTAGGTGCGCCTCTGAGAGGCTCCTTTCGTACACTTGACACAACACGATGTTATGTTGATGTGTTAAAACGAACTTTTTGGGTTCCAATTCCAACACTTTCTTTTACCTGAGTTCTAGCAAGTCAAAATACTACTGATGGATCTAGGCATTCGTGACGTCAGCTAATTTATTGTGCAACTAGCTGCGCTCCCGCGGTGTGACCCGCGGTCCCTCGGGATTTTTTCATTTTTTTGGGATAAAAGGTAGCCTTTGTCCTTCCCTGGGATACAACCTTTAACTATGCCAAATTTCAGTTTAATCTGTTCAGCGGTTTGGGCGTGAAAGCGTAACAAACAGACAGACAGAAAAACCGACAGACAGAGTTACTTATTTTATAATATTATAAGTAATATAAGTATATAAGTATGGATGGATATGGATAGACAATTAACTATCAAAAATGGCCACTGCGCAACGCATATCACATGGCTTACTTAATGAATGCCAATTCTTTTGACCCTTTCAAATATTCAAAATTGGTCAACTGTGGTTGTCTAAATAAGATTATTTTGTCAATTGAGAAATGAAAAGTCTTATCAAAATTTTCGATTCCGACGGGATTCGATACCCGCAACGATCAGACGACCCTCCTAAAGCCCGAGTTCCTTACCATTCAGCCACGGAACCCTTGTCGTCACAATCGAAGTGTGGTTTTACACTATAAAAAGTAAAAAAATATTTTGTCAAGTTGTAAAACAATAAAACTTACCTAACAAAGCTATAGGTATTGTAGCAGCTTGGATTGGCGTCGGATGAACATAGTTCAAGGCCCCAATAGCTTTGAGAAGTGGACGCGATAAGTTCATCATATAAAAGGAGGCATTCTCATCATAAGGGGGAGGTTCTTCAAAGAAATCTGAATCGTATTCTATGCGGGCACCGGTTTCTAAGTCATCTTCTTTTATTTCCTGGATTAAAATTCATAATCATAATAACGTGATTTAGTAGCAAGGAGAGCTCTTTCATTGCGGCTCCAGCATGCCCTATGTGAATGGCACTTAAAATCTTAATAAAGAAAATATTTGATCACGTAAATGAGCCGACCTTGTGATACAAAAATAACAGGATAAGGAACTATCCCAACAATTTTTTTTTCTTTTTAAAATGATGAATGGGTCGGCTCTTGACCTCAAACTTACACAGGCAAGAGAGAGGTCTACGATGGAGCGAGCTTACCCAGAATGTGCCTAAGAACTCTCTTCTTAAAAACACACAATATATATTCATTTGAATATCTACAGAACAAACCTGTTTTAACTTTTGCTTTTTGCTGAGTTTCTTATCTTTTGTTTTGATTTCATCCCTTTTGAGTTCATCATCAGATATCTCAAGCTCATTGACGTCCTCATCACCATCTGCACAAAATTACACTTAATTTAATAAAGCTGAAAGTTTGTGAGTTTGTTTAGATATTTGTACGTTTGTTTTTCAATCACACATATACTCACATATACAGACATATACTCTCGGGGATAGTGAGCATGACTATTCATATAAAAGTAGGTATGTTCGTGCCTCAGATTCACACACACATGACTTGGGCCAACTCTTACATTATTTTTTTAAAGAAATAATATCAAAGTGAAGTAATAACCAATAACAATACAATCTACAAAAGAAATACATACCACAGAGTGAATAGTTGAACTAAAACTACCGCTTACTGAAAAGTTTTTAAACTACTTCCCAGCTTAAGATTAAGTGGAGCCATGGATGATGTTAATAATCTAGTAATAATAATAATAAATAACGCTGGACTTTCCACACAGCATCATCTAGCCCCAAAGTAAGCTGAGCTTGTGTTATGGGTACTAGATGACTGATAAACTACTTATATACTTTTTTGTTTGTAAAAATACATACATAATATGTACATAGAAACACCCAGACCCGAGATAAATATCTGTATTCTGATGATTTTTATTTGACTTACCGTTAACATCAGAGTCTGTGTCAACATCCTTACTCCCTTCCACCTTCACCTGAGCTCTCTTCCTCTCAATTCTCTCGTCTAAAGTCCTTTTTACATTACGCCGGACATATTTATGCAGGTTATCCCAAGGATTCTGTAGAGGCAAAAATGAAGCCTTTTCACTTGGAATTAGTTGAATACTAAGTCAGGATTAAACCTATGCCTAAACTCAACGGAACGTTAATTGACGAGACCAATGACCAAAGGGCTGGTACCTCGGACACAGGATAAGTATAGCCATCCAACGGGATAATGCCGCCAGCCTTTTAGGCACATTACCTGCGGTCGGTGATTTGAACACTGTTTAAATTATGTACCTACTTATGTATTTTTTATGATTATTGTTTCAGGTAAATAAACATTTATTATAAATTTACGGAACATTGTTGTGTCTGGGACATTGTTTGAGTGAAAATAGGCTTTTACGGTTTATTTCGCCAATTGTGTTTATTTTACTGAAGACTTACCTTGTTGTATTCTTCTATAGAAGAAACAAACTGAAACTTCGGATTGAAATCCGCCTTCCTCTTTATTTTCTGTTTGGAAGGTTGATGCTGGAACAAACGATGCATTAAATAATTAATTAAATGCAGAAAAACACGTTAAATAAATAATTTTACTGCACATGAACTAACCTCGATTTCTTCATCAGATTCTTCAGATAAATTTTCTACTTCCTCACCATCTTCAATGGTTTTGATAAGGTCTGGATGTCCTTCCACGAACTTCATTGTTGTTTTAAAATCTTAGCATATTTTCAAATAATTTCAACCACTTTCAACACGATACACGTTGAATTGAAATTGGTTGAATGAAATGTATAATTGATGCTGGCTGGGCTGGCTGACAGTGACGGTAACTCGCTGACTGACCACAAATTTGAGGTTAGCTTAGATTTCGATTTTGACGTTCGGTGATTCTGATCATTCTGTTTGTCAAATCTCGTCTAATAGAATTGGTTCGTGAAAACCATGTGTTGTATGATTTATCTCATGGAAAATACATGGATGCAAAATACAAAAACAATTTGTGGAACCAAATCCATACTATCCATACTATAATATTATAAATCTGAAAGTAACTCTGTCTGTCTGTCTGTCTGTCTGTTTGTTACGCTTTCACGCCCAAACCACTGAACAGATTGAGCTGAAATTTGGCATGGATAAAGATTATACCCCAGGGACGGACAGAGGCTACTTTTTTCTTTAAATATTTATAAGGGGGCGTGAAAATAAGGGTTGCAAGTTTGTATGGGGAAAAAAGTTCAGCGACCCTGGGCGAGGTCATAAAGATGATGGGTGACCGCCACTTTTTGCTATGTTCTTGCATTGCTGATTTTTTTGTTTTTTTCTAATTTTGCATGGTAAATTATTTTTAAATTAATGATAAACATGAAACATGTATATTTCCACTCATCAATACATCCGAAATTAAGATTTTTTTGATATATATATTTTTTTTTTATTTTGTTTTTATTTTTTTATGGAAGAAGGGGCAAACGAGCCAGTGGCACACCTGATGGTAAGTGATTACCACCGCCCACAGACAACCGCAGCATCAAGAAGCACTGCAGATGCGTTGCCGGCCTTTGAGGTAGGAATAGGCTCTTTTCTTGAAGGTGCCTAAGTCGTATCGGTCTGGAAATACCGCTGGCGACAGCTGATTCCATAAGTCTGTTATGCGAGGCAGGAATTGGCGTGAAAACCGCACAGTTGTGGACTGCCAACCATCCACATGATGTGGATGGTATGAGTATTGCTGTCGTTGCATACGATGGCGGAATTCAGCAGCTGGTATCAGTCCAAACAATTCTTCTGAGCACTCCCCATTGTATATGCGGTACATGATGCATAGAGATGCAACATCTCTACGTAAAGCCAATGGATCAAGCCTATCGGAAAGGACTTGGTCGTTGACAACACGAGCGGCTCTTCGTTGTATACGATCAAAAGGAAGAAGCTGGTACTGGGGTGCCCCAGCCCAAAGATGAGAACAGTATTCCATGTGCGGCCGTACTTGCGCCTTATATAGTTGCAATCGATGAGCCGACATGAAATACTTTTTAGCCCGGTTAAGTACTCCAAGCTTTTGGGAGGCTAATTTAGCTTTTCCTTCCAGATGACCACGAAATTGAACATCGCTCGTGATGTCAACCCCAAGGATTCCGATTTTTGCTGAGGTGCAGAGGGGAGTATTCTCAAAACTAGGAGCTACGACAAAAGGAGTTTTTTTTGCGGTGAACGCGCAGACTTGTGTCTTCTTAGGATTGAATTCAACTAAGTTAAGTCGACCCCAGACCGAAACCTTGTTTAGCAGGAATTCGACTTCAGACACAAGTACATTCCGGCACTGGGCAACGTGTTCCCGAGAAATATTAGCACGGCCGGCGTATAAGGCATCTCCTGTGCTGTCATCCGCATAGCAATGAATGTTATCACTTTTGGATAACATATAATTGATGTGCAGAAGAAACAGGGTTGGAGATAGAGCAGAAATAAAGGAGGGTTAGAGCAGAACTGGAGCAGAAATAAAGCAGAGTAAGAGCAGAACTGAACCGAGACTGAGCAGAAATAAAGCAAAGAGATAGAGCAGAAATAAAGCAGAGTTAGAGCAGAAATAAAGCAGAGTTAGAGCAGAAATAAAGCAGAGTTAGAGCAGAAATGAAGCAGAGATTGAGCAGAATTAAAACAGAGATTGAGCAGAAATAAAGCAGAGATTGAGCAGAAATAAAGCAGAGTTAGAGCAGAAATAAAGCAGAGATTGAATTGATTGTGTATAATGAAAAGAAAATGAATTTAAAGCTGTTAAGTATAGGCTAAATATATATAATATATACAATTAACTTATAAACTACATAATAATAGGTAAGTACATAATATTTATAAAATATAAATAAAACATACATAGATAAACCTAAACACATAAACATACATTTAATAAATTTTTTTTTATTTTTTTTTATTTATTTATTTTAGGAAGACCATCAGCACATAAAAATACAATAGAAACTATTATAAGTTACTACGAGGCCATTTAAAGGTCTCCACTTATAGTGACAAAGTAGATAACAAAAAGACAACAAAAAAGTTCACAACCTTACTAAATACATACATCGAGATATTTGTATTCTAATCATTCACACTCGCTATAAATTCAAAATTAGACATTCCTCAACGGTAATACCGATCGAAGAATGTACTATTATGTATACTTCTAAATGATGTAAGACTGCAGCTGAAAGGATCAAGATCATGATTTCTGTCCAAATTATTAAAAGTTTTACTCGCACGATAAACAAAAGTGTTTTGGCAATAATTTGTGGGTACTGAAGGAAGACAAAACAAATTGTTATTCCTAAATGTTCGTGAAGGGGCATAGAACAATATTTTATTAAGGAGAGGTGGGCAATTCACTGATGAGTTAATAATACGATGTAGGTAGACTACGTCTGCAAAGTCTCTTCTTAGAAAAAGAGGGAGAAGGTGCTGCTGGGCACAGTTAGACAAATAATCAGTGTGGTAACTTCTCATTTTAAAGTTAAGATAACGTAAAAATTTTCTTTGTATGGCCTCAAGTCTATCAATATATATTATTATTTCGTAAGCTGGGTTCCACACTTGAGAAGCATATTCCAAGTGACATCTCACATAGGTACTATAAGTGATCTTGATTGTTTTAATATTCACAAAGTCTTTAGAGGATCGCATTATAAATCCTAAGGCTCTAGAAGCTTTCTTAACAATTGATGATACATGTGAATCAAAAATAAGCTTGGAATCATGTATGACACCCAAATCTCTTATTTCAGTCACTCTTTGGAGGACTTGTCTCTTTAGGGTATAGGCAAAATTAATAACATTGGTTTTCCTAGTATAGGTTATGACATACATTTGCTAGCATTGAGGTCAAGCTTATTCTCCAGACAGAATGAATCGAGGCGATCGAGATCTTCTTGAAGGAGAATAGCATCATTTTGACAAGTGATTGGTCTCATTATCTTCATATCGTCGGCAAAGGTTAGGATAGAGGAGTTTAAGAAGCATGAATCAATATCGGTGACAAATATCAGAAATAGAAGTGGTCCCAACCCTGAGGAACACCACTAGGAACCTGCATCCACTTAGACGAGTAGTTACCCAACACCACTACTTGGGATCTATTATCAATGTATGAGGTAAACCATCGCAGGAGGTCCCCTCTGATTCCGGCTGAAGATAGTTTTAATATCAGGCGGCTGTGATCTATACGGTCAAAGGCTTTGCTATAGTCCGTATAGATCACATCCGTCTGGTGGCGATCACCCATCGCATCAGCTAGGGCTTGATTAAACAGTATTAAGTTAGAGACCGTAGATCTACCTAGGAGGAACCCATGCTGGCTAGACGGGAGATAATTTTTGAGGGAAGCATATACTTGTTCATATACCAACTTTTCAAAAACTTTAGCTATAATACATAGTTTAGATATGGGCCGGTAGTTGTGGACCTTGTCTTTCGCACCTTTTTTGTGAACTGGGGTTATAAACGCTGATTTCCAAACCTTAGGAACGTACCCTTCCTTTATGGACCTGTTAAAAATTATAAACAAAGGCTCCGCCAAGTACTCCGCACACCTGATCAACAGCAACGGTGGTATGGAATCAGGACCAGCCGATTTACTTTTATCAAGCTTCTGAAGCTTATTGAGTGTTAATGGTGTCGTGACCTCAACTGATGACAAGTCACAGTCTAAGGGCATTCAAAAAGGTTTAGTAACATTTACATTATCAACGTTGGATTGTTAATTATTTAGATTCTGCGGTATAAGAAAATTAGAGTGAAAGTAATCGGCAAATAAGTTACAAATTTCAGTTCCAGTGTTTGCAGTTATATTATCATGAGACAAAGTATTTGGTAATGAGGTTGATTTAGATAAATAAATTGAGCAGAAATATAGCAGAGTTAGAGCAGAAATATAGCAGAGTTAGAGCAGAAATAAAGCAGAGTTTGAGCAGAAATAAAGGCAGAGTTAGAGCAGATATAAAGCAGAGTTAGAGCAGAAATAAAGCAGAGATTGAGCAGAAAGAAAGCAGAGTTAAAGCAGAAATAAAGCAGAGTTAGAGCAGAAATAAAGCAGAGTTAGAGCAGATATAAAGCGGAGTTAAGACAGAAATAAAGCAGAGATTGAGCAGAAAGAAAGCAGAGTTAAAGCAGAAATAAAGCAGAGTTAGAGCAGAAATAAAGCAGAGATTGAGCAGAATTAAAGCAGAGTTAAAGCAGAAATAAAGCAGAGTTAGAGCAGATATAAAGCAGAGTTAGAGCAGAAATAAAGCAGAGATTGAGCAGAAATAAAGCAGAGTTAGAGCAGATATAAAGCAGAGTTAGAGCAGAAATAAAGCAGAGTTAGAGCAGAAATAAAGCAGAGTTAGAGCAGAACTGAGGCAGAAGAGATTGAGCAGAAATAAAGCAGAGAAAGAGCAGATATAAAGCAGAGACAGAAATAAAGCAGAGAAGGAGCATAAATAAAGCAGAGACAGAAATAAAGTAGAGATTAAACAGAAATAAAGCAGAGTTTGAGCAGACATAAAGCAGAGTTAGAGCAGAAATAAAGCAGAGTTAGAGCAGAAATAAAGCAGAGTTAGAGCAGAAATAAAGCAGAGTTAGAGCAGAAATAAAGCAGAGATTGAGTAGAAATAAAGGCAGAGTTAGAGCAGATATAAAGCAGAGTTAGAGCAGAAATAAAAAAGAGTTAGAGCAGATATAAAGCAGAGTTAGAGCAGAAATAAAGAAGAGTTAGAGCAGAAATAAAGCAGAGTTAGAGCAGAAATAAAGCAGAGTTAGAGCAGAAATAAAGCAGAGTTAGAGCAGAAATAAAGCAGAGTTAGAGCAGAAATAAAGCAGAGTTAGAGCAGAAATAAAGCAGCGATTGAGCAGAAGGAAAGCAGAGTTAAACAGAAATAAAGCAGTGTTAGAGCAGACATAAAGCAGAGTTAGAGCAGAAATAAAGCTGAGTTAGAGCAGAAATAAAGCAGAGATTGAGCAGAATTAAAGCAAAGATTGAGCAGAAATAAAGAAGAGATTGAGCAGAATTAAAGCAGAGATTGAGCAGAAATAAAGCAGAGTTAGAGCAGAACTGGAGCAGATATAAAGCAGAGTTAGAGCAGAAATAAAGCAGAGATTGAGCAGAAAGAAAGCAGAGTTAAAGCAGAGTTAGAGCAGAAAAGAGCAGAGTTAGAGCAGAAATAAAGCAGATTAAACAGAAATATAAATTGAGCAAAAATAAAGCAGAGAAAGAGCAGAAATAAAGCAGAGATTAAACATAAATAAAGCAGAGTTTGAGCAGAAATAAAGCAGAGATAAGCAGAAATAAAGCGGAGATTGAGCAAAAATAAAAAACCAGAGTTAGAGCAGAACTGAAACAGAAATAAAGCAGAGTTAGAGCAGAAATAAAGCAGAGTTAGAGCAGAAATAAAGCAGAGATTGAGCAAAAAGAAAGCAGAGTTAAAGCAGAAATAAAGCAGTGTTAGAGCAGAAATAAAGCAGAGTTAGAGCAGATATAAAGCAGAATTAGAGCAGAAATAAAGCAGAGTTAGAGCAGAAATAAAGCAGAGTTAGAGCAGAAATAAAGCAGAGACTGAGCAGAATTAAAGCAGAGATTGAGCAGAAAAGCAGAGATTGAGCAGAATTAAAGCAGAGATTGAGCAGAATTAAAGCAGAGTTAGAGCAGAAATAAAGCAGAGTTAGAGCAGAAATAAAGCAGAGTTAGAGCAGATATAAAGCAGAGTTAGAGCAGAAATAAAGCAGAGTTAGAGCAGAAATAAAGCAGAGTTAGAGCAGAAATAAAGCAGAGTTAGAGCAGAAATAAAGCAGAGATTGAGCAGAAAGAAAGCAGAGTTAAAGCAGAAATAAAGCAGTGTTAGAGCAGAAATAAAGCAGAGATTGAGCAGAAATAAAGCAGAGTTAGAGCAGAAATAAAGCAGAGATTGAGCAGAATTAAAGCAAAGATTGAGCAGAAATAAAGCAGAGATTGAGCAGAATTAAAGCAGAGATTGAGCAGAAATAAAGCAGAGTTAGAGCAGAAATAAAGCAGAGTTAGAGCAGATATAAAGCAGAGTTAGAGCAGAAATAAAGCAGAGATTGAGCAGAAAGAAAGCAGAGTTAAAGCAGAAATAAAGCAGAGTTAGAGCAGAAAAGAGCAGAGTAAGAGCAGAAATAAAGCAGATTAAACAGAAATATAAATTGAGCAAAAATAAAGCAGAGAAAGAGCAGAAATAAAGCAGAGATTAAACATAAATAAAGCAGAGTTTGAGCAGAAATAAAGCAGATATAAGCAGAAATAAAGCGGAGATTGAGCAAAAATAAAAAAGCAGAGTTAGAGCAGAACTGAAACAGAAATAAAGCAGAGTTAGAGCAGAAATAAAGCAGAGTTAGAGCAGAAATAAAGCAGAGATTGAGCAAAAAGAAAGCAGAGTTAAAGCAGAAATAAAGCAGTGTTAGAGCAGAAATAAAGCAGAGTTAGAGCAGATATAAAGCAGAATTAGAGCAGAAATAAAGCAGAGTTAGAGCAGAAATAAAGCAGAGTTAGAGCAGAAATAAAGCAGAGACTGAGCAGAATTAAAGCAGAGATTGAGCAGAAAAGCAGAGATTGGGCAGAATTAAAGCAGAGATTGAGCAGAATTAAAGCAGAGTTAGAGCAGAAATAACGCAGAGTTAGAGCAGAAATAAAGCAGAGTTAGAGCAGATATAAAGCAGAGTTAGAGCAGAAATAAAGAAGAGTTAGAGCAGAAATAAAGCAGAGATTGAGCAGCAATAAAGCAGAGTTCGAGCAGAAATAAAGCAGAGACTGAGCAGAATTAAAGCAGAGATTGAGCAGAAAAGCAGAGATTGGGCAGAATTAAAGCAGAGATTGAGCAGAATTAAAGCAGAGTTAGAGCAGAAATAACGCAGAGTTAGAGCAGAAATAAAGCAGAGATTGAGCAAAAAGAAAGCAGAGTTAAAGCAGAAATAAAGCAGTGTTAGAGCAGAAATAAAGCAGAGTTAGAGCAGATATAAAGCAGAATTAGAGCAGAAATAAAGCAGAGTTAGAGCAGAAATAAAGCAGAGTTAGAGCAGAAATAAAGCAGAGACTGAGCAGAATTAAAGCAGAGATTGAGCAGAAAAGCAGAGATTGAGCAGAATTAAAGCAGAGATTGAGCAGAATTAAAGCAGAGTTAGAGCAGAAATAAAGCAGAGTTAGAGCAGAAATAAAGCAGAGTTAGAGCAGATATAAAGCAGAGTTAGAGCAGAAATAAAGCAGAGTTAGAGCAGAAATAAAGCAGAGTTAGAGCAGAAATAAAGCAGAGTTAGAGCAGAAATAAAGCAGAGATTGAGCAGAAAGAAAGCAGAGTTAAAGCAGAAATAAAGCAGTGTTAGAGCAGACATAAAGCAGAGTTAGAGCAGAAATAAAGCTGAGTTAGAGCAGAAATAAAGCAGAGATTGAGCAGAATTAAAGCAAAGATTGAGCAGAAATAAAGCAGAGATTGAGCAGAATTAAAGCAGAGATTGAGCAGAAATAAAGCAGAGTTAGAGCAGAAATAAAGCAGAGTTAGAGCAGATATAAAGCAGAGTTAGAGCAGAAATAAAGCAGAGTTAGAGCAGAAATAAAGCAGAGTTAGAGCAGAAATAAAGCAGAGTTAGAGCAGAAATAAAGCAGAGATTGAGCAGAAAGAAAGCAGAGTTAAAGCAGAAATAAAGCAGTGTTAGAGCAGAAATAAAGCAGAGATTGAGCAGAAATAAAGCAGAGTTAGAGCAGAAATAAAGCAGAGATTGAGCAGAATTAAAGCAAAGATTGAGCAGAAATAAAGCAGAGATTGAGCAGAATTAAAGCAGAGATTGAGCAGAAATAAAGCAGAGTTAGAGCAGAAATAAAGCAGAGTTAGAGCAGATATAAAGCAGAGTTAGAGCAGAAATAAAGCAGAGATTGAGCAGAAAGAAAGCAGAGTTAAAGCAGAAATAAAGCAGAGTTAGAGCAGAAAAGAGCAGAGTAAGAGCAGAAATAAAGCAGATTAAACAGAAATATAAATTGAGCAAAAATAAAGCAGAGAAAGAGCAGAAATAAAGCAGAGATTAAACATAAATAAAGCAGAGTTTGAGCAGAAATAAAGCAGATATAAGCAGAAATAAAGCGGAGATTGAGCAAAAATAAAAAAGCAGAGTTAGAGCAGAACTGAAACAGAAATAAAGCAGAGTTAGAGCAGAAATAAAGCAGAGTTAGAGCAGAAATAAAGCAGAGATTGAGCAAAAAGAAAGCAGAGTTAAAGCAGAAATAAAGCAGTGTTAGAGCAGAAATAAAGCAGAGTTAGAGCAGATATAAAGCAGAATTAGAGCAGAAATAAAGCAGAGTTAGAGCAGAAATAAAGCAGAGTTAGAGCAGAAATAAAGCAGAGACTGAGCAGAATTAAAGCAGAGATTGAGCAGAAAAGCAGAGATTGGGCAGAATTAAAGCAGAGATTGAGCAGAATTAAAGCAGAGTTAGAGCAGAAATAACGCAGAGTTAGAGCAGAAATAAAGCAGAGTTAGAGCAGATATAAAGCAGAGTTAGAGCAGAAATAAAGAAGAGTTAGAGCAGAAATAAAGCAGAGATTGAGCAGCAATAAAGCAGAGTTCGAGCAGAAATAAAGCAGAGACTGAGCAGAATTAAAGCAGAGATTGAGCAGAAAAGCAGAGATTGGGCAGAATTAAAGCAGAGATTGAGCAGAATTAAAGCAGAGTTAGAGCAGAAATAACGCAGAGTTAGAGCAGAAATAAAGCAGAGATTGAGCAAAAAGAAAGCAGAGTTAAAGCAGAAATAAAGCAGTGTTAGAGCAGAAATAAAGCAGAGTTAGAGCAGATATAAAGCAGAATTAGAGCAGAAATAAAGCAGAGTTAGAGCAGAAATAAAGCAGAGTTAGAGCAGAAATAAAGCAGAGACTGAGCAGAATTAAAGCAGAGATTGAGCAGAAAAGCAGAGATTGAGCAGAATTAAAGCAGAGATTGAGCAGAATTAAAGCAGAGTTAGAGCAGAAATAAAGCAGAGTTAGAGCAGAAATAAAGCAGAGTTAGAGCAGATATAAAGCAGAGTTAGAGCAGAAATAAAGCAGAGTTAGAGCAGAAATAAAGCAGAGTTAGAGCAGAAATAAAGCAGAGTTAGAGCAGAAATAAAGCAGAGATTGAGCAGAAAGAAAGCAGAGTTAAAGCAGAAATAAAGCAGTGTTAGAGCAGACATAAAGCAGAGTTAGAGCAGAAATAAAGCTGAGTTAGAGCAGAAATAAAGCAGAGATTGAGCAGAATTAAAGCAAAGATTGAGCAGAAATAAAGCAGAGATTGAGCAGAATTAAAGCAGAGATTGAGCAGAAATAAAGCAGAGTTAGAGCAGAAATAAAGCAGAGTTAGAGCAGATATAAAGCAGAGTTAGAGCAGAAATAAAGCAGAGATTGAGCAGAAAGAAAGCAGAGTTAAAGCAGAAATAAAGCAGAGTTAGAGCAGAAAAGAGCAGAGTAAGAGCAGAAATAAAGCAGATTAAACAGAAATATAAATTGAGCAAAAATAAAGCAGAGAAAGAGCAGAAATAAAGCAGAGATTAAACATAAATAAAGCAGAGTTTGAGCAGAAATAAAGCAGAGATAAGCAGAAATAAAGCGGAGATTGAGCAAAAATAAAAAAGCAGAGTTAGAGCAGAACTGAAACAGAAATAAAGCAGAGTTAGAGCAGAAATAAAGCAGAGTTAGAGCAGAAATAAAGCAGAGATTGAGCAAAAAGAAAGCAGAGTTAAAGCAGAAATAAAGCAGTGTTAGAGCAGAAATAAAGCAGAGTTAGAGCAGATATAAAGCAGAATTAGAGCAGAAATAAAGCAGAGTTAGAGCAGAAATAAAGCAGAGTTAGAGCAGAAATAAAGCAGAGACTGAGCAGAATTAAAGCAGAGATTGAGCAGAAAAGCAGAGATTGGGCAGAATTAAAGCAGAGATTGAGCAGAATTAAAGCAGAGTTAGAGCAGAAATAACGCAGAGTTAGAGCAGAAATAAAGCAGAGTTAGAGCAGATATAAAGCAGAGTTAGAGCAGAAATAAAGAAGAGTTAGAGCAGAAATAAAGCAGAGATTGAGCAGCAATAAAGCAGAGTTCGAGCAGAAATAAAGCAGAGACTGAGCAGAATTAAAGCAGAGATTGAGCAGAAAAGCAGAGATTGGGCAGAATTAAAGCAGAGATTGAGCAGAATTAAAGCAGAGTTAGAGCAGAAATAACGCAGAGTTAGAGCAGAAATAAAGCAGAGTTAGAGCAGATATAAAGCAGAGTTAGAGCAGAAATAAAGAAGAGTTAGAGCAGAAATAAAGCAGAGATTGAGCAGCAATAAAGCAGAGTTCGAGCAGAAATAAAGCAGAGTAAGAGCAGAAATAAAGCAGAGTTAGAGCAGAAATAAAGCAGAGTTAGAGCAGAACTGGAGCAGAAGAGATTGAGCAGAAATAAAGCAGAGATTGAGCAGAAATAAAGCAGAGATTGAGCAGAATTAAAGCAGAGATTGAGCAGCAATAAAGCAGAGTTCGAGCAGAAATAAAGCAGAGTTAGAGCAGATATAAAGCAGAGTAAGAGCAGATATAAAGCAGAGATTGAGCAGAAAAGAGCAGAGATTGAGCAGATAGAAAGCAAAGTTAAGCAGAAATAAAGCAGAGATTGAGCAAAAATAAAAAAGCAGAGTTAGAGCAGAACTGGAACAGAAATAAAGCAGAAAATTAAACAGAAACAAAGCAGAGTTAGAGCAGAAATAAAGCAGAGTTAGAGCAGAAATAAAGCAGAGTTAGAGCAGATATAAAGCAGAGTTAAGACAGAAATAAAGCAGAGATTGAGCAGAAAGAAAGCAGAGTTAAAGCAGAAATAAAGCAGAGTTAGAGCAGAAATAAAGCAGAGATTGAGCAGAATTAAAGCAGAGATTGAGCAGCAATAAAGCAGAGTTCGAGCAGAAATAAAGCAGAGTAAGAGCAGAAATAAAGCAGAGTTAGAGCAGAAATAAAGCAGAGTTAGAGCAGAACTGGAGCAGAAGAGATTGAGCAGAAATAAAGCAGAGATTGAGCAGAAATAAAGCAGAGATTGAGCAGAATTAAAGCAGAGATTGAGCAGCAATAAAGCAGAGTTCGAGCAGAAATAAAGCAGAGTTAGAGCAGATATAAAGCAGAGTTAAGACAGAAATAAAGCAGAGATTGAGCAGAAAGAAAGCAGAGTTAAAGCAGAAATAAAGCAGAGTTAGAGCAGAAATAAAGCAGAGATTGAGCAGAATTAAAGCAGAGTTAAAGCAGAAATAAAGCAGAGTTAGAGCAGATATAAAGCAGAGTTAGAGCAGAAATAAAGCAGAGATTGAGCAGAAATAAAGCAGAGTTAGAGCAGATATAAAGCAGAGTTAGAGCAGAAATAAAGCAGAGTTAGAGCAGAAATAAAGCAGAGTTAGAGCAGAACTGAGGCAGAAAAGATTGAGCAGAAATAAAGCAGAGAAAGAGCAGATATAAAGCAGAGACAGAAATAAAGCAGAGAAGGAGCATAAATAAAGCAGAGACAGAAATAAAGTAGAGATTAAACAGAAATAAAGCAGAGTTTGAGCAGAAATAAAGCAGAGTTAGAGCAGAAATAAAGCAGAGTTAGAGCAGAAATAAAGCAGAATTAGAGCAGAAATAAAGCAGAGACTGAGCAGAAATAAAGCAGAGATTGAGCAGAAAAGCAGAGATTGGGCAGAATTAAAGCAGAGATTGAGCAGAATTAAAGCAGAGTTAGAGCAGAAATAACGCAGAGTTAGAGCAGAAATAAAGCAGAGTTAGAGCAGATATAAAGCAGAGTTAGAGCAGAAATAAAGAAGAGTTAGAGCAGAAATAAAGCAGAGATTGAGCAGCAATAAAGCAGAGTTCGAGCAGAAATAAAGCAGAGACTGAGCAGAATTAAAGCAGAGATTGAGCAGAAAAGCAGAGATTGGGCAGAATTAAAGCAGAGATTGAGCAGAATTAAAGCAGAGTTAGAGCAGAAATAACGCAGAGTTAGAGCAGAAATAAAGCAGAGTTAGAGCAGATATAAAGCAGAGTTAGAGCAGAAATAAAGAAGAGTTAGAGCAGAAATAAAGCAGAGATTGAGCAGCAATAAAGCAGAGTTCGAGCAGAAATAAAGCAGAGTAAGAGCAGAAATAAAGCAGAGTTAGAGCAGAAATAAAGCAGAGTTAGAGCAGAACTGGAGCAGAAGAGATTGAGCAGAAATAAAGCAGAGATTGAGCAGAAATAAAGCAGAGATTGAGCAGAATTAAAGCAGAGTTAGAGCAGAAATAACGCAGAGTTAGAGCAGAAATAAAGCAGAGTTAGAGCAGATATAAAGCAGAGTTAGAGCAGAAATAAAGAAGAGTTAGAGCAGAAATAAAGCAGAGATTGAGCAGCAATAAAGCAGAGTTCGAGCAGAAATAAAGCAGAGACTGAGCAGAATTAAAGCAGAGATTGAGCAGAAAAGCAGAGATTGGGCAGAATTAAAGCAGAGATTGAGCAGAATTAAAGCAGAGTTAGAGCAGAAATAACGCAGAGTTAGAGCAGAAATAAAGCAGAGTTAGAGCAGATATAAAGCAGAGTTAGAGCAGAAATAAAGAAGAGTTAGAGCAGAAATAAAGCAGAGATTGAGCAGCAATAAAGCAGAGTTCGAGCAGAAATAAAGCAGAGTAAGAGCAGAAATAAAGCAGAGTTAGAGCAGAAATAAAGCAGAGTAAGAGCAGAACTGGAGCAGAAGAGATTGAGCAGAAATAAAGCAGAGATTGAGCAGAAATAAAGCAGAGATTGAGCAGAATTAAAGCAGAGATTGAGCAGCAATAAAGCAGAGTTCGAGCAGAAATAAAGCAGAGTTAGAGCAGATATAAAGCAGAGTAAGAGCAGATATAAAGCAGAGATTGAGCAGAAAAGAGCAGAGATTGAGCAGATAGAAAGCAAAGTTAAGCAGAAATAAAGCAGAGATTGAGCAAAAATAAAAAAGCAGAGTTAGAGCAGAACTGGAACAGAAATAAAGCAGAAAATTAAACAGAAACAAAGCAGAGTTAGAGCAGAAATAAAGCAGAGTTAGAGCAGAAATAAAGCAGAGTTAGAGCAGATATAAAGCAGAGTTAAGACAGAAATAAAGCAGAGATTGAGCAGAAAGAAAGCAGAGTTAAAGCAGAAATAAAGCAGAGTTAGAGCAGAAATAAAGCAGAGATTGAGCAGAATTAAAGCAGAGATTGAGCAGCAATAAAGCAGAGTTCGAGCAGAAATAAAGCAGAGTAAGAGCAGAAATAAAGCAGAGTTAGAGCAGAAATAAAGCAGAGTTAGAGCAGAACTGGAGCAGAAGAGATTGAGCAGAAATAAAGCAGAGATTGAGCAGAAATAAAGCAGAGATTGAGCAGAATTAAAGCAGAGATTGAGCAGCAATAAAGCAGAGTTCGAGCAGAAATAAAGCAGAGTTAGAGCAGATATAAAGCAGAGTTAAGACAGAAATAAAGCAGAGATTGAGCAGAAAGAAAGCAGAGTTAAAGCAGAAATAAAGCAGAGTTAGAGCAGAAATAAAGCAGAGATTGAGCAGAATTAAAGCAGAGTTAAAGCAGAAATAAAGCAGAGTTAGAGCAGATATAAAGCAGAGTTAGAGCAGAAATAAAGCAGAGATTGAGCAGAAATAAAGCAGAGTTAGAGCAGATATAAAGCAGAGTTAGAGCAGAAATAAAGCAGAGTTAGAGCAGAAATAAAGCAGAGTTAGAGCAGAACTGAGGCAGAAAAGATTGAGCAGAAATAAAGCAGAGAAAGAGCAGATATAAAGCAGAGACAGAAATAAAGCAGAGAAGGAGCATAAATAAAGCAGAGACAGAAATAAAGTAGAGATTAAACAGAAATAAAGCAGAGTTTGAGCAGAAATAAAGCAGAGTTAGAGCAGAAATAAAGCAGCGATTGAGCAGAAGGAAAGCAGAGTTAAACAGAAATAAAGCAGTGTTAGAGCAGACATAAAGCAGAGTTAGAGCAGAAATAAAGCTGAGTTAGAGCAGAAATAAAGCAGAGATTGAGCAGAATTAAAGCAAAGATTGAGCAGAAATAAAGAAGAGATTGAGCAGAATTAAAGCAGAGATTGAGCAGAAATAAAGCAGAGTTAGAGCAGAACTGGAGCAGATATAAAGCAGAGTTAGAGCAGAAATAAAGCAGAGATTGAGCAGAAAGAAAGCAGAGTTAAAGCAGAGTTAGAGCAGAAAAGAGCAGAGTTAGAGCAGAAATAAAGCAGATTAAACAGAAATATAAATTGAGCAAAAATAAAGCAGAGAAAGAGCAGAAATAAAGCAGAGATTAAACATAAATAAAGCAGAGTTTGAGCAGAAATAAAGCAGAGATAAGCAGAAATAAAGCGGAGATTGAGCAAAAATAAAAAACCAGAGTTAGAGCAGAACTGAAACAGAAATAAAGCAGAGTTAGAGCAGAAATAAAGCAGAGTTAGAGCAGAAATAAAGCAGAGATTGAGCAAAAAGAAAGCAGAGTTAAAGCAGAAATAAAGCAGTGTTAGAGCAGAAATAAAGCAGAGTTAGAGCAGATATAAAGCAGAATTAGAGCAGAAATAAAGCAGAGTTAGAGCAGAAATAAAGCAGAGTTAGAGCAGAAATAAAGCAGAGACTGAGCAGAATTAAAGCAGAGATTGAGCAGAAAAGCAGAGATTGAGCAGAATTAAAGCAGAGATTGAGCAGAATTAAAGCAGAGTTAGAGCAGAAATAAAGCAGAGTTAGAGCAGAAATAAAGCAGAGTTAGAGCAGATATAAAGCAGAGTTAGAGCAGAAATAAAGCAGAGTTAGAGCAGAAATAAAGCAGAGTTAGAGCAGAAATAAAGCAGAGTTAGAGCAGAAATAAAGCAGAGATTGAGCAGAAAGAAAGCAGAGTTAAAGCAGAAATAAAGCAGTGTTAGAGCAGAAATAAAGCAGAGATTGAGCAGAAATAAAGCAGAGTTAGAGCAGAAATAAAGCAGAGATTGAGCAGAATTAAAGCAAAGATTGAGCAGAAATAAAGCAGAGATTGAGCAGAATTAAAGCAGAGATTGAGCAGAAATAAAGCAGAGTTAGAGCAGAAATAAAGCAGAGTTAGAGCAGATATAAAGCAGAGTTAGAGCAGAAATAAAGCAGAGATTGAGCAGAAAGAAAGCAGAGTTAAAGCAGAAATAAAGCAGAGTTAGAGCAGAAAAGAGCAGAGTAAGAGCAGAAATAAAGCAGATTAAACAGAAATATAAATTGAGCAAAAATAAAGCAGAGAAAGAGCAGAAATAAAGCAGAGATTAAACATAAATAAAGCAGAGTTTGAGCAGAAATAAAGCAGATATAAGCAGAAATAAAGCGGAGATTGAGCAAAAATAAAAAAGCAGAGTTAGAGCAGAACTGAAACAGAAATAAAGCAGAGTTAGAGCAGAAATAAAGCAGAGTTAGAGCAGAAATAAAGCAGAGATTGAGCAAAAAGAAAGCAGAGTTAAAGCAGAAATAAAGCAGTGTTAGAGCAGAAATAAAGCAGAGTTAGAGCAGATATAAAGCAGAATTAGAGCAGAAATAAAGCAGAGTTAGAGCAGAAATAAAGCAGAGTTAGAGCAGAAATAAAGCAGAGACTGAGCAGAATTAAAGCAGAGATTGAGCAGAAAAGCAGAGATTGGGCAGAATTAAAGCAGAGATTGAGCAGAATTAAAGCAGAGTTAGAGCAGAAATAACGCAGAGTTAGAGCAGAAATAAAGCAGAGTTAGAGCAGATATAAAGCAGAGTTAGAGCAGAAATAAAGAAGAGTTAGAGCAGAAATAAAGCAGAGATTGAGCAGCAATAAAGCAGAGTTCGAGCAGAAATAAAGCAGAGACTGAGCAGAATTAAAGCAGAGATTGAGCAGAAAAGCAGAGATTGGGCAGAATTAAAGCAGAGATTGAGCAGAATTAAAGCAGAGTTAGAGCAGAAATAACGCAGAGTTAGAGCAGAAATAAAGCAGAGATTGAGCAAAAAGAAAGCAGAGTTAAAGCAGAAATAAAGCAGTGTTAGAGCAGAAATAAAGCAGAGTTAGAGCAGATATAAAGCAGAATTAGAGCAGAAATAAAGCAGAGTTAGAGCAGAAATAAAGCAGAGTTAGAGCAGAAATAAAGCAGAGACTGAGCAGAATTAAAGCAGAGATTGAGCAGAAAAGCAGAGATTGAGCAGAATTAAAGCAGAGATTGAGCAGAATTAAAGCAGAGTTAGAGCAGAAATAAAGCAGAGTTAGAGCAGAAATAAAGCAGAGTTAGAGCAGATATAAAGCAGAGTTAGAGCAGAAATAAAGCAGAGTTAGAGCAGAAATAAAGCAGAGTTAGAGCAGAAATAAAGCAGAGTTAGAGCAGAAATAAAGCAGAGATTGAGCAGAAAGAAAGCAGAGTTAAAGCAGAAATAAAGCAGTGTTAGAGCAGACATAAAGCAGAGTTAGAGCAGAAATAAAGCTGAGTTAGAGCAGAAATAAAGCAGAGATTGAGCAGAATTAAAGCAAAGATTGAGCAGAAATAAAGCAGAGATTGAGCAGAATTAAAGCAGAGATTGAGCAGAAATAAAGCAGAGTTAGAGCAGAAATAAAGCAGAGTTAGAGCAGATATAAAGCAGAGTTAGAGCAGAAATAAAGCAGAGTTAGAGCAGAAATAAAGCAGAGTTAGAGCAGAAATAAAGCAGAGTTAGAGCAGAAATAAAGCAGAGATTGAGCAGAAAGAAAGCAGAGTTAAAGCAGAAATAAAGCAGTGTTAGAGCAGAAATAAAGCAGAGATTGAGCAGAAATAAAGCAGAGTTAGAGCAGAAATAAAGCAGAGATTGAGCAGAATTAAAGCAAAGATTGAGCAGAAATAAAGCAGAGATTGAGCAGAATTAAAGCAGAGATTGAGCAGAAATAAAGCAGAGTTGGAGCAGAAATAAAGCAGAGTTAGAGCAGATATAAAGCAGAGTTAGAGCAGAAATAAAGCAGAGATTGAGCAGAAAGAAAGCAGAGTTAAAGCAGAAATAAAGCAGAGTTAGAGCAGAAAAGAGCAGAGTAAGAGCAGAAATAAAGCAGATTAAACAGAAATATAAATTGAGCAAAAATAAAGCAGAGAAAGAGCAGAAATAAAGCAGAGATTAAACATAAATAAAGCAGAGTTTGAGCAGAAATAAAGCAGATATAAGCAGAAATAAAGCGGAGATTGAGCAAAAATAAAAAAGCAGAGTTAGAGCAGAACTGAAACAGAAATAAAGCAGAGTTAGAGCAGAAATAAAGCAGAGTTAGAGCAGAAATAAAGCAGAGATTGAGCAAAAAGAAAGCAGAGTTAAAGCAGAAATAAAGCAGTGTTAAAGCAGAAATAAAGCAGAGTTAGAGCAGATATAAAGCAGAATTAGAGCAGAAATAAAGCAGAGTTAGAGCAGAAATAAAGCAGAGTTAGAGCAGAAATAAAGCAGAGACTGAGCAGAATTAAAGCAGAGATTGAGCAGAAAAGCAGAGATTGGGCAGAATTAAAGCAGAGATTGAGCAGAATTAAAGCAGAGTTAGAGCAGAAATAACGCAGAGTTAGAGCAGAAATAAAGCAGAGTTAGAGCAGATATAAAGCAGAGTTAGAGCAGAAATAAAGAAGAGTTAGAGCAGAAATAAAGCAGAGATTGAGCAGCAATAAAGCAGAGTTCGAGCAGAAATAAAGCAGAGACTGAGCAGAATTAAAGCAGAGATTGAGCAGAAAAGCAGAGATTGGGCAGAATTAAAGCAGAGATTGAGCAGAATTAAAGCAGAGTTAGAGCAGAAATAACGCAGAGTTAGAGCAGAAATAAAGCAGAGATTGAGCAAAAAGAAAGCAGAGTTAAAGCAGAAATAAAGCAGTGTTAGAGCAGAAATAAAGCAGAGTTAGAGCAGATATAAAGCAGAATTAGAGCAGAAATAAAGCAGAGTTAGAGCAGAAATAAAGCAGAGTTAGAGCAGAAATAAAGCAGAGACTGAGCAGAATTAAAGCAGAGATTGAGCAGAAAAGCAGAGATTGAGCAGAATTAAAGCAGAGATTGAGCAGAATTAAAGCAGAGTTAGAGCAGAAATAAAGCAGAGTTAGAGCAGAAATAAAGCAGAGTTAGAGCAGATATAAAGCAGAGTTAGAGCAGAAATAAAGCAGAGTTAGAGCAGAAATAAAGCAGAGTTAGAGCAGAAATAAAGCAGAGTTAGAGCAGAAATAAAGCAGAGATTGAGCAGAAAGAAAGCAGAGTTAAAGCAGAAATAAAGCAGTGTTAGAGCAGACATAAAGCAGAGTTAGAGCAGAAATAAAGCTGAGTTAGAGCAGAAATAAAGCAGAGATTGAGCAGAATTAAAGCAAAGATTGAGCAGAAATAAAGCAGAGATTGAGCAGAATTAAAGCAGAGATTGAGCAGAAATAAAGCAGAGTTAGAGCAGAAATAAAGCAGAGTTAGAGCAGATATAAAGCAGAGTTAGAGCAGAAATAAAGCAGAGATTGAGCAGAAAGAAAGCAGAGTTAAAGCAGAAATAAAGCAGAGTTAGAGCAGAAAAGAGCAGAGTAAGAGCAGAAATAAAGCAGATTAAACAGAAATATAAATTGAGCAAAAATAAAGCAGAGAAAGAGCAGAAATAAAGCAGAGATTAAACATAAATAAAGCAGAGTTTGAGCAGAAATAAAGCAGAGATAAGCAGAAATAAAGCGGAGATTGAGCAAAAATAAAAAAGCAGAGTTAGAGCAGAACTGAAACAGAAATAAAGCAGAGTTAGAGCAGAAATAAAGCAGAGTTAGAGCAGAAATAAAGCAGAGATTGAGCAAAAAGAAAGCAGAGTTAAAGCAGAAATAAAGCAGTGTTAGAGCAGAAATAAAGCAGAGTTAGAGCAGATATAAAGCAGAATTAGAGCAGAAATAAAGCAGAGTTAGAGCAGAAATAAAGCAGAGTTAGAGCAGAAATAAAGCAGAGACTGAGCAGAATTAAAGCAGAGATTGAGCAGAAAAGCAGAGATTGGGCAGAATTAAAGCAGAGATTGAGCAGAATTAAAGCAGAGTTAGAGCAGAAATAACGCAGAGTTAGAGCAGAAATAAAGCAGAGTTAGAGCAGATATAAAGCAGAGTTAGAGCAGAAATAAAGAAGAGTTAGAGCAGAAATAAAGCAGAGATTGAGCAGCAATAAAGCAGAGTTCGAGCAGAAATAAAGCAGAGACTGAGCAGAATTAAAGCAGAGATTGAGCAGAAAAGCAGAGATTGGGCAGAATTAAAGCAGAGATTGAGCAGAATTAAAGCAGAGTTAGAGCAGAAATAACGCAGAGTTAGAGCAGAAATAAAGCAGAGTTAGAGCAGATATAAAGCAGAGTTAGAGCAGAAATAAAGAAGAGTTAGAGCAGAAATAAAGCAGAGATTGAGCAGCAATAAAGCAGAGTTCGAGCAGAAATAAAGCAGAGTAAGAGCAGAAATAAAGCAGAGTTAGAGCAGAAATAAAGCAGAGTTAGAGCAGAACTGGAGCAGAAGAGATTGAGCAGAAATAAAGCAGAGATTGAGCAGAAATAAAGCAGAGATTGAGCAGAATTAAAGCAGAGATTGAGCAGCAATAAAGCAGAGTTCGAGCAGAAATAAAGCAGAGTTAGAGCAGATATAAAGCAGAGTAAGAGCAGATATAAAGCAGAGATTGAGCAGAAAAGATCAGAGATTGAGCAGATAGAAAGCAAAGTTAAGCAGAAATAAAGCAGAGATTGAGCAAAAATAAAAAAGCAGAGTTAGAGCAGAACTGGAACAGAAATAAAGCAGAAAATTAAACAGAAACAAAGCAGAGTTAGAGCAGAAATAAAGCAGAGTTAGAGCAGAAATAAAGCAGAGTTAGAGCAGATATAAAGCAGAGTTAAGACAGAAATAAAGCAGAGATTGAGCAGAAAGAAAGCAGAGTTAAAGCAGAAATAAAGCAGAGTTAGAGCAGAAATAAAGCAGAGATTGAGCAGAATTAAAGCAGAGATTGAGCAGCAATAAAGCAGAGTTCGAGCAGAAATAAAGCAGAGTAAGAGCAGAAATAAAGCAGAGTTAGAGCAGAAATAAAGCAGAGTTAGAGCAGAACTGGAGCAGAAGAGATTGAGCAGAAATAAAGCAGAGATTGAGCAGAAATAAAGCAGAGATTGAGCAGAATTAAAGCAGAGATTGAGCAGCAATAAAGCAGAGTTCGAGCAGAAATAAAGCAGAGTTAGAGCAGATATAAAGCAGAGTTAAGACAGAAATAAAGCAGAGATTGAGCAGAAAGAAAGCAGAGTTAAAGCAGAAATAAAGCAGAGTTAGAGCAGAAATAAAGCAGAGATTGAGCAGAATTAAAGCAGAGTTAAAGCAGAAATAAAGCAGAGTTAGAGCAGATATAAAGCAGAGTTAGAGCAGAAATAAAGCAGAGATTGAGCAGAAATAAAGCAGAGTTAGAGCAGATATAAAGCAGAGTTAGAGCAGAAATAAAGCAGAGTTAGAGCAGAAATAAAGCAGAGTTAGAGCAGAACTGAGGCAGAAAAGATTGAGCAGAAATAAAGCAGAGAAAGAGCAGATATAAAGCAGAGACAGAAATAAAGCAGAGAAGGAGCATAAATAAAGCAGAGACAGAAATAAAGTAGAGATTAAACAGAAATAAAGCAGAGTTTGAGCAGAAATAAAGCAGAGTTAGAGCAGAAATAAAGCTGAGTTAGAGCAGAAATAAAGCAGAGATTGAGCAGAATTAAAGCAAAGATTGAGCAGAAATAAAGCAGAGATTGAGCAGAATTAAAGCAGAGATTGAGCAGAAATAAAGCAGAGTTAGAGCAGAAATAAAGCAGAGTTAGAGCAGATATAAAGCAGAGTTAGAGCAGAAATAAAGCAGAGATTGAGCAGAAAGAAAGCAGAGTTAAAGCAGAAATAAAGCAGAGTTAGAGCAGAAAAGAGCAGAGTAAGAGCAGAAATAAAGCAGATTAAACAGAAATATAAATTGAGCAAAAATAAAGCAGAGAAAGAGCAGAAATAAAGCAGAGATTAAACATAAATAAAGCAGAGTTTGAGCAGAAATAAAGCAGAGATAAGCAGAAATAAAGCGGAGATTGAGCAAAAATAAAAAAGCAGAGTTAGAGCAGAACTGAAACAGAAATAAAGCAGAGTTAGAGCAGAAATAAAGCAGAGTTAGAGCAGAAATAAAGCAGAGATTGAGCAAAAAGAAAGCAGAGTTAAAGCAGAAATAAAGCAGTGTTAGAGCAGAAATAAAGCAGAGTTAGAGCAGATATAAAGCAGAATTAGAGCAGAAATAAAGCAGAGTTAGAGCAGAAATAAAGCAGAGTTAGAGCAGAAATAAAGCAGAGACTGAGCAGAATTAAAGCAGAGATTGAGCAGAAAAGCAGAGATTGGGCAGAATTAAAGCAGAGATTGAGCAGAATTAAAGCAGAGTTAGAGCAGAAATAACGCAGAGTTAGAGCAGAAATAAAGCAGAGTTAGAGCAGATATAAAGCAGAGTTAGAGCAGAAATAAAGAAGAGTTAGAGCAGAAATAAAGCAGAGATTGAGCAGCAATAAAGCAGAGTTCGAGCAGAAATAAAGCAGAGACTGAGCAGAATTAAAGCAGAGATTGAGCAGAAAAGCAGAGATTGGGCAGAATTAAAGCAGAGATTGAGCAGAATTAAAGCAGAGTTAGAGCAGAAATAACGCAGAGTTAGAGCAGAAATAAAGCAGAGTTAGAGCAGATATAAAGCAGAGTTAGAGCAGAAATAAAGAAGAGTTAGAGCAGAAATAAAGCAGAGATTGAGCAGCAATAAAGCAGAGTTCGAGCAGAAATAAAGCAGAGTAAGAGCAGAAATAAAGCAGAGTTAGAGCAGAAATAAAGCAGAGTTAGAGCAGAACTGGAGCAGAAGAGATTGAGCAGAAATAAAGCAGAGATTGAGCAGAAATAAAGCAGAGATTGAGCAGAATTAAAGCAGAGATTGAGCAGCAATAAAGCAGAGTTCGAGCAGAAATAAAGCAGAGTTAGAGCAGATATAAAGCAGAGTAAGAGCAGATATAAAGCAGAGATTGAGCAGAAAAGATCAGAGATTGAGCAGATAGAAAGCAAAGTTAAGCAGAAATAAAGCAGAGATTGAGCAAAAATAAAAAAGCAGAGTTAGAGCAGAACTGGAACAGAAATAAAGCAGAAAATTAAACAGAAACAAAGCAGAGTTAGAGCAGAAATAAAGCAGAGTTAGAGCAGAAATAAAGCAGAGTTAGAGCAGATATAAAGCAGAGTTAAGACAGAAATAAAGCAGAGATTGAGCAGAAAGAAAGCAGAGTTAAAGCAGAAATAAAGCAGAGTTAGAGCAGAAATAAAGCAGAGATTGAGCAGAATTAAAGCAGAGATTGAGCAGCAATAAAGCAGAGTTCGAGCAGAAATAAAGCAGAGTAAGAGCAGAAATAAAGCAGAGTTAGAGCAGAAATAAAGCAGAGTTAGAGCAGAACTGGAGCAGAAGAGATTGAGCAGAAATAAAGCAGAGATTGAGCAGAAATAAAGCAGAGATTGAGCAGAATTAAAGCAGAGATTGAGCAGCAATAAAGCAGAGTTCGAGCAGAAATAAAGCAGAGTTAGAGCAGATATAAAGCAGAGTTAAGACAGAAATAAAGCAGAGATTGAGCAGAAAGAAAGCAGAGTTAAAGCAGAAATAAAGCAGAGTTAGAGCAGAAATAAAGCAGAGATTGAGCAGAATTAAAGCAGAGTTAAAGCAGAAATAAAGCAGAGTTAGAGCAGATATAAAGCAGAGTTAGAGCAGAAATAAAGCAGAGATTGAGCAGAAATAAAGCAGAGTTAGAGCAGATATAAAGCAGAGTTAGAGCAGAAATAAAGCAGAGTTAGAGCAGAAATAAAGCAGAGTTAGAGCAGAACTGAGGCAGAAAAGATTGAGCAGAAATAAAGCAGAGAAAGAGCAGATATAAAGCAGAGACAGAAATAAAGCAGAGAAGGAGCATAAATAAAGCAGAGACAGAAATAAAGTAGAGATTAAACAGAAATAAAGCAGAGTTTGAGCAGAAATAAAGCAGAGTTAGAGCAGAAATAAAGCAGAGTTAGAGCAGAAATAAAGCAGAATTAGAGCAGAAATAAAGCAGAGACTGAGCAGAAATAAAGCAGAGATTGAGCAGAAAAGCAGAGATTGGGCAGAATTAAAGCAGAGATTGAGCAGAATTAAAGCAGAGTTAGAGCAGAAATAACGCAGAGTTAGAGCAGAAATAAAGCAGAGTTAGAGCAGATATAAAGCAGAGTTAGAGCAGAAATAAAGAAGAGTTAGAGCAGAAATAAAGCAGAGATTGAGCAGCAATAAAGCAGAGTTCGAGCAGAAATAAAGCAGAGACTGAGCAGAATTAAAGCAGAGATTGAGCAGAAAAGCAGAGATTGGGCAGAATTAAAGCAGAGATTGAGCAGAATTAAAGCAGAGTTAGAGCAGAAATAACGCAGAGTTAGAGCAGAAATAAAGCAGAGTTAGAGCAGATATAAAGCAGAGTTAGAGCAGAAATAAAGAAGAGTTAGAGCAGAAATAAAGCAGAGATTGAGCAGCAATAAAGCAGAGTTCGAGCAGAAATAAAGCAGAGTAAGAGCAGAAATAAAGCAGAGTTAGAGCAGAAATAAAGCAGAGTTAGAGCAGAACTGGAGCAGAAGAGATTGAGCAGAAATAAAGCAGAGATTGAGCAGAAATAAAGCAGAGATTGAGCAGAATTAAAGCAGAGTTAGAGCAGAAATAACGCAGAGTTAGAGCAGAAATAAAGCAGAGTTAGAGCAGATATAAAGCAGAGTTAGAGCAGAAATAAAGAAGAGTTAGAGCAGAAATAAAGCAGAGATTGATCAGCAATAAAGCAGAGTTCGAGCAGAAATAAAGCAGAGACTGAGCAGAATTAAAGCAGAGATTGAGCAGAAAAGCAGAGATTGGGCAGAATTAAAGCAGAGATTGAGCAGAATTAAAGCAGAGTTAGAGCAGAAATAACGCAGAGTTAGAGCAGAAATAAAGCAGAGTTAGAGCAGATATAAAGCAGAGTTAGAGCAGAAATAAAGAAGAGTTAGAGCAGAAATAAAGCAGAGATTGAGCAGCAATAAAGCAGAGTTCGAGCAGAAATAAAGCAGAGTAAGAGCAGAAATAAAGCAGAGTTAGAGCAGAAATAAAGCAGAGTTAGAGCAGAACTGGAGCAGAAGAGATTGAGCAGAAATAAAGCAGAGATTGAGCAGAAATAAAGCAGAGATTGAGCAGAATTAAAGCAGAGATTGAGCAGCAATAAAGCAGAGTTCGAGCAGAAATAAAGCAGAGTTAGAGCAGATATAAAGCAGAGTAAGAGCAGATATAAAGCAGAGATTGAGCAGAAAAGAGCAGAGATTGAGCAGATAGAAAGCAAAGTTAAGCAGAAATAAAGCAGAGATTGAGCAAAAATAAAAAAGCAGAGTTAGAGCAGAACTGGAACAGAAATAAAGCAGAAAATTAAACAGAAACAAAGCAGAGTTAGAGCAGAAATAAAGCAGAGTTAGAGCAGAAATAAAGCAGAGTTAGAGCAGATATAAAGCAGAGTTAAGACAGAAATAAAGCAGAGATTGAGCAGAAAGAAAGCAGAGTTAAAGCAGAAATAAAGCAGAGTTAGAGCAGAAATAAAGCAGAGATTGAGCAGAATTAAAGCAGAGATTGAGCAGCAATAAAGCAGAGTTCGAGCAGAAATAAAGCAGAGTAAGAGCAGAAATAAAGCAGAGTTAGAGCAGAAATAAAGCAGAGTTAGAGCAGAACTGGAGCAGAAGAGATTGAGCAGAAATAAAGCAGAGATTGAGCAGAAATAAAGCAGAGATTGAGCAGAATTAAAGCAGAGATTGAGCAGCAATAAAGCAGAGTTCGAGCAGAAATAAAGCAGAGTTAGAGCAGATATAAAGCAGAGTTAAGACAGAAATAAAGCAGAGATTGAGCAGAAAGAAAGCAGAGTTAAAGCAGAAATAAAGCAGAGTTAGAGCAGAAATAAAGCAGAGATTGAGCAGAATTAAAGCAGAGTTAAAGCAGAAATAAAGCAGAGTTAGAGCAGATATAAAGCAGAGTTAGAGCAGAAATAAAGCAGAGATTGAGCAGAAATAAAGCAGAGTTAGAGCAGATATAAAGCAGAGTTAGAGCAGAAATAAAGCAGAGTTAGAGCAGAAATAAAGCAGAGTTAGAGCAGAACTGAGGCAGAAAAGATTGAGCAGAAATAAAGCAGAGAAAGAGCAGATATAAAGCAGAGACAGAAATAAAGCAGAGAAGGAGCATAAATAAAGCAGAGACAGAAATAAAGTAGAGATTAAACAGAAATAAAGCAGAGTTTGAGCAGAAATAAAGCAGAGTTAGAGCAGAAATAAAGCAGAGTTAGAGCAGAAATAAAGCAGAGTTAGAGCAGAAATAAAGCAGAGATTGAGCAGAAATAAAGCAGAGTTAGAGCAGAAATAAAGCAGAGACTGAGCAGAATTAAAGCAGAGATTGAGCAGAAAAGCAGAGATTGGGCAGAATTAAAGCAGAGATTGAGCAGAATTAAAGCAGAGTTAGAGCAGAAATAACGCAGAGTTAGAGCAGAAATAAAGCAGAGTTAGAGCAGATATAAAGCAGAGTTAGAGCAGAAATAAAGAAGAGTTAGAGCAGAAATAAAGCAGAGATTGAGCAGCAATAAAGCAGAGTTCGAGCAGAAATAAAGCAGAGACTGAGCAGAATTAAAGCAGAGATTGAGCAGAAAAGCAGAGATTGGGCAGAATTAAAGCAGAGATTGAGCAGAATTAAAGCAGAGTTAGAGCAGAAATAACGCAGAGTTAGAGCAGAAATAAAGCAGAGTTAGAGCAGATATAAAGCAGAGTTAGAGCAGAAATAAAGAAGAGTTAGAGCAGAAATAAAGCAGAGATTGAGCAGCAATAAAGCAGAGTTCGAGTAGAAATAAAGCAGAGTAAGAGCAGAAATAAAGCAGAGTTAGAGCAGAAATAAAGCAGAGTTAGAGCAGAACTGGAGCAGAAGAGATTGAGCAGAAATAAAGCAGAGATTGAGCAGAAATAAAGCAGAGATTGAGCAGAATTAAAGCAGAGATTGAGCAGCAATAAAGCAGAGTTCGAGCAGAAATAAAGCAGAGTTAGAGCAGATATAAAGCAGAGTAAGAGCAGATATAAAGCAGAGATTGAGCAGAAAAGAGCAGAGATTGAGCAGATAGAAAGCAAAGTTAAGCAGAAATAAAGCAGAGATTGAGCAAAAATAAAAAAGCAGAGTTAGAGCAGAACTGGAACAGAAATAAAGCAGAAAATTAAACAGAAACAAAGCAGAGTTAGAGCAGAAATAAAGCAGAGTTAGAGCAGAAATAAAGCAGAGTTAGAGCAGATATAAAGCAGAGTTAAGACAGAAATAAAGCAGAGATTGAGCAGAAAGAAAGCAGAGTTAAAGCAGAAATAAAGCAGAGTTAGAGCAGAAATAAAGCAGAGATTGAGCAGAATTAAAGCAGAGATTGAGCAGCAATAAAGCAGAGTTCGAGCAGAAATAAAGCAGAGTAAGAGCAGAAATAAAGCAGAGTTAGAGCAGAAATAAAGCAGAGTTAGAGCAGAACTGGAGCAGAAGAGATTGAGCAGAAATAAAGCAGAGATTGAGCAGAAATAAAGCAGAGATTGAGCAGAATTAAAGCAGAGATTGAGCAGCAATAAAGCAGAGTTCGAGCAGAAATAAAGCAGAGTTAGAGCAGATATAAAGCAGAGTTAAGACAGAAATAAAGCAGAGATTGAGCAGAAAGAAAGCAGAGTTAAAGCAGAAATAAAGCAGAGTTAGAGCAGAAATAAAGCAGAGATTGAGCAGAATTAAAGCAGAGTTAAAGCAGAAATAAAGCAGAGTTAGAGCAGATATAAAGCAGAGTTAGAGCAGAAATAAAGCAGAGATTGAGCAGAAATAAAGCAGAGTTAGAGCAGATATAAAGCAGAGTTAGAGCAGAAATAAAGCAGAGTTAGAGCAGAAATAAAGCAGAGTTAGAGCAGAACTGAGGCAGAAAAGATTGAGCAGAAATAAAGCAGAGAAAGAGCAGATATAAAGCAGAGACAGAAATAAAGCAGAGAAGGAGCATAAATAAAGCAGAGACAGAAATAAAGTAGAGATTAAACAGAAATAAAGCAGAGTTTGAGCAGAAATAAAGCAGAGTTAGAGCAGAAATAAAGCAGAGTTAGAGCAGAAATAAAGCAGAATTAGAGCAGAAATAAAGCAGAGACTGAGCAGAAATAAAGCAGAGATTGAGCAGAAAAGCAGAGATTGGGCAGAATTAAAGCAGAGATTGAGCAGAATTAAAGCAGAGTTAGAGCAGAAATAACGCAGAGTTAGAGCAGAAATAAAGCAGAGTTAGAGCAGATATAAAGCAGAGTTAGAGCAGAAATAAAGAAGAGTTAGAGCAGAAATAAAGCAGAGATTGAGCAGCAATAAAGCAGAGTTCGAGCAGAAATAAAGCAGAGACTGAGCAGAATTAAAGCAGAGATTGAGCAGAAAAGCAGAGATTGGGCAGAATTAAAGCAGAGATTGAGCAGAATTAAAGCAGAGTTAGAGCAGAAATAACGCAGAGTTAGAGCAGAAATAAAGCAGAGTTAGAGCAGATATAAAGCAGAGTTAGAGCAGAAATAAAGAAGAGTTAGAGCAGAAATAAAGCAGAGATTGAGCAGCAATAAAGCAGAGTTCGAGCAGAAATAAAGCAGAGTAAGAGCAGAAATAAAGCAGAGTTAGAGCAGAAATAAAGCAGAGTTAGAGCAGAACTGGAGCAGAAGAGATTGAGCAGAAATAAAGCAGAGATTGAGCAGAAATAAAGCAGAGATTGAGCAGAATTAAAGCAGAGTTAGAGCAGAAATAACGCAGAGTTAGAGCAGAAATAAAGCAGAGTTAGAGCAGATATAAAGCAGAGTTAGAGCAGAAATAAAGAAGAGTTAGAGCAGAAATAAAGCAGAGATTGAGCAGCAATAAAGCAGAGTTCGAGCAGAAATAAAGCAGAGACTGAGCAGAATTAAAGCAGAGATTGAGCAGAAAAGCAGAGATTGGGCAGAATTAAAGCAGAGATTGAGCAGAATTAAAGCAGAGTTAGAGCAGAAATAACGCAGAGTTAGAGCAGAAATAAAGCAGAGTTAGAGCAGATATAAAGCAGAGTTAGAGCAGAAATAAAGAAGAGTTAGAGCAGAAATAAAGCAGAGATTGAGCAGCAATAAAGCAGAGTTCGAGCAGAAATAAAGCAGAGTAAGAGCAGAAATAAAGCAGAGTTAGAGCAGAAATAAAGCAGAGTTAGAGCAGAACTGGAGCAGAAGAGATTGAGCAGAAATAAAGCAGAGATTGAGCAGAAATAAAGCAGAGATTGAGCAGAATTAAAGCAGAGATTGAGCAGCAATAAAGCAGAGTTCGAGCAGAAATAAAGCAGAGTTAGAGCAGATATAAAGCAGAGTAAGAGCAGATATAAAGCAGAGATTGAGCAGAAAAGAGCAGAGATTGAGCAGATAGAAAGCAAAGTTAAGCAGAAATAAAGCAGAGATTGAGCAAAAATAAAAAAGCAGAGTTAGAGCAGAACTGGAACAGAAATAAAGCAGAAAATTAAACAGAAACAAAGCAGAGTTAGAGCAGAAATAAAGCAGAGTTAGAGCAGAAATAAAGCAGAGTTAGAGCAGATATAAAGCAGAGTTAAGACAGAAATAAAGCAGAGATTGAGCAGAAAGAAAGCAGAGTTAAAGCAGAAATAAAGCAGAGTTAGAGCAGAAATAAAGCAGAGATTGAGCAGAATTAAAGCAGAGATTGAGCAGCAATAAAGCAGAGTTCGAGCAGAAATAAAGCAGAGTAAGAGCAGAAATAAAGCAGAGTTAGAGCAGAAATAAAGCAGAGTTAGAGCAGAACTGGAGCAGAAGAGATTGAGCAGAAATAAAGCAGAGATTGAGCAGAAATAAAGCAGAGATTGAGCAGAATTAAAGCAGAGATTGAGCAGCAATAAAGCAGAGTTCGAGCAGAAATAAAGCAGAGTTAGAGCAGATATAAAGCAGAGTTAAGACAGAAATAAAGCAGAGATTGAGCAGAAAGAAAGCAGAGTTAAAGCAGAAATAAAGCAGAGTTAGAGCAGAAATAAAGCAGAGATTGAGCAGAATTAAAGCAGAGTTAAAGCAGAAATAAAGCAGAGTTAGAGCAGATATAAAGCAGAGTTAGAGCAGAAATAAAGCAGAGATTGAGCAGAAATAAAGCAGAGTTAGAGCAGATATAAAGCAGAGTTAGAGCAGAAATAAAGCAGAGTTAGAGCAGAAATAAAGCAGAGTTAGAGCAGAACTGAGGCAGAAAAGATTGAGCAGAAATAAAGCAGAGAAAGAGCAGATATAAAGCAGAGACAGAAATAAAGCAGAGAAGGAGCATAAATAAAGCAGAGACAGAAATAAAGTAGAGATTAAACAGAAATAAAGCAGAGTTTGAGCAGAAATAAAGCAGAGTTAGAGCAGAAATAAAGCAGAGTTAGAGCAGAAATAAAGCAGAGTTAGAGCAGAAATAAAGCAGAGATTGAGCAGAAATAAAGCAGAGTTAGAGCAGAAATAAAGCAGAGTTAGAGCAGAAATAAAGCAGAGATTGAGTAGAAATAAAGGCAGAGTTAGAGCAGATATAAAGCAGAGTTAGAGCAGAAATAAAGCAGAGTTAGAGCAGATATAAAGCAGAGTTAGAGCAGAAATAAAGAAGAGTTAGAGCAGAAATAAAGCAGAGTTAGAGCAGAAATAAAGCAGAGTTAGAGCAGAAATAAAGCAGAGTTAGAGCAGAAATAAAGCAGAGTTAGAGCAGAAATAAAGCAGAGATTGAGCAGAAAGAAAGCAGAGTTAAAGCAGAAATAAAGCAGTGTTAGAGCAGACATAAAGCAGAGTTAGAGCAGAAATAAAGCTGAGTTAGAGCAGAAATAAAGCAGAGATTGAGCAGAATTAAAGCAAAGATTGAGCAGAAATAAAGAAGAGATTGAGCAGAATTAAAGCAGAGATTGAGCAGAAATAAAGCAGAGTTAGAGCAGAACTGGAGCAGATATAAAGCAGAGTTAGAGCAGAAATAAAGCAGAGATTGAGCAGAAAGAAAGCAGAGATAAAGCAGAGTTAGAGCAGAAAAGAGCAGAGTTAGAGCAGAAATAAAGCGGATTAAACAGAAATATAAATTGAGCAAAAATAAAGCAGAGAAAGAGCAGAAATAAAGCAGAGATTAAACATAAATAAAGCAGAGTTTGAGCAGAAATAAAGCAGAGATAAGCAGAAATAAAGCGGAGATTGAGCAAAAATAAAAAACCAGAGTTAGAGCAGAACTGAAACAGAAATAAAGCAGAGTTAGAGCAGAAATATAGCAGAGTTAGAGCAGAAATAAAGCAGAGATTGAGCAAAAAGAAAGCAGAGTTAAAGCAGAAATAAAGCAGTGTTAGAGCAGATATAAAGCAGAGTTAGAGCAGATATAAAGCAGAGATTGAGCAGAAAGAAAGCAGAGTTAAAGCAGAAATACAGCAGAGTTAGAGCAGAAATAAAGCAGAGTTAGAGCAGAACTAGAGCAGAAGAGATTGAGCAGAAATAAAGCAGAGATTGAGCAAAAATAAAAAAGCAGAGTTAGAGCAGAACTGGAACAGAAATAAAGCAGAGTTAGAGCAGAAACAAAGCAGAGTTAGAGCGGATTATAAAGCAGAGTTAGAGCAGAAATAAAGCAGAGATTGAGCAGAAAGAAAGCAGAGTTAAAGCAGAAATAAAGCAGAGTTAGAGCAGATATAAAGCAGAGTTAGAGCAGAAATAAAGCAGAGTTTTTTTTTTTTTTTTTTTTTACTAGTCGTTCGTGTCCCACTGCTGGGCAAAGACCTCCCCCCATTCCCTCCACACATCCCGATCCTGAGCCGTATTCATCCACTCCGGTAAGAATTTGTCGAGCTCATCCCGCCATCTTCGTCTCGGTCTGCCGCGTCGCCTTCTCGCTGGGTCGGGGCGCCACTCAGTGGCTACCTTTGCCCACAGCTCACCTGGCATGCGACAGACATGCCCAGCCCAATCCCACTTCAGCTTTGCGGCCTTCAAAGCTACGTCCGCGATTTGGGTCTGTGAGCGTAGCTCGGTGTTACGGATTCGATCCGTGATCCTGACACCAAGAATGCTACGCTCCATCGCACGTTGACAAACCTTGAGTCTAGACTTCTGAAGCAGAGTTAATGACCACGTTTGCGCACCATAGGTAAGGACGGGGAGAATACAAGTGTCCATCAGCTTTCGCTTCAGTGATAATGGGAAGTCTGGATCTTTCATTAAGTATCCCAAGGCCCAATAGCCTCTCCAGGCATTTTCGATTCGACGAGCGATTTCCTTATCTTGCCTGGACTCGAAAGAGACTATTTGGCCCAGGTATATATAATCTTCCACATAGAGTAATTCTTCCCCGTCTACCTTAATCTTGGTTTTAACGCCATTGGTCATAAGTTTAGTCTTCGCTCTGTTCATCTGAAGTCCAATATCAAGGCATGCATTGCTCAATTCTTGTAGCATTGACTGTAGCTCTGGGGCTGTAGAAGAAAAGAGGACGATGTCGTCAGCAAAACGGAGGTTTGACAATTTCACTCCGTTACCGACATCGATTCCTCTTTCATCCCAGCCTGCCGCCAGCTTCCTAAACGCCTCTTCAAGGGTACTGGTGAATAGCTTAGGAGACAGTGGGTCACCCTGCTTGACACCTCGCGATATTTTAAAAATTGGTCCAGAAGAATCTACGTTTATCGAAGCAGTGCTGTGCTTATAAATATTGCGAATCAAATTGATATAAGTGGGCTGAATATCGTCGTTGCAAATTTAATACCTCACATGTGCAAAAAGTAACTTTCCGAGAAAATCAATAAAAACTACCTCCTGAAAAATTTTCAAAGAAAAATTATGCTTTTCTGTCGTAATTATGTTGTTAAAAAATAAATAAAAACGTATAGTAAATAAACTATTTTAATTATTTTATCGGTTTTTAAGTTATAAGGCATTTTTTGCTTTTTTCTACACATAAGATATTTTACTTGCAAATATTTTTTCCGCATAAGAGTTATTGATGGGATTTGGAGGAGAAACAGGTACTATTACGAGTATTGTTACCATTTATCTACGTAGTTAAATGGTTCATACAAATAAGTAAATTTATCATTAGGTCTGTCGTATTTTATTAGAATGCTGAGCAAAACGAAGATGCGACGTAGATAAGGATGTTGAGATGGGTTTGTGGTGAATATAATGAGAATGAATAAGATAAAGAATGAATACCACATCAGGGGATGTTAAGCTACGGATAAACTGAGGAGCACAAGGGCATGGGCAGGAGGAATGAGAGTCATGCATGTTACACGACGAGAAGCGAGTGCGAATGTGGATGGATAGGGTAGGCCTAAAGAAAGAAGAATGGGATTTTGTTAACGCAAGTGCTTGCATAATAAGTAAGCTCTGAGATAACGGGTGGTAGAGGAAAATAAACGAGAGATACAATATGCCAACCCTATCCAGTTGGATAGGGGCAAAAAGATAACGATTGGTATGTCACTTCAAGAAAACAGTATAGTTCAATCAAAGAAACACAAAGGCTACAAACAGGTAATCATCCAAAAATGCCAACCTTCAATTCAATCACAAAACGGATGGCAGTCCTTATCAATGACAACATCCAACTCAGGTAGGTATTTAAACTGTCTCTGGTCTTCGGGGTGCAAAAATAAGAGCTAGGGCACCAATCCGCCACCAAGAGCAGCTCTTCACTGTGGTAGATCCAGCCTACCTGATTATCTTATTGCACCTACAGCATGCGGCAAACGTTCCATTCCAGCCCTCCAATTACTACCACGACCGAATGTCTAATAGACTTTACATCATCAGGATTTCCTGGGCAAGCCTGCATTCAAGATACCTACACTGTCACGGGGTGTGTGGGTCTCTTCTTATTTTAACTGTCTTTGTGTGAAATCTTGTGTTTTGTCTGCAGTAACTACAGGGTGAAGTGCACTACTTAGGATGCACCTCCCATTTACGTGTAAAGTAACTTGTGACTATTTATTCCGAATGCAGCAGGCTTGTCCAAGAAATCTTGATGATGTGACCCCATGAATTATGTTTTATTAGTTCCTAAGTCGCTGCCTCCGGGGAATAAAAGGATAACTGCAAAAACACAACTTTTCAGGAGAAGCAAAAAACATGTTTTCGTTAATAACTTCACTAATACTGGACGTATACGGATGGTTGATAGCTTTAAGCATAGCTGATTTTTTATGAAATCTGAATGTTATGCTGACACACGCGTAATTTATGCGTAAGAAGAGATATTTTGAAAACAAGAAGTTATCTTCTTGTTAGTCAAAATTAATCATCGTCCATGTTGCCTAATGTCGGTTATCATTTTATTCACCGTATTTTCTAGCGTAAACCTAATATTGTACCACGTGTACCACGGTCCTACCATTTTATTCAACGCTTTTTTGGTTCGAAGTGTATATGATAATAGGTGATTATAATTCTAATCTCGTAAATATTGTGTCACTTCGTTTATGTTAAGCGCTTTTAAATAAAGTTAGGTAGAAGTAATCACCTATTGTTTTATTATTTTCAAGATGTTTTTGAGTACTTTTTAACTAGCAAACCTCTTCAAAACTGTTCTAAAGTATTAGAACAAGGTTACCTTGCCTTGAAATAAAATTATGATGAGTAAGAAATAACCATAACTATTTCATAAGTCTTTTCAAGCCTTCAGCTATGTCAAGCATTAAAAATTAAGCATTATATAAGCATTAAAAGCATTAATTTTCTTGGATTTTTTTATAATAACGATAAAAATCAGACATAAAATCACATAAAAATATTAGCAATTAGCATATTTCATCATCAACATTCCCCTGCCCTTATCTCATGATAAGATGGGTCGACACAGGGGGTAATTCACGCTCTGGTCCATGCCATAATGTTATTCCTCCACTCACTCTTATAATTCGTCAACAGCTGTGCATCCACTCCTTTTACATTCATATCATCTCTCACACATTGCAACCACTTCTTCTCTAGCCTTTTTATACTAGCATACCTCCAGCCACACTCATATTCCACCTCATAACTTGTCCTTACCATGCCAATTTATTTGGAAATAGGTGCCACTTTCAAACTTCCCTCCCCGTATATAGGTACTCATTCCTTATCTTACTTACCCGTTAACATGAGCTCTTAACGATGACGGAAAACATGGTGAAGAATTCTGTAGCTTAATCAGCTCTAAACTACGTAAATATAAGAATAAGTTGTCTATACGTGCTAGGCAAGCCTCAAGCCATCTCAAACAATGTCCCGGGCACTACAGCGTCCTATTGAGCGTAGGCATAGGTAAGTTTCCTCATGGCGCTTTATAAATCATTTATTAAAGATGTAAAAGTTTTTCTTATCTAACCATGGGTGGGATACACAAGCATACATACATCCAACTCATTTGCATCGCGGTAACATGCACTTTCCTTTCATCCATCTTCTGCATTTCCTAATATCCATCTTTTCCTTGGTTTGCATATCGTCCCTGAGACCTGTGGCAACTTTATTCATCACGTATTCATCCTCTTTAACGTCTTAGTCAATATTATCGTCGTTCTGGAGAACACATCAAGGAAATTACTTAAAATCGAAGTAGACTGGACATAGGGTTTCACAATCTAGTCTACAATTTAAAAGTATGGTGACAGTGAGCTTCTGATAATTTCGCTGTCACCATATTGATGGAGTGAGGAGTTGTTCAACAGAACTACTCAGAAAATAGTCCTATTGAGTTGGAACTTAAGACATCGTTCAAGTTTCAACTCTAATGTTTTAAAAATATGGTGACGATGAGCTGATCTGATGATTAAATCAGGAGCTGTTCAATGGAACTCCTCAGTGAGTAGCAGTAAACTACCCGAGTTTGGGCTCATATTAATCAGCCCACGGTAGTCCATTAATTGTATGTTAGTTGTTGACTACCATGATTGGTTTAATTTAAAATAGAACTAGGTACCTAACAAAATCTTATAACCATTGATCCATACCATTGATTTTTTTGCAAGTTGACGTCCTAGAATGTTCAAAATTGCGTTAGTCGCACTTAAATGTTGTCAACCTAACAAATACGGTTATTATCAAAAAATCAAAAAATCAAAAATCTTTTATTCAATAAAACCAAGTGGTACAATTAAATGGGTTGGGATCTCTTCTTTTTTTTTTATACACCGCTTTAACAATCAAATCTTATGACGGTTCCCTTTCGCACAGACTCTAACAGCGGTATTATACGAAACGTATGGACATGTTTTCACGAGAATAAAATGATAACCTGCGTTTACCATTGTATAGACGAATATTTCTTACGTGAATATAATTGTATGACTCTTTGTCATATTAAAAGGTGTGGGTACATTTTGATAATATTATATTACAACTTTATTCTTGTAAGTTTAGGCATGTCTAGAAACATCGAAAAGTATTGTAATATTTTGTATCTCCGTGAATAATTGTACGAATGTTACGAAAAAAATTGAGCAGATGTATTAGCACCCAGAGATCCCAAATATGGCATAACACTAAAACTAAGATAATGGCAGTTATCCGTTTATTCCCCGGAGGCAGCGAAGTGTTTATGATCCAGCAAGAATAAATGACACTCAGTGATTTGCCAGGTGGTTCAGTGCTGTTACAACTAAACGATGCATGGCCAATTCAACCACAGCACAGTGCTACTCTTGGTAGAAAATTGCTGCAGCAGAAATAAAGCAGAGTTAGAGCAGAAATAAAGCAGAGTTAGAGCAGAAATAAAGCAGAGTTAGAGCAGATATAAAGCAGAGAAAGAGCAGAAAGAAAGCAGAGTTAAAGCAGAAATAAAGCAGAGTTAGAGCAGAAAAGAGCAGAGATTGAGCAGAAAGAAAGCAAAGTTAAGCAGAAATAAAGCAGAGATTGAGCAAAAATAAAAAAGCAGAGTTAGAGCAGAACTGGAACAGAAATAAAGCAGAGAATTAAACAGAAACAAAGCAGAGTAAGAGCAGAAATATAGCAGAGTTAGAGCAGAAATAAAGCAGAGTTAGAGCAGATATAAAGCAGAGTTAAGACAGAAATAAAGCAGAGATTGAGCAGAAAGAAAGCAGAGTTAAAGCAGAAATAAAGCAGAGTTAGAGCAGAAATAAAGCAGAGATTGAGCAGAATTAAAGCAGAGATTGAGCAGCAATAAAGCAGAGTTCGAGCAGAAATAAAGCAGAGTAAGAGCAGAAATAAAGCAGAGTTAGAGCAGAAATAAAGCAGAGTTAGAGCAGAACTGGAGCAGAAGAGATTGAGCATAAATAAAGCAGAGATTGAGCAGAAATAAAGCAGAGATTGAGCAGAATTAAAGCAGAGATTGAGCAGCAATAAAGCAGAGTTCGAGCAGAAATAAAGCAGAGTTAGAGCAGATATAAAGCAGAGTTAGAGCAGATATAAAGCAGAGATTGAGCAGAAAGAAAGCAGAGTTAAAGCAGAAATACAGCAGAGTTAGAACAGAAATAAAGCAGAGTTAGAGCAGAACTAGAGCAGAAGAGATTGAGCAGAAATAAAGCAGAGATTGAGCGAAAATAAAAAAGCAGAGTTAGAGCAGAACTGGAACAGAAATAAAGCAGAGTTAGAGCAGAAACAAAGCAGAGTTAGAGCGGATTATAAAGCAGAGTTAGAGCAGAAAAAAAGCAGAGATTGAGCAGAAAGAAAGCAGAGTTAAAGCAGAAATAAAGCAGAGTTAGAGCAGAAATAAAGCAGAGATTGAGCAGAATTAAAGCAGAGTTAAAGCAGAAATAAAGCAGAGTTAGAGCAGATATAAAGCAGAGTTAGAGCAGAAATAAAGCAGAGATTGAGCAGAAATATAGCAGAGTTAGAGCAGATATAAAGCAGAGTTAGAGCAGAAATAAAGCAGAGTTAGAGCAGAAATAAAGCAGAGTTAGAGCAGAACTGAGGCAGAAGAGATTGAGCAGAAATAAAGCAGAGAAAGAGCAGATATAAAGCAGAGACAGAAATAAAGCAGAGAAGGAGCATAAATAAAGCAGAGACAGAAATAAAGTAGAGATTAAACAGAAATAAAGCAGAGTTTGAGCAGAAATAAAGCAGAGTTAGAGCAGAAATAAAGCAGAGTTAGAGCAGAAATATAGCAGAGTTAGAGCAGAAATAAAGCAGAGATTGAGCAGAAATCAAGCAGAGTTAGAGCAGAAATAAAGCAGAGTTAGAGCAGAAATAAAGCAGAGATTGAGCAGAAATAAAGCAGAGTTAAAGCAGAAATAAAGCAGTGTTAGAGCAGACATAAAGCAGAGTTAGAGCAGAAATAAGGCTGAGTTAGAGCAGAAATAAAGCAGAGATTGAGCAGAAATCAAGCAGAGTTAGAGCAGAAATAAAGCAGAGTTAGAGCAGATATAAAGCAGAGTTAGAGCAGAAATAAAGCAGAGTTAGAGCAGATATAAAGCAGAGTTAGAGCAGAAATATAGAAGTGTTAGAGCAGAAATAAAGCAGAGTTAGAGCAGAAATAAAGCAGAGTTAGAGCAGAAATAAAGCAGAGTTAGAGCAGAAATAAAGCAGAGTTAGAGCAGAAATAAAGCAGAGATTGAGCAGAAAGAAAGCAGAGTTAAAGCAGAAATAAAGCAGTGTTAGAGCAGACATAAAGCAGAGTTAGAGCAGAAATAAGGCTGAGTTAGAGCAGAAATAAAGCAGAGATTGAGCAGAATTAAAGCAAAGATTGAGCAGAAATAAAGAAGAGATTGAGCAGAATTAAAGCAGAGATTGAGCAGAAATAAAGCAGAGTTAGAGAAGAAATAAAGCAGAGTTAGAGCAGATATAAAGCAGAGTTAGAGCAGAAATAAAGCAGAGATTGAGCAGAAAGAAAGCAGAGTTAAAGCAGAGTTAAAGCAGAAATACAGCAGAGTTAGAGCAGAAATAAAGCAGAGTTAGAGCAAAACTAGAGCAGAAGAGATTGAGCAGAAATAAAGCAGAGATTGAGCGAAAATAAAAAAGCAGAGTTAGAGCAGAACTGGAACAGAAATAAAGCAGAGTTAGAGCAGAAACAAAGCAGAGTTAGAGCGGATTATAAAGCAGAGTTAGAGCAGAAATAAAGCAGAGATTGAGCAGAAAGAAAGCAGATTTAAAGCAGAAAAAAAGCAGAGTTAGAGCAGAAATAAAGCAGAGATTGAGCAGAATTAAAGCAGAGTTAAAGCAGAAATAAAGCAGAGTTAGAGCAGATATAAAGCAGAGATTGAGCAGAAATAAAGCAGAGTTAGAGCAGATATTAAGCAGAGTTAGAGCAGAAATGAAGCAGAGTTAGAGCAGAAATAAAGCAGAGTTAGAGCAGAATTGAGGCAGAAGAGATTGAGCAGAAATAAAGCAGAGAAAGAGCAGATATAAAGCAGAGACAGAAATAAAGCAGAGAAGGAGCATAAATAAAGCAGAGACAGAAATAAAGTAGAGAAGGAGCATAAATAAAGCAGAGACAGAAATAAAGTAGAGATTAAACAGAAATAAAGCAGAGTATGAGCAGAAATAAAGCAGAGTTAGAGCAGAAATAAAGCAGAGATTGAGCAGAAATAAAGCAGAGTTAGAGCAGAAATAAAGCAGAGTTAGAGCAGAAAAAAAGCAGAGATTGAGCAGAAATAAAGGCAAAGTTAGAGCAGATATAAAGCAGAGTTAGAGCAGAAATAAAGCAGAGTTAGAGCAGATATAAAGCAGAGTTAGAGCAGAAATAAAGAAGAGTTAGAGCAGAAATAAAGCAGAGTTAGAGCAGAAATAAAGCAGAGTTAGAGCAGAAATAAAGCAGAGTTAGAGCAGAAATAAAGCAGAGTTAGAGCAGAAATAAAGCAGAGATTGAGCAGAAAGAAAGCAGAGTTAAAGCAGAAATAAAGCAGTGTTAGAGCAGACATAAAGCAGAGTTAGAGCAGAAATAAAGCTGAGTTAGAGCAGAAATAAAGCAGAGATTGAGCAGAATTAAAGCAAAGATTGAGCAGAAATAAAGAAGAGATTGAGCAGAATTAAAGCAGAGATTGAGCAGAAATAAAGCAGAGTTAGAGAAGAAATAAAGCAGAGTTTGAGCAGATATAAAGCAGAGTTAGAGCAGAAATAAAGCAGAGATTGAGCAGAAAGAAAGCAGAGTTAAAGCAGAGTTAGAGCAGAAAAGAGCAGAGTTAGAGCAGAAATAAAGCAGATTAAACAGAAATATAAATTGAGCAAAAATAAAGCAGAGAAAGAGCAGAAATAAAGCAGAGATTTAACATAAATAAAGCAGAGTTTGAGCAGAAATAAAGCAGAGATAAGCAGAAATAAAGCGGAGATTGAGCAAAAATAAAAAAACAGAGTTAGAGCAGAACTGAAACAGAAATAAAGCAGAGTTAGAGCAGAAATAAAGCAGAGTTAGAGCAGAAATAAAGCAGAGATTGAGCAGATATAAAGCAGAATTAGAGCAGAAATAAAGCAGAGTAAGAGCAGAAATAAAGCAGAGTTAGAGCAGAAATAAAGCAGAGACTGAGCAGAATTAAAGCAGAGATTGAGCAGAAAAGCAGAGATTGAGCAGAATTAAAGCAGAGATTGAGCAGAATTAAAGCAGAGTTAGAGCAGAAATAAAGCAGAGTTAGAGCAGAAATAAAGCAAAGTTAGAGCAGATATAAAGCAGAGTTAGAGCAGATATAAAGCAGAATTAGAGCAGAAATAAAGCAGAGTTAGAGCAGAAATAAAGCAGAGTTAGAGCAGAAATAAAGCAGAGACTGAGCAGAATTAAAGCAGAGATTGAGCAGTAAAGCAGAGATTGAGCAGAATTAAAGCAGAGATTGAGCAGAATTAAAGCAGAGTTAGAGCAGAAATAAAGCAGAGTTAGAGCAGAAATAAAGCAGAGTTAGAGCAGATATAAAGCAGAGTTAGAGCAGAAATAAAGCAGAGTTAAAGCAGAAATAAAGCAGTGTTAGAGCAGACATAAAGCAGAGTTAGAGCAGAACTGGAGCAGAAGAGATTGAGCATAAATAAAGCAGAGATTGAGCAGAAATAAAGCAGAGATTGAGCAGAATTAAAGCAGAGATTGAGCAGCAATAAAGCAGAGTTCGAGCAGAAATAAAGCAGAGTTAGAGCAGATATAAAGCAGAGTTAGAGCAGATATAAAGCAGAGATTGAGCAGAAAGAAAGCAGAGTTAAAGCAGAAATACAGCAGAGTTAGAACAGAAATAAAGCAGAGTTAGAGCAGAACTAGAGCAGAAGAGATTGAG
This sequence comes from Epirrhoe tristata, assembly GCA_951394285.1. NCBI lineage: Eukaryota > Metazoa > Arthropoda > Insecta > Lepidoptera > Geometridae > Epirrhoe > Epirrhoe tristata. The sequence goes on from OX596158.1 coordinate 3,133,343, forward strand.
CAGAAATAAAGCAGAGATTGAGCGAAAATAAAAAAGCAGAGTTAGAGCAGAACTGGAACAGAAATAAAGCAGAGTTAGAGCAGAAACAAAGCAGAGTTAGAGCGGATTATAAAGCAGAGTTAGAGCAGAAAAAAAGCAGAGATTGAGCAGAAAGAAAGCAGAGTTAAAGCAGAAATAAAGCAGAGTTAGAGCAGAAATAAAGCAGAGATTGAGCAGAATTAAAGCAGAGTTAAAGCAGAAATAAAGCAGAGTTAGAGCAGATATAAAGCAGAGTTAGAGCAGAAATAAAGCAGAGATTGAGCAGAAATATAGCAGAGTTAGAGCAGATATAAAGCAGAGTTAGAGCAGAAATAAAGCAGAGTTAGAGCAGAAATAAAGCAGAGTTAGAGCAGAACTGAGGCAGAAGAGATTGAGCAGAAATAAAGCAGAGAAAGAGCAGATATAAAGCAGAGACAGAAATAAAGCAGAGAAGGAGCATAAATAAAGCAGAGACAGAAATAAAGTAGAGATTAAACAGAAATAAAGCAGAGTTTGAGCAGAAATAAAGCAGAGTTAGAGCAGAAATAAAGCAGAGTTAGAGCAGAAATATAGCAGAGTTAGAGCAGAAATAAAGCAGAGATTGAGCAGAAATCAAGCAGAGTTAGAGCAGAAATAAAGCAGAGTTAGAGCAGAAATAAAGCAGAGATTGAGCAGAAATAAAGCAGAGTTAAAGCAGAAATAAAGCAGTGTTAGAGCAGACATAAAGCAGAGTTAGAGCAGAAATAAGGCTGAGTTAGAGCAGAAATAAAGCAGAGATTGAGCAGAAATCAAGCAGAGTTAGAGCAGAAATAAAGCAGAGTTAGAGCAGATATAAAGCAGAGTTAGAGCAGAAATAAAGCAGAGTTAGAGCAGATATAAAGCAGAGTTAGAGCAGAAATATAGAAGTGTTAGAGCAGAAATAAAGCAGAGTTAGAGCAGAAATAAAGCAGAGTTAGAGCAGAAATAAAGCAGAGTTAGAGCAGAAATAAAGCAGAGTTAGAGCAGAAATAAAGCAGAGATTGAGCAGAAAGAAAGCAGAGTTAAAGCAGAAATAAAGCAGTGTTAGAGCAGACATAAAGCAGAGTTAGAGCAGAAATAAGGCTGAGTTAGAGCAGAAATAAAGCAGAGATTGAGCAGAATTAAAGCAAAGATTGAGCAGAAATAAAGAAGAGATTGAGCAGAATTAAAGCAGAGATTGAGCAGAAATAAAGCAGAGTTAGAGAAGAAATAAAGCAGAGTTAGAGCAGATATAAAGCAGAGTTAGAGCAGAAATAAAGCAGAGATTGAGCAGAAAGAAAGCAGAGTTAAAGCAGAGTTAAAGCAGAAATACAGCAGAGTTAGAGCAGAAATAAAGCAGAGTTAGAGCAAAACTAGAGCAGAAGAGATTGAGCAGAAATAAAGCAGAGATTGAGCGAAAATAAAAAAGCAGAGTTAGAGCAGAACTGGAACAGAAATAAAGCAGAGTTAGAGCAGAAACAAAGCAGAGTTAGAGCGGATTATAAAGCAGAGTTAGAGCAGAAATAAAGCAGAGATTGAGCAGAAAGAAAGCAGATTTAAAGCAGAAAAAAAGCAGAGTTAGAGCAGAAATAAAGCAGAGATTGAGCAGAATTAAAGCAGAGTTAAAGCAGAAATAAAGCAGAGTTAGAGCAGATATAAAGCAGAGATTGAGCAGAAATAAAGCAGAGTTAGAGCAGATATAAAGCAGAGTTAGAGCAGAAATGAAGCAGAGTTAGAGCAGAAATAAAGCAGAGTTAGAGCAGAATTGAGGCAGAAGAGATTGAGCAGAAATAAAGCAGAGAAAGAGCAGATATAAAGCAGAGACAGAAATAAAGCAGAGAAGGAGCATAAATAAAGCAGAGACAGAAATAAAGTAGAGAAGGAGCATAAATAAAGCAGAGACAGAAATAAAGTAGAGATTAAACAGAAATAAAGCAGAGTATGAGCAGAAATAAAGCAGAGTTAGAGCAGAAATAAAGCAGAGATTGAGCAGAAATAAAGCAGAGTTAGAGCAGAAATAAAGCAGAGTTAGAGCAGAAAAAAAGCAGAGATTGAGCAGAAATAAAGGCAAAGTTAGAGCAGATATAAAGCAGAGTTAGAGCAGAAATAAAGCAGAGTTAGAGCAGATATAAAGCAGAGTTAGAGCAGAAATAAAGAAGAGTTAGAGCAGAAATAAAGCAGAGTTAGAGCAGAAATAAAGCAGAGTTAGAGCAGAAATAAAGCAGAGTTAGAGCAGAAATAAAGCAGAGTTAGAGCAGAAATAAAGCAGAGATTGAGCAGAAAGAAAGCAGAGTTAAAGCAGAAATAAAGCAGTGTTAGAGCAGACATAAAGCAGAGTTAGAGCAGAAATAAAGCTGAGTTAGAGCAGAAATAAAGCAGAGATTGAGCAGAATTAAAGCAAAGATTGAGCAGAAATAAAGAAGAGATTGAGCAGAATTAAAGCAGAGATTGAGCAGAAATAAAGCAGAGTTAGAGAAGAAATAAAGCAGAGTTTGAGCAGATATAAAGCAGAGTTAGAGCAGAAATAAAGCAGAGATTGAGCAGAAAGAAAGCAGAGTTAAAGCAGAGTTAGAGCAGAAAAGAGCAGAGTTAGAGCAGAAATAAAGCAGATTAAACAGAAATATAAATTGAGCAAAAATAAAGCAGAGAAAGAGCAGAAATAAAGCAGAGATTTAACATAAATAAAGCAGAGTTTGAGCAGAAATAAAGCAGAGATAAGCAGAAATAAAGCGGAGATTGAGCAAAAATAAAAAAACAGAGTTAGAGCAGAACTGAAACAGAAATAAAGCAGAGTTAGAGCAGAAATAAAGCAGAGTTAGAGCAGAAATAAAGCAGAGATTGAGCAGATATAAAGCAGAATTAGAGCAGAAATAAAGCAGAGTAAGAGCAGAAATAAAGCAGAGTTAGAGCAGAAATAAAGCAGAGACTGAGCAGAATTAAAGCAGAGATTGAGCAGAAAAGCAGAGATTGAGCAGAATTAAAGCAGAGATTGAGCAGAATTAAAGCAGAGTTAGAGCAGAAATAAAGCAGAGTTAGAGCAGAAATAAAGCAAAGTTAGAGCAGATATAAAGCAGAGTTAGAGCAGATATAAAGCAGAATTAGAGCAGAAATAAAGCAGAGTTAGAGCAGAAATAAAGCAGAGTTAGAGCAGAAATAAAGCAGAGACTGAGCAGAATTAAAGCAGAGATTGAGCAGTAAAGCAGAGATTGAGCAGAATTAAAGCAGAGATTGAGCAGAATTAAAGCAGAGTTAGAGCAGAAATAAAGCAGAGTTAGAGCAGAAATAAAGCAGAGTTAGAGCAGATATAAAGCAGAGTTAGAGCAGAAATAAAGCAGAGTTAAAGCAGAAATAAAGCAGTGTTAGAGCAGACATAAAGCAGAGTTAGAGCAGAAATAAGGCTGAGTAAGAGCAGAAATAAAGCAGAGATTGAGCAGAATTAAAGCAAAGATTGAGCAGAAATAAAGAAGAGATTGAGCAGAATTAAAGCAGAGATTGAGCAGAAATAAAGCAGAGTTAGAGAAGAAATAAAGCAGAGTTAGAGCAGATATAAAGCAGAGTTAGAGCAGAAATAAAGCAGAGATTGAGCAGAAAGAAAGCAGAGTTAAAGCAGAGTTAAAGCAGAAATACAGCAGAGTTAGAGCAGAAATAAAGCAGAGTTAGAGCAAAACTAGAGCAGAAGAGATTGAGCAGAAATAAAGCAGAGATTGAGCGAAAATAAAAAAGCAGAGTTAGAGCAGAACTGGAACAGAAATAAAGCAGAGTTAGAGCAGAAACAAAGCAGAGTTAGAGCGGATTATAAAGCAGAGTTAGAGCAGAAATAAAGCAGAGATTGAGCAGAAAGAAAGCAGAGTTAAAGCAGAAAAAAAGCAGAGTTAGAGCAGAAATAAAGCAGAGATTGAGCAGAATTAAAGCAGAGTTAAAGCAGAAATAAAGCAGAGTTAGAGCAGATATAAAGCAGAGATTGAGCAGAAATAAAGCAGAGTTAGAGCAGATATAAAGCAGAGTTAGAGCAGAAATGAAGCAGAGTTAGAGCAGAAATAAAGCAGAGTTAGAGCAGAATTGAGGCAGAAGAGATTGAGCAGAAATAAAGCAGAGAAAGAGCAGATATAAAGCAGAGACAGAAATAAAGCAGAGAAGGAGCATAAATAAAGCAGAGACAGAAATAAAGTAGAGAAGGAGCATAAATAAAGCAGAGACAGAAATAAAGTAGAGATTAAACAGAAATAAAGCAGAGTTTGAGCAGAAATAAAGCAGAGTTAGAGCAGAAATAAAGCAGAGATTGAGCAGAAATAAAGCAGAGTTAGAGCAGAAATAAAGCAGAGTTAGAGCAGAAAAAAAGCAGAGATTGAGCAGAAATAAAGGCAAAGTTAGAGCAGATATAAAGCAGAGTTAGAGCAGAAATAAAGCAGAGTTAGAGCAGATATAAAGCAGAGTTAAAGCAGAAATAAAGAAGAGTTAGAGCAGAAATAAAGCAGAGTTAGAGCAGAAATAAAGCAGAGTTAGAGCAGAAATAAAGCAGAGTTAGAGCAGAAATAAAGCAGAGTTAGAGCAGAAATAAAGCAGAGATTGAGCAGAAAGAAAGCAGAGTTAAAGCAGAAATAAAGCAGTGTTAGAGCAGACATAAAGCAGAGTTAGAGCAGAAATAAAGCTGAGTTAGAGCAGAAATAAAGCAGAGATTGAGCAGAATTAAAGCAAAGATTGAGCAGAAATAAAGAAGAGATTGAGCAGAATTAAAGCAGAGATTGAGCAGAAATAAAGCAGAGTTAGAGAAGAAATAAAGCAGAGTTTGAGCAGATATAAAGCAGAGTTAGAGCAGAAATAAAGCAGAGATTGAGCAGAAAGAAAGCAGAGTTAAAGCTGAGTTAGAGCAGAAAAGAGCAGAGTTAGAGCAGAAATAAAGCAGATTAAACAGAAATATAAATTGAGCAAAAATAAAGCAGAGAAAGAGCAGAAATAAAGCAGAGATTTAACATAAATAAAGCAGAGTTTGAGCAGAAATAAAGCAGAGATAAGCAGAAATAAAGCGGAGATTGAGCAAAAATAAAAAACAGAGTTAGAGCAGAACTGAAACAGAAATAAAGCAGAGTTAGAGCAGAAATAAAGCAGAGTTAGAGCAGAAATAAAGCAGAGATTGAGCAGATATAAAGCAGAATTAGAGCAGAAATAAAGCAGAGTAAGAGCAGAAATAAAGCAGAGTTAGAGCAGAAATAAAGCAGAGACTGAGCAGAATTAAAGCAGAGATTGAGCAGAAAAGCAGAGATTGAGCAGAATTAAAGCAGAGATTGAGCAGAATTAAAGCAGAGTTAGAGCAGAAATAAAGCAGAGTTAGAGCAGAAATAAAGCAAAGTTAGAGCAGATATAAAGCAGAGTTAGAGCAGATATAAAGCAGAATTAGAGCAGAAATAAAGCAGAGTTAGAGCAGAAATAAAGCAGAGTTAGAGCAGAAATAAAGCAGAGACTGAGCAGAATTAAAGCAGAGATTGAGCAGTAAAGCAGAGATTGAGCAGAATTAAAGCAGAGATTGAGCAGAATTAAAGCAGAGTTAGAGCAGAAATAAAGCAGAGTTAGAGCAGAAATAAAGCAGAGTTAGAGCAGATATAAAGCAGAGTTAGAGCAGAAATAAAGAAGAGTTAGAGCAGAAATAAAGCAGAGATTGAGCAGCAATAAAGCAGAGTTCGAGCAGAAATAAAGCAGAGTAAGAGCAGAAATAAAGCAGAGTAAGAGCAGAAATAAAGCAGAGTTAGAGCAGAACTGGAGCAGAAGAGATTGAGCAGAAATAAAGCAGAGATTGAGCAGAAAAAAAGCAGAGATTGAGCAGAATTAAAGCAGAGATTGAGCAGCAATAAAGCAGAGTTCGAGCAGAAATAAAGCAGAGTTAGAGCAGATATAAAGCAGAGTAAGAGCAGATATAAAGCAGAGATTGAGCAGAAAAGAGCAGAGATTGAGCAGAAAGAAAGCAAAGTTAAGCAGAAATAAAGCAGAGATTGAGCAAAAATAAAAAAGCAGAGTTAGAGCAGAACTGGAACAGAAATAAAGCAGAAAATTAAACAGAAACAAAGCAGAGTTAGAGCAGAAATAAAGCAGAGTTAGAGCAGAAATAAAGCAGAGTTAGAGCAGATATAAAACAGAGTTAAGACAGAAATAAAGCAAAGTTAGAGCAGATATAAAGCAGAGTTAGAGCAGAAATAAAGCAGAGTTAGAGCAGAAATAAAGCAGAGTTAGAGCAGAAATAAAGCAGAATTAGAGCAGAAATAAAGCAGAGTTAAGCAACATATAAAGCAGAGAAAGAGCAGAAAGAAAGCAGAGTTAAAGCAGAAATAAAGCAGAGTTAGAGCAGAAAAGAGCAGAGATTGAGCAGAAAGAAAGCAAAGTTAAGCAGAAATAAAGCAGAGATTGAGCAAAAATAAAAAAGCAGTGTTAGAGCAGAACTGGAACAGAAATAAAGCAGAGAATTAAACAGAAACAAAGCAGAGTTAGAGCAGAAATAAAGCAGAGTTAGAGCAGAAATATAGCAGAGTTAGAGCAGATATAAAGCAGAGTTAAGACAGAAATAAAGCAGAGATTGAGCAGAAAGAAAGCAGAGTTAAAGCAGAAATAAAGCAGAGTTAGAGCAGAAATAAAGCAGAGATTGAGCAGAATTAAAGCAGAGATTGAGCAGCAATAAAGCAGAGTTCGAGCAGAAATAAAGCAGAGTAAGAGCAGAAATAAAGCAGAGTTAGAGCAGAAATAAAGCAGAGTTAGAGCAGAACTGGAGCAGAAGAGATTGAGCAGAAATAAAGCAGAGATTGAGCAGAAATAAAGCAGAGATTGAGCAGAATTAAAGCAGAGATTGAGCAGCAATAAAGCAGAGTTCGAGCAGAAATAAAGCAGAGTTAGAGCAGATATAAAGCAGAGTTAGAGCAGATATAAAGCAGAGATTGAGCAGAAAGAAAGCAGAGTTAAAGCAGAAATACAGCAGAGTTAGAGCAGAACTAGAGCAGAAGAGATTGAGCAGAAATAAAGCAGAGATTGAGCGAAAATAAAAAAGCAGAGTTAGAGCAGAACTGGAACAGAAATAAAGCAGAGTTAGAGCAGAAACAAAGCAGAGTTAGAGCGGATTATAAAGCAGAGTTAAAGCAGAAAAAAAGCAGTGATTGAGCAGAAAGAAAGCAGAGTTAAAGCAGAAATAAAGCAGAGTTAGAGCAGAAATAAAGCAGAGATTGAGCAGAATTAAAGCAGAGTTAAAGCAGAAATAAAGCAGAGTTAGAGCAGATATAAAGCAGAGTTAGAGCAGAAATAAAGCAGAGATTGAGCAGAAATAAAGCAGAGTTAGAGCAGATATAAAGCAGAGTTAGAGCAGAAATAAAGAAGAGTTAGAGCAGAAATAAAGCAGAGTTAGAGCAGAACTGAGGCAGAAGAGATTGAGCAAAAATAAAGCAGAGAAAGAGCAGATATAAAGCAGAGACAGAAATAAAGCAGAGAAGGAGCATAAATAAAGCAGAGACAGAAATAAAGTAGAGATTAAACAGAAATAAAGCAGAGTTTGAGCAGAAATAAAGCAGAGTTAGAGCAGAAATAAAGCAGAGTTAAAGCAGAAATAAAGCAGAGTAAGAGCAGAAATAAAGCAGAGATTGAGCAGAAATCAAGCAGAGTTAGAGCAGAACTGAGGCAGAAGAGATTGAGCAGAAATAAAGCAGAGAAAGAGCAGAAATAAAGGCAGAGTTAGAGCAGATATAAAGCAGAGTTAGAGCAGAAATAAAGCAGAGTTAGAGCAGATATAAAGCAGAGTTAGAGCAGATATAAAGCAGAGTTAGAGCAGAAATAAAGCAGAGTTAGAGCAGAAATAAAGCAGAGTTAGAGCAAAATAAAGCAGAGTTAGAGCAGAAATAAAGCAGAGTTAGAGCAGAAATAAAGCAGAGATTGAGCAGAAAGAAAGCAGAGTTAAAGCAGAAATAAAGCAGTGTTAGAGCAGAAATAAAGCAGAGATTGAGCAGCAATAAAGCAGAGTTAGAGCAGAAATAAAGCAGAGTAAGAGCAGAAATAAAGCAGAGTTAGAGCAGAAATAAAGCAGAGTTAGAGCAGAACTGGAGCAGAAGAGATTGAGCAGAAATAAAGCAGAGATTGAGCAGAAATAAAGCAGAGATTGAGCAGAATTAAAGCAGAGATTGAGCAGCAATAAAGCAGAGTTCGAGCAGGAATAAAGCAGAGTTAGAGCAGATATAAAGCAGAGTTAGAGCAGAACTGGAACAGAAATAAAGCAGAGAATTAAACAGAAACATAGCAGAGTTAGAGCAGAAATAAAGCAGAGTTAGAGCAGAAATAAAGCAGAGTTAGAGCAGATATAAAGCAGAGTTAAGACAGAAATAAAGCAGAGATTGAGCAGAAAGAAAGCAGAGTTAAAGCAGAAATAAAGCAGAGTTAGAGCAGAAATAAAGCAGAGATTGAGCAGAATTAAAGCAGAGATTGAGCAGCAATAAAGCAGAGTTCGAGCAGAAATAAAGCAGAGTAAGAGCAGAAATAAAGCAGAGTTAGAGCAGAAATAAAGCAGAGTTAGAGCAGAACTGGAGCAGAAGAGATTGAGCAGAAATAGAGCAGAGATTGAGCAGAAATAAAGCAGAGATTGAGCAGAATTAAAGCAGAGATTGAGCAGCAATAAAGCAGAGTTCGAGCAGAAATAAAGCAGAGTTAGAGCAGATATAAAGCAGAGTTAGAGCAGATATAAAGCAGAGATTGAGCAGAAAGTAAGCAGAGTTAAAGCAGAAATACAGCAGAGTTAGAGCAGAAATAAAGCAGAGTTAGAGCAAAACTAGAGCAGAAGAGATTGAGCAGAAATAAAGCAGAGATTGAGCGAAAATAAAAGAGCAGAGTTAAAGCAGAACTGGAACAGAAATAAAGCAGAGTTAGAGCAGAAACAAAGCAGAGTTAGAGCGGATTATAAAGCAGAGTTAGAGCAGAAATAAAGCAGAGATTGAGCAGAAAGAAAGCAGAGTTAAAGCAGAAATAAAGCAGAGTTAGAGCAGAAATAAAGCAGAGTTAGAGCAGAAATATAGCAGAGTTAGAGCAGAAATAAAGTAGAGTTAGAGCAGAAATAAAGCAGAGATTGAGCAGAAAGAAAGCAGAGTTAAAGCAGAAATAAAGCAGTGTTAGAGCAGACATAAAGCAGAGTTAGAGCAGAAATAAAGCTGAGTTAGAGCAGAAATAAAGCAGAGATTGTGCAGAATTAAAGCAAAGATTGAGCAGAAATAAAGAAGAGATTGAGCAGAATTAAAGCAGAGATTGAGCAGAAATAAAGCAGAGTTTAAGATGAAATAAAGCAGAGTTAGAGCAGATATAAAGCAGAGTTAGAGCAGAAATAAAGCAGAGATTGAGCAGAAAGAAAGCAGAGTTAAAGCAGAGTAAGAGCAGAAAAGAGCAGAGTTAGAGCAGAAATAAAGCAGATTAAACAGAAATATAAATTGAGCAAAAATAAAGCAGAGAAAGAGCAGAAATAAAGCAGAGATTAAACATAAATAAAGCAGAGTTTGAGCAGAAATAAAGCAGAGATAAGCAGAAATATAGCGGAGATTGAGCAAAAATAAAAAACCATAGTTAGAGCAGAACTGAAACAGAAATAAAGCAGAGTAAGAGCAGAAATAAAGCATAGTTAGAGCAGAAATAAAGCAGAGTTAGAGCAGAAATAAAGCAGAGTTAGAGCAGAAATAAAGCAGAGTTAGAGCACATATAAAGCAGAGAAAGAGCAGAAAGAAAGCAGAGTTAAAGCAGAAATAAAGCAGAGTTAGAGCACAAAAGAGCAGAGATTGAGCAGAAAGAAAGCAAAGTTAAGCAGAAATAAAGCAGAGATTGAGCAAAAATAAAAAAGCAGAGTTAGAGCAGAACTGGAACAGAAATAAAGCAGAGAATTAAACAGAAATAAAGCAGAGTTAGAGCAGAAATAACGCAGAGTTAGAGCAGAAATAAAGCAGAGTTAGAGCAGATATAAAGCAGAGTTAAGACAGAAATAAAGCAGAGATTAAGCAGAAAGAAAGCAGAGTTAAAGCAGAAATAAAGCAGAGTTAGAGCAGAACTGGAGCAGAAGAGATTGAGCAGAAATAAAGCAGAGATTGAGCAGAAATAAAGCAGAGATTGAGCAGAATTAAAGCAGAGATTGAGCAGCAATAAAGCAGAGTTCTAGCAGAAATAAAGCAGAGTTAGAGCAGATATAAAGCAGAGTTAGAGCAGATATAAAGCAGAGATTGAGCAGAAAGTAAGCAGAGTTAAAGCAGAAATACAGCAGAGTTAGAGCAGAAATAAAGCAGAGTTAGAGCAAAACTAGAGCAGAAGAGATTGAGCAGAAATAAAGCAGAGATTGAGCGAAAATAAAAGAGCAGAGTTAAAGCAGAACTGGAACAGAAATAAAGCAGAGTTAGAGCAGAAACAAAGCAGAGTTAGAGCGGATTATAAAGCAGAGTTAGAGCAGAAATAAAGCAGAGATTGAGCAGAAAGAAAGCAGAGTTAAAGCAGAAATAAAGCAGAGTTAGAGCAGAAATAAAGCAGAGATTGAGCAGAATTAAAGCAGAGTTAAAGCAGAAATAAAGCAGAGTTAGAGCAGATATAAAGCAGAGTTAGAGCAGAAATAAAGCAGAGATTGAGCAGAAATAAAGCAGAGTTAGAGCAGATATAAAGCAGAGTAAGAGCAGAAATAAAGCAGAGTTAGAGCAGAAATAAAGCAGAGTTAGAGCAGAACTGAGGCAGAAGAGATTGAGCAGAAATAAAGCAGAGAAAGAGCAGATATAAAGCAGAGACAGAAATAAAGCAGAGAAGGAGCATAAATAAAGCAGAGACAGAAATAAAGTAGAGATTAAACAGAAATAAAGCAGAGTTTGAGCAGAAATAAAGCAGAGTTCGAGCAGAAATAAAGCAGAGTAAGAGCAGAAATAAAGCAGAGTTAGAGCAGAAATAAAGCAGAGTTAGAGCAGAACTGGAGCAGAAGAGATTGAGCAGAAATAAAGCAGAGATTGAGCAGAAATAAAGCAGAGATTGAGCAGAATTAAAGCAGAGATTGAGCAGCAATAAAGCAGAGTTCGAGCAGAAATAAAGCAGAGTTAGAGCAGATATAAAGCAGAGTTAGAGCAGATATAAAGCAGAGATTGAGCAGAAAGTAAGCAGAGTTAAAGCAGAAATACAGCAGAGTTAGAGCAGAAATAAAGCAGAGTTAGAGCAAAACTAGAGCAGAAGAGATTGAGCAGAAATAAAGCAGAGATTGAGCGAAAATAAAAGAGCAGAGTTAAAGCAGAACTGGAACAGAAATAAAGCAGAGTTAGAGCAGAAACAAAGCAGAGTTAGAGCGGATTATAAAGCAGAGTTAGAGCAGAAATAAAGCAGAGATTGAGCAGAAAGAAAGCAGAGTTAAAGCAGAAATAAAGCAGAGTTAGAGCAGAAATAAAGCAGAGATTGAGCAGAATTAAAGCAGAGTTAAAGCAGAAATAAAGCAGAGTTAGAGCAGATATAAAGCAGAGTTAGAGCAGAAATAAAGCAGAGATTGAGCAGAAATAAAGCAGAGTTAGAGCAGATATAAAGCAGAGTAAGAGCAGAAATAAAGCAGAGTTAGAGCAGAAATAAAGCAGAGTTAGAGCAGAACTGAGGCAGAAGAGATTGAGCAGAAATAAAGCAGAGAAAGAGCAGATATAAAGCAGAGACAGAAATAAAGCAGAGAAGGAGCATAAATAAAGCAGAGACAGAAATAAAGTAGAGATTAAACAGAAATAAAGCAGAGTTTGAGCAGAAATAAAGCAGAGTTAGAGCAGAAATAAAGCAGAGTTAGAGCAGAAATAAAGCAGAGTTAGAGCAGAAATAAAGCAGAGATTGAGCAGAAATAAAGCAGAGTTAGAGCAGAAATAAAGCAGAGTTAGAGCAGAAATAAAGCAGAGATTGAGCAGAAATAAAGGCAAAGTTAGAGCAGATATAAAGCAGAGTTAGAGCAGAAATAAAGCAGAGTTAGAGCAGATATAAAGCAGAGTTAGAGCAGAAATAAAGAAGAGTTAGAGCAGAAATAAAGCAGAATTAGAGCAGAAATAAAGCAGAGTTAGAGCAGAAATAAAGCAGAGTTAGAGCAGAAATAAAGCAGAGTTAGAGCAGAAATAAAGCAGAGTTAGAGCAGAAATAAAGCAGAGATTGAGCAGAAAGAAAGCAGAGATTGAGCTGAATTAAAAAAGAGATTGAGCAGAAATAAAGCAGAGTTAGAGCAGAAATAAAGCAGAGTTAGAGCAGATATAAAGCAGAGTTAGAGCAGAAATAAAGCAGAGATTGAGCAGAAAGAAAGCAGAGTTAAAGCAGAAATAAAGCAGAGTTAGAGCAGAAAAGAGCAAAGTAAGAGCAGAAATAAAGCAGATTAAACAGAAATATAAATTGAGCAAAAATAAAGCTGAGAAAGAGCAGAAATAAAGCAGAGATTAAACATAAATAAAGCAGAGTTTGAGCAGAAATAAAGCACAGATAAGCAGAAATAAAGCGGAGATTGAGCAAAAATAAAAAAGCAGAGTTAGAGAAGAACTGAAACAGAAATAAAGCAGAGTAAGAGCAGAAATAAAGCAGAGTTAGAGCAGAAATAAAGCAGAGATTGAGCAAAAAGAAAGCAGAGTTAAAGCAGAAATAAAGCAGTGTTAGAGCAGAAATAAAGCAGAGTTAGAGCAGAAATAAAGCAGAGTTAGAGCAGAAATAAAGCAGAGTTAGAGCAGAAATAAAGCAGAGACTGAGCAGAATTAAAGCAGAGATTGAGCAGAAAAGCAGAGATTGAGCAGAATAAAAGCAGAGATTGAGCAGAATTAAAGCAGAGTTAGAGCAGAAATAAAGCAGAGTTAGAGCAGAAATAAAGCAGAGTTAGAGCAGATATAAAGCAGAGTTAAAGCAGAAATAAAGCAGAGTTAGAGCAGAAAAGAGCAAAGTAAGAGCAGAAATAAAGCAGATTAAACAGAAATATAAATTGAGCAAAAATAAAGCAGAGAAAGAGCAGAAATAAAGCAGAGATTAAACATAAATAAAGCAGAGTTTGAGCAGAAATAAAGCAGAGATTGAGCAGAAAGAAAGCAGAGTTAAAGCAGAAATAAAGCAGAGTTAGAGCAGAAAAGAGCAGAGATTGAGCAGAAAGAAAGCAAAGTTAAGCAGAAATAAAGCAGAGATTGAGCAGAAATAAAGCAGAGTTAGAGCAGATATAAAGCAGAGATTGAGCAGAAAGAAAGCAGAGTTAAAGCAGAAATACAGCAGAGTTAGAGCAGAAATAAAGCAGAGTTAGAGCAAAACTAGAGCAGAAGAGATTGAGCAGAAATAAAGCAGATATTGAGCGAAAATAAAAGAGCAGAGTTAGAGAAGAACTGGAACAGAAATAAAGCAGAGTTAGAGCAGAAACAAAGCAGAGTTAGAGCGGATTATAAAGCAGAGTTAGAGCAGAAATAAAGCAGAGATTGAGCAGAAAGAAAGCAGAGTTAAAGCAGAAATAAAGCAGAGTTAGAGCAGAAATAAAGCAGAGATTGAGCAGAATTAAAGCAGAGTTAAAGCAGAAATAAAGCAGAGTTAGAGCAGATATAAAGCAGAGTTAGAGCAGAAATAAAGCAGAGATTGAGCAGAAATAAAGCAGAGTTTGAGCAGAAATAAAGCAGAGATAAGCAGAAATAAAGCGGAGATTGAGCAAAAATAAAAAACCAGAGTTAGAGCAGAACTGAAACAGAAATAAAGCGGAGATTGAGCAAAAATAAAAAACCAGAGTTAGAGCAGAACTGAAACAGAAATAAAGCAAAGTTAGAGCAGAAATAAAGCAGAGTTAGAGCAGAAATAAAGCAGAGATTGAGCAGATATAAAGCAGAATTAGAGCAGAAATAAAGCAGAGTTAGAGCAGAAATAAAGCAGAGTTAGAGCAGAAATAAAGCAGAGTTAGAGCAGAAATAAAGCAGAGTTAGAGCAGAAATAAAGCAGAGATTGAGCAGAAAGAAAGCAGAGTTAAAGCAGTGTTAGAGCAGACATAAAGCAGAGTTAGAGCAGAAATAAAGCTGAGTTAGAGCAGAAATAAAGCAGAGACTGAGCAGAATTAAAGTAGAGATTGAGCAGAAAAGCAGAGATTGAGCAGAATTAAAGCAGAGATTGAGCAGAATTAAAGCAGAGTTAGAGCAGAAATAAAGCAGAGTTAGAGCAGAAATAAAGCAGAGTTAAAGCAGATATAAAGCAGAGTTAGAGCAGATATAAAGCAGAATTAGAGCAGAAATAAAGCAGAGTTAGAGCAGAAATAAAGCAGAGTTAGAGCAGACATAAAGCAGAGTTAGAGCAGAAATAAAGCTGAGTTAGAGCAGAAATAAAGCAGAGATTGAGCAGAATTAAAGCAAAGATTGAGCAGAAATAAAGCAGAGATTGAGCAGAATTAAAAAAGAGATTGAGCAGAAATAAAGCAGAGTTAGAGCAGAAATAAAGCAGAGTTAGAGCAGATATAAAGCAGAGTTAGAGCAGAAATAAAGCAGAGATTGAGCAGAAAGAAAGCAGAGTTAAAGCAGAAATAAAGCAGAGTAAGAGCAGAAAAGAGCAAAGTAAGAGCAGAAATAAAGCAGATTAAACAGAAATATAAATTGAGCAAAAATAAAGCTGAGAAAGAGCAGAAATAAAGCAGAGATTAAACATAAATAAAGCAGAGTTTGAGCAGAAATAAAGCAGAGATAAGCAGAAATAAAGCGGAGATTGAGCAAAAATAAAAAAGCAGAGTTAGAGAAGAACTGAAACAGAAATAAAGCAGAGTAAGAGCAGAAATAAAGCAGAGTTAGAGCAGAAATAAAGCAGAGATTGAGCAAAAAGAAAGCAGAGTTAAAGCAGAAATAAAGCAGTGTTAGAGCAGAAATAAAGCAGAGTTAGAGCAGAAATAAAGCAGAGTTAGAGCAGAAATAAAGCAGAGTTAGAGCAGAAATAAAGCAGAGACTGAGCAGAATTAAAGCAGAGATTGAGCAGAAAAGCAGAGATTGAGCAGAATAAAAGCAGAGATTGAGCAGAATTAAAGCAGAGTTAGAGCAGAAATAAAGCAGAGTTAGAGCAGAAATAAAGCAGAGTTAGAGCAGATATAAAGCAGAGTTAAAGCAGAAATAAAGCAGAGTTAGAGCAGAAAAGAGCAAAGTAAGAGCAGAAATAAAGCAGATTAAACAGAAATATAAATTGAGCAAAAATAAAGCAGAGAAAGAGCAGAAATAAAGCAGAGATTAAACATAAATAAAGCAGAGTTTGAGCAGAAATAAAGCAGAGATTGAGCAGAAAGAAAGCAGAGTTAAAGCAGAAATAAAGCAGAGTTAGAGCAGAAAAGAGCAGAGATTGAGCAGAAAGAAAGCAAAGTTAAGCAGAAATAAAGCAGAGATTGAGCAGAAATAAAGCAGAGTTAGAGCAGATATAAAGCAGAGATTGAGCAGAAAGAAAGCAGAGTTAAAGCAGAAATACAGCAGAGTTAGAGCAGAAATAAAGCAGAGTTAGAGCAAAACTAGAGCAGAAGAGATTGAGCAGAAATAAAGCAGAGATTGAGCGAAAATAAAAGAGCAGAGTTAGAGAAGAACTGGAACAGAAATAAAGCAGAGTTAGAGCAGAAACAAAGCAGAGTTAGAGCGGATTATAAAGCAGAGTTAGAGCAGAAATAAAGCAGAGATTGAGCAGAAAGAAAGCAGAGTTAAAGCAGAAATAAAGCAGAGTTAGAGCAGAAATAAAGCAGAGATTGAGCAGAATTAAAGCAGAGTTAAAGCAGAAATAAAGCAGAGTTAGAGCAGATATAAAGCAGAGTTAGAGCAGAAATAAAGCAGAGATTGAGCAGAAATAAAGCAGAGTTAGAGCAGATATAAAGCAGAGTTAGAGCAGAAATAAAGCAGAGTTAGAGCAGAAATAAAGCAGAGTTAGAGCAGAACTGAGGCAGAAGAGATAGAGCAGAAATAAAGCAGAGAAAGAGCAGATATAAAGCAGAGACAGAAATAAAGCAGAGAAGGAGCATAAATAAAGCAGAGACAGAAATAAAGTAGAGATTAAACAGAAATAAAGCAGAGTTTGAGCAGAAATAAAGCAGAGTTAGAGCAGAAATAAAGCAGGGTTAGAGCAGAAATAAAGCAGAGTCAGAGCAGAAATAAAGCAGAGATTGAGCAGAAATAAAGCAGAGTTAGAGCAGAAATAAAGCAGAGTTAGAGCAGAAATAAATCAGAGATTCAGCAGAAATAAAGGCAGAGTTAGAGCAGATATAAAGCAGAGTTAGAGCAGAAATAAAGCAGAGTTAGAGCAGATATAAAGCAGAGTTAGAGCAGAAATAAAGAAGAGTTAGAGCAGAAATAAAGCAGAGTTAGAGCAGAAATAAAGCAGAGTTAGAGCAGAAATAAAGCAGAGTTAGAGCAGAAATAAAGCAGAGTTAGAGCAGAAATAAAGCAGAGATTGAGCAGAAAGAAAGCAGAGTTAAAGCAGAAATAAAGCAGTGTTAGAGCAGACATAAAGCAGAGTTAGAGCAGAAATAAAGCTGAGTTAGAGCAGAAATAAAGCAGAGATTGAGCAGAATTAAAGCAAAGATTGAGCAGAAATAAAGAAGAGATTGAGCAGAATTAAAGCAGAGATTAAGCAGATATAAGGCAGAGTTAGAGAAGAAATAAAGCAGAGTTAGAGCAGATATAAAGCAGAGTTAGAGCAGAAATAAAGCAGAGATTGAGCAGAAAGAAAGCAGAGTTAAAGCAGAGTAAGAGCAGAAAAGAGCAGAGTTAGAGCAGAAATAAAGCAGATTAAACAGAAATATAAATTGAGCAAAAATAAAGCAGAGGCAGAGATTAAACATAAATAAAGCAGAGTTTGAGCAGAAATAAAGCAGAGATAAGCAGAAATAAAGCGGAGATTGAGCAAAAATAAAAAACCAGAGTTAGAGCAGAACTGAAACAGAAATAAAGCAGAGTTTGAGCAGAAATAAAGCAGAGTTAGAGCAGAAATAAAGCAGAGATTGAGCAGATATAAAGCAGAATTAGAGCAGAAATAAAGCAGAGTTAGAGCAGAAATAAAGCAGAGATTGAGCAGAAATAAAGCAGAGTTAGAGCAGAAATAAAGCAGAGTTAGAGCAGATATAAAGCAGAGTTAGAGCAGAAATAAAGCAGAGATTGAGCAGAAAGAAAGCAGAGTTAAAGCAGAAATAAAGCAGAGTTAGAGCAGAAAAGAGCAAAGTAAGAGCAGAAATAAAGCAGATTAAACAGAAATATAAATTGAGCAAAAATAAACTGAGAAAGAGCAGAAATAAAGCAGAGATTAAACATAAATAAAGCAGAGTTTGAGCAGAAATAAAGCAGAGATAAGCAGAAATAAAGCGGAGATTGAGCAAAAATAAAAAAGCAGAGTTAGAGCAGAACTGAAACAGAAATAAAGCAGAGTAAGAGCAGAAATAAAGCAGAGTTAGAGCAGAAATAAAGCAGAGATTGAGCAAAAAGAAAGCAGAGTTAAAGCAGAAATAAAGCAGTGTTAGAGCAGAAATAAAGCAGAGTTAGAGCAGAAATAAAGCAGAGTTAGAGCAGAAATAAAGCAGAGTTAGAGCAGAAATAAAGCAGAGACTGAGCAGAATTAAAGCAGAGATTGAGCAGAAAAGCAGAGATTGAGCAGAATAAAAGCAGAGATTGAGCAGAATTAAAGCAGAGTTAGAGCAGAAATAAAGCAGAGTTAGAGCAGAAATAAAGCAGAGTAAGAGCAGATATAAAGCAGAGTTAAAGCAGAAATAAAGCAGAGTTAGAGCAGAAAAGAGCAAAGTAAGAGCAGAAATAAAGCAGATTAAACAGAAATATAAATTGAGTAAAAATAAAGCAGAGAAAGAGCAGAAATAAAGCAGAGATTAAACATAAATAAAGCAGAGTTTGAGCAGAAATAAAGCAGAGATTGAGCAGAAAGAAAGCAGAGTTAAAGCAGAAATAAAGCAGAGTTAGAGCAGAAAAGAGCAGAGATTGTGCAGAAAGAAAGCAAAGTTAAGCAGAAATAAAGCAGAGATTGAGCAAAAATAAAAAAGCAGAGTTAGAGCAGAACTGGAACAGAAATAAAGCAGAGAATTAAACAGAAACAAAGCAGAGTTAGAGCAGAAATAAAGCAGAGTTAGAGCAGAAATAAAGCAGAGATAGAGCAGATATAAAGCAGAGTTAAGACAGAAATAAAGCAGAGATTGAGCAGAAAGAAAGCAGAGTTAAAGCAGAAATAAAGCAGAGTTAGAGCAGAAATAAAGCAGAGATTGAGCAGAATTAAAGCAGAGATTGAGCAGCAATAAAGCAGAGTTCGAGCAGAAATAAAGCAGAGTAAGAGCAGAAATAAAGCAGAGTTAGAGCAGAAATAAAGCAGAGTTAGAGCAGAACTGGAGCAGCAGAGATTGAGCAGAAATAAAGCAGAGATTGAGCAGAATTAAAGCAGAGATTGAGCAGCAATAAAGCAGAGTTCGAGCAGAAATAAAGCATAGTTAGAGCAGATATAAAGCAGAGTTAGAGCAGATATAAAGCAGAGATTGAGCAGAAAGAAAGCAGAGTTAAAGCAGAAATACAGCAGAGTTAGAGCAGAAATAAAGCAGAGTTAGAGCAAAACTAGAGCAGAAGAGATTGAGCAGAAATAAAGCAGAGATTGAGCGAAAATAAAAGAGCAGAGTTAGAGAAGAACTGGAACAGAAATAAAGCAGAGTTAGAGCAGAAACAAAGCAGAGTTAGAGCGGATTATAAAGCAGAGTAAGAGCAGAAATAAAGCAGAGATTGAGCAGAAAGAAAGCAGAGTTAAAGCAGAAATAAAGCAGAGTTAGAGCAGAAATAAAGCAGAGATTGAGCAGAATTAAAGCAGAGTTAAAGCAGAAATAAAGCAGAGTTAGAGCAGATATAAAGCAGAGTTAGAGCAGAAATAAAGCAGAGATTGAGCAGAAATAAAGCAGAGTTAGAGCAGAAATAAAGCAGAGTTAGAGCAGAACTGAGGCAGAAGAGATTGAGCAGAAATAAAGCAGAGAAAGAGCAGACATAAAGCAGAGACAGAAATAAAGCAGAGTAGGAGCATAAATAAAGCAGAGACAGAAATAAAGTAGAGATTAAACAGAAATAAAGCAGAGTTTGAGCAGAAATAAAGCAGAGATAGAGCAGAAATAAAGCAGGGTTAGAGCAGAAATAAAGCAGAGTTAGAGCAGAAATAAAGCAGAGATTGAGCAGAAATAAAGCAGAGTTAGAGCAGAAATAAAGCAGAGTTAGAGCAGAAATAAAGCAGAGATTCAGCAGAAATAAAGGCAGAGTTAGAGCAGATATAAAGCAGAGTTAGAGCAGAAATAAAGCAGAGTTAGAGCAGATATAAAGCAGAGTTAGAGCAGAAATAAAGAAGAGTTAGAGCAGAAATAAAGAAGAGTTAGAGCAGAAATAAAGCAGAGTTAGAGCAGAAATAAAGCAGACTTAGAGCAGAAATAAAGCAGAGTTAGAGCAGAAATAAAGCAGAGATTGAGCAGAAAGAAAGCAGAGTTAAAGCAGAAACAAAGCAGTGTTAGAGCAGACATAAAGCAGAGTTAGAGCAGAAATAAAGCTGAGTTAGAGCAGAAATAAAGCAGAGATTGAGCAGAATTAAAGCAAAGATTGAGCAGAAATAAAGAAGAGATTGAGCAGAATTAGAGCAGAGATTAAGCAGAAATAAGGCAGAGTTAGAGAAGAAATAAAGCAGAGTTAGAGCAGATATAAAGCAGAGTTAGAGCAGAAATAAAGCAGAGATTGAGCAGAAAGAAAGCAGAGTTAAAGCAGAAATAAAGCAGAGTTAAAGCAGAAAAGAGCAAAGTAAGAGCAGAAATAAAGCAGATTAAACAGAAATATAAATTGAGCAAAAATAAACTGAGAAAGAGCAGAAATAAAGCAGAGATTAAACATAAATAAAGCAGAGTTTGAGCAGAAATAAAGCAGAGTTAGAGCAGAAATAAAGCAGAAATAAAGCAGAGTTAGAGCAGAAATAAAGCAGAGATTGAGCAGAAATAAAGCAGAGTTAGAGCAGAAATAAAGCAGAGTTAGAGCAGAAATAAAGCAGAGATTCAGCAGAAATAAAGGCAGAGTTAGAGCAGATATAAAGCAGAGTTAGAGCAGAAATAAAGCAGAGTTAGAGCAGATATAAAGCAGAGTTAGAGCAGAAATAAAGCATAGATTCAGCAGAAATAAAGGCAGAGTTAGAGCAGATATAAAGCAGAGTTAGAGCAGAAATAAAGCAGAGTTAGAGCAGATATAAAGCAGAGTTAGAGCAGAAATAAAGAAGAGTTAGAGCAGAAATAAAGCAGAGTTAGAGCAGAAATAAAGCAGAGTTAGAGCAGAAATAAAGCAGAGTTAGAGCAGAAATAAAGCAGAGTTAGAGCAGAAATAAAGCAGAGATTGAGCAGAAAGAAAGCAGAGTTAAAGCAGAAACAAAGCAGTGTTAGAGCAGACATAAAGCAGAGTTAGAGCAGAAATAAAGCAGAGATTGAGCAGATATAAAGCAGTGTTAGAGCAGACATAAAGCAGAGTTAGAGCAGAAATAAAGCAGAGTTAGAGCAGATATAAAGCAGAGTTAGAGCAGAAATAAAGCAGAGATTGAGCAGAAAGAAAGCAGAGTTAAAGCAGAAATAAAGCAGAGTTAGAGCAGAAAAGAGCAAAGTAAGAGCAGAAATAAAGCAGATTAAACAGAAATATAAATTGAGCAAAAATAAACTGAGAAAGAGCAGAAATAAAGCAGAGATTAAACATAAATAAAGCAGAGTTTGAGCAGAAATAAAGCAGAGATAAGCAGAAATAAAGCGGAGATTGAGCAAAAATAAAAAAGCAGAGTTAGAGCAGAACTGAAACAGAAATAAAGCAGAGTAAGAGCAGAAATAAAGCAGAGTTAGAGCAGAAATAAAGCAGAGATTGAGCAAAAAGAAAGCAGAGTTAAAGCAGAAATAAAGCAGTGTTAGAGCAGAAATAAAGCAGAGTTAGAGCAGAAATAAAGCAGAGTTAGAGCAGAAATAAAGCAGAGTTAGAGCAGAAATAAAGCAGAGACTGAGCAGAATTAAAGCAGAGATTGAGCAGAAAAGCAGAGATTGAGCAGAATAAAAGCAGAGATTGAGCAGAATTAAAGCAGAGTTAGAGCAGAAATAAAGCAGAGTTAGAGCAGAAATAAAGCAGAGTTAGAGCAGATATAAAGCAGAGTTAAAGCAGAAATAAAGCAGAGTTAGAGCAGAAAAGAGCAAAGTAAGAGCAGAAATAAAGCAGATTAAACAGAAATATAAATTGAGTAAAAATAAAGCAGAGAAAGAGCAGAAATAAAGCAGAGATTAAACATAAATAAAGCAGAGTTTGAGCAGAAATAAAGCAGAGATTGAGCAGAAAGAAAGCAGAGTTAAAGCAGAAATAAAGCAGAGTTAGAGCAGAAAAGAGCAGAGATTGTGCAGAAAGAAAGCAAAGTTAAGCAGAAATAAAGCAGAGATTGAGCAAAAATAAAAAAGCAGAGTTAGAGCAGAACTGGAACAGAAATAAAGCAGAGAATTAAACAGAAACAAAGCAGAGTTAGAGCAGAAATAAAGCAGAGTTAGAGCAGAAATAAAGCAGAGATAGAGCAGATATAAAGCAGAGTTAAGACAGAAATAAAGCAGAGATTGAGCAGAAAGAAAGCAGAGTTAAAGCAGAAATAAAGCAGAGTTAGAGCAGAAATAAAGCAGAGATTGAGCAGAATTAAAGCAGAGATTGAGCAGCAATAAAGCAGAGTTCGAGCAGAAATAAAGCAGAGTAAGAGCAGAAATAAAGCAGAGTTAGAGCAGAAATAAAGCAGAGTTAGAGCAGAACTGGAGCAGAAGAGATTGAGCAGAAATAAAGCAGAGATTGAGCAGAAATAAAGCAGAGATTGAGCAGAATTAAAGCAGAGATTGAGCAGCAATAAAGCAGAGTTCGAGCAGAAATAAAGCATAGTTAGAGCAGATATAAAGCAGAGTTAGAGCAGATATAAAGCAGAGATTGAGCAGAAAGAAAGCAGAGTTAAAGCAGAAATACAGCAGAGTTAGAGCAGAAATAAAGCAGAGTTAGAGCAAAACTAGAGCAGAAGAGATTGAGCAGAAATAAAGCAGAGATTGAGCGAAAATAAAAGAGCAGAGTTAGAGAAGAACTGGAACAGAAATAAAGCAGAGTTAGAGCAGAAACAAAGCAGAGTTAGAGCGGATTATAAAGCAGAGTAAGAGCAGAAATAAAGCAGAGATTGAGCAGAAAGAAAGCAGAGTTAAAGCAGAAATAAAGCAGAGTTAGAGCAGAAATAAAGCAGAGAGAGATTGAGCAGAATTAAAGCAGAGTTAAAGCAGAAATAAAGCAGAGTTAGAGCAGATATAAAGCAGAGTTAGAGCAGAAATAAAGCAGAGATTGAGCAGAAATAAAGCAGAGTTAGAGCAGAAATAAAGCAGAGTTAGAGCAGAACTGAGGCAGAAGAGATTGAGCAGAAATAAAGCAGAGAAAGAGCAGACATAAAGCAGAGACAGAAATAAAGCAGAGAAGGAGCATAAATAAAGCAGAGACAGAAATAAAGTAGAGATTAAACAGAAATAAAGCAGAGTTTGAGCAGAAATAAAGCAGAGATAGAGCAGAAATAAAGCAGGGTTAGAGCAGAAATAAAGCAGAGTTAGAGCAGAAATAAAGCAGAGATTGAGCAGAAATAAAGCAGAGTTAGAGCAGAAATAAAGCAGAGTTAGAGCAGAAATAAAGCAGAGATTCAGCAGAAATAAAGGCAGAGTTAGAGCAGATATAAAGCAGAGTTAGAGCAGAAATAAAGCAGAGTTAGAGCAGATATAAAGCAGAGTTAGAGCAGAAATAAAGAAGAGTTAGAGCAGAAATAAAGAAGAGTTAGAGCAGAAATAAAGCAGAGTTAGAGCAGAAATAAAGCAGACTTAGAGCAGAAATAAAGCAGAGTTAGAGCAGAAATAAAGCAGAGATTGAGCAGAAAGAAAGCAGAGTTAAAGCAGAAACAAAGCAGTGTTAGAGCAGACATAAAGCAGAGTTAGAGCAGAAATAAAGCTGAGTTAGAGCAGAAATAAAGCAGAGATTGAGCAGAATTAAAGCAAAGATTGAGCAGAAATAAAGAAGAGATTGAGCAGAATTAAAGCAGAGATTAAGCAGAAATAAGGCAGAGTTAGAGAAGAAATAAAGCAGAGTTAGAGCAGATATAAAGCAGAGTTAGAGCAGAAATAAAGCAGAGATTGAGCAGAAATAAAAAAGCAGAGTTAGAGCAGAACTGGAACAGAAATAAAGCAGAGAATTAAACAGAAACAAAGCAGAGTTAGAGCAGAAATAAAGCAGAGTTAGAGCAGAAATAAAGCAGAGATAGAGCAGATATAAAGCAGAGTTAAGACAGAAATAAAGCAGAGATTGAGCAGAAAGAAAGCAGAGTTAAAGCAGAAATAAAGCAGAGTTAGAGCAGAAATAAAGCAGAGATTGAGCAGAATTAAAGCAGAGATTGAGCAGCAATAAAGCAGAGTTCGAGCAGAAATAAAGCAGAGTAAGAGCAGAAATAAAGCAGAGTTAGAGCAGAAATAAAGCAGAGTTAGAGCAGAACTGGAGCAGAAGAGATTGAGCAGAAATAAAGCAGAGATTGAGCAGAAATAAAGCAGAGATTGAGCAGAATTAAAGCAGAGATTGAGCAGCAATAAAGCAGAGTTCGAGCAGAAATAAAGCATAGTTAGAGCAGATATAAAGCAGAGTTAGAGCAGATATAAAGCAGAGATTGAGCAGAAAGAAAGCAGAGTTAAAGCAGAAATACAGCAGAGTTAGAGCAGAAATAAAGCAGAGTTAGAGCAAAACTAGAGCAGAAGAGATTGAGCAGAAATAAAGCAGAGATTGAGCGAAAATAAAAGAGCAGAGTTAGAGAAGAACTGGAACAGAAATAAAGCAGAGTTAGAGCAGAAACAAAGCAGAGTTAGAGCGGATTATAAAGCAGAGTAAGAGCAGAAATAAAGCAGAGATTGAGCAGAAAGAAAGCAGAGTTAAAGCAGAAATAAAGCAGAGTTAGAGCAGAAATAAAGCAGAGATTGAGCAGAATTAAAGCAGAGTTAAAGCAGAAATAAAGCAGAGTTAGAGCAGATATAAAGCAGAGTTAGAGCAGAAATAAAGCAGAGATTGAGCAGAAATAAAGCAGAGTTAGAGCAGAAATAAAGCAGAGTTAGAGCAGAACTGAGGCAGAAGAGATTGAGCAGAAATAAAGCAGAGAAAGAGCAGACATAAAGCAGAGACAGAAATAAAGCAGAGTAGGAGCATAAATAAAGCAGAGACAGAAATAAAGTAGAGATTAAACAGAAATAAAGCAGAGTTTGAGCAGAAATAAAGCAGAGATAGAGCAGAAATAAAGCAGGGTTAGAGCAGAAATAAAGCAGAGTTAGAGCAGAAATAAAGCAGAGATTGAGCAGAAATAAAGCAGAGTTAGAGCAGAAATAAAGCAGAGTTAGAGCAGAAATAAAGCAGAGATTCAGCAGAAATAAAGGCAGAGTTAGAGCAGATATAAAGCAGAGTTAGAGCAGAAATAAAGCAGAGTTAGAGCAGATATAAAGCAGAGTTAGAGCAGAAATAAAGAAGAGTTAGAGCAGAAATAAAGAAGAGTTAGAGCAGAAATAAAGCAGAGTTAGAGCAGAAATAAAGCAGACTTAGAGCAGAAAAAAAGCAGAGTTAGAGCAGAAATAAAGCAGAGATTGAGCAGAAAGAAAGCAGAGTTAAAGCAGAAACAAAGCAGTGTTAGAGCAGACATAAAGCAGAGTTAGAGCAGAAATAAAGCTGAGTTAGAGCAGAAATAAAGCAGAGATTGAGCAGAATTAAAGCAAAGATTGAGCAGAAATAAAGAAGAGATTGAGCAGAATTAAAGCAGAGATTAAGCAGAAATAAGGCAGAGTTAGAGAAGAAATAAAGCAGAGTTAGAGCAGATATAAAGCAGAGTTAGAGCAGAAATAAAGCAGAGATTGAGCAGAAAGAAAGCAGAGTTAAAGCAGAAATAAAGCAGAGTTAAAGCAGAAAAGAGCAAAGTAAGAGCAGAAATAAAGCAGATTAAACAGAAATATAAATTGAGCAAAAATAAACTGAGAAAGAGCAGAAATAAAGCAGAGATTAAACATAAATAAAGCAGAGTTTGAGCAGAAATAAAGCAGAGTTAGAGCAGAAATAAAGCAGAAATAAAGCAGAGTTAGAGCAGAAATAAAGCAGAGATTGAGCAGAAATAAAGCAGAGTTAGAGCAGAAATAAAGCAGAGTTAGAGCAGAAATAAAGCAGAGATTCAGCAGAAATAAAGGCAGAGTTAGAGCAGATATAAAGCAGAGTTAGAGCAGAAATAAAGCAGAGTTAGAGCAGATATAAAGCAGAGTTAGAGCAGAAATAAAGCATAGATTCAGCAGAAATAAAGGCAGAGTTAGAGCAGATATAAAGCAGAGTTAGAGCAGAAATAAAGCAGAGTTAGAGCAGATATAAAGCAGAGTTAGAGCAGAAATAAAGAAGAGTTAGAGCAGAAATAAAGCAGAGTTAGAGCAGAAATAAAGCAGAGTTAGAGCAGAAATAAAGCAGAGTTAGAGCAGAAATAAAGCAGAGTTAGAGCAGAAATAAAGCAGAGATTGAGCAGAAAGAAAGCAGAGTTAAAGCAGAAACAAAGCAGTGTTAGAGCAGACATAAAGCAGAGTTAGAGCAGAAATAAAGCAGAGATTGAGCAGATATAAAGCAGTGTTAGAGCAGACATAAAGCAGAGTTAGAGCAGAAATAAAGCAGAGTTAGAGCAGATATAAAGCAGAGTTAGAGCAGAAATAAAGCAGAGATTGAGCAGAAAGAAAGCAGAGTTAAAGCAGAAATAAAGCAGAGTTAGAGCAGAAAAGAGCAAAGTAAGAGCAGAAATAAAGCAGATTAAACAGAAATATAAATTGAGCAAAAATAAACTGAGAAAGAGCAGAAATAAAGCAGAGATTAAACATAAATAAAGCAGAGTTTGAGCAGAAATAAAGCAGAGATAAGCAGAAATAAAGCGGAGATTGAGCAAAAATAAAAAAGCAGAGTTAGAGCAGAACTGAAACAGAAATAAAGCAGAGTAAGAGCAGAAATAAAGCAGAGTTAGAGCAGAAATAAAGCAGAGATTGAGCAAAAAGAAAGCAGAGTTAAAGCAGAAATAAAGCAGTGTTAGAGCAGAAATAAAGCAGAGTTAGAGCAGAAATAAAGCAGAGTTAGAGCAGAAATAAAGCAGAGTTAGAGCAGAAATAAAGCAGAGACTGAGCAGAATTAAAGCAGAGATTGAGCAGAAAAGCAGAGATTGAGCAGAATAAAAGCAGAGATTGAGCAGAATTAAAGCAGAGTTAGAGCAGAAATAAAGCAGAGTTAGAGCAGAAATAAAGCAGAGTTAGAGCAGATATAAAGCAGAGTTAAAGCAGAAATAAAGCAGAGTTAGAGCAGAAAAGAGCAAAGTAAGAGCAGAAATAAAGCAGATTATACAGAAATATAAATTGAGTAAAAATAAAGCAGAGAAAGAGCAGAAATAAAGCAGAGATTAAACATAAATAAAGCAGAGTTTGAGCAGAAATAAAGCAGAGATTGAGCAGAAAGAAAGCAGAGTTAAAGCAGAAATAAAGCAGAGTTAGAGCAGAAAAGAGCAGAGATTGTGCAGAAAGAAAGCAAAGTTAAGCAGAAATAAAGCAGAGATTGAGCAAAAATAAAAAAGCAGAGTTAGAGCAGAACTGGAACAGAAATAAAGCAGAGAATTAAACAGAAACAAAGCAGAGTTAGAGCAGAAATAAAGCAGAGTTAGAGCAGAAATAAAGCAGAGATAGAGCAGATATAAAGCAGAGTTAAGACAGAAATAAAGCAGAGATTGAGCAGAAAGAAAGCAGAGTTAAAGCAGAAATAAAGCAGAGTTAGAGCAGAAATAAAGCAGAGATTGAGCAGAATTAAAGCAGAGATTGAGCAGCAATAAAGCAGAGTTCGAGCAGAAATAAAGCAGAGTAAGAGCAGAAATAAAGCAGAGTTAGAGCAGAAATAAAGCAGAGTTAGAGCAGAACTGGAGCAGAAGAGATTGAGCAGAAATAAAGCAGAGATTGAGCAGAAATAAAGCAGAGATTGAGCAGAATTAAAGCAGAGATTGAGCAGCAATAAAGCAGAGTTCGAGCAGAAATAAAGCATAGTTAGAGCAGATATAAAGCAGAGTTAGAGCAGATATAAAGCAGAGATTGAGCAGAAAGAAAGCAGAGTTAAAGCAGAAATACAGCAGAGTTAGAGCAGAAATAAAGCAGAGTTAGAGCAAAACTAGAGCAGAAGAGATTGAGCAGAAATAAAGCAGAGATTGAGCGAAAATAAAAGAGCAGAGTTAGAGAAGAACTGGAACAGAAATAAAGCAGAGTTAGAGCAGAAACAAAGCAGAGTTAGAGCGGATTATAAAGCAGAGTAAGAGCAGAAATAAAGCAGAGATTGAGCAGAAAGAAAGCAGAGTTAAAGCAGAAATAAAGCAGAGTTAGAGCAGAAATAAAGCAGAGAGAGATTGAGCAGAATTAAAGCAGAGTTAAAGCAGAAATAAAGCAGAGTTAGAGCAGATATAAAGCAAAGTTAGAGCAGAAATAAAGCAGAGATTGAGCAGAAATAAAGCAGAGTTAGAGCAGAAATAAAGCAGAGTTAGAGCAGAACTGAGGCAGAAGAGATTGAGCAGAAATAAAGCAGAGAAAGAGCAGACATAAAGCAGAGACAGAAATAAAGCAGAGAAGGAGCATAAATAAAGCAGAGACAGAAATAAAGTAGAGATTAAACAGAAATAAAGCAGAGTTTGAGCAGAAATAAAGCAGAGATAGAGCAGAAATAAAGCAGGGTTAGAGCAGAAATAAAGCAGAGTTAGAGCAGAAATAAAGCAGAGATTGAGCAGAAATAAAGCAGAGTTAGAGCAGAAATAAAGCAGAGTTAGAGCAGAAATAAAGCAGAGATTCAGCAGAAATAAAGGCAGAGTTAGAGCAGATATAAAGCAGAGTTAGAGCAGAAATAAAGCAGAGTTAGAGCAGATATAAAGCAGAGTTAGAGCAGAAATAAAGAAGAGTTAGAGCAGAAATAAAGAAGAGTTAGAGCAGAAATAAAGCAGAGTTAGAGCAGAAATAAAGCAGACTTAGAGCAGAAATAAAGCAGAGTTAGAGCAGAAATAAAGCAGAGATTGAGCAGAAAGAAAGCAGAGTTAAAGCAGAAACAAAGCAGTGTTAGAGCAGACATAAAGCAGAGTTAGAGCAGAAATAAAGCTGAGTTAGAGCAGAAATAAAGCAGAGATTGAGCAGAATTAAAGCAAAGATTGAGCAGAAATAAAGAAGAGATTGAGCAGAATTAAAGCAGAGATTAAGCAGAAATAAGGCAGAGTTAGAGAAGAAATAAAGCAGAGTTAGAGCAGATATAAAGCAGAGTTAGAGCAGAAATAAAGCAGAGATTGAGCAGAAAGAAAGCAGAGTTAAAGCAGAAATAAAGCAGAGTTAAAGCAGAAAAGAGCAAAGTAAGAGCAGAAATAAAGCAGATTAAACAGAAATATAAATTGAGCAAAAATAAACTGAGAAAGAGCAGAAATAAAGCAGAGATTAAACATAAATAAAGCAGAGTTTGAGCAGAAATAAAGCAGAGTTAGAGCAGAAATAAAGCAGAAATAAAGCAGAGTTAGAGCAGAAATAAAGCAGAGATTGAGCAGAAATAAAGCAGAGTTAGAGCAGAAATAAAGCAGAGTTAGAGCAGAAATAAAGCAGAGATTCAGCAGAAATAAAGGCAGAGTTAGAGCAGATATAAAGCAGAGTTAGAGCAGAAATAAAGCAGAGTTAGAGCAGATATAAAGCAGAGTTAGAGCAGAAATAAAGCATAGATTCAGCAGAAATAAAGGCAGAGTTAGAGCAGATATAAAGCAGAGTTAGAGCAGAAATAAAGCAGAGTTAGAGCAGATATAAAGCAGAGTTAGAGCAGAAATAAAGAAGAGTTAGAGCAGAAATAAAGCAGAGTTAGAGCAGAAATAAAGCAGAGTTAGAGCAGAAATAAAGCAGAGTTAGAGCAGAAATAAAGCAGAGTTAGAGCAGAAATAAAGCAGAGATTGAGCAGAAAGAAAGCAGAGTTAAAGCAGAAACAAAGCAGTGTTAGAGCAGACATAAAGCAGAGTTAGAGCAGAAATAAAGCAGAGATTGAGCAGATATAAAGCAGTGTTAGAGCAGACATAAAGCAGAGTTAGAGCAGAAATAAAGCAGAGTTAGAGCAGATATAAAGCAGAGTTAGAGCAGAAATAAAGCAGAGATTGAGCAGAAAGAAAGCAGAGTTAAAGCAGAAATAAAGCAGAGTTAGAGCAGAAAAGAGCAAAGTAAGAGCAGAAATAAAGCAGATTAAACAGAAATATAAATTGAGCAAAAATAAACTGAGAAAGAGCAGAAATAAAGCAGAGATTAAACATAAATAAAGCAGAGTTTGAGCAGAAATAAAGCAGAGATAAGCAGAAATAAAGCGGAGATTGAGCAAAAATAAAAAAGCAGAGTTAGAGCAGAACTGAAACAGAAATAAAGCAGAGTAAGAGCAGAAATAAAGCAGAGTTAGAGCAGAAATAAAGCAGAGATTGAGCAAAAAGAAAGCAGAGTTAAAGCAGAAATAAAGCAGTGTTAGAGCAGAAATAAAGCAGAGTTAGAGCAGAAATAAAGCAGAGTTAGAGCAGAAATAAAGCAGAGTTAGAGCAGAAATAAAGCAGAGACTGAGCAGAATTAAAGCAGAGATTGAGCAGAAAAGCAGAGATTGAGCAGAATAAAAGCAGAGATTGAGCAGAATTAAAGCAGAGTTAGAGCAGAAATAAAGCAGAGTTAGAGCAGAAATAAAGCAGAGTTAGAGCAGATATAAAGCAGATTTAAAGCAGAAATAAAGCAGAGTTAGAGCAGAAAAGAGCAAAGTAAGAGCAGAAATAAAGCAGATTAAACAGAAATATAAATTGAGTAAAAATAAAGCAGAGAAAGAGCAGAAATAAAGCAGAGATTAAACATAAATAAAGCAGAGTTTGAGCAGAAATAAAGCAGAGATTGAGCAGAAAGAAAGCAGAGTTAAAGCAGAAATAAAGCAGAGTTAGAGCAGAAAAGAGCAGAGATTGTGCAGAAAGAAAGCAAAGTTAAGCAGAAATAAAGCAGAGATTGAGCAAAAATAAAAAAGCAGAGTTAGAGCAGAACTGGAACAGAAATAAAGCAGAGAATTAAACAGAAACAAAGCAGAGTTAGAGCAGAAATAAAGCAGAGTTAGAGCAGAAATAAAGCAGAGATAGAGCAGATATAAAGCAGAGTTAAGACAGAAATAAAGCAGAGATTGAGCAGAAAGAAAGCAGAGTTAAAGCAGAAATAAAGCAGAGTTAGAGCAGAAATAAAGCAGAGATTGAGCAGAATTAAAGCAGAGATTGAGCAGCAATAAAGCAGAGTTCGAGCAGAAATAAAGCAGAGTAAGAGCAGAAATAAAGCAGAGTTAGAGCAGAAATAAAGCAGAGTTAGAGCAGAACTGGAGCAGAAGAGATTGAGCAGAAATAAAGCAGAGATTGAGCAGAAATAAAGCAGAGATTGAGCAGAATTAAAGCAGAGATTGAGCAGCAATAAAGCAGAGTTCGAGCAGAAATAAAGCATAGTTAGAGCAGATATAAAGCAGAGTTAGAGCAGATATAAAGCAGAGATTGAGCAGAAAGAAAGCAGAGTTAAAGCAGAAATACAGCAGAGTTAGAGCAGAAATAAAGCAGAGTTAGAGCAAAACTAGAGCAGAAGAGATTGAGCAGAAATAAAGCAGAGATTGAGCGAAAATAAAAGAGCAGAGTTAGAGAAGAACTGGAACAGAAATAAAGCAGAGTTAGAGCAGAAACAAAGCAGAGTTAGAGCGGATTATAAAGCAGAGTAAGAGCAGAAATAAAGCAGAGATTGAGCAGAAAGAAAGCAGAGTTAAAGCAGAAATAAAGCAGAGTTAGAGCAGAAATAAAGCAGAGATTGAGCAGAATTAAAGCAGAGTTAAAGCAGAAATAAAGCAGAGTTAGAGCAGATATAAAGCAGAGTTAGAGCAGAAATAAAGCAGAGATTGAGCAGAAATAAAGCAGAGATTGAGCAGAAAGAAAGCAGAGTTAGAGCAGAACTGAGGCAGAAGAGATTGAGCAGAAATAAAGCAGAGAAAGAGCAGACATAAAGCAGAGACAGAAATAAAGCAGAGAAGGAGCATAAATAAAAAAGCAGAGTTAGAGCAGAACTGGAACAGAAATAAAGCAGAGTTAGAGCAGAAATAAAGCAGAGTTAGAGCAGAAACAAAGCAGAGTTAGAGCAGAAATAAAGCAGAGTTAGAGCAGAAATAAAGCAGAGTTAGAGCAGAAATAAAGCAGAGATTGAGCAGAATTAAAGCAGAGATCGAGCAGCAATAAAGCAGAGTTCGAGCAGAAATAAAGCAGAGTAAGAGCAGAAATAAAGCAGAGTTAGAGCAGAAATAAAGCAGAGTTAGAAAAGAACTGGAGCAGAAGAGATTGAGCAGAAATAAAGCAGAGATTGAGCAGAAATAAAGCAGAGATTGAGCAGAAAGAAAGCAGAGTTAAAGCAGAAATAAAGCAGAGTTAGAGCAGAAATAAAGCAGAGTTAGAGCAGATTTAAAGCTGAGTTAGAGCAGAAATAAAGCAGAGATTGAGCAGAAAGAAAGCAGAGTTAAAGCAGAAATACAGCAGAGTTAGAGCAGAAATAAAGCAGAGTTAGAACAGAAATAAAGCAGAGATTGAGCAGAAATAAAGCAGAAATAAAGCAGAGTTAGAGCAGAAATAAAGCAGAGATTGAGCAGAAATAAAGCAGAGATTGAGCAGAAAGAAAGCAGAGTTAAAGCAGAAATAAAGCAGAGTTAGAGCAGAAATAAAGCAGAGTTAGAGCAGAAAAGAGCAAAGTAAGAGCAGAAATAAAGCAGATTAAACAGAAATATAAATTGAGCAAAAATAAAGCAGAGAAAGAGCAGAAATAAAGCAGAGATTAAACATAAATAAAGCAGAGTTTGAGCAGAAATAAAGCAGAGATTGAGCAGAAAGAAAGCAGAGTTAAAGCAGAAATAAAGCAGAGTTAGAGCAGAAAAGAGCAGAGATTGAGCAGAAAGAAAGCAAAGTTAAGCAGAAATAAAGCAGAGATTGAGCAGAAATAAAGCAGAGTTAGAGCAGATATAAAGCAGAGATTGAGCAGAAAGAAAGCAGAGTTAAAGCAGAAATACAGCAGAGTTAGAGCAGAAATAAAGCAGAGTTAGAGCAAAACTAGAGCAGAAGAGATTGAGCAGAAATAAAGCAGAGATTGAGCGAAAATAAAAGAGCAGAGTTAGAGAAGAACTGGAACAGAAATAAAGCAGAGTTAGAGCAGAAACAAAGCAGAGTTAGAGCGGATTATAAAGCAGAGTTAGAGCAGAAATAAAGCAGAGATTGAGCAGAAAGAAAGCAGAGTTAAAGCAGAAATAAAGCAGAGTTAGAGCAGAAATAAAGCAGAGATTGAGCAGAATTAAAGCAGAGTTAAAGCAGAAATAAAGCAGAGTTAGAGCAGATATAAAGCAGAGTTAGAGCAGAAATAAAGCAAAGATTGAGCAGAAATAAAGAAGAAATTGAGCAGAATTAAAGCAGAGATTAAGCAGAAATAAAGCAGAGTAAGAGCAGAAATAAAGCAGAGTTAGAGCAGAAATAAAGCAGAGTTAGAGCAGAACTGGAGCAGAAGAGATTGAGCAGAAATAAAGCAGAGATTGAGCAGAAATAAAGCAGAGATTGAGCAGAAAGAAAGCAGAGTTAAAGCAGAAATCAAGCAGAGTAAGAGCAGAAATAAAGCAGAGTTAGAGCAGATATAAAGCAGAGTTAGAGCAGAAATAAAGCAGAGATTGAGCAGAAAGAAAGCAGAGTTAAAGCAGAAATACAGCAGAGTTAGAGCAGAAATAAAGCAGAGTTAGAGCAGAAATAAAGCTGAGATTGAGCAGAAATAAAGCAGAAATAAAGCAGAGTTAGAGCAGAAATAAAGCAGAGTTAGAGCAGAAACAAAGCAGAAATAAAGCAGAGTTAGAGCAGAAATAAAGCAGAGATTGAGCAGAAATAAAGCAGAGTTAGAGCAGAAATAAAGCAGAGTTAGAGCAGAAATAAAGCAGAGATTCAGCAGAAATAAAGGCAGAGTTAGAGCAGATATAAAGCAGAGTTAGAGCAGAAATAAAGCAGAGTTAGAGCAGATATAAAGCAGAGTTAGAGCAGAAATAAAGCATAGATTCAGCAGAAATAAAGGCAGAGTTAAAGCAGATATAAAGCAGAGTTAGAGCAGAAATAAAGCAGAGTTAGAGCAGATATAAAGCAGAGTTAGAGCAGAAATAAAGAAGAGTTAGAGCAGAAATAAAGCAGAGTTAGAGCAGAAATAAAGCAGAGTTAGAGCAGAAATAAAGCAGAGTTAGAGCAGAAATAAAGCAGAGTTAAAGCAGAAAAGAGCATAGTAAGAGCAGAAATAAAGCAGATTAAACAGAAATATAAATTGAGCAAAAATAAACTGAGAAAGAGCAGAAATAAAGCAGAGATTAAACATAAATAAAGCAGAGTTTGAGCAGAAATAAAGCAGAGTTAGAGCAGAAATAAAGCAGAGTAAGAGCAGAAATAAAGCAGAGTTAGAGATGAAATAAAGCAGAGTTAGAGCAGAACTGGAGCAGAAGAGATTGAGCAGAAATAAAGCAGAGATTGAGCAGAAATAAAGCAGAGATTGAGCAAAAATAAAAAAGCAGAGTTAGAGCAGAACTGGAACAGAAATAAAGCAGAGTTAGAGCAGAAATAAAGCAGAGTTAGAGCAGAAACAAAGCAGAGTTAGAGATGAAATAAAGCAGAGTTAGAGCAGAACTGGAGCAGAAGAGATTGAGCAGAAATAAAGCAGAGATTGAGCAGAAATAAAGCAGAGATTGAGCAAAAATAAAAAAGCAGAGTTAGAGCAGAACTGGAACAGAAATAAAGCAGAGTTAGAGCAGAAATAAAGCAGAGTTAGAGCAGAAACAAAGCAGAGTTAGAGCAGAAATAAAGCAGAGTTAGAGCAGAAATAAAGCAGAGTTAGAGCAGAAATAAAGCAGAGATTGAGCAGAATTAAAGCAGAGATCGAGCAGCAATAAAGCAGAGTTCGAGCAGAAATAAAGCAGAGTAAGAGCAGAAATAAAGCAGAGTTAGAGCAGAAATAAAGCAGAGTTAGAAAAGAACTGGAGCAGAAGAGATTGAGCAGAAATAAAGCAGAGATTGAGCAGAAATAAAGCAGAGATTGAGCAGAAAGAAAGCAGAGTTAAAGCAGAAATAAAGCAGAGTTAGAGCAGAAATAAAGCAGAGTTAGAGCAGATTTAAAGCAGAGTTAGAGCAGAAATAAAGCAGAGATTGAGCAGAAAGAAAGCAGAGTTAAAGCAGAAATACAGCAGAGTTAGAGCAGAAATAAAGCAGAGTTAGAACAGAAATAAAGCAGAGATTGAGCAGAAATAAAGCAGAAATAAAGCAGAGTTAGAGCAGAAATAAAGCAGAGTTAGAGCAGAAATAAAGCAGAGTTATAGCAGAAATAAAGCAGAGATTGAGCAGAAATAAAGCAGAGTTAGAGCAGAAATAAAGCAGAGATTGAGCAGAAATAAAGCAGAGATTGAGCAGAAAGAAAGCAGAGTTAAAGCAGAAATAAAGCAGAGTTAGAGCAGAAATAAAGCAGAGTTAGAGCAGAAAAGAGCAAAGTAAGAGCAGAAATAAAGCAGATTAAACAGAAATATAAATTGAGCAAAAATAAAGCAGAGAAAGAGCAGAAATAAAGCAGAGATTAAACATAAATAAAGCAGAGTTTGAGCAGAAATAAAGCAGAGATTGAGCAGAAAGAAAGCAGAGTTAAAGCAGAAATAAAGCAGAGTTAGAGCAGAAAAGAGCAGAGATTGAGCAGAAAGAAAGCAAAGTTAAGCAGAAATAAAGCAGAGATTGAGCAGAAATAAAGCAGAGTTAGAGCAGATATAAAGCAGAGATTGAGCAGAAAGAAAGCAGAGTTAAAGCAGAAATACAGCAGAGTTAGAGCAGAAATAAAGCAGAGTTAGAGCAAAACTAGAGCAGAAGAGATTGAGCAGAAATAAAGCAGAGATTGAGCGAAAATAAAAGAGCAGAGTTAGAGAAGAACTGGAACAGAAATAAAGCAGAGTTAGAGCAGAAACAAAGCAGAGTTAGAGCGGATTATAAAGCAGAGTTAGAGCAGAAATAAAGCAGAGATTGAGCAGAAAGAAAGCAGAGTTAAAGCAGAAATAAAGCAGAGTTAGAGCAGAAATAAAGCAGAGATTGAGCAGAATTAAAGCAGAGTTAAAGCAGAAATAAAGCAGAGTTAGAGCAGATATAAAGCAGAGTTAGAGCAGAAATAAAGCAAAGATTGAGCAGAAATAAAGAAGAAATTGAGCAGAATTAAAGCAGAGATTAAGCAGAAATAAAGCAGAGTTAGAGAATAAATAAAGCAGAGTTAGAGCAGATATAAAGCAGAGTTAGAGCAGAAATAAAGCAGAGATTGAGCAGAAAGAAAGCAGAGTTAAAGCAGAGTAAGAGCAGAAAAGAGCAGAGTTAGAGCAGAAATAAAGCAGATTAAACAGAAATATAAATTGAGCAAAAATAAAGCAGTGAAAGAGCAGAAAAAAAGCAGAGATTAAACATTAATAAAGCAGAGTTTGAGCAGAAATAAAGCAGAGATAAGCAGAAATAAAGCGGAGATTGAGCAAAAATAAAAAACCAGAGTTAGAGCAGAACTGAAACAGAAATAAAGCGGAGATTGAGCAAAAATAAAAAACCAGAGTTAGAGCAGAACTGAAACAGAAATAAAGCAGAGTTAGAGCAGAAATAAAGCAGAGTTAGAGCAGAAATAAAGCAGAGATTGAGCAGATATAAAGCAGAATTAGAGCAGAAATAAAGCAGAGTTAGAGCAGAAATAAAGCAGAGTTAGAGCAGAAATAAAGCAGAGTTAGAGCAGAAATAAAGCAGAGTTAGAGCAGAAATAAAGCAGAGATTGAGCAGAAAGAAAGCAGAGTTAAAGCAGTGTTAGAGCAGACATAAAGCAGAGTTAGAGCAGAAATAAAGCTGAGTTAGAGCAGAAATAAAGCAGAGACTGAGCAGAATTAAAGTAGAGATTGAGCAGAAAAGCAGAGATTGAGCAGAATTAAAGCAGAGATTAAGCAGAATTAAAGCAAAGTTAGAGCAGAAATAAAGCAGAGTTAGAGCAGAAATAAAGCAGAGTTAAAGCAGATATAAAGCAGAGTTAGAGCAGATATAAAGCAGAATTAGAGCAGAAATAAAGCAGAGTTAGAGCAGAAATAAAGCAGAGTTAGAGCAGACATATAGCAGAGATTAAACATAAATAAAGCAGAGTTTGAGCAGAAATAAAGCAGAGATAAGCAGAAATAAAGCGGAGATTGAGCAAAAATAAAAAACCAGAGTTAGAGCAGAACTGAAACAGAAATAAAGCGGAGATTGAGCAAAAATAAAAAACCAGAGTTAGAGCAGAACTGAAACAGAAATAAAGCAGAGTTAGAGCAGAAATAAAGCAGAGTTAGAGCAGAAATAAAGCAGAGATTGAGCAGATATAAAGCAGAATTAGAGCAGAAATAAAGCAGAGTTAGAGCAGAAATAAAGCAGAGTTAGAGCAGAAATAAAGCAGAGTTAGAGCAGAAATAAAGCAGAGATTGAGCAGAAAGAAAGCAGAGTTAAAGCAGTGTTAGAGCAGACATAAAGCAGAGTTAGAGCAGAAATAAAGCTGAGTTAGAGCAGAAATAAAGCAGAGACTGAGCAGAATTAAAGTAGAGATTGAGCAGAAAAGCAGAGATTGAGCAGAATTAAAGCAGAGATTGAGCAGAATTAAAGCAGAGTTAGAGCAGAAATAAAGCAGAGTTAGAGCAGAAATAAAGCAGAGTTAAAGCAGATATAAAGCAGAGTTAGAGCAGATATAAAGCAGAATTAGAGCAGAAATAAAGCAGAGTTAGAGCAGAAATAAAGCAGAGTTAGAGCAGACATAAAGCAGAGTTAGAGCAGAAATAAAGCTGAGTTAGAGCAGAAATAAAGCAGAGATTGAGCAGAATTAAAGCAAAGATTGAGCAGAAATAAAGCAGAGATTGAGCAGAATTAAAAAAGAGATTGAGCAGAAATAAAGCAGAGTTAGAGCAGAAATAAAGCAGAGTTAGAGCAGAAATAAAGCAGAGTTAGAGCAGAAATAAAGCAGAGTTAGAGCAGAAATAAAGCAGAGTTAGAGCAGAAATAAAGCAGAGATTGAGCAGAAAGAAAGCAGAGTTAAAGCAGTGTTAGAGCAGACATAAAGCAGAGTTAGAGCAGAAATAAAGCTGAGTTAGAGCAGAAATAAAGCAGAGACTGAGCAGAATTAAAGTAGAGATTGAGCAGAAAAGCAGAGATTGAGCAGAATTAAAGCAGAGATTGAGCAGAATTAAAGCAGAGTTAGAGCAGAAATAAAGCAGAGTTAGAGCAGAAATAAAGCAGAGTTAGAGCAGATATAAAGCAGAGTTAGAGCAGATATAAAGCAGAATTAGAGCAGAAATAAAGCAGAGTTAGAGCAGAAATAAAGCAGAGTTAGAGCAGAAATAAAGCAGAGTTAGAGCAGAAATAAAGCAGAGATTGAGCAGAAAGAAAGCAGAGTTAAAGCAGTGTTAGAGCAGACATAAAGCAGAGTTAGAGCAGAAATAAAGCTGAGTTAGAGCAGAAATAAAGCAGAGATTGAGCAGAATTAAAGCAAAGATTGAGCAGAAATAAAGCAGAGATTGAGCAGAATTAAAGCAGAGATTGAGCAGAAATAAAGCAGAGTTAGAGCAGAAATAAAGCAGAGTTAGAGCAGATATAAAGCAGAGTTAGAGCAGAAATAAAGCAGAGATTGAGCAGAAAGAAAGCAGAGTTAGAGCAGAAATAAAGCAGAGTTAGAGCAGAAATAAAGCAGAGTTAGAGCAAAACTAGAGCAGAAGAGATTGAGCAGAAATAAAGCAGAGATTGAGCGAAAATAAAAGAGCAGAGTTAGAGAAGAACTGGAACAGAAATAAAGCAGAGTTAGAGCAGAAACAAAGCAGAGTTAGAGCGGATTATAAAGCAGAGTAAGAGCAGAAATAAAGCAGAGATTGAGCAGAAAGAAAGCAGAGTTAAAGCAGAAATAAAGCAGAGTTAGAGCAGAAATAAAGCAGAGAGAGATTGAGCAGAATTAAAGCAGAGTTAAAGCAGAAATAAAGCAGAGTTAGAGCAGATATAAAGCAAAGTTAGAGCAGAAATAAAGCAGAGATTGAGCAGAAATAAAGCAGAGTTAGAGCAGAAATAAAGCAGAGTTAGAGCAGAACTGAGGCAGAAGAGATTGAGCAGAAATAAAGCAGAGAAAGAGCAGACATAAAGCAGAGACAGAAATAAAGCAGAGAAGGAGCATAAATAAAGCAGAGACAGAAATAAAGTAGAGATTAAACAGAAATAAAGCAGAGTTTGAGCAGAAATAAAGCAGAGATAGAGCAGAAATAAAGCAGGGTTAGAGCAGAAATAAAGCAGAGTTAGAGCAGAAATAAAGCAGAGATTGAGCAGAAATAAAGCAGAGTTAGAGCAGAAATAAAGCAGAGTTAGAGCAGAAATAAAGCAGAGTTAGAGCAGAAATAAAGCAGAGTTAGAGCAGAAATAAAGCAGAGTTAGAGCAGAAATAAAGCAGAGATTGAGCAGAAAGAAAGCAGAGTTAAAGCAGAAACAAAGCAGTGTTAGAGCAGACATAAAGCAGAGTTAGAGCAGAAATAAAGCAGAGATTGAGCAGATATAAAGCAGTGTTAGAGCAGACATAAAGCAGAGTTAGAGCAGAAATAAAGCAGAGTTAGAGCAGATATAAAGCAGAGTTAGAGCAGAAATAAAGCAGAGATTGAGCAGAAAGAAAGCAGAGTTAAAGCAGAAATAAAGCAGAGTTAGAGCAGAAAAGAGCAAAGTAAGAGCAGAAATAAAGCAGATTAAACAGAAATATAAATTGAGCAAAAATAAACTGAGAAAGAGCAGAAATAAAGCAGAGATTAAACATAAATAAAGCAGAGTTTGAGCAGAAATAAAGCAGAGATAAGCAGAAATAAAGCGGAGATTGAGCAAAAATAAAAAAGCAGAGTTAGAGCAGAACTGAAACAGAAATAAAGCAGAGTAAGAGCAGAAATAAAGCAGAGTTAGAGCAGAAATAAAGCAGAGATTGAGCAAAAAGAAAGCAGAGTTAAAGCAGAAATAAAGCAGTGTTAGAGCAGAAATAAAGCAGAGTTAGAGCAGAAATAAAGCAGAGTTAGAGCAGAAATAAAGCAGAGTTAGAGCAGAAATAAAGCAGAGACTGAGCAGAATTAAAGCAGAGATTGAGCAGAAAAGCAGAGATTGAGCAGAATAAAAGCAGAGATTGAGCAGAATTAAAGCAGAGTTAGAGCAGAAATAAAGCAGAGTTAGAGCAGAAATAAAGCAGAGTTAGAGCAGATATAAAGCAGATTTAAAGCAGAAATAAAGCAGAGTTAGAGCAGAAAAGAGCAAAGTAAGAGCAGAAATAAAGCAGATTAAACAGAAATATAAATTGAGTAAAAATAAAGCAGAGAAAGAGCAGAAATAAAGCAGAGATTAAACATAAATAAAGCAGAGTTTGAGCAGAAATAAAGCAGAGATTGAGCAGAAAGAAAGCAGAGTTAAAGCAGAAATAAAGCAGAGTTAGAGCAGAAAAGAGCAGAGATTGTGCAGAAAGAAAGCAAAGTTAAGCAGAAATAAAGCAGAGATTGAGCAAAAATAAAAAAGCAGAGTTAGAGCAGAACTGGAACAGAAATAAAGCAGAGAATTAAACAGAAACAAAGCAGAGTTAGAGCAGAAATAAAGCAGAGTTAGAGCAGAAATAAAGCAGAGATAGAGCAGATATAAAGCAGAGTTAAGACAGAAATAAAGCAGAGATTGAGCAGAAAGAAAGCAGAGTTAAAGCAGAAATAAAGCAGAGTTAGAGCAGAAATAAAGCAGAGATTGAGCAGAATTAAAGCAGAGATTGAGCAGCAATAAAGCAGAGTTCGAGCAGAAATAAAGCAGAGTAAGAGCAGAAATAAAGCAGAGTTAGAGCAGAAATAAAGCAGAGTTAGAGCAGAACTGGAGCAGAAGAGATTGAGCAGAAATAAAGCAGAGATTGAGCAGAAATAAAGCAGAGATTGAGCAGAATTAAAGCAGAGATTGAGCAGCAATAAAGCAGAGTTCGAGCAGAAATAAAGCATAGTTAGAGCAGATATAAAGCAGAGTTAGAGCAGATATAAAGCAGAGATTGAGCAGAAAGAAAGCAGAGTTAAAGCAGAAATACAGCAGAGTTAGAGCAGAAATAAAGCAGAGTTAGAGCAAAACTAGAGCAGAAGAGATTGAGCAGAAATAAAGCAGAGATTGAGCGAAAATAAAAGAGCAGAGTTAGAGAAGAACTGGAACAGAAATAAAGCAGAGTTAGAGCAGAAACAAAGCAGAGTTAGAGCGGATTATAAAGCAGAGTAAGAGCAGAAATAAAGCAGAGATTGAGCAGAAAGAAAGCAGAGTTAAAGCAGAAATAAAGCAGAGTTAGAGCAGAAATAAAGCAGAGATTGAGCAGAATTAAAGCAGAGTTAAAGCAGAAATAAAGCAGAGTTAGAGCAGATATAAAGCAGAGTTAGAGCAGAAATAAAGCAGAGATTGAGCAGAAATAAAGCAGAGATTGAGCAGAAAGAAAGCAGAGTTAGAGCAGAACTGAGGCAGAAGAGATTGAGCAGAAATAAAGCAGAGAAAGAGCAGACATAAAGCAGAGACAGAAATAAAGCAGAGAAGGAGCATAAATAAAAAAGCAGAGTTAGAGCAGAACTGGAACAGAAATAAAGCAGAGTTAGAGCAGAAATAAAGCAGAGTTAGAGCAGAAACAAAGCAGAGTTAGAGCAGAAATAAAGCAGAGTTAGAGCAGAAATAAAGCAGAGTTAGAGCAGAAATAAAGCAGAGATTGAGCAGAATTAAAGCAGAGATCGAGCAGCAATAAAGCAGAGTTCGAGCAGAAATAAAGCAGAGTAAGAGCAGAAATAAAGCAGAGTTAGAGCAGAAATAAAGCAGAGTTAGAAAAGAACTGGAGCAGAAGAGATTGAGCAGAAATAAAGCAGAGATTGAGCAGAAATAAAGCAGAGATTGAGCAGAAAGAAAGCAGAGTTAAAGCAGAAATAAAGCAGAGTTAGAGCAGAAATAAAGCAGAGTTAGAGCAGATTTAAAGCTGAGTTAGAGCAGAAATAAAGCAGAGATTGAGCAGAAAGAAAGCAGAGTTAAAGCAGAAATACAGCAGAGTTAGAGCAGAAATAAAGCAGAGTTAGAACAGAAATAAAGCAGAGATTGAGCAGAAATAAAGCAGAAATAAAGCAGAGTTAGAGCAGAAATAAAGCAGAGATTGAGCAGAAATAAAGCAGAGATTGAGCAGAAAGAAAGCAGAGTTAAAGCAGAAATAAAGCAGAGTT
Source organism: Epirrhoe tristata (assembly GCA_951394285.1). Lineage (NCBI taxonomy): Eukaryota > Metazoa > Arthropoda > Insecta > Lepidoptera > Geometridae > Epirrhoe > Epirrhoe tristata. Next base: position 3,174,721 of record OX596158.1, read on the forward strand.
AGAGCAGAAATAAAGCAGAGTTAGAGCAGAAAAGAGCAAAGTAAGAGCAGAAATAAAGCAGATTAAACAGAAATATAAATTGAGCAAAAATAAAGCAGAGAAAGAGCAGAAATAAAGCAGAGATTAAACATAAATAAAGCAGAGTTTGAGCAGAAATAAAGCAGAGATTGAGCAGAAAGAAAGCAGAGTTAAAGCAGAAATAAAGCAGAGTTAGAGCAGAAAAGAGCAGAGATTGAGCAGAAAGAAAGCAAAGTTAAGCAGAAATAAAGCAGAGATTGAGCAGAAATAAAGCAGAGTTAGAGCAGATATAAAGCAGAGATTGAGCAGAAAGAAAGCAGAGTTAAAGCAGAAATACAGCAGAGTTAGAGCAGAAATAAAGCAGAGTTAGAGCAAAACTAGAGCAGAAGAGATTGAGCAGAAATAAAGCAGAGATTGAGCGAAAATAAAAGAGCAGAGTTAGAGAAGAACTGGAACAGAAATAAAGCAGAGTTAGAGCAGAAACAAAGCAGAGTTAGAGCGGATTATAAAGCAGAGTTAGAGCAGAAATAAAGCAGAGATTGAGCAGAAAGAAAGCAGAGTTAAAGCAGAAATAAAGCAGAGTTAGAGCAGAAATAAAGCAGAGATTGAGCAGAATTAAAGCAGAGTTAAAGCAGAAATAAAGCAGAGTTAGAGCAGATATAAAGCAGAGTTAGAGCAGAAATAAAGCAAAGATTGAGCAGAAATAAAGAAGAAATTGAGCAGAATTAAAGCAGAGATTAAGCAGAAATAAAGCAGAGTAAGAGCAGAAATAAAGCAGAGTTAGAGCAGAAATAAAGCAGAGTTAGAGCAGAACTGGAGCAGAAGAGATTGAGCAGAAATAAAGCAGAGATTGAGCAGAAATAAAGCAGAGATTGAGCAGAAAGAAAGCAGAGTTAAAGCAGAAATCAAGCAGAGTAAGAGCAGAAATAAAGCAGAGTTAGAGCAGATATAAAGCAGAGTTAGAGCAGAAATAAAGCAGAGATTGAGCAGAAAGAAAGCAGAGTTAAAGCAGAAATACAGCAGAGTTAGAGCAGAAATAAAGCAGAGTTAGAGCAGAAATAAAGCTGAGATTGAGCAGAAATAAAGCAGAAATAAAGCAGAGTTAGAGCAGAAATAAAGCAGAGTTAGAGCAGAAACAAAGCAGAAATAAAGCAGAGTTAGAGCAGAAATAAAGCAGAGATTGAGCAGAAATAAAGCAGAGTTAGAGCAGAAATAAAGCAGAGTTAGAGCAGAAATAAAGCAGAGATTCAGCAGAAATAAAGGCAGAGTTAGAGCAGATATAAAGCAGAGTTAGAGCAGAAATAAAGCAGAGTTAGAGCAGATATAAAGCAGAGTTAGAGCAGAAATAAAGCATAGATTCAGCAGAAATAAAGGCAGAGTTAAAGCAGATATAAAGCAGAGTTAGAGCAGAAATAAAGCAGAGTTAGAGCAGATATAAAGCAGAGTTAGAGCAGAAATAAAGAAGAGTTAGAGCAGAAATAAAGCAGAGTTAGAGCAGAAATAAAGCAGAGTTAGAGCAGAAATAAAGCAGAGTTAGAGCAGAAATAAAGCAGAGTTAAAGCAGAAAAGAGCATAGTAAGAGCAGAAATAAAGCAGATTAAACAGAAATATAAATTGAGCAAAAATAAACTGAGAAAGAGCAGAAATAAAGCAGAGATTAAACATAAATAAAGCAGAGTTTGAGCAGAAATAAAGCAGAGTTAGAGCAGAAATAAAGCAGAGTAAGAGCAGAAATAAAGCAGAGTTAGAGATGAAATAAAGCAGAGTTAGAGCAGAACTGGAGCAGAAGAGATTGAGCAGAAATAAAGCAGAGATTGAGCAGAAATAAAGCAGAGATTGAGCAAAAATAAAAAAGCAGAGTTAGAGCAGAACTGGAACAGAAATAAAGCAGAGTTAGAGCAGAAATAAAGCAGAGTTAGAGCAGAAACAAAGCAGAGTTAGAGATGAAATAAAGCAGAGTTAGAGCAGAACTGGAGCAGAAGAGATTGAGCAGAAATAAAGCAGAGATTGAGCAGAAATAAAGCAGAGATTGAGCAAAAATAAAAAAGCAGAGTTAGAGCAGAACTGGAACAGAAATAAAGCAGAGTTAGAGCAGAAATAAAGCAGAGTTAGAGCAGAAACAAAGCAGAGTTAGAGCAGAAATAAAGCAGAGTTAGAGCAGAAATAAAGCAGAGTTAGAGCAGAAATAAAGCAGAGATTGAGCAGAATTAAAGCAGAGATCGAGCAGCAATAAAGCAGAGTTCGAGCAGAAATAAAGCAGAGTAAGAGCAGAAATAAAGCAGAGTTAGAGCAGAAATAAAGCAGAGTTAGAAAAGAACTGGAGCAGAAGAGATTGAGCAGAAATAAAGCAGAGATTGAGCAGAAATAAAGCAGAGATTGAGCAGAAAGAAAGCAGAGTTAAAGCAGAAATAAAGCAGAGTTAGAGCAGAAATAAAGCAGAGTTAGAGCAGATTTAAAGCAGAGTTAGAGCAGAAATAAAGCAGAGATTGAGCAGAAAGAAAGCAGAGTTAAAGCAGAAATACAGCAGAGTTAGAGCAGAAATAAAGCAGAGTTAGAACAGAAATAAAGCAGAGATTGAGCAGAAATAAAGCAGAAATAAAGCAGAGTTAGAGCAGAAATAAAGCAGAGTTAGAGCAGAAATAAAGCAGAGTTATAGCAGAAATAAAGCAGAGATTGAGCAGAAATAAAGCAGAGTTAGAGCAGAAATAAAGCAGAGATTGAGCAGAAATAAAGCAGAGATTGAGCAGAAAGAAAGCAGAGTTAAAGCAGAAATAAAGCAGAGTTAGAGCAGAAATAAAGCAGAGTTAGAGCAGAAAAGAGCAAAGTAAGAGCAGAAATAAAGCAGATTAAACAGAAATATAAATTGAGCAAAAATAAAGCAGAGAAAGAGCAGAAATAAAGCAGAGATTAAACATAAATAAAGCAGAGTTTGAGCAGAAATAAAGCAGAGATTGAGCAGAAAGAAAGCAGAGTTAAAGCAGAAATAAAGCAGAGTTAGAGCAGAAAAGAGCAGAGATTGAGCAGAAAGAAAGCAAAGTTAAGCAGAAATAAAGCAGAGATTGAGCAGAAATAAAGCAGAGTTAGAGCAGATATAAAGCAGAGATTGAGCAGAAAGAAAGCAGAGTTAAAGCAGAAATACAGCAGAGTTAGAGCAGAAATAAAGCAGAGTTAGAGCAAAACTAGAGCAGAAGAGATTGAGCAGAAATAAAGCAGAGATTGAGCGAAAATAAAAGAGCAGAGTTAGAGAAGAACTGGAACAGAAATAAAGCAGAGTTAGAGCAGAAACAAAGCAGAGTTAGAGCGGATTATAAAGCAGAGTTAGAGCAGAAATAAAGCAGAGATTGAGCAGAAAGAAAGCAGAGTTAAAGCAGAAATAAAGCAGAGTTAGAGCAGAAATAAAGCAGAGATTGAGCAGAATTAAAGCAGAGTTAAAGCAGAAATAAAGCAGAGTTAGAGCAGATATAAAGCAGAGTTAGAGCAGAAATAAAGCAAAGATTGAGCAGAAATAAAGAAGAAATTGAGCAGAATTAAAGCAGAGATTAAGCAGAAATAAAGCAGAGTTAGAGAATAAATAAAGCAGAGTTAGAGCAGATATAAAGCAGAGTTAGAGCAGAAATAAAGCAGAGATTGAGCAGAAAGAAAGCAGAGTTAAAGCAGAGTAAGAGCAGAAAAGAGCAGAGTTAGAGCAGAAATAAAGCAGATTAAACAGAAATATAAATTGAGCAAAAATAAAGCAGTGAAAGAGCAGAAAAAAAGCAGAGATTAAACATTAATAAAGCAGAGTTTGAGCAGAAATAAAGCAGAGATAAGCAGAAATAAAGCGGAGATTGAGCAAAAATAAAAAACCAGAGTTAGAGCAGAACTGAAACAGAAATAAAGCGGAGATTGAGCAAAAATAAAAAACCAGAGTTAGAGCAGAACTGAAACAGAAATAAAGCAGAGTTAGAGCAGAAATAAAGCAGAGTTAGAGCAGAAATAAAGCAGAGATTGAGCAGATATAAAGCAGAATTAGAGCAGAAATAAAGCAGAGTTAGAGCAGAAATAAAGCAGAGTTAGAGCAGAAATAAAGCAGAGTTAGAGCAGAAATAAAGCAGAGTTAGAGCAGAAATAAAGCAGAGATTGAGCAGAAAGAAAGCAGAGTTAAAGCAGTGTTAGAGCAGACATAAAGCAGAGTTAGAGCAGAAATAAAGCTGAGTTAGAGCAGAAATAAAGCAGAGACTGAGCAGAATTAAAGTAGAGATTGAGCAGAAAAGCAGAGATTGAGCAGAATTAAAGCAGAGATTAAGCAGAATTAAAGCAAAGTTAGAGCAGAAATAAAGCAGAGTTAGAGCAGAAATAAAGCAGAGTTAAAGCAGATATAAAGCAGAGTTAGAGCAGATATAAAGCAGAATTAGAGCAGAAATAAAGCAGAGTTAGAGCAGAAATAAAGCAGAGTTAGAGCAGACATATAGCAGAGATTAAACATAAATAAAGCAGAGTTTGAGCAGAAATAAAGCAGAGATAAGCAGAAATAAAGCGGAGATTGAGCAAAAATAAAAAACCAGAGTTAGAGCAGAACTGAAACAGAAATAAAGCGGAGATTGAGCAAAAATAAAAAACCAGAGTTAGAGCAGAACTGAAACAGAAATAAAGCAGAGTTAGAGCAGAAATAAAGCAGAGTTAGAGCAGAAATAAAGCAGAGATTGAGCAGATATAAAGCAGAATTAGAGCAGAAATAAAGCAGAGTTAGAGCAGAAATAAAGCAGAGTTAGAGCAGAAATAAAGCAGAGTTAGAGCAGAAATAAAGCAGAGATTGAGCAGAAAGAAAGCAGAGTTAAAGCAGTGTTAGAGCAGACATAAAGCAGAGTTAGAGCAGAAATAAAGCTGAGTTAGAGCAGAAATAAAGCAGAGACTGAGCAGAATTAAAGTAGAGATTGAGCAGAAAAGCAGAGATTGAGCAGAATTAAAGCAGAGATTGAGCAGAATTAAAGCAGAGTTAGAGCAGAAATAAAGCAGAGTTAGAGCAGAAATAAAGCAGAGTTAAAGCAGATATAAAGCAGAGTTAGAGCAGATATAAAGCAGAATTAGAGCAGAAATAAAGCAGAGTTAGAGCAGAAATAAAGCAGAGTTAGAGCAGACATAAAGCAGAGTTAGAGCAGAAATAAAGCTGAGTTAGAGCAGAAATAAAGCAGAGATTGAGCAGAATTAAAGCAAAGATTGAGCAGAAATAAAGCAGAGATTGAGCAGAATTAAAAAAGAGATTGAGCAGAAATAAAGCAGAGTTAGAGCAGAAATAAAGCAGAGTTAGAGCAGAAATAAAGCAGAGTTAGAGCAGAAATAAAGCAGAGTTAGAGCAGAAATAAAGCAGAGTTAGAGCAGAAATAAAGCAGAGATTGAGCAGAAAGAAAGCAGAGTTAAAGCAGTGTTAGAGCAGACATAAAGCAGAGTTAGAGCAGAAATAAAGCTGAGTTAGAGCAGAAATAAAGCAGAGACTGAGCAGAATTAAAGTAGAGATTGAGCAGAAAAGCAGAGATTGAGCAGAATTAAAGCAGAGATTGAGCAGAATTAAAGCAGAGTTAGAGCAGAAATAAAGCAGAGTTAGAGCAGAAATAAAGCAGAGTTAGAGCAGATATAAAGCAGAGTTAGAGCAGATATAAAGCAGAATTAGAGCAGAAATAAAGCAGAGTTAGAGCAGAAATAAAGCAGAGTTAGAGCAGAAATAAAGCAGAGTTAGAGCAGAAATAAAGCAGAGATTGAGCAGAAAGAAAGCAGAGTTAAAGCAGTGTTAGAGCAGACATAAAGCAGAGTTAGAGCAGAAATAAAGCTGAGTTAGAGCAGAAATAAAGCAGAGATTGAGCAGAATTAAAGCAAAGATTGAGCAGAAATAAAGCAGAGATTGAGCAGAATTAAAGCAGAGATTGAGCAGAAATAAAGCAGAGTTAGAGCAGAAATAAAGCAGAGTTAGAGCAGATATAAAGCAGAGTTAGAGCAGAAATAAAGCAGAGATTGAGCAGAAAGAAAGCAGAGTTAGAGCAGAAATAAAGCAGAGTTAGAGCAGAAATAAAGCAGAGTTAGAGCAGAAATAAAGCAGAGATTGAGCAGAAAGAAAGCAGAGTTAAAGCAGTGTTAGAGCAGACATAAAGCAGAGTTAGAGCAGAAATAAAGCTGAGTTAGAGCAGAAATAAAGCAGAGACTGAGCAGAATTAAAGTAGAGATTGAGCAGAAAAGCAGAGATTGAGCAGAATTAAAGCAGAGATTAAGCAGAATTAAAGCAAAGTTAGAGCAGAAATAAAGCAGAGTTAGAGCAGAAATAAAGCAGAGTTAAAGCAGATATAAAGCAGAGTTAGAGCAGATATAAAGCAGAATTAGAGCAGAAATAAAGCAGAGTTAGAGCAGAAATAAAGCAGAGTTAGAGCAGACATATAGCAGAGATTAAACATAAATAAAGCAGAGTTTGAGCAGAAATAAAGCAGAGATAAGCAGAAATAAAGCGGAGATTGAGCAAAAATAAAAAACCAGAGTTAGAGCAGAACTGAAACAGAAATAAAGCGGAGATTGAGCAAAAATAAAAAACCAGAGTTAGAGCAGAACTGAAACAGAAATAAAGCAGAGTTAGAGCAGAAATAAAGCAGAGTTAGAGCAGAAATAAAGCAGAGATTGAGCAGATATAAAGCAGAATTAGAGCAGAAATAAAGCAGAGTTAGAGCAGAAATAAAGCAGAGTTAGAGCAGAAATAAAGCAGAGTTAGAGCAGAAATAAAGCAGAGATTGAGCAGAAAGAAAGCAGAGTTAAAGCAGTGTTAGAGCAGACATAAAGCAGAGTTAGAGCAGAAATAAAGCTGAGTTAGAGCAGAAATAAAGCAGAGACTGAGCAGAATTAAAGTAGAGATTGAGCAGAAAAGCAGAGATTGAGCAGAATTAAAGCAGAGATTGAGCAGAATTAAAGCAGAGTTAGAGCAGAAATAAAGCAGAGTTAGAGCAGAAATAAAGCAGAGTTAAAGCAGATATAAAGCAGAGTTAGAGCAGATATAAAGCAGAATTAGAGCAGAAATAAAGCAGAGTTAGAGCAGAAATAAAGCAGAGTTAGAGCAGACATAAAGCAGAGTTAGAGCAGAAATAAAGCTGAGTTAGAGCAGAAATAAAGCAGAGATTGAGCAGAATTAAAGCAAAGATTGAGCAGAAATAAAGCAGAGATTGAGCAGAATTAAAAAAGAGATTGAGCAGAAATAAAGCAGAGTTAGAGCAGAAATAAAGCAGAGTTAGAGCAGAAATAAAGCAGAGTTAGAGCAGAAATAAAGCAGAGTTAGAGCAGAAATAAAGCAGAGTTAGAGCAGAAATAAAGCAGAGATTGAGCAGAAAGAAAGCAGAGTTAAAGCAGTGTTAGAGCAGACATAAAGCAGAGTTAGAGCAGAAATAAAGCTGAGTTAGAGCAGAAATAAAGCAGAGACTGAGCAGAATTAAAGTAGAGATTGAGCAGAAAAGCAGAGATTGAGCAGAATTAAAGCAGAGATTGAGCAGAATTAAAGCAGAGTTAGAGCAGAAATAAAGCAGAGTTAGAGCAGAAATAAAGCAGAGTTAGAGCAGATATAAAGCAGAGTTAGAGCAGATATAAAGCAGAATTAGAGCAGAAATAAAGCAGAGTTAGAGCAGAAATAAAGCAGAGTTAGAGCAGATATAAAGCAGAGTTAGAGCAGAAATAAAGCAAAGATTGAGCAGAAATAAAGAAGAAATTGAGCAGAATTAAAGCAGAGATTAAGCAGAAATAAAGCAGAGTTAGAGAATAAATAAAGCAGAGTTAGAGCAGATATAAAGCAGAGTTAGAGCAGAAATAAAGCAGAGATTGAGCAGAAAGAAAGCAGAGTTAAAGCAGAGTAAGAGCAGAAAAGAGCAGAGTTAGAGCAGAAATAAAGCAGATTAAACAGAAATATAAATTGAGCAAAAATAAAGCAGTGAAAGAGCAGAAAAAAAGCAGAGATTAAACATTAATAAAGCAGAGTTTGAGCAGAAATAAAGCAGAGATAAGCAGAAATAAAGCGGAGATTGAGCAAAAATAAAAAACCAGAGTTAGAGCAGAACTGAAACAGAAATAAAGCGGAGATTGAGCAAAAATAAAAAACCAGAGTTAGAGCAGAACTGAAACAGAAATAAAGCAGAGTTAGAGCAGAAATAAAGCAGAGTTAGAGCAGAAATAAAGCAGAGATTGAGCAGATATAAAGCAGAATTAGAGCAGAAATAAAGCAGAGTTAGAGCAGAAATAAAGCAGAGTTAGAGCAGAAATAAAGCAGAGTTAGAGCAGAAATAAAGCAGAGTTAGAGCAGAAATAAAGCAGAGATTGAGCAGAAAGAAAGCAGAGTTAAAGCAGTGTTAGAGCAGACATAAAGCAGAGTTAGAGCAGAAATAAAGCTGAGTTAGAGCAGAAATAAAGCAGAGACTGAGCAGAATTAAAGTAGAGATTGAGCAGAAAAGCAGAGATTGAGCAGAATTAAAGCAGAGATTAAGCAGAATTAAAGCAAAGTTAGAGCAGAAATAAAGCAGAGTTAGAGCAGAAATAAAGCAGAGTTAAAGCAGATATAAAGCAGAGTTAGAGCAGATATAAAGCAGAATTAGAGCAGAAATAAAGCAGAGTTAGAGCAGAAATAAAGCAGAGTTAGAGCAGACATATAGCAGAGATTAAACATAAATAAAGCAGAGTTTGAGCAGAAATAAAGCAGAGATAAGCAGAAATAAAGCGGAGATTGAGCAAAAATAAAAAACCAGAGTTAGAGCAGAACTGAAACAGAAATAAAGCGGAGATTGAGCAAAAATAAAAAACCAGAGTTAGAGCAGAACTGAAACAGAAATAAAGCAGAGTTAGAGCAGAAATAAAGCAGAGTTAGAGCAGAAATAAAGCAGAGATTGAGCAGATATAAAGCAGAATTAGAGCAGAAATAAAGCAGAGTTAGAGCAGAAATAAAGCAGAGTTAGAGCAGAAATAAAGCAGAGTTAGAGCAGAAATAAAGCAGAGATTGAGCAGAAAGAAAGCAGAGTTAAAGCAGTGTTAGAGCAGACATAAAGCAGAGTTAGAGCAGAAATAAAGCTGAGTTAGAGCAGAAATAAAGCAGAGACTGAGCAGAATTAAAGTAGAGATTGAGCAGAAAAGCAGAGATTGAGCAGAATTAAAGCAGAGATTGAGCAGAATTAAAGCAGAGTTAGAGCAGAAATAAAGCAGAGTTAGAGCAGAAATAAAGCAGAGTTAAAGCAGATATAAAGCAGAGTTAGAGCAGATATAAAGCAGAATTAGAGCAGAAATAAAGCAGAGTTAGAGCAGAAATAAAGCAGAGTTAGAGCAGACATAAAGCAGAGTTAGAGCAGAAATAAAGCTGAGTTAGAGCAGAAATAAAGCAGAGATTGAGCAGAATTAAAGCAAAGATTGAGCAGAAATAAAGCAGAGATTGAGCAGAATTAAAAAAGAGATTGAGCAGAAATAAAGCAGAGTTAGAGCAGAAATAAAGCAGAGTTAGAGCAGAAATAAAGCAGAGTTAGAGCAGAAATAAAGCAGAGTTAGAGCAGAAATAAAGCAGAGTTAGAGCAGAAATAAAGCAGAGATTGAGCAGAAAGAAAGCAGAGTTAAAGCAGTGTTAGAGCAGACATAAAGCAGAGTTAGAGCAGAAATAAAGCTGAGTTAGAGCAGAAATAAAGCAGAGACTGAGCAGAATTAAAGTAGAGATTGAGCAGAAAAGCAGAGATTGAGCAGAATTAAAGCAGAGATTGAGCAGAATTAAAGCAGAGTTAGAGCAGAAATAAAGCAGAGTTAGAGCAGAAATAAAGCAGAGTTAGAGCAGATATAAAGCAGAGTTAGAGCAGATATAAAGCAGAATTAGAGCAGAAATAAAGCAGAGTTAGAGCAGAAATAAAGCAGAGTTAGAGCAGAAATAAAGCAGAGTTAGAGCAGAAATAAAGCAGAGATTGAGCAGAAAGAAAGCAGAGTTAAAGCAGTGTTAGAGCAGACATAAAGCAGAGTTAGAGCAGAAATAAAGCTGAGTTAGAGCAGAAATAAAGCAGAGATTGAGCAGAATTAAAGCAAAGATTGAGCAGAAATAAAGCAGAGATTGAGCAGAATTAAAGCAGAGATTGAGCAGAAATAAAGCAGAGTTAGAGCAGAAATAAAGCAGAGTTAGAGCAGATATAAAGCAGAGTTAGAGCAGAAATAAAGCAGAGATTGAGCAGAAAGAAAGCAGAGTTAGAGCAGAAATAAAGCAGAGTTAGAGCAGAAATAAAGCAGAGTTAGAGCAGAAATAAAGCAGAGATTGAGCAGAAAGAAAGCAGAGTTAAAGCAGTGTTAGAGCAGACATAAAGCAGAGTTAGAGCAGAAATAAAGCTGAGTTAGAGCAGAAATAAAGCAGAGACTGAGCAGAATTAAAGTAGAGATTGAGCAGAAAAGCAGAGATTGAGCAGAATTAAAGCAGAGATTAAGCAGAATTAAAGCAAAGTTAGAGCAGAAATAAAGCAGAGTTAGAGCAGAAATAAAGCAGAGTTAAAGCAGATATAAAGCAGAGTTAGAGCAGATATAAAGCAGAATTAGAGCAGAAATAAAGCAGAGTTAGAGCAGAAATAAAGCAGAGTTAGAGCAGACATATAGCAGAGATTAAACATAAATAAAGCAGAGTTTGAGCAGAAATAAAGCAGAGATAAGCAGAAATAAAGCGGAGATTGAGCAAAAATAAAAAACCAGAGTTAGAGCAGAACTGAAACAGAAATAAAGCGGAGATTGAGCAAAAATAAAAAACCAGAGTTAGAGCAGAACTGAAACAGAAATAAAGCAGAGTTAGAGCAGAAATAAAGCAGAGTTAGAGCAGAAATAAAGCAGAGATTGAGCAGATATAAAGCAGAATTAGAGCAGAAATAAAGCAGAGTTAGAGCAGAAATAAAGCAGAGTTAGAGCAGAAATAAAGCAGAGTTAGAGCAGAAATAAAGCAGAGATTGAGCAGAAAGAAAGCAGAGTTAAAGCAGTGTTAGAGCAGACATAAAGCAGAGTTAGAGCAGAAATAAAGCTGAGTTAGAGCAGAAATAAAGCAGAGACTGAGCAGAATTAAAGTAGAGATTGAGCAGAAAAGCAGAGATTGAGCAGAATTAAAGCAGAGATTGAGCAGAATTAAAGCAGAGTTAGAGCAGAAATAAAGCAGAGTTAGAGCAGAAATAAAGCAGAGTTAAAGCAGATATAAAGCAGAGTTAGAGCAGATATAAAGCAGAATTAGAGCAGAAATAAAGCAGAGTTAGAGCAGAAATAAAGCAGAGTTAGAGCAGACATAAAGCAGAGTTAGAGCAGAAATAAAGCTGAGTTAGAGCAGAAATAAAGCAGAGATTGAGCAGAATTAAAGCAAAGATTGAGCAGAAATAAAGCAGAGATTGAGCAGAATTAAAAAAGAGATTGAGCAGAAATAAAGCAGAGTTAGAGCAGAAATAAAGCAGAGTTAGAGCAGAAATAAAGCAGAGTTAGAGCAGAAATAAAGCAGAGTTAGAGCAGAAATAAAGCAGAGTTAGAGCAGAAATAAAGCAGAGATTGAGCAGAAAGAAAGCAGAGTTAAAGCAGTGTTAGAGCAGACATAAAGCAGAGTTAGAGCAGAAATAAAGCTGAGTTAGAGCAGAAATAAAGCAGAGACTGAGCAGAATTAAAGTAGAGATTGAGCAGAAAAGCAGAGATTGAGCAGAATTAAAGCAGAGATTGAGCAGAATTAAAGCAGAGTTAGAGCAGAAATAAAGCAGAGTTAGAGCAGAAATAAAGCAGAGTTAGAGCAGATATAAAGCAGAGTTAGAGCAGATATAAAGCAGAATTAGAGCAGAAATAAAGCAGAGTTAGAGCAGAAATAAAGCAGAGTTAGAGCAGAAATAAAGCAGAGTTAGAGCAGAAATAAAGCAGAGATTGAGCAGAAAGAAAGCAGAGTTAAAGCAGTGTTAGAGCAGACATAAAGCAGAGTTAGAGCAGAAATAAAGCTGAGTTAGAGCAGAAATAAAGCAGAGATTGAGCAGAATTAAAGCAAAGATTGAGCAGAAATAAAGCAGAGATTGAGCAGAATTAAAGCAGAGATTGAGCAGAAATAAAGCAGAGTTAGAGCAGAAATAAAGCAGAGTTAGAGCAGATATAAAGCAGAGTTAGAGCAGAAATAAAGCAGAGATTGAGCAGAAAGAAAGCAGAGTTAAAGCAGAAATAAAGCAGAGTTAGAGCAGAAAAGAGCAAAGTAAGAGCAGAAATAAAGCAGATTAAACAGAAATATAAATTGAGCAAAAATAAAGCTGAGAAAGAGCAGAAATAAAGCAGAGATTAAACATAAATAAAGCAGAGTTTGAGCAGAAATAAAGCAGAGATAAGCAGAAATAAAGCGGAGATTGAGCAAAAATAAAAAAGCAGAGTTAGAGCAGAACTGAAACAGAAATAAAGCAGAGTAAGAGCAGAAATAAAGCAGAGTTAGAGCAGAAATAAAGCAGAGATTGAGCAAAAAGAAAGCAGAGTTAAAGCAGAAATAAAGCAGTGTTAGAGCAGAAATAAAGCAGAGTTAGAGCAGAAATAAAGCAGAGTTAGAGCAGAAATAAAGCAGAGTTAGAGCAGAAATAAAGCAGAGACTGAGCAGAAATTTAAGCAGAGATTGAGCAGAAAAGCAGAGATTGAGCAGAATAAAAGCAGAGATTGAGCAGAATTAAAGCAGAGTTAGAGCAGAAATAAAGCAGAGTTAGAGCAGAAATAAAGCAGAGTTAGAGCAGATATAAAGCAGAGTTAAAGCAGAAATAAAGCAGAGTTAGAGCAGAAAAGAGCAAAGTAAGAGCAGAAATAAAGCAGATTAAACAGAAATATAAATTGAGCAAAAATAAAGCAGAGAAAGAGCAGAAATAAAGCAGAGATTAAACATAAATAAAGCAGAGTTTGAGCAGAAATAAAGCAGAGATTGAGCAGAAAGAAAGCAGAGTTAAAGCAGAAATAAAGCAGAGTTAGAGCAGAAATAAAGCAGAGTTAGAGCAAAACTAGAGCAGAAGAGATTGAGCAGAAATAAAGCAGAGATTGAGCGAAAATAAAAGAGCAGAGTTAGAGCAGAACTGGAACAGAAATAAAGCAGAGTTAGAGCAGAAACAAAGCAGAGTTAGAGCGGATTATAAAGCAGAGTTGGAGCAGAAATAAAGCAGAGATTGAGCAGAAAGAAAGCAGAGTTAAAGCAGAGTAAGAGCAGAAAAGAGCAGAGTTAGAGCAGAAATAAAGCAGATTAAACAGAAATATAAATTGAGCAAAAATAAAGCAGAGAAAGAGCAGAAATAAAGCAGAGATTAAACATAAATAAAGCAGAGTTTGAGCAGAAATAAAGCAGAGATAAGCAGAAATAAAGCGGAGATTGAGCAAAAATAAAAAACCAGAGTTAGAGCAGAACTGAAACAGAAATAAAGCAAAGTTAGAGCAGAAATAAAGCAGAGTTAGAGCAGATATAAAGCAGAGTTAGAGCAGAAATAAAGCAGAGATTGAGCAGAAAGAAAGCAGAGTTAAAGCAGAAATAAAGCAGAGTTAGAGCAGAAATAAAGCAGAGTTAGAGCAGAAATAAAGCAGAGTTAGAGCAGATATAAAGCAGAGTTAGAGCAGATATAAAGCAGAATTAGAGCAGAAATAAACAGAGTTAGAGCAGAAATAAAGCAGAGTTAGAGCAGAAATAAAGCAGAGTTAGAGCAGAAATAAAGCAGAGATTGAGCAGAAAGAAAGCATAGTTAAAGCAGTGTTAGAGCAGACATAAAGCAGAGTTAGAGCAGAAATAAAGCTGAGTTAGAGCAGAAATAAAGCAGAGATTGAGCAGAATTAAAGCAAAGATTGAGCAGAAATAAAGAAGAGATTGAGCAGAATTAAAGCAGAGATTAAGCAGAAATAAGGCAGAGTTAGAGAAGAAATAAAGCAGAGTTAGAGCAGATATAAAGCAGAGTTAGAGCAGAAATAAAGCAGAGATTGAGCAGAAAGAAAGCAGAGTTAAAGCAGAAATAAAGCAGAGTTAAAGCAGAAAAGAGCAAAGTAAGAGCAGAAATAAAGCAGATTAAACAGAAATATAAATTGAGCAAAAATAAACTGAGAAAGAGCAGAAATAAAGCAGAGATTAAACATAAATAAAGCAGAGTTTGAGCAGAAATAAAGCAGAGTTAGAGCAGAAATAAAGCAGAAATAAAGCAGAGTTAGAGCAGAAATAAAGCAGAGATTGAGCAGAAATAAAGCAGAGTTAGAGCAGAAATAAAGCAGAGTTAGAGCAGAAATAAAGCAGAGATTCAGCAGAAATAAAGGCAGAGTTAGAGCAGATATAAAGCAGAGTTAGAGCAGAAATAAAGCAGAGTTAGAGCAGATATAAAGCAGAGTTAGAGCAGAAATAAAGCATAGATTCAGCAGAAATAAAGGCAGAGTTAGAGCAGATATAAAGCAGAGTTAGAGCAGAAATAAAGCAGAGTTAGAGCAGATATAAAGCAGAGTTAGAGCAGAAATAAAGAAGAGTTAGAGCAGAAATAAAGCAGAGTTAGAGCAGAAATAAAGCAGAGTTAGAGCAGAAATAAAGCAGAGTTAGAGCAGAAATAAAGCAGAGTTAGAGCAGAAATAAAGCAGAGATTGAGCAGAAAGAAAGCAGAGTTAAAGCAGAAACAAAGCAGTGTTAGAGCAGACATAAAGCAGAGTTAGAGCAGAAATAAAGCTGAGTTAGAGCAGAAATAAAGCAGAGATTGAGCAGAATTAAAGCAAAGATTGAGCAGAAATAAAGAAGAGATTGAGCAGAATTAAAGCAGAGATTAAGCAGAAATAAGGCAGAGTTAGAGAAGAAATAAAGCAGAGTTAGAGCAGATATAAAGCAGAGTTCGAGCAGAAATAAAGCAGAGATTGAGCAGAAAGAAAGCAGAGTTAAAGCAGAAATAAAGCAGAGTTAAAGCAGAAAAGAGCAAAGTAAGAGCAGAAATAAAGCAGATTAAACAGAAATATAAATTGAGCAAAAATAAACTGAGAAAGAGCAGAAATAAAGCAGAGATTAAACATAAATAAAGCAGAGTTTGAGCAGAAATAAAGCAGAGTTAGAGCAGAAATAAAGCAGAGTAAGAGCAGAAATAAAGCAGAGTTAGAGATAAAATAAAGCAGAGTTAGAGCAGAACTGGAGCAGAAGAGATTGAGCAGAAATAAAGCAGAGATTGAGCAGAAATAAAGCAGAGATTGAGCAAAAATAAAAAAGCAGAGTTAGAGCAGAACTGGAACAGAAATAAAGCAGAGTTAGAGCAGAAACAAAGCAGAGTTAGAGCAGAAATAAAGCAGAGTTAGAGCAGAAATAAAGCAGAGTTAGAGCAGAAATAAAGCAGAGATTGAGCAGAATTAAAGCAGAGATCGAGCAGCAATAAAGCAGAGTTCGAGCAGAAATAAAGCAGAGTAAGAGCAGAAATAAAGCAGAGTTAGAGCAGAAATAAAGCAGAGTTAGAGCAGAACTGGAGCAGAAGAGATTGAGCAGAAATAAAGCAGAGTTAGAGCAGAAATAAAGCAGAGTTAGAGCAGAAATAAAGCAGAGATTGAGCAGAATTAAAGCAGAGATCGAGCAGCAATAAAGCAGAGTTCGAGCAGAAATAAAGCAGAGTAAGAGCAGAAATAAAGCAGAGTTAGAGCAGAAATAAAGCAGAGTTAGAGAAGAACTGGAGCAGAAGAGATTGAGCAGAAATAAAGCAGAGATTGAGCAGAAATAAAGCAGAGATTGAGCAGAAAGAAAGCAGAGTTAAAGCAGAAATAAAGCAGAGTTAGAGCAGAAATAAAGCAGAGTTAGAGCAGAAATAAAGCAGAGTTAGAGCAGAACTGAGGCAGAAGAGATTGAGCAGAAATAAAGCAGAGAAAGAGCAGATATAAAGCAGAGACAGAAATAAAGCAGAGAAGGAGCATAAATAAAGCAGAGACAGAAATAAAGTAGAGATTAAACAGAAATAAAGCAGAGTTTGAGCAGAAATAAAGCAGAGTTAGAGCAGAAATAAAGCAGGGTTAGAGCAGAAATAAAGCAGAGTTAGAGCAGAAATAAAGCAGAGATTGAGCAGAAATAAAGCAGAGTTAGAGCAGAAATAAAGCAGAGTTAGAGCAGAAATAAAGCAGAGATTCAGCAGAAATAAAGGCAGAGTTAGAGCAGATATAAAGCAGAGTTAGAGCAGAAATAAAGCAGAGTTAGAGCAGATATAAAGCAGAGTTAGAGCAGAAATAAAGCAGAGATTCAGCAGAAATAAAGGCAGAGTTAGAGCAGATATAAAGCAGAGTTAGAGCAGAAATAAAGCAGAGTTAGAGCAGATATAAAGCAGAGTTAGAGCAGAAATAAAGAAGAGTTAGAGCAGAAATAAAGCAGAGTTAGAGCAGAAATAAAGCAGAGTTAGAGCAGAAATAAAGCAGAGTTAGAGCAGAAATAAAGCAGAGTTAGAGCAGAAATAAAGCAGAGATTGAGCAGAAAGAAAGCAGAGTTAAAGCAGAAACAAAGCAGTGTTAGAGCAGACATAAAGCAGAGTTAGAGCAGAAATAAAGCTGAGTTAGAGCAGAAATAAAGCAGAGATTGAGCAGAATTAAAGCAAAGATTGAGCAGAAATAAAGCAGAGATTGAGCAGAATTAAAGCAGAGATTGAGCAGAAATAAAGCAGAGTTAGAGCAGAAATAAAGCAGAGTTAGAGCAGATATAAAGCAGAGTTAGAGCAGAAATAAAGCAGAGATTGAGCAGAAAGAAAGCAGAGTTAAAGCAGAAATAAAGCAGAGTTAGAGCAGAAAAGAGCAAAGTAAGAGCAGAAATAAAGCAGATTAAACAGAAATATAAATTGAGCAAAAATAAAGCTGAGAAAGAGCAGAAATAAAGCAGAGATTAAACATAAATAAAGCAGAGTTTGAGCAGAACTGGAGCAGAAGAGATTGAGCAGAAATAAAGCAGAGATTGAGCAGAAATAAAGCAGAGATTGAGCAAAAATAAAAAAGCAGAGTTAGAGCAGAACTGGAACAGAAATAAAGCAGAGTTAGAGCAGAAATAAAGCAGAGTTAGAGCAGAAACAAAGCAGAGTTAGAGCAGAAATAAAGCAGAGTTAGAGCAGAAATAAAGCAGAGTTAGAGCAGAAATAAAGCAGAGATTGAGCAGAATTAAAGCAGAGATCGAGCAGCAATAAAGCAGAGTTCGAGCAGAAATAAAGCAGAGTAAGAGCAGAAATAAAGCAGAGTTAGAGCAGAAATAAAGCAGAGTTAGAAAAGAACTGGAGCAGAAGAGATTGAGCAGAAATAAAGCAGAGATTGAGCAGAAATAAAGCAGAGATTGAGCAGAAAGAAAGCAGAGTTAAAGCAGAAATAAAGCAGAGTTAGAGCAGAAATAAAGCAGAGTTAGAGCAGATTTAAAGCAGAGTTAGAGCAGAAATAAAGCAGAGATTGAGCAGAAAGAAAGCAGAGTTAAAGCAGAAATACAGCAGAGTTAGAGCAGAAATAAAGCAGAGTTAGAACAGAAATAAAGCAGAGATTGAGCAGAAATAAAGCAGAAATAAAGCAGAGTTAGAGCAGAAATAAAGCAGAGTTAGAGCAGAAATAAAGCAGAGTTATAGCAGAAATAAAGCAGAGATTGAGCAGAAATAAAGCAGAGTTAGAGCAGAAATAAAGCAGAGATTGAGCAGAAATAAAGCAGAGATTGAGCAGAAAGAAAGCAGAGTTAAAGCAGAAATAAAGCAGAGTTAGAGCAGAAATAAAGCAGAGTTAGAGCAGAAAAGAGCAAAGTAAGAGCAGAAATAAAGCAGATTAAACAGAAATATAAATTGAGCAAAAATAAAGCAGAGAAAGAGCAGAAATAAAGCAGAGATTAAACATAAATAAAGCAGAGTTTGAGCAGAAATAAAGCAGAGATTGAGCAGAAAGAAAGCAGAGTTAAAGCAGAAATAAAGCAGAGTTAGAGCAGAAAAGAGCAGAGATTGAGCAGAAAGAAAGCAAAGTTAAGCAGAAATAAAGCAGAGATTGAGCAGAAATAAAGCAGAGTTAGAGCAGATATAAAGCAGAGATTGAGCAGAAAGAAAGCAGAGTTAAAGCAGAAATACAGCAGAGTTAGAGCAGAAATAAAGCAGAGTTAGAGCAAAACTAGAGCAGAAGAGATTGAGCAGAAATAAAGCAGAGATTGAGCGAAAATAAAAGAGCAGAGTTAGAGAAGAACTGGAACAGAAATAAAGCAGAGTTAGAGCAGAAACAAAGCAGAGTTAGAGCGGATTATAAAGCAGAGTTAGAGCAGAAATAAAGCAGAGATTGAGCAGAAAGAAAGCAGAGTTAAAGCAGAAATAAAGCAGAGTTAGAGCAGAAATAAAGCAGAGATTGAGCAGAATTAAAGCAGAGTTAAAGCAGAAATAAAGCAGAGTTAGAGCAGATATAAAGCAGAGTTAGAGCAGAAATAAAGCAAAGATTGAGCAGAAATAAAGAAGAAATTGAGCAGAATTAAAGCAGAGATTAAGCAGAAATAAAGCAGAGTTAGAGAATAAATAAAGCAGAGTTAGAGCAGATATAAAGCAGAGTTAGAGCAGAAATAAAGCAGAGATTGAGCAGAAAGAAAGCAGAGTTAAAGCAGAGTAAGAGCAGAAAAGAGCAGAGTTAGAGCAGAAATAAAGCAGATTAAACAGAAATATAAATTGAGCAAAAATAAAGCAGTGAAAGAGCAGAAAAAAAGCAGAGATTAAACATTAATAAAGCAGAGTTTGAGCAGAAATAAAGCAGAGATAAGCAGAAATAAAGCGGAGATTGAGCAAAAATAAAAAACCAGAGTTAGAGCAGAACTGAAACAGAAATAAAGCGGAGATTGAGCAAAAATAAAAAACCAGAGTTAGAGCAGAACTGAAACAGAAATAAAGCAGAGTTAGAGCAGAAATAAAGCAGAGTTAGAGCAGAAATAAAGCAGAGATTGAGCAGATATAAAGCAGAATTAGAGCAGAAATAAAGCAGAGTTAGAGCAGAAATAAAGCAGAGTTAGAGCAGAAATAAAGCAGAGTTAGAGCAGAAATAAAGCAGAGATTGAGCAGAATTAAAGCAAAGATTGAGCAGAAATAAAGCAGAGATTGAGCAGAATTAAAGCAGAGATTGAGCAGAAATAAAGCAGAGTTAGAGCAGAAATAAAGCAGAGTTAGAGCAGATATAAAGCAGAGTTAGAGCAGAAATAAAGCAGAGATTGAGCAGAAAGAAAGCAGAGTTAAAGCAGAAATAAAGCAGAGTTAGAGCAGAAAAGAGCAAAGTAAGAGCAGAAATAAAGCAGATTAAACAGAAATATAAATTGAGCAAAAATAAAGCTGAGAAAGAGCAGAAATAAAGCAGAGATTAAACATAAATAAAGCAGAGTTTGAGCAGAAATAAAGCAGAGATAAGCAGAAATAAAGCGGAGATTGAGCAAAAATAAAAAAGCAGAGTTAGAGCAGAACTGAAACAGAAATAAAGCAGAGTAAGAGCAGAAATAAAGCAGAGTTAGAGCAGAAATAAAGCAGAGATTGAGCAAAAAGAAAGCAGAGTTAAAGCAGAAATAAAGCAGTGTTAGAGCAGAAATAAAGCAGAGTTAGAGCAGAAATAAAGCAGAGTTAGAGCAGAAATAAAGCAGAGTTAGAGCAGAAATAAAGCAGAGACTGAGCAGAAATTTAAGCAGAGATTGAGCAGAAAAGCAGAGATTGAGCAGAATAAAAGCAGAGATTGAGCAGAATTAAAGCAGAGTTAGAGCAGAAATAAAGCAGAGTTAGAGCAGAAATAAAGCAGAGTTAGAGCAGATATAAAGCAGAGTTAAAGCAGAAATAAAGCAGAGTTAGAGCAGAAAAGAGCAAAGTAAGAGCAGAAATAAAGCAGATTAAACAGAAATATAAATTGAGCAAAAATAAAGCAGAGAAAGAGCAGAAATAAAGCAGAGATTAAACATAAATAAAGCAGAGTTTGAGCAGAAATAAAGCAGAGATTGAGCAGAAAGAAAGCAGAGTTAAAGCAGAAATAAAGCAGAGTTAGAGCAGAAATAAAGCAGAGTTAGAGCAAAACTAGAGCAGAAGAGATTGAGCAGAAATAAAGCAGAGATTGAGCGAAAATAAAAGAGCAGAGTTAGAGCAGAACTGGAACAGAAATAAAGCAGAGTTAGAGCAGAAACAAAGCAGAGTTAGAGCGGATTATAAAGCAGAGTTGGAGCAGAAATAAAGCAGAGATTGAGCAGAAAGAAAGCAGAGTTAAAGCAGAGTAAGAGCAGAAAAGAGCAGAGTTAGAGCAGAAATAAAGCAGATTAAACAGAAATATAAATTGAGCAAAAATAAAGCAGAGAAAGAGCAGAAATAAAGCAGAGATTAAACATAAATAAAGCAGAGTTTGAGCAGAAATAAAGCAGAGATAAGCAGAAATAAAGCGGAGATTGAGCAAAAATAAAAAACCAGAGTTAGAGCAGAACTGAAACAGAAATAAAGCAAAGTTAGAGCAGAAATAAAGCAGAGTTAGAGCAGATATAAAGCAGAGTTAGAGCAGAAATAAAGCAGAGATTGAGCAGAAAGAAAGCAGAGTTAAAGCAGAAATAAAGCAGAGTTAGAGCAGAAATAAAGCAGAGTTAGAGCAGAAATAAAGCAGAGTTAGAGCAGATATAAAGCAGAGTTAGAGCAGATATAAAGCAGAATTAGAGCAGAAATAAACAGAGTTAGAGCAGAAATAAAGCAGAGTTAGAGCAGAAATAAAGCAGAGTTAGAGCAGAAATAAAGCAGAGATTGAGCAGAAAGAAAGCATAGTTAAAGCAGTGTTAGAGCAGACATAAAGCAGAGTTAGAGCAGAAATAAAGCTGAGTTAGAGCAGAAATAAAGCAGAGATTGAGCAGAATTAAAGCAAAGATTGAGCAGAAATAAAGAAGAGATTGAGCAGAATTAAAGCAGAGATTAAGCAGAAATAAGGCAGAGTTAGAGAAGAAATAAAGCAGAGTTAGAGCAGATATAAAGCAGAGTTAGAGCAGAAATAAAGCAGAGATTGAGCAGAAAGAAAGCAGAGTTAAAGCAGAAATAAAGCAGAGTTAAAGCAGAAAAGAGCAAAGTAAGAGCAGAAATAAAGCAGATTAAACAGAAATATAAATTGAGCAAAAATAAACTGAGAAAGAGCAGAAATAAAGCAGAGATTAAACATAAATAAAGCAGAGTTTGAGCAGAAATAAAGCAGAGTTAGAGCAGAAATAAAGCAGAAATAAAGCAGAGTTAGAGCAGAAATAAAGCAGAGATTGAGCAGAAATAAAGCAGAGTTAGAGCAGAAATAAAGCAGAGTTAGAGCAGAAATAAAGCAGAGATTCAGCAGAAATAAAGGCAGAGTTAGAGCAGATATAAAGCAGAGTTAGAGCAGAAATAAAGCAGAGTTAGAGCAGATATAAAGCAGAGTTAGAGCAGAAATAAAGCATAGATTCAGCAGAAATAAAGGCAGAGTTAGAGCAGATATAAAGCAGAGTTAGAGCAGAAATAAAGCAGAGTTAGAGCAGATATAAAGCAGAGTTAGAGCAGAAATAAAGAAGAGTTAGAGCAGAAATAAAGCAGAGTTAGAGCAGAAATAAAGCAGAGTTAGAGCAGAAATAAAGCAGAGTTAGAGCAGAAATAAAGCAGAGTTAGAGCAGAAATAAAGCAGAGATTGAGCAGAAAGAAAGCAGAGTTAAAGCAGAAACAAAGCAGTGTTAGAGCAGACATAAAGCAGAGTTAGAGCAGAAATAAAGCTGAGTTAGAGCAGAAATAAAGCAGAGATTGAGCAGAATTAAAGCAAAGATTGAGCAGAAATAAAGAAGAGATTGAGCAGAATTAAAGCAGAGATTAAGCAGAAATAAGGCAGAGTTAGAGAAGAAATAAAGCAGAGTTAGAGCAGATATAAAGCAGAGTTAGAGCAGAAATAAAGCATAGATTGAGCAGAAAGAAAGCAGAGTTAAAGCAGAAATAAAGCAGAGTTAAAGCAGAAAAGAGCAAAGTAAGAGCAGAAATAAAGCAGATTAAACAGAAATATAAATTGAGCAAAAATAAACTGAGAAAGAGCAGAAATAAAGCAGAGATTAAACATAAATAAAGCAGAGTTTGAGCAGAAATAAAGCAGAGTTAGAGCAGAAATAAAGCAGAGTAAGAGCAGAAATAAAGCAGAGTTAGAGATAAAATAAAGCAGAGTTAGAGCAGAACTGGAGCAGAAGAGATTGAGCAGAAATAAAGCAGAGATTGAGCAGAAATAAAGCAGAGATTGAGCAAAAATAAAAAAGCAGAGTTAGAGCAGAACTGGAACAGAAATAAAGCAGAGTTAGAGCAGAAATAAAGCAGAGTTAGAGCAGAAACAAAGCAGAGTTAGAGATGAAATAAAGCAGAGTTAGAGCAGAACTGGAGCAGAAGAGATTGAGCAGAAATAAAGCAGAGATTGAGCAGAAATAAAGCAGAGATTGAGCAAAAATAAAAAAGCAGAGTTAGAGCAGAACTGGAACAGAAATAAAGCAGAGTTAGAGCAGAAATAAAGCAGAGTTAGAGCAAAACTAGAGCAGAAGAGATTGAGCAGAAATAAAGCAGAGATTGAGCGAAAATAAAAGAGCAGAGTTAGAGCAGAACTGGAACAGAAATAAAGCAGAGTTAGAGCAGAAACAAAGCAGAGTTAGAGCGGATTATAAAGCAGAGTTGGAGCAGAAATAAAGCAGAGATTGAGCAGAAAGAAAGCAGAGTTAAAGCAGAGTAAGAGCAGAAAAGAGCAGAGTTAGAGCAGAAATAAAGCAGATTAAACAGAAATATAAATTGAGCAAAAATAAAGCAGAGAAAGAGCAGAAATAAAGCAGAGATTAAACATAAATAAAGCAGAGTTTGAGCAGAAATAAAGCAGAGATAAGCAGAAATAAAGCGGAGATTGAGCAAAAATAAAAAACCAGAGTTAGAGCAGAACTGAAACAGAAATAAAGCAAAGTTAGAGCAGAAATAAAGCAGAGTTAGAGCAGATATAAAGCAGAGTTAGAGCAGAAATAAAGCAGAGATTGAGCAGAAAGAAAGCAGAGTTAAAGCAGAAATAAAGCAGAGTTAGAGCAGAAATAAAGCAGAGTTAAAGCAGAAATAAAGCAGAGTTAGAGCAGATATAAAGCAGAGTTAGAGCAGATATAAAGCAGAATTAGAGCAGAAATAAACAGAGTTAGAGCAGAAATAAAGCAGAGTTAGAGCAGAAATAAAGCAGAGTTAGAGCAGAAATAAAGCAGAGATTGAGCAGAAAGAAAGCATAGTTAAAGCAGTGTTAGAGCAGACATAAAGCAGAGTTAGAGCAGAAATAAAGCTGAGTTAGAGCAGAAATAAAGCAGAGATTGAGCAGAATTAAAGCAAAGATTGAGCAGAAATAAAGAAGAGATTGAGCAGAATTAAAGCAGAGATTAAGCAGAAATAAGGCAGAGTTAGAGAAGAAATAAAGCAGAGTTAGAGCAGATATAAAGCAGAGTTAGAGCAGAAATAAAGCAGAGATTGAGCAGAAAGAAAGCAGAGTTAAAGCAGAAATAAAGCAGAGTTAAAGCAGAAAAGAGCAAAGTAAGAGCAGAAATAAAGCAGATTAAACAGAAATATAAATTGAGCAAAAATAAACTGAGAAAGAGCAGAAATAAAGCAGAGATTAAACATAAATAAAGCAGAGTTTGAGCAGAAATAAAGCAGAGTTAGAGCAGAAATAAAGCAGAAATAAAGCAGAGTTAGAGCAGAAATAAAGCAGAGATTGAGCAGAAATAAAGCAGAGTTAGAGCAGAAATAAAGCAGAGTTAGAGCAGAAATAAAGCAGAGATTCAGCAGAAATAAAGGCAGAGTTAGAGCAGATATAAAGCAGAGTTAGAGCAGAAATAAAGCAGAGTTAGAGCAGATATAAAGCAGAGTTAGAGCAGAAATAAAGCATAGATTCAGCAGAAATAAAGGCAGAGTTAGAGCAGATATAAAGCAGAGTTAGAGCAGAAATAAAGCAGAGTTAGAGCAGATATAAAGCAGAGTTAGAGCAGAAATAAAGAAGAGTTAGAGCAGAAATAAAGCAGAGTTAGAGCAGAAATAAAGCAGAGTTAGAGCAGAAATAAAGCAGAGTTAGAGCAGAAATAAAGCAGAGTTAGAGCAGAAATAAAGCAGAGATTGAGCAGAAAGAAAGCAGAGTTAAAGCAGAAACAAAGCAGTGTTAAAGCAGAGTTAGAGCAGAAATAAAGCTGAGTTAGAGCAGAAATAAAGCAGAGATTGAGCAGAATTAAAGCAAAGATTGAGCAGAAATAAAGAAGAGATTGAGCAGAATTAAAGCAGAGATTAAGCAGAAATAAGGCAGAGTTAGAGAAGAAATAAAGCAGAGTTAGAGCAGATATAAAGCAGAGTTAGAGCAGAAATAAAGCAGAGATTGAGCAGAAAGAAAGCAGAGTTAAAGCAGAAATAAAGCAGAGTTAAAGCAGAAAAGAGCAAAGTAAGAGCAGAAATAAAGCAGATTAAACAGAAATATAAATTGAGCAAAAATAAACTGAGAAAGAGCAGAAATAAAGCAGAGATTAAACATAAATAAAGCAGAGTTTGAGCAGAAATAAAGCAGAGTTAGAGCAGAAATAAAGCAGAGTAAGAGCAGAAATAAAGCAGAGTTAGAGATAAAATAAAGCAGATTTAGAGCAGAACTGGAGCAGAAGAGATTGAGCAGAAATAAAGCAGAGATTGAGCAGAAATAAAGCAGAGATTGAGCAAAAATAAAAAAGCAGAGTTAGAGCAGAACTGGAACAGAAATAAAGCAGAGTTAGAGCAGAAATAAAGCAGAGTTAGAGCAGAAACAAAGCAGAGTTAGAGATGAAATAAAGCAGAGTTAGAGCAGAACTGGAGCAGAAGAGATTGAGCAGAAATAAAGCAGAGATTGAGCAGAAATAAAGCAGAGATTGAGCAAAAATAAAAAAGCAGAGTTAGAGCAGAACTGGAACAGAAATAAAGCAGAGTTAGAGCAGAAATAAAGCAGAGTTAGAGCAGAAACAAAGCAGAGTTAGAGCAGAAATAAAGCAGAGTTAGAGCAGAAATAAAGCAGAGTTAGAGCAGAAATAAAGCAGAGATTGAGCAGAATTAAAGCAGAGATCGAGCAGCAATAAAGCAGAGTTCGAGCAGAAATAAAGCAGAGTAAGAGCAGAAATAAAGCAGAGTTAGAGCAGAAATAAAGCAGAGTTAGAGCAGAACTGGAGCAGAAGAGATTGAGCAGAAATAAAGCAGAGATTGAGCAGAAATAAAGCAGAGATTGAGCAAAAATAAAAAAGCAGAGTTAGAGCAGAACTGGAACAGAAATAAAGCAGAGTAAGAGCAGAAATAAAGCAGAGTTAGAGCAGAAACAAAGCAGAGTTAGAGCAGAAATAAAGCAGAGTTAGAGCAGAAATAAAGCAGAGTTAGAGCAGAAATAAAGCAGAGATTGAGCAGAATTAAAGCAGAGATCGAGCAGCAATAAAGCAGAGTTCGAGCAGAAATAAAGCAGAGTAAGAGCAGAAATAAAGCAGAGTTAGAGCAGAAATAAAGCAGAGATTGAGCAGAAATAAAGCAGAGATTGAGCAGAAAGAAAGCAGAGTTAAAGCAGAAATAAAGCAGAGTTAGAGCAGAAATAAAGCAGAGTTAGAGCAGAAATAAAGCAGAGTTAGAGCAGAACTGAGGCAGAAGAGATTGAGCAGAAATAAAGCAGAGAAGGAGCAGATATAAAGCAGAGACAGAAATAAAGCAGAGAAGGAGCATAAATAAAGCAGAGACAGAAATAAAGTAGAGATTAAACAGAAATAAAGCAGAGTTTGAGCAGAAATAAAGCAGAGTTAGAGCAGAAATAAAGCAGGGTTAGAGCAGAAATAAAGCAGAGTTAGAGCAGAAATAAAGCAGAGATTGAGCAGAAATAAAGCAGAGTTAGAGCAGAAATAAAGCAGAGTTAGAGCAGAAATAAAGCAGAGATTCAGCAGAAATAAAGGCAGAGTAAGAGCAGATATAAAGCAGAGTTAGAGCAGAAATAAAGCAGAGTTAGAGCAGATATAAAGCAGAGTTAGAGCAGAAATAAAGCAGAGATTCAGCAGAAATAAAGGCAGAGTTAGAGCAGATATAAAGCAGAGTTAGAGCAGAAATAAAGCAGAGTTAGAGCAGATATAAAGCAGAGTTAGAGCAGAAATAAAGAAGAGTTAGAGCAGAAATAAAGCAGAGTTAGAGCAGAAATAAAGCAGAGATTGAGCAGAATTAAAGCAGAGATCGAGCAGCAATAAAGCAGAGTTCGAGCAGAAATAAAGCAGAGTAAGAGCAGAAATAAAGCAGAGTTAGAGCAGAAATAAAGCAGAGTTAGAGAAGAACTGGAGCAGAAGAGATTGAGCAGAAATAAAGCAGAGATTGAGCAGAAATAAAGCAGAGATTGAGCAGAAAGAAAGCAGAGTTAAAGCAGAAATAAAGCAGAGTTAGAGCAGAAATAAAGCAGAGTTAGAGCAGAAATAAAGCAGAGTTAGAGCAGAACTGAGGCAGAAGAGATTGAGCAGAAATAAAGCAGAGAAGGAGCAGATATAAAGCAGAGACAGAAATAAAGCAGAGAAGGAGCATAAATAAAGCAGAGACAGAAATAAAGTAGAGATTAAACAGAAATAAAGCAGAGTTTGAGCAGAAATAAAGCAGAGTTAGAGCAGAAATAAAGCAGGGTTAGAGCAGAAATAAAGCAGAGTTAGAGCAGAAATAAAGCAGAGATTGAGCAGAAATAAAGCAGAGTTAGAGCAGAAATAAAGCAGAGTTAGAGCAGAAATAAAGCAGAGATTCAGCAGAAATAAAGGCAGAGTAAGAGCAGATATAAAGCAGAGTTAGAGCAGAAATAAAGCAGAGTTAGAGCAGATATAAAGCAGAGTTAGAGCAGAAATAAAGCAGAGATTCAGCAGAAATAAAGGCAGAGTTAGAGCAGATATAAAGCAGAGTTAGAGCAGAATTAAAGCAAAGATTGAGCAGAAATAAAGAAGAGATTGAGCAGAATTAAAGCAGAGATTAAGCAGAAATAAGGCAGAGTTAGAGAAGAAATAAAGCAGAGTTAGAGCAGATATAAAGCAGAGTTAGAGCAGAAATAAAGCAGAGATTGAGCAGAAAGAAAGCAAAGTTAAAGCAGAAATAAAGCAGAGTTAAAGCAGAAAAGAGCAAAGTAAGAGCAGAAATAAAGCAGATTAAACAGAAATATAAATTGAGCAAAAATAAACTGAGAAAGAGCAGAAATAAAGCAGAGATTAAACATAAATAAAGCAGAGTTTGAGCAGAAATAAAGCAGAGTTAGAGCAGAAATAAAGCAGAGTAAGAGCAGAAATAAAGCAGAGTTAGAGATGAAATAAAGCAGAGTTAGAGCAGAACTGGAGCAGAAGAGATTGAGCAGAAATAAAGCAGAGATTGAGCAGAAATAAAGCAGAGATTGAGCAAAAATAAAAAAGCAGAGTTAGAGCAGAACTGGAACAGAAATAAAGCAGAGTTAGAGCAGAAATAAAGCAGAGTTAGAGCAGAAACAAAGCAGAGTTAGAGATGAAATAAAGCAGAGTTAGAGCAGAACTGGAGCAGAAGAGATTGAGCAGAAATAAAGCAGAGATTGAGCAGAAATAAAGCAGAGATTGAGCAAAAATAAAAAAGCAGAGTTAGAGCAGAACTGGAACAGAAATAAAGCAGAGTTAGAGCAGAAACAAAGCAGAGTTAGAGCAGAAATAAAGCAGAGTTAGAGCAGAAATAAAGCAGAGTTAGAGCAGAAATAAAGCAGAGATTGAGCAGAATTAAAGCAGAGATCGAGCAGCAATAAAGCAGAGTTCGAGCAGAAATAAAGCAGAGTAAGAGCAGAAATAAAGCAGAGTAAGAGCAGAAATAAAGCAGAGTTAGAGATGAAATAAAGCAGAGTTAGAGCAGAACTGGAGCAGAAGAGATTGAGCAGAAATAAAGCAGAGATTGAGCAGAAATAAAGCAGAGATCGAGCAGCAATAAAGCAGAGTTCGAGCAGAAATAAAGCAGAGTAAGAGCAGAAATAAAGCAGAGTTAGAGCAGAAATAAAGCAGAGTTAGAAAAGAACTGGAGCAGAAGAGATTGAGCAGAAATAAAGCAGAGATTGAGCAGAAATAAAGCAGAGATTGAGCAGAAAGAAAGCAGAGTTAAAGCAGAAATAAAGCAGAGTTAGAGCAGAAATAAAGCAGAGTTAGAGCAGATTTAAAGCAGAGTTAGAGCAGAAATAAAGCAGAGATTGAGCAGAAAGAAAGCAGAGTTAAAGCAGAAATACAGCAGAGTTAGAGCAGAAATAAAGCAGAGTTAGAACAGAAATAAAGCAGAGATTGAGCAGAAATAAAGCAGAAATAAAGCAGAGTTAGAGCAGAAATAAAGCAGAGTTAGAGCAGAAATAAAGCAGAGTTATAGCAGAAATAAAGCAGAGATTGAGCAGAAATAAAGCAGAGTTAGAGCAGAAATAAAGCAGAGTTTGAGCAGAAATAAAGTAGAGATTAAGCAGAAATAAAGCAGAGATTGAGCAAAAATAAAAAAGCAGAGTTAGAGAAGAATTGGAACAGAAATAAAGCAGAGTTAGAGCAGAAACAAAGCAGAGTTAGAGCAGAAATAAAGCAGAGTTAGAGCAGAAATAAAGCAGAGATTGAGCAGAATTAAAGCAGAGATTGAGCAGCAATAAAGCAGAGTTCGAGCAGAAATAAAGCAGAGTAAGAGCAGAAATAAAGCAGAGTTAGAGCAGAAATAAAGCAGAGTTAGAGCAGAACTGGAGCAGAAGAGATTGAGCAGAAATAAAGCAGAGATTGAGCAGAAATAAAGCAGAGATTGAGCAGAAAGAAAGCAGAGTTAAAGCAGAAATACAGCAGAGTTAGAGCAGAAATAAAGCAGAGTTAGAACAGAAATAAAGCAGAGATTGAGCAGAAATAAAGCAGAAATAAAGCAGAGTTAGAGCAGAAATAAAGCAGAGTTAGAGCAGAAATAAAGCAGAGTTATAGCAGAAATAAAGCAGAGATTGAGCAGAAATAAAGCAGAGTTAGAGCAGAAATAAAGCAGAGTTTGAGCAGAAATAAAGTAGAGATTAAGCAGAAATAAAGCAGAGATTGAGCAAAAATAAAAAAGCAGAGTTAGAGAAGAATTGGAACAGAAATAAAGCAGAGTTAGAGCAGAAACAAAGCAGAGTTAGAGCAGAAATAAAGCAGAGTTAGAGCAGAAATAAAGCAGAGATTGAGCAGAATTAAAGCAGAGATTGAGCAGCAATAAAGCAGAGTTCGAGCAGAAATAAAGCAGAGTAAGAGCAGAAATAAAGCAGAGTTAGAGCAGAAATAAAGCAGAGTTAGAGCAGAACTGGAGCAGAAGAGATTGAGCAGAAATAAAGCAGAGATTGAGCAGAAATAAAGCAGAGATTGAGCAGAAAGAAAGCAGAGTTAAAGCAGAAATCAAGCAGAGTAAGAGCAGAAATAAAGCAGAGTTAGAGCAGATATAAAGCAGAGTTAGAGCAGAAATAAAGCAGAGATTGAGCAGAAAGAAAGCAGAGTTAAAGCAGAAATACAGCAGAGTTAGAGCAGAAATAAAGCAGAGTTAGAGCAGAAATAAAGCTGAGATTGAGCAGAAATAAAGCAGAAATAAAGCAGAGTTAGAGCAGAAATAAAGCAGAGTTAGAGCAGAAATAAAGCAGAAATAAAGCAGAGTTAGAGCAGAAATAAAGCAGAGATTGAACAGAAATAAAGCAGAGTTAGAGCAGAAATAAAGCAGAGTTAGAGCAGAAATAAAGCAGAGATTCAGCAGAAATAAAGGCAGAGTTAGAGCAGATATAAAGCAGAGTTAGAGCAGAAATAAAGCATAGATTCAGCAGAAATAAAGGCAGAGTTAGAGCAGATATAAAGCAGAGTTAGAGCAGAAATAAAGCAGAGTTAGAGCAGATATAAAGCAGAGTTAGAGCAGAAATAAAGAAGAGTTAGAGCAGAAATAAAGCAGAGTTAGAGCAGAAATAAAGCAGAGTTAGAGCAGAAATAAAGCAGAGTTAGAGCAGAAATAAAGCAGAGTTAAAGCAGAAAAGAGCAAAGTAAGAGCAGAAATAAAGCAGATTAAACAGAAATATAAATTGAGCAAAAATAAACTGAGAAAGAGCAGAAATAAAGCAGAGATTAAACATAAATAAAGCAGAGTTTGAGCAGAAATAAAGCAGAGTTAGAGCAGAAATAAAGCAGAGTAAGAGCAGAAATAAAGCAGAGTTAGAGATGAAATAAAGCAGAGTTAGAGCAGAACTGGAGCAGAAGAGATTGAGCAGAAATAAAGCAGAGATTGAGCAGAAATAAAGCAGAGATTGAGCAAAAATAAAAAAGCAGAGTTAGAGCAGAACTGGAACAGAAATAAAGCAGAGTTAGAGCAGAAATAAAGCAGAGTTAGAGCAGAAACAAAGCAGAGTTAGAGATGAAATAAAGCAGAGTTAGAGCAGAACTGGAGCAGAAGAGATTGAGCAGAAATAAAGCAGAGATTGAGCAGAAATAAAGCAGAGATTGAGCAAAAATAAAAAAGCAGAGTTAGAGCAGAACTGGAACAGAAATAAAGCAGAGTTAGAGCAGAAACAAAGCAGAGTTAGAGCAGAAATAAAGCAGAGTTAGAGCAGAAATAAAGCAGAGTTAGAGCAGAAATAAAGCAGAGATTGAGCAGAATTAAAGCAGAGATCGAGCAGCAATAAAGCAGAGTTCGAGCAGAAATAAAGCAGAGTAAGAGCAGAAATAAAGCAGAGTTAGAGCAGAAATAAAGCAGAGTTAGAGCAGAACTGGAGCAGAAGAGATTGAGCAGAAATAAAGCAGAGTTAGAGCAGAAATAAAGCAGAGTTAGAGCAGAAATAAAGCAGAGATTGAGCAGAATTAAAGCAGAGATCGAGCAGCAATAAAGCAGAGTTCGAGCAGAAATAAAGCAGAGTAAGAGCAGAAATAAAGCAGAGTTAGAGCAGAAATAAAGCAGAGTTAGAGAAGAACTGGAGCAGAAGAGATTGAGCAGAAATAAAGCAGAGATTGAGCAGAAATAAAGCAGAGATTGAGCAGAAAGAAAGCAGAGTTAAAGCAGAAATAAAGCAGAGTTAGAGCAGAAATAAAGCAGAGTTAGAGCAGAAATAAAGCAGAGTTAGAGCAGAACTGAGGCAGAAGAGATTGAGCAGAAATAAAGCAGAGAAAGAGCAGATATAAAGCAGAGACAGAAATAAAGCAGAGAAGGAGCATAAATAAAGCAGAGACAGAAATAAAGTAGAGATTAAACAGAAATAAAGCAGAGTTTGAGCAGAAATAAAGCAGAGTTAGAGCAGAAATAAAGCAGGGTTAGAGCAGAAATAAAGCAGAGTTAGAGCAGAAATAAAGCAGAGATTGAGCAGAAATAAAGCAGAGTTAGAGCAGAAATAAAGCAGAGTTAGAGCAGAAATAAAGCAGAGATTCAGCAGAAATAAAGGCAGAGTTAGAGCAGATATAAAGCAGAGTTAGAGCAGAAATAAAGCAGAGTTAGAGCAGATATAAAGCAGAGTTAGAGCAGAAATAAAGCAGAGATTCAGCAGAAATAAAGGCAGAGTTAGAGCAGATATAAAGCAGAGTTAGAGCAGAAATAAAGCAGAGTTAGAGCAGATATAAAGCAGAGTTAGAGCAGAAATAAAGAAGAGTTAGAGCAGAAATAAAGCAGAGTTAGAGCAGAAATAAAGCAGAGTTAGAGCAGAAATAAAGCAGAGTTAGAGCAGAAATAAAGCAGAGTTAGAGCAGAAATAAAGCAGAGATTGAGCAGAAAGAAAGCAGAGTTAAAGCAGAAACAAAGCAGTGTTAGAGCAGACATAAAGCAGAGTTAGAGCAGAAATAAAGCTGAGTTAGAGCAGAAATAAAGCAGAGATTGAGCAGAATTAAAGCAAAGATTGAGCAGAAATAAAGCAGAGATTGAGCAGAATTAAAGCAGAGATTGAGCAGAAATAAAGCAGAGTTAGAGCAGAAATAAAGCAGAGTTAGAGCAGATATAAAGCAGAGTTAGAGCAGAAATAAAGCAGAGATTGAGCAGAAAGAAAGCAGAGTTAAAGCAGAAATAAAGCAGAGTTAGAGCAGAAAAGAGCAAAGTAAGAGCAGAAATAAAGCAGATTAAACAGAAATATAAATTGAGCAAAAATAAAGCTGAGAAAGAGCAGAAATAAAGCAGAGATTAAACATAAATAAAGCAGAGTTTGAGCAGAACTGGAGCAGAAGAGATTGAGCAGAAATAAAGCAGAGATTGAGCAGAAATAAAGCAGAGATTGAGCAAAAATAAAAAAGCAGAGTTAGAGCAGAACTGGAACAGAAATAAAGCAGAGTTAGAGCAGAAATAAAGCAGAGTTAGAGCAGAAACAAAGCAGAGTTAGAGCAGAAATAAAGCAGAGTTAGAGCAGAAATAAAGCAGAGTTAGAGCAGAAATAAAGCAGAGATTGAGCAGAATTAAAGCAGAGATCGAGCAGCAATAAAGCAGAGTTCGAGCAGAAATAAAGCAGAGTAAGAGCAGAAATAAAGCAGAGTTAGAGCAGAAATAAAGCAGAGTTAGAAAAGAACTGGAGCAGAAGAGATTGAGCAGAAATAAAGCAGAGATTGAGCAGAAATAAAGCAGAGATTGAGCAGAAAGAAAGCAGAGTTAAAGCAGAAATAAAGCAGAGTTAGAGCAGAAATAAAGCAGAGTTAGAGCAGATTTAAAGCAGAGTTAGAGCAGAAATAAAGCAGAGATTGAGCAGAAAGAAAGCAGAGTTAAAGCAGAAATACAGCAGAGTTAGAGCAGAAATAAAGCAGAGTTAGAACAGAAATAAAGCAGAGATTGAGCAGAAATAAAGCAGAAATAAAGCAGAGTTAGAGCAGAAATAAAGCAGAGTTAGAGCAGAAATAAAGCAGAGTTATAGCAGAAATAAAGCAGAGATTGAGCAGAAATAAAGCAGAGTTAGAGCAGAAATAAAGCAGAGATTGAGCAGAAATAAAGCAGAGATTGAGCAGAAAGAAAGCAGAGTTAAAGCAGAAATAAAGCAGAGTTAGAGCAGAAATAAAGCAGAGTTAGAGCAGAAAAGAGCAAAGTAAGAGCAGAAATAAAGCAGATTAAACAGAAATATAAATTGAGCAAAAATAAAGCAGAGAAAGAGCAGAAATAAAGCAGAGATTAAACATAAATAAAGCAGAGTTTGAGCAGAAATAAAGCAGAGATTGAGCAGAAAGAAAGCAGAGTTAAAGCAGAAATAAAGCAGAGTTAGAGCAGAAAAGAGCAGAGATTGAGCAGAAAGAAAGCAAAGTTAAGCAGAAATAAAGCAGAGATTGAGCAGAAATAAAGCAGAGTTAGAGCAGATATAAAGCAGAGATTGAGCAGAAAGAAAGCAGAGTTAAAGCAGAAATACAGCAGAGTTAGAGCAGAAATAAAGCAGAGTTAGAGCAAAACTAGAGCAGAAGAGATTGAGCAGAAATAAAGCAGAGATTGAGCGAAAATAAAAGAGCAGAGTTAGAGAAGAACTGGAACAGAAATAAAGCAGAGTTAGAGCAGAAACAAAGCAGAGTTAGAGCGGATTATAAAGCAGAGTTAGAGCAGAAATAAAGCAGAGATTGAGCAGAAAGAAAGCAGAGTTAAAGCAGAAATAAAGCAGAGTTAGAGCAGAAATAAAGCAGAGATTGAGCAGAATTAAAGCAGAGTTAAAGCAGAAATAAAGCAGAGTTAGAGCAGATATAAAGCAGAGTTAGAGCAGAAATAAAGCAAAGATTGAGCAGAAATAAAGAAGAAATTGAGCAGAATTAAAGCAGAGATTAAGCAGAAATAAAGCAGAGTTAGAGAATAAATAAAGCAGAGTTAGAGCAGATATAAAGCAGAGTTAGAGCAGAAATAAAGCAGAGATTGAGCAGAAAGAAAGCAGAGTTAAAGCAGAGTAAGAGCAGAAAAGAGCAGAGTTAGAGCAGAAATAAAGCAGATTAAACAGAAATATAAATTGAGCAAAAATAAAGCAGTGAAAGAGCAGAAAAAAAGCAGAGATTAAACATTAATAAAGCAGAGTTTGAGCAGAAATAAAGCAGAGATAAGCAGAAATAAAGCGGAGATTGAGCAAAAATAAAAAACCAGAGTTAGAGCAGAACTGAAACAGAAATAAAGCGGAGATTGAGCAAAAATAAAAAACCAGAGTTAGAGCAGAACTGAAACAGAAATAAAGCAGAGTTAGAGCAGAAATAAAGCAGAGTTAGAGCAGAAATAAAGCAGAGATTGAGCAGATATAAAGCAGAATTAGAGCAGAAATAAAGCAGAGTTAGAGCAGAAATAAAGCAGAGTTAGAGCAGAAATAAAGCAGAGTTAGAGCAGAAATAAAGCAGAGTTAGAGCAGAAATAAAGCAGAGATTGAGCAGAAAGAAAGCAGAGTTAAAGCAGTGTTAGAGCAGACATAAAGCAGAGTTAGAGCAGAAATAAAGCTGAGTTAGAGCAGAAATAAAGCAGAGACTGAGCAGAATTAAAGTAGAGATTGAGCAGAAAAGCAGAGATTGAGCAGAATTAAAGCAGAGATTAAGCAGAATTAAAGCAAAGTTAGAGCAGAAATAAAGCAGAGTTAGAGCAGAAATAAAGCAGAGTTAAAGCAGATATAAAGCAGAGTTAGAGCAGATATAAAGCAGAATTAGAGCAGAAATAAAGCAGAATTAGAGCAGAAATAAAGCAGAGTTAGAGCAGAAATAAAGCAGAGTTAGAGCAGACATATAGCAGAGATTAAACATAAATAAAGCAGAGTTTGAGCAGAAATAAAGCAGAGATAAGCAGAAATAAAGCGGAGATTGAGCAAAAATAAAAAACCAGAGTTAGAGCAGAACTGAAACAGAAATAAAGCGGAGATTGAGCAAAAATAAAAAACCAGAGTTAGAGCAGAACTGAAACAGAAATAAAGCAGAGTTAGAGCAGAAATAAAGCAGAGTTAGAGCAGAAATAAAGCAGAGATTGAGCAGATATAAAGCAGAATTAGAGCAGAAATAAAGCAGAGTTAGAGCAGAAATAAAGCAGAGTTAGAGCAGAAATAAAGCAGAGTTAGAGCAGAAATAAAGCAGAGATTGAGCAGAAAGAAAGCAGAGTTAAAGCAGTGTTAGAGCAGACATAAAGCAGAGTTAGAGCAGAAATAAAGCTGAGTTAGAGCAGAAATAAAGCAGAGACTGAGCAGAATTAAAGTAGAGATTGAGCAGAAAAGCAGAGATTGAGCAGAATTAAAGCAGAGATTGAGCAGAATTAAAGCAGAGTTAGAGCAGAAATAAAGCAGAGTTAGAGCAGAAATAAAGCAGAGTTAAAGCAGATATAAAGCAGAGTTAGAGCAGATATAAAGCAGAATTAGAGCAGAAATAAAGCAGAGTTAGAGCAGAAATAAAGCAGAGTTAGAGCAGACATAAAGCAGAGTTAGAGCAGAAATAAAGCTGAGTTAGAGCAGAAATAAAGCAGAGATTGAGCAGAATTAAAGCAAAGATTGAGCAGAAATAAAGCAGAGATTGAGCAGAATTAAAAAAGAGATTGAGCAGAAATAAAGCAGAGTTAGAGCAGAAATAAAGCAGAGTTAGAGCAGAAATAAAGCAGAGTTAGAGCAGAAATAAAGCAGAGTTAGAGCAGAAATAAAGCAGAGTTAGAGCAGAAATAAAGCAGAGATTGAGCAGAAAGAAAGCAGAGTTAAAGCAGTGTTAGAGCAGACATAAAGCAGAGTTAGAGCAGAAATAAAGCTGAGTTAGAGCAGAAATAAAGCAGAGACTGAGCAGAATTAAAGTAGAGATTGAGCAGAAAAGCAGAGATTGAGCAGAATTAAAGCAGAGATTGAGCAGAATTAAAGCAGAGTTAGAGCAGAAATAAAGCAGAGTTAATGCATGAAATAAAGCAGAGTTAGAGCAGATATAAAGCAGAGTTAGAGCAGATATAAAGCAGAATTAGAGCAGAAATAAAGCAGAGTTAGAGCAGAAATAAAGCAGAGTTAGAGCAGAAATAAAGCAGAGTTAGAGCAGAAATAAAGCAGAGATTGAGCAGAAAGAAAGCAGAGTTAAAGCAGTGTTAGAGCAGACATAAAGCAGAGTTAGAGCAGAAATAAAGCTGAGTTAGAGCAGAAATAAAGCAGAGATTGAGCAGAATTAAAGCAAAGATTGAGCAGAAATAAAGCAGAGATTGAGCAGAATTAAAGCAGAGATTGAGCAGAAATAAAGCAGAGTTAGAGCAGAAATAAAGCAGAGTTAGAGCAGATATAAAGCAGAGTTAGAGCAGAAATAAAGCAGAGATTGAGCAGAAAGAAAGCAGAGTTAAAGCAGAAATAAAGCAGAGTTAGAGCAGAAAAGAGCAAAGTAAGAGCAGAAATAAAGCAGATTAAACAGAAATATAAATTGAGCAAAAATAAAGCTGAGAAAGAGCAGAAATAAAGCAGAGATTAAACATAAATAAAGCAGAGTTTGAGCAGAAATAAAGCAGAGATAAGCAGAAATAAAGCGGAGATTGAGCAAAAATAAAAAAGCAGAGTTAGAGCAGAACTGAAACAGAAATAAAGCAGAGTAAGAGCAGAAATAAAGCAGAGTTAGAGCAGAAATAAAGCAGAGATTGAGCAAAAAGAAAGCAGAGTTAAAGCAGAAATAAAGCAGTGTTAGAGCAGAAATAAAGCAGAGTTAGAGCAGAAATAAAGCAGAGTTAGAGCAGAAATAAAGCAGAGTTAGAGCAGAAATAAAGCAGAGACTGAGCAGAAATTTAAGCAGAGATTGAGCAGAAAAGCAGAGATTGAGCAGAATAAAAGCAGAGATTGAGCAGAATTAAAGCAGAGTTAGAGCAGAAATAAAGCAGAGTTAGAGCAGAAATAAAGCAGAGTTAGAGCAGATATAAAGCAGAGTTAAAGCAGAAATAAAGCAGAGTTAGAGCAGAAAAGAGCAAAGTAAGAGCAGAAATAAAGCAGATTAAACAGAAATATAAATTGAGCAAAAATAAAGCAGAGAAAGAGCAGAAATAAAGCAGAGATTAAACATAAATAAAGCAGAGTTTGAGCAGAAATAAAGCAGAGATTGAGCAGAAAGAAAGCAGAGTTAAAGCAGAAATAAAGCAGAGTTAGAGCAGAAATAAAGCAGAGTTAGAGCAAAACTAGAGCAGAAGAGATTGAGCAGAAATAAAGCAGAGATTGAGCGAAAATAAAAGAGCAGAGTTAGAGCAGAACTGGAACAGAAATAAAGCAGAGTTAGAGCAGAAACAAAGCAGAGTTAGAGCGGATTATAAAGCAGAGTTGGAGCAGAAATAAAGCAGAGATTGAGCAGAAAGAAAGCAGAGTTAAAGCAGAGTAAGAGCAGAAAAGAGCAGAGTTAGAGCAGAAATAAAGCAGATTAAACAGAAATATAAATTGAGCAAAAATAAAGCAGAGAAAGAGCAGAAATAAAGCAGAGATTAAACATAAATAAAGCAGAGTTTGAGCAGAAATAAAGCAGAGATAAGCAGAAATAAAGCGGAGATTGAGCAAAAATAAAAAACCAGAGTTAGAGCAGAACTGAAACAGAAATAAAGCAAAGTTAGAGCAGAAATAAAGCAGAGTTAGAGCAGATATAAAGCAGAGTTAGAGCAGAAATAAAGCAGAGATTGAGCAGAAAGAAAGCAGAGTTAAAGCAGAAATAAAGCAGAGTTAGAGCAGAAATAAAGCAGAGTTAGAGCAGAAATAAAGCAGAGTTAGAGCAGATATAAAGCAGAGTTAGAGCAGATATAAAGCAGAATTAGAGCAGAAATAAACAGAGTTAGAGCAGAAATAAAGCAGAGTTAGAGCAGAAATAAAGCAGAGTTAGAGCAGAAATAAAGCAGAGATTGAGCAGAAAGAAAGCATAGTTAAAGCAGTGTTAGAGCAGACATAAAGCAGAGTTAGAGCAGAAATAAAGCTGAGTTAGAGCAGAAATAAAGCAGAGATTGAGCAGAATTAAAGCAAAGATTGAGCAGAAATAAAGAAGAGATTGAGCAGAATTAAAGCAGAGATTAAGCAGAAATAAGGCAGAGTTAGAGAAGAAATAAAGCAGAGTTAGAGCAGATATAAAGCAGAGTTAGAGCAGAAATAAAGCAGAGATTGAGCAGAAAGAAAGCAGAGTTAAAGCAGAAATAAAGCAGAGTTAAAGCAGAAAAGAGCAAAGTAAGAGCAGAAATAAAGCAGATTAAACAGAAATATAAATTGAGCAAAAATAAACTGAGAAAGAGCAGAAATAAAGCAGAGATTAAACATAAATAAAGCAGAGTTTGAGCAGAAATAAAGCAGAGTTAGAGCAGAAATAAAGCAGAAATAAAGCAGAGTTAGAGCAGAAATAAAGCAGAGATTGAGCAGAAATAAAGCAGAGTTAGAGCAGAAATAAAGCAGAGTTAGAGCAGAAATAAAGCAGAGATTCAGCAGAAATAAAGGCAGAGTTAGAGCAGATATAAAGCAGAGTTAGAGCAGAAATAAAGCAGAGTTAGAGCAGATATAAAGCAGAGTTAGAGCAGAAATAAAGCATAGATTCAGCAGAAATAAAGGCAGAGTTAGAGCAGATATAAAGCAGAGTTAGAGCAGAAATAAAGCAGAGTTAGAGCAGATATAAAGCAGAGTTAGAGCAGAAATAAAGAAGAGTTAGAGCAGAAATAAAGCAGAGTTAGAGCAGAAATAAAGCAGAGTTAGAGCAGAAATAAAGCAGAGTTAGAGCAGAAATAAAGCAGAGTTAGAGCAGAAATAAAGCAGAGATTGAGCAGAAAGAAAGCAGAGTTAAAGCAGAAACAAAGCAGTGTTAGAGCAGACATAAAGCAGAGTTAGAGCAGAAATAAAGCTGAGTTAGAGCAGAAATAAAGCAGAGATTGAGCAGAATTAAAGCAAAGATTGAGCAGAAATAAAGAAGAGATTGAGCAGAATTAAAGCAGAGATTAAGCAGAAATAAGGCAGAGTTAGAGAAGAAATAAAGCAGAGTTAGAGCAGATATAAAGCAGAGTTAGAGCAGAAATAAAGCAGAGATTGAGCAGAAAGAAAGCAGAGTTAAAGCAGAAATAAAGCAGAGTTAAAGCAGAAAAGAGCAAAGTAAGAGCAGAAATAAAGCAGATTAAACAGAAATATAAATTGAGCAAAAATAAACTGAGAAAGAGCAGAAATAAAGCAGAGATTAAACATAAATAAAGCAGAGTTTGAGCAGAAATAAAGCAGAGTTAGAGCAGAAATAAAGCAGAGTAAGAGCAGAAATAAAGCAGAGTTAGAGATAAAATAAAGCAGAGTTAGAGCAGAACTGGAGCAGAAGAGATTGAGCAGAAATAAAGCAGAGATTGAGCAGAAATAAAGCAGAGATTGAGCAAAAATAAAAAAGCAGAGTTAGAGCAGAACTGGAACAGAAATAAAGCAGAGTTAGAGCAGAAATAAAGCAGAGTTAGAGCAGAAACAAAGCAGAGTTAGAGATGAAATAAAGCAGAGTTAGAGCAGAACTGGAGCAGAAGAGATTGAGCAGAAATAAAGCAGAGATTGAGCAGAAATAAAGCAGAGATTGAGCAAAAATAAAAAAGCAGAGTTAGAGCAGAACTGGAACAGAAATAAAGCAGAGTTAGAGCAGAAACAAAGCAGAGTTAGAGCAGAAATAAAGCAGAGTTAGAGCAGAAATAAAGCAGAGTTAGAGCAGAAATAAAGCAGAGATTGAGCAGAATTAAAGCAGAGATCGAGCAGCAATAAAGCAGAGTTCGAGCAGAAATAAAGCAGAGTAAGAGCAGAAATAAAGCAGAGTAAGAGCAGAAATAAAGCAGAGTTAGAGATGAAATAAAGCAGAGTTAGAGCAGAACTGGAGCAGAAGAGATTGAGCAGAAATAAAGCAGAGATTGAGCAGAAATAAAGCAGAGATTGAGCAAAAATAAAGAAGCAGAGTTAGAGCAGAACTGGAACAGAAATAAAGCAGAGTTAGAGCAGAAATAAAGCAGAGTTAGAGCAGAAACAAAGCAGAGTTAGAGCAGAAATAAAGCAGAGTTAGAGCAGAAATAAAGCAGAGTTAGAGCAGAAATAAAGCAGAGATTGAGCAGAATTAAAGCAGAGATCGAGCAGCAATAAAGCAGAGTTCGAGCAGAAATAAAGCAGAGTAAGAGCAGAAATAAAGCAGAGTTAGAGCAGAAATAAAGCAGAGTTAGAAAAGAACTGGAGCAGAAGAGATTGAGCAGAAATAAAGCAGAGATTGAGCAGAAATAAAGCAGAGATTGAGCAGAAAGAAAGCAGAGTTAAAGCAGAAATAAAGCAGAGTTAGAGCAGAAATAAAGCAGAGTTAGAGCAGATTTAAAGCAGAGTTAGAGCAGAAATAAAGCAGAGATTGAGCAGAAAGAAAGCAGAGTTAAAGCAGAAATACAGCAGAGTTAGAGCAGAAATAAAGCAGAGTTAGAACAGAAATAAAGCAGAGATTGAGCAGAAATAAAGCAGAAATAAAGCAGAGTTAGAGCAGAAATAAAGCAGAGTTAGAGCAGAAATAAAGCAGAGTTATAGCAGAAATAAAGCAGAGATTGAGCAGAAATAAAGCAGAGTTAGAGCAGAAATAAAGCAGAGTTTGAGCAGAAATAAAGTAGAGATTAAGCAGAAATAAAGCAGAGATTGAGCAAAAATAAAAAAGCAGAGTTAGAGAAGAATTGGAACAGAAATAAAGCAGAGTTAGAGCAGAAACAAAGCAGAGTTAGAGCAGAAATAAAGCAGAGTTAGAGCAGAAATAAAGCAGAGATTGAGCAGAATTAAAGCAGAGATTGAGCAGCAATAAAGCAGAGTTCGAGCAGAAATAAAGCAGAGTAAGAGCAGAAATAAAGCAGAGTTAGAGCAGAAATAAAGCAGAGTTAGAGCAGAACTGGAGCAGAAGAGATTGAGCAGAAATAAAGCAGAGATTGAGCAGAAATAAAGCAGAGATTGAGCAGAAAGAAAGCAGAGTTAAAGCAGAAATCAAGCAGAGTAAGAGCAGAAATAAAGCAGAGTTAGAGCAGATATAAAGCAGAGTTAGAGCAGAAATAAAGCAGAGATTGAGCAGAAAGAAAGCAGAGTTAAAGCAGAAATACAGCAGAGTTAGAGCAGAAATAAAGCAGAGTTAGAGCAGAAATAAAGCTGAGATTGAGCAGAAATAAAGCAGAAATAAAGCAGAGTTAGAGCAGAAATAAAGCAGAGTTAGAGCAGAAATAAAGCAGAAATAAAGCAGAGTTAGAGCAGAAATAAAGCAGAGATTGAGCAGAAATAAAGCAGAGTTAGAGCAGAAATAAAGCAGAGTTAGAGCAGAAATAAAGCAGAGATTCAGCAGAAATAAAGGCAGAGTTAGAGCAGATATAAAGCAGAGTTAGAGCAGAAATAAAGCATAGATTCAGCAGAAATAAAGGCAGAGTTAGAGCAGATATAAAGCAGAGTTAGAGCAGAAATAAAGCAGAGTTAGAGCAGATATAAAGCAGAGTTAGAGCAGAAATAAAGAAGAGTTAGAGCAGAAATAAAGCAGAGTTAGAGCAGAAATAAAGCAGAGTTAGAGCAGAAATAAAGCAGAGTTAGAGCAGAAATAAAGCAGAGTTAAAGCAGAAAAGAGCAAAGTAAGAGCAGAAATAAAGCAGATTAAACAGAAATATAAATTGAGCAAAAATAAACTGAGAAAGAGCAGAAATAAAGCAGAGATTAAACATAAATAAAGCAGAGTTTGAGCAGAAATAAAGCAGAGTTAGAGCAGAAATAAAGCAGAGTAAGAGCAGAAATAAAGCAGAGTTAGAGATGAAATAAAGCAGAGTTAGAGCAGAACTGGAGCAGAAGAGATTGAGCAGAAATAAAGCAGAGATTGAGCAGAAATAAAGCAGAGATTGAGCAAAAATAAAAAAGCAGAGTTAGAGCAGAACTGGAACAGAAATAAAGCAGAGTTAGAGCAGAAATAAAGCAGAGTTAGAGCAGAAACAAAGCAGAGTTAGAGATGAAATAAAGCAGAGTTAGAGCAGAACTGGAGCAGAAGAGATTGAGCAGAAATAAAGCAGAGATTGAGCAGAAATAAAGCAGAGATTGAGCAAAAATAAAAAAGCAGAGTTAGAGCAGAACTGGAACAGAAATAAAGCAGAGTTAGAGCAGAAACAAAGCAGAGTTAGAGCAGAAATAAAGCAGAGTTAGAGCAGAAATAAAGCAGAGTTAGAGCAGAAATAAAGCAGAGATTGAGCAGAATTAAAGCAGAGATCGAGCAGCAATAAAGCAGAGTTCGAGCAGAAATAAAGCAGAGTAAGAGCAGAAATAAAGCAGAGTTAGAGCAGAAATAAAGCAGAGTTAGAGCAGAACTGGAGCAGAAGAGATTGAGCAGAAATAAAGCAGAGTTAGAGCAGAAATAAAGCAGAGTTAGAGCAGAAATAAAGCAGAGATTGAGCAGAATTAAAGCAGAGATCGAGCAGCAATAAAGCAGAGTTCGAGCAGAAATAAAGCAGAGTAAGAGCAGAAATAAAGCAGAGTTAGAGCAGAAATAAAGCAGAGTTAGAGAAGAACTGGAGCAGAAGAGATTGAGCAGAAATAAAGCAGAGATTGAGCAGAAATAAAGCAGAGATTGAGCAGAAAGAAAGCAGAGTTAAAGCAGAAATAAAGCAGAGTTAGAGCAGAAATAAAGCAGAGTTAGAGCAGAAATAAAGCAGAGTTAGAGCAGAACTGAGGCAGAAGAGATTGAGCAGAAATAAAGCAGAGAAAGAGCAGATATAAAGCAGAGACAGAAATAAAGCAGAGAAGGAGCATAAATAAAGCAGAGACAGAAATAAAGTAGAGATTAAACAGAAATAAAGCAGAGTTTGAGCAGAAATAAAGCAGAGTTAGAGCAGAAATAAAGCAGGGTTAGAGCAGAAATAAAGCAGAGTTAGAGCAGAAATAAAGCAGAGATTGAGCAGAAATAAAGCAGAGTTAGAGCAGAAATAAAGCAGAGTTAGAGCAGAAATAAAGCAGAGATTCAGCAGAAATAAAGGCAGAGTTAGAGCAGATATAAAGCAGAGTTAGAGCAGAAATAAAGCAGAGTTAGAGCAGATATAAAGCAGAGTTAGAGCAGAAATAAAGCAGAGATTCAGCAGAAATAAAGGCAGAGTTAGAGCAGATATAAAGCAGAGTTAGAGCAGAAATAAAGCAGAGTTAGAGCAGATATAAAGCAGAGTTAGAGCAGAAATAAAGAAGAGTTAGAGCAGAAATAAAGCAGAGTTAGAGCAGAAATAAAGCAGAGTTAGAGCAGAAATAAAGCAGAGTTAGAGCAGAAATAAAGCAGAGTTAGAGCAGAAATAAAGCAGAGATTGAGCAGAAAGAAAGCAGAGTTAAAGCAGAAACAAAGCAGTGTTAGAGCAGACATAAAGCAGAGTTAGAGCAGAAATAAAGCTGAGTTAGAGCAGAAATAAAGCAGAGATTGAGCAGAATTAAAGCAAAGATTGAGCAGAAATAAAGCAGAGATTGAGCAGAATTAAAGCAGAGATTGAGCAGAAATAAAGCAGAGTTAGAGCAGAAATAAAGCAGAGTTAGAGCAGATATAAAGCAGAGTTAGAGCAGAAATAAAGCAGAGATTGAGCAGAAAGAAAGCAGAGTTAAAGCAGAAATAAAGCAGAGTTAGAGCAGAAAAGAGCAAAGTAAGAGCAGAAATAAAGCAGATTAAACAGAAATATAAATTGAGCAAAAATAAAGCTGAGAAAGAGCAGAAATAAAGCAGAGATTAAACATAAATAAAGCAGAGTTTGAGCAGAACTGGAGCAGAAGAGATTGAGCAGAAATAAAGCAGAGATTGAGCAGAAATAAAGCAGAGATTGAGCAAAAATAAAAAAGCAGAGTTAGAGCAGAACTGGAACAGAAATAAAGCAGAGTTAGAGCAGAAATAAAGCAGAGTTAGAGCAGAAACAAAGCAGAGTTAGAGCAGAAATAAAGCAGAGTTAGAGCAGAAATAAAGCAGAGTTAGAGCAGAAATAAAGCAGAGATTGAGCAGAATTAAAGCAGAGATCGAGCAGCAATAAAGCAGAGTTCGAGCAGAAATAAAGCAGAGTAAGAGCAGAAATAAAGCAGAGTTAGAGCAGAAATAAAGCAGAGTTAGAAAAGAACTGGAGCAGAAGAGATTGAGCAGAAATAAAGCAGAGATTGAGCAGAAATAAAGCAGAGATTGAGCAGAAAGAAAGCAGAGTTAAAGCAGAAATAAAGCAGAGTTAGAGCAGAAATAAAGCAGAGTTAGAGCAGATTTAAAGCAGAGTTAGAGCAGAAATAAAGCAGAGATTGAGCAGAAAGAAAGCAGAGTTAAAGCAGAAATACAGCAGAGTTAGAGCAGAAATAAAGCAGAGTTAGAACAGAAATAAAGCAGAGATTGAGCAGAAATAAAGCAGAAATAAAGCAGAGTTAGAGCAGAAATAAAGCAGAGTTAGAGCAGAAATAAAGCAGAGTTATAGCAGAAATAAAGCAGAGATTGAGCAGAAAT
The DNA here is from genome assembly GCA_951394285.1 of Epirrhoe tristata. NCBI lineage: Eukaryota > Metazoa > Arthropoda > Insecta > Lepidoptera > Geometridae > Epirrhoe > Epirrhoe tristata. Next base: position 3,218,978 of record OX596158.1, read on the forward strand.
AAAGCAGAGTTAGAGCAGAAATAAAGCAGAGATTGAGCAGAAATAAAGCAGAGATTGAGCAGAAAGAAAGCAGAGTTAAAGCAGAAATAAAGCAGAGTTAGAGCAGAAATAAAGCAGAGTTAGAGCAGAAAAGAGCAAAGTAAGAGCAGAAATAAAGCAGATTAAACAGAAATATAAATTGAGCAAAAATAAAGCAGAGAAAGAGCAGAAATAAAGCAGAGATTAAACATAAATAAAGCAGAGTTTGAGCAGAAATAAAGCAGAGATTGAGCAGAAAGAAAGCAGAGTTAAAGCAGAAATAAAGCAGAGTTAGAGCAGAAAAGAGCAGAGATTGAGCAGAAAGAAAGCAAAGTTAAGCAGAAATAAAGCAGAGATTGAGCAGAAATAAAGCAGAGTTAGAGCAGATATAAAGCAGAGATTGAGCAGAAAGAAAGCAGAGTTAAAGCAGAAATACAGCAGAGTTAGAGCAGAAATAAAGCAGAGTTAGAGCAAAACTAGAGCAGAAGAGATTGAGCAGAAATAAAGCAGAGATTGAGCGAAAATAAAAGAGCAGAGTTAGAGAAGAACTGGAACAGAAATAAAGCAGAGTTAGAGCAGAAACAAAGCAGAGTTAGAGCGGATTATAAAGCAGAGTTAGAGCAGAAATAAAGCAGAGATTGAGCAGAAAGAAAGCAGAGTTAAAGCAGAAATAAAGCAGAGTTAGAGCAGAAATAAAGCAGAGATTGAGCAGAATTAAAGCAGAGTTAAAGCAGAAATAAAGCAGAGTTAGAGCAGATATAAAGCAGAGTTAGAGCAGAAATAAAGCAAAGATTGAGCAGAAATAAAGAAGAAATTGAGCAGAATTAAAGCAGAGATTAAGCAGAAATAAAGCAGAGTTAGAGAATAAATAAAGCAGAGTTAGAGCAGATATAAAGCAGAGTTAGAGCAGAAATAAAGCAGAGATTGAGCAGAAAGAAAGCAGAGTTAAAGCAGAGTAAGAGCAGAAAAGAGCAGAGTTAGAGCAGAAATAAAGCAGATTAAACAGAAATATAAATTGAGCAAAAATAAAGCAGTGAAAGAGCAGAAAAAAAGCAGAGATTAAACATTAATAAAGCAGAGTTTGAGCAGAAATAAAGCAGAGATAAGCAGAAATAAAGCGGAGATTGAGCAAAAATAAAAAACCAGAGTTAGAGCAGAACTGAAACAGAAATAAAGCGGAGATTGAGCAAAAATAAAAAACCAGAGTTAGAGCAGAACTGAAACAGAAATAAAGCAGAGTTAGAGCAGAAATAAAGCAGAGTTAGAGCAGAAATAAAGCAGAGATTGAGCAGATATAAAGCAGAATTAGAGCAGAAATAAAGCAGAGTTAGAGCAGAAATAAAGCAGAGTTAGAGCAGAAATAAAGCAGAGTTAGAGCAGAAATAAAGCAGAGTTAGAGCAGAAATAAAGCAGAGATTGAGCAGAAAGAAAGCAGAGTTAAAGCAGTGTTAGAGCAGACATAAAGCAGAGTTAGAGCAGAAATAAAGCTGAGTTAGAGCAGAAATAAAGCAGAGACTGAGCAGAATTAAAGTAGAGATTGAGCAGAAAAGCAGAGATTGAGCAGAATTAAAGCAGAGATTAAGCAGAATTAAAGCAAAGTTAGAGCAGAAATAAAGCAGAGTTAGAGCAGAAATAAAGCAGAGTTAAAGCAGATATAAAGCAGAGTTAGAGCAGATATAAAGCAGAATTAGAGCAGAAATAAAGCAGAATTAGAGCAGAAATAAAGCAGAGTTAGAGCAGAAATAAAGCAGAGTTAGAGCAGACATATAGCAGAGATTAAACATAAATAAAGCAGAGTTTGAGCAGAAATAAAGCAGAGATAAGCAGAAATAAAGCGGAGATTGAGCAAAAATAAAAAACCAGAGTTAGAGCAGAACTGAAACAGAAATAAAGCGGAGATTGAGCAAAAATAAAAAACCAGAGTTAGAGCAGAACTGAAACAGAAATAAAGCAGAGTTAGAGCAGAAATAAAGCAGAGTTAGAGCAGAAATAAAGCAGAGATTGAGCAGATATAAAGCAGAATTAGAGCAGAAATAAAGCAGAGTTAGAGCAGAAATAAAGCAGAGTTAGAGCAGAAATAAAGCAGAGTTAGAGCAGAAATAAAGCAGAGATTGAGCAGAAAGAAAGCAGAGTTAAAGCAGTGTTAGAGCAGACATAAAGCAGAGTTAGAGCAGAAATAAAGCTGAGTTAGAGCAGAAATAAAGCAGAGACTGAGCAGAATTAAAGTAGAGATTGAGCAGAAAAGCAGAGATTGAGCAGAATTAAAGCAGAGATTGAGCAGAATTAAAGCAGAGTTAGAGCAGAAATAAAGCAGAGTTAGAGCAGAAATAAAGCAGAGTTAAAGCAGATATAAAGCAGAGTTAGAGCAGATATAAAGCAGAATTAGAGCAGAAATAAAGCAGAGTTAGAGCAGAAATAAAGCAGAGTTAGAGCAGACATAAAGCAGAGTTAGAGCAGAAATAAAGCTGAGTTAGAGCAGAAATAAAGCAGAGATTGAGCAGAATTAAAGCAAAGATTGAGCAGAAATAAAGCAGAGATTGAGCAGAATTAAAAAAGAGATTGAGCAGAAATAAAGCAGAGTTAGAGCAGAAATAAAGCAGAGTTAGAGCAGAAATAAAGCAGAGTTAGAGCAGAAATAAAGCAGAGTTAGAGCAGAAATAAAGCAGAGTTAGAGCAGAAATAAAGCAGAGATTGAGCAGAAAGAAAGCAGAGTTAAAGCAGTGTTAGAGCAGACATAAAGCAGAGTTAGAGCAGAAATAAAGCTGAGTTAGAGCAGAAATAAAGCAGAGACTGAGCAGAATTAAAGTAGAGATTGAGCAGAAAAGCAGAGATTGAGCAGAATTAAAGCAGAGATTGAGCAGAATTAAAGCAGAGTTAGAGCAGAAATAAAGCAGAGTTAATGCATGAAATAAAGCAGAGTTAGAGCAGATATAAAGCAGAGTTAGAGCAGATATAAAGCAGAATTAGAGCAGAAATAAAGCAGAGTTAGAGCAGAAATAAAGCAGAGTTAGAGCAGAAATAAAGCAGAGTTAGAGCAGAAATAAAGCAGAGATTGAGCAGAAAGAAAGCAGAGTTAAAGCAGTGTTAGAGCAGACATAAAGCAGAGTTAGAGCAGAAATAAAGCTGAGTTAGAGCAGAAATAAAGCAGAGATTGAGCAGAATTAAAGCAAAGATTGAGCAGAAATAAAGCAGAGATTGAGCAGAATTAAAGCAGAGATTGAGCAGAAATAAAGCAGAGTTAGAGCAGAAATAAAGCAGAGTTAGAGCAGATATAAAGCAGAGTTAGAGCAGAAATAAAGCAGAGATTGAGCAGAAAGAAAGCAGAGTTAAAGCAGAAATAAAGCAGAGTTAGAGCAGAAAAGAGCAAAGTAAGAGCAGAAATAAAGCAGATTAAACAGAAATATAAATTGAGCAAAAATAAAGCTGAGAAAGAGCAGAAATAAAGCAGAGATTAAACATAAATAAAGCAGAGTTTGAGCAGAAATAAAGCAGAGATAAGCAGAAATAAAGCGGAGATTGAGCAAAAATAAAAAAGCAGAGTTAGAGCAGAACTGAAACAGAAATAAAGCAGAGTAAGAGCAGAAATAAAGCAGAGTTAGAGCAGAAATAAAGCAGAGATTGAGCAAAAAGAAAGCAGAGTTAAAGCAGAAATAAAGCAGTGTTAGAGCAGAAATAAAGCAGAGTTAGAGCAGAAATAAAGCAGAGTTAGAGCAGAAATAAAGCAGAGTTAGAGCAGAAATAAAGCAGAGACTGAGCAGAAATTTAAGCAGAGATTGAGCAGAAAAGCAGAGATTGAGCAGAATAAAAGCAGAGATTGAGCAGAATTAAAGCAGAGTTAGAGCAGAAATAAAGCAGAGTTAGAGCAGAAATAAAGCAGAGTTAGAGCAGATATAAAGCAGAGTTAAAGCAGAAATAAAGCAGAGTTAGAGCAGAAAAGAGCAAAGTAAGAGCAGAAATAAAGCAGATTAAACAGAAATATAAATTGAGCAAAAATAAAGCAGAGAAAGAGCAGAAATAAAGCAGAGATTAAACATAAATAAAGCAGAGTTTGAGCAGAAATAAAGCAGAGATTGAGCAGAAAGAAAGCAGAGTTAAAGCAGAAATAAAGCAGAGTTAGAGCAGAAATAAAGCAGAGTTAGAGCAAAACTAGAGCAGAAGAGATTGAGCAGAAATAAAGCAGAGATTGAGCGAAAATAAAAGAGCAGAGTTAGAGCAGAACTGGAACAGAAATAAAGCAGAGTTAGAGCAGAAACAAAGCAGAGTTAGAGCGGATTATAAAGCAGAGTTGGAGCAGAAATAAAGCAGAGATTGAGCAGAAAGAAAGCAGAGTTAAAGCAGAGTAAGAGCAGAAAAGAGCAGAGTTAGAGCAGAAATAAAGCAGATTAAACAGAAATATAAATTGAGCAAAAATAAAGCAGAGAAAGAGCAGAAATAAAGCAGAGATTAAACATAAATAAAGCAGAGTTTGAGCAGAAATAAAGCAGAGATAAGCAGAAATAAAGCGGAGATTGAGCAAAAATAAAAAACCAGAGTTAGAGCAGAACTGAAACAGAAATAAAGCAAAGTTAGAGCAGAAATAAAGCAGAGTTAGAGCAGATATAAAGCAGAGTTAGAGCAGAAATAAAGCAGAGATTGAGCAGAAAGAAAGCAGAGTTAAAGCAGAAATAAAGCAGAGTTAGAGCAGAAATAAAGCAGAGTTAGAGCAGAAATAAAGCAGAGTTAGAGCAGATATAAAGCAGAGTTAGAGCAGATATAAAGCAGAATTAGAGCAGAAATAAACAGAGTTAGAGCAGAAATAAAGCAGAGTTAGAGCAGAAATAAAGCAGAGTTAGAGCAGAAATAAAGCAGAGATTGAGCAGAAAGAAAGCATAGTTAAAGCAGTGTTAGAGCAGACATAAAGCAGAGTTAGAGCAGAAATAAAGCTGAGTTAGAGCAGAAATAAAGCAGAGATTGAGCAGAATTAAAGCAAAGATTGAGCAGAAATAAAGAAGAGATTGAGCAGAATTAAAGCAGAGATTAAGCAGAAATAAGGCAGAGTTAGAGAAGAAATAAAGCAGAGTTAGAGCAGATATAAAGCAGAGTTAGAGCAGAAATAAAGCAGAGATTGAGCAGAAAGAAAGCAGAGTTAAAGCAGAAATAAAGCAGAGTTAAAGCAGAAAAGAGCAAAGTAAGAGCAGAAATAAAGCAGATTAAACAGAAATATAAATTGAGCAAAAATAAACTGAGAAAGAGCAGAAATAAAGCAGAGATTAAACATAAATAAAGCAGAGTTTGAGCAGAAATAAAGCAGAGTTAGAGCAGAAATAAAGCAGAAATAAAGCAGAGTTAGAGCAGAAATAAAGCAGAGATTGAGCAGAAATAAAGCAGAGTTAGAGCAGAAATAAAGCAGAGTTAGAGCAGAAATAAAGCAGAGATTCAGCAGAAATAAAGGCAGAGTTAGAGCAGATATAAAGCAGAGTTAGAGCAGAAATAAAGCAGAGTTAGAGCAGATATAAAGCAGAGTTAGAGCAGAAATAAAGCATAGATTCAGCAGAAATAAAGGCAGAGTTAGAGCAGATATAAAGCAGAGTTAGAGCAGAAATAAAGCAGAGTTAGAGCAGATATAAAGCAGAGTTAGAGCAGAAATAAAGAAGAGTTAGAGCAGAAATAAAGCAGAGTTAGAGCAGAAATAAAGCAGAGTTAGAGCAGAAATAAAGCAGAGTTAGAGCAGAAATAAAGCAGAGTTAGAGCAGAAATAAAGCAGAGATTGAGCAGAAAGAAAGCAGAGTTAAAGCAGAAACAAAGCAGTGTTAGAGCAGACATAAAGCAGAGTTAGAGCAGAAATAAAGCTGAGTTAGAGCAGAAATAAAGCAGAGATTGAGCAGAATTAAAGCAAAGATTGAGCAGAAATAAAGAAGAGATTGAGCAGAATTAAAGCAGAGATTAAGCAGAAATAAGGCAGAGTTAGAGAAGAAATAAAGCAGAGTTAGAGCAGATATAAAGCAGAGTTAGAGCAGAAATAAAGCAGAGATTGAGCAGAAAGAAAGCAGAGTTAAAGCAGAAATAAAGCAGAGTTAAAGCAGAAAAGAGCAAAGTAAGAGCAGAAATAAAGCAGATTAAACAGAAATATAAATTGAGCAAAAATAAACTGAGAAAGAGCAGAAATAAAGCAGAGATTAAACATAAATAAAGCAGAGTTTGAGCAGAAATAAAGCAGAGTTAGAGCAGAAATAAAGCAGAGTAAGAGCAGAAATAAAGCAGAGTTAGAGATAAAATAAAGCAGAGTTAGAGCAGAACTGGAGCAGAAGAGATTGAGCAGAAATAAAGCAGAGATTGAGCAGAAATAAAGCAGAGATTGAGCAAAAATAAAAAAGCAGAGTTAGAGCAGAACTGGAACAGAAATAAAGCAGAGTTAGAGCAGAAATAAAGCAGAGTTAGAGCAGAAACAAAGCAGAGTTAGAGATGAAATAAAGCAGAGTTAGAGCAGAACTGGAGCAGAAGAGATTGAGCAGAAATAAAGCAGAGATTGAGCAGAAATAAAGCAGAGATTGAGCAAAAATAAAAAAGCAGAGTTAGAGCAGAACTGGAACAGAAATAAAGCAGAGTTAGAGCAGAAATAAAGCAGAGTTAGAGCAAAACTAGAGCAGAAGAGATTGAGCAGAAATAAAGCAGAGATTGAGCGAAAATAAAAGAGCAGAGTTAGAGCAGAACTGGAACAGAAATAAAGCAGAGTTAGAGCAGAAACAAAGCAGAGTTAGAGCGGATTATAAAGCAGAGTTGGAGCAGAAATAAAGCAGAGATTGAGCAGAAAGAAAGCAGAGTTAAAGCAGAGTAAGAGCAGAAAAGAGCAGAGTTAGAGCAGAAATAAAGCAGATTAAACAGAAATATAAATTGAGCAAAAATAAAGCAGAGAAAGAGCAGAAATAAAGCAGAGATTAAACATAAATAAAGCAGAGTTTGAGCAGAAATAAAGCAGAGATAAGCAGAAATAAAGCGGAGATTGAGCAAAAATAAAAAACCAGAGTTAGAGCAGAACTGAAACAGAAATAAAGCAAAGTTAGAGCAGAAATAAAGCAGAGTTAGAGCAGATATAAAGCAGAGTTAGAGCAGAAATAAAGCAGAGATTGAGCAGAAAGAAAGCAGAGTTAAAGCAGAAATAAAGCAGAGTTAGAGCAGAAATAAAGCAGAGTTAGAGCAGAAATAAAGCAGAGTTAGAGCAGATATAAAGCAGAGTTAGAGCAGATATAAAGCAGAATTAGAGCAGAAATAAACAGAGTTAGAGCAGAAATAAAGCAGAGTTAGAGCAGAAATAAAGCAGAGTTAGAGCAGAAATAAAGCAGAGATTGAGCAGAAAGAAAGCATAGTTAAAGCAGTGTTAGAGCAGACATAAAGCAGAGTTAGAGCAGAAATAAAGCTGAGTTAGAGCAGAAATAAAGCAGAGATTGAGCAGAATTAAAGCAAAGATTGAGCAGAAATAAAGAAGAGATTGAGCAGAATTAAAGCAGAGATTAAGCAGAAATAAGGCAGAGTTAGAGAAGAAATAAAGCAGAGTTAGAGCAGATATAAAGCAGAGTTAGAGCAGAAATAAAGCAGAGATTGAGCAGAAAGAAAGCAGAGTTAAAGCAGAAATAAAGCAGAGTTAAAGCAGAAAAGAGCAAAGTAAGAGCAGAAATAAAGCAGATTAAACAGAAATATAAATTGAGCAAAAATAAACTGAGAAAGAGCAGAAATAAAGCAGAGATTAAACATAAATAAAGCAGAGTTTGAGCAGAAATAAAGCAGAGTTAGAGCAGAAATAAAGCAGAAATAAAGCAGAGTTAGAGCAGAAATAAAGCAGAGATTGAGCAGAAATAAAGCAGAGTTAGAGCAGAAATAAAGCAGAGTTAGAGCAGAAATAAAGCAGAGATTCAGCAGAAATAAAGGCAGAGTTAGAGCAGATATAAAGCAGAGTTAGAGCAGAAATAAAGCAGAGTTAGAGCAGATATAAAGCAGAGTTAGAGCAGAAATAAAGCATAGATTCAGCAAAAATAAAGGCAGAGTTAGAGCAGATATAAAGCAGAGTTAGAGCAGAAATAAAGCAGAGTTAGAGCAGATATAAAGCAGAGTTAGAGCAGAAATAAAGAAGAGTTAGAGCAGAAATAAAGCAGAGTTAGAGCAGAAATAAAGCAGAGATTGAGCAGAAAGAAAGCAGAGTTAAAGCAGAAACAAAGCAGTGTTAAAGCAGAGTTAGAGCAGAAATAAAGCAGAGTTAGAGCAGAAATAAAGCAGAGATTGAGCAGAATTAAAGCAAAGATTGAGCAGAAATAAAGAAGAGATTGAGCAGAATTAAAGCAGAGATTAAGCAGAAATAAGGCAGAGTTAGAGAAGAAATAAAGCAGAGTTAGAGCAGATATAAAGCAGAGTTAGAGCAGAAATAAAGCAGAGATTGAGCAGAAAGAAAGCAGAGTTAAAGCAGAAATAAAGCAGAGTTAAAGCAGAAAAGAGCAAAGTAAGAGCAGAA